>OY787668.1:1150000-3550000 GCA_963678985.1 Spisula subtruncata
TGTGTTTAGAACTATCTAGTTGATCAATTGCGACATACTGTAGAATAGATTTAACCGGGTTTGATTTCAGTCAGCATTATCATATATTGCTGGCTTAGAACGAGAATGTCGTTTGTACAAAATCGATATTTTGAGAAAACAAGAAAAAACAACTAGTATCTGAAAACTTCGCTTTACTTATGGATAACCGACTCTGTTGATTTCGGTTTGGTCAACATGACAAGTTCCGATTGTGATGATAAAAGGCTCATAAGAATCGCATTGTGATGCTAGTTTTAAATATGCATTGTAATGCTTGTTTTAAATATGCATTGTGATGCTAGTTTTAAATATGCATTGTGATGCTAGTTTTAAAAATGCGTTGTGACGCTAGTTTTAAATATGCATTGTGATGCTAGTTTTAAATATGTATTGTGATGCTAGTTTTAAATATGCATTGTGATGCTAGTTTTAAATATATGTATCGGTCATGTAAGGTCGTAAGTAATACTTGTGATCTTCTCATTCTAAGTCAGCAAATTAGTTTGCACCTAGTACGGGATTCGAACCAAAACTGTATGTTGATATCACAAAGTAATGCCTAGTAGGAAAGCTCTTAACATAGAAAAGATATATTATGTATATAAATCATAATAGACCGACAACTTTTTTCTCTTTTATAGAATCTCATGCAGCAAACATTTTTACTTTTAGCGTTCAATGTTGCACGTGACTTATGTGAAATCATTGTATATCACATTGCATTGCAAAATTACTACGGCTGTGAAATATATACTTCTGTTGGAATCAAAGGTACAGTGTAAGAGGGAGGACTAATAAATAAGAAGAATTATACATCGTTATATATTTGTTTTAATCGTATCGTAGTTACAGTAGATTCTACTTAACAGAATGTTCCCCATTTAGATACTAGCAATGTCATAATGACGTAAAGTAATATACTAAATACATGAACTCAGAATGTATCCACTCAATGATTTGTCGACTGTACTCGATGTGCTGTGATTTTCGACGAAAGCTTACTCGGACTATTCACGAGCTTTTTCAATCTTTTCTGGCGGAGGTAGTTGTTTGCATTCACTAGAATACAAAAATCTTCACAGGCTGACGCACTTGCAAAAAGCTAAAGTTTTGAGATGATTTTTTCAACTGAAAGTTACATTGATCAGGTATAACTTTTTGTGTTTTTTAACTTTCTTGCTGTGTGATGAAATTTGATAATGGTTACATGTATGTAAGTGATACTTGTACAGTATATGGAGATCCCGACGAAATATCTCGCAATTTAAATTCAATGGTAAATTCCACCAAAATAGCCCCCTCCCTCTGGTTCTCGTTCTGCCTGAAACCACTAACAATATGATGGGACTACTTAGACGCGTGAATAGAGGTAGGAAGGCGGCGCCGTTTAACCCTATCCGTTTTTAGTTCGGTTCAATATTGAGTTCGTAATAGCGGATTAAAGAACAGTTATTAGACTGTATATCATTTGACTTCACTACTACGTGTATGTTTGCACTAAGTGTACTGATTGATGGCACCGTATCTAATAACAGTGCAAAAAAAGAACTTTGTGATCTGTCATTTTTGTTTTTGGAATGATACAGCATCTTAAGCGGGTGAACAAAGTGTATCAGCTAAACTAAACAGGAATATCAGGTGTACTGGTATAAGTTTGCATAAATGACCACAAAGAAAATATAAATTATTCTTAGCTTTTTTTTTTAAAGTTTGCAGCCCGATATTTTTACTTAAGTCAAACTATTTAAGTTTCGCCTTGAATTATCTTTTAGATTAACCAGCCATGTGCATCCGTTATATAAATAATCAGCTGTAAATAATTGAACAATTGTGAAGCATCGTTGAGCCCGAATTAGTATAAATCACATTTTACGGATGACCATATTGTAAACGACGCATGAAAAGTACGTCGAGTGTTTAATATATGAGCCGTTCTCCAGGAAACCCGGGCTTATTGACAAAAATACGAATATCATGATCATAAATCGTTAGAAGAGCCAGACTCTTATGAACACTTTCTGGAAATTTGAACGAATTATTACATAAATTAACGAAGTTATAGACTTTTGAAACGAACCGCTCCCGCCAAGTTTTTGAGTGACGTCGCAAACGTCATTCGAACGTTTTTTGACGTAACGTTAACAATAATTTCATAAACCAAGTATTTGATGAATTTTTTTGTCACATTTTAGAATAACATTCTGATTTTAATAAAACACGAACAAATTTTGACTGTTTGCTTAAAGGGAAAAGTAGCTGCTCTTTTCAACCACCAACCCATTGTTTTTCTCAATTCGGGTAGTTTTCGGAAAGTGGTCACCATAGCAACCACGGAAGTAATATTATCACAATTTATCAGAAAATTTTAATCTTTAAGATAATACTATGTCATCCAACTAGTTACGATTTAATCAGTGAACATGACTGTTTTCTCATTTTAGACCTATTTCTAAATATTATTACATTTAATTACTATTATGTCAATAAGCCCGGTTTTCCTGGAGAACGGCTCATATATCTAATACATTTACCTATTCATTTTAGCTGTTTGGATAATTATATTTGAATCGAGTATCTTGCACGTTTTGTCGATACACGTTCTTGGTCGTGATTTATATATTTTTTTAAAAAATAAGCTATTTTTAAAACGGCGGCGCTAGTTGTATAATAATTTCGAGTTAAGCTGCTGAGGTAGTTTCATAATTTGATCGCTATAGCGCAGGAAACTTTGTGTAATATTGATATATAACTTCCTGCCTATACATGTAATGATAGGCAATCATCAAATTAGAAGGAAAATTAAATGTTGCTAGTTTTATCTCGTTAACAGAATTGATATTAGAAAAGACCACTGAAGCGTTGGATACAATCCTGAATGATCTATATAACTTTATGATCGTCCCTCATTCGCGCAATGAGACAATGCGACAGAATATCATAAATATTACCGCGTGTTTTCTGTCGCATACAGTGTGAACATGTCGAACTGTAATAAGGAATATCTGTGTGCGCTGGGAATGATTTTTAAACGACAATATGTAATAATAATTGGAGGAATTGTATGTCTATATTTGCTGTTGACGTTACGTAAGTGCCATCGGACTTGTTTATTATTACGATGTGTTTTCTTTGAACGCAACTAAACAACTAAGATTCGCTTAACAGACGACTGATATGACTGCACTCATAGAAGGAACAAAGTATAATTTATTTACCTTCATTTTATAAGTTATTTAATTAATGTCCATGTATAACCATACTTTAGACATTAAATCACTGTTCCGTGGTCAATCAAGATCTATAATATCACTTCATAAACTAACCAAGATCAAATCATTCGTGAATTTCCAAATTTAAGGAATTCCGATTTAATTAATTTAAAATCAAATTTGCAAGCGATACGTATAATTGAGAAAATGATCTTCATTCAAAAACTCAATGTTTTGTTATAAATTTGTAAATTAATTGGTATACATTTTTACTCCCACAATAATAAATGTGTTCCACTTGATTTTTTTACGCTATTTAATACACAAAATAACAATTATAAACGCCATTGTATTTGTGCTGTCGCTCCCATTCGTTATATTACGAAATGTACCTAAAGCCTTAATCTTTTGTTTTATCATTTTGTAAATTATTTAACATACAATATACGTATTGTAAGGTTTCTTTAATTTTTCTACTACCACTGGAATGATTTGTTTGACTGCAATGTAGGCGCCTTCCTTCAAATCTTAAATCAATGTACGAGTTATTTTTAAATACGTACATTCGTGTATTCATGCTTATAGTCGACTATAAGTTAACCCAATTTCATGCATGCATTTTAAAATTTCTTGTCTTGAGTTGTTTTTAATATTTGCATTAAAGAGGCGTTCCCTATAACTTTGATCGTTTAAATCGATTCAGGAATATTATACATTAAATGAGAATCATTATAGCTTAAACTCAAATTTTCAACAAAAATCTCCCAGTAATTACCGAAAAAAGATTGACAACATATTTCCCTAACGAGCCAAAATAGTCACGAGTTGTTTATTATTGGTGATTTAGATATGTTTTTGACTTTCTCCGAACAAAGTATGCTAACCGATAGTGCTTTGTACATTTAGCTCATTTAATGCGATGGTAGAGAAAAATATGCTAGTTATAGGGAATGCCTCTTTAAGGTGACCCCCCCCCCCTGCGATAAAGGGGAAATGTATATCAGCTTGTAATACTATTGACTATGATTGTAGTATAAGATGCAAACTTTACCAAATCGATGGCTTAGAATGAGAATGTCGTAACTACTACTTACGACCTTATAAGACTAATACATATTTGAAATCTGCTTCACAAGGCGCTTCTTATGAACCTATTTTCATGAAAATCTAAAATTGTCATTTTAACCAAAAAGAAGTTTTAAAAACTTGTTTTCCCTGGGGTAAAGAGTAAATTACTGACAGTTTCCTCTTGTTTTCTCAATAATATCAATTTTGTAGTTACGACCTTCTCATTCTAAGCCAGCGAATCGGCGATTTTATGCTTAGTGACGTTAAAAGCGATACGTTTCAAAAAGAACCCGCTATAATTATAGTCCAGACCAACTTCTTCCAGGCGCTATTAACGATTTCTACGCAAGTAACGATTGTAAATGTATGAAAAGTTGGTACACATGTGACAATCTTATTCAAATCGTATCCTATCATTGTATATCATTGTAATGTAAAGTAGTGGAGCGTTTTCAACATATGTCTGATTTTACTAATATTGCACAAATAATATATATCATAAACTGTGTTGTCACATATACACATATTTGTCTATATATTATGATTATGAATTTAACAGCAACAAACTTATAAGATTATACATTTTTTATTAAGGATTTTTCCTTTATGCCAATTGATAAAATCACAAATAACTGGCAAAGATTACTAAAAGAATCTAGATGGATATACCAACTTGGTACACTCCAACTCCAACCACATTGGTCTAAATTCTAAAGTTCTATTTTAATTCTTAAATAATTTACAGTATTTTGCTATTTCAAATAAATTTAATGTATAATTTTTACTGGTACTCATCTTACTGAAGCTTCTGTGATAAGAGATACGTTGCCGATACGTTCAAGCACTCGATCTTGAAATGTTTAGACGTCTTAAACCCCTGACTTAGTTTTTGAGGTAAAAGTTCCCCCCGTTGGCAGTTTGTTATGATTTTATTGACACTCAACGTCGTACGGAAATGTGAACAGCCGTAAACTTCCCAAAACTGAAAAGACTTAGTCATTAATTTTGTCAAAACTTTAAACGGAATGGATAAATGCAGTGTATCTTATACAGATATGGTATGGCTAAAAGTTCTAAAACAATACAATAGGTAAAGTTTTACACTGACTTATTCGCTATATCGCTGGCTTAGAATGAGAAGGTCGTAAGTACTACTTACGACTTTATAAGCCTGACACATATTTAATCAAAGTACTGAACGTACTGACAGGCTCTAGTTTATATAAGATCTCTGGTAACGCGTAGTAATAATTATCAACGCATTTAAGCACCTATTCTTTACAAGAAGAAACTAATATAATACAGATTCTGTGTTGTCAGTTTCGGGAGTAAATTCATCTTAGTGGATTTCATTTTTTAGGATTGTAATAGTCTGGCGCGAAATCGCCAGCCTAAAAACTGCATTGCAAGGCGCCTATTGTCATGTTGTCCAAATTGAAATCCAAACGTTGGTTTTTCCTTTTTTGTTTTTGTTTTTGTTGAAAATATTGATTGTGTATTTATGACCTACTCATTCTAAGCCAGCGATATAAAGCATACTGCTAAAAGTGCAATCACGGCTCAATAATCTGTTCCGATATTTAGGCTCTTACAATGCAAAATAAAATAGTTTTGTTATAAATATTCAGAATTATCAAATATCTTTTTAATGATGTTGTTTAGGTTTACCAGAATACTTTGGTGAACCAATCAAATATTCTCGGACATTAGAGTACATTTAAAAGCGCTTGGGCCTAAACAAAAAAATTAGTTACCAATTTTCTTGGACTCTTTTCAGATGTTAGGTCGCTAAAGCACCCTTTGACATTTAAACTTACCCTGGTCATTTGGCTACCTACGCTCGTGTCTCCCTGGGGAGACCATTTCTCTCCTGTGGACGCCCAGGAATATACACTGCCCTCGCAGGTACCATTTTACACACTGGTGGATTGGAGCATGTGAGGCTTGCTCAGAGAAATTAACCAGTGGTCCAGAGGAGGGATGAACCCGAGACATCTCGATCCCGAAGCGCACACACTAGATGTAGGCCACCGCTCCCAACAAACACCACTTCCTAGATAATGATATCGATCATGAAAATAATGTAACTATGGGAAATAAAATGCAAGTGTTTTCTGTTGTAGATGGAGTCGGCAGCAAAATTGACGTCACAACTTTAAACCCAAGCTCATTCTCAGAAGGAATGACGAATTTGGCCAGAATGTTCAAACAGAAAACGGGTAAGATATCAAACAACATCCATCAAGTATTATTGATAACCATTTTTGTAAAAAGAATTGTTTTATGACGTCTTTTAGTGTCATCTGATATAAATAATCTATCACTCGTTGTCAATTTATATATTTATATTAAACTCGTTCAGGAAATATTATTAAGCTCGCCAGAGGCTCGCTTAATAAAATTTCCAAAACTCGTTTAGTATAAATTTATATCAATTGACAACGAGTGATAGATCCTCTATATGTGTCATCTTCTTCTTAAAATAAAGACATTATTATTATTATTATTAGTAGTAGTAGTAGTAGTTGTAGTAGATCTAGTAGTATTATTATTATCCAAAATAACCATAATTGTTTACCCGGGTTTGTACACTATAAATAATACAGAGGCTCAATCACGAGTTGTCAATTGATATACATTTATATTAAACGAGTTAGTTAAGCGAGCATTTGATACATTAATATATATCAAATGACGACGAGTGATAGATTCTTTATATCATATGACACTAAAAACGCAAAATACGTAATCAAATTATTGGGAAAAAAATCCATCGTACCTTATATCACACATGTTACGTATAAGAGTATACGTATTCGCTATACTAACCCGAATACCAGGAAATTCATGTGATATCATAAAGTATTAATAATATGGTATCAACATACTCACCATCAACAGCTGTGACAGTAACATTATCTTATGTGATATGACTGTGGTATATGACTGTATAGTATTGTAATACTATATGCTTGCTTAAAGACAATATTGTTCACTACAAAATAGACTCATGTTACTGCAAATTGCTATCACACATCGGAAATATTAAGTAAATTGCACAAACATAAAGCCTAGTAGTTATAAAAAAAAATCCCCCCCAAAAAATAGTCATCTTGTACTGAGTCAGAAACATTATACATGTACAGTAAAACTTCGTTAAGACGAGCATCGATTATACGAGCACCCGGCTTATTTCGAGTTAATTTCGAGTTAATTTCAGATTCCTGGCGAATAAGCTAAATATACGCACTAACGCCTTAACGCACTAATTCCAGAAAAGCGCGCGTATATTGTTGTTGTGTTTATCCTTGTAGCATGTATTGTCGATTCAAAGATGTCTGTCAAAACCGCCAAAATGTTTTATTTCTAAATAACTAAATGCAGTAAGTATAACCACTACGCTATAGGACCATTATAGTTGTAATCATATACAGTATAAGTATGATAGTATAATTTAGTCCAGAGGAACCTGTAATAATCAACTGGGTTGAATGTTTGTTTACGCGGTTGTGACAGAGATCTTTGAATCAACTGTAGTCGTCTTTGTTGTCCAAGCTTGTCTACTTGCTTTGACTATGTTTAACTGACTGAGGCGACATGATACCGTAGTGGATTGTCGTGTGTTTGTAGCCTTTCAGTTCTATTTGTTTTTTTTCCCATTTTGGTTGTCCTTATGATTGTGGGGTAGATTTCTGTTTTGGTTTTTATGTAACTGTGTGTTTTTGTGTGTCTTTCGTGTTATGTTGTTTATTTCGAGTGCCGCCTTCCCTGACTTATGTGATATGTTTTTGTCTATTTTGTTATATATTGTTCCTTCCATTGTGTTAATATTATGATGCCTTCCCTGTCCGATTTCCTCATTTCTATTTTTAATAATATCATTCCTTCCAGCACATGATGGTTCTAGGCATCCGGTGAATGTTTTACTTCTAACGTACATGAGATCGGGGTCCAGTCTAACTGGGGATATTCTACAACATAGCCAGGGAGCATTCTATGTGTATGAACCGTTCAGAACTTTGGGACACAAGAAAGAAGATTCGTTTGTTATTGATTACGCAAACGGAACCCGAAGGTATTTAATGTTGCATGCCGGGGTATATACCTGGCACAAACACGTCTACTGTGCATATATTTTGAATGGGTTTTGGCGCTAACCATGGTCACCGACTTATAGTGAATGGGTTTTGGCGCTAACCATGGACACCGACTTATAGTGAATGGGTTTTGGCGCTAACCATGGTCACCGACTTATAGTGAATGGGTTTTGGCGCTAACCGTGGTCGCCGACTTATAGTGAATGGGTTTTGGCGCTAACCACGGTCGCCGACTTATAGTGAATGGGTTTTTGGCGCTAACCATGGTCACCGACTTTTAGTGAATGGGTTTAGGCGCTAACCGTGATCACCGACTTATAGTGAATGGGATTTGGCGCTAACCGTGATCACCGACTTATAGTGAATGGGTTTAGGCGCTAACCGTGATCACCGACTCACCATAGTTCAACTAGCGATATCGTAAACCTTCATTGGTTAGATTATTGTCGAACCTACCTTCGCTTTTATTCTTGTTTAATCTCCTCAACAGTTATTGGCAATCACATCTATTTAAGGTCGATTGTGAAACAATTTCTAACAATTTCTAACAATTTATATTGATCACTTATGACACCTCATATCTGATGCTCTTCATCACTATGAGAGTTTGAGAGAAACTAAATATATAAGTCAGTTCTGTCTGTATACAGAAAGTGCCAAGTAAGGTATTCTCCAATACAACTGTATGACTTTTATTTCATAATTTATATCATAACCCGAGACGCGGGCTCGGATATTGGAACGTTACTTTCTGCAAGTCATGACTGTGTAAGCATGTGCTATTAGCTTCATACCGCATTGATAGCATGTAGAAAAAATTATAATAGTAGTCATTCACAAACTTTTAGATCGACAAGAAACTTCGACATTAAATTTTCAGGAAAAAAAGTTAACACCGCTATTCCATCAGTCTAAATGTGAGCCTCAGTCGATGGGGTGTTCGTCGCTGTTATTTTTCGCAGCATTTTTGTCATAGCGTCTGTCGCAGATTAAGGTAATAATGCGACAGTTGTTTGACTTGTAATACTGGGCGATTAGCTCTAATCCACAAATCAATACATGAAGTGTTTCTAAAAGTGAAGTGTTCATATATAAAAGTTCCCAAAGTCGATATTACAACACTGGTATATCTAATCATTACATCAATACAGTTTCTTTCGACACCGATTCATCAATAAAAGGTACATATAAAATACGGTTTATGCATTACCTCGCCTACGTTCGAAAACACACACATTTTGGTACATTTGAACAGCGTAATATAAAGATCTTCCCCTGGCCCCACTTTCTCTCACGTCCCTTCATCCATCGAACCATAGTCGCCCCTTCAAACTCCCTTGACCTTCCCATTCTTTTTTCATTGCCCAAGCCCTTCGACCCCTCTCGCCCTTCTTTCTGTTTAATTTTACTTTTATATTTTGTTCAAATGTGTCCGTCAGTTTGCAATGTAGGGCATGACCATTGATTATATAAGTTTTAAAGTTATAAGAAGTAAATGGGGAACCACATCCGTTGGTATAGTTATTATACATATTTATTTATTTATTTTGTTCACCTTAATTTTTGTATAACACGCCATCTTTGGTTATGGATTTGGGTCAGGTGGTGGGCATGGTGTTATATTGTTACTATCCTTCACATGTCTGATGTTCCTACTACACTCAACCGCTTTAAAAACGCACAACTATTGAAAATTATCAAATTTTGTCAAAATACATTTTTTGCCAAAGTTAATAGTTAACAGGGTTTGTTCAGTTCATAAGCTTGACCTAATTAAAGAAAACGATTTATTTTTCATTCGGAATACCCCGCCCAGAAAACGTTTTTGATTTCACATGTTTTGCGCGTGCAGCTCGAGCCTGTCGACCTGTGTGGTCAATATTACTTTTAAACTGTACGCTGTTGGTTTACACATTGAAAAAACAACATTAACAATATATTCTAATGGTAGTTTTTTGCTGAGAATATCTCGAATATTTGTTCTCGGTGATTGCCCCTTCGCTTCCAACTGAAAAAAGCCTCGGTGCCTTAGCATGGCGGTTCAGTTGCCACCATACAATACATGTGGGCTTAGAACATCGAATTCACATGGCACAGTCAAATACCGACCTGGATGAAACCAGCTAAAGGTATTGAGTCCGAGCTTGGAGGAAACATGACAAAGGTTGTGTCACTGTAATTGGTTCCGCATGGCTGCACACAGTGTAAAAATAATGCCGGTTGTCAATCAACAAGCCAAAAGTACAATATTGCATTTTCATAATTATTTCTTTCATAATTGTCAATAAAAATGAAAATTATTTTAGTACAATTTAAATGAGTTTTTCCCTTTTTAGAGCCTAAAGTCCCAACTTTTTGTCTTCAAACTCTTTCAAAGTGTTGATTTGAGGTGCCATAGAAGCACCACGGGATATGCCCTGACAGTCTGATGCTCATAACCAAGACTTCAAGTTTAAATAAGGCTTGAATCCATCTTAGGTTCACACAATGCGTATATCTGAACCGCACTCGGTCTTATGGTATTAGCAAGACAGCCATAGCCACATAACATTTATAATTCAAATCAAGCTTTGATTGAATGGTGGGAAACATCACGTCGAACATAATTCTATCCTATAACGTAATTGATAGTATGCTTTAGGAGGAGATACCACGTGCATGCATCAATGTATCGGGCTCATATACTTGCTTTTGAAATTGTGACTTTCACTTTCATGGGTCTCAGTGTTATCTATATCATAATTCATTTCAAACTGGTAATAATGGCATGAAAATCACACACGTCGTTGCATATAGACTGAATATTATTAATCAGAAAATAAATAACCATAAATTGACGTTTTCATCACTAAAACCGATATTTCATATGTGGTGCGTTTTTAAAGCGGTTGAGTGTAAATACGTCGCACACACCACATTCTCTCTCTCTCTCTCTTTCTTTCTGTAGACGTTGAAGAAACAGATAAAGTAGTTCCAGTTTTGATAGTTACATACATGAGGAGCGGTTCAAGTCTTACTGGGGATATCTTACAACAAGCTAAAGACGCTTTCTATGTCTACGAACCATTTCGTATCGTCCAAAAAGCCATGATACACGACTATGAAATGCACCTTCCTAATGGCAACGTCAGGTAATACGGTAAAAACCGAAAACTTAAATTACCAATTTGCTAGGGCTCAGTTCAGTTGTTAAGCCACTCAAGCACCCTTTGACATTTTAACAAACTTTCCCTGGTCATTTTGGCTACATATGGATACCTGCACTCGTGTCTCCCTGGTGATACTATTTCTCTCGATCTGCGGCGCCCAGGAACAGGCACTGTCCTCACAAGTACCAATTGGCACCGTGGTGGAGTGTGCATGTGGGTTATTTTTGCTCAGAGAAATTAACCAGTAGTCCAGACGGGATTGAACCCGGGATCTCTCGATCCCGAAACACGCGCCCTACCCGCTAGGCCACAGCTGTTGAAATGTTACCAATTTTCTAGGAATCTGTTCAGCTGTTAAGCCGCTCAAACACCCTTTGGCATTTTTAACTTCCCCTGTTCATTGGGCGACCTACGAGTACCTACGTTCGTGTAAACAAATATACATATAAACAAAATATGATCAAAATAAACAACAACATTTCTGTCATCTTGACAATGTAATTACAATAGACTATCGATAGCATCAACTCAAAATTAATGCAAGCTTGTCATTCTCTCACAAATGACGTCTATTTGACGTTTCTAATGTGCATCAAGATGTCACTATAAGTAGTCAAATACCATGGCTTTATGTTCTGTTTTTTTCTGATTTGTGCTATTATGTTGGGTAATGCATAGAATATAATATACCTACTTAATCAAAACTCGTTCAATATCCTCTTATATCTTCCAAAATGGCCAGACTCATGTTACAATTCACGTTGTATAGCGTTTCATTACTACCATCTGTGCATCCCTTTGTCACGTTGTTTTGTTCTGTTGGAAACGTGTATGATATACTGAATAAATAATCTTGATATATGGTCCTTTTGTTGTAAAATTGTAGGATACTATTTCAAAGCTATCAATGATGTGCATGTATACACGTGTTGGTATAATGATTTAGAATATTGATTAAGTCTAACGTTTCATGACAGCTGTATTCTCATTAAATAGCACTTGTAATAATTATATTCGGATACGTCGAGCACCATGGTTATCTCGAGTATTTGGTGTGTCACGTTGAGTCCTCGAGATAACGAAGTTTTGCTGTATATACTTTAGTCTGAAAGAAAAAAGGTCCATGTACAACAGCCAACATCGTTCTATTATATAAATACTGGGTTAGGTATGTGCATTGGCAATAAACATATTTAGTACGTGCATTGGCAATAAACATATTTATATGTTTTCGTCAAATAAAATATTGAGATTGAAGTTGTAGTCAAGCAAAATGACATGTTGACAATCCAGTTTACGGGTGTGTCAAATTAGTGAGTGTTGGGTATAAAAGATGGCCTGTATGCTTGGTTTACAAGGCGACAGCTTATCAGGCCATGAGATGCAACGGAATGAGTTTGTTTTGTATTTTATAATTATGATTTTATCAGCATATACGCGTCGTTGGTCTTCAATTTCCATTTAATTTAATAGTTTTCTGTTTCATTATACATTTTTGTATATCGATGAATACGTATATTGTTTGGTTCGTGTATACATGTACGTGTCTTAATTTTAAGTAGCCACTAAATTAATATGTTATATGAAAGTGTAGATCGAAACAGAGTATTAAGCGGTGACGGCACTTTTAACAACTAAGGGGATGTTGGCGTGATCCTTACATTTAATAATGCATATATTACAAGTTTATTGCGTTGAATATCATTAAATTAATTTGGTAAATAAATGCTTACCATCTGGAATGAGTGGTCGATACTGATTATTAAGAGTATTATAATCGGTAGAATATGTTAAATAAGTGCGTATAGTGCGGAGAATTTGACACGATCCTGACCTTTAATTAGATAAATTATGTACCATCAATAATGAGGTGTCTAGAGGGCTAGATATCAGTTATATATCTTGTTAAATTAATACGTACCATCATGAATGAGGTGTCGATTGTGATCAATATAAAACCTTTGAACTACATGTATTATAAAGGAGTATAATAGATAATAATTATACTGATATCGTTACAACATGTAATACTTGTACTAGTATACATCACAGGTAACTGTATCGTTAAAAACGAAAAAAAAAATTTGGAAATTTATATTTTTCTATAGAAAGAAAAATATAGATTTTCCGAAAAAATAATTGTTTTTTTTTTCGTATTTTTTTTCGTTTTCAACGATACAGTTTCCTGTGGTATACATTACCGCGACAATGCCCGATGGCGGAGGGTGCATGTCTGTAAACACGAGAGATCCCGCCTGTCTGTGTTCGAGCTTCGAATCCCGACCGAAGCTGTTATAGAAATAATGCAGTCGATCCACCAGCTAGATGCGGAAATGTGTACCGTAAGTCCACCTTTCCCGGGCCTCCGGCAATACGAGAATATACTCGGGAAGTTCTGTGTTCAAGAAAATATATATGTCAAATTGTCTGACCCTTTAAATATTGGCGTCGTTATAAAAACAAAAGTTATTTCCTTCAATCATTCAACTATACTAGAAATGATCCATAGACATTAATGTAGATATTTGTATTATATTCGACACTTACAGGGGCCCACCGTACGTGTTTGCTAAAGAGGCTTATGATGAGTTATATAGTTGGTTCACATGTGACACGAGCAGTCTACCAGAGATCTCCCTGACAGATGGATTCCTTAGTAAGTATGACACGTGGTCAGCAGTGACCTAGATGTAGGTGTCCCAGTGGTCACCGGGTTCACACATTTAAATGATGATCACATCAGGGAACAGAAACTGTATCATGAATATATTTAAAGAGAACGATTTTTCAGCAATGCGCCAGTTTGCTCTAAAAGATTTATAAATTTTACATATTGTTTTACTTTCAACATTCTCATGAATCAGTGTATAGTCAAGTCCCTTTTTTATTACGGAGGAAAAACACGCTGGTTAAACGAGAATGACTTTCAACGATAAAATAACCTTTAATTATGTGTATGCAATGGTTTTATTTTCATTGTTGTGACGCCAAACATGTGATAAATGCTACTGTGCACGTGTTTTTATATCTTCAGCGAAGTCTATAAAAGCCAAAAAGATGCCGATATGCCTGCGTCACATGCGAGGTGAATTAAACTCAACAGCCGCAATGTCAGTATGTGCGAGACAGTTACAAGGTGTTTGTGAAAACTCGCCATTCAGAATAATAAAAACGATTCGACTCCTACTAGCGGATGTGAGCAACCTATTAGAAGATCTTCCAAACTTGAAAATTATCCATTTAGTTCGAGATCCGAGGGCCACGTTGTTTTCACAGTCCCACATGGGGAAATGTTCAGAGAGACATGGCGGGAGAATCGGTTGCTCTAATAAATTTTGCATGAGAGTTGAAAACGATGTTTTAGAAGAAGAAAGACTTTTGAAAAAGTACCCGGATCGCATTATGCCAGTGTTTTATGAAGACATCGCCCGTGAACCGTTATTGACGTCTAAGAAAATGTTCGATTTTATAGGAGCAACGTTTACACGGGAGGTGGAAGAATATGTGTATAACATAACAATGGCGGGTAATCCAAATAGTTGTGCCATTTGTACTGTACGGTCTAATTCGTCAGAACATATTAGTTCTTGGAAAGAGAAAATGGACCCAGAATTCATTCAAACAGTAAATGAAAGATGTAATTATATAATTCGTAGGTACGGTTTTGATGAACACCCTGTATCCATCGATGTATGAGACGTATTCAGTAACAAATGTTTTTGGCTTGTTACAAGGACCGGCCATCTTTATTTCTTTCTTCAAGCAAAATTAATTACATGAGACAGATTGTGCTAAAATAATAATACAACTAAGAATATGCCGATAATGTCGTGTAGATGAATGAAACACGTAAGGCTGGTATTTTTGGTACAGAGAACATTAACTGTCTAGGAGTTAAACGGGTTGAAACTATTTCCTACACGAAAACATGTCTTACAGTTATTGGCGGATGGACATAGCTTTAACGATAATAGAATTGGTGTAAACGAGGTTTTTCACTACATAACAAACAGAACATTGTCCCTCTTAGCCTTACATTCACGACTGTGCGTCTTTGACTTACGTGTACATTGTACGGATGTCCGTCTTAGTCTTGCAGTAAACAACCTCAACCGTTCAGAAACCATTAATACACCAATCATAACTGCTCGAGAGTCTTTCCGTTGAGACCGATAATCTATTGACATTGACGGTAATGACAAAAGTGACCACTGTCGATTCTATTGAAAAAAGTCCAAGTCTGACTAAAGTACTTTATCTTCCTTGTGGCAAGATTTGATGACGACCTATACGAGTTTCTATTTTTTAGAATTTTTTCGGAATTTCCACTATCGCTATTTACATAATTATATAAATTATATTGATATAATTCAGCCAATCATATAGCTAGCTACATTGATACTACGGTCGTAGTCGCAAAAGCTAAAGTTACAAATAAAACTTTTGTCCACAACTTGAGTTTGCTTTTGGAGTTACCCTGATTCATTTGGTCATTGTAGAATTTGTAGATATAAACGCACTGTTGATTAAAACTCATTTGGCGCTGCGTAAGATGTACGTGTTCGTGTTAACTACCATGTTTAAAATAGAATCAAATCGCTTTCAGAATTCTGAAAACAAAGCGCCGATTGGCTAATGGGAAAGTTCTTCTTTCGGTCGTCGTCAGATCCTAGTGTATGTAGCGGGTTTGAGGATATGATTTTAATCAGATTGCAAAAGTCCACACTGCATGATCATTCGGTTAACACACATAACCAGTGCAATGTGAGTCTAAGCGGAACGGATAGTTCACTTCTAAAATATAGACCCGGAAATCACGTGCAAAATAATAGAAATTGACACAAATATTGCAATAGAATGTATTTTATACATAGAAACATCTAGTATTTGGCAGTGTACATTTAATAGTATGTAATAAAATGAATTGATGAAGATTACAGCTCATAGGTAAGATACTAATAATAGCATTATCATACATCTAGAATGTCATGTCATCACTTTATATTGGTTATAAATCACTGGTTTTGAATGAAGGTCGTAAATAATACTTACGACCTTATAAGATTGATACATATTTGAAATTTGCATTAAACGACGCTTCTTGTGAACCTATTTGCATGAAAATCGGAACGTGTAATGTTGACCAAATTGAAGTTGTAAATGCGAGTTGGATAGTAATAATTTATAGTGCCTTGCACATTTAGCTCATTTAATGTGATAGTAGAGAAAAATATTCTAGTTATATGTAGTGCCGAGTAAATTTCAGACAGTTTTTTTCTTGTTTTCTCAAAATATTAATTTTGGACTTACGACCTTCTCATTCTAAGCCAACAAACTGCTTCATACAAACACTGCAGTCGATGTATTAATTCAGTTTTAATGTGTTATTTATCTTAGTACACGAAATAGAGATTACTTTAAGAGTCACTCAGTGTCATGTCCAGTTTCTATCCATGTGAGTAGCTTGTATATGCTGAAAGAATAAAATACAAAAATGTATAAAAATAATTATACCTAAAATTTACACTAATTTATTTGTGTTTTTTAACATAACGTAAACTTTGAATAATGGTTACAAGGTACTAGTATGCGAGAGCGGTCACTTGTTCCATAAAATTCAACCCGCGCCATCATATTGAATTTAACATGGTTCAATTTAATTGCAAAGAAATTGCAGTGATTATAAGTATTGTCATTTTTAAGTCTTAGAATGTTGGTGAATAAGACCCTTGGCTTGTTATACATGTCGATGGCTTAGTATAGAGCCAGAAGGTCGTAACTACTACTTACGACCTTATAAGACTCATACATATTTGAAATCTGCTTCAGCCTATTTTCATGGAAATCTGAAATTGTCATGTTGACCAAAATGAAGTTTTAAAAACCTGTTTTCCCATAGGTAAAGAGTAAATTACAGACAGTTTTCTCTTGTTTTCTCAATATATCGATTTGGTAGTTACGACCTTCTGGTTCTAAGCCAGCGATATATTGATAAGTAATGTATTATTTTCTTACTTGTTTCACATTCACATCTCCGACAATGAGGATCGTCATATTTGATGCATGATGGTTGACAATCTGGTGGTAGTGGAGGACAATATGTGGCCCCTAAAAATATCGCAAGAAATGACAAATATAATTTCAATAAAATTATTTTAACAAAGTCGTAATAGTGTATGTATGACATATTTATATGTCTGTGGGGTTGTTTCGTTTGTTCTTTAAAACCAAAGAAATAAAGATTTATAGACAGCATTTCAACGGAACATTTTATGAAAAGTTATTTTTGTGCGCTATATACAATATGAGCTGCTTTCCTGTCAAATTTGATAACGTTATTATCAAAGTGTAGGGCAGTTTAGACATTGTTAAAGTATTGTCCTTTCTATGCCATATTCGCATGTCAAATGAGCTATTCAATTGAGCAAGTATATGCATGTGCAAGACTAGTATTGTTATACTAAAAATTGAGATTCAACAATAAATCATATCGAAATACCGGTCACCCAAGTTGTTTGATACTAACCACCAGATGTGACGTAACTTCCGCCGCTAGTGATGTCACTTCCTGTTCTAACATAGCTGGTACCGCCACCACTTGAGATGGTCCCCAAAGTGGAACCTACGACATAGCCGACCCCTCCAGTGTACGGTCCGGTGCTATGTGAGTTCAGCGAGTTACTTGACATGTAATATGACGTTTCGTGACAGTCCGTGCAGCTACTACCGGATGTTTGAACCGTGTAATGAACGGGCGCTGAAATATATCACACGTCAAAGTTTAACAGTTTCTGATAGGATTTTGGGTATTATGATAAAGGTAGAAAACAGTACAAGCTCAGTGGTATAACTATTTTCAGAACATTGATTTTGTCAATATTCATTCAATTCCTATTAGAATGCTACCAACAAGCAAATGATTGCACTTAATGAAAACCCCTTACAAGTTTACATCTCTTCTAACGAGCCGTCTGACATCCTTGGTTCAAATATGAGAACTCTATAACCACCTTTTCTGAATTCATTTGTCATTTGACTTGTTTCAGTCAATCAAATACGTGATTTACACCATATTTATTTCTGTTTAATGGACTTATTTATCCTCGCCACCGGATAATCCATATGGGCGAGGCCCCCAGAAGAGTTTTAGTACTTTTAGTTTTTGGGGGATAGTGCATGATACAGAAGATGCCCCGATTCCAGAAGCATAATGTGATTACGTTCAGCCAATCATAATACGTGATTTACATCAATTCATGTGATAAGGTTTAGCCAATCATAATACGTGATTTACGTCATATGATTAGGTTCAGCCATCATAATACGTGATTAACGTCATATGATTACGGTCAGCCAATTATTATCGTTGATATATTTATATCACGTGACTGTGTACGTGTGCCAATCAAAATAGCCGATTTAAATCACGTGACTAGTTTAAACCAATTAAGATCGCTGATCTATGTTAATGCATTACCTGGTTTGCACTGGCATGTAGGACACTTCCCTTCCGCCTGTACGATGTTATATCCATGTGGACATTGGCTGGCACAAGATGAGGTGCTTGGACATTGTACAACCTGCGGTAGTCCCGGTCGCTGGACGGCATACACAACTATAACATAAACGTGACAATATCAATAAAAACACGTCGATCTACAACTTTAACGATTTCGGATAAGTCCAATAATAAAAATATTTGGATAAATATAACGAAATGGACGTTTACACATAGACTAATACCAATTAAGGGCGCATGCTTGATTTATTCTCCTTTTCTTTGGTGACTGTGCGTATTCCATGTATGATTGAGTCACTTTCACTATTTCGTGACAGGCGGTCAAATGTTTGAGGGTAATTTTAAGGATTTTTAAGTCAATTAAGGGGTCAATAAAGGGGTGATCAAATGACACCTACCTTGTTGTTGCTTGCATGCACACTTGTAGCAACTATTGGTGCCATCTGTGAACAGTTGATAACCATGTGTACACGTGGAGGCACATGTCAGTGTATGTGTACATGTCTGTGCGGTATACTCTGGTCGAACTATAAAATATAACCAAGTGTAAATTAATGGTACATTACTACAGAGAAGGATGGAATCGCTGTTTTGAAAACAACAAAATTTGCCTATGTCTATAAGGGACAGTACAGTGTACAATTGTATTATCCGAAAATCTTGCAATATTCCTGTAAAACACAATTAAACTCTGAAAAGGAGTCTGTTTGTTATTCTACGAGCAAAAAAGTAGCATAGCATACCATAACTATATCATATGTAAATATATACTTCATGAAAAAGGTACAACATGATTGTGTTATTTGAGTTCGGCATTTTTCAGGAGCTATTTTGAAAACGGCTAAACGGATAAATGAATGATTTTGACTGAAGCTAATTAAATCACCGTGGCGTCACTGATGAACTTGAATACTAACCATTTGTCACTTAAAAACCCCTAAGTTCAAACACCGATCTTTACCCTGATTGAGCCGGAAACCGTCAATCACTTTCGTACCTATTCTTTTCACTCTGGTAACTTTCGTACCCATGATATGAACGCAGTGAAACACATTGTTCTATCACCTTATTCACGTAGACAAGTTCAAAGCATGGTATACTAAGTATTAAGTTATAATACCTTGGGTGTAAGTTGGTCTGGCGTACAAACATTGACAAGTTGGACATCCGTCAGTTCCACATTTATAACCAAGACTACAACTTGATGCACATGCTAATGTATTCCTACATGCGAGGGGCTTCTCTATGTAGATCTGTGTAGCCGTCGACATTCCTACAACTGCAATTTTTATAAGTTGCAAAAATTATAAACATTTTCAAGGGGCAAAATTGATAGCAAAGTTAAAAAAGGCGCGAATTTTAAATTTCAGAAAATTAGTTTCAATCAGTATTTTACGTGGTACATTTATTTGTGATCTCAAGCATTTGCAATAACAAAATATCAAAGGTGCCGAACCAAAACCCCGTAACTCAATTTTGGCGCGAAAACTTTTATTGCAGCATTCGCATCTGCTAGACGTCCCGCGCATTTCTGTCTTGTCGCCATATAAATAGCCAATCGCGTTACTTAGATGGCGACAAGGCAGAAATGCGCGGGACATCTAGCAGATGCGTATGCTGCAAAAAAAAGTTTTCGCGCCAAAATTGAGTTACAAGGTTTTGGTTCGGCACCGTCGATATAATGGTTTGGTGGTTTATGTCCTTCCATCGAGTACGGTACGATCATCACATCACATTAGTATCTACTCTTGTCTTTCTGGCAGGCGATAATTTTGAATTCTGGATTCATGCGACCAGTACAAAGTTCCTCCAAGGAGCAAACCTCATCACCGTCAGAAAAATAAATGAATTAAGTAATTATCTAGCGAAAAGTCATCCTCAAAAATCAGTGGTTTGTCAAGTTTCTATATTACCTAATATATAATATACTCTGGTTGAACGAGAATGGCGAACATTAAGCCCTGGTAAAATATTCTGATGTGACAATACCTGCGGGATGTATACAATCGCATGTTGGACATCCATTCGTGCCACATTTATACCCCACCGTACATCCCGTGTTACACGTGTGGGCGTGGCAAGTCAATGAGGTTGTGGTCTGCACGTGACTGGTATATACAGGGCGTGTGTATTCCGGAGGTTCAACGGCAATTTCTATCGGAATATGGTACGGCTTCTCAACTGAAACATTTTCACCAAATTTTCCACACATGTACATTTTGTATCTAGATCTACATTTACTGATTGTATGATAGTGTTGGACTTTGTAGTAATTGACATTACGCCAGAAAAGAGATAGCTCCTCCTGGTTGTTTGACGAAGGCTGCTTGGCGAAGGTTTTCAAGTTAATCAATTGGACCATGTGATTATAATTTAAAGGGTTTTGATATTGATTGACAACTGGCGTAATGTCAATAATTTATCAAAGGTAGTTTGAGCAATTTATAAAACAAAGGACAATTGTTTATTTATTTTTGTACGTTTTAATACCGTAACTAGAGGAATAAAAATGCAAACATAATTTTAAGCAGCATTGTATATGTGAAGATGACCTGCCTTTAAGGACATTGTCCATTTACCATTATACAAAATACGACAACCAACCTTTCAGACAAGTACACTCCGGACAACCATACCCATCAGTGTTGGTCATCACGTAACCATGTGTGCACGTGCGCATACAATGTGACGTCACAGAACATTCCTTCTGTGGTGGCTGCACCGTCTGAACAATGTAATTTATTGTTGCTAGAAAACATATTTAACATTAGACATTTATACTTACGGAACATAACATACGATTTTCAATCCAACAAAATTTTCGCACGGATTTGAACTTTCAATTCACTGAGCTTTGAAAATACGAATCATAAGGACAAATTATATAATACGTACTATGGCATGCATAGTTTTCTAAACATATGATAAAATGATTGCACGAAGTTTTACTTATAGGCTAGTGGCCGAGGGGTGATTTTTGGTCGGAACCCCTCCCCATGGTAGAACATTTCACAACCTGTTTTTTATTGAAGCGGGAGATATTGTGCGTTGGAAAACGATGGTTGTGAATCTGGGATCAATGTAGGTCATTATGAAAATCGACGTTTTATGTGTGTTTTTTAGTATTTTGAGAGGCAATTTTATGACGTATTTTGTCTATGTACAGAACAAGGCAGGTACAATTTAGCCCAGGAAAAGCAAACCACACTCGTTATTATTGTAGGATCATATTGCATTATGGATGGCTTATAACATCTAAAAAATTCAGCTCTTTAATAGCATGAGAAATCATACTTTTGGGGTAAAAACATAAAAAAATATAAACGAAAAGTGCGAATTTTAGGAATCGGTGCACCACAATTTCATATATCAATCTATTCGAAATAAAATTACTTGGGTGGGGAGGTAGTAATCTGCAGTTTAATATATCAAAAATCTATTGACCAGCTATTACTCAAATTGCGATAATTTTGGGTTAAATTGTCATAAAAACATAAACGAAATGTGCGAATTTTAGGAATCGATGCACCCCAATTTCATATATCAATCTATTCGAAATAAAATCACTTGAGTGTGGAGGTAGTAACCTGTAGTTTAATATATCAAAATTCTATTAACCAACTATTACTCTAAATGCGAAAATTTTGGGTTAAAATTGTTAAATTTATAAACGAAAAGTGCGAATTTTTGGAATCGGTGCACGACAATTCCATATATCAATCTATTCGAAATATAATCACTTGAGTGTGGAGGTAGTAACCTGTAGTTTAATATATCAAAAATCTATTGACCAGCTATTACTCAAAATGCGATAATTTTGGGGTGAAATTGTTAAAATTTATAATCAAAAGTGCGAATTTTGGGAATCGATCGACTACAATGTCATCTTTCATTTCATTTGAAAGGTTATCACAGCGAATTATGGGTATGAAGGTCAGGGTGAATACGTCGAGGTCCTACTTGCCGAATTTATGTGCAAACTCGCTAAATTTGGGGCAAAAATAAGCAAAAATGCGATTTTTTGGAATCGATTGATTGCAGAGTCATTTATGAAGTAATTTGAAACAAAATCACCCCAATGAGTACATAATAATATATAGTTTAGGCTGTTAGAATATCTTAAGCATGGGTACACGGAAAATGAGATATTTTGAGGTAAAACATCACGAAAAATGAACAAAATCGTGAATTTTGAGAATTAGTTGACGACAATGTCATTTATGATTTTATTTGATATTGAACAATCGTGTCGTGTATGTATAAAGTCCAGTGTGAAACATAACATGTAGCGTGAGATATTTTATCCCAAACCTCTAAACCGAAAAGCTGGATGTTTGGAATCAGCAGAATACTACACTAAATTCATTCATAGTTTATTAATCTGATTGGAACAAAGTAA
This sequence comes from Spisula subtruncata, assembly GCA_963678985.1. Classification (NCBI taxonomy): domain Eukaryota; kingdom Metazoa; phylum Mollusca; class Bivalvia; order Venerida; family Mactridae; genus Spisula; species Spisula subtruncata. The sequence goes on from OY787668.1 coordinate 1,173,463, forward strand.
CTTCAGTTAAAGATATCTTGAACTAAGTGAATTTGAAATTGTATACAATTCAATGTTTTGATGTTAAGCCGTACAAAATATAAGATACATGTACTAGTATACGACAGAGGAAAGCCAATCAAATAAGCTTATCATGAACAATTGGTGCCCTGTTGAGCTGAAATATTACCCCAACATTTGAATTTTTCAGAAATGTTCCTATGTGTTTTCATTAGCAGATTAATCTTCCTAGCGATAAAGGATATCAAATCGCCTATTGTTACAACCATCATCGGATGCTCAACACTAAAAACGTACATGTACATGAAATATGTTCTTGTGAATTCCAATGCCGTTTAGGCCAATACATCTATAAATATCAAATGTCACTAAAGGTACGCACCAAGACTTTTTATAGACTGCAACACTTTAATCGAATCTTATTATTATCTACATTGTACGATATATTAATTAATGGATACGACTGGAGACTAGGTCCCACTGAAGAAATCCTCATCGGCGATGTGGAATGAAAAAATAATGCATTCATTGAAATTTCCCGGTGTAGGCATACTCGCGATGTAAATGCAAATGTAGATTTCTCATAACTCCCAAGAAGCTTCCCCAAGTCCAGAGCATCCTGTTCCCGAAGCTCATTTAGTTTCATCGAGAGTGAATCTTTTTGAATGATTGGAAATTGAGATTAACACTCGTTATTTCTTAACCACTGCGGGTTTAAATAACACGCATAGCTGCTCAGTAAGACAGACAGGTTGGAAATAGCCACTGGGTTTAATGCTCTTATAACCAGCGCTTTTTCTGGTGGTCCAAATCAGATCTTGGCATGTCTTATGTCTGTACTAATACCTACATATTCATGTACAACTTAACGTTTGTCCATAGTAATGCTATTGAAACTAGTTGTTGGTCACAACACCATTACCCGTAATTGTACCCTGCCATATTGCATACATGTATGGATATAAATTATATTTGTTGACAAGCTGTTTTAAAATAATATTTTACAATCGAACGAGTGTCTCAATCTACACGATATGTTCTGTTTAATTTGATTCGGTTCGGCTTTGTTTCGTTCTGTCCTGTTTTGTTCCGTATATTATAGCTTGATATCATGTGTTATGATTCAGCTGGGGTTATGGTGTTAAATTGTTTTATGTTTTTATGTGTTACCCTTGAATACGGCGCCAATAGAAAACATTGGTGTTTTAGTAGATTAAGAACAATCAATATTGTTTAAAACTTACAATATTTAACATAGTATCGGGTATGCGACATGTTCCTCGCCAACATCTTCATATCATGATTCTAATGAACTATTTTAGTTTGTTAGACACTTCGTGGCTAAAATCGCTGGGTAAATTATGTATGCTGAACTTATATCAGCCGTGTTCATACGGTTAACAAGCATACTCGGGAGAGAGGAATGGCCAATTGAGAGCTTCATAACTGTCCTTTTCCGTAAAGTCGATTACAAATGCAGTGTAATGACGAACATCATACAAGATATAATTACAAACGTATATTCAAAGCCCCAGTGTCGGTGTTGCTCGGTGATCCTGACAGACCTGTATTATTGCTAGCAGTAAAGCTCTAAACCTTCTGTTCCAGTGACATCTAATGTTGTCATTATGACATCTGCATACCCATTCGTATGATGGTCAAGTACGCTTCCTCCTACCTTCCAAGTCATACTATATTTTTCCATATATAAACAATATTTACAAAAACCGCGTGACCAAGAATAATGTTACTAAGGTTATAAAACATAAAGTAAGCTTACTATAATTATGTTCTTACTGTATAATTTAATTAACCAATCAAACGAGAGGTGTTCAACTTATTTATGAACAAAACATGAACACCGATTGTGCAATATTGAATGAAAATAATTGAAATATCTTTTTTAAACCATGCGAGAAAATGTTTTAAGTTGAGCATATGCTCATCATACATTGTACATATCATTTGGTTAAAGCTTAAAACAACAATTTAGTAGATGATGTTGTTTTTCCTGTTTTTAAGGCAAAAAGACCCTTATATAACCATCAAGAAAGTGTTTGTTAATTTTTTTTTGCATTTTTAATGAGAACATCAGTAATATTTGTCGTTAGACGCGTTATCAAAGTACTGTTTCAAGGAATGGTGAAATGGCACCAAAAATTGCAAATTGCCCAACATTGCCAAAACGTACACTATACAGTTAAATTGGTTTTATGATATATATGATAAATCCATTAGCAAAACGTGGAATAGTACCACAGATAGGAGTGTCCATAGAAACTATCAGTGACATTATTTCGAAATAGTTTAATGCATAGTTCTTGGAAAATGCGAAGCTCCTACGCTAAAAATCAAGAAAAACATGCCTCGCAGCCAAACGTTCTGGAATCTAGAAATGCAAAATAAACAACATTATGTGGAAAAATTGTTTCATTATGGGGAAGCAATGCTAAATCTTAAAGAATGTTATGATAGATTATGGTATGCTATGTAAGAAAAGGTCACAGGGGTAGGGAGAAGTTCATGTTTGTCCAGCATTGTGTGTTCGCGGCCGTTTTTCATGGAAAGGCATTGGGTTTGTTGTTATGGAAATACGCACATCAAAATCAATATCAAATTGACGAAATTGAAGGCTGTGGTTTATGGACGAACAGTTTCAAATCAGGTTTTCAACAAAAAAGTGTTACGAATCGTTCCTAGTGACTGTTCCAAGAACATAGTGTTTTATCCAGATTCAGCTTCAAGTCACCATAAACAACGCCAAATAAAAAAACTTAAGAATATAACTTTGATATATATTATAACCAAACAGTGGATGTCGAAGTCTTCTCATGCTTTAAGAATATAATTTTCCGTCTGGTTGATACTAAAACAACGATTAAAGAAGGAAAATGTAAACGTAACTATTACGAGTTTCGGACCTTCAAAACGCAAATAACAACACCCTCTACCCTAATGTTGATTATGATTTAACCGTAACGTATTGGCAATTTACAATTATTATATATACTTCTTGATACACTACTTTATACAATATAAAAGTTTTTATTCAATGTCATTGTTAGAGTAACACAATATTGATGTTCATTTTCTGTTCATAAATAAGTTGAACACCTCTCGTACATCAATTTTCCTGCATCAATAGCGATACTCAGATTTGGTGATCCCTCGTTTTCGTTACACCATAGCATGACCTATCAGTGAAGTCAACGTTTAATTGTTGACTCATCCATTGTAGAAAAGTACTCAAACTACCAATGTCGTTTTGAACGAGCATGGCCCATGTCATGGAGCGTATGCATGGTATTCTCGAACACAGAACTCCTTCATGTAACATTGACCAAATTATTATTTTTATAATTGTATGAATATGTAACCTGTATTCGTTGTTTGGGTTAATTCGAAGTAGGGATGGCGTGTCAAAGAGCTTGAACAATTATGAACCAGTCACAGCTTCAATGGTAGTCCGCTTTGTCAACACCATATAGTACACCTGATTTCAATGGACTGGTGAAAACCACAGACGACCCTCACCCGGCTGTTGGTAGTACCTCTCCCAAATATTCCACCAGATCGTCACATGTCTACTATGTAGGCATATTTCGTATGTCACTATAAATAAGGTTGAAGCTTACACCGAATGATGCTGTACCCTAATATTGAACGATAGAATGGGACAACAGTTTTGAAATCTTAAATAACATATTACTTTTGTAGTGGATTTTATCAAATCAGATCATCAATGACACTGTATTCAACTGATTCCGAATTTTCACATTCTTAGCTTATTTTTGTATTTTTTTTATCCCAAATATCTCAATTAAAACAGTAGCCGAATACTACATTTCTGATCTCTTAAACTGCATGTAATTACAAACATGTCACAGTTGTTCAACATCACATAAAATCATTAATGAGATTGAAATCTACCGATTCTCAAAATTCACAATTTTGGTTCTTATTTCGTAATATTTTACCTCAAAATACATAATTTTGCAGAGTACCTAGGCTTAAGATATTTTTAAACTACATATTATTATGTGCTCTTTGAAGTGATTTGGTTTCAAATTACATCATAAATGACACTGCTATCCACCGATTCCAAAAAAATGCATTTTTCGCTTATTTTTGTGAACTTTGACCCAAATTTAGCGAGTTTGACACAGATTCCAGCAAGTAGAACCTCGACGTATTAAACCTTACCTTCATACCTACATATCGCTGTCATTAACTATCAAATAAAATGAAAGATGACATTGTAGTCGACCGATTCCAAAAGTTCGCACTTTTTGTTTATAATTTTAACAATTTCACCCCAAAATTATCGCATTTTGAGTAATAGCTGGTCAATAGATTTTTGATATATTAAACTACAGGTTACTACCTTCCCATTAAAGTGATTATATTTCGAATAGATTGATTTATGGAATTGTCGTGCACCGATTCCAAAAATTCGCACTTTTCGTTTATGATTTTAACAATTTAAACCCAAAATTATCGCATTTTGAGTAATAGCTGGTCAATAGATTTTTGATATATTAAACTACAGGTTACTACCTCCACACTCAAGTGATTTTATTTCAAATAGATTGATATATGAAATTGGGGTGCACCGATTCCTAAAATTCGCACATTTCGTTTATGCTTTTTTAACAATTTAACCCAAAATTATCGCAATTTGAGTAATAGCTGGTCAATAGATTTTTGATATATTAAACTACAGATTACTACCTCCCCACCAAAGTGATTTTATTTCGAATAGATTGATATATGAAATTGTGGTGCACCGATTCCTAAAATTCGCACTTTTCGTTTATTTTTTTTTATGTTTTTACCCCAAAAGTATGATTTCTCAAGCTATTAAAGAGCTGAATTTTTTAGATGTTATAAGCCATCCATAATGTAATATGATCCTACAAAAAAACGAGTGTGGTTTGCTTTTCCTTGGCTAAATCGTACCTGTCTTGTTCTGTACATAGACAAAATACGTCGTAAAATTGCCTCTCAAAATACTAAAAAACACACATAAAACGTCGATTTTCAAAATGACCTACATTGATCCCAGATTCACAACCATCATTTTCCAACGCCCAAGGCCTCAGCCTTCAACAAAAAACAGGTTGTGAAATGTTCTACCATGGGGAGGGGTTACTCCCATTTCTAAGCACCTTTTTGAGGTTTGGCCACTAGCCTATTAATTACATGTATTATTTTAAGCTCGACTTTTCGAAGATAAAAAGTTGAGCAATTGTCGTGATGGGACCTTCCGCGAGGGCGTTTGTGTTGGTTAAGTTTATTGCCAGAGTCATTTTTACAAAGACAGTTGAAAGACAATCACAGGTATTCACTTGAATCGTATCATTGTTATTCACCTTCGCAAAATGTGACCTATATCTATGCAGTTATCTACCCTCGTTACTGTAGAAATTGAGAGAGTCGAGCGACCAGCAAGCGTAGGTGGTGCTCTTGTTTTATTATTAACACTACCATCATTGCAATGGCTAACGAGGTATAACATAAATAATAATGTCAACGCACTTGTTGATACATGGTGACTTGATGGACAGGAGCAAGTTTTACAACCACTCGAACTTGTTCCAACAAGTGAATGTCCTTTACATGTAGACGCACACAGTAAGGTTGCAGCGCATTCCTTGACTGGTTTAGCAGTGACGTAGGTTTGTGTATGTGTGGATGATATGTGACTAGACGTTCCCTGATTGGATGTTGATGTATATGATGCAGATCCAGTAGAGGGCGCTTGATGACCTCCACCAATCAGCTGGCCGCTTCCAGTGTTGGTACCTCCCCCGGAATTATTAACGACGCTCCCTGGCGTACCGCCCATCATAGCCATAGCTCCTCCTCCGAAACCACCTTGATAAAGAAATAATCATGTTTACGCATGCATTTGTATGATAAACTCTGCAAAGTTCCTTGGAAGCGTTGGTCAATACCCTCGCTCTAACGGGCTTGCATATCAACCGTCTGCTGGTGCAAAAATATGGCTTATGTCACAATATTGTCAATACAAGTTTACTGAACGCACGAGATAATGTCTTGAAAGTAAACTTTAAAATGGTACATTGTGTTCCTTACTTGGTAGCAGAATAGTATCAACTAGTTAACCACTCACCTCCAATATGCCCCGCCCCCATTGACATTGGACCTCCTCCTCCTACTGCCCCCATTGAGTTACTAGAATGGCCACCAACAAGTCCGCTCATTCCTCCAGCTGTAATATACATATATACATCGCTTAGAATGAGAAGGCCGTAAGTACCACTTACTACCTTATAAGACTACTGCATATATGAAATCTACATCACAAGGCGCTTCTTTTGAGCCTATTTCCATGAAAATCAAAACCTGTCATGTTGACCAAACTGATGTTGCAAACACTTGTTTTACCATAAGTAAAGAGTGATTGTCAGACAATTTTTCTTGTTTTCTCAAAATATTGAGTTTGTAGTTACGACCCTCTCATTTTAAGCCAGCGACATGTCCAGTGTAATGTGAGAAAACCGCACACAGTCCAGACCGCCTGATTTATTCAATTCTCGCTACTGTTCTGTATTGCCAAACTACCCTTATGTTCATTGGTATTCAGATTTCACAAGAGTTCCACTTATATGTCAACAACTTTTACATTGAATTAAAGACGAGACATGTTGAGACCAAACTATTTTGTTGGTTTGGACAACATTCCGGGTTTTCACATTGCACTGTGAATGCATGTCGAGCAAGACATTGATACAAACACGTTAAACATACCTATCTAATTTAAAGTACAACTCACTTGCAAATAAACCACCACTAATTTATCATGTATACTGGTATACTATAGCGAATAATAAACTTGACACATGAAAACTTTGTAGAAACTAGTAAAGTTTTTTTTGACTTGTTCAGATTTGTTTGCAGGTGCTTTTCTTGTACCTTTCTTTTTGTACCTGTTACTGGTGTGCCCGGCCGTTTGTGTCGTTCTTGTTCTGATGCTTCTTTCCCTGTCGAAGTTGTTATTATCGGTCTATTACACCAAACATTGTATTTTGTACAATATTTCAGTAATACATACATATTTACAAAATCTATAGTTATTTTACCATGTCGATAAAAAAACAGCAAAGGACAAGCATACCTGGACCACATGGGCATGTCTTACATCCGTTTGAATCTTCTACCAAACACCAGCGTGGACACACCATATGGTCCCTTACACAGCCAGTTCCTGATGGATGAAACATGGCCCCACTATTCCCCTGACCTGGTCCTCTCATTGAAGGTCCACCTACTGGCGGTGACATGTGATTCCCGCCCATAGGACCGCCCATGGGACCATGAAAGGGGCTGCCAGAAGCTCCACCGGACATACGACTGAATGGACTTTGTCGCGGCTGTCTTTCAGATGGTGCACTATCTTGAAAAATATATTTTAGAAATACATAGAAATGTAAATAATAAAAAAAAACAGTTGTCGCAAAACTTATCAAGCAAGTTTCGTTGACTGGAGTTGATATTGTTGGTGTATTTAACTGACGTACAATATAATTATAGTATTATAATTGGTAATGTTATAAGGTTCCAGTTCATGTAACCAATATTCCTTGAATGTATTGATGATCGTAACCATTTCATGTACGAACTTTAAAGAGGCCTTCCCTATAACTTTGATCATTTAAATCGATTCAGCAATATTATTAATATTAATAAAATCATTATTGCTTAAACTCCCACTTATTACCGAAAAAAAGACTGAAAACATATTTCCGTTACGAGCCAAACAAGTCACGAATTGTATCCCTTTGACCATATATTAATAAATCGCTGGAAGCGATTAATTAATCATTATTGGTGATTTAAATATATTTTTACATTATATCAACATATTTGCGCACACTTTCTTCTGACAAAGTATGATAATTGATAGTACTTTGCACATTTAGCTAATTTAATGTGATAGTGGAGAAGAATGTGCTAGTTATGGGGAATGCCTCTTTAACAAGGAGCCAGCAACTTCTCCAAATGTAGCAATCGACATTATAGTAAAATGGACTGTAAATTATGTTTCTTTTCTTCTTTTATTGATAAAACAATAAGCAAAGCAGAGCTAACCAGAACAGAACAGTACAGAGCAGAGCAGAGCAGAGCAGAGCAGAGCAGAGCAGAGCAGAGCAGAGCAGAGCAGAGCAGAGCAGAGCAGTACCGAACAGAACAGAACAGAACAGAACAGAACAGTACAGTACAGAACAGAACAGAACAGAACAGAACAGAACAGAACAGAACAGAACAGAATATAGAATAATAGAATAGAATATCAACAGAAAATTATTAAAATATAAATATATTCAAGTACGTACCTATTCGGATAATTAAAAGCACCAACCAAATTCCAATAAATGTTGCCATGCTAAATTCCGTGTTTTTTATTTTTCAAAAAAGTATAAATGATCATATAAATTGGAATTGTTAATTAATGAGTGTGTGCATGTGGGCTGTTCAACAACCGCTTAATAAAACTATGACGTCATCAATATACGAGTAATTTGAAGAAAAAATAAGACTGAACACCGAAGTGTCTAATAAAAAGAAAATAATTAAGTCTATTGTTCAATATTTCAATATGGCCGAAGTGCCTTTGGTATTGTCACTAATTTGATAATAGAAGCAGCACATCTGCTCGGAGTACGATAACAGTAAGACATGGTGGTGAACGAAATATCGAGTCTTATCAGAATCATGAGATAGGCACTTCTATTGTAAATGGAGGCGTAAATACGCCATGACGGTACCCTTGTCGACATCTCTGATAATATGACATTTTCGTATCTACAAATTCGCCCTTACCACATTGCATGGTAGTGCATTAGAGGATTTTGTTTATCAAAGAACTAAAATGATGATCAATGTTGCCAAGTTTCATAAAGATTAGGGCAAAATGTATTTTAGTTATTGGCGTTCATGTCGCTTATATAAAAACATTGTAATCAACATCAGATAACGTTGTATTTCTATCGTTTCATTGAGAAAAACTCGTGAAATATAATATATAACTTAACGTGTTTGCCTTATTGTAATTTGATAAACATTAGGTGTTTTAATTTATTTTTTGTTGTGTTATGTTGTTGATGTTTTATGTGTTTGACTGATTAAGATGAGTGCTGTCTTCCCTGTCTGATTTCCTCGTATCATTTCGCAAAGCACGAGATTTTCGTGACTGTCTGTGTGTATAGTAATAGGCTAAAGTAGGACCATGTGCTATTCAATGATGAAAATATAAACTTGGTCATAAACATCTAGATTTGAATTAAAGTTGGTCGTAAAGTGCACAAATTCTAGGAAAATGAAGTCACAGGGACATGGAACAATAAAAGATCGAAGGTAAATAAGTTTTTTTTAAATTACAGGGCATTGTCCGGTCATCTTCCCCTGTCATGGCCGCCATTATGTTCATTCCGTGAATGTAGCTAATATTTATGTCATGTTTCCGATAAAATTACATAAACATGCGTGAAACCCATGTATTTAGTCGATATCTAGTGTACATATTGACTAAATTAAGGAAAACTAAAAGTGTATTTCACGGAATGAACATAACGACGGCCATGATAGGGGAAGATGACCGGATATTGCCGGTTCGTGTGAAATTTGATAAGGCGGCTATATATTGTTGTTGAATGATATACGAGGGTTGTACCAGAATTACGTAGACTTTTGTCATAACTTTTTTATTTAGGCATGTTTTATCACCAAATTTGCCGCGTAGAAAAACTTCAAACCCTTTTCAAGACTATCGGTAAATATATTTTCTAACAGAATGTTAGAAAGCCATTTAATCTGTCGCCATAGTAACCAATAGTTGGGTAGGCGGGGCAGCGAATTAAAAAAAAAATTTGGCATACCGTACTCATATACATCCCCGGAATCTGCAGAATTTGATCCAAATAAGATACGGTTTTGAAATTTCACATACTTACGTAGTAAATATTATTTGCACTCCACACAAAAGTATTTGTTTGTATGATGAATGGTATGGAACGTATGACAAAAGTCTACGTAATTCATGTACAACCCTGGTACATGTATAATAGATACGCTGATTAGTCAGTTTTTTATGACCAAGGGAGGTAACCCAAATGACGTTATCACGCAGAAAAGGCTGATTGTCTCCCTTATATAAAAAAATTATAATATAAATTTATAAACATAATATTATAAATTTATTGTCTTTTAAACAGACAGAAAACGACCGGACGAAGCCAATATAAATTATATTATAAAAAGGAACGTTATCCAAAATAATAAAAGACAGTGTGGTGGGTTTTTTTGTACAGATGTCCGATATTTTGTTTGAAGTGTGCTCAATATAGGGTCAGGGTTAGTAAGTATACCAATAGACATGTATGTATATGCATGGTACCTTTATGGGTCTCCATTACCTAAATTATAACCAGTTAATATACAACCTGTATGAATCAAAGTGTATGAACCAAATCATTGTTCAGCTTAATTGTGTCCAGGGACTATCTAAACCACCAGGAACTATCTAAACCCTAGATAGTTCCTGTTGTGTCATAAATTGCTATTGAAAGCACATGTAAAATCTGATCACTGTATTACTTATTGTCATTCTATAGAATTCAATGTTTATGCCTTATTTCAATTGCCGTAATTTGACTCTTTTATGTACGGTACATGCACAATAGTTCTAGGCTACGTACTCAAATTCATAATTTGGTTAAGATATATCGAACTGTGCTAAATTTCAATGAATTATATTATATTTTTATGCATTAATAACTTTTAACAGATATTCAATGTTTATGGGATTTCAATTGACTGTAGAATTTTTATATAAATTCTAAGTATGTGTATTTTATCTCTCATTCTCATGAATCAGTGGTTAGTCAAGTCCCTAGTCTACATATTTCACATGAAAAATATGCTGGTTGAACGAGAATTCATGTGCATCTCTGTGGTGCTCATGGTTCTACTAAATGTACTCCTATACTTGTTAGACCTGGGTGTTTGTGCTAACTCATTACTCCATACATCTTATAGTTATCTGATGTGTGCCTCTGTAGCTCAGTGGTTAATGTGCTTCCTGCCTAATCTAGCTTTCTGTGTTCAAATCCGGGTGGAGGCACAAAAATTACTAGTATATATAAGCCAGCCATATTTCAGCAAAAAAATGACTGGCAAATAAAGGCCATAAGCTCAGCATTTATTTTTAGATATGTGATGTGCTAGAATACATCCCAAGTGCAGCTTTGGAGGTGAAATATCAAGAACAATCTCTCCTAAATAACTGTCATGATAACTCAGTTTTTTATTTGTATTATCTCCCCACAATGGCATTATTGGAAAATATAATATGAGACAAATGGATACGGTGGTCGAGCGGATAGCCTGCTTGACTGCTGATCGAGAGGTCCCGGGTTCGATCCTCGATGGGGGCACTTGATCATTTCTGAAACGCTTGTCTGTGTTTCCCACCTAACTAGAGATGAACTGGTTAGCAACCCAGAGGTAGTCTCGCGTGTATTGGTGCTATACACCGGGCACGTTAAAGAACCAAGGTGTCTCTTCGGAATGAGCTAGGGCATCGCGCCCGGATACCTTGCATCACACCACTGTCTCTTCCACCTGCTGTCCCTTCAGCAAAAACACAGGACCCCATTGGAAATAAGTGCTTGCACCTTCATGGGTTATCCTTGACCGAGAGGTTTAAATAATTACATACAAAGTATTTGGTATATAGTGCTGTCAATCAAGTCAAGGTCACAGCAACCTTTACCTTTGACCTTCAAATCAATATGTTTTGCTTTCGACTGAACTGTTGAAGTGCATGGTCCTTGGGTTATATCCCTTGGTAATTGGCTTATGACCTCCGGCTTTAAGGATAGTTCCTATCAAAGCATGAGGATCTGAGCACCAACAATTCTTGCATAATTGATTTAAAACCATTTTGCCCACTCAATATTCAACAAACCAATAGTACATAGCAACATGTCTGACCTCAATATCCTGAAGCATCTCAATCTGAGTTTTAAATCTCATCTCAAATATTGACATGTTTCTTTGAGTTGATTTTCATGGACGGCTGGAATGCAAATCGGCATGACAAAATATACTTAACAACTTTTCTAAGTCCTCATTTTCATTTATCCATAACTTTTTTATTATATACAGTGAAGTAATAAACTTTCTCATATGACGTTTGCACAACAAAGAATTTATAATTCGCGTCTCCAAATGTCAGAATCTCTCCTGGTTTGTTCGTCATGAGATTGACGTCCGTTTCATGCTTTTTTGACGCCATGTGTTCACATATTCCTGCAGTATGTTCAAAATGACTTCAAATTATGCCCAATGACTAACCACGTATGAAAAACAGTTTAGAAAAATTATTTAGATATCACAGTTGTTCATGGAATGATGTCAGAAAAAATATGAAATGACGTCAGTACAATACAGAGTAGTATTTTGTGTCAAAAACGAAGAATAATTACCTGAACATCCACGTTTTATTGATATTTAATGTATAAACGTATATGAGTGTTTAATTCAAGATAAACGTATCGCTTGCGTGTCGTATAATAATGAATGCGAGAACGTTTAGCATTTATTTTGACGTTATGACGAAAAACGCTCTACGCCGACGTCACATGACAACTTTGCTTCCAGACGGTAAAATTGAATTAGTCTCTTTGTTCAGCAATGCTTCCCACTGACGTCCTTGACTGCCAATAGAAACATCATACTACATGGTGGTCATCCAATATATCAAAATCTATCTTTACGACTTTTACTTTCTTTCGTTCTTATTGTTTTGAGTGTGTTCATTCAATAAATTTAAATCCAATACGACACACGCACATCATAGCAAAATTTCAACAGGCTACTTGTACGGTTGACAAAATTATCTTCAAAAATATAAGTGTGGACTTAGAAAAGTTGCTAGGTATAGAAAGCTCAAATGAAAATTTAATACACTGTCAGCATAAAATAAAACTTTTCATTTATCTCAAATTTGGACATTGATTTGAGCAAAATCTCAAAGTTGAGCTGAGATTCTTACTTCAGATGCTTTAGGAGAGTGGGGCCTGTGCTGGTATTTATAAAGCATCTTAGTTCAAACTTTTCTTAAAATATTGAAATTTACTAAAGTGTCTCGGTTAAACAAGACAACCAATAGTTTTGATTGTATACACTATTTTCAAGAATTGTGTGGAGAGCTACCATAATCTGACTATGCGAACATGGATCATTTTCATATTTGCGAGATTGCGAGAAATATGTTGAAAGCATAACTAAGTTCCCCTGGGACTGGGTATAAAACAAACAGAAAAGATATATGATGCACGGTACTCTATTTATTCTGTACAAAAAGTTAAATACCAAAAGCATACAATATTTTCCAGTAAATATGGTATGTGTGTAAGATAAATGATGGAATGATTGAGACAGTTAGTGAGCGCACCACAAAAATGTTACATTAACAGAAAATATTGAACTACTACATGAATTTATAAAAAGTTCAATGGACAAAATTATTGATAATAGATATCACAAACTTACACTATAAATTGATATCTTAATCAGGGGAGGTGACTCTATTATATTTTAATTATCTAATAATTTTGAACTAGGACTAAAAAAATTTTTTTTCGAAACATGACTAAAAAATCGGATAAGGGTGGAAGAGTTAATTTTTTATATAAAAATTTTCAACAAAAAAAAAGAGTAACTTCCCCTTGAAAAGTATAAAAAAAATAAAGGCATTTAAACATAAAAATGGCAGGAAGTTTTATATTATGTTTTGCTACCAAGAAGAAACATTATTTACACCGAATTGTAAAGAAGACATAATCAGCAGTTTATAATGTTTTAGTAAAAGTTTAAATTATTAACTAGACAATGAAAGAAGTTTTCTGGAAATTATGTGGGAAATGTAAAGGGAGATAATTTCAGTGTCAGACAAAATTACAAATAAATAATGATTGTGTTATTAAGGGAAACAATTATCTTATAAATTAATTGAACATGGTTTAGTACAATTTTATGAAAACATGAGAAAGAGAAAATGACTGAAAAATTAAAATTAATTAAAATGAAAAAAAATCAATAAAAACATTTTTATACAAGAATTGAGAATTACTCAAAAAAATTACATACACATGTTATGAATAACAACTCAATGTGAAATTGAAACTAAACATGTAAATGATTCAATTATATGTAGAACATTCAAAGTTTGGTGATTTTTAAGAATGAGCTGTACAATATGTATACAGTGATGTCAAAAAAAAACACGAAAATATATCAATAAATCAAAATTCAAATGTAGACATTTTTTGGGTGGCATAAAATAAATTAACACATTGTGTATTCTTTAAGATTGACATTCCAATACAGTCGACATTCTAAAATGGGTGACATTCGACATTCTTGAATGGTCCACATTCGAAAATAAAGTGGACATCTCAATAGTGTCAACATTCCAAAAATAGATGACATTCATAAAAGACTGTTCATCTCAAACAGTAAAATAATTTCAGACTTCAACTAAATAATAAACTCTGTCAGTACATACAAGACTGTGAAATAAACAACAAGAATTAAACTATAAGTGTAAATTTAAAGTCTCAACAAAATATATAAAAGTTAAAATAAACTGCTTATATGGCAAGATGATATGATGTACATGTATGCAATTCTACTGTAAAGGCATAGATTTTCCAAAGGGTTTTTAATTTCTAATTTTCTATTTGTAAATCCCAGAATGATGCAGAAATAATCTGCCCATTACACTTACTATTCACTATACCTTTACATGTACTGTAAATACTCAGCCATAAGTCAGGCGAAAACAGTCCCAAAAAAAGTTAAAAAGTCACCCCGCGACTTATGGAAGAGTTTACTACACTACTACCGATTTTGTCAGAAAATCATTACATTACTCCTGACTTTATCTGAAACTGACCGCATCTCCCTGACTTTATCTGAAAATGACCACATTCCCATCAACTGTGTTTGAAAATTACTACACTCCTCCATATTCTGTCTGAAAATGACCACATTTCCTTCGACACTTGACACTGAGCTCATGATTTCAGCTTTCACAAAAATGGAAAACTATACATGCGACCTATGCAAGGGTTTAGACAAAAACCTTGATTTTTTATTCAAAAGCCCCCCTGCGACTTATGGCTGCATGCGACTTATGGCTGCGTATTTACGGTATGTAATTAAAAAACGATGCAATTTTTACAATTTTCCAAACATAAATCCATGCAAACATACCCGGTACTCAAAAACTTTAAATTTACAAAATTTTGACCAATCAAAAACATATGCTTTTACAGTAATCATAAACACTAAATATGTGTGCAAAATATACCTTCTGACTAACTGAAAATAAAATCCTATGTATGTATATTTAATTTAGTGAACTGGAACAATAATTCCTGGTGTCCATCTTTGCTCATATATAAAGCACATGTGTGATTATGTGTTAAAACATAAGAACAATAGAAAATTGAGTATCACAGATTCGCTACACCAAAAACAATACAACAGCAACCAGCGGTATACATATAACATGTTTACATAGTATACCGTATACATAGTGAGAATTTATGTACATTGTACAATAATTGAGAATTTATGTATTTCTGCAAAATTAACACTTCTCCGGTTGTCCAGTACAAGAAATTGTGAAATCGAGCCAGTAACTTTTGCAGTCATTAGGTGTAGAGTAAATAGGAATTTCAAAACTGTTTAATTTTACCGATTTGGGCAAGTATAGTTTCGAATTCTAAATTCACAGACTGATTTTGCATATTATATACACATCAATAATC
The DNA here is from genome assembly GCA_963678985.1 of Spisula subtruncata. Classification (NCBI taxonomy): domain Eukaryota; kingdom Metazoa; phylum Mollusca; class Bivalvia; order Venerida; family Mactridae; genus Spisula; species Spisula subtruncata. The sequence goes on from OY787668.1 coordinate 1,189,329, forward strand.
TATCATCTCAAGAGTTTGACCTATGACATCACAGTTTGACCAATGATATCATGAAATTACTTTGACAAAAAGTCTAAAGACATAAGACACATGTATGGCATATATAATCAACAATGATCAGAATTACACAGTAACAGTTTAAGTCGCTGATACTCAATTAAGGCAATCAGTCAAACATTTTGAAAAGTGACAAATAAAAATATTATATACTAGGTAAATCTTGTCTGACACATAGAAGTAACATAATATACTTTGATGTGCAACATTTATAAGACACTTCAGAATCTACATTCTAAAATCCAGTTGCAAGAAAATGTTATCAACAATGTAAACAAATGTCTATGTACAAAATACAACCATTTCATAACACAATATAAACAGAAAATGAGGGATTTCAAAAAAAATTCACAATAAATTCACAATCATTAAAATGAAACAAACTACAAGAAATTATATGAGTATAACTTAAATAATATTGAAAAATAATGATACATAATTTGATATGTTTTGTAATAAACTTAAAAATAACAATTTTTAAAATGAAATGGACTTTGCGGTAGAATCGTTACTTCGTGCGGCTTTGTGCAATTTTGATTAGCTAAAAAATTACATGTTATAACGGTAGTGACAAAATTATACTTAAAGGTGAACAAATTTCTTCTTCAAAATGATTTAATAAGAAATTAAATGAATCAATTTAAATTATACTGGTATCACATATCATACATTTGAAGTAAAAATATCGAAATGAAACTTAAAAAACAAATCAATGGTGTGCTGGGTTTATTCATGTTGAACAGCAAAAAATGAGATTCAAAGTTGAGGGAAACAGCTCTTTAGACCAGTACTTTGAATGGTCTTAGAAATATTATGAGCACTTCTTTTATTTACTGCAGAACTTCAATGTCGCAAACTGTCCATGGATTCGGAAAATATACTGTATATTAAAACATCATTGTTTTGCTGTGATCAAGAAACTGTTTGAGTTATCTAGAATGTTTGAACAAAAATTGCAATCCTCATCGGATAAACTAAAACAAGCCAAAACAATTGTAATATATTACGTAACTTGTTTTTCAAAATGCGAACATGATTTTTTAGAAATAAACTTAAATCATGTGACTTCGGGGCATACTTGTATATTGTATACTGTTAAATATCAAGGGCATTTATGGCACGGCAAATATTGTTTTCGATGTACATTATGACTGTTTTACTACTTAAATCATAAAATTCAATAATAAATTTTGTTAAGTAAAATGTCGTAAACATTTATCAGAATGCCCTATTACAATAAAAAAATTAATATATAAAACTCAGATTAAATATTTAAATAACAACCAAAATAACAACCCAATTTACAACTCAGCAGTCATTGATAATTTCATATTTCAAAGTTTCCTCAATTTCATAAAGTTTCTATTTACACGTTGCACTAAATTTTGCAATATCTCATAATTTGAAATAATATCAAATCAATTAATAATAATATATGCATTACATGAAACCTTGTGTACACTGTTCAGAAAACAGGTAAAAATATATATTTTACTAATTCAAAAGGTGGAATTCAAGAAGGGTAATAGGGTAAATAAAATTTCTTACTGAAATACCTACATGTTATTATAATTAAAGCTCACATTACAGTATCACATTTTGGCATTTCTGAAACAATATTAGCATAAAATTGCAGTTTTCAACAACAAATTTCACATTAAGACAAGGAACATGAACGGTTTAAGTGAGATCATGAGTCATAATGAACTGTCTTTATACTTTGACCTTTTTACACACACAGGATAAAAACGAATAACTTGAATTCCTACAATAATCGTCATCTTTGACACATCCCCTTAAATTAATGATATTTAGTATCACAAATATTTACAAAAATACAAAATTTCAAGAAAAAAAAAACCATTTTAACACCCCAGTATATTCCTACTACACATACATGCATACTGATGTTTCAATACACTCACTATGTAGTGTTTTAAAAACAGGAAGGTTTGGCATTCAATTACACTATTAGAATTTTTTTCAAAAAGCCAAGCGGTACAATTCAGCAATTTTCACATAGTTATTACTTCCCTTTGAATAAAAAACTTAAAATTATAGATTATCATATGTAAACAATTGTATTCATGAACAAAACTTTCTGTAGTTATTTTATTATTATAACACACAATTAACAAGCTGTGACACATATTTGAACATCATATAAAACAATTACAACTTTGAACTTGGTGGAGTATTCAACAACCCAATGATGGACGTACATATATTATGTAGAATGGACAAGAAATTTGCATAAATTCATAAATAAATAAACAAACCACAATTCAGTGGATAATATGAATATAGAATGGGACGAGAAATAAATATTCATATCAGACGTGTAAATAAAAGCATGACCCTTGTGCCCCATTCAAAGTTTTGTAAAATATTTTAACAGTTTCCTTTAAAAAAATGCAGCAGTGTTTTAATAAGTTAATACTTAATTGAGATATTGACCTCATAATTCAGGTTGTAAATTCCCCTACTGTCAATCCCTGCCCAGCCGAAAACAAAAATATGCTGGGCAACAAGAAAGTGTCATCATTTTAGAAAATCATTCATGTTTGAATTTCCAACCTGGTGAGGCGCCAATTTACCAAAACATCTCATATACATTAATTAAATACTTTGAATTATATAAAATTTTGGCAATACTATCTATAACAGACATTATACCAAATTACAGCCCTGCCATAAAACCATATTGAGATACATATATATATCGATGGCTTAGAACAAGAAGGTCGTATCTACAAAATCAATATTTTGAGAAAACACGGAAAAACTGTCTGACATTTACTCTTTACTTATGGTAAAACAAACTTTTACAACTTCATTTTGGTCAACATGACAAGTTCAGATTTTTATGAAAATGGGCTCATAAGAAGCGCCTTGTGATGCTTATTCTCAATATGTATGAATCTTAAAAGGTCGTTAGTGGCACTTACGACCTTCTAATTCTAAGCCATCGATATATGCAGAATGAGACAGTCTGTCAGCGTTGTGTCAACCACAGGCACCCATCATGTTATGCCCCCCCAATACCACATGTTTTTAATATATTTTGCTAGGGTTGTATATTTTAGGTTGGTGGTGGTACCTGGGTAGTATTGGGGTCTACAGGGGGGGGGGGCATAACATGATGGGTGCCTGTAGTGTCAACATGGTCTTCAAAGTTGCACGATCAATAGTGAATTCTTCACTTCTACTTTGAATACAGTTTATACAGTAAGCCAAGCAACACATTAGATTTTTGGCTCAGATCTGTATTGAAAAACCCCAATATATCATCATAATATGCTGAATATAAAACTCCCAAAACTACAAGAGTTTTTAAACTAACTGCATCACCAGACACTCTTTTTAAGACCATTTTCTCTTCCCATTCTCACAAATAAATTATTATCTATAAGTAAGACTTAGTTTTAATGAGCTTTTTGAGCTTTTGGTGATAACACACTGTCCATATTTTGTCGTATTTTGTCTGCTTTTTGTCTCTCTTGTAAATGTCTTTGTTCTAGAGTACGAATATCAATCATGTCCATGGTTTGAGTGGGTTGTGGTGATGGTTTTGGTCCTAATGGTGATCTTGTCTTCACGCTGCCAGGGCTCATCTGTGCAGCAACTTCGTACGAGTTGTATTGGTTAGGCCGTACTTTGACCTGAGGTTTTGGAACATTTTTAGCGTACTCTAATGCCTAGAAATGAAAATATAGAAAATAATAATAAAGTATGAAATAAAATCATTGATATATAAAACCGGTATGTGCAATGCAGTTGCAATATAACTGATCAATATTTTCCTATTAACCGACATTTATCCATTTCTTGCAATTAAAAATATGTAAAACACTGTCCTGTCAGTATATTGTATCAGGAGTAAATTCAAATCGATATATACACCAAGACACAATATTTTTGGCCGCAAGGACCACGGTCAACCAATTTTGTGGCCGCAGCTTTGACTGCACTGGTCTGTGTTTTAAACGTTTCAAAATGACAACGATACTCATTATAGTCTTAAATACTAAACTCTTTAATACAATTTATTGAATCGGACGGTGAATTAAACTCTAAGGCCAATTTACCCACACAAATTGATACCTTCAAGCAATTTTTTTCACAGCACCTTGAGATGAGATTTATCTCAGTTTGAGAAGTTTATGGAGATCAGGCAGATAGTGTCAAATCTGAAACATTTTATTCAAACTTACAGTTCTTCTCTTGCCAACATCATCACTGGGTTGTCGTGGAAACTTTGGAGGTTTCTTAGATCCGAGTTCTTGTCGATTCTTCTCCATCACCATTCTAGCGTACTCAAACTGTTTATGTCTCTTCTCCATCTGAAAACAAGGGAAACTACTCTTTAAATTTGTCATAAAAAGCTGCATGTGAGAAAAAGACTATCAAAATGTACCGATTTTCATATAAATGAGTATAAATGTTCAGTTGGTAACAACAAATAATCAGATAAAATTTAACATGGTTAAATGTAATTGCAAAAGAAATAACAGTGATTATAAATGTTGTCAATGTTAAGTCTACGTTTAAGTCTTACAATGTTGGTGAATAAGGCCCCTGAATAGAAAACAATGAAGCTCCATTATAAACATCAGGCTACTGTTTTATCAAATCTGCTATTATTTCCGTAAGTGCTTTGATAATATAGTTATATCCATATGTTTTATAAGATACGGAATGTCAAGGCCAAAAGTAGAACAATATGTTTCAACTAGTCAAGCTGTAAATAGCTACCTACATTAATTGTCGATCGATTACAATCAATACCATAGTTAACAATTTATAGTAATTTAATCAATAATTGTATCAATGCCTATAGCTTACCAATATAACAATTATAATCAAAATACTAACAATACAATGCAATACTAAACCTAACCCCAAAGGCCCCTATGCCTGTATTCATAAAGCTCCTAAGGGGAAAATATTCCTTAAGTTGGTAAATTTAGGAATTCCCTTAGTTTTATTTGATTTCACCTAAGATATCTGAAACATGCTTAAGTATTATACAGATATCTAAGGTGAAATCATATAAAACTTAAGGGAATTCCTATAAAACCTTAGGTAAATTTATCAAAGACTGCTTTCAATAAATGCTTATGCCCCGATGAAAGACTTGTCCATGATAAATAGCTAAGTCAAGCATGGACCATAATTCTGTCAAAATGTTGGAAAGTGTAACATTGCTTTGACAATGTCACGGTGTTTATGATGGCAACATAAGACTATGCAGTGTTTGAAAGCAATGCTTTGACCGTGTCTTCAAAAGAAATTTCAGTTGAAAGTTTTGTTTTAACATTTTATAACGGAAGGACAGTCAAACAGGACAATTCAATGGCTTAGAATTAGAAGGTCATAAGTGCCATTTACAACCTTTTAAGATTCATACATATTTAGAATAAGCATCACAAGGCGCTTCTTATGAGCCCATTTTCATTTAAATCTGAACTTGTCATGTTGACCAAAATGAAGATGCAAAAGTTTGTTTTACCATAAGTAAAGAGTAAATGTCAGACAGTTTTTCCATGTTTTCTCAAAATATCAATTTTGTAGTTACGACCTTCTTGTTCTAAGCCATCGAATTGCTATCTATACGTATGCGTCCTGAATCAGTTGATGTACAGTGGAAGCAGGAGGCATTATAAAAACATGTACCAGTATATAAAGTATACATGTTTGTAGTGTATTAATATGAATTAATAACGTTCTTTAAACAAAACATGGTTGCCTGACATAAATTGACCCCTACTTATCCAATATTGATTTAATTGCTGGATCAAATCTTTAATCCATAAACATCGGAGTGCAATATGATAGCTATAGTTAAATAGACTATGAACTGATCAATCACGATTGCCATATTAAGTGTATTATCAATACATGTTATGTTTGCATACAGTCTAAAGCTTGCACGTTTCCTCAAACAAATATTATCATATAGTATACTTCAGTTTACAGAGTTCCTATAGTAGCAGTATAGTTATTTTTTGCATCAGCCATTTTTAGTTTTTGACCATTTTGAATTTGCGGCCATTTTGATTGACAAATTATATAAATCAAGGTGATTGCATTCACATTCATTTTAATGCTTTTCAATCGTAATCAAAAACCAAATCACATTACATAATAAATACATTCAAAATATTTATAAATGCAAATAGAATGACACTGGGGTGCTAAATTTTCCCAAATGATTTTAAAAAAAACACTTTTCACAGCATATTGAAAATACCAACTTTGGACTGCACAATGTACTTGATTCATACTATAGTCTAACAAACAAACAAATAAATTGAATGCAAATTCCTATTGAGAACCAATATTGGAATCTAAATACAATGTTCAACTTATTACATTCAAGAGAGCACACTGATTGCACATACGCGGCACAGATCTCATTTAAATTCTGGATAAACGATTTTGTACTAAAATTGTAAAACGTTCCCCTTCCATTTTTAAATCCCCTGTACATGTATAATCATGCTATCTTTTAAACCTCAAGTACAAATATCACACAGTTTGATTATATTAAAGCAAATAAGTATCGCTGTGAATATCAGTAGTTAATAAATCTCTATTCACCTAACAGAATGGACAATTAAGGTCGTCGAACGATGATAACATGATCTGTTAATTAATAATTTAATCAATTCTCATATTTTCAATGGCCTTGCAATAATCTAAAATGGTTTAAAGAAAAGTATACAAAAAATCTCATGGCTCCATTTTGCTTTGAGTTTGGCAACAGTAAACTCGATGCTTAACATTGATTACAAAAAATATCATTGATTAGAAATAATCTTCAGAAGCGGTCACAGTTGGTATTGTATTCATACCATAATCAATAAAATAACTTTGATACGAACCAGTGTCTGGGTATTCAAACATGCAATAAAAGCTTCTCAGAAAATGAATAAATAGGCCTATATATTCAGAAAGTAAATAAATCCTTCGCTTGTGTTCAAAGTAGTGTAAATGTATTTCTTTTTTATTTTGTTTATTCAAATCATTGGCATTATACCAATAATTTATTGGTTAAATTGTTTCTATAAACATTTCTACTTGATAGTTTTTATACAAATTTTTTTGTGTGTTAAATTAGAAGATAAACATATGTGGATGTGCTGTAATATTAGTACTTCCTTCCTTCCACTTTTAATTCATTTTTGGGTAAACTGTTTTATTAAATTAAATGCCACTAAGTTAAGTTACCAATTTTCTTGGACTCTTTTCAGATGTTAAACCGCTCAAGCACCCTTTGACATTTTAACTTCCTTTGGTCATTGGGCTACCTATGGAAACCTTTGTGTGTGTCTCCCTGGGGAGACTATTTCTCTCCTGTGTGTGTGGCAGCAAATATTGATCAGCAGCGCCCAGGAATAGAAACAGGTACCAATTTACGCCTTGGTGAAGTAGATCATGTCGGTCATTCTTGCTCAGAGAAATTAACCAGTGGTCCAGACAGGGCTTAAACCAGGGACCTTTCGATCCCAAAGCGGGCGCCCTACATCTAGAGCACCGCTCCACACAATTATATATAGTACTAAGCATTATCTTTTCTAATTATTGAACTAACCTTTTCTTTATGAGTATCTGTATCTAGATCGGGACCTAGCGTACCTCGATTCAGTCTCACTTCACGTTGCATTCTCTTATAGTCATGCAGATTGTAGACCTTATACCACGGGTGCTCACTCGGATCTTTACTCTTCATTTTATGGTAGATATTAGCATAACCCTCCTCCAACGTCTGCTGAAACAAGGGTACAATGTATAATATCTCATTTTTGATGAAAACTATGAGGACGTTTTACAGTCAAAAACAGGGCCATTATCAGGCCCTATACCCCAGGAAAAAAATCTTTAAATGCATTTTGAATTTCAATTTAAACTCCTTTTTATCCTGATTATTAATAAGCTACATTTTAAGTGTTATACGTGAGTTTCACAATATCACATGCAGTTACAATTAAACTTGAAGCATATAAATAGGTGATCAGGGGCCTTATTCACCAACGTTGTAAGTCTTAAACATAGACTTAGACTTAACATTATCAAATATTCTATTCGCTCTCATGTTGTTATAAATGTACCAATTTTTATATAAATTGGCATACATGTTCAGTGGGTAACAACAAATAGTCTGATTAAATTTCACTTGGTAACATCTAATTTCAAAGAAATGGCAGTGATTATGAGTAATGCCAATTTAAAGTCTAAGTCTGTGTTTTAGACTTACAACGTTGGTGAATAAGGCCCCTGGTAATATGGCTTTGCTTGATAACCTTGAACAAAAACCTTTGACAAATAAATGGACATAATCTGTTCACAACATTGATGTCTGTTGTCAATTCTCACAGATCTTTTGAAGGGGAAGGGTGGCACCAATTATATATAGAAGATAGACAGAGTGACAGACGTACAATAAAATAAACAAATAGATACGAGACTTAGTGAATAAGCATGCAGTGAAGTTATAACGGAATAATAGATTAGCTGATTATAAATATCATGTTGACGAAGCAATATCAAGTTCCACTGGTGGAAAAATCTGTCATTGGATTAATCCACAAAAATTGTTAATCCGCAATGAGCTCTGAAATTTGAGCCCGGCCTTTATATACAATTAAGCTTCAACATAATACTTGTATCTTACAATTTTTACCTCCCTTGCTTTTTAAACTTCTGCCATCTTTGAAGGCAAATCTGTTCAGCATTAATTATAGACAATATTTGTATTTTTGTCCCTCTTTATAAGACATAAGTCATTGGGTAAATAGATAAGTCATAGTCACATATTTTTTTAATTTTGAATATCATTAGCAAAGATATTCATGTTTTTAACCTATTGTGCTAATGGTTTTTAAATTTATATGTGTATAATTGAAAATATCTAATTTATTTATAGTTGATAACGGTCTAACCTAGTTTTCCGATTAAAAATATTAGAAATGAAGTTGTCTTCAAAGATGACCAGCAATTTAAAACAGGAGAAATAAAATTAATCTTCTCAAAGATGCAAAAACTAATCGCGATGACTTGAGCTTAAACATAATGGCCGATATTAATGAGCTGAACAGACCGTCAACCACTGACCAAGGGGAGGACTGAAGGTTTGGGGGGATTGTATACATGTAAAGTATATACCAGATCATTATGTGCACTCTCATCTCGATAGTTGGCCGAACTTGACTGATATTTCTTGGAGTAACCAGTCGGGTCAACGAGGGCCAACTCTTCCGCTGTTAGCTGCTCATGTTCATATTTTGTGTCCATATGCATCTGATCCGTGTACCCGTCGTTATATTGAACCATTTGACCCTGTTAGAAAATGGTACAGTTATTGTGCAAATGTGTGAAGCATTATCTAACATCATGCAAGCATCTACTAAGTTACTTACTAGTGAAATAAGTGAATTACTGTAAAGCAGAAATTTTTGTACTGATTTTATTTTAATTTAAGTTTGTGTCTCAGGCCTATAAAAACTTGTGAGAAGATGTCACTGCATAAATATTCACAATAAGTATAATGATAATCTATATGAAAGTAAAATACAATCATTTACCAATCCATAAAATTTAATATTAAACATGGTAACCAATTTACTGAATCATCATAAAAATTTCTGCGTTTACAGTCAACAAGCATAAATACACACAATATGACAAAAAATCTAAGTTTCAAAACTGGAGTATTTTTACCTCCCCCGTCCCATTCGTATCAAGACATTTGATTGGTCAATACATGTCTTCCTGTCAACCAATCAGAATATAGCACACATTTATATGGTGTCAAAATCACTCTTTAGAAGTGAAATTAGTAACAAAGTATTTGATTGGTCAATGATTACCAGTACAGCCAATCAGAAATGAGTATACATTTATGACATGACAATTTAAACATTTAGTTACAAAATACAATGCAATTTAATATATTAGAAGCAGTTTATAAGTAAGCTGTAACAGTGAAATACATAATTAATAATTGTATGACTCGTCACAAAACAAGAAAAATTAAGTTTAAGAAGCCAAAATATATAATTATACAAAGAACTTCAGGCAAACTGCAGCTCTAGAAATTTTCAAGTAAAATCGTTTCATCACCATGTTCAATTCTGTGAATTTTTATACTTTGCCAAAATGCATTCAAAATTTTTATGAGATTTGACTACATGATTATTATATATATCAATATTTTTTTATTATTAATTTATTTTCATTAATTTATACTTTAAAATACAGATATTTACATACATCATACTCCATATTAGGTAATTTACAGCATGGATGATGGAATATTTCCACTTATTTATAGAATAGTTAACATTAATTACGATAACAGCTAATACTACACCACTCAATTTTGTATCAATTTAGTTAAAATCAGTTACTCTTAAAATAATTATTCAAATATTACTTCTTACAAAATTAGGTTTAAAAGGAAAAATAAATTTATGTACGCTGTGACCATATTATGTCAATACCATATAAGGTATGCATTACTTTCATTGTTTCAACTATTTATTGATTCACAATTATATGACATGAATTTTTTACTCAAGACTTAAATTACAATAACAAGTTTACAATATAAACCGGTGTATAATATATTTTATATTGTGTTTGACATTCTTCTAATGTTTCGTTACAATGGAATGTACATTTGAACGCTCAGCAGAAAGTAGAAAACAATACTCAATTAATATTTATGTAGAATTAGGCCAGAGTTTGTTATGGATTGTTACTGAGATCAAAGAATTGCATACAGCTTTGTAATAATGCAGATTATAAACAAAGTCAAGCAAGACTCACTCAGTCACTGCAGAGTCCTGGTTCAGCTAACGCTTTTGCCGCGGTGGAAGCCATAGCTCTGTTGCAATGTTGGATAAATGTTTGCAATATGGCTTTGACAATGAAATAAATTTATGATAATAAACAAGTATGCCAAGTTTGAAAGCAATCGCCTTGATTGACTTAAAAAACATTTGACTTTCAACATTTTATAACGGACTAACGCACAGACAAACAAATGGTCAATCACTTTATTTATAATAACATGTATTATAATGACTCCTGCATCAGGGTTAAATTGTGAATAAAGAGCAAATGAATATAACTGTTCCAGATTTACATAAGTGTGTGAAGACTTGGAAAATATCTGTAACTGGACATACAAAATGTTTCATTATGATTCTGGTTTGATAAAAGTTTGAGCAAGTAGACAAAGATAGGGGGTTAGGGGTGACTGTTTTGATACGAATGTGTTTTTTAAATTAATTTTCAATTTGACCCTCCGGTCAGTAGCTTACCGGAAGCTGTACTTTGTATCCAAAATTTGGAGAAACAAAAAATGAAATAACTACGGCCTTAACAGATTATAAATTGAACATGAACAGCCAAGCGAATGAAACAATTAGTATTGTTTTAGTTGGTAACATGAGACCCATAAATAAATCAAGTAAAATCAAACTTGAACATTACATAGATCCATGTTAGGACCTTTTAACCAAAACTATGTTGCCTTTATGAACCTACACTGTGAAAGTCCTGATTGACCCCTAAATTATTGCAGTTACAGTCAAGTTGAGTGGCCCCTTAACTTTTTTTTGCATTGCACTTATTAAAATAAAATGTGAAAAAGAAACTTTCACAAGCAACATTATGTTGCCTTTATGAACCTACACTGTGTGTCGTTGAAAGTCCTGATTGACCCCTAAATTATTGCTGTTACAGTGGCCCCTTAATATTTTTGCATTTATTATACAATTCTATTATTTGACATATTCATAATATCACAAGCAAAATAAGTGTTTTAAATTAATGAGATGAACTTTGGCAGGCCCTTTAAAGCAAGATTTTGTCAGCCCTTATATCTTTAATGATAGGAGAGGGTCTTCATTGACCCCTTGATTGCTGTAATAAATGTTTTTACTAGATGCATTATTGTTCAATTATTTGACATATAATTGACACAAAGAGGATCTTTCAAACAAACTTTATTTATAAAATTGTCTTTTAATTATGCATTGTGAAAAGTCCCCAGCAGATTGACCCTAAACAGTGGCCCTTAACTCTTTAAAATACTTTTGGCTTAATATTATTTGGCAAAAGCCTATTTATGATTAACTTAGCAATTTCACTTTACCTAAAAAGCATTCTATTTGACATCTTAAGCAAGAAACAAGACTGCGTTCAATAAACGCTTATGCCCCCGTGGAAGTCATGTCCATAAAAAGCTAAGTCAATCAGGGGCCATTATTCAGTTAAAATGTTTGATAGTGTTACATGGCTTTGAACTATAAGGGGCTTATGATGGTAAACGAATATGCCACAATTGAAAGCAGTGCCTTGGTCAACTATATGTGTGATCTGGTGATACAGGTGTTATGGTTCTTTGTCACTGCACTTCTCCAAGTTGACATCTATTCATATACCAAGTTTCAAGTCAATATTTTAAATACTTTTGAAGATACGCTCCGGACAAACAATTATCATAAAAATTCTGAAGGGGAGATAATTCAAAATTTAAGACAGACAGAGTTATGGTTCTTGGTCCCTGCACTTCTACAAGCTACCATCTATTTACATATCAAGTTTTAAGGCAATATCTTAAACATTTTTGAAGATACACTCCGGTCAAAATATGATTCTGAAAATCATAAAGGGGAGGTAATTCAAAATTTAAGACAGACAGAGTTATGGTTCTTGGTCATTGCACTTTTCAAAGTTGCCATCTATATATGTTCCAAGTTTCAAGTCAATATGTTAAATAGTTTTGAAGATATACTAAGAGCAAAATTTGACTATAAAAACACTAAAGGGGAGATAATTCAAAATTTAAAACAGACAGAGTTATGGTTCTTGGTCAATGCACTTCTCCAAGTTGCCATCTATTTATATTTCAAGTTTTAAGTCAATATGTTAAATAGTTTTGAAGATACGCTCCAGACAAAATTTTATTGTAAAAATACTTAAGGGGAGATAAGGCTAAGTCTAAAATTAGGTCAAGGTGAAGGTCAAAATGGAGTAAGGTGATACAGGCGTGTGAAGAGTGGTCATATACAACATCCATGCAAGTATGAAAGCTTTGTTGCAAGCCATATTAATGCTAGAAGAAAAGGTCAATTTGGGTTAACCAAGAATTTGGCCTTTCAATAAGTCTAAGTCCAAAATTAGGTCAAGGTGAAGGTCAAAATGGAGTCAGGTGATACAGGCGCATGGAAAGTGGTCATATGCAACATCCATGCAAGTTTGAAAATTTTGTAGCAAGCCATATTAATGCTAGAAGAAACGGTCAATTTGGGTTAACCAGGCCGGACGGAAGGACGCACGCACGGACGGACAGACGGACGGACAGGTGAATTACTATATGCCTCCCGATCTATCGATACGGGGGCATAAAAATAATGATTGATAGTTACTGATGTTAATTTGAAGTTCTAAGTTATTAATTGAAATCCACTCGAAACATAAAGAATTTAAACGTAAAATATTCTGCACAATTTGTATGCAAAAGGTTTTGTGCATGCCTTGAAGACCTAGTCTAGAAATCTTTTACCAGCTCAAGTTGATACAAGTCACGATGAGCCATATTAATATTTAAGAACAAATATACAAATGGCTTATAATGTTATATTTGTATGTTAAAGTGTTTATAAATAAATTGTTATCACACTATTATTATATTTTTATTTAATTTGATTAAAGGATTAACATTAATTATCCTCTTCTACAAAATAAATGTTTGAAACAGTTTTAAAGAGCAGAATAGAATGGAATGTTTTTATATTGATATTTGGATAAGATTTTTTTATCATAGCATGATTGGTTTAAAATACACTGTTTCTCCTGAATCAAGATCAAGCATGTCTATTGTCCACCAAGATTAAACTGAGACTCTTGGCATAATTCGCCCAAATCCGGAAAATCAAGAAGTTATTAAAAAGTATACTTACAATTATAGCTGGAATTATACAGAGATTATAAATGGTATATAGTAAACAAACATTAAAATCGAATGCAGCCACACACGCACACACTGACTTTGATGAGTCTCAGTTTAATCTGGTCAAGCTATATAATACATGTACTGAATTTTCGTTTGTCTATAAAGTCAGGAGTGTACTTATTTCAATCTATTTTTCAATTATTTTATTTCCTTGATTAGGAAAAAGGGCCAGACTACCAGTCCAAAATCAGAATATTGCAAGAATTAATATTTGTTGCTGGAATGACAAAATATTACAGTAAGCAAAAAGTTATTTTTAATAATTTAAAGACAAAATGAAAAGTTAGCTTAAATATATATTTTGAGAAAAAGCTTTACTATAAAATGCATGGTTATTGAAATATCGACCAAATGGTGGCAATTAATTTTTTAACCAAACATGCTGCTTTAATGAATGCAAAGGCCTAATGTTTTTTAAAAGTATCATTTTAAATAAATCGATACAATCAATATTTATAAAGTCTCCAGATGAAATGTACACCCAGCTCTTCAAAATCGCTACAATACCCATGAAGTGGCAAGACCTTCAAATAAACCAAGAAATATTTGCTTTATCATGAATTGAGTAAAGTTGTCGATAAAATCATCAAAAGTTTAGACAAGTACAACGCATGATGACAAGCCTTAAGCGGTTTCTAATCAGTTACGGGTAAATATTTAAAACTATGCAATTTGAAAGCAAACTTCTCTCCCAGTTTAAAGTGTATTGATTACAAAACTTTTAAATCAATAATCTTAAAATTATTGAGACTTTTAAGTTGAGCTGTAAATGTTCAATTAATTCATGACAAAGTTGACATGTCTAGCAAAAATTGACATGGCATGCACCAAGTGTCTTGTAAAATAACTTGACCTCATAATGTACCTGAGTTTACTGTTTTCCTTGATTTTTTTTATCAAATTAGCAGCAAAATTAGAAATATGCATCATAATATTACTTTCAGCACACTAGCCAATGTCATAATGAAAGACAAAACAACATTTCGCTGGCTTAGAAAAAGAAGGTCGTAACTACTACTTACAACCTTATTATAAGACTGATACAATGTTATTTCAAATCTGAATTACAAGGCCCTTCTTAATATTGAGCCTATTTTTTTTTAAATTACCAAACTGACGTTTTAACAGCTTGTTTTACCATAAGTAAAGAGTAATTTTGGAACATTTTTTTCTTGTTTTCTCAAAATTACAACCTTTTCATTTTAAGCCAGCGATTTGCCAATGACATATCATTTATATCTCAAATCTTTTAATTTAACTGTGACAACTTGAGACTGTTACACTGTGATTAAACAACCAGTACCACAAACACGCTTTACGTACGTTCATAAAATTAATCATTCCATTATAATATATCTGATTAACAGAATTATTCTACATGGAGGTTTAAACTATCTCCACCCAATTTTAGAAATCTCTCTTCTCAATAAAGTGTTCAATGTACCATTACTGAAGTTTGACATGAATTTGGTAAAAATAGATATTTATTAATGAAATCAAACTTGATTTTAAATGTTAATCGCCAACTGATCAAGGGAACAATGGACCCCTCTTGCGCAACAAGGTTGTATCTCTTTATATATATATAATTATTATTTTATGTATATCATATAGCAAGATACAACTTTGTTGCACCAAAGAGATGATATACAAATCATGTTGAAGTTATAAGCTAATTAAAGCCTTGAAACTTAAACAGATCTCGATTCCCCTATTTAAAGATAAAATTTATAATAGTCAAAGAGTTCACAACAGTTCAAATTAATCAATTTTATCAATTATAAAATGGAGTGCTCTGGTTTTTGCAATTCAGTATAAGCCATATACTTAAGTGTAACCAATACAAAATAAACATTTAATAAATCGAACAGAAATAAACCTGACCAATTAACTCCATATTTATTGGAAGTATGGGTGATTCAATGATTTACATTTAGCCTGAAGTTTTGGTACATTGTAACTTTATAAATATTTTCCTACATGAAACATTGAAGTTTCTACTAGACATGTATATAAAACCATGGTATGACTTTGTTCTCAAGTAAGTTTAGTTTGTCCTCAAGTGAGTTGGCAACTTGGCATTATAGGTTTTCCTTCAACGTTGTAATAATAGAATTCCAATTAGCATTATTTATTTATTTCAAAGAGTCTAGAGCAATATCCTTAGGATATTTTCACAACAACTAATACTATAAGGTCAATTAAATTTCATATAGTAGTCTTCATTTGAATTTATACATGTACTTATTTACTAAAGTTGACTTTCGAACAAGTTATACTTAAAATTAAGGAGTAGGTTCTAAAAACTTCTTAATCATTTAATCTTGAACACCTCAATTCTGATGGCATCCATAACCACAAACATCATATCTTAAAATTAGTATGACGACTTTAATTACAGAGCAAAAACTGGACATCTCGAGTAGAATATGTCTATCATTATTTAGGTCTTATTTGATTCTTCGATTAGGACAACCTTAATAAGAATGAAGTTAAGCTCATATTTAATATAAATTATACGAATACAAATTGAATGTATTAATTATCTTCAACAGAACAACTTATGTTATAATAATGTTGATGGTTAGAGCTCACCAAATCACTTAAGTACCTGGAATTGAAATTGTTTTTGAAAACAAGTAAACAAGAAATTGTCTTTAAAACAATGGTGAGCTCTGCATCACAACAGTTTTACTGATAACAATAATTTGTATCCCATTATACTGTAAAATCATTTAATTTCAAAAGGACAAAATTTCGTGGTTTTGGTAAAAAGACCATTTCAATGGGACGTAAATTCGTGGATTTTGCATTTCGGGTAACAAATACAAGGGTCAAAGTTATTGTTTGTTGGGATTTGATTTCATGGTTGAAAGTAAACCTAGAAATTTAATCTCCGAAAAGATCACAACAATTAAAGATTTTACAGTATATAAAAGCCACACACCACCAACAAGTCTCTTCTATGATGTCCTTATCAATGTTGTAACCATGGCAACCTTAACTGACCTATTTTTAGACTTCAAATTGACCAGATTGCTAACTGATCACCGACTATCAAATACGCATAAAATTTCAATCAAAAGATGGTTGACAGCTAAACTATTTGGAATCTGTTAGTGCAACATCAAATATATATAGTCATTCGCCCCACACTGAAACAAAATGTTATCATGTGGCATTGCATAGTCACGCCTACAAGTTGCCACCAAATTTCTCAATGCAATATCATTATGTTGATGAGCATTTATAGTGATGCCGCTTTGTCATACCAAGTTTTCAAGTATAGCATTTTTGGGAGACACATTATATATACCTAGCTAGCACTAACAGAATTCCTTACAAAGATTTATCCATAGTGTGTGACTTTAAAAGTGATTAATCAATTAGTATTAATTACATGTAGGATAAATATATGAACTCACCTCATAGCCCTGGTTATATCCATCATAATTCTGTGTCTGTTCCTGCATTTGGTAGGGGACACCAAGGGCCCTTTGATCTACTGGTCCCTGTGTTTCTTGTACTGGTATGAGCGCTAGTTGCTGTGTTTGTGTCGGTGAACCGGCACCAGACTGACCAGGTGGAGGACTGATCAATCGTAGGTTTATATCAACGCTGATACGTTGACCGTCTTCCGTCGTAATCTCCTGAGATATGGGTTTCAGTTCCATGTGCCGTCGGAACGGAGACGACGGCTGAACAGCAGTAGGAACCATTTCATGTGAAACCGGAGGCGCCGGCCGGTTTTCTAACGGTTGAAGCTGACGTGTCGGCGTGCCATAACCGCCTTGTGACTGTTCATACCGACCTTGCTGAGGCTGACCATAACCACCTTGTTGTTGACCATAACCATCTTGCGGAGGCCCATAGCTGCCTTGTTGTTGACCATAACTTCCTTGAGGTGGACCATAACCAGCTTGATCTCGTGAACTTGGTTGATAGGCATTGCCTTGTTTATACAACTGTCCTTGATTTACCATTGGTGCAGGGTTCTCATATCTTAGAGCAGGTTTAACTGAATTGTTTGCATTCCATCTTGGCATTGCTTTAGATGCACTCGTTTTAGCCGGCTTGTTACTCGATGCTGAACCCTTCTTCTGTTGTAAGTTTCTGGCTTTCTGAGCCCACAATTCCTCAGCAGAAGAAGGCTTAAATCCCATTGGGTAATGTTCAGGGGGCTGGTGCCCCATATGTTCAGGTTGAGCTGATTGAGCCTTTTTCGGTTTCTTTTTACTTGGTTTTTGTGGGATCTTAGGTGAAATGAATATATGATCTAATTTTTCTTCCTCTTCTTTTTTCGTTTTAACAATGTCACGATAAGATTTTCTGTGATTCATACCATAATCCTGCTTGTTTTTCTCGATATAGTCATATTTAGGGGCTTTAGGATTCACAATTTCCATTTTTTCAACATCGTCAGGATCATAAAAGTCCGGTCTAGAATCCTGCTTAGATATTCCTGCATTGTGATAATAGTCTCTATCCCTATTCTCTTGGTAAGGGTTCTGAGGAGGGTTGTCCCAGTCTTGCTGATTGGGGTCATAGTTGTTATAATTATTGTAAGGGTCTTCTCTGTCTTGACCCATATCTCTGTATGAATCACCCCTTACTTGTCCTGCTTCTCTATAGGAGTCACCTCTGACTTGTTGTCCGTTGTCCCTGTATGAGTCCCCTCTCACTTGACCCATTTCACGCTCTTCAGGATAATCTAATGAATCTCTTGCAAAATCATTCTCCTTATTGTAACTATCTCTGGAATATTTAGGCACATATGTTTCTTTACTGTCTTTAATCTTTTTACCTTGTTTATCAATTCTCCTCTTCAAATCTTTCTGGTATTCCGTCTCTTTTTGTAAATCTCCATCTAATAGTTCCGTGTTCTGTTTGTTGCCGTAACCTTGTCGAATATTTGGTTCCTCATCTCTTCTAGGCTCCCTATCATATTCATCACGTTCATTTCTTAAACTTTCATACCGATCAGGTCTTCCATAAGAATCTCTTTCCTGATCTCTCCGCGAATCAGAATATTTTTCACTACCCCTTCGATCGTACTGATCCTCTCTGCCGTAAGAGTCCCTTTCTTTATCTCTCCTAGAATCATTATATTTATCACTACCTCCCTGAGGATATTTCTCCTCTTGTCCGTATCTATCTCCACCGTTAACTTGTCTATCTCGTTCATTTCTATAATCTCTATCTCTTTCCCTGTCTTGATTGTTTTCATTATAATATCCATTCATTTCACGAGTTCTGTCTTCATAACGATTTACGTCCGATTCTCTATCACCGTTTCTTGCACGATTTCTGTTATCATTTCTTGCATCATACTTATCTCCACCGTAACGATCATTTTCATACTTTCTACGATCAACATCACGTTCAGGTTTTCTACTTCGATCATCCCTTATGCTATAGTCATTTCCCAGCCTATCATCACCACCGTAACCGCGATTATTATCCATGGCTCTGAATGTTTCTTGTTTTTTATCGTCGTTATCTTCGAGTCGACTACTCACAAATCTATATTCCTCTTCTTCCTCCTTAGTAAAGGACGGAGATTCTACATAGACACGTTTAACTGATGTATTATCGTCAGGTTTCCGACTACTACGACTACCTGGTTTAGAACTATGTAGAGTATCTAATGGTGGATGTTGGGGTGGTAAACCAGGTCTAGACGCGTTAGATTGTTCACGAGACTTTTCCTCAATAGGAACGTCCCAATCTGCAGGACTTCTGGGAAGTTCTTCTCGTTCGGGTGATCTTGCGTAAGGTGTTGGAACTCTTTCTTTTACAGGAGAGTCACCGTAACTGCCCTGAACGTTATTATATTCACTAGTTTGATCAAATCTCACTTCACCTGGACTAGGACGTCTTGGTGTATTAGAATATTGTCTAGGTGTCCAGTGATTATCAGCAGGTGGTTCTATTCCTTGTGCTCTAAGAATATCAGGATTAGCAACAGCATAAACGTTATTACCACTATGTAAGCTTGTTGCTGGTTCTTTATTTGGGGGAGGGGTAGTTTGTACTGGAGGTGACGGAGGTTTGGGCTCTTGAGAATTACCAAAACCGTCTCCAGCTTGAGTGTCAAATGGGTATGGAACCTTTAAATCATCTGCCAAGTCAGACCGGTGAGGCTCTAAAGCATCAGGACCTTGTTGGCGATCACGATACGTGTCCTGATCTTCGTCGTGTCTGAAATTGTCATAAGAGTTTATAACAGGAAGTTCAGTAGCATGCACAGGAGTTTCTACTTCATACGTTCTACTGGTAGGATTAAAATCACTAGGTGCTAAATATACAACAGAATTACTTCGATCAGAAGCATGCAAATCCTGATCATCAAGCTGAAGGCGTTCAAGTTTATCCAGAGAATTCTCACAATTATCACTAACACGTTTACTTGTATTAAAATCACTTAAATCTAATGGTGGAACAATTTGATCTTGAGTATTAACTCTTAATGGTGTTCTAGTCCTATCTATACGTTCATGCTCATGCTGTGAATACAAACTCAAGCGGGTGTTCTGCTGTGAACCTTTGCCGTGATTAAGTGAGTGCCGTGTGTTTTGTCTAGATCTACTATCTTGTGCAACTTGCTCAAGCGTGTCTCCAGCAGTCTTTTTGCTTGCACTAGAATTTACATGCAAATTATCGTTAGAATTATCACTGTAACCCTTTACCACATCACTCTCATCTACAACAACATCAACGTTTGTTAGTTTGTTATTATTATCATGCAATGTTTCACTCACAGGCACATCAAAGCCAGTTTTAGAAGGAGCTCTAGACGCGTGATCTGCTTGACTTTTTAAAGATCTATAAGCGTACGCATTGGCAGGTGTAGAGTTATGTGGAGTATGAACCTCTACAGGTTTGTCAGACTCATCTATAGGGTGATTATAAGTGTCAGATATATGTTCAGCAGGTGATACAGGTTTATGCTCAGGACTAAGCGGGTGATCTATATCAGAAGCAATTTTATTCAAGCTAGTTTGAGATTTGCTCACAGAGACGTATTGTACATTTTGTTTGCTGTCAGAGTTAGGAGAAGCGTTAGATACATTTACAACATCAGACGACACAACATCTAAAGCAGGCGAATCAACTGACACAGTTTGTGGTGCGGGTGCAGGTGCGTGATCAGATGCTAAATTCCCCTTGGTGTTTTCACGCAATATTGCACTTAAAGCTGTGTTTTCTGTGACTATCCTTCCCTGCGTAGCGGATGAACGTGGTGTGGTGCGAGATGAATACGACATGGACATATTACCTCTCCATTGCTGCACTGGAAGATGCCATTACCTTCCAGCTTTAAATGGATTTACATCAAATTGGGAAGTTTTTTGTAGAAGACGCTGAAAACAAAAGAGAAACCGAACTAATACCACAATTAAAATAATGACCATTTTGTTAACCCTTTACGCCAGTGATATGCATTTTCCAGGCATGTGCATTTTGAGTTTCTATTGCATTTCTGTGCTATACAAACGTGAACAATCTGTGAATCATCAAGTCAGGTGCAGGTCCAGACATGGAGGGATGAGGACAAATTACTGGTAGCAAAAATAAGTAAGTCAGGGCTTCATATCTGAACAGGACCCCCTTTCTGAGAAAATTTGTTTTTAATTACTTTCCAATTAAAACTTGAAGTTAGCAACAGGGTTGTTTTTAGTGGTTAAAGTTCGGCCACCCGATAACTTCACCTGGTCATATTTGGCTACATAAAGTAAACTTGTGTTGAAGTCTCCTTGCGAGTCTTAAAATTTTGATCTCAGTGGATGTGCACAGCAAATATTGATCTATCATTCTTTGGTTTCCAAGAACATTGAACTTATTCAGACACTGGCCACACAGGAAGTAATTAAGACCTTGGTGGAGTAGAGCATGTGGGTTATTTTACATGTAGCTCAAACCAGTGGTCTAGACGGGGTTGAAACCCATGACCTCTTGATCCTAATGTATGCGACCGATCCCAAATTACAGTACTACTACTAGTATGGAGATATGATATTAAATCAGTTACATACTGCAGGTATATAAATGAAGAATTTAGATGTGTATAGAGTAAAGGGTTAACAGTATTGGCAAAAATAAAATAAATCATGGATAAGAAAAATGTTAAGTTTTCCCCAATTTATCTTTAATATTATTATGAACAAGTTTTAATTCCTATAATTTATAATTATCAAATCATGGCAATGTAACCCGGTAAACCGGAAATATTTTGAAATGACCCAAGTGTATTACTACATATTTTATTATCAAAGTGGTCTTAGTTTTATTTCAATTAAATATGATACAAAATAGGGATTATCAGTGTTTCCGCGAGAGTGCGTTTCTTGCGTTTTTGACGCATTTTATTTACATATGACGCAACTTAAAGCCAAACCTGCGTCCGTCGTGACGCAACTTAATTATTCAATCATAGAAATATGTTTCAAGTAAAAAAAGGCGATAATTAAATGTCAAATTAATTGCATAACGACTTATTCCCATACCGTCGCATACGCGAAATGTTTACAAATTTATCACTTCCGCTATGGTTGAGTGTAAAGTTCGGGCTCCGTACTAGTCCGTACGCTTAGCGTAGTATAAAATTTCGATACGCCGCGCATTAAACTAAAGTCTTAGTAACGTTGACGCATGCACATAAAATGTCCGTTAATGCAGACGAACCAAAACGGAAAAGGCAAAAACGCCTTTCAGACTTCTTTTCTGTGCCTGGCTCAATTCCTTTGGAAACAAATAAAGAGCCATGCGATGAATCCCAAAAGGAATCAACTGACGAAGCTCCAAAATCACCAAAAGAAGATCTAACAGGAAATGGTAAACAGCAGCGTGCAAAGCGAGAATTTAACTCAGTATGGCTTAAAAAAAATCCGTGGTTACAATTTGAAACCAATAAAATGACTTGTAAAGTATGTGTATCAGAGGGAAAAGACAACCCTTTCACGTCTGGTTGTACAAACTTCAGACATTCAACCCTTCTTAGACATATTGCATCAAAGCAGCATAAAGCAGCCTTAGAAGCACAATCCCTTCGTTCTTCTATGAATAAACAAACTCTAAATGCAATCTCAAAGAAAAATGAAGCTGTTACTGTTCTAGTTCTCAGTTGATGGAAAACAGACTCATACATAAATATGGTTTCAACCTTTATTGTCTTCTAGTCTTTTTTTCAAATTTTGCATATGACCCTTCAATACTGCTGATGACCCCCTGATTTTTTACCAGGGGGTCACAGATGACCCCCCAAAAATCCTGGCTCGCAGAAACACTGCGGGATTAACAGTGGACATTCACAACAACAAGCAGAATTATGAGAGAGTGCCCTCTGTCCAGAAAAGAAGATTCTTGAAATATTAAACTGAAAGTAAAAGGAAGAGAAGAATAAGAAACATAGTGCTGAGAAATTTAAGTCTTAAAGATAAATGCACCAAATAAATAAGTAGGGTAACAATCTTGTCACTGAAATGATGAAATATTAACACAAAACCTGAAAACCCATCATTATCAATCTCAACTCGATTATTTCAGCAAACATTGAAATATTCAGAAACATTTTGCCTCTACACACATGATCTACTCCCATGCATTCCTTCATGAATATAATTGGGCAGACTTCCTGATAGCCGTCGGACAAGTCAAATAGTTTTGGTCTTGATCCAGTCTTCCCGAAATTAGCCACGGACCGACAGACTTTATGGATCTGTTGCTGGCAATTGCTGGGAGATTACGGTGCGGTGGGGTTTTTTTTATACGAATAGTTCATCCTCTTAATATTTTGACGAATATCCAAAATCATCTGTCCGAACCGAAATCATCGGTCAGGACCGAAAAATTTCGACAAGACTGTCAATCTGATGCATTAGGCCTTTCTGTCGGACGTGTGTCCAATGATTCATAATCTGATCGCTGTGGTATGTTTGCATTGGGTATGTTTTGTACTTGGTATGTTACCCGTACGGCATGTAAGAAATATTTTGATTGGTTGATAATAAACTTGTAAGCCAATCGCAAAGCAGCAAACATTTTACAACTCTGTATGTGTTCTTGTACTCCTCTTTTGAAGTCTCTTCCAATTTCACGTTGGAAACGAAAATGGAATGAATTATCGGTAATTGCCACCAGACAACAAGTATAACGCTGAATACTTGCAGGAAACAAGGAAAGTCATGTTTTACCGTGAGTCCGACAGATTGTCTGCGACTATCGGGAAGTCTGATTGGGAGGCGCAAGTCTAGAAAACAGTTATTGTAACATGCGTAAAGCCGTGATTCAGCTATAAACAATGCTAATGTTTTTAATTGAAATATTATCATAAACATATAACCGGCCTATCCTATTTGTTCACATTACAAAAAATACATGACACCCGATACACATGGGCACATCGACCATAGTGGCATAGACAGTGATAGAAACTTTCCACGATTTGGCACAAATGCACTATATTTTAATTGCCTGCCTAGCCTAGTCTGAAACGCATTTTAGTTCAATCTAATATGTATATCATTTATCAATCGCGTGGCAATAACTACCACCTTATTTACATGTTTAAATAAAATATCGAGCGACGTTAATTTTGGCATGAACTCAAACAAAACATGATTCAACAAACGATAACGAACTTTGTTAGTCAATCAGTCGAGTTTAAATGAGAAATTAAGGTAGAAATCAAACAAGACTTACACTTTCCTCTCAGCTCCTTCAGATAAACCGATAAGTAACTTTAACAATCACACTACATCCTCGAAATATGGAGATTTCAGCAACATCGTGCGTATTTTTACAATGTTTACACTAAGATGGCTGTCAAAATTCAATACCACAATGCATTGGTTATTTACTCGTTGTCATGGATTGGTTTCCGTACGGCAGGTGCGCACCGATGCAGTTACCTCCCTTTTGTGAAAATAGCGCGAAATTTTAAAACGCCCCAAATTTATTATTTCGCGAAAATGATCTTTTAGCATTTTCACAATATGTTTAACCCTGCTTTTTACCATTGTGTTGGTGGAAAATACTATGTTTATTTAGCATTGAGTTCTCTCGCTAATTTGATTGATTCAAACGTGAATACAATATTCAGGCACGGATCCAGGCGGTGGGCACGAGGGCCCGTGCCTCCCCCCAGTTGGCTGAGATTTTTTTTTTAAACTTTGAATAAATAATTAAACAGATATTGAACAGACACACTTTATTTTGTTCCTGAATAAAGTGAAAGAAAATAACTTTAAATAAATATTACGACTATCCTACAGAAAATGAAGTAATTAATACACCATATTGAATTTCCCACCTTAATCAAAGTTTGCGAATAGTAGGTCTTCTACGACCCCGGTTGTTCATTATTGCCGTTACACTGATTCACGGGGGCCCAAAAAACCCCAAAGAATAATGTGTTGAAAGCAACTGCCACAGACTTTATAGATGTACATCAATTACTATTGTTTGAAATGTGTTTTTATTCTGTGCCCTTTGAAGAATGTTATGACTGTGGCGATAAAAACAACGTTTCTAAAAACTGAACTGATATAATTACGTCTGAAAGAAATATGTACATGTACATAGAGCAGCATATGTACCATTGTGCTATCATATTATGTGGGTTAACTAGCTGACAGTATGTCTACAAAACTTATACTAATAAACTGTAAATATATAATATATCTTGTAAAATTTTTCACCAGAAAAAGCAATGAACTTATTGACTATTTTGACTAAGCGAATGAGCACTTAAAATATACGAAAAAAGCTTCTGAAGGTCACAATTTATGGGTGTAGGAGTCATGGGGCCTGTAGGGGTCAGGTCCCCGATGTCAGAAAAAGGAGTTATTCATAGTTTTGCCTCCTCAATAATTCAGATCAAATGTATAATGTTCGGCCTAAACTAGTCTTACATATCTCTAAATAATATGGGTACTTTTTCTTATGTTCTAGATGAAAAAGTATTTGTAAGATGGGCATTTTTCGTGCTCGCTTCGCTCGCAGAATATTTTTGATATACATGTATATGTTAAAACGTAGTTGTTGCATCACAGAAATCAATTACAAGAGAAATTTTGCCCTTGCTCATTCTATTTCCTTTTGACTGTTAAATAAGCATTACTAAACCATTAAGGTTATCTCTCAGAATTAAGAAAATAAAAAGATATTTCAGGGCTCCCAGATAGGCTCAGAATGCACTAGATTCATCCATTGCTTTGAAATTTTTCCCGGGAGAGTATGCCCCCGGACACCCCCACCCCCTACTCATGTTATAATATTCCAATGGCCAAAAGGATGAAAGCTGGTATATACAAACACTGACTGTATCTGAATACTTACTAATATGCATGAACATACACATTGTACATGTTGACGCTGATAGCATAAAAAGGTAACTATGGATTTTCCCACATCTACAAATGTACCCCTTCCTTCCTTTTCACACACATATTAAGCAAATGCCCCCCCCCGGAATCCCGTACATACCTCGTGCCCCCCACTCAGAAATTTCTGGATCCGGGCCTGATATTTTAGATTTATCTTGTGGGTTAGTGATGGATCATAGCTTTCTGCTTTAGTTTCATTTACTGATTGCCAAACAGTAGAATAAACCGCGATATAAATTATTCTTTACTAGATCTAGGTATCAAATAGAAAAATCTACCTAAAATGTATTTTAGGTCTTTGATGTTATCTAGCCTACCCCCTGCTAAATTAGAAAATATAATACAATTTTTCTTCTGTTTTATCTTATGGAAGCTCTATAGTCTATTAATAGTCAAATTTTACTCAGATTTTAATGAATATTCCTTGATTCTGGCTCGCATTATATTTATATTAGAATATAATTAAGCATTAAGAATTTAGAAGTCTTAAAATGATAGGCCTTCGTCTAGTTCATCGTCTAACTTTAAGCTAGCCTAGGCTACAGCTAGAAACTTGCACAGGTAACCCGTTGTCGTGTTAATGTGATCTATGCTAGAATCTGTTTTTCTGTCACATTTAATTAGAGTTTTCTGTAGACCTACTCGGTTGTTTAAGTTGAGTTATGCCTTCCCTGTCCGACGTTTCCTTATCATATCGCTGACTTAGAATGAGCAGGTAGTATTGTTACTAACGACCTTATAGGATTCATACATTTTAAAAATCAGCATCACAAGGCGTTTCTTATGAGCCTTATTTCTTATTTTCGTGAAAATCGGAACTTGCCATGTTGACCAAACTGACGTGTTATAGAAACAGCTTATTTCACCATAAGTAAAAAGTACAGTTTGTCTTGTTTTCTCAAAGTATTGATTTTGTACATACGACCTCCTCATTTTAAACCAGCGACATCATTATCACAATGTTAACGTTTTTACTGTGAGTGTAAGCCCTATATTCGAAATGTTGAAATCAGTAAGAGTCATTTAAATCACAATATTTTATACACGGAAGGTACTGTACACGTTCCAAGGACCAATTTTATCAAAACATCTGTTTTACATTTTTTAAATTTAAAATGAATACAAATAACGTTACAAATCTGTAAACAAGTTTGTAAACGCACTAGTCAGCTGTCTGTGAATGTTTCAATGCATTCACATGAATTAAAACTCATGAATTGATTCTTTGTAATCATTAATATCCAAATCCAAATATACAATACAATGTATATATCTATTCATCCTTTAAATACATTCGTGGGCATAAAATCAATTTATATTTTGTAAATGCAATTAGCAATGCAAGTTCACCTTACAAATCTAGTTTGAAGAAGAAATATGTTCACAAGAAGGAAACACTTTCGGTGACTTGAAGTTTCTTATTTATATTGTCAGTGTTTCTATAAATTATTCACATGCCTTTATTGTACGTGTATAACTATAATTGTCAGTTATAACACCACCCATAAGTTCCAAACTAACAAACTGTTGAACTATGCCCGTCGAAAACTGAGAACTGAGAATAAATTCATACTCCATAATTCGCAGTTAATGTACTGCTGTTTTCGATGGTCCTCATACACCAGTGGTTAGTCAAGTTCCCAGAAAAAACACGCTCGTTGAACGAGCATGATAAAAATAAGTTTATAGTTGCATGTACATCGTAATTGTACTCATATTTGGTCACTTTGTCTGCATTTAAGCAATACGTGTATTTTTGACATGGTTTGAACTCAGCGTTTTCCGAAGAATGTAGATTGCTTGTAGCCGACATAATATTAAATTTCATGTAAATTCTATTGTAAGCAAGTAAGCGGGAGACACACTTGAACTGTCGGCACATGCTAAGATGACAAGTTATTGGTAGCTAAGACCACAAGGATTTCCATAACCGTTGCTTATATTTATGCAACACATGACAATATGACAATACATGACAATATATGACAATATATTTTATATGGACTAAAATGGTCATACTTGCAGCTATTTCGCCACGATGACAAAGAAGCAAATATTACCTACATTATACAATGTAAACGGTCTGGTGTCCTCATTTTATTATCAGGACACAATAACTGAAGGTATATACAATGCTGTTTGAAGAGACGTATGTATAATGTTAGGTAGATTTATTACATATTTTATAATGTAGTCATAAATAAAATATGAGGTTTCCAATTCAAGCCTCGAAATCGTTCTCAATAACAATTTGAAGTGATTGTTCAAATTGTATATTTTGTAACGTTGTCAAATATAAAAAATATGACGTGGAATTAAAAATGGCGTTCGGGTACTTAACACCACATTGTGCTTGTCGAGTGTTCTCATGATGCATTATATCGGTGGCTTGGAATGAGAAGGTTGTAAGTACACAATCGTACACGATATTTTGAGAAAACTTAAAAAAAGCTTTTACAACTTTATTTTGGTCAACACGACAAGTACCGATTTTCATGAAAATAGGCTCATAAAAAGCGCGATGTGATGCATCTTTTAAATAGGTACCAGTCTTATAAGGTGGTATGTTGTAGTTACGACCTTCTCGTTCAAAACCATATAACTACCTAACAACGTGGTCAACAAACCTCGGACGCAAGTACTATGATAAATACTAGTAATGCTTTTCACAGTTTAAACGCATTTGCATTTTCACAGCCTTGAAATATGAACAAATTCTATACTGACCTTTTTGCATTATAAATATATACAATATAGTTGTAAGAATATGTGTACACGTGATATGTCATTAACTACCAGCAAATTGGGTTTTATCAGTCCTTTTAGACATTGTTACAAAAATACACCATTAAGTGCATGAGTTGTTCAAATACCCTGTCCTGGTTCCGTCGAGATTACACTACATGGCTTAAAAAGTTCAAATGAAGTTAAAAACTGTTATGTATCGTGTGTATCCGACGATACTAAGTCTTTCCTATCTGCGTCTCGCACATACATGGCACATACATGGCACCTGTTTGTACTAAATGCTAAACCCAATATTTCTCAAAGTAACAATGACTGAACAACATGTGGAACTCTGTATATGATACCCAGCATTTTTTTTTCTCGGGGGGGGGGTCCTACCAGTCATTTTTTCTCAGCTAAGAGATTATGATTACTTTTTTATATAACCATTTCGCAAATATATTATTCTGAAAACCAAATCGCGAAATTAAATGTTCTCGCTTGAAAAAGTTGAAACACGTGCACATATGTCACTAGGCTACTCACTTCGTTTTAGTGATGGTTTGAGCTCAAAAACACACTTTTGCTCAGTTATCGAACTCCAGAGAAAATTTAATCCTCGTGATCTTTTTGGCTTTTGCAGCACTCAAAAAGAGAGATATATAGATATAGTCAATTGCATATTAAAGAGAAGCTCGAATACCTAGATACATATATCGTTTTCATATGGGAGCGGTGGCCTAGAGGTAGGGCGCGTGCTTCGGGATCGAGATGACCCGGGTTCGACCCCCCTCTGGACCACTGGTTAATTTCTCTGAGCAAGACCCACAGCTCCACTCCACCATGCAGGCACGACTCCAGGCAGTGGGCACGAGGGCCCGTGCCCCCCAGTTAGCTGAGATTTAAAACAAAAATTGAATAAATAGTAAAACAGGTATTGAACAGACATCTCTAAATAATATGGGTATTTTTTCTTATGTTCTAGATGAAAAAGTATTTTTAAGATGGGCATTTTTCGTGCTCGCTTCGCTCGCAGAATATTTTTGATATACATGTTTATATTTATACGTAGCTGTTGCATCACAGAAATCAATTACAAGATATTTTTTGCCCTAGCTCATTATATTACATTTTGACTGTTAAATAATCATAACTAAACCATTAAGGTTAACTCTCAGAATGAAGAAAAAAGAATATCTCAGGGCTCCAAGATAGGCTTAGAATGCAAGTAGATTCATCCATTGCTTTGAAAATTTTCCCAGTGGAGTATGCCCCCGGACCCCCCTACTTATGTTATAATATTCCAATGGCCAAAAGGATGAAAGCTGGTACATACAAATACTGTATGTGAACACTTACTAATATGCACGAACATACACAATGTACATGTTCACGCTTATAACAAAAAAAGTACTATATGGATTCCCCCACATCTACAAATGTACCCCTTCCTGTGCATTTTCACACACATATTAAGCAATTGTCCCCCCCCCCGGTATCCCGTACATAGGAGTTACCTCGTGCCCCCCCCCCCACTCAGAAATTTCTGGATCCGGGCCTGCCATTGTGTAACATGGTACCTGTGAGGGCAGTGTCTATTCCTGGGCGCCGCAGATCGATGTTGGCTGCCACACCACAGGAGAGAAATAGTCTCCCCTGGGAGACACGAGTGTAGGTTTCCATATGTAGCCCAATGACCTGGGGAAGTTGAAATGTCAAAGGGTGCTTGAGCGGCCTAACAGCTGAAAAGAGCCCTAGAAAATTGGTAACTTAACTTTTTTTTCTTTTTTTTTATCCGAAGCTGTCATAATATGTCTATGAAGTAGCTATCGGCCTACACAAAATGAATTATGGCTAAATCATAAACGCAGATATAAATCATATCAAATATCAACTCAATAACAACCATGGAATGTGACCTCTATTATACGACCTCCCGATGATTAATAACATGTAGTATTTTCAGTAAACTCTCCATTTAAAGACCGCCTCAATAGTGGATCCATGATTAAGGTCAGGATTAAACATGCATCCGGTATAGACTCAATTGAAGATTGCCTCAATAATAAGACCAATGGAGATTAAGAACATGCCCCAATCTCCCGAAGCTTCTCAAGTAGAAATCTCATCTCTAATTGAGATTTGTTCCAAAATCAGTGTGTGAATTTGAGATAAATATGAAGTTGGAACTCTTTAGAATTTACTGTATGATAAACTAGGATTAATGTTTGCTGATTTTTAATGCTTATTTTGAGATCATTCCTCCCATGGATATTACACGAACAATATTTGAGCAATATTTGAGATTTATCTCAGATTGAGATTTTTCGGGAGATCGGAACCAGATTTGCAGACAATTCCTAATTAAAGACCATCTTAAGATTAAGACCAACAAGAAGGCCAATATGTTAAGAGAACCCTAAATAAAGACCACTTTAACAAGAAGACCACTTTAATATTGCGACCATATGTTTTCAGTTACTTTAGAAATGCTAAAAACCCTACGTTTTACTTTATAATATCGGCGAGTAATTAAACACGAATGGTTTTCTCTCGAAAATAAACGTTATTAGAAATATATTGAGATCCAATAGTTTTGATATACATGTATTATTTAATAAAAAAAATTATATTAATTAACAATATGTATACTTACGTCTAGAAATAAAAATCCGTTTCTATGAATGTTAAAATATAAATATTTAGAAAACATGTGCCATGCGGTAAGGCAGGTTCCGTGTCCATGCAATTACTATTGAAGGTAAATTTACTTACTATAAAGATTAATCAAATTCGATCTCCATTTAAAAAGATAAACCATTGTGTAAACGGAATGCAACTATACTGTTATATGTGGAGGTCTCACATACATATAATATCTAGATAGCAGTATTAAAGCCCCATTAAGCCTTAATGAAACAGCTTTTTTCTAAAAGCACTAACTTGGTTACCTATCTACGAAAATGATGCTTAATAGTAATGAACACTTAAGTTGCGGTTGAAAAACGTATTCGAGTACTATAGAAGAAAATGAAATACAACCTCCAGTTGGTATGTTGACAAAATAACGTATTGTAAACAAAAAAGGTTTGGTTTAAATGTCAAAGGGAAGCGACTCTTGCAAAATTAGTATTCGGTCATTCATACATTTTACTTATACATACATGTATATGCTTTTTGACATACCTGTACTATTTAACATCATTCCGTTCATTCCTGGCAATCGAAACGTCCGTACGGCATTTATCGCTTCCTGACGTCGCTAGAAAATTTACGATTAGTCATATGGCCGAGGTGTTCCGATTGGGTCACTGGTAGTGAATCTCCTTATTTCTTGTAATTTCTGGACAATCGGGAAAAAGTTCTAGAAGTGACGCTGGGGCTTTCACTCCAATTTCAAAACACTAAGATATTGACTGTTGCGTAGAGACCGTACGTTGTTCTTCAGAAGTTAAAATTATAGTAAAAAGTGTAATTTGAAAGCATTGTTATGAAAATGGTTCTTCTATACAGAGGGTCGCTCTGGAGAGGTTGTAACGATTGAATATACAAGAGAATTCTACTGCATTTAAAACTTAAGATGACCGACTTCTATTCAGGTTCTCAGCTATCGTAATTACTTGCGTGCTTTTATACTATTGATTGATGCCAATTAACACAAGACCAGTGTCATTTATTATTGAAGGAAGCATTTAAAGGGACTGCGCTGAAGAAAACCATCAAAGGAAAATGATTTTAAAACCATTGCAATTTGTAAATAAATTATAAGTTTTGAGTGAAACGCACTTTAAAACACAGTTTGAAGCTATCGCAAATGTATGTCAAACTAAGCATGTTACTAAATATCTGACAAGGGTTTTCTGCAAAATAATAGCGTGTTATACTCGTACATAGACGATTGCAGTAAAATGCTACATTTATACAATATATTTTCAGTCACAACCTCTCCAGAACAACAAGCTCATTATTGCATCATTTTATGCCGTCTTTGGTATGACGCGATCTGGGATCAAACCTGGGACCTCTGGTACTCGAGGCAGTCACTCTACCACTAGGCTATTGAGACAGTGATACAACCCTTTAAACGGATGTTGGATACAATGTACATCTGAGCTCGCGTGTTTGCATTCACCCTAGATCACAACCATCTTTAATGTACGTTTATATGTCGTGATCGATCAAGGACGTTCATTTCTAGAAGATGGTATCAGTGATAATACAAAGTATACATTTAACCCAGCAATATCACAGAAGCCAAGCCGAGCATAGCTTTTATTTGCCAATCAGCATTCTGCCTCCGTAGCTCAGTGCCCTTACCGCCTAATCAGGCGACCAAAGTTCATAACTGGTGGAGGCAGCCATATGCCTGCCTTGTTTTCTTGTTTTACCATAAGTAAAACGTAATTTTCGACCTAGTTTTATTCTTGTTTTCCAAAAAAATCGATTTGTACTTACGACCTTCTCATTTTAAGCCTGCGAAATAATGGGCAGGCTGACCAAGACTGTTTTAAAACATCCTCCCCGATAGCCTAGTGATAGAGTGTCCTCTTCGAGCGAGAGAACTTATGTTCGATCCAAGGCAGCGTCATACTGAATTTTGCATTCTATTCACCTCGGTCTTTATGCATTGCAATATTTACCGTAGTCAAACGGAAACGACCGAGCTTTCACGATTGACTAAAGTTGTTAAAGAAGGTACTGGTATAACTGTCTAAAATGGCTGAAATACAGTCAACAGATTGGACTCAGTTTTTTCCAAGTGTAGGTGTCTGTTGCCTTAAGCAAAGCGCTACCGAGCGCCTTAATTCAGTTACCCCCTTCAATTAAATATAAAAGGCATGGACTACCGCCCATTAAAAGCGCTACGTGGCGCTTTGCTTAAGCAATGGACATCAGATCTTTATAAAGTTATATACATGTATGTGAGACCACTAACATAAATGATAAAGCTATCAGGGACCTATTCAGTTCACAAACTTCAGTTAACTTTGCAAATACATCATGTTGACTTTGTGTCTTAAGTTCCAATCCCTTAAAGACGGTACTAAGTATGGTTTATATGTATTAATGTAGTCTGGATACGAAACACTTCGCAATAATTATTTAACTATGATCCACTTAATCAATAAATTTGTCCTATAATTTGAAACAAAAGTTGGCGTTTAATTGCCGTGGATGAATCAGCTTTAAATACTCAGGTTAAGGAAATAGATCAATATTTCTTAAACCTACTCAAATAATGTAGAACGCAGTTACCCAATACTCGTGGTAATTATTAGATATACACATGTACTATCCACTGCTCACCAAAAAAAGCTCTGTACCCTTGGGGTAGGATGTATCAGATCGTCATATTAATGAACTAGTACAGGCTCGAGTATTTTGTGCAAATCATGCCATTTCAAATTTAACATTAAAAAACGAAAATGGCCGTACTTATATTAACTTAAATTAATTGAATTTTTTTATTTCGATACCTGTATTTGGAAACTACAGCTTCACTTTTGTTTTTTGTCAATATGATATAGCCGCCTAATATTAGTAAAATAAATAACTAAACCAAATCTCTTTATTACATAAAATATGCAAAATGTTTATATAAACTCTTTGGACATATGAACCACTAAGCGTGGAATAGTCTGTACTGCGATGGACAACGCATGCAACACAAAAAGAGTAAATAACTCTGTCTTGTTCAAACAGTTATGCTATTAGAGTTGCTCCCCTTAGACTGTAATAATAAAACATTGTAATGATGATGAACAAATTATTCACTTGGCCTTCCACGTAAAAATCATATTACTAATCCAGTGAGTCGCCATCCAACAAAATCATCGACACAAACATTAAGACCGTAGCATCAGTTTACAGTTTATTTCGAAACATTTTAAAGACCACCGGGCCTGCCCATACACAACATATTTTTTTATGACAACATAATTGTTTTATCATACAAATACAATATTTCACAATTATACATGGTACATATATACACAAAGACAACCAGTATTTACAATTATAGCATGTCATTAGTATATGATAAATCTGTAATGATATTGTAAAATGTTAACCATCAACTAGATGCACACTATTATATCGTTATGAACCAGTCAGTAGCATCCATGGCCACCATCCTGGGTATGAGTTAAGTTACCAATTGTCTAGGGCTCTTTTCAGCTTTTATGCCGCTCAAGCACCCTTGGTTTAACTCCCCTGGTCATTGGGATACATATGGAAACCTATACTCGTGTCTCCCTGGGGAGACTATTTCTCTGCTGTGGGTGTGGCAGCCAACAACCATCTGCGGCGCCCAGGAATAAACACTGCCCTCGCAGGTACAATTTTACACCATGGTGGAGTGGAGCATGTGGGTCTTGCTCAGAGAAATTAACCAGTGGTCCAGAGGGGAATCGAACCCGGGACCTCTCGATCACGAAGCGCGCGCCCGACCTCTATGCCACTGCTCCCCACGGTATGGGTATAGGCAGGAATTTTCTTTTGGGTTGTCAAAACCCCCGCCATTCCCTGCCCTGTGTGGGACAGATGATAGTGAAATCTGGTATTTCCTCGGCCCTTGACAACTAGATATTGATACCGGGGTTATTGGAAAAAAACATTTCACCGAATGTACGGGGGAAGCCGGAAAGTAAAAGGGGTGGGACGGTGGATGAAACTGACTGGCGCATAATTGTTAGAACATTTCAAGAAGGTTCGCGCTGTGCGCATGCGCGAGAATTCCAAATGGGTTTAGATAAGAACAAACGTAAACTTTAGTTCCTGAGATCGCACATGAATGTAAACTCATGAATATTAACTTAGTAAAAGTACACAGAGGATAGTTTTTAACTTTTTATGTTTTTGCATGTAAGAGTGGGTGTGGAATGCACGGTGGGGAATCACGTGGTTTCGATGGTAGGATCCACCACAAAAATGGCGGCCAAATAGCGTCGACTTAACCCATATTTTGAGGTAAATATATCACATCGAGACCCGTTTATTTATGGACACCCCGGCCAGCACGCAATGGCTTCTCCACTGAATCTTTTGGTACACTACTTTCCACGATTGATCCCGTAGTTTCCTCAAACACTTCGATATTGTTCCGTAAATAACAAAACAGTAGCGGGATAGACCTCACGATAATGACGATTTTGACCATATTATGACCATAATTTTTATTATCTCCTTTATATCATCCGTATTTCATGCGATTACAAAGTGCGAACATTTCGCCAACATTTTCCAACTAAATTACAAACAGAATATAATATATTTTGGTTTTCTGAAAAATAAAACAGTCAATTTGCATGAAAGATAGGATCCACGCTAAGGGTAGGACGCACGATTGAAACTGGACAGTGCACATTCATCAGTGCGGTCGGCAGTTTTCTACGGTTCTATCGATTGAAATATGCGGAACGGGCACATAGTGTTCATTTATACAGGAAACTATATAAGTATCAGTTTATCAGTATATACGGTTCATGTACAAGTGCATGTATGTAATTAGTATGCTTCCTGGCATAATTATTTTGTTTATAATTGAATTTTATAAGCTCACACAACACAGTTGTAGGGTGTATACTGTCTGTCCTTCAGTCAGTCTGTTCGAAAGACGAATTCTAGTGAACACAACTCGACCTTTAGTAACTGTTGGTGCTGGAGTTTCCTAAAATTTTCTCTTATGAACAACCTTGACATTTAGAAATAATAAGTGATGGATTGATTTTGCAAATACAAATGTAATGTGGTCATTTGTCGACGGGGTATTATGTTAGTCTGACAGCTATTTTTTAAACAAATAATGTTGATGCATAAACAATACACGTAATTCGTGTATGTGTGTCGATCAATGTGTTGCAGAAATATGCTTCTAATGATAGTTCTGTTTGGTGTTAATAAGCCCGTGCGAAATAGCTTGACTTTCCAGTTAATCGTATATGAATCGGTTATATTTTAACACATATTCTTTGTAATAGGTCATCATGTTGATATTTTTCTTACTCTTCTTTCAGAGCAATGCGTTGAAAATGTCTCACCTTAGCTTAAAGTCTCACAAAGTTTCAGAAACAGCAATATTTTAATTTGCTACCTAATAAGACCATGAAAATTGACAGGTTATAGAGCTCCCTAAATGGCATAGAATCAGCACCCATATTTGATATATTTTTACTTTCATCTATAGAATAATCATCTCCGCAAGTCGCCAAGTTAGTAGTTTGTGTGGTGAACAAAATTAATACCCCGTTGTTTACAATCTGAAATCAACGGTTCGTTCCGAGGACAGTTCGTAAATTTCCATTATAAATCGAGGACACATATATTGATGACCAATTTATGCGAGTATATACGTATTACTAAAAGTTAAATACCGTTATCCTCCGGTACCGATAATCGCCGGTATCCTATTTTACTATATTGTATGTGGTATTCTGTATACTATTTCACAGGTGAATTTAAGGCTTAGTTGTTTCCATTAGGTTATAATATATGTACAGTATGAATATATTGAGACAGAATTGAAGTGTAGATGTAATAATGTTTTAGACCTGCCGTTCACTTAGACCCCGATGCTATGCGGAAGAGATGCCGATTACAGACTGCTCGTTTCGGAAAACATTCGGGGTCTTTTAATAAAAATGGGCGGAGCTTTGTCATCGTGGTTGTTCGGCAAGTATTCTCGGATCGGTATACAAATTGTATTGTTGTGGTATATACGCAGTATGCATGACATAGCCTATCCGAAATAGCCGAATGGTAGATCCGATCGTGCGGAAAGCCGGGTTGCGGTTAGACCTGCCGTCCACTAGACCCCGATGCTACGCGGAAGGGATGCCGGTTACAATGTGCTCGTTTCAGAACCCTTCGGGATCATGTATCAATAACAATATGCGGAGCCGTGTCATCGTGCTTGTTCGGAATGTACGATATTCGCAGTTCGGGGTAAGAATGGTTGCTGTATACATGTACACGCAGTATAAATGCCGAAGCATATCCAAAGTAGCCGAACGTATCGCGACTAAATGCCGTCAGTTCAGGAGTTAGTCCCGAATGTTTCCCCGACCGCGTGATATGCGGAAGGGTTAACGAATCGATGCCGATATGTTGCCGAAAGATTGTCTAGCTCGACCTAGAGACAACGTCACCTTAATTCCACATTCGTATAACTCATATTTTTTCGTTTTGAGAAAAACGCGTTTAAAGATTGAAAGTTCCCTAGGACTCATATACATTTACAGATTAAGATGAAATTTGGTATACAGTTTCATATGCATGTATTAATGCATGTTCTCAAATATTATACGATTCGATTAAAGAATAAGAGAGCTAATCAAAAAATAAAATTTAAAAAGTTGGCCATTTCTAACTGATCATATGAATGAATTGAGTTCCACGTTCAATTTGCTACTTATCTGCTATTGGTTCTTAATTTTTGAGCGGTGGCTTGATTTTTGAGCGTTTATCTCATAATTTAAGAAGAAGTGTAGTAGATTTCGGATGGATATTGCCATAGAATTGAGCATACAATCAATCTTGTTTCATACATTTTATAACTAAAACTACAAAATATTTAAAAAAAGAAATGTAATCTATGTAAGCCTAACAAAAAAAAAATTTGAATCACACATGCTATCATCTTAAACAATGTCTACTGTTTTGAGAATAATGCGTTCCATTTTTGTTACCTTTCATGAAAGACATCATTCAAGATATCTTGTTTGTACATTTACATGTTAAAGTACAAACATAAACTTGTTTAATGTTCAATTAAAGACCCGTTTTGTTTGGTTAGGGAAAATATAGAGCCAATTGCTAGGTTGCGTAGGTTATAACTTTAAAGGCAGTGCAGTATGTACCAGATTGACTGTCTGTCTTTGTTGATCACCTAAAAGGTGATCCATGGCTTACCAAGTCGTGTTTAAGTTAAGTCAAAGTTAAGTAACCAATGTTTAGGGGTCTTTTCACCTGTTAAGCCGCTCAAGCAACCTTTGGAAACATACGTTCGTGTCTCCCTGGGGAGACTATTTCTCTCCTGTGGATGTGGCAACCAACATCGATTTGCGGCACCAAGGAATATACACTGCCCTCACAGGTACCATTTTACACCTTGGTGGAGAGGAGCATGTGGGTTATTCTTGCTCAGAGAAATTAACCAGTGGTCCAGACGGGGTTGAACTCGGAACATCTCGATCCCGAAGAGCGCACCCATCCTAGTACCAGTGTTTGGTATTAGGGTACTGTTACTACTAAACATATGTGACATGTATCATGACGTGATGTGTACCTCATTGTACCAGGAATGATTTACAGCATCAGGGCTGAGCACACATGTGATGGCTTCACTTAATACTAGTAGTTTGGACAGCAGAGTATCCAATATAGCTTGGTTTGGTTTGGTGTTGGTGAGGTTTCATGTACTTTGGGTCATATTAGTATAAAATAGAGGCTCTCGTAGTTGTGGGAAACGGTGTTAAAACCTCCAATAGAATATGAATGTTTATATTATTATAATTGTGTGATAGGGAACCCCCTTAGAGCCCTTCAATCGGTGTTGAAGAGTACTTCAGACAAGTAGGGTTGCTTTCTTTGGGTTGGACAGAAGTAACCCTAAAAGGCTGTAATAACACAAATCGGGCAACATACCCTATAAAGAATCGATGTGGTATTGGGTAACACATTGGGGATGTTATTCGGCAAGTACGCCTTCGTCTTTGGTACATGTATGGCTATAGTGCTCTTACAGAGCCTGGTATGTATGTGCATGGTGGTACTACATACGGACAGTTCTTCCGTGGCTGCTGCCCTTGATCGTTTAGAATGTTTAGTTCTCCTAGTGGTAAATGTATGTCTGTTCTTTGTTGTGGTAAACTTAATACTTTATAGGAAATATTTTCATTGCAGTGACTATACATTTCAGAGGCATTATTGTGTGACCGTATGTACCTGGCATAGTATGGTCTGTATTTATACATGGTGGTAATGTCATATTTAAGCTGTACATGCTTCATATAATGCCTGGTACAGCTAATACAGTACTTAATGGAAGTAATTACACTATTGACAATGTAATGTATGTACTCGATGGTGGAAATTATTCCCACATGGGCTATGAAGGCTGTCCTTTGAGGTGATAAGTATATCCTTTAGGACCTGATATGGCTGTACTAAGTGGTTGACTCTACCACTTAGATACACACATGTATAAAATGATGGTTATGGTATCATCATGGTGCTAAGCCTACCGTACATGTGTGTCTTCTACATTGTCATATTCATTCAACTTACACAATATGCTCTATGAACACACATTGTACATATATTGCATATGTTCTTCTTCTGATATTGAACTATTATCGTATAAAGATGAATTCCATCTCAAACAAGATTCTTATAGCTAATTGGGTTTGATAATTGATAAAGCTAACACACACATACGTATGAAAATTTTGAAATTAGAACAATTTAAGTTTAAAAAAGGTTCAAAACTGAAAAAATTGTCCGAAATGTGAAACATCCGAAAATATGTTTACTTTGCAGACCTGTCGGTTTTCACATTTACACAAAAACTATTTGATTTATACTTTCCTAACAACATAATGTATACGATTAATTAACATACATTTGAGTAAGCAATACTTACATCGTTCTGAGAAGAATTAAATGAGCATTTTAATAACCAAATATTTTCATGTTTACGTCTTGTGCAGCCATTGCACAAGCTTTCGTTAGATCACGTGGTATAAAATTTGAAATCTCATTGGCTGAAAAGTTGTTCGTTTGTGGATCTAACTTCATTGCATTTTATGCGAGTTAGACGTTTGTGGCACAGCTACTTTACCTATTCATGTTATTGCTACATACATATAAGTTATACCATGTTGTAGAGCTTTTCAAGACGATTTCAACGATACCAAACACTCAATTTTCGTCAAAAATGAGTTATACGGTTGTGGAAATAAGGTGACGACAAACTGACGGCATCGCTCTAGCTGTCATTCGGGATATACAACTGGGATAATGTCGCGTAAATTTACGCTTATATATCTACCTTACTTAAAGTTAGTTTTACTTCAGATAAACCACAATCACTCGGGCGTAAATATACTTTTAACATTGGAGTAATTCAGGTTATAGGGGTGTATTTACCCATAAAACATACATTTAGAAATGGTTTTATCATGTAGTGCGCATAGCGCAGTTGGCTAAGCTACTATGAATACGAGTTCTTCAGAAGTGAATGAATGGGTTCGATTCCCATTCTGGTATTTTGAACTTACACTGGAAATAAAAAATAGAAAGCGATAACTTCTGTACCACTGCACCACACAGTCAAGCTCATAACATGATCGGCATAGTTTCCGTGTGTTAATCTCATCACTTTGCCGTTTTCGGGAAGCATTCGGCATCGATTCGACTTTCCATCTAGAACCATTCGGGATGGCTAATGAATACGAAACCTCACAGAAGGCGTCCCGAAGAAGCGGAGTGAATGCCAATGGTTTACTGAAACTCTCCCGAAGCACTTCCATGCAAGACATTCGGCGTCCATTTTTTTAAAACTTTAAAACGAAGATTTTCGGTCCCGAAGGGTACCAGAGGCGTTGCGGAATTATACGGAAGGATTCCATAACATCGCGATGACATGCCGAACCATCTCGTTCTGGTGAATTTCTGCTTCGAGAACCATTCGGGGTCCTAGTGGACGTCAGGTCTTATAAATATATCAATATTTTATCTATATTTTATTTCTGCCAATATTGTTTAAAAACTGTCGCAAAGAAGCGTTGGCTTTAGCAGATGTTAAATTGTGTCGCCCTTTGTAACTACATTGTATTTATGAGTTCTAATTGGTAGACTCTTTAAATCCGGGATTCCGAGTGGTAACATTTGCTAAAAGAGAAAAGACTGAATGCAAGGCGTCAGTTATAGCAAACTACATCGCACAGATAGCAGCAGCTTTCCACAACATTCCACCATTACAGAAGTATAACTTCCCATATTCCTACTTTTATCCGTCCAGCGGCAATGCAATGACTGTTTGGTTAAAATAATGGTACCATAAATATATAATATAATATTTCAATTATAATAAAATATTTCCAAATATCTCACAGCGAACAATGATCATGCTATTTGTCTAGTCCGCATCGTTATGAAATTCTTCATGTAATACCTAATTAGATATATTAACTATAATCTGACATGTTTGTAGATGAATTAGTACAGATCGAGTAGGCCGTCATGTCATTATGAGTCCGTTCCGCATATTCCGATCGATAGAACCGTAGAAAACTACCGACCGCAATGATGGATGCGCTCTGCTCATGTTCAATCGTGTGTCCTACCCATAGCTTGAATCCTATCTTTCATGCAAATTGAATGTTAAATTTTTTAGTAAACCAAAATTCATGATATTCTGGTGGTAATTGTTTTTGAAAACGTTGGCGAAATGTTTGCACATTAGAATCGCTTGGAATACGGATGATATAAAGGAGATATAGTCATAATATGGTCAAAATCGTCATTATCGTGAGGTCTACCCCGCTACTGTTTTGTAATTTACGGAACAATATCGAAGTGTTTGAGGAAACTACGAGATCAATCGTGGAAAGTAGGGTACCAAAAGATTCAGTGGAGAAGCCATTGCGTGCTGGCCGGGGTGTCCATAAATAAACGAGTCTCGATGTTATATATTTACCTCAAAATATGGGTTAAGTCGACGCTATTTGGCCGCCATTTTTGTGGTGGCTCCTACCATCGAAACCACGGGATTCCCCACCGTGGCATGGCATACTAGTATTAAAAATATATAGGTTTACAATAATGCAACAATTGTTCAAAT
The DNA here is from genome assembly GCA_963678985.1 of Spisula subtruncata. NCBI lineage: Eukaryota > Metazoa > Mollusca > Bivalvia > Venerida > Mactridae > Spisula > Spisula subtruncata. Next base: position 1,232,371 of record OY787668.1, read on the forward strand.
GCATATGCGTCTGCTTCTACACACTGTGTTGTGCATGATTAGGTATTTGAAGATGCTACGGTTTGAAATATTTTTCTTCAAATTTTGTTGCATCCCATTATGCAAATTAGGTTAATTAATCAAAATTTATGCACAATTAGTCGCGATACATTCAGCAACTTCGGATAGGCTCGGCATGTACACTGCGTGTGTACCGCAACCATTTGAATACCGATCCGCGAATACTTCCCGAACAAGCATAATGACAAAGCTCCGCCCATTTGTATTGATAAATGACCACGAAGGGTTCCCGAAACGAGCAGATTATCGGCATCCCTTCCGCATATATAGCACTGACCAGCATGATCATGGTCTATAGTGGATGACAGGTCTTAGAACACTGTTACCCTTCTAGTATGTTTTGTAAGCGTTAAAGTATTAAGCAGTAACCTGTAGAATCGTCTTCTCGACTTTCCAATGTTTCATATCCGTGTGTGGTGTCGGGACTTTCAAATGATATGTCTGCGTATATATCTGTCACTTCTGGATGAGAACTATCTAAATCGTCATAGTTATTCCTGATTCGGTTACTAAGATCGGGACTACTTTCTACGAACCCATCTGGTTCACTGGAATCATTTCTTATATCGTTATGTTGTTCTAAATAGTTTCGATAATCGGGATTTATTTCTGATGAATCATAACTGTTTAAGCCACCGTAGCTATTTCTATGTTCGATATAGCGGTCGCCCGAGCTTCTTATTTCGGATGCAGTGTAACGATTTGCTGCCCAACTATTTAGATCGGGACTACTTTCTACGAACCCTTCTGTTTCACTGGAATCATTTCTTATATGTTGGTTAAAATATCTGCTATAATCAGGATCTAATCCTGGTGAATCATAACTGTTTAAGCCACCGAAGCTATTTCTATCTTCGATATCGCGGTCGCCCGAGCTTCTTATTTCGGATGCAGTGTAACGATTTGCTGCCCAACTATTTAGATCGGGACTACTTTCTACTTCGATATCGCAGTCGCCCGAGCTACTTATTTCGGATGCAGTGTAACGATTTGCTGCCCAACTATTTAGATCGGGACTACTTTCTACTTCGATATCGCGGTCGCCCGAGCTACTTATTTCGGATGCAGTGTAACGATTTGCTGCCCAACTATTTAGATCGGGACTACTTTCTACTTCGATATAGCGGTCGCCCGAGCTTCTTATTTCGGATGCAGTGTAACGATTTGCTGCCCAACTATTTAGATCGGGACTACTTTCTACTTCGATATCGCGGTCGCCCGAGCTACTTATTTCGGATGCAGTGTAACGATTTGCTGCCCAACTATTTAGATCGGGACTACTTTCTACTTCGATATAGCGGTCGCCCGAGCTTCTTATTTCGGATGCAGTGTAACGATTTGCTGCCCAACTATTTAGATCGGGACTACTTTCTACTTCGATATCGCGGTCGCCCGAGCTACTTATTTCGGATGCAGTGTAACGATTTGCTGCCCAACTATTTAGATCGGGACTACTTTCTACTTCGATATCGCGGTCGCCCGAGCTACTTATTTCGGATGCAGTGTAACGATTTGCTGCCCAACTATTTAGATCGGGACTACTTTCTACGAACCCTTCTGGTTCACTGGAATCATTTCTTATATGTTGGTTAAAATATCTGCTATAATCGGGATCTAATCCTGATGAATCATAACTGTTTAAGCCACCGAAGCTATTTCTGTCTTCGTAATAGCGGTCGTCCGAGCTTCTTATTTCGGATGCATTGTCTGCGTTGTTGTACATATGGCGGTATAGTTCTTCCATGCCACCATACGACAAACCATCAACATTATAATTCCCACTTGATCTGTTATGGTAAAATTCTTCGGCTGTTTCAATAGTTCTTGCCAGCTCTTCGTCTATTCTTAGTTGGTGCATGTCTCTTAATATGTCATTGCCACTGTGATTCCTGTGTCGGCTTATCGGCTGATGTTCAACGCTTGAAAAACCCCTGCATAAAAGTTTAAAGTAGATTACATGATTGTGTAGTTCAAAATTCAAAGAGGCAACTATTTCAAGTAAGTTTGTGTACACCTGGAGGCACTTATATCTGTACAGTGTTCAATTATTCCTGATTAACCTGCGGCCTTGAGCCGCAGGTTATATTTGATAGCATTTAGAATAAAGTTCATGGAGGGGCACGTGACCTGTTCTCGATGGTTTACCATTTCAAAAAAATCCCCAAAAATAAGCATTTTTTTAAGAATAAGGTGAACCAGACTAACACCACTATTTTTTTCTATTTGTATATTTTAGAATAAAGTAATGTAAGTTAATAACCATAATTATTTCTTTACCCCTTTAAATAATTAAAAAAAAGAAGAAAATAAATGTGTTTCGATATGTGTTTTGACGTGCAACTGTAGTCTGGATTACCTCCCCTAGATCACTATGTTTACTAGGTCAGGCCGACGCGGTGGCACGAAAGACCCAAATGTACACAAATCTTACCCAAATACACTCAACCGCTTTAAAAACGCACCACTATTGAAAATAATCAAAATTTGTCAAAAGTCATTTTTTGCTAAAATTAATAGTTTACATGGTTTGTTCAGTTCATAAGCTTGACCTAATTAACGAAAAATATTTTGTTTTCATTCGGAATACCCCGCACAACGAAAGTTTTTTATTTTGCATTTTTTGCACGTGCAGCTCGATCGCGTCAACCTATGTTGTCAATATTGACTTTAAACTGTACGCTGTTGGTTACACATTGAAAAAAAAAAAACAGAAACAGTATTTGCTAATGATAATTTTATGCTGCAAATATCTCAAATATTTGTTTGGATGATTCTGCCTTTGCTTCAAACTGAAAAGAGCATCGGTGCCTTAGTATGGCGCCTCAGCTGCCTCCACACAACGATTGTGGGCTTAGAAAATCGATTCCTAGCAAATGACACAGTCAAAGTCCGACATGGATTGAGCCCCAGCTAGGAACAACATGACACTGGTTGTGCCACTGCAATTGGTTCCGCATGGCTGCACACAGTGTCAAAAGAGTGTCAGGTGTCAATTAACTATGGAAGGGAATATCCGCCAGTACATGCATGCTGTTAAGTGACAATTTTATGTTGTCTTGTTACATGCATATTGCTAAATGACAATTGCATCTAGCCTTCTTTCATTCGTTTTAAACTAACTGCAACAGCCGTGTGTCTTTGTGCTTCTTTCCTTCAGTAAGTGGCACGTGGCTTGAATCTTTCCTAACTCTATGTATATAAATTACATATTCTTGTGTGTAAATGACAAATGCATCCTTTCTATTAATTTGTTTGTGTATCATCTTAAAATGTTAATGCCAACAAATTCTTATTGCTTCCTACGTTTTACTTAGTTAATTTGATTTAATCGTTCCTCCATTATTATCATACCGACCTATGCGTGTTAACATCAATGATTGTATATTCAGCAAGGTGAAACCAATTAGCACTAAGCAGCAGCTAGCATGAACTTAAACGAATGCATTTGTAATATTCAATTCATACAATGCTGGGAACCAGACTTTTTCGGCAGTTCCCGTAAAAATGTCAACCTTGCATGGTGCGTAAACAAAAAACTACACGACGATTTAGTGTTAGCCCAAACCAACGTCAAGTGAGCGAACGATAAATAGCCGACGATAGTCCAGCGAACGATAAGGATATAGGTTAAACACCACTAAATTTCCTAGCAAACAATAAGACTGGGTATGATAAAAATTGGCGTACTGAGACAACCAGGCTCTGTGACCCCGGAAGATCGGGTATGTAGATGAACTGCAGGTGGACGAGAGTCGAAAAATACCGTCGCTAGGCCCCTATCTTGGGGCTGAAAGAGGGGCCAGACCCCCCAAGTAGCCAAAATAGCTGTATGTCATTATCGACTTATGATGGGTTGGAGCCAGTGTACCACCCAAACCATGCTTTGTGACCCCAAAAGACCGGGTATACAGACTCAGTGTATAATCAAACGAGTCGAACGAGACCCTCTGCAAGTTCTTATCTTGGGGAGGGTAGCGGCTATGGGCCGGACCCGTGGTGCCTATAATAGCAGTGTATTGAACTTTGCGTTTTGGGCCGGTACCCCGGAAGCCCGGGTATGCAGATGTACTGCAGGTGGACGAGAGTCGAAAAAATACCGTTGTTAGGCCGCTATCTTGGGGCTGAAAGAGAGGCCAGACCCCCCCCCAAAGTAGCCAAAATAGCTGTATGTCATTGTCGACTTATGATGGGTTCGAGCCCGTGTACCGTCCAAACCATGCTTTGTGACCCCAAAAGACCGGGTATACAGACGTAGTGTATGATCATACGAGCCGAACGAGACCCTCTGCAAGTTCTTATCCGTCCATTGTAAATAATTCGTTTGAAGAGAAAACTTATCTGGACTTAATTTCCGCGAAAAACGATACAACGGACGGACAAGTTTTCACTTACTCACCGTTAAACCACGGAAAATACCGAACGTTTGAATTTGCTGCCCAGAGTGATCTCCCTTGTATAGTAATTTGCGCTAGAAGCTAAAATTTCTATTGGTTCCCTGTAATGTTATTAATGTTGTAAGCTGCAACAAAGTCAAATGCACGTAGTCAAACATAGAATGCAGTTAGAAATAGTAAGAATGAATAATTCAAGATTGCAGAAGTCAAAACAAAAAGGTATGTCACAGTTGACAATTACATGCAAGAATAAACGATATACATGAAGGGAGTGTCCACTTAGCATCAAGAAGCATGAAGTATGAATAACGTGGACAACACTTGTAAGAAACCAAAATGCAGTTGTCAAGTAGTAGAACGCATGTGCAAGTAGATAGCATAAAATTGTCACTTAACAGCATGCATGTACTGGCGGATATTCCCTTCCATAATTAACTAGCCAAAAGTACATTATTGCATTTTCATAACTTTTCTTTTCATAATTGTCAATAAAAAGGAAAATCATTTTAGTACACTTGTTAACGAGTTTTTTTCCCGTTTAGAGCCGAATGTCCCAACTTTTTGTCTTCAAGCTGCTTCATAGTGTTGATTTGAGGTGCCGTATAAGCACCACGGGAAATATCCTGACCGTCTGATGCTCATAACCAATATGTATAGGATAGAACACGAGTAAGTGTTGGGTATGAACACTAAATCGAGTTTGCGAGATTTTATGTTTTCATACCCAACACTTACGAGAGATCTATCTATCTTAGACCACAGCTAAAAATGTTAGTTTCTCAGATACAATTTGCACAACAATCAACTACTAATACTATGATTAATACTTAGTAAACACAATATCCCCAAATCGTTAACATTAGCCATTCATAAAATAAAATCGAGGAATGTTTGGTGCACGGGTATTTTGTGTTTTCGTTGGTAACATTCCATTGGTCATCTTTCTTTCTGTATTGTACATATTTTACATATCTTTTTTAAAGCAAGTGTACATGCATGTGCTTTTAAAAACAAGTAGTGGAATTTGATTCACTTGATAAAACTACTACATCGATGGCTTAGAATAAGAAGGTCGTAACTACTACTTACGACTTTAAAAGACTCATGCATATTTGAAATCTGCTTCACAAGGCGCTTCTTATGAGCCTATTTTCATGAAAATCTGAAATTGTCATGTTGACCAAAATGAAGTTTTAAAAACTTGTTTTCCTTTTGTTAAAGAGTAAATTACAGTTTTCTCTTGCATGCATGATGTTTTCTCAATATATCGATTTTGTAGTTACGACCTTCTCATTCTAAGCCATCAACATGTAGTATGTTTTTGGAGTTTGAGGACGTAACCGCGGTTACGCAGATCAAGCATCTTCCATCCCGAGACCTTTTAGTCAAAGATCTGATTGAAAATCAAAGGTTAAAGGACGTGCAACCGCATTCAGAACAGCGTCTGCCGAAAGGTACCAGAAAGCAACATTCTTGGACATGTTCAGCATACGAGCAATATGCACAATGCTCCATCGTCTCCATTAAAGCCTACAACTAAACTAGTCCTCTCGGCAACACTTATCAAGGTCGAGTGATAGAAGTACCTGACTGTATATCTGCTATTATAGTTTTTCAAAGGCGTCAGAAAGATGTTGATTACATTGTTAAATCACCAGTCAAAACATTTGTGTAAGCAGCAGTAAAATGTAAAAAAAAACACATAAAAAATGTTATTTCACGGCACGTTTTTTCATTTTTGGCATACCGATTTTGTAAAAGAGCAAAAAACTCTTATGTTATGACTGAATAGTTCACTAATGAACAATGATTTTTTTGATATACTTAACTGTTTAAATAGTATTTAAGTGCATGTATATGTTTTATAATCAATACTATTGTAATTCTTACTGCTTCAGCAATAAATTATTCTGTATTTTAATGATACTTTACTCTAGTTACACAAAATATAGATATAAAGTAGCATAACAATTTTAAGTCATTGAAAACGCCGCTTCATCCTCTTTAAACTCTATGTTTGATGTTTGTATTGGATATATGCATGTATAGTATGTATAACTTCATTGTTCTTCATTGTTACAATCACACTTGTTGATGGATTGTGTTTACAATAAAGCTATAAATTCCTGACTTGGTGGATTATTTTGCTTGGCCTAAATAGTATTGGATAAATCAATGTAAGTTTATATACAACACTTTTTCTATATACCACAGAAAAGTGTTGTATAAAAAAATTTATGGGATTTATTCAACACTTTTTCTGCTCGTTGATTGGTCAGTTACAGTAAGCTGTGGTCTAATTCAAGTTTAAATAAAGCTTGAATCAATCTTAGGTTCACATAATACGCATATCTGGAACGCACTCGGTCGTATGGAAATGGCCAGACAGCCAAAGCCACGTAACATTTATCATTCAAGTTAAGCGTTGCTTGGATGGTGAGAAACATCACGTCGAACATAATTCTATCCTGTTTCGTAATTAATATTATTCTTTAGAAGGAAAAACCACGTACATGCATCAATGTAGCGGGCTACTATAATTGCTTTCGAAATTGTGACTTTCACTTTCATGGGTAGCTGTGTTACCTATATCATAATTTATTTTAAACTCGTAATAATGGCATGAAAATCATACAACTCGTTGTGTGTAGACTAAAGATTATTAATCCGAAAATAATTAACCATAGATTGACGTTTTCATCACTAAAACCGATATTTCATATGTGGTGCGTTTTTAAAGCGGTTGAGTGTAGTAACATTTTTCACCCAAATACTTGTATTTAACTAACAATATGGGGTTGATTAACTAGATTACGCATTTTAATGACCAGTGATGAATAAATAAACGTTAACTAGCAAGTTTTTCGGCAAGACTCGGCCCAGTATCTTTTCGAACCGGTGTTGTCCATAATATTTGCACGCTTTATTTTACTTTCTTACGCTCTTCGTGCGCCGATACTCAGATATACACAAATATGAACTTTCATTTTACCAATATACTTGTATTTAATAAACTATTTGTCGTAAATAAATTATGTTACGCATTAGAATTACTAATAATGAAAATAGCACCATTTTTTGATAAATTATACTAGGTAAATATACCCAAACACACATAAGCCCACTAAATCAGAGAGGTTTGTAAAATTCCGCATTTTCGGCGGGGACTTGGACTTTTAATTGTTTCTTTGGCTTGTGTGTGGGCATTGCTCATTGTACATGTGTTGTGGTGTTACTGATGCGAGTCTTTGCTCAGCTGTTAAAGTGTGCTGCCTCCCCTGTCCGATTTCCTCATACCTTTATATCAAGCCTTATTAGCACTTTAAAAAGTTCTAGTTTCTAAAATTATATCAAAATATCTCTCACAATACTGGTCTGTAAAACAATTGGCCGCAGGAACTATTTAGCTTGTAACTGTTTTGTCTGTGAATATATTTGAACGATAGTGTGTGTACGTATTTGATTGATGATAGCCAACAAACCAATCTGACTAAAGTACTCGATCTTACTTACGACATAATCTGATGACGACCTATACGAATTTATATTTTCAGAAGTCGGAATTTCCACAATCGCTTTTTATATCTATTCATAATTAAGCCAATCATATAGCTCGTTACATCGGTACTTCGGTCGTAGTCGAAATGTTATTCCAATATTAATAAACGGTAAATTACAAATGCAACTTTTTCTGCAACTTTAGGCTGCTTTTTGGAGTTATCCTGATTAAGGACAAGTCGGAGTATAACTTTTAGTGAGATTGTGCATGGTTTTTTTTTCAAAAGCATTTTATTCTTCAATTGGAAATTTGTTGAATGCAGTAAGAATACTATTATATTGTACTACATTTTAACCTTGAAGTTAAACAAAAAATAAATATCAATAAAGTGGATTTATTGAAGCATGACAGCGATTTCATTGCTGAAATGAGAAGGTCGTAAGTACTACTTACGCCTTAAAAACTCAAACATAATTGAAATCTACAAGGTGTTCCTGATGAGCTTATTTCCACGAACTTATCATGTTGAAGTTTAAAAAAGTTTTTTTCATAATTAAAGAATAGTTTTCAGAGAGTTTTTCTTGTTTTCTCAAAATATCGATTTTATGATTAAGACCCTCTCATTTTAAGTCAGCGATATATTTTCCTCAAAACTATGTTCATAGGTACAGCTAGAGGATATGTATATGTATATGATTGATAATATATTGTAATGAAATACCATGCTCTAAGATCTTCGTCTTCTGCTCCTCCCTGAAGTAAGAAAAAATAGCTCATTAACTTTAAAGTGGCATAACCACTCGCGTAGTTATGAAAAGAAGGATTGTCAACGTAAAACTTCTCTAGTTTCATAAATATAACAGTTACTTCATAAAGACCACTATTATACTCAAAGGTTTTGCAAATTCATCAAAGTCCTGAATATATCGAAATTATGATCATCTCGAAAATTTCGTAATTTACCAGAGAGCTTAATAAGATATTAATTGATTACTTACGTTGTTTCTTGATGTTATGCCAGCAATCACATCACTCTCAGGCGGGGCAGATGGTTGTACAAGGGGTGCCTTATAGCTTGGTTTTGCAACAACACTCTCAGGCGGGGCAGATGGTTGTACAAGGGGTACATTATAGCTTGGTGTTGCAGCAACACTCTCAGGCGGGGCAGATGCTTGTACATGACCTGCTGTTTGAAGTGGCGTGTTTATTGCTTCTATCAATTTTTGGATAGACAATGAAGTAGGAAAGCCTGTTACACCATTTGTAGGAATAGGATATTCTTGTCGACATTCTGGGCATCTAATAGCAGGCCCCCTAAACAAACAAATACACATCATTTCAAATAACAAACTTCCCAAAACATACACCCGCTTATCATAATTATAAATGTGCATGTTTTGGAAAAAGACTAATTAATATTTATGTCTGAATTTTACAATTAGATTTATGTCTGGCAGAATAACATAAGACAAGATGCAAATGATGTTTTTTCCCGATTTGACTCATTATACAGTGAACCCAGAGTATTCTTCAAACACGAATTTACCTTTCATAGTGAGAAAATCCAAAAATCTCTTGCATACTTAAGATAGTCTAGCCATAAGCTAATTATTGAAATTGATAGACTTGATAGAAACGACAGAATTTGTCTATTTTGCTGTCTTAATGATGCCATTCTAGTAATAGACAATGCGTTTCATTAATTCCTAACGGTTTACGTTCTTCTTCTCTTTGTCCTCTATTCAGAGTGCTGCTTTCGCAGTCTACTGATATATCAAAATTGTTTCAAAGCCTTTGCCATAACCATTTTGTAGAGGAAATTACTGTTTAAAAGTTAAGTTGATTAAAAACAAGTTTATGAAGATTTAAATAAATTTCACCTTACCTATTGCTGTCGTGTATTCCTTGCAGACACTTCAGACAGAATACGTGTTGACATTGTAATTGTTTCGGTGTTTGAAACTGTTCCATACAAATGGGACATTCCACCAGATCTTCTAGCTGTTGTTTGCTCATACCTGCTTCTGTTAATTTACACCAACACCATACAAACATTTATATACGATTATCGACATATAACCGGGCCATTGTAATGTTCACTGATTATAGGTCTAGTACTACAAGAATACAGTACAGAACAGAACACCTTATTGTGGTAAACAAAATTGTTTCTTGACAATGAACATGAACATATTTACAAAGCATAATTACATAACATTACATCATACAAAACACAATAACAGAAAAGTACATACATATTTTTAACTTAACTTCCGGTAATCGAAATATTCGATTCGTAGTAATACCTTATTGTTATACCTTATGATTTGATGGGAGGCTGTTTTAATGATTAGTTATTATTTAGTAATTAAAGTATTTATTTTAATAAACATAAATGATGTAAATCATAAAATATAAACACTAATATGTTAACACTTTACAAATTTTGATACACATAATTATACAACATGTAAATATACAATGCACAGGAAACATAAATTCATTGGATTGGATAACCTAATCAGTTAAACAATATTATTATACCCCCACAAACAAAGTTTGAAGGGGTATACTGGAGTCACCATGTTGGTCTGTTGGTCTGTCGGTCTGTTGGTATGTTAGCATCGTGTCCGCTCTGTAACTTTGTCATTTCTTACTGGATTTTTAAATTGCTTGGTACAAATGTTCACCACATCAAGACGGTGTGTCATGCGCAAGACCCAGGTCCCTATCTCAAAGGTCAAGGTCACACTTACAGGTCAAAGGTTATATAGTCATGCAAATCGTGTCCGCTCTGTAACTTTGTCATTTCTAACTGGATTTTAAAATTGCTTGGTACAAATGTTCACCACATCAAGACAATGTGTCATGCACAAGACCCAGGTCCCTATCTCAAAGGTCAAGGTCACACTTACAGGTCAAAGGTTATATAGTCATGCAAATCGTGTCCGCTCTGTAACTTTGTCATTTCTTACTGGATTTTAAAATTGCTTGGTACAAATGTTCACAACATCAAGACGATGTGTCATGCGCAAGACCCAGGTCCCTATCTCAAAGGTCAAGGTCACACTTACAGGTCAAAGGTTATATAGTCATGCGAATCGTGTCCGCTCTGTAACTTTGTCATTTCTTACTGGATTTTAAAATTGCTTGGTACAAATGTTCACTACATCAAGACGATGTGTCATGCGCAAGACCCATGTCCCTATCTCAAAGGTCAAGGTCACACTTACAGGTCAAAGGTTATATAGTCATGCAAATCGTGTCCGCTCTGTAACTTTGTCATTTCTTACTGGATTTTAAAATTGCTTGGTACAAATGTTCACATCAAGACGGTGTGTCATGCGCAAGACCCAGGTCCCTATCTCAAAGGTCAAGGTCACACTTAAAGGTCAAAGGTTATAGTCATGCAAATCGTGTCCGCTCTGTAACTTTGTCATTTTTTACTGGACTTTAAAATTGCTTGGTACAAAGTCATGAAATTTCAAACAGTTGATGCATATGATGTGTAATAGTGTGTTACTTCATTATACCCCAATCATGGCGTTTTTCAATCTGTTTAGCAGCAGATTTCCATTAAATGTGTTGTTTAGTTTAATTTTTAATAATATTCCTGTGTCAAGGCGGTGCTGCGGGGGTATGATTCATCACTCCTGTGATAGCTCTAGTTTAAAACAGAATTTCTTATGTCAAATGCTTGTGAAATAAATTTACCAAGGTTTATAAGTAGTCGTTTGTTTTCGGATGTTAACATTTGTATGAATTAAAAAACATTTGGGTGTCTAAAGAAGTATGTTTTTATAAGGTTGTTTCTAATTTCATTATATACAGGACATATTATTACAAAATGGTATTCGTCTTCAATATCATTTGAATTACACAAGGTACAGTATCGCTCAAATATTTCAATTCTATGTTGTCCATATCGGCCTGCTTCAATACGTTATTTATGGGAAGACAATCTTAAACGTGATATAGCTATTCTAAATTTCTTCGGCAAATTCTCTAAATAATATTCAATTGACAAGGTTTCTATAAAATATCTATATGTACAGAGTGTATTGCTATTTCTAACATTCTCATACCAGTATTGTTTAAAAACGTCTAAAACTCTATTTTTAAAAGTATTGTGGAAAATTTTCCCCTTAACACAATTTGGGTTCATCCATACTTCAGAGAAACCATATGTATCTAAAATTGATTTTACGTTGTTTGCCCAATTATTTCTAGTTTCTAGGTTTTCAAGCATTTTATTATACAAAGTTTTAATAATAATGTTTTCAGAATTTTGTACTTTATACCAATATTTAATAATTCTTGCGTATCTGTTGATATATAATGGATATCTACCCAATTCCCCGTAGGTTGCCATGTTAGAAGTAGTTGTTTTGACCCCAAGTATATATTTGCAAAATTTTAAATGAATGCGTTCGATTTCTTTCGATTTACTGAGTCCCCAGATTTCGGAACCATAGTTAAGAGTAGCACCAACAAAAGCATCGAACAGATGGCACAATAGACTCGGTTTAAAATTATAGTGTTTCGTATTGGCAATTAAAACATTTAAAGCCCTAACGCCCTTTCCAGACAGGGTTTCTTGATTAAGTACAAAAGATCCAGTATAATTAAATAAGGTGCCAAGATAATTAAAATCGCTGACTATATCAAGTTGTTTGTTATCATACCACCATTTCTCATCTTCTCTAAGTGGACCCCTCCTCCTAAATACCATTACCTTTGTTTTTTCTGTATTTACTTCTAGTCCCCACTTTTTACAATATACATGCAACAAATTTAAACTGTTTTGTAGTTCTACAACCGTTTTACCAAATAGCACCATATCATCGGCAAAAAGCATGACTATAAAAGTAATGTTATCCATAGAAAGTCCACAAGCTGGGCTATCTTCTAAGAATAACTCCAGATCAACGATAAAAAGAGCGAACAATATAGGAGACATTATCTCCCCTTGTTTAAGACCAATAACACAATCAAAATAATCTGTTTAAGAATTACAATTTCGAACACACGATTTTACATTTTGATACATCGCTTTAACAATTCTTAGTAGCTTACCGTCTATTCCGGATCTATATAACTTCAACCACAGACTGTTTAAGTATACGCTATCAAATGCCCTTTTCATGTCAACAAATGTACAATATAGCCGTTTGCTTTTATTAAGTAGTTTCTGTAAGACTGCATTTAAAACAAATATAGCATCTGTAGTAGACCTACCCCTACGAAAACCAAATTGGGCATCGTTAAGTATATCATTATTCTCTATCCAATTATTTACACGTTTGTTTAATATTCCTGTAAAGATTTTCGAAAAACAACTTACAAGAGTAATTCCTCTGTAATTACTAGGGTCGTTGGTATCTTTCTTTTTATAAACAGGAATAATGGTACCTTTTGATCATTCAGACGGAAAAAACCCAGAGTCGAGTATTGCATTAAATAAATCTACTAAATGCGATGACAGAATATCTACCGATTCAATGAAATATTCATTTAGCAATTCGTCATATCCGAAAGCTTTTCCACTATGAAGTGATTTGACAACCTTTGATATTTCGTCTATCGTAATAGGTTCATCAAGCTCTTCAAATCTGCAGTTCGCTTCACTAAAGCCATGATTATTACAGAATTCCTCTGATTCATCATCAACAGTTACATTTTTTTCATTTTGCAAAGACGAGAAATACTTATAAAAGTCATCAATAGAGACATTACTATTTGGACTGTTTTTACGTTTACTGAATAATTTCCAGAAATCTTTAGGCTTTGAATGTCTGAGATTCTCTATGTCTTTTATTTTCTTGTTTTCATACTGTTTACGTTTTCGCTTTATAAGACGTTTATATGCTAATTTGAGTGTCAACAGGTTTGACCTGTTAGCATCGTTTTTAACCCCATTGAATACATACAGAGCATTTTTGTACAATGATTTCGCCTCACTACAGTCATAATCAAACCAGTCTGACTTTTTAACAACGCTACTTGTAGAACGCTTCTTATTATTTGATTTAACATGCTTATAAAATAATGGTTGTGCAACCTCGTTGATAACCCTAGTAAAATCGCCAACAGCACATTCGATATGTTTTGGGTATTGATATTTTCGGCCACCATGTTTCAACAGAAAGCTGACTGGCAAATAAAGACTTTGCTTAGCTTTGAAAATAATTGCGCCGAATGTGGCTCACATATAAGCTCAATTTGTATAGTTAAACATATTTCGCCATATTTGTTGAGAATGTGCCTGCATGAGTACCGAATATAGGTCACTGATATTCGACCCGAACCATATTAGTCGCACCAGTAAGTGACGTCAAACTTTGTTATAACTTAAAATTGCATGCTACGTTCTTTGACAGGTAAGAACAAATTCGTGACATATCCAACTATTTGTCCCATTTGTATTCGCACATGTGACAAAATTTTTACCATTGGAAGGCATGGGGACTCCACGTAAAATTGTCCATATGATAAAAACTATTTGAGAGATTTCTTATGTGCAAACATATTTTGTAGTTAGATATGTCTACAAAATAATGCACTAAATTTCATAGTTGTATCTTTATGGGATCAACCCCCTTTTTAAAGTTTTTTAACATGACTATCACTCACATTGAACAAAGAAGGAAATGGACGGATTTGATATCAAACTTGTTTACTTTCTTGCTTATAGTTATTTCGTTTCTCGGGGGATGTATTTTGTGCAAACTTATATAACAGTTTAATTTCTTCCCGTTAGATTGGAGTTTTGATATAAGAAATGCGATAATTAGATCTACCCCCTTTTTACGGTTTTTTTAAAGCAGGTATTATTTTTTTAGCAAAAAATGAATACACACATCTAATATTGGCATACTGTTAATCGTTTTATGACGCGTCCCGCTGCGATTGTCACAGCATGTGGGGTAATAAAATGTGTACACTCGCTTGAAGGGTAATAAAACCGCTATACTTCCTGTATACATGCTAAATTATGATTTTTGAGATTTGAAACTTAGACTTAATTGATTAAGTCATTGCCGATTCTAAATGTTATACATGCATTTAAATATAGTGAAATGTATATAATAAGCTCACGCTTAATTCATTATAATAATCGTACAGGTGACGAAGGTGAGAAATAGAAAATGGCGAATTATATTACACGTGTATAATATAGTGATAATATACTGATTAATTGACATGTTATACCAACTAATTGAATATATTCGAATTATAGAAAAGAATCTTAACCGTCAAAAAGGTGAAGAAAAACCTGCTAAACAGTGTGACACTGTAAACCTGTCCTCATAAACATGTTTTCATAAAATGTTTCAATTGTAGGTCTGATCCAATTTACTTTATTTGTGTACTAGTTATAAATCCCTGGTTTAGTCTAAAATAAAGTAATATGATATGCAGCAATAAAATTGATAGAAACAGTCAATTGTTTTTTTGTTAAAAATCTACAATTAAGTAGAAACAAGTAAAGAGTACTAACCACGTCCCGGTTTCCCGAAGCATGAATGAAATATTACTCAAATCAGAGTCAGCATTTGAAATACCAATATATATTATTTCTTACAAATCGAGCCGAAATTTCATATTTTTAGTCAACTAAACAAGTGATTATTTTCAATGATCACCATGAAAACGTTGATTATTTTTAATTTGTCTGGAAATATAAGTGGCAGGTATGTTAACTTAAGTCGAAATATTTACGTTTCTAACTAAGATGCTTTGTGAATACCAGCCACGTACTATCATGTATCTATATCTACATGCGTGATAATATATAGACACGAATCCCGTCCATAAAGACCGGTAGAAGGTTATCAATTAAAACAGTTAATTTGTTACTGTCTTTGCATCTCTTTGGTATTTGCACAATTCTAAAGCGGTGACAATTTGGTGAGGTAAAAAATAGACACTTGCGCATTGTACAGTTACTTGTAACCGTTTATTATTTGTTAGCATCCATAAAACATGCATACTTATATAGAACTACATATCACCTATTGCAGTTACTTGTTTAACAAATGCATAATATTAGGTTTTTCACTTATGATCAACGAATTCTGAATGATACCAGGGAAGTATAAATGCTCTTGATGACATTCATCTTCAAAACAGAATTTCATAATGACAAAGCTCTTCCTGCCCTAATTAAGACCCTGGTATGCATCATGTACACAAAATGTCAAAAATATCCAAAGAGTAGCTGAGAGAACAAAACCCCTCCAGCAAAGGATAAACATAAAATAATGCGCTCCGACTACCCGTGGAGTTAGCACAGCATGATTACGTAATTGAGATAAGATCGGCTAGATTAAAACTGGTAGAACACCCGTCAAGGAAAGATAACTGTGGTCGACTCGAAAACACATCCAATACAAATGGGACAAATAGTTGGATATGTTTTATTTAACTTCCCAACAGCCACATATACACTACCCTCCAAAAGTTCCTTCACACTCTTCAAATTATATTATTTACTTTGATTGATTAACACCTATGTAAAATATATCAAGTTCATGGCTGTTAAATATGGCATAATACTAAGCAGGTAAGAAAATAATAAAACAGGAATAAATCTCAATGGCTTGAAAGAAAGTTATCAGGAAAACGACATGATCCAAAAAAATGAAAAATTATAAAACTGACGCTCAAGTATGTACTAAGCAATAAATAATGGCTGTTTCATTAACTGGATTAAAGTATTGTCGCTAACCTCCTTCGTATTAACATTGTCAGTTATTTGCATCTTCTAACACCATAATTCCGTTAAGTTTCATGGACAAAGGCCTCATTGGCCTTTTGGTTCCAGAAACCTGACGCTGAAGCACAAGACGCAATGTCAAACCATGAATTGAATTGATGTGTCAATGATTTGAAATCATTTTCAATTGTTTAATTATCAAATGTCAATAAGCTTTATCACACTATGAAAAGCAATAACAATTTCGAGTTTAAAATTAATCGCATCGAAATAATTATATTCTTGTGTACATTTTTCAATCCAGATTATCATATAACTTCCTCGTACCCCTGTTCAAATATAATTAGTAAACATATAGATTATCTATGACGAGTTATCACCAGAATTGATATTATTAGTTACATGGTCATCTACAGGCCTGCTATGGGATAATACCTTGCACCGATCTCTCGAAGCTTCTCATTGACAAGTAATCATATCATCTCACATTCATATTTGACTCAAATTTGAGTAAGATAAATCTGAAATTCAAGCTCTTGAAATGTAACTATAATAAACTAAGAATAGTGATGACTGTTTTTTATATTAATGTTGAGTTCATCTTCCAAAGGGAATTATAGAAATGACACAAGTTAGTATATTTAAGATGAGATTTAGCTCAGATTGAGATGTTTAGGGAGATCATGCACAAATCATTTATTTTTGTATGTGGAACACCGTGGTGTCTTTTAAACCTGATTAACAACCCTCGAACAGATACGACAGGAATTGATGCTTATAATTTCCCTTTGATTTTCTTTTCAGCTATCCAGAAAAATTATTAACAACATTTCTAAGGTGACTCGACCATTGGTTCCTATATACTAGTATTCATTTTGTAAGAGTATACTTTGTAATTAATACACATAAATTATCTTTCACTCATGCAAGCTTATATTTTGCACTAGACGAGTAAAGTAAATTTTAATACAACTCAGTTTTTTTAAAAACGTACTGACGTCTTTTTATGTTTTTAGGGTATACGCACTGGAAGAAAATTGGTAAAGAGCTTAATTTTTATCGGATTTCTATTAAATTTTAATTAGGAGTAGCTTTTAAAATGTACTTTTCGGCCATACTTTCAAAAAAGATGAACACCTTCCTGAAAATTTATAATAGGCATTTTTCTTGAGATTTTTGTTTAAAAACGTCGTGTAACTGCGTCACATTTGTCTTGATGCAGTGTGCAATATTTTACCTTAAAGAAGTCGATTTAAGGTCAAATTTTACGGGAACTTCCGTAATCCTAGCCTGTGGGTCTATGATTACCGAACCGTAATCCTAGCCACTGCCTATTGGAATACCAGTTTTTCCCTACGAATGATCAATATAACCTTTGGTATTGCTGTAATTGTATATAACACAGATATTGTAGATCTGGTTCATCAAACAATGTCATTAATTTGACAACAACTCTGGGAGGACATCGATTTTTTCAACGTTCCAGAATCAGGAAGTAAAACCACGAAAACTGGTTATAATCAACATAGCACACTACGTACACGATGTCAACACATACTATTACACATATACCATAAGAAATGTACATACTTATAAAGGAAGCCGCTTATCCATGTTTACAATCGTTAATTATACGATTACAAGCAAAACTTTAATTGTTTTGCTCACTGCAGAGGATTTATTTAGAAGTTTCGTCGGCGCAGGTATAATTACACACCGTGATAATCACAATCTAAGGCTGACGTTATACCACTAAATTGTTAGGTCAGATAGTACTAAATATTTACGGCCCCTTCAACCCCATATTTAGCGTGTATCCATACGTCAAGGTAAGTTCATTATTGGAACTATATATACTCGCAACATGGTAATATTTCACGGCTATAATTTCACAATTATATACCATATAATAACTAAGTTATTTATTTTTACTGAAAGTGGTTATTGTCAGCTTTAATATGCGACGTACTATACTTATTTAAATATATAGAAAAATAAAAAAGTTATTTAGAGTTCCGTGGGTTAAGTTGAGTTCCGAGGCGTGTAAATATTTAGTAAAAATGATGACATTTGGCATCAATATATCAACAACATATACACATATAAACACTATATTATTCATATATTTAGAAAGGGGTTAGCTAGGGTGACCTTTAAAATAAGAATAAAATAATTAAAATATATGCATAAATAGAAAAGTTATTTAGAGTTCCGTGGGTTCCGTAAGCCGGTTTTGTTCGAGATATCCGAATGTTCCGGGTTTTACACCTGGTCCGGTTTTGCCACTTCTGGGTCCTGATTGGATGTTAAGTTCAATGATGCGCGTATTTCCCTTAGAAACCAGGATCTCCCTTGGAGACAAGTTTAAGATGCGGGAAATTCGAATATAGTGAAGCGCATTAAGAAAACAAGAGCTTTTCTCGATAGGACTTCAAACAATAAAATACCCGTACGAAAATTCAACTTAAATTCTCCAATTCTCAACAACTTTGAACAACAAGATAAACTACACTACCAACGGATTTTGTAAGCGATATTTTATATTTATTTTAATACAGAGGGGTTATTTTTGCGACGTATATTCACATTTCTTGGAACTTGGAACGTTCAGAAGGATTCGTCTGACTGGAAGATAACATTTAACGGGAAATTTAATTCTATTATTTAACTAAGTAACCTGCCGTTATATTAATATTTCTTGGAACTTGGAGCGTTCGGAAGGATTTGTTTTACTGACAGAAACTTTTAATTGACACTTTAATTCTATTATTTAACTAAGTAACTTGCCGCCTGCGCATTCATTTAATAACATTATTGTATGTTTTATCTGTAGGCCTAAATACCATTGTCTAAATAAATTGATTTGTTTTATGTTTAACCATTTGTTGTCCTGTATGAAGCCCACTCACAGGTTCCGTTGCGCCGACCGAGGCGTTTAAATATTGACGTCGCGTCACAAGTTGGAGCTACTTTCAATTTCGCGTAATTTATTTGCCAAATGGTGCAAATGTAATTATGTTTGTTTCAATAAATATCATATGTTATATATCAATCGAACGAAGAAAATCAGCACAATCGACCTGAATGTATATGTTTTCAGTTTTATTACAAAAGCTCACACTTTCAGGGTTCGAAATAACCAGAACACGGTGAAATATCACTGTAGAGATGTAACATCCAATCTCGTGGGGCTTGAGAAAAATGTGTGGAGAGCAAAAACCATACGCAAAATTTCTATATTTTTTGCGGAAAAATGATTCTTAAACGTAAAAAGTTGATGTCATTAACGTAAAAGAAAGTGACATCATCATAAAGTCAAATAGTTTTATTCTGTGTTGCGGGAACAGTTGTGTAGAGATTTCAAAATTACGGGAAAATAAGTTGTTATTACACTGATAAAATTGTTCTGCAAGATTTATTTTTAATAATTTCTCTTTGAAATTTCCTATAAAAAATACGTTTTTCATATATTATTAAATACGGTTTTCATTTTAGATTTTGATTCAAGAGATCAAAAATTATTTCAAATTTTCTTTGTCTACCTAAAATGTCCCACCCTGTGCTTAAAACTAAAAATTGAATTGAACATGAAATTCGATTTGATGGAACGTGAAAATTTCTGTAAAACATTATTCGTCACTGAAATGATAAAATACGTTTTTTCCACGTTGTTGAATAGTATATTGTTTATCAAAATCGTTCAATATACGGCGAAGTTATTAGTATTTTTCACTGTCGACACAAAATGTCCCATCAGCAAAATTACGTACTAAGTAACGTCAAAATATCTTAGTGTTTATGTTGTAGCTTCGATAATTCAATGCAAAATTGAAATTGAAAGTTTAAAAAATGGTTTGAAAATGTTTTTTTATATACTCGGAAATGTATACAGTACTTTATTCATAAAGGGATTTTTTTTATTTTGCATTTTGTGTTCATTGGGGTTCCACCAAGCAGGTCTAAACTGTACAAAGAGCAAATGGATAAATGTACACATTACAGCAATATCGTTAATTACAAGTTATTTTGCCTAAATCTAAGTTCTGTAATTCCTAAGGTTGCTGAATATACCCCCCTTTACACATAGTTACACAATTTATGTGTTTATGGTTGTTGCACGCCCATGATTTAGTTATTCTGTCAATTGTACGCCTTATGTCCGTCATATTTAGCTAAAATATCGGCGTTTTTGACGTTACACAAAATAGCTCCAACTTGTGACGCGACGTCATTACAATATTTTACATCGGCATTATAGCTTGTAAACTTTTATAAATTTACGCTCTAAACATGACGTCGGACATAACTAACGTCCGCATGTTCTGACACACAGATACATAATTTTAATACACATCACAATGAAAACACACGTGTATGATATACATATATTTTATAGCTGCGTGAAGTTGGCACAACATACGACATTGGACATTGAATTTTTTGAATGTAGTTATGAAAAATCATCCATCGCAACATTGGACATTGGACATTCAAAAAAAAGTTTTCGAATGTAGTTATGAGACATCATCCATCGCAAGATTGAACATTGGACATTCAAAAAATTTTGAACGTAGTTGTGAGAAATCATCCATCGCAACATTGGACATTGGACATTCAAAAAAAAGTTTTCGAATGTAGTTATGAGAAATCATCCATCGCAACATTGGACATTGGACATTCAAAAAAAAGTTTTCGAATGTAGTTATGAGAAATCGTCCATCGCAACATTGAACATTGGACATTCAAAAAAAAGTTTTCGAATGTAGTTATGAGAAATCATCCATCGCAACATTGAACATTGGACATTCAAAAAAAAGTTTTCGAATGTAGTTATGAGAAATCATCCATCGCAACATTGGACATTGGACATTCAAAAAAAAATTATTTTTGAATGTAGTTATGAGAAATCATCTTACGCAACATTAGACATTGGACATTCAAAAAAAAAATTTTTTTGAATGTAGTTATGAGAAATCATCCATCGCAACATTGGACATTGGACATTCAAAAAAAAGTTTTCGAATGTAGTTATGAGAAATCATCCATCGCAACATTGGACATTGGACATTCAAAAAAAAGTTTTCGAATGTAGTTATGAGAAATCATCCATCGCAACATTGAACATTGGACATTCAAAAAATTTTGAACGTAGTTGTGAGAAATCATCCATCGCAACATTGGACATTGGACATTCAAAAAAAAGTTTTCGAATGTAGTTATGAGAAATCATCCATCGCAACATTGGACATTGGACATTCAAAAAAAAGTTTTCGAATGTAGTTATGAGAAATCATCCATCACAACATTGGACATGTAAAATTTTTTTTGAATGTAGTTATGAAAAATCATCCATCGCAACATTGGACATTGGACATTGAAAAAAAAATTTTTTTTCAATGTAGTTATGAGAAATCATCCATCGCAACATTGGACATTGGACATTCAAAAAAAAGTTTTCGAATGTAGTTATGAGAAATCGTCCATCGCAACATTGAACATTGGGCATTCAAAAAAAAGTTTTCGAATGTAGTTATGAGAAATCATCCATCGCAACATTGGACATTGGACATTCAAAAAAAAGTTTTCGAATGTAGTTATGAGAAATCATCCATCGCAACATTGAACATTGGACATTCAAAAAATTTTGAACGTAGTTGTGAGAAATCATCCATCGCAACATTTGACATTGGACATTCAAAAAAAAGTTTTCGAATGTAGTTATGAGAAATCATCCATCGCAACATTGGACATTGGACATTCAAAAAAAAGTTTTCGAATGTAGTTATGAGAAATCGTCCATCGCAACATTGAACATTGGACATTCAAAAAAAAGTTTTCGAATGTAGTTATGAGAAATCATCCATCGCAACATTGAACATTGGACATTCAAAAAAAAGTTTCGAATGTAGTTATGAGAAATCATCCATCGCAACATTGGACATTGGACATTCAAAAAAAAATATTTTTGAATGTAGTTATGAGAAATCATCTATCGCAACATTAGACATTGGACATTCAAAAAAAAAATTTTTTATATGTAGTTATGAGAAATCATCCATCGCAACATTGGACATTGGACATTCAAAAAAAAGTTTTCGAATGTAGTTATGAGAAATCATCCATCACAACATTGGACATTGGACATGTAAAATTTTTTTTGAATGTAGTTATGAAAAATCATCCATCGCAACATTGGACATTGGACATTCAAAAAAAAATTTTTTTTCAATGTAGTTATGAGAAATCATCCATCGCAACATTGGACATTGGACATTCAAAAAAAAGTTTTCGAATGTAGTTATGAGAAATCGTCCATCGCAACATTGAACATTGGACATTCAAAAAAAAATTTTTTTGAATGTAGTTATGAGAAATCATCCATCGCAACATTGGACATCGGACATGAGAAATCATCCATCGCAACATTGGACATTGGACATTCAAAAAAAAGTTTTCGAATCTAGTTATGAGAAATCATCCATCGCAACATTGGACATTGGACATTCAAAAAAAAGTTTTCGAATGTAGTTATGAGAAATCATCCATCGCAACATTGAACATTGGACATTCAAAAAATTTTGAACGTAGTTATGAGAAATCATCCATCGCAACATTGGACATTGGACATTCAAAAAAAAGTTTTCGAATGTAGTTATGAGAAATCATCCATCGCAACATTGGACATTGGACATTCAAAAAAAAGTTTTCGAATGTAGTTATGAGAAATCGTCCATAGCAACATTGAACATTGGACATTCAAAAAAAAGTTTTCGAATGTAGTTATGAGAAATCATCCATCGCAACATTGAACATTGGACATTCAAAAAAAAGTTTCCGAATGTAGTTATGAGAAATCATCCAGCGCAACATTGGACATTGGACATTCAAAAAAAAAATATTTTTGAATGTAGTTATGAGAAATCATCCATCGCAACATTGGACATTCAAAAAAATTTTTTTTTGAATGTAGTTATGAGAAATCATCCATCGCAACATTGGACATTGGACATTCAAAAAAAAATTTTTTTGAATGTAGTTATGAGAAATCATCCATCACAACATTGGACATTGGACATTCAAAAAAAAGTTTTCGAATGTAGTGATGAGAAATCATCCATCGCAACATTGGACATTGGACATTCAAAAAAATTTTTTTTTGAATTTAGTTATGAAAAATCATCCATCGCAACATTGGACATTGGACATTCAAAAAAAAGTTTTCGAATGTAGTTATGAGAAATCGTCCATCGCAACATTGAACATTGGACATTCAATTGAATGTAGTTATGAGAAATCATCAATCGCAACATTGGACATTGGACATTCAAAAAAAAGTTTTCGAATGTAGTTATGAGAAATCATCCATCGCAACATTGGAAATTGGACATTCAAAAAAAAGTTTTCGAATGTAGTTATAAGAAATCATCCATCGCAACATTGAACATTGGACATTCAAAAAATTTTGAGCGTAGTTATGAGAAATCATCCATCGCAACATTGGACATTCAAAAAAAAGTTTTCGAATGTAGTTATGAGAAATCATCCATCGCAACATTGAACATTGGACATTCAAAAAATTTTGAACGTAGTTATGAGAAATCATCCATCGCAACATTGAACATTGGACATTCAAAAAAAAGTTTTCGAATGTAGTTATGAGAAATCATCCATCGCAACATTGAACATTGGACATTAAAAAAAAGTTTTCGAATGTAGTTATGAGAAATCATCCATCGCAACATTGAACATTGGACATTCAAAAAAAAGTTTTCGAATGTAGTTATGAAAAATCGTCCATCGCAACATTGAACATTGGACATTCAAAAAAAAGTTTTCGAATGTAGTTATGAGAAATCATCCATCGCAACATTGAACATTGGACATTCAAAAAAAAGTTTTCGAATGTAGTTATGAGAAATCATCCATCGCAACATTGGACATTGGACATTCAAAAAAATAAATATTTTTGAATATAGTTATGAGAAATCATCCATCGCAACATTGGACATTGGACATTCAAAAAAAAATTTTTTTGAATGTAGTTATGAGAAATCATCCATCGCAACATTGGACATTGGACATTCAAAAAAAAATTTTTTTTGAATGTAGTTATGAGAAATCATCCATCGCAACATTGGACATTCAAAAAAAAGTTTTCGAATGTAGTTATGAGAAATCGTCCATCGCAACATTGAACATTGGACATTCAAAAAAAAATTTTTTTGAATGTAGTTATGAGAAATCATCAATCGCAACATTGGACATTGAACATTCAAAAAAAAGTTTTCGAATGTAGTTATGAGAAATCATCCATCGCAACATTGGACATTGGACATTCAAAAAAAGTTTTCGAATGTAGTTATGAGAAATCATCCATCGCAACATTGGACGAAAAATCATCCATCGCAACATTGGACATTGGACATTCAAAAAAAAATTTTCGAATGTAGTTATGAGAAATCATCCATCGCAACATTGGACATTGGACATTCAAAAAAAAATTTTTTTGAATGTAGTTATGAGAAATCATCAATCGCAACATTGGACATTGGACATTCAAAAAAAAGTTTTCGAATGTAGTTATGAGAAATCATCCATCGCAACATTGGACATTCAAAAAAAATAATTTTTTTGAATGTAGTTATGAAAAATCATCCATCACAACATTGGACATTCAAAAAAAAAGTTATGAGAAATCATCCATCGCAACATTGAACATTGGACATTCAAAAAAAAAAATTTTTCGAATGTAGTTATGAGAAATCATCCATCGCAACATTGAACATTGGACATTCAAAAAAAAAATTGTATGTAGTTATGAGAAATCATCCATCGCAACATTGGACATTGGACATTCAAAAAAAATAATTTTTTTGAATGTAGTTATGAGAAATCCTCCATCGCAACATTGGACATTGGACATTCAAAAAAATAAATTTTTGAATGTAGTTATGAGAAATCATCCATCGCAACATTGGACATTGGACATTCAAAAAAAAAAATTGAATGTAGTTATGAGAAATCATCCATCGCAGCATTGGACATTGGACATTCATAGAAAACAATTTTGAATGTAGTTATGAGAAATCATCCATCGCAACATTGGACATTGGACATTCAAAAAAAAGTTTTCGAATGTAGTTATGAGAAATCATCCATCGCAACATTGGACATTGGACATTCAAAAAAAAGTTTTCGAATGTAGTTATGAGAAATCATCCATCGCAACATTGAACATTGGACATTCAATGGGATTTTACGTTGTCAACCCCAACCTCCCACGATCCTGCTTGTGCACCTGATGGTGAAATCTCCGGTATTTCCACCGGCTCCTGAGAACTCAATATTATACGCGGGCAGGGTATTGTTTCGTAGAAAAAAAACTTTCCCTGGCAGGATGGTAAAAAACCGCAGTTTATCCGGCTACCCTCGCGGATCCCCGGGTAGGGGACCGTGGGTGCAACGGGCGCGTGCATCAACCATGGCATCATGAAGGGGAACATAGTCTGAAAATCGGACATTGAATCTATGTATTGTTTTTGTAATGAGACTAATTACCAGATATATTTTCGATGACATTTGGCAATATTTCGATTACACATTCGCGGTCTTGATATTTAATCCCAGCAGATATGCCGTTCTTTATCGGCATAATTTGGTTGTTCCGGTAGGGTTCCAGGGAGTACTCCCCGTATGTTGCCGACGTAATACGTCGACCCTACTGGCTTGGGGATGTACCGATAACATTTAGTAGCTTCGGGGATCGAGAGAAACTATGTGTAATTCCATATCTACAATGAGAAATTCAACAATGGGACCTAGGCTTCAGCGTAAGAAAGTGCCTTTTCAATTAACAGCATGATGTTCATCTCAAGTGTTACACATATAAGACATGGGAACATTGGACAGGGAATGTAGCACTCAACTCAACCAGCCCGTCACGAGCGCATGACATCATACATGTACAAATACCCGGCAGCTGTTAAAAATACAACTGCCCTAAAGTTTCAAGACTGCATTACTTCGTTTGGTTGTAAAATGCTTCATTGATTGGTTTTCCTGAAGCTGTGTGGTCGTCCTTGTGCTGCTGTATAGTTACCTTGCGATTCGTTCTTTTCTGCTGACTCCAGTTATGTTTGACTGACTGACATATGCTACAGGCTACTGGTAGAGGGTGTCATGTTTTAGTAGGTGTTTCATATTTTGCTCAATTAAACTTTGGTATACGGTCCCACAGACCTGTCATCGCGCAATGCTTTTTAAGTAGCTTAATCATGTAGTACTGTCAGTCACATCAAGGCAATACTGACAGAGAGTATGCCAACACGGGAGTATGTAATTGAAAGTTGCATGAATACTTTATTATTGTTAAGATTTGACATTGTTCATTTATAAGAATTAGATTCATGTGATATTATATTGTAGGAATTAATACGTGGAGTTTGTTTTATAATTATGGAACTATACATTCAAAGGAAACCTCGCCCCAAATCCCGGGAATGGGCGGGGAAATATCAGAGTCAAACAGGTGGCGAATTCCTGCTACTGTGATGCAGACATCGCGGAAAAAGTAGTGTCGGTCAAACTGTAAGAGTAAGGCCGCGGTGTTGTGTAGTAGTGTTGTTTTCGATCATTACGCTCGGCTAAGCTACCATATATACGTTGCTATGCATCGGACGTATACGTTGCTATGGATTGTAATAGGCATGATGCCATCTGTTTCTGTCGCGAATTTTGGAAGAAGGTAAACGGTGGTGTAAGTAAATCACATAGATCTAGTTTTGGATTGGTTGACAACAAATACTTTTTCGTCTTTTTTCTGCACCGGCCGTGGACGTTTTCAACAAAAATATATTGTTAAGAAATAAAAAGTATTGGCGTACATTACTGACTGATTCCATTTAAATAATACATTATGTTATATTGTATTCACATTATGCGTCATAGTTTACCACCCTAAGTACCGCACATACATAACGTTAAAACAACGACGTCAAAACGACGTTACTTTCATATTTTTTATAAGTAGTTGTGATACGGAATTGTGCATAACTTCGAAACTAGTTGGTAAAAAATGTCAAAACAAACAATATTCAGATTAGAAAACTTTGAATTTTAAGAAAACAATAAAACGCAAAATGTCAAAATTTTGTCTGAAGGCCTAAAATCGCATGACGCGGCTCAAATGTACAATAAATTACATGAAAAGTTATATATGAAAAAAAGAGTTTTATATGAAAAACAAAAAAGTGTGTAGAATCACGTGAACAAATGATTTGAAATGAATAACGTTCACACTCAAACCAATTGCGATTTCGTCCGCTAAGGCCGGTATTCCATGTACACTCGTCCGTGATCCGCATCCGCCAAAAAAAGGAACTGGTTGAAAGATTTAGGGTACATTCCATGTCTCCGCGGTCGGTGCACGGATACGTCGTCCGCAATGCGCATCCGCAAAGGAACGCTCAGTAGATTTTTGACGTATGCCGACATAAGTCTCGTGTTAGCACATCAAGCTGAATGGTAAATTTGGTCTTAACAAAGGTTATACTGTATTTTAAAAGGTATTGATGTAAAGAATATTTAGACACGGTAATGTAAATTGTATTACTCAGAGGGACTCTTGTCTTGAGTAGTTAACTTGCTTAAGCTACTTAATTATTTTGTTCCATAAGTAACACTTTGTTATCATTTTTTCTTGTTCAAAGCAATCGCCTCTGTTTAACCCAGACGTTTGTGTTCCTGATGTTTCAAAAGTAATACCCTTCAAAAGACGTTGTAATGTTACTAAGCTCATAATTCGTATAGAACGTCAACGTTTCTTAATAGACCAAATTATTACAATCGGTTGAAAACTGCATCTAGAATGCATTAGGTCGTGCATCAATTAAAAACAGCTAAATATAGAGCGAAATCGGTACTTGCCGGGTATTCTTACAAATACAATATATTCTTTAGGCTATATAATATAACCATAACAAATGGAAGATGGTTAAAAAACTCGCCGATAGCAGATGAATCGCAAATGTGAGTGTGAACGTTATTTATTTGGACACGTGATTCTCCACACTGAAGAAGCTGTTCAACTGTTGTTTCCGATGCAGTGTCGTCGCAAAGCAGTGGATGGGGTGCTGTATATTTTGCTGAAATGTATCTGGGTTGACCATATAGGACACAATTCAGTAGAATCTGGGCCAGCCCATAAGGATCACTGTTGAAGTCCTATATGGGCAGCCCATGTGGGACCCATATGGGTCTGATATATATTGTTTGCTGGGTAATAGTTAATTCCGCACGTAATTTGTTATTTTTAAATTCGTGAAAGAAGCATTGTTGCGAATCCCAGTTGATACTTACACTCCATGACCTGACATCTATACTTGACGCAGGCGAACAGATCGACACAGTCCTCCTAGATTTTGCCAAGGCTTTTGACCGCGTCCCGCATGAAAGACTCCTCATCAAGTTGAAGCACTATGGTATAACAGTTTCCGTCCTTTGTTGGATCCCAAGCTTCCTTTCTAACCGTAGCCAGCAAGTCTTAGTAGAATGACATCTGTCATCACTCATCCTCTGCCTGGGACCCCTTCTGTTCCTGTTGTATATCAACGACCTACCAAGTAAAGTGAGCTCCACAATTATATTATTTGCGAATGATAGCCTCCTTTACCGCAAGATAAAGACACAGGCCGATACAGCAGTACTACAGCAGTGGGAGAGAGACTGATTGATCCCGTTCAATTATTCCATGTGTGAAGTCATCCACGTCTCCAAGAAGAAGAAACACCCAGTCCAGTCCCAGTACACCATCCATGGGCAGGCACTAAAATCAGTCCGGACTGGACGATACCTTGGCGTCACCATTGCTGACAACCTCTCATGGAAGCCTAACATCGATGTCATGACCAAGAAGGTTAACAACAGTCTTTGACTCTTAAGACGCAACCTGTCCTCATGCCCAGCCAACATCAAGTCTCGCACGTACACTACAGTTGTGTGTCCAATCCTAGAGTACGCGGAAACAACATGGGACCCACACACCCACAATTGGATCAGTCATGTAGAGGCCGTCCAGCGCAGAGCCGCACGATTTGTTTAGGGTGACTTATCACACCACGAGTAGTACCTCCCATATGATCAAGGACCTGGGATGGGGAACCTTAGAACACAGACTCAAGCAGGCAAAGGTGACGATGATGTACCGCATTATCAACGGCCACATCGACATCAACACAAGGGTATACCTACATCCTCATACTACCAGTACCAGAGGCAACACAAGTCGTTTCATCGCGCTCTATTGTCGCACCGACTACATGCGACATTCATACTTTCCCTCAGCAACAAGACTGTGTAACCAGCTTCCAGAGAGCCTCAAGTCTTGATGCTATCAAGCAAAGGTTGGCACTGATGTAGGAGCCACGTCTGACTGTATATAATTTTAAACCGACTTTTAGCCAATTATTCCAAATTTGCTCCATCAATTCACCATAATTATTTTGAACGACAATGTCCCAGAGTGGGATCAAGTTCAGTACTGGTAGAAGAATGTGTATAGCGGATCACTCAATGGGAAAAGTGCATTTAGGTTATGTAGATATCATTGTTATGTTTTGGTCTACAATTATTTGTCCATTTGTATGATCCAGTGACCGGTATTACAATTGCAAAATAAGAATTTGATATTTTTTATCAAAATATAATTATGTAACACTTGTGTATATAATACTGTACTAGTCCATTGGTATTAATGTGTCTTGATAATGGAACTGTCAAATGTTGACTCATTTAAGCGACTTTGTTATGAAATCCACTTGCCTCAACACTAACCGGAACATATCAGGTGGTGTTTTGTCTTATCTGACAGGTTATATAACTTTTGAGATGATTTCAATTGAAAGGAATGTAGTGATCTGCTATAGACATATCAACTGTTTAGCTTTGTCATCAAATTACTTGATTATAAAGCAAGAGTTTTATTCAGAAAATGTTGGTAATTCATGACCGAGCAATGTGTTAAACATTTGCAACATTTTTTATTTTGAAAGAATAAAGCATATCCATATGTAGTTAGTGATCCATTATACCCTATACAACTGTGTCAACATCAGTTAACTTTAAAAATGAGTATCCTAGGGTAATGCTTCTTGGGTTATTGAATGTGAACCATTTTGTTTATCGAAATGATCAAAGCAATAAGCAAATATACCCCTCATCAAACACAGGCAGATAATTAAGAAAACAAAAACAACATAAGAGTGTAAGAATTTGAAACCATTATTATTTCTTCACAAAAACTGAGATCATCAAAATACAAACAATCAAAACCTGAGTTACGGTAGTCTTCAGAAACCATTGTCCATGAGGGTCATTCAATATATTTGTAGACTGTCATCAACTATTCAATACTTGATAATAATTGCGTTTGAATAATAGGTCCTTATAATCATAACAATTGTTAACTTCCTAAATTTATACTGAATAATGTAAACCAGTAACATGTCATCAGCCCTTTTACGGTATATTATAATACAAGACTGCGTTCAATAAACGCTTATGCCCCCGTGGAAGCCATGGTCATAAAAAGCTAAGTCAATCAGGGGCCATTATTCAGTTAAAATGTTTGATAGTGTTACATGGCTTTGAACTATGAGGGGCTTATGATGGTAAACGAATATGCCACATTTGAAAGCAGTGCCTTGATCGACTTCATGTGTGATCTGGTGATACAGGAGTTATGGTTCTTTGTCACTGCACTTCTCCAAGTTGCCATCTATTCATATACCAAGTTTTAAGTTAAAATTTTAAATACTTTTGAAGATACGCTCCGCACAAACAATTTTCATGAAAATACAGAAGGGGAGATAATTCAAAATGTAAGACAAACAGAGTTATGGTTCTTGGTCCATGCACTTCTACAAGCTACCATCTATTTATATTTCAAGTTTTAAGGCAATATCTTAAACACTTTTGAAGATACACTCCGGTCAAAGTTTTATTCTGAAAATACTAAAGGGGAGATAATTCAAAATTTAAGACAGACAGAGTTATGGTTCTTGGTCATTGCACTTCTCCAAGTTGCCATCTATTTATATTCCAAGTTTCAAGTCAATATGTTAAATGGTTTTGAAGATATACTCAGAGTAAAATTTGACTATAAAAACCACTTAAGGGGAGATAATTCAATATTTAAGACAGACAGAGTTATGGTTCTTTGTCAATGCACTTCTCCAAGTTGCCATCTATTTATTTTCAAGTTTCAAGTCAATATGTTAAACAGTTTTGAAGATACGCTCAAAACAAAACTTTATTGTAAAAATACTAAAGGGGAGATAAGTTAAGTCCAAAATTAGGTCAAGGTGAAGGTCAAAATGGAGTCAGGTACTACAGGCGTGTGGAGAGTGGTCATATACAACATCCATGCAAGTTTTAAAACTTTGTAGCAAGCCATATTCATGCTAGAAGAAACTGTCAATTTGGGTTAACCAGGCCGGACGGACGAACGCACGGACAAACGAACGGACGAACGGACGGACGGACGAACGGACAGGTGAATTACTATATGCCTCCCGATCTATCGATACGGGGGCATATAAAACTTTTAAATCAAAATATTATTTTGTTTATAAACATTATTTAGCTAATTATTGTCCAACCATATTAAACTGAGACTCCTTGCATAATTCGTTAAAATCCGGAAAATTCTGAAGTTTTAAAACATAAACTTACAATTATATCTGGCCGTATACATAGATAAAGGTATATAGTAAATAAACATAGGAATGGAATACAGCTGAGTATAGGCGGACATGCTTACAGTCTTTGCTGAGTCTCAATTTAATCTGGTCAAGCTACAGCATTCAATACTCTATGAAAATAGCTCTGCTCCTGTGTCTAAAGGGCTATTAGTTTATGTAATGTAGTTTGAAATTCTCCATTCAATTTGGTATTAAAATTTTAACACATTTATTGAATGACCCATGTTCAAGATGAAAATGATAGCCTACCCTTTATCAATACACGTACACCATAACACCACAATAGTTAGAAAAATCAAACACTCACAGTATATAGACTACGGTGATAAAGAAGACTGGAAGTACAAATTTTAACATGATCATAGTGTTAACATAAAATTAATCTAATTAATTAGTGTTGTTGCTATGAATAAACTTATACTATTGCAAAGACCAGACATTTTTCCATTGATATACAAACGACACCAACAGAACACGCTGTTGAGTGAGATTATCTAAATTTGTCTACATGAATTAACAACATACATCCACAATTTTGATTTGACCACTTGAGTTATTAATCGGAATTAATCGGATGCTACCTCATCTTATATACTAAGATTTGGGACAGGGAACCAGACAAGTTAACAAGTATGTCAAGTTTGAAAGCAGACTCTTGATGGACTTAAAAAAAAATATAGAAGTTTAAACAAATGAACTCGGACGGACAGACAAACAAGCAAACGAGTAGACATGAAAATCTCTATATGCCCCTGCATCAGTAGATATTAGGGCGTAACAAGAGTGATCACAAAAGCTCACACCATTACATTAATTTATGAAAAGGAAAAAATATGTTTTGGTGCTACATTGCTTTTAACAAGTGACAGACATAAATAAAAAAAAACTGTACAGCATTTGCTGAAGTTTTGAGAATTTGACTCAATCCTGACATATTATATGTAATAGCATGATTGAACATCTGATATCTTGTCTACATTCATAACCCCTAGTTGTATGTTTTCATAAACAAGGAGTATCACAAAGAGGCCATTTATGAGTAAGATTAATACAACTCTAAGATACCGATAATGCCCATAGCTTCAGGAAAATAAATATTCAAAGCAAGAACCTTGTATAGCTAGTTTGCGATAGAAAAAAAATCGTATTTTTTAATTATTTCTCTGTAATTACTACACCTACAACTATGAAATTTTGCACGAATAAATGAAATATATCTACCTTGTACACACTGAAAATTCAGCAACATCAGAAATGAGTTAAAAAAGTTTTGTTCATACGTTCTATGTAACATTTTTGTAGTTTTGTATGAAATATCAAGTTAGAAGACTTGATACTCGCAACAGCCAATTTTACGGTCACGTGATACACATAACGGTATATTTACGTATTTGCAACCTATTTAATATAACACACACGAGGCCCGTCTGTGAATCTGAGTAAGTACATGTTTTGTTGTACATTGTTTTACATGCGACACACCAAAACAAACTGAATCATACCGGCCTCCTAAGTCTCGTCTTCATAACAGCAGGTCGATCACGGATTGTAACGGTTAAATAATTGATAGTAATCATCAATGGAATACCAGATTACTTCCCTGCGTTAAACAGTCCATGCGCATGTAATTTCAATATATAATAAAGAATAAATGTCTTTTAATAAGTGATTAAAAATTATGAAATTCGGAATGGGAGTAGGTAGGAAGTTATTGTAGGTCTGTGTCATTTTTTACCAAAATCGGATGAATAGATTTTCAGAGATGTTTAAAAAAACACGATTTTTTTCTATCGCAAACTAGCTAAAATATATTCATGCATTAAGGTCAAGATCAGGTCAAATTCTCCAAGCTACAACATAAAACAAGAGGGCCCAAATGACCCTAGGTCGCTCACCTGTTGCACATTTATCAACAACTTACATTCTGACCATATTTCATGAAGATTGGATCAAAACAGGGGTCTTTAGAGTGACTCGGTGAGCACAAGAATATTCCAGTTTTGAACAGAAAGAACAGGTAGAGTTAAGTAGGGCCTGTGTGCGGATGGTAACAATGTGTGAGTAAAACGGTTTGCAACGGATCGGAACGAATTGTCACTGACAAGACAGGCTGATACTTAGCACCGTAAATCTAAGAACTGAATTTTGTGTGTGAGAGATGTATTTTTGCTATTCCATGTGTAATCCAAAATGTCTTCTTTACATTTGTGACAAATAGTTTTCACATATGTCACCAGCAACAAAATTTAAAGTTTTTACATTTGTAACAAAAAGTGTTTCACATTTGAAGGAAGTTTTACATATACGGTAAAATGTTTTCACATATGTTACCATTTTCACATTTGTCACCGTTTTTACATTTGAAGGTCCTTTCTGTGCTAGTCGAAATTTAGCAATTCCGTAAAGACCCTGTCACACACGTGTCGCCAGTAATGGCCAGAGTGTGGCGAGAATTTTACACTGTTTAAAATACACCTAATAAAACAATTATCGGTCATCGTACACTTAAGCTAATGGACTGAAGCCGTGGCTTTTCTTAAACTCATTCAAATACTTCTTTCAAAAGCTAGTAGCGCTGTTATTATGATATAATACTAGTAATAGTAATAACTTTATTTTAGGAGGCTACCCGACTGGGCAAGCCCAGTCTTCCTTGTAGGCATTTCATCGTACCTGATTCTTTTCAATAAACATCCATACAAACAATGACACATAAAGTTTCTGCGTGCCGAACATGCAATGTTTGGTGACAAGACTTGTCCCATCACGGATGAATCCGACTACCTATGGTTACTTCTGGCTAAATCATTAATTCCCTCAGCTTCTTGACCAAAACAAACATAGGCAATATATACCAAAGTATTAAGGTTTTTTTTTATTAAAATACTAATAATCACAGTAAATTTGTGTTTTGTATTCTATCATACATAACGTAGCACGTTAAACGGTTTTAAAATTGATTGGCATCATTATAATAAAATATATTTTTCATTTCATTACCTAATTTGTGTTTTATTTGTTTAAGTATTTACGGGATTATTATCTTTGTAGCGGACCTTAGATACTGGATACATGAGCAGGATTGATTATAATAGCAGTTATAAACATGTACATTGTATTATGAATTGTATATTAAAAATATGTCGAACTTTCAATATATTGTTCCTATGTTGTTGACCGTTAAAGTCCTGTGCGAAATACGTCCGACTTAAAACATCTACGAGCTTGTAGGCAACTCGGGAGCTCGGTGAAAAAGTTTTACTTATTACTTATACGAATTATGAAATGTTCATAGCATTTCTTTTTTGGTCTCACCAAGTTCATCTTGATAAGGATATGACAATAAACGTTAAAAGCGAACCCAGCAGCGTGTCATATATACCGATAATTGAATTATATAATTAAATGACGGACCTTCGATAAACAAGGCCACCCGTTGTTAAGACTCCGCCTTAGCCCCGCCCAATCATAAAATGAGGAAAGATTGGAAACAATCTTGAATACTCTCAGTATCATCTGTTATGAAAATATGTGACAGAAAATATATCAATGCGATATATAACCGTATATACCCGTATATCGCTGGCTTAGAATGAGAAAGTCGTAAGACGGATAAATTTTTAAAATCAGCATTACGTACTTGCCGCTTCTTATGAGCCTATTTTCATGAAAATCGGAACTTCGTTTTGACCAAACTCAAGTTGAAACAGCTTGTTTTACCAATACTTTTCGGACATTTTTTCTTGTTTCTCAAAATATTAATTTTGTACAGACGACCTTCCCATTCTAAGTCAGCGTTATATTTATATCTGGGCCGGTATTCACAAAGCATCTAATGCTACGGTCACATTTGCCCTACGATGTCCGTACGGATTTATCAACTCGTACGAGTAGGCTACGAGTCCAAAATATTTCAAATCCTAAAGGTATTTTAGATTCTTAGCTTCTGCTCACAGCTCGTACGGACCTCGTGCGATTAAAAAAGGATGTCTCGTACGAGGTCCCTTCGGACATCGTAATCTTCGTGCGCTCGTACGGAGATCGTACGGGGCTCGCAAGGTACACATAGGTTAATCACAGCTCGCAAGTCACTCTTACAATGTCCGTACGGTGTCCGTAAGGTGTCCGCACGATGACCGTACGAGCTGCGTGCGAGAAGAAAATTATTTTTCGACATACATGTATTTCAATTTCGCCTGGTCACATTAGTCCCGTACGAGCTCAGTGCAAGTCGAAATTTAGCAAGCTCGTACGGAGACATTGTAAACTCTTACGAGCATCGTACGGATTTTCGTAACTCGTAGAGGACTCGGGAGCTCGGTTTCCACCGAGCTCCCGAGTAGTCTACGAGCTCGTAGGTATTATTGAAGTAGGGAACTCACAAGGAAGCTGACATTACCTATTTTTAGTTGTTATTATATGTAAGATGATTAAAGAATGATGGAATTTTCATGTCATGTTTATAAATGCAAGGAAAAAACGTTAATTACTTCTTGATCGACATTGAACAATCAGGGCTATATGTGTATAGAGTTTATTATAGTACGATGAGTATATGCATTTAAGTACATGAAACACATAGATGTATAGACAAATATTTATGTGTACACATAAGATATGTGCACGCGAATCACGGACATGTCAATTCATTTTACATTGAGCATGAGCGGACCCAGGTTTGGTGAGGTGGCCGGGGTCCAGGCATCTTGAATGTTGGGAAAATATGGCCATCTTACATTAGGAGACGAGTACGTCTTGTGTTATGTTATGTTCTTGTTCTAGTCGGACCTAGCAAAAAAACCGGTTGGACATCGAGTGACGGCGGCCAGGGTCATTTAAAGTATATTAAAAATATACGTTGCTACTCATCGGTCGGTGTCTGCGCGATAATCAATAATCATCGGACACGGGAGGATGGAAGAGACAGAATGTTAAACGTTATGTGGGACCCCTAGCCTTGTCGAATATACAACTTGGTTCTTTAACGTTTTAGGTGTAGACCACCTCTGAGTTTACCAACTAGTCCATTTTTAGTTGGGTGGAAACAATGAAATGATTTCCGAATGACCATAAGTCCCGGTCGAGATTAAAACCTTTGATGGACTTGTCGATCCGTATTCTAGAGAATTACCCACGCGACCACAGCCTGAGTGTCACCCGAATGGTTGATTATACCACATGTTAAAAGGCTTGTTGACGTACTTACATGTTGAGTCTTCTTAAAATCATTTAAAGCTAGTAGCGTCATTATTATAATATAACAGCAATACATTTATTCTAAGAGACAATTCGGTTGGGAAAGTCCAGTCTTCCCTGTAGACCTCTGCTCATACCTGATTCTATTTTATAAACAATCATACAAACAATGACATATAATGTACTGGGTGTCGAACATGCCATATTGGGTGGCCAGACTTGTCACATCATGGATAAACCCAGCCACCTAGAATCATAGACCTACACGCATTAGTAATCTGTCAGCACCCTGTATTTCGTTCTGGATATGCTAACATTAATATTATTTTATATTAAATATGCTTGAATTAAACTTTTCAGTCTATTTGCAATATTTCATGATAATTATGCTTATTTTACGCACATTATTTTCTCCCTGTCTGCATGAGCTCTGGAATTAGATAGCTGCTTCAAATATTCACAAATTGCATACATAGTTATATAAATTTAGTGTTCCGAGTTCCTAAGTAGACAAATTTATCCAAGAACTGTCACAGTTAAAAGGGACACATTTTCTTTCCAATCTTAATATGGAATTTGCTCTGGGTATCACTAGAGTGGCACACTGCACAATAATAACCTCTCTTTAACAACACATTCAAACTTTTTCTAAGATGATATGTACTCAAAATTAGCCTCTGTATAGCAACAACCTCTAATCAACAATATTTGCAGGTCCCAAATGATGTTATACTTCATATGTTGGATTGTATATCTGCTTTTACAAGTTTGTATCAAAAATATTCATTTTTTGTTATGCCCCTTTTCATGGTAAACATATCTTTTTAAAGCATTTACTTCAAAGGACAATAAACTATAAATGAATTCAATCAATAGAGATAAGTAAAATATAAAGCTTAAACTTTAATTTTAATTAATCCTATTTGCATCTTTGATAATTATCAGTTGATGCACTTTCATATTTATAATAGGACTACCTGGTAAATAGCATGCTAAAGTTCAAAATGTTAACTTTTGACACAATACGTATGTAGGAATGTCATTCAGTCTCCCTCAGATATCAAAATTTCATTTTTTTTGCCCCAATATGACTTTTGCTGGTAAGGCTTTGGTAGGCAAGTACTGTTTTCATAACAACGTATACAAGAGATTATCATAGTTTATTAGCTATGATCCTAACCCCCAGCATATTGGTTCGGTTTTGTGTGAAAGAAAACAAATGAAGATATCACACTATATGAAAGTGTAAAGCATTTATTACATTTATTGACAAAGTACTGAGTTTAAAATGCTTCAACATTCTACAGAAATTCACTTCTCTAGTCAAACAAAGAATCTCATGAAGATGTTTACTCACAACAGAAACAGGCCATCTGAACTCCCATGAGTACAGAGTGATGACAGGTCTTCAGCCTGTCTATTGAATACTACAATAGTAAACCCAGAAGTGGGTGACCTGAAAGAAGGTCAATGACCTCATGCTTGGAGTCCAAATATTCGGGTCCATGAGTCCAGTCCACGAGTCCGGTCCACGAGTCCAGTCCATTAGTCGAGTCCAGGTTTTCCGGTTTGCCAGCTTGTAACGATAGCTTTATCGTTTACGATATTGGGTTAGCAGACTAAGGGCCATATTCACACCCCCCTCGACCGTCCCTCCACTCACTGAGATAACCCGATTTTAATAATCGTTTCGTCCGTGTGATTGAGTGTGTATTAGACCTAACTACCAATTGGATGTCGCTGGTGTTGACTCGACTACATTCGAAAATCAAAGTACTGAAGTACTGTCGGAAGGCGATAATTCAGTTGTATGTAGTGTAATGAACAGTTATACGTGGGGTGTTCCATAATCGATAGGTCTTTTATTAGCAGCACGGCAAATCATAAATTAAAAAAACTTGACCTGTATTAACTTGTAAGTTCATACCTTGACGTTCGTCACCAAATGCAATGCTTCAAATTTAAAATCAATATAACTGTTAATCATGTGCTCATAGACTTTCAAATTTTTTTTTTCAATGTCCAATGTCCAATGTTGCGATGGATAATTTCTCATAACTACATTCGAAAACTTTTTTTGAATGTCCAATGTCCAATGTTGCGATGGATAATTTCTGATAACTACATTCGAAAACTTTTTTTTGAATGTCCAATGTCCAATGTTGCGATGGATGATTTTTCATGACAACATTCAAAAATTATTTTTTTTGAAAGTCCAATGTCCAATGTTGCGATGGATGATTTTTCATAACTACATTCGAAAACTTTTTTTTGAATGTCCAATGTCCAATGTTGCGATGGATGATTTGTCATAACTACATTCAAAAAAATTTTTTTTTTGAATGTCCAATGTTGCGATGGATGATTTCTCATAACTACATTCAAATTTTTTTTATTGAATGTCCAATGTCCAATGTTGCGATGGATGATTTCTCATAACTACATTCAAATTTTTTTTTTTTTGAATGTCCAATGTCCAATGTTGCGATGGATAATTTCTCATAACTACATTCGAAAACTTTTTTTGAATGTCATATGTCCAATGTTGCAATGGATGATTTCTCATAACTACATTCAATTTTTTTTTCTTTTGAATGTCCAATGTCCAATGTTGCGATGGATAATTTCTCATAACTACATTCGAAAACTTTTTTTTGAATGTCCAATGTTGCGATGGATGATTTTTCATAACTATATTCAAAAAAAAATATTTTTTTTTGAATGTCCAATGTCCAATGTTGCGATGGATAATTTCTCATAACTACATTCGAAAACTTTTTTTTGAATGTCCAATGTCCAATGTTGCGATGGATGATTTCTCATAACTACATTCGAAAACTTTTTTTTGAATGTCCAATGTCCAATGTTGCGATGGATAATTTCTCATAACTACATTCGAAAACTTTTTTTTGAATGTCCAATGTCCAATGTTGCGATGGATGATTTCTCAAAACTACATTCGAAAACTTTTTTTTGAATGTCCAATGTTCAATGTTGCGATGGATAATTTCTCATAACTACATTCGACTACTTTTTTTTGAATGTCCAATGTTGCGATGGATGATTTCTCATAACTACATTCAAAAATAATTTTTTTTTGAATGTCCAATGTTCAATGTTGCGATGGATGATTTCTCATAACTACATTAAAAAAAATAAATTTTTTTGAATGTCCAATGTTCAATGTTGCGATGGATGATTTCTCATAACTACATTCGAAAACTTTTTTTTGAATGTCCAATGTCCAATGTTGCGATGGATGATTTCTCATAACTACATTCAAAAAATTTTTTTTTTTGAATGTCCAATGTTCAATGTTGCGATAGATGATTTCTCATAACTACATTCGAAAAAAATTTTTTGAATGTCCAATGTCCAATGTTGCGATGGATGATTTCTCATAACTACATTAAAAAAAAAATTTTTTTTGAATGTCCAATGTTCAATGTTGCGATGGATAATTTCTCATAACTACATTCGAAAACTTTTTTTTGAATGTCCAATGTCCAATGTTGCGATGGATGATTTCTCATAACTACATTCAAAAAAATATTTTTTTTGAATGTCCAATGTCCAATGTTGCGATGGATGATTTCTCATAACTACATTCAAAAATTTTTTTTTTGAATGTCCAATGTCCAATGTTGCGATGGATGATTTCTCATAACTACATTCAAAAAAAATTTTTTTGAATGTCCAATGTCCAATGTTGCGATGGATGATTTCTCAAAACTACATTCAAAAAAAAATATTTTTTTGAATGTCCAATGTCCAATGTTGCGATAGATAATTTCTCATAACTACATTCGAAAACTTTTTTTTGAATGTCCAATGTCCAATGTTGCAATGGATGATTTTTCATAACTACATTCGAAAACTTTTTTTTGAATGTCCAATGTTCAATGTTGCGATGGATAATTTCTCATAACTACATTCGACTACTTTTTTTTGAATGTCCAATGTCCAATGTTGCGATGGATGATTTCTCATAACTACATTCGACTACTTTTTGTTGAATGTCCAATGTCCAATGTTGCGATGGATGATTTCTCATAACTACATTCAATTTTTTTTTTCGAATGTCCAATGTCCAATGTTGCGATGGATGATTTCTCATAACTACGTTCGAAAACTTTTTTTTGAATGTCCAATGTCCAATGTTGCGATGGATGATTTCTCATAACTACATTCAAAAATAATTTTTTTTTGAATGTCCAATGTTCAATGTTGCGATGGATGATTTCTCATCACTACATTCAAAAAAAAATTTTTTTTGAATGTCCAATGTTCAATGTTGCGATGGATGATTTCTCAAAACTACATTCGAAAACTTTTTTTTGAATGTCCAATGTCCAATGTTGCGATGGATGATTTCTCATAACTACATTCAAAAAAATATTTTTTTTGAATGTCCAATGTCCAATGTTGCGATGGATGATTTCTCATAACTACATTCAAAAAAAAATTTTTTGAATGTCCAATGTTGCGATGGATGATTTCTCATAACTACATTCAATTTTTTTTTTCGAATGTCCAATGTCCAATGTTGCGATGGATGATTTCTCATAACTACATTCAAAAAAATTTATTTTTTTTGAATGTCCAATGTCCAATGTTGCGATGGATAATTTCTCATAACTACATTCGAAAACTTTTTTTTGAATGTCCAATGTCCAATGTTGCGATGGATGATTTCTCATAACTACATTCAATTTTTTTTTTTTTTGAATGTCCAATGTCCAATGTTGCGATGGATAATTTCTCATAACTACATTCGAAAACTTTTTTTTGAATGTCCAATGTCCAATGTTGCGATGGATGATTTCTCATAACTACATTCAAAATTTTGAATGTCCAATGTTCAATGTTGCGATGGATGATTTCTCATAACTACATTCGAAAAATTCAATGTCCAATGTCCAATGTCGTATGTTGTGCCAACTTCACGCAACCATATTTTATTCATAATATATGTTAAAAATTACCTATGGTTTGTGAATGAAATCTTATCGGGGGGGGGGGGGATTACGAACACATTAGTTAAAAATATAAGACATATTGATTTATTAAAACAATCTAGTTATCAATTACACGTTGCATGTCAATCGCTAGCTTATATAAGGCTGCTTTACAAGGCGATTCTTATGAGCCAATTTTCGTGAAAATACGAATTTGTCATGCTGAACAAACTGATGTTGAAACAGCTTGATTTACCATAAGTAAAGAGGTTTTTTCTTGATTTCTCTAAATATCGATTTTGTAGTTACGACCCTCTCATTCTAAGCCAACGCATTGTTTCCTATAAAGAATAATAAAACATTATAGAGGTTATTTACGAGTAATAAATGAAAGATGAAGATTACTACTAATTTAAAGATCTTATTGTTGAAGACAGAACCGTAAAACATTATTAAACCCGTTCTTTTTGTAAAAACAAAATACTTTTCCGACGTTCTATATAAAAAATTATTTAACAAAATTACAAGTTCTATTCGTATTATTTTCATTATTATTATCGTTGATAAATACTTGAACAATGCATTGGATTTAATACACATCACTTTAGTAGTTTTTTCAAGACAACGCGATGAAAATGACTGCTCGAATATTTTGACGTTAAATTTTACGCTTTTCGTGTGACGCTTCCACGACGCAACACCGTGCGCGACGTCGCTCCGTCTAAATTAACGTCATTTACGTTGAAAGACCAAATGAATGGTTTTCAGTAACGACGAATCAATTTAACAAAATAATATTTTTTAGAAAGGCTTACCTTTAAAAAAAACATAACTGCTCTAAGGAAGGCCTAACTTTGAACGAAATATATACATTGGACGACCAGTACAACACATTGTTCGAGTTCAGATAATGAGGAACTAATTTTTGTATGCATAGTTAAATATCACATGTTTTAATTATGTAACTTTATCTCATACAATAATATAATGTATCATATATTATCACATATCATATACAACACGTTAGACAATATACTAAATTTCTAGATAAAAGGTTACGGCTTGAAGTTTAATCAGATGTTATTTGTTGTTTGCAATGAAGATATGGCGACGATAAAAGTGTGCCTCTTTATACTTTGCTATAATAATAAAAACAAAGGGATGTTACGAAGGGATCTACACGTGTTAGAACATGTACATAGCAGGCCCGGATCCAGAAATTTCTGAGTGGGGGGGCACGAGGTATGTACGGGATTCGGGGGGGGGGGGGGCAATTGCTTA
Organism: Spisula subtruncata; assembly: GCA_963678985.1. Taxonomy (NCBI): domain Eukaryota; kingdom Metazoa; phylum Mollusca; class Bivalvia; order Venerida; family Mactridae; genus Spisula; species Spisula subtruncata. The sequence goes on from OY787668.1 coordinate 1,276,236, forward strand.
ATATGTGTGTGAAAATGCAAAGGAAGGGGCACATTTGTAGATGTGGGGGAATCCATAGTACTTTTTATGTTAAAAGCGACAACATGTACATTGTGTTTTTTCGTGCATATTAGTAAGTGTTCACATACAGTATTTGTATATACCAGCTTTCATCCTTTTGGCCATTGGAATAGTATAACATCAGTAGGGGGGGTCCGGGGGCATACTCCCCCGGGAAAATTTTCAAAGCAATGGATGAATCTAGTGCATTCTAAGCCTATCTGGGAGCCCTGAAATACCTTTTTTTCTTTATTCTGAGAGTTAACCTTAATGGTTTAGTTATGATTATTTAACAGTCAAAAGGTAATATAATGAGCTAGGGCTAAAAATTCTTTTGTAATTGATTTCTGTGATGCAACAGCTACGTATAAATATATACATGTATATTAAAAATATTCTGCGAGCGAAGCGAGCACGAAAAATGCCCATCTTACAAATACTTTTTCATCTAGAACATAAGAAAAAATACCCATATTATTTAGAGATGTCTGTTCAATACCTGTTTTACTATTTATTCAAAGTTTAAAAAAAAAATCTCAGTCAACTGGGGGGGCACGGGCCCTCGTGCCCACTGCCTGGATCCGTGCCTGCATAGAGCTCAGTACTCGTGTATGTTTACGTACAGGTTTCTCAAAACACCAACTTTGTACTTACGACCTTCTTATTCTAAACCAGCGATGTATTGGTTGGATTTTGGCACTAACCATGGATACCGGAGTTCAACTAGCGACCCAAAAACATTCAGTAATTAAACTATTGTCAGTATATCGCTAGTTCGATTTTGGTCGTGATGTTGCTGTGCAATTTGTAAACTTCGAAAATGTGGGTTTTAGCGACTGGAGCAATCAGACATGCACAGACCACTGAACCTGGCCAGACATAGTTAACGCCAAAACGCAGTGGACATAAGCTATTATATACAAGTAATATTTGTTTCCTCTTTGTGATATAGTAAATGGCTTATTGTCGTCTGTCACGCGTTCGTTACTTGTTGAAGCTGCACACGTATACGTCTACGTAGACATACACTTTGCACATTCATATTTGCAAACGCTGGCTCTATATCTACATGTCAGGATGCCTACAGCTTGCCAGTAACCAATATATATGGTGTTTAATATTCAATGTTCATGACATTCCATAGACTTCCATAGAATGCTTCTTTCAGTGCATGCGTTATATAAGTACAACAAGGGATAATGAACACAAACACACAGCGGGTGACATGATACAAATATCACACCCGGCATTAATTTACACGATCGACATAGAAATGAACTGTTCACTGGAGAGAAATTAGGCACATGACCAATACAAGGTATATGTGAAAGTTTCAGAAATTACCAAAATATAAGCATATTTGGAAAAATGCCTCAAGTACATTCTAGAAAATATTTTAATCAGTGCTTGTTTATTTATAGTTACGGTCCATTCTATCGCCCGATGTAGGATATGTTATTTATTTTAATAAACTGAACAAAACTAATTAAAAGACACACATCAAAAACGCACCAATGCATAAATATGGTATTTTACCAACAATTTAATAAGCAAGTTTTCAAAGAATGGAAGTAATCTATACCGAACAGCAAATTGACTAAATACGCCACCTAGTTGATGCGTGAGAGGGAAAATGTTAAGCTAGCTACTAGTATTTTAACAAATCAAAAGTGTTACTCTCTGACGTTACACTAGGCTTTATAAATAGATACATAAATGACAAGATGTGTAATGAATAGTTGTAGGACACATAAACTGTTTACTCCAACAAGTATTTTTCTATTGCATGAGTTAATTTCTTATCGTATTTTTGTTGTCTTGAAAATATGTAGTTGAATATGTTTAATTTATTGTTCGTAGCACCTTGTATAGCTTTGTGGATTTCGTTATTAACAATTTGCTTCAACTCAGAATCAAATAGAGTCTCCTTATTTAACCATGCTGGTTTCCCGGTACGTTGATATTTTGGCTTTTCAGAAAATAGACACTGTATTGTTTGGTTAGAAACCTTAATTTGTAGAAAACCAGCAACACTAATTAGCTCCTCCAACGTGTTCGTCTGTAATTGTTCATAAACTAGAAGATGGTACGGTTTCTGGAAGGACTTTGTCCAATATTTCACCATTTCTCTCCAACGTCCGATTCCACCCTTTACGAACATTTTCCAGTCTGTAACGAGAAATATCTTTTGTTATTAAAACATATTGAAAAACAGAAACATCGTATTTATAGTCGATTCAATAAGTAATACTAATGAGGGAACTATCCAATTAGAAAGAATAGCGTGGACTACAGTTATCTCAGGTACATGTTGTATACCCTGCTAAAGCTAGATAAACATAATTTACCTGACAGACGACTCGATGTTGACAAACGATTCTCGTTTAATTTTGAAAGATTTGTAACAGAATTATATCTGAATCAGAATTATATCTAATTGAGATCACTGAGCATGAAAAGAAATCGTTGTTTGTTAGTTTTAACAATGACCTGCAGTCTAGTAGTACTGTAAAGCCAGAAATATCGTTCGGCACTCAATAGAGTGTGCATCAGATACTAGTTATTAGGCTGCATGTCCTTACACCAATGAGGTCCCTGATAACCTGTTTGTATTTATTCAAACTCGCTCTTGAATGATACTGTTCTGTTTGGACAGTATTGCAGTCAAAGTTTTTAGCCACATAAACTGGGTTTGTTGTTACGGGTGGACGTTATTTCTCAAGTGATAGTGGTGTGTTTTCGTTTGTCTCTTCTGAACAACAAACAATGCTATAAATGGTATGTACATCAGTACAGTACATGTGACATTGCATATTGTTGAAAAGAAACGTTTCTGTTACCTGACGGACGGACGGACGGACGGGCAAATGTCTCTAGTGATGACATTTTAGTAATTATAATGTAGATGTCTATTACCACATAAATATTGATACAAATGTACTAACCATTTGATGTGAAAGCAGATTGTTTAGCGATAGCTATTTTCCCGCCTTCTTTTCTATTCCAGTCAGCAATAAGAGCATCGTATGGATTCCTTAGTATGAATAGTGCTCTCTCAAAATGTACATCCTGTGGATCTTCTGGTTTACAATATTCGTGTGTTATATGTGACGTAGGTTTGTGTGTTTTAAGGATGTATACCTCACCACCTAGTGGACAACGTTTGGAACCAACCAGTGTTGTCATCCGGTCAACATATAGGCTTCCTGTATGGATCCCTGCAAAACACAAATTACACGTGCAATTAATAGTATGTACATGTAATTAATTAATATTATTTCGTTTTAGTAAATAAGCATCTACGCTCTCAATTAGTCAATATTGACGAATCTTTTAACAATACGCTGGCTTAGAATGAGAAAGTCGTAACTACAAAATCAATATTTGGAGAAAACAAGAAAAATCTGTCTGAAGTTAACTCTTTACTTATAAAACAACAATATTTTACAACTTTATTTCGGTCAACATGGCAAGCTCAGATTTTCATGAAAATAGGCTCATCAGTCTAAGCGCCTTATGGTGCAGATTTCTAATATCATCAGTCTTATAAGGTCGTAAGTAGTAGTTACGATCTTCTCATCATTGTGTCACATGTAACGTCCTCCTTATTTAAACAAAACCAACAACAACATTAAATAATATCCAAAAATGCCTATTTCAGAACAGGACTAAAAATAAGTACTGGGAAAAATAGTTCTCTTTTTTAAGATGACAACATTGCACCATTTTGAATTAGAATGACAAATTCACTGACTATTTAACAATAACAGTTTCATCATCATAATCAACCGAGGTTCAAACTTCGTGTACAGTATTTATTCCAAATTTTCAAACAAGTTGCACTTATCAAATTTTTATGTAATCCAACATATTTACAAATACTGGTACAAAGAAAAGATTAGTCCGAAAGCTGTGCAGCTTAAAGTGGTATACATGGGAAAGGTTAAGTTGCTTTAAATTTGTAAAACTATGATATTAATATAAAATAGTAACCACAAAGAAAGATACGAGTGTTTTGTCGGGATTTGTCGTAATGATTTCTATGTTTCCGGAGATGTATTTTGGTACTATGGAACACAGTTAAAGTTTTAAGAAATTTTATCTTGGGACGCAGCATCGTGTAGTCAATAGCTCATTCGTTGTCCCCGCCATGGAGGAGCGAGGGACCTGATGGTCGAGTATTCATTAATAAATTAATTCAGTTTCTCCCCTTACGACGCTGTACACATCATATAATTTGAGTTTGACATTTGAAAAATGAACTAATAGCTAATTCGCTTATAATACTCGGTGTTACGCTGGAAAGTGTAGTAGAATACAGTCACGTTTATTGCAATGGCAACATAAATGGTCCGGTAACTAACACATGAAATATGACTTACCCGTTAGTCCCTCCAATAACTCCCTTGTCCATGTATTACCTGAGCCAGGAAAACTCGCTAACGCCACAAAAGGTTTTGGTTTTTTTAAGAAAGACTTATTGGGAGGCGGACAGTCATGTTTAGTTATATCAAAGTGCGGCACAGATTGACTTGTTGTTTTGTCTGCATCCCAATAAACACCAGACGAAAAAGAAACATAATCCAAAAATTGAAATGATATTATTGCCACGACCGTCAGCACACTAACGGCACGTATAATACACCACACGTTTAACCGTGCCATTTTCGTATAAATGAACTGGTAAATCTCGAAGGTACAAAATGTATTAAAGGGAATTAGTAGCGCTGCGGATTTTTTAAAATTAAACAAAACTAATCCCTTTTTTACTAATACATTGCAGATTACCACTAAATTGTATGTATATATTAGCCTTTGTGTTTAAGAATCGTTTTTGATATGTTCAGTCGTGTTTGGACATAATGACAGGTCAGTAAATTACAATGCATGTACATGTATTGTGATAAACATAATTGATAAATGTTTGTAACAAACAAACACCAAACTTAGTACACTTACAATGAATATGAGAAACATAGACATTCGAAAAGAAGTATTCTATAACAGTGCCTCATTTTATACAGTAGCATAATAATTTAAAAATCCTAGATTTTGCTTATTGAATAAATTTTGTAATGTTAAATGTGATAGTTTTTTAAGTTCAGCGCACGCGTTTTTGTTTTTTGTATAGGTGGTCACGAACACTTCATAGATCATTATGCTGTTCGTGTATGGTTTGGTCAAATATAATTATACGAGGGTCACTTGGATTGGAATGTATTAATCAGTGACCGATTACAAGTTTATTAATCCATTAATGTGCATAAGAGTGGACATTTTATGAAATATATTTATAAAGGGGCTGTGGGTTCTAGTTACATGGCCGATGAACTAACATCACTAAATATAAATACTATTTGGGATGAGACTTTAAACCTAGGTTACATGTATGGGTGATATACACCTGACATGTAAAAGAACCAGAGGGACCTCTGGAACGAGTACACCTCCTGTATCTGCACTATCCCCCGAAACCTGAAATGACTCGACTCTTCGGGGACGGGGAGCTCGTCCATATGGTATATCCAGTGGCGAGGATAGATAAAAGCAAATAAATAAAGATATACCCTTTGTTTAGCGAACCGATAAACAATATTGAAATAGCCGGAAGTTGACTGGTTTATACGTCGAGTTTAACACAAAATATAACACAAACATTATACACATGTGCCTTCGTAGCTGTTAGCGCACGTAGTAAGCACGCTTGTCGCCTTATGTCACCCGAGTGCAAATATTCATACGTCTGTACATTTCAGCAGAAAGCTGATTGGCAAATAATTGTTTTGCTCAGCATTACTGTATATCAAGTCTTCATTTTCGCTATAGATAAATTCGCATTGAGTAAGTTTGTGATTGATATTAAACATGTAAAATAATGCTCCCGATTAATAAAGCCCTCCCCCGAAGTACAAACATAGCATTTTTATCTTTATGTTGCACAATACCTGATGCTTTCACGAGAAAATGTAAAGTACATACGTACTACAACAAGCTGTATTTACACGACTTTGTATAACTCGATTATCTCGTGCATTTCGTGTTTCGGTTCGTGTAACAACCTAAATAATACTGTATTCTAACACACACCGAGTCAATGGAGCGTGTATTGTGTCGCCTTTAGTACAGTCATGTGTAAGTTAGTGGACGAAAGACGTTTATAGCTCACAAGGCATAATTATGTAGTTACAGATTTACATTTGGCGACAGAAACGAACATACACCGGACCAAGTAAGACTTTTGTATTAGTTAACATAGACTAGGTATTACAATTTAAAAAATTAAACATGTTGAATATTCTTGCTGAATTTTCACCACATTATCTACGATTAATTTACATTGATTACTGTTGATAGTCATTGATCAGTTGATAGTAAAAGTATTCAAATGGCAGTCATACTATTACCTCTGTGTCAGACTTGGTGTAAATGACAATTACCTCTGTGTCAGACTTGGTGTAAATGACAATTACCTCTGTGTCAGACTTGGTGTAAATGACAATTACCTCTGTGTCAGACTTGGTGTAAATGACAATTACCTCTGTGTCAGACTTGGTGTAAATGACAATTACCTCTGTGTCAGACTTGGTGTAAATGACAGTCATATTATTACCTCTGTGTCAGACTTGGTGTAAATGACAGTCATACCATTACCCCTGTGTCAGACGTGGTGTAAATGACAGTCATACTATTACCTCTGTGTCAGACTTGGTGTAAATGACAGTCATACCATTACCTCTGTGTCAGACTTGGTGTAAATGACAGTCATACTATTACCTCTGTGTCAGACTTGGTGTAAATGACAGTCATACTATTACCTCTGTGTCAGACTTGGTGTAAATGACAGTCATACTTATACCTCTGTGTCAGACTTGGTGTAAATGACAGTCATACTATTACCTCTGTGTCAGACTTGGTGTTAATGACAGTCATACTATTACCTCTGTGTCAGACTTGGTGTAAATGACAGTCATACTATTACCTCTGTGTCACACTTGGTGTAAAGTATCTACATATTGATACTCCAGCCTTTGATGAGGGGTATATTGCTTTGCTCATGTGTGTCGGTAGGTAGACCAAATGGTTTCCGTTCAAACACTGAAGTAGTCAAGAACGATTTGCCGCTCTAGGATGTTTAGACGACTTTGCATGGAGGTTGGTCAGCAACAGTAGATGAGCCATATTTACTTTGAGGTCAGTAGGTCAGGACAAGGTCACTGTGACCTTTACCGTTAGTTTGAGACCAAATGGTTTCCGTTTAAAGGTCAATGCCACTATGGACTATTGGGATGTCAAGGAGCATGTGCGTTATACAAACATCTCTTATTTATTTAATTACAATTATAAATGTCGTGTGATGAAATAAATATCAAATATTTAATTCAATGAAACACGAAAGTTTAGTCTTACCATGCCTCCACCATCTTTGTTGTTGAGGTGTTGTTGTTGAGGTGTTGTTGTTGAGGTGTTGTTGTTGAGGTGTTGTTTTTGAAGTGTATTGTTTTGCTCATGACGGTTGGTCGACCAAATCGTTTCTGTTCAATAACTCAAGAACGCTTTGCCCTAGAATTTTCAAACTTGACATGGCTGTTGGCAAACATCAGTAGACGACACCCATTGATTTTGAGGTCAAGGGTCAAGGTTACTGTGACCTATACCATTCTGACTAATGGGATACCATGGGAGCATACGTATTTTACAAACACCTTGTTAAAGTAGCATGATTACATTTATTTTATTTCAAACATCAATTTGTGAGACATTACTAAGCATATTGTATTTATATGCAAGTCCACTATAATTCTATACTTCCATTCGCACACGAACATGCTAGCACGGGGCCTTGATCTCGACAATGAATGTTCCAGTGTATATATTTCAGTATAGCTTGGCTATTTTGACCTTAATCTGACCTTTATGCAAAAACATATTACAAGGTTCTTGCTTTTAATATTTCAATTTCCGTGAGCAAATCGTGCACTATCGGCATTTCAAATTTGTGTTTGCATTACATCTCGAGCGTCTTCGCGTCGTGATACTCCCCGATTATGAAAATATGCATTCGGTGTTGTAAACATAGGCAATACACAGACTGTTAAATTATGTTAATCAAAAGGTCAGACTCGTGTTAAATTTGCCAAGCTATATATTCAAATGAATTGATCTGTGATAATTGTTTTTCAGGTTCCTTCACATAAAATCGATCCGTGGCTGACTCGTATACATTCAAGAACAATGACACTAACGTAGCCCTGCCTGACGTAGAAATATTAATGAGGTTGGTCATCTAATTTTTTAATAAATGTTATCTGTCTATTGCATATATACTTAAAGACAAAAGCTTTGCACGATTTTTTAATCTTGATTTTTTTCTGCCAAGTTTAACCAAATTGTTTTAGTTTGTATTTGGGCCTATACGACGTGTGAGCAGAATTATCTTAAAGCTAGATGACGTCATATTGTTTGACTGCTCTTGACGTCACGAAATTATCACAAATAATGGAAAGTGAATGGGTCCGTTTATGTTTTTTGTAAATATAGGATCTATCACATGTTGTCAATTGATATCTATTTATATTAAACGAGTTTTGTAAATTTTATTAAGCGAGCCTCTAAAACGCAAAATACCCTTTGACTTATTAGAAAAACTCTATACTTTATACTACATGTGATACATATAACTTTATACGTACTGGCTATACTTACCTGGATACAAGGAAAGTCATGTGATTCAAATGCTTCACCAAAGTCAACCAAATAAGTTAACACCATCGTCCACAAAATAAGGTCACTGCCAAGTCAACAAAATAAGGTCACACCATCGTCCACAAAATAAGGTCACACCATCGTCCACAAAATAAGGTCACTGCCAAGTCAACAAAATAAGGTCACACCATCGTCCATAAAATAAGGATGCTACCAAGTCCACAAAATAAGGTCACAACCAAGTCCCACAAAATAAGGTTTCCATCAAGTCCACAAAATAAGGTCACAACCAAGTCCCATAAAATAAGGTCACAGCCAAGTCCACAAAATAAGGTCACAACCAAGTCCCACAAAATAAGGTCACTGTCAAGTCCGCATAATAAGATCACTGACAAGTCCACAAAATAAGGTCACTGTCAAGTCCACAAAATAAAGTCACAGCCAAGTCCACAAAATAAGGTCACAACCAAGTCCCACAAAATAAGGTCACTGTCTAGTCCGCATAATAAGATCACTGTCAAGTCCTGAAAATAAGGTCACTGCCAAGTCCACATAATAAGGTCAATGTCAAGTCCACAAAATAAGGTCACTGTCAAGTCCACAAAATAAGGTCACAACCAAGTCAACAAAATAAGGTCACTGTCAAAGCCACAAAATAAGGTCACAACAAAGTCCACAAAATAAGTCCACAACCAAGTCAACAAAATAATGCCACAACCATGTCCACAAAATAAGGTCACAGCCAAGTCAACAAAATAAGGCCACAGCCAAGTCCACAAAATAAGGTCACAATCAAGTAAACAAAATAAGGCCACAACCATGTCCACAAAATAAGGCCACAGCCATGTCCACAAAATAAGGTCACCACAAAGTCCATAAAATAAGGTTACAACCAAGTCCACACAATAAGGTTACAACCAACTCCACACAATAAGGTCACAACAAAGTCCCCAAAATGAGGTCACCACAAAGTCCACAAAATAAGGCCACAACCAAGTCCACAAAATAAGGTCACCATAATGTCTACAAAAAAAGGTTACAACCAAGTCCACTAAATAAGGCCACAACAAAGTCCACAAAATAAGGTTACAACCAAGTCCACAATATATATGGTTACATGTAAGTCCACACAATAAGGTCAGCACCAAGTCCACAATATAACGTTACAACTAAGTCCACACAATAAGGTCACATCCAAGTCCACAATATAACGTTACAACTAAGTCCATACAATAAGGTCACCACCAAGTCCACAATATAACGTTACAACTAAGTCCACACAATAAGGTCACCACCAAGTCCACAATATAACGTTACAACTAAGTCCACACAATAGGGTCACCACCAAGTCCACAATATAACGTTACAACTAAGTCCACACAATAAGGTCACCACCAAGTCCACAATATAACGTTACAACTAAGTCCACACAATAAGGTCACCACCAAGTCCACAATATAACGTTACAACTAAGTCCACACAATAAGGTCACCACCAAGTCCACAATATAACGTTACAACTAAGTCCACACAATAAGGTCACCACCAAGTCCACAATATAACGTTACAACTAAGTCCACACAATAAGGTCACCACCAAGTCCACAATATAACGTTACAACTAAGTCCACACAATAAGGTCACCACCAAGTCCACAATATAACGTTACAACTAAGTCCACACAATAAGGTCACCACCAAGTCCACAATATAACGTTACAACTAAGTCCACACAATAAGGTCACCACCAAGTCCACAATATAACGTTACAACTAAGTCCACAAAATAAGGTCACCACCAAGTCCATAAAATCAGGTTACAACCAAGTCCACACAATAAGGTTACAACCAAGTCCACACAATAAGGTTACAACCAAGTCCACACAATAAGGCCACAACAAAGTCCCCAAAATAAGGTCACAACAAAGTCCCCAAAATAAGGTCACAACAAAGTCCCCAAAATAAGGTCACAACAAAGTCCCCAAAATAAGGTCACAACAAAGTCCCCAAATTACGGTCACAACAAAGTCCCCACAATAAGGTTACAACCAAGTCCACACAATAAGGTTACAACCAAGTCCACACAATAAGGCCACAACAAAGTCCCCAAAATAAGGTCACAACAAAGTCCCCAAAATAAGGTCACAACAAAGTCCACAAAATAAGTTCACAACAAAGTCCACAAAGTAAGGTCAATGTCAAGTCCACGAAATAAGGCAACAACCAAGACCACAAAATAAGGTCACAGCAAAGATCACAAAATAAGGTCCAACCGAGTCTTCAAAAAAGACACATCCAAGTCCACAAAATAAGGCCACAACCAAGACCACAAAATAAGGTCACATCAAATATCACGAAATAATGTCACAACAAAGTCCACAAAATAAGTTCACAACAAAGTCCACAAAATAAGGTCAATGTCTAGTCCACGAAATAAGGTCACAGCCAAGTCCACAAAATAAGGCAACAACCAAGACCACAAAATAAGGTCACAGCAAAGATCACAAAATAAGGTCCAACCGAGTCTTCAAAAAAGACACATCCAATTCCACAAAATAAGGTCACAACCAAATCCACAAAATAAGGTCACAACAAATATCCCGAAATAAGGTCACAACAAAGTCCACAAAATAAGTTCACAACAAAGTCCACATAATAAGGTCACAATAAAGTCCACACAATGAGGTCACAACGAAGTCCATAAACTGGTTATTACTGGTAATTAATCATAATACCAATATAAGGTAACCTACTTTGTATGTGTAACCACAGTCAATTTCTATAAATTATTATGTAGACTAGATGCCAAATGATGGCTCAGAAGCTGAATAAATGCTGTTGTCATTTGCTGTTGTTATAAATGAAACAATATTGGTTCCCTGCAGGTATACCATGGAGTCCTTGTGGTTGAGTGTAATAGAGAGCGTTCGAGTAGATAGCTAGATACATCCTGTTACATAAGTGCATTGGACTCTTAAGAAATGCGACATTTTACGACAGACAAACGAAGATCCCGACCGTAGCTGGTGCTTAAGAGGTATGTACAAAGTCTTTTGATATATAACTTATTTTACAGGATTTATGGTAGAAACTAAATTTTAGAATGGCATTGTGATGTCATGAGATGTGATAATGGGAGTATAGAAGAGCATTATGAGTTGAAAATAACGTTGAAGGTTGTGCGAATGACAAACACGTGTACATTGGGGAGGGGTTGAGAATGCTATTGAGAGTTTCTTTGTAGAATTGGGCCATCCTGGATTTTTTTCGGCGGGGACTTGGACTTTTAATTGTTTCTTTGGCTAATGTGTGGGAATTGCTCAGTGTAGTTGTGTTGTGGTGTTACTGATTTCTGTGATCGACTAGGTTAGGTTAAGTGCTGCCTGTTTGATTTCCTCATACCGTTCTTATGAGTGACATTGATGGTTGAGAATAACATTTATGAGTGTTAACTTGAAGGACATTTTGATTTGAGAATTGGAGTAACTGTTAGCTGTAAATGTTGAGAATGATAATGCGAGTTGAAAACAACATTATTATCATTATAAGACCTGGGGCCTTATTCACTAACGTTGTAAGTCTAAAATTCAGACTTAGACTTAGAATTGACAATATTTATAATCACTGCCATTTCTTTACAATTAGAATTAACCATGCGACATTTTATCTGATTACTTGTTGTTATCCACGGAATGTGTATACTGATTTATATCAAAATCGATACATTTATAAAAACATGAGAGCGAATATAAAATTTGGCAAAATAAAGTCCAAGTCTGAGTCGTTGGTGAATAAGGACCCTGATAATAATCTAGTATGAATATATCCCTAAACGGGGATCACAATATAGTTTGCCGCAGAATGTCCTTTAAAATGTGCCTCATAGCTCCCGGAGAAGACCGACATGTCGAAAATTTGAGTAACTATCAGAGTGGTTCTTGTAGTTCTTGATAATAATGTTTATATATAGTGCATTATAAAATGTAGAGCTATAGGCGAATGATTTTACATGCTGTCGTCATATTTTATATATTGCTAACTTCAGGTTACATACCAACATACCAAATCAACAATGAACAATCAAATCACAACGTGTTTCTACACCGTACTGATGAAGTATATTCTTCACAAGGCAATGAAGATCGTCACACGTGACTTCACAGACAACTGTACGAGGATTGTTCGCAGAGATGCAGGACCAGAGCATCCTGAAACGAAGTGGAACAGTATGGCTTAAGGGCAGTAGATGAGGACACCATGCAGATTTAGTCGTGTATACTGGGTATGTATTATGTGATGATGTTTATGTTTTGTGTTATCTTTTTGATAGTTGTCATGTCAACAGCGACAACTTCAACTGTCATTAAATGTTGTGAGTCCTAGAAGTATATGAAAGTGACTGACAGTTCATAAAGACACTGTCAGTAAATAAAGATGTTGAGTGTATGGAATGACGGGTGTTGTGAATTCGCTCACTTAGAACGAGAAGGTCGTAATTACAAAATCAATATTTCAATAAGATCAGAAAAACTGTCCGACATCACTCGTTACTTTTTGGTAAAACAAGCTTTTTCAACTTCAGTTTGGTCACCATGATAAATTTCGATTTTCATAAAAATGGGCTCATAAGAAGCGCCTTATGATGTGGATTTCAAATATACATAAGTCTTATAAGGTCCTTCCCATTCTAAGCCAGCGAATTGTCATCAAGTATTGAGAATAACACAAGAAGTTGCAAATGATGCAGTAATGAACAATGATATCGATGAAATATTGTACGATGTATGGATGTATTATATCCTTATTTTAGATGAACCACAATTATACTGTGTATGGGTTTGATGTTAATTGGACGTTCGAGTAGAAAACCAGATATATTCCGGTTCATACTCTGGAGCAATGCGGAATACGATGAAAGAAAACCACAGACACAGAACCTAGATGGAACTTGATGTTTGTACATGTTAGTCGTTTTATACATAACATGTTTAAATGATTCATAAAACTCAATGCGCAAATGGCGGGTTCCTATACACAACATTTAGTACATTTTCAGTTAAAGATGGCAAGTACATGTTCAAATAGCTGTATATGAACTATGTAATGATAATGATAGGTAATACCATGGTGTAGATAATTAATGTTGATTATAATTGTGAATTATAATGATTATCGTGAAGGTGACAATGATTTAAAGTAGGGAATGATGTTGGGTGAAGAGATTTATATTGTTTGTTCGGAATGCCATCTTTGTCAAAAAGTACATTGAGAATCGAGAATGACATAAACAGTTTGTGGACCTTATTGAAAATTTATATTAACTGTCAAATATGTAATTCACAATAAATAAAGTCGTTATTATTATATTATTACAGTTGACAATGACAGTTGAGAATGACATTTTTGTAATAAATTAGAAATCTTCATTGAAAATCGAGAATGACATAGAAAGTTGGGAGTGACTTTGAGGGTTGAGAATAATATGGATATAACAGTTAAAACAAAGACGATGTAGTATGGAAAATGACATAGAAAGTTGAAAGTGACTTTGAGAGTTGAGAATTATATGGATATAACAGTTAAAACAATGACGATGTAGTATGGAAAATGACATAGAAAGTTGGGAGTGACTTTGAGAGTTGAGAATTATATGGATATAACAGTTAAAACAATGACGATGTAGTATGGAAAATGACATAGAAAGTTGGGAGTGACTTTGAGAGTTGAGAATTATATGGATATAACAGTTAAAACAAAGACGATGTAGTATGGAAAATGACATAGAAAGTTGGGAGTGACTTTGAGAGTTGAGAATTATATGGATATAACAGTTAAAACAATGACGATGTAGTATGGAAAATGACATAGAAAGTTGGAAGTGACTTTGAGAGTTGAGAATTATATGGATATAACAGTTAAAACAAAGACGATGTAGTATGGAAAATGACATAGAAAGTTGGGAGTGACTTTGAGAGTTGAGAATTATATGGATATAACAGTTAAAACAATGACGATGTAGTATGGAAAATGACATTGAAAGTTGGGAGTGACTTTGAGAGTTGAGAATAATATGGATATAACAGTTAAAACAATGACGATGTAGTATGGAAAATGACATAGAAAGTTGGGAGTGACTTTGAGAGTTGAGAATAATATGGATATAACAGTTAAAACAAAGACGATGTAGTATGGAAAATGACATTGAAAGTTGGGAGTGACTTTGAGAGTTGAGAATAATATGGATATAACAGTTAAAACAATGACGATGTAGTATGGAAAATGACATTGAAAGGAGAGAATTCCTTGATAATAAAGAAAGATATTAAGGATAGATAATAATTTTGATAGTTGGCTATGCGCATTAGTGTTCATGGTTACATTGTAGGCTCTCATTTTTCTACTCTCAATGACATTCTAAAATTTCAAGGTCATTCTCATATCTCAAAGTTATTCTCAAATCACAATGACATTCTCAACGTCGTTATCGATGTCGTTCCCGATTCTCAATGTCGTTCCCGATTCTCAACGTCGTTCTTGATTATCAATGGCATACTGCACTATCGGTATACTTTTTTACTCTCAATGGCACGTCGACTGTCATTGTCATTCTCGACACTCAATGCACTATCCACTTCAAATATCATTTTCATTTCTTAATGTCATTCATGACAAACAATGAAATCATGACACTGAATATGTCATTCTTGACTGTCAATGTCGTTATCGATTCTCAACGTCGTTCTCGATTCTCAATGTCGTGTTCTCGATTCTAATTGTCGTTCTTGAGTCTCAATGTAGTTCTTGAGTCTCAATGTCGTTCTCGATTCTCAATGTCGTTCTCGATTCTCAAATGCATTCTCAATGTTGTTCATAATTCTCAATGTCATTCTCGATTCTTAATGTCGTTCTCGATTCTCAATGTCGTTCTCGATTCTCAATGTCGTTCTCGATTCTCAATGTAGTTCTCCAATCTAAATACTCTTCTCTACTTCTAATGACATTATTGACTTTCAATGTAATTTTAGACTGTCTTATCATTATGTACGTATATTCTCAATGTCGTATTCTCGATTTTCAATGTCGTTCTTCAGTCTCAATGTCGTTCTCGATTCTCAATGTCGTTCTCGATTCTCAATGTCGTTCTCGATTCTTAATGTCGTTCTCGATTCACAACGTCGTTCTCGATTCTCAATGTCGTGTTCTCCATTCTTAATGTCGTTCTCGATTCTCAACGTCGTTCTCGATTCTCAACGTCGTTCTCGATTCTCAACATCGTTCTCGATTCTCAACGTAGTTCTCGATTCTCAACGTCGTTCTCGATTCTCAATGTCGTGTTCTCGATTCTTAATGTCGTTCTCGATTCTCAACGTCGTTCTCGATTCTCAACGTCGTTCTCGATTCTCAACATCGTTCTCGATTCTCAACGTAGTTCTCGATTCTTAATGTCGTTCTCGATTCTCAACGTCGTTCTCGATTCTCAACGTAGTTCTCGATTCTTAATGTCGTTCTCGATTCTCAACGTCGTTCTCGATTCTCAACGTAGTTCTCGATTCTTAATGTCGTTCTCGATTCTCAACGTCGTTCTCGATTCTCAACGTAGTTCTCGATTCTTAATGTCGTTCTCGATTCTCAATGTCGTGTTCTCGATTCTTAATGTCGTTCTCGATTCTCAACGTCGTTCTCGATTCTCAATGTAGTTCTCCAATCTAAATACTCTTCTCTACTTCTAATGACATTATTGACTTTCAATGTAATTTTAGACTGTCTTATCATTATGTACGTATATTCTCAATGTCATATTCTCGATTTTCAATGTCGTTCTTCAGTCTCAATGTCGTTCTCGATTCTCAATGTCGTTCTCGATTCTCAATGTCGTTCTCGATTCTTAATGTCGTTCTCGATTCTCAACGTCGTTCTCGATTCTCAACGTCGTTCTCGATTCTCAACATCGTTCTCGATTCTCAACGTAGTTCTCGATTCTCAACGTCGTTCTCGATTCTCAATGTCGTGTTCTCGATTCTTAATGTCGTTCTCGATTCTCAACGTCGTTCTCGATTCTCAACGTCGTTCTCGATTCTCAACATCGTTCTCGATTCTCAACGTAGTTCTCGATTCTTAATGTCGTTCTCGATTCTCAACGTCGTTCTCGATTCTTAATGTCGTTCTCGATTCTCAACGTCGTTCCCAAGTCTCAATGTCGTTCTCGATTCTCAATGTCGTTCTCGATTCACAATGTCGTTCTCGATTCACAATGTCGTTTTCGATTCACAATGTCGTTCTCGATTCTCAATGAGGTTCTCGATTCTCAATGTCGTTCTCCAATCTAAATACCTGCCTCTACTTTTAATGACATTATTGACTTTCAATGTAATTTTAGAGTCTTATCATTATGTACATATATAGAGGATCTATTACGAGTTGTCAATTGATATAAATTGATATTAAACGAGTTTTGGAAATTTTAAACATAAATATATCAACTGACAACGAGTGATAGATTCTTTATATCGCATGACACTAAAAACTCAAAATACGCATCGATCTATTGAAAAAAATCTCGATACCTTAACTACACATGGTACGTATAACTTTATACGTACTGGCTATACTAACCTGGATACAAGGAAAGTCATGTGATATAAAGTAATCTGACGAAATCGTTCAAAGTTAAAAATGACATCGATAATTGCTAATTTTGCTAATATTTGTTGCAAATTTAGAATTGAACTGAACGTTCTGAAGGAAATTGAAAGTTAGGAATTGAAGAATGAGAACGAATTACATTTGAAGTTAAGAATAGCTTTTTTTCGATGTTGATATTTAGAGCTGAGCGAGGATTTAGTGACCTGGGCACTGTTTTATCAAAGCATTTACGCTAGCGTAAACCTAAGATTTCCTAAAATATTGCGTACGTCGATAATATTTGCGTAAATGCGTTTTACAAAGATATTTTAGTTCACATTCTGTCGTAAGTTTTTGCTTATTTCTACGCCAAGGCTGGGCAACCCTAAATGGCAAATATGAACGTAAGTGAAGAGTTTTTAACACGCACTGATGATTTTTGACCGTCGCACGTTATTTTAGACCGTCGTTTGTTGTTTTAGTCCGTCACTTGTTGTTTTAGGCGTGATTAATCATCAAATCTTGACACATATTTATTCATTCTGGTACCCGTTATATTTGTTATATTGGTTATATTGTGTCCCGAATTACGTTCAATCTTCAATATTTTTTGCGTAACTGTATGCGAGTACTTGCGATCGTTTAGTAAAACACACTTACGAGTTTGCGTAAGGTAGATATATATGCGTAAATATACGCGACATTTACGCATTGTTAGTAAAACAGTGCCCTGTAGTAGATGTGTGTACATTGGTACTTTATGTGTGTTTCAGGTTGAAATTTCACAAGATATATCGCAGTGGGTATACTCTACCGGATGAGTTCGTTGCTTCAACACAGGCGTCTAGATCTGCTTTCTATTGTAAACACTGTACTTCTTCCCTGGAAGCACGAAGTCATTGTGTTACTGGTAGACTCTAGTATGGTCTGCAAATAAGAACATTTATCCAACAAAGGTTAAGCTCCACCAGACTTAATACTTGTACACATGCTATTGTTTGTGAATTATTTAGCTATTTTGTTGTTTTAACGATACATCGTACATTGTATACAAATCTCACCAATTTCCAAACATCATTTTGGTGGTAACATGAGTATTATCGAGATATTGTATAATGCATGTTTCTGTATTGTGTCGTGTAGTTTTGTTATGTGGTGTGTTTTATGTTCCCTGTGCTCTACTGGTTAAGTTGTGTCCTGCCTCCTCTGTCCAAATTTCTCAAACTTGTATAGTTTTATGATGTATAATTTGCACTATTGAAGGGTATTATTCATCTTGACAGCATGAATAGTGTATGTTAGTTTGGAGTATTAAGGCTGCCACACCACAGGAGAGAAATAGTCTCCCCAGGGAGACACGAGTGTAGGTTTCCATATGTAGCCCAATGACCAGGGGAAATTGAAATGTCAAAGGGTGCTTGAGCGGCCTAGCGGCTGAAAAGAGCTCTAGAAAATTGTCCATTTCTTCTGTCCATTACCGTCAGTTGGTTTCTGGACAATTATCAATGTAAGGCTTTTGGTGCATACAGTACGTGCCAATCTCAACTATTTCAAAATCACAAAACAATTCATAGTGATGTTTCAGCTCATAAGTGCCGTCCGTTAGTTTATTCAATCTGCCCTACATCTCTCGAAGCATCTCAAAGTGAGAAATATCTCAACTCAACTATTCTAACATTTACTATCAAATACTCTTCACAGGAGGCTGAACTAAACGTTGGCAACACAACACAACACTGAAACACTACTTTAAGCTTATAACAGTAACATTTATACAATTCAAACTTCAAATAAGGGTAACTTGCAGTTTCAAATTAGAATATAATCTCAATTTGAGATGAGATTTCTGCTTGAGATGCTTAGGGAGATCGGGGAGGACTATTTAATCATACAGTCAAACATGCTATAACCAAATTTTTATAATGCAAATTGCTGTAGAAACATTTTGCAATTACGTCAGAACAGGACAGAGATCGCAATATTAGCTGTCGACGATTTTAAGTACGAGTAGTTGACAATCTCTCATGCCCTCCATCAAAGCGTCCCTCATACCACGAGGAACATGTTGCCTGCCGAATGAGTACATCCAAGGCGATATATACTATAAATGAGTAGGAGAGAGGCTTTATGCTCTCATCCATATATACAGAAGGTACCAGAGGCCAACCTGTAACAGGTGGCGCTTTACTGCAAAGTACATTATACTTATCGATTTTGGGCGCAGAATTCATGCCCTTTTTTTCGTTTTTTTTTTTAAAAATAATCCTTCCCTGCTTCCAATTCACTTCCTTTGTGTTGTTCATGCTTTTCTATTGCCTTTATTCACCCATTTTCTTACAATTCTGGTGATGCTGCTTTTATCAATGCACTTGGCATGTTTGAATTGTTATATAATAAATATCGTATCCTTTGTGCTTCCTTGCATGATAGTCAAATATTAAATTGATTTTACAACAAACAAGCTTCGTGTGTTTTACCTTTTATTTCTTTACAATATCCAAACTTGACTCGGTCGCACCAAGAGTGCTTATACAGTGCATTGCGAAACATTTTTCACATTTATTTCTGTGCAATATCCAATAAATCGCATGACGTACTTTCAATGTGTTTCGAATTACAACTCTTGTACATTCGGGCGGATATATATTCCCTAGAGACAGAATGAGCCGAAAGTAAAATGTTTTATGTTCATTGACATTCGAAAGCAATGTCTTCTTTTTTTATCATGGATCGAATATCCAGGAATATGCACTCGTGTTTATGAAAAAGCACCACTTTAGAGATTGAAATCCAAAATGTTAGGCGATCAAACAGTAACTTAAGTTTTATAATTTTGATAATTTGTTCTCAATTTCGATGCTCAAGCCTAGAATGAACACTGCCCCTGTTAAACAGGTCAGTCCGATTGTCCGCCTCGGGTAAACAATGTGACCTTCTGTAGAAAAATAGTAAGTTAACATTTTGTACATAGGCAGTGCTCATGTCCACGCTTAAAACTATGTTCTTACTGTCTAAAATGTTGGTTTTCAAGTGGTGCGTTTTCATTGAACATGCGTATACATGAACTCTCAATATGACCTCATCCTGCTGCGGTGGGATGGGGTATAGGAAACCATCCATGTCAAATATATTATAAAAACACCACGAATATCTGTCTGAACGACATATTCCAGCTCATTTAGACTCTCGTGACTGAGGTGTTAGCGTGTTCTTTTTGCTAACAACTTTACATGGTGATACTTTACAAGGAGTCTTGAACGAGTTCTGAAATTTCGAAAGACCTTGGTACTGGTTTATCAAAGCACTAACACAAATATTAAATTTACGTTCTTCGAAATACAATTCTCAATAATGGTATTATACACAGATTGTGACCAAGTGATCTGCAATATAAGCTACTAGATTTATCTATTTTATTAACTTATTTATATCCCAAATGTGTAGTTTTATTAAAAAATTTGAGCGTAAGTATACTAGTAAGATTAATATACTACTCTAAGTTCTTTGATTAAACAGTAAAATGCAGTACTCTATGATCCCCTATACACATGCTCTAACTATACTGGTTTAAATGTTTTGTTCTTAACAAGGTTCTGGACAAGAAAAAACGATCATTTGTATTGTACTGTGTTTTAGAAAATGAGATTGTTGTTTCTCACTAAAACTAAGGCCTAGCAAAAAATATAACATTTCTTTTCATATTTGTTCAACTATTTGGAGTACTTGTAATAAGGCAAAGGAGTCTAGTTGTAACATGTGCAAAGTATACGTGTACACATTTTTGGTATTGGTTTAGATAATTAAACCCACAGAACTTCTCCTCCAGTACAAAAAGAGCCTTGATGACATCTAGACCCAATGTCATGACAACGATTTAGGCTTGATAACCAAAATGAATGTTCTCCGTAACATCTATGCAGCTATACAACACGTATTTATGTCGCCACTGACACCAATGGAATCCTGGGTAAACGCAAGTCACCGATGTAGAATGTTTCCAAATAATGTAAATATCGGAATTATGAATTCCCCCTCACGCATCCTGAAAAAAAACGAATAAAAGCATTACCACCGATAAGTGACGTAGTTAGTTACGTAGTAAATGACGTAGTTAGTTAATTAGTTAGTGATGTAGTTATTGACGTAGTTAGTTATATAGTTAGTTACATAGTTAGTTACGTAGTTAGTGACGTAGTTAGGTACGTAGTTATTGACGTAGTTATTTAGTACGTAGTTATTGACGTAGTTAGTTAAGTAGTTAGTGACGTAGTTAGTTACGCAGTTATTGACGTAGTTAGTTACGTAGTTAGTTAAGTAGTTAGTAACGTAGTAAGTGACATAGATAGCTACGTAGTAAGTGACGTAGATTAGTTACGTAGTTAGTGACGTGTTAAGGTACTTCGCGCTGTTGGTCTAGAAAGAATAAAAATAACCGAATCTTAATGAAACTTTGACAGATTGTACTTTAAGTGACTGCGCGTCTTATAACGTAGGTTTTGAAACAATATGACGTCTGTAACCTAGCAACAAAGTGACGTCAAAACGCCATCTAGCGGTACGGTGTACGCGAAGCCTGTCTGAACAAACTCCTGAGTAACTTTGCACTCATGTATCAGAAAATCAAAATTCAAAATGTATAGTTGAGATAGTGAATTAGGCTCCCGACTGATATGTGGCGTTCATTTGAATAATACTGCGTACACACAGCGTTGGTAAAATATCGACGTCGCAACGTCAAAATTACGACGATTTTGACGTTAACTTTTGACTAGAAATCTAAATAAATAAATAAACGGGGAGATATACCTATTTCAAAAAATCACATCGTAACCAGACATATTTGGTCTACAGTTTAAGCGAAATATTTTTATAAAAGTTCGAGCTCGTTTTTTCAGTAACGGCGCAATTAGCATGCTAATGTACGGTCAATATCACAGCGCTGTAACGTTGACGTCGCAGTGGTGTATTGTTTGCCACTAAATAATTGAAATTAATGTTTGTATAGTTTGCCCTAGATAATTTCATCTTTATAAACATTGAACGGTTTTTTTATCCTACACGTGTAAAATCGGTAAATGTTGTAGTAAAATAACACAAATAAATCATGCACACATGAGTAATCCCCCTCTTGGACTTTACCAAATGTTACCGCCTTTCACATTATCATGCACCATAGTATAGATGTACAGCGACCTACGAAATTTGACTCTTGGACGAGTTTATTAGCCAAAGTTGAATATGTATTCGGAATACCTTTACAGTAGAATATTCGTTAAAATAAATAGCTAATGTTTTACGTATCAGTTGGCTGTCCGGTGCAGTGTTTATAGTACATCGATTTTAATCGACACATTTCGAGTTCGAAACCACTAACGAACCAGTTTGTTTTTTATTTATTAAACTAAGTACAGTGGATTATGTTATACATGTATATGCTATATGCTATGTTTTATAGGATTATACTATTTTTCTATCCACTTTTGTTTTCAATTATTATATTTTCATTTTTAGAATTGTTTGTATAGATCATATAATGTGTCAGATTCAGTGTAAGTATCAATCGAGTATAGTGCGCCCATGATAACATGAAACGCAGGAAAAATTGGAATAATTCGCATAGGTGGTTCAACCTAATGTGCACGATTAACCCGTGTTATTTTAGTGTACAATTGACCGTGTGGGTTTATTTACACGTTAGAAAGCAATTTCGCAACGACAGACCAATCCGGTCATCGTTTGTAAACATCACGTTATCCTGGGCCCACTATAATACTTTACAACTTTGAGACAATCTTCTGTACAGTCGATATCATAGCTCCTGTCAGTATGACAAACCTCTCCCACACCCTAGTAAGCGAAACTTCAGTTCTGGTTCCTTTTCCTCCACACAAAGCTGATGTACGTTCCTGGTTAGATCTCTCGCGTTGTTCCTTTATCTGTGAACCAGCTTAGCCATTTTTCTTTTGTCATTTTTACACACTTAAATACGTACCTCGTTTATATACTTTTTGTGTATTTCAACAAGCATGAAAATGCGAGCTGAGCGAAATTAAAAAACAAGTTTTATCAGAATGGGATTCGAACGCATTCGTTCAATCTATAGTATTCATAGTATTAGCCGACTGCGCTATGCGCACTACATGGTGTGTCTATTCTAAATGAAGTATAGAAAAATAACGCTACTTACAAGACGCAACACCTCGATAAATTATATTTCAACTAGAACCACAGCGTATAAATCAAAATCTCTGTATGACTTATTGGTATATTATGATATTTTAAATCGTATGACTTGTTGTGAATGCACATGTAATTATCTATAAAGCGGAAATGCGTAATTTACGTCTCTTGGGTCAATATGCGCGTTAGTTAGGACAGCAAGCAATCGACCAAACACTGGGGATCGTGTGAAGACTGCCTTGAGAACCTCATATCCCCTTCTAGGCGCTCTATGCTCTCAAAAATATGATACCATGTCCCATTTATACTTCCATATCGCAGCGAAAAGGACATATAAAGTGAATAATTCAGCCTATAGATGGGGAATGGATGTAATTTCGTCATGGTATTAATAAAAAAGGTTCAGATTTGTTTAAAACTACTTTTTTGGGATCATAGTTTCAAACATCTCGTTTTCCGCGAAAAATCGCGAACATTTTCCGTGATTTCTCTCTGAATAATACACGTTGTTGCTCAGAACTTATGTACTGAAACCTCTATTAACTGCGAATAAATGTGTCCACTTTGTTTTGTTCGAACCCTGCAAAAAGAATTTTAAAACAAGCAATACTTATTTCCGCGAATTGAGAGCTCATAAACACAGACAGCTGACTACGTAGTGCCGTCTGATTTCCACATACAGAGAAGTGTGATTACCACTGGTCGTAATTTTGTAGTTCAATTCAATTGGTCACAATACGGAATAGCGGGATGGTCGTAATTTCGGGATTTACGACCATTAGACAAAGAAGGAAAAAATCCGTTCTTTCAAAAAATGTCCGTATTAGCGGGGTGGTCGTAATTTCAGGGTGGTCATAATATGGGGTTCTACTGTAACGGGTTGAACGGTATGAATGCTGTTTTTTCCATTTTCAGAAAGGCACGGTGCTAACGGTGAGTTTTTGTTTTAAGTACATGTATAACAATCGTGAATTTAATATGGTTATATTAAATAGCCTAAAGAATATCGTGTATATGTAAGAATACCTGGCAAGTACCGAGTATCATTCTATATTTAGTTTTTTAATTAATGCTCGACCAAATGCATTCATGATGCAGTTTTCAACTACTTGTAAGAATTTGGTCGAGCACCAGTTAACAACAGCTAAAGATAGATCAAAATTGGTATTTGTTTAGTGTTCCTACATAAATGAGATCTTCTTTAGGCTGTATAATATATTCATATAAAGTGCACGATCGCTATAATCAAGAAAAAAACTCACCGTTAGCGGACGAAATCGCAAATGTTTTGAGTGCAAACATTATTCATTTCAAATCATTTGATCACGTGATTCTACACACTGATTCTAATACCTACTGTCTAGAAGACAGGTGCCACTATAGAAGAGTGGGAATTTACCGAAGCGAAGTTAGTCTCCGTACGTTTTAATTCATAAAGGAAATCGCGCGTTTATTTGACACAAAAATGGTGGACTTTGAGTGGCATATAAAGACACATATTTAAAGTTTAAATCTTAATTATCCTACAAACTGTCCATTAAATGTATTTAATAATCGCTCAAAGATTTCGTCAATTGATACGAGTAAGAGCATAATTATAATTTAGAACATGGTACAACAATAAAAATACCAACAATGCCTGTTAAAATGGAATGATATATTATATAAGGATAATGTTAACTACGCTTGAGCGTCAACGTT
This sequence comes from Spisula subtruncata, assembly GCA_963678985.1. Lineage (NCBI taxonomy): Eukaryota > Metazoa > Mollusca > Bivalvia > Venerida > Mactridae > Spisula > Spisula subtruncata. The sequence goes on from OY787668.1 coordinate 1,301,477, forward strand.
ATTTAGTCACGAGGTAGGTATTACACTTGCCCCGTTACTGAAAAAACGAGCTCGAACTTTTATAAAAATATTTCGCTTAAACTGTAGACCAAATATGTCTGGTTACGATGTGATTTTTTGAAATAGGTATATCTCCCCGTTTATTTATTTATTAAGATTTCTAGTCAAAAGTTAACGTCAAAATCGTCGTAATTTTGACGTTGCGACGTCGATATTTTACCAACGCTGTGTGTATGCAGTATTATTCAAATGAACGCCACATATCAGTCGGGAGCCTAATTCACTATCTCAACTATACATTGTGAATTTTGATTTTCTGATACATGAGTGCAAAGTTACTCAGGAGTTTGTTCAGACAGGCTTCGCGTACACCGTACCGCTAGATGGCGTTTTGACGTCATTTTGTTGCTAAGTTACAGACGTCATAGTGTTACGAAACCTACGTGATAAGACGCGCAGTCACTTAAGGTACAATCTGTCAAAGTTTCATTAAGATTCGGTTATTTTTATTCTCTCTAGACCAACAGCGCGAAGTACCTTAAATGACGTATTCAGTGACGTATTTAGTGACGTATTTAGTGACGTATTTAGTGACGTAGTAAGTGACGTAGTTAGTGACGTAGTTAGTGACGTAGTTAGTGACGTAGTTAGTGACGTGTAAATGACGTAGTAAGTGACGTACTTTGTGACGTAGTTAGTGACGTTGTGAGTGACGTAGTTAGTTACGTAGTTATGTGCTTTCCGGGCAAGTTGATATATGATGTATAGAATCACTCGATCACTCTACCACCAACCCACGTGCCATGTGGTGAAGTAATCATAAGGCGATGAGTAATTGTATTAAATATTTAACCAGTAGTTCAAGTTATTGATACATCGCTCTGGATAACATGACGCGACAGGGACACATTGGACAGGAAGTGGGTGATGGAGGACCCGAAGGTCCGACCATTGGTCAAGGAGAACATGCTTGGACAAACTTTGTGATACCAAGACAACAATTCAAATACCATGCTAAAACTGGATGCATATTATTATCATTTATATGAACGTTCAGCAATTCAGCAAACATGTACAATTGACAGCTCGATTACATAATTGAGCCGTTCTCCATGCAAACCGGGCTAAGTGACAAAATTGTGAAAATGGTGATAATACATGGTTAGAAAGAGGAGACTCTTGTGAGCAGTTTCTGAACATTTTGACAAATTATTCCATACACTAACAAAGTTAACGACTTTTTAAACCAACCACTACCGCCTACTTTTTGAGTGACAAACGTCATTCTCTGAATGTTTGACGTAACGTTAACTGGTATAATGAAGATTCAGTATCTGATAATTATTGTTTGAAGTAACCTTTTAAAATTGTGGAACCTTTTAGAATCATATTCTTATTTTAATGAAATGTGTCCAATTTGTGAGTGCTTGCTTACAGAGAACAATAGCGAGTGTTTTAGCCACTTAACCCTTGTTTTCCTTGATACGAGTACTTTTTAGAACCAGCAGAAGTTATTAACACAATTTTACAGAAAAATTGAAGCTAATGGAAATAACTATAACGTTACTATCCTATTACATAAATATAAAATCAAAAGACACGAGTTTTTTTCTCATTTTAGACATTTTTCTAAATCGTATTGCATAATTAATGTACAATGTCATTAAGCCCGGTTTTCCTGGATAACGGCTCAATTATATATATTTGGGTAATTTGAGATTTTCCATGATGAATTTAAAAGTTGACATATATGCTTCACTACAACAAAGATGAAAGTTGTATAACCGATGGTATTTTGTATGGTTAAAGTTAGAAATGATAAGTATGGCCACATTTCAACATACCTCCGTGACGTTGGAATAAGCTCATAGAATTTCAAGGAATGTTACATCTTCTTAATACCATGGCCAGATTTTCTATGATCAAAGTGCTGAAACAAAAAACAACAAATGTTTTCTCGGGAACATTAATAATATGGCAGCGGTTCATTTCACTCCAAAGATGGTTATCTAATGTTGTTGACCAACCCCAGTGCATGATTTTAGGATTTCGAATAACGTGCGAACAACATACAGAACATATCTTTATTCTTCTCCCAGGTATTAATATACATGTACATATGGCATGGGAAAAAATACAAATAAATGGTTAAACATGAATTTTAGTCAGTAACATTCAAGGTAGGTTCAAGTACATCACATATCTTCTAAGGGAGCATAATTAATTATAAAATTATTCACTTACTACTTATTTAAAACATTACGCAGTGGGTGATTCCAACAAACTAAGAGGTGAATAGATAAGAAACTTTCAGAAATGAAGATGTTTACATGTATTGGAAAATCTGCCATTAACCCGGATAACCACGCAATTCCGAATAAGTTCACAAACATTATTAACAATGTTCATGGCACTTATTCAACACTATGACCTTGGAGATGAAACAAAACACTCACTAGGTATTGCGAATACAACCTTTTTTTACAGCCCATTCAAAGTTTAAATGATAACGGTTGTAAACATAAGGCTTAAAGCTCGCCCGTCAGGTAAACTATGTTTATCTAGGTTAAGCTGGGTGTATAACTGATTTAACTGTAACCCTCGCTAATGTTTCGATTGTGTTAGTTCCCTCATTGGTATTACTTATTGAATGTACAATAGCATTGACATAAATCGAAGGCATGCATGAAATCCGAAACAATTACATTACTGAAGGCAGAAGTGCCTGCTGATTCATTCGTGATATATTTTTGAAAAGTACAACAAGTATGCATTATACGAATTAAACTACTAAAGCTAACTTACGTGCGATGCTCGTCATCATGTTACTGAATCGATCTACGACCGTGCCTCAAATATTCTGTTTCAGATGATCTATGAAAACCGATGAAAGTAGAATCAATGTGACTTGAGGAAACACTACGTACAATGCCAGTTGGGCGGGAACCTGAAAACAATACATGTTTTATTTTATTGATACAAATCCAATCTAATTCAAAATACAGCATATTTTGCATACACATTCACATATTGTAATTATTTTATGGGAGTGAAATCTCTAAGAGTACATGTACCATTGGCAGATAACTACATATATCACATGACTTTCCTTGTATACAGGTAAGTATAGCCAGTACGTATAAAGTTATACGTACCACGTGTAGTATAAACTATTGCGTTTTTTCCAATAAATCAATGCGTATTTTGCGTTTTAGTGCCATTTGATATAAAGAATCTATCACGAGTTGTCAATTGATATATTTTTATTAAACTCGTTCAGGAAGTATCATTAAGCTCGTCAGAGGCTCGCTTAATAAATTTCCAAAACTCGTTTAATATGAATTTATATCAATTGACAACTCGTGATAGATCCTCTATAAATGCATGTTGTGTATATGTCACAGGGTTATTAGCCTTGTCAATATGGATTCCTCTTGTGATGGTGAATAACTATGTTTCAAGTGGAACATTTGCTAGTCTCAGAGAAATATTGTCATTTTTGTGGCAAAAGTCTAAGGCAGAAAAGGGGAATAACTCTTATTAAATGATGTTATTTTTTTTTGCTATTGTCATTATAGATAAAGGCAAATACCTTAATTACCTAATTTAGGTATTTGATAAAGGTCATCGCATTCTACAAGTGTGTTGACGTTCAAGTTGAAAGCTTGATAGTGTTTAGGAAAAATTCAGATTATTTCGCATTACTTTAGTCAAAACAAGGGCATATAACTTCATAGATATAGGTCACAGGGTTATCAGCCTTGTCAGTATGGACTCATCTTTGGATGTAGAATTACTATGTTGAGGTTAAAGTGGATACTTTTGATAGGTCTGAGAAAAAATTTATTCTTCAAAAAGTCGAGCTACTTTAAAATACTTTAAAAGATATTCAAAAACATTATATTTTGTCTAGTATAATTATATCCCTAACAGGGGATCACAATATCGTTTGTAGCAAAAACCACTCTAGACTCAAATTTGCGACCTAGTCTGAAAAAGACCGCTAGGTCGAAAATTTAGAGTCTAAGGTGGTTTTGCTACAAACATTATATTTTGTATTTTCGGCTCGCAAGATCATTGAAGGTTTGCATGATACAAGTTCATAAATATGTTTCATAATTATTTCTGTGTAAAGAGTGTGTTCCTTCTACTATTGATTATGTCTCCGGCAACAAACTGATGAAATTGCTGACATGCTGCGATAAATTTGCTTTTTGAAATTTATTTGTGTCTTACCTCATGTGTAAATGCAAGTATGATCATAATGCAATGCCAATTTTATCCAACACAGCATACCATTGAAGGCAACGACATTTTTGAAAGAAAATTGCACTATCTCAGTACAGATTATCTGAAAATACCAATTGGATTAGTTCATTGAACATTTAATAAGTTGAACGTCACCCAATTGTGCAAAATGCCTTCAGAAAACATACAGGCAATTGTTCACAACCACAGACTCAGAGTACTTATGCACCATGTGCACCCCATGACACGTTGTTCAGAAAAACATCACTACAAAGAGAAAAGCGACAACATTTGCATGAAAGTCAAAATAATTAAATTTCTTACCTTTTATTCAGTTGTACTCTTTTAAATAGTTTTCTCCTTTTTGCCTTGTGCAATTTCCATACAGCATCTACAATGTTTCGTCTATGGAACATGGCTGCATCCAATGTGTTGAAATGACTACACAGGCGGTTTTGGTTGGCAGATAATGTCGGTAGGTACACGCATGAGAATCACGTGCTGTCCGCCGGTCGAGGTATTGATATTATTATAACTGGTTTTGGTGAGTACGTGCGTTGAACTAATATGACAGTGGCGTATCTGTCTGGTCGAAATAGATTTTTGAGATCAAGCTATCCCCATTTCACTGGTCATCTTGATCCAAAATCAAACAGCTTAGCTAAGAAAATACATGATTATTGTGTTTTTATATATTAGGGCCACTTTTCAATCCTTTTAAATAATAGAAGGTAGAAAATTGACTTGAAATTCAAACCCAGAAGTCAGTTATGCCGCTTTTGTGTAGAGACGAGCTATTCCAAGTACACCAGTAAGTTAACAGACGGATGTGTTCCTTGCAAACACATGTTTGAGTAGTAGAAAGGAGCAACACAAACAGAAACAACATATGTTTGTAAAACATGTACATGTATACCCCATTTCAGCCACATAGATGACGAAATAGTAAAAGTCACAATGACCTTGACCTTTGACCTACTGACCTAAAATCCATAGGGTCCATTTACAGCTGCTGACCAACCGCCATGCAAAGCGTTCTAGAGTCATTGAACGGACATCATTTGGTCTACTGACAGACATGAGCAAAGCAATATACAGCCTAATCTGATGGGGACATAATAAGCGCATAAACACTCGCATACTTTTATATTTAACAGGTCGTTGAAGAATGCATCCCATCTGTCAGTTGTTCATATTTTAAACTTCACTTCCCAATGCAAAACTAACAACTAACTACTAACTTTACGGACGTTCCTTTATGGAGGTCGTTTAACAACGAGCTTTGTCCGTCCCTGGTATTCGGTACAGGGCTTGTGTAAAATAAATCACGATTTTTCCTGTGCACGTTTTTTTAATTCAATGTGAACGCATCGTAGCGAACCTTCAAATACGCATGTTCCATAAATACAATGTTTACAGTACCCTCCAAAAGTTATATGAATAACTTCAATAGATTTAACGCATATGATATTTTTTTCGGCGGAGGCTTGTATTTTTTATTGTTTCTTTGGCTTGTGTTAGGGCATTGCTCAGCGTAGTTGTGTTGTGGTGTTTCTGTGCTAGGCTGGTTATAGCTTGAGTGCTACCTCCCCTGTCTGGTTTCCTCATACCTATTTTTGCAATTGGAACGTCACGACGCGACTGTGATCACGTGATAAATGGCGGTAACGGACGTGTTTTTTTCGCTCCATAAATTGTTTCAATAAATCGGATATAAGAGTGTTATTTTGGATACTTTTTGGACTAGTAAAAGTGGGATATCGTATATGGGGATAAACATTATTATTGTGGATTTGTTCTGTGATGGGAAGATATACTAAAAGGAAAAATAGAAGCAGCGGTAGTGATAGTGATAATCGGACTAAAAAGAAAGTAAACATTGAGGGAGGCCCGGACGTCAGTGACTTGTTGGTGAGTGATTTACTAAATCAAACAAACAGTGTATTGTACGATACTGATCACGATAGTAGTGTGTTTATTCCACATACACCAACACACGTCGCGACTACGGAAAGTAACACTACTGTATCTACAGAAATGGCATCCGGAAGCGGTACGCAAACAGAAACTGTGCAATGTTCACAGTCATCTCTAAATGACATCATGTCTTGTGTAAAAGGTATTGAGGGTAGGCTTGCTAATATGGACAAACGATTGGACGCTCTTGAGGAGGTGAAACAGAAAGTCGATAGGTTTGATACTGAGATCAAGAAACTGTGGATAGCATTAGACGATAAGAATAGAAAAGTGACAGATAGAGTTATAGTAGTAGAGGACAAGGTAGAGAGTACAGACTATGCTATGGGTATGCTTAGCGATAAAGTTGTCACGCTCGAGAAGGAGAGAGATTTACTGAGGGGTGAGGTTACATATCTCCAATCTCAGTCTATGAGAAACAACCTGTTATTTGGCAACATACCGGAAGTACCCGTAGGTGAAACAGAAAATACGGAAGTGATGATAAGAAAGTTCATGACTGAGAAAATGAAAGTGGCTCAAGATGTAGTTGACAAAATGGTAATGGAGAGAGTACACAGAAATGGGCCGAGAGAGAGAGGGAAGTGTCGATGTATCACAGCTAAGTTCTTACAATTCAAAGATAAAGAGTTTATTAGAAAGCAATGGAAGACGCTTGAGGAAACACCGTTCTATGTTACTGAACAGTTACCCAAGGAAGTAGTAGCACAAAGGAAGAGACTTGTACCAAAAATGAAGGCGGCGAAAAAAGCGGGGCATAGTTCATGGATTTCCTATGACACGTTGTACATTGATGGGAAACCAGTGAGAGACTAGGGGATAGAGGAGGGAGAAGTGAAAGTGCTTTCATGGAATGTGAACGGTTTGTCCCGGGACAAAATGGAATGTGATGACTTTATTAACATGCTCGCTAAATATGACATTATATTATTGTATGAATCTTGGACTTCTTCAAACAGTAAAATTGACCTTTCCGGTTATGTATGTCACAATCTTTATAGAAACTTTCAACATAGAAATGCTAGGCGATGTAGTGGTGGTGTAGTATTATATTATAATGAGTCCTTGAAAAACGGTATTGAAATTATTAAATCACATCATAGCTCGGTTGTATGGATTAAACTTGATCATGTATTTTTCAAAACAAAATGTGACATTTATCTATGTGGTGTATATTTATGGACCGAAGATTCTCCTGCTTATGGTGTTGTAAATGTTGATTTTTTTGAGTTATTGGAAACTGATATTAGTTACTATAAGGGGTTAGGTGATGTTTATATTTGTGGTGATTTAAATAGCAGAGTAGGCTTGAAACACGATTTTATTTCGAATGATAATGTAAACCCATATTTTGATGATCCTGATTATATACCTGATGAATATCATGGCAGGGCCTCATTTGATACAAAGTGTAACAACTTCGGGTCGAGGTTACTGGATTTATGTAAATCAACGTGCATGAGAATCGTGAATGGTAGGATTGGTGATCAGGGTTCGTTTACTTATGTATCTCGAAATGGTGCGTCGGTTGTAGATTATTTGTTATGCGAAGAGTGTAATTTTAGCAAAATCTCGAGTTTTATTGTAAACTCAATGAATGAATGGAGTGACCACGCCCCTATAAGCTTCTCGCTGAACTGTAATTACGTGATACCCGCGGACAATATTGACTATATTTCAAAATATAAGTGGTCACAATTACATAGAGATGCATTCAGAGCCAGTATTATTGGTCAATTACCGTTATTAAATGAGTTGACATCAAATATCGAACTATCTCAATCTTGTATTAATAATGTTGTGTCCAGTTTTTCTGATGTAATAAAAGAGAGTGCTGATGATTACTTTTTGAAAACCGTAAAGCAAACCCAATCAACCCGTTTTGTCGATGAACAATTATGTAATAACGCCGAATGGTTTGATATCGAATGCGTCAATGCAAGAAACAGGTATCTCGCCGCGCTACGGGTTTTCAATAATTGTAAATCAGATGTTAGTAGAGTAAATTACTGTCAAAGTAAAACATATTATAAAACAATGACTCATAAGAAAAAACAAGCATACAAGCTAAAAAAAATAAACGAAATCGAGAAACTAAGACTATGTAAACCGAAAGAATTCTGGAAGTATTTCCGTAAAAAGAATTTAAAATCACAAAATGATATTTCTAACGAAGAATTTTTTAATTATTTTTCAAACCTTGAAAATGATTTATTCACTAGTTTCAACGCTGAGTCCGAAAACTTCTGCGAAAATCATGACTTCGACTGTAGTTCGGTAAATGATGAATTTGACCGTCTAATATGTCCAGATGAAATTAGGAACGCGGTAAAAAAGTTAAAAGCCAATAAAGCATATGGGAGTGATTGTCTGTTAAACGAATATTTTATTGAAACTATTGATATATTGATGCCATATATATGCGATATCTTTAATGCTGTTTTAGATTCTGGAATTTTCCCGGATTCATGGAGAGAAGGCATTATTATACCTCTTCATAAAAAGGGCGATAAAAATGATGTTAATAATTACAGAGGTATAACGCTATTAAGCTGTTTGTCGAAATTATTCACCTCGGTATTAAACAACAGAATTGTAACTTTTTGCGAAGAATATCAGGGTATCTCAGATGCGCAGTTTGGTTTTAAAAGGGGTAGTTCTACTATTGATGCGATGTTTGCTTTGAATTCTTTAATAGAACACTTCCTCAACCACAAAAACAGACTTTATGTTGGTTTTATTGATTTAAAAAAATGTTTTGACTCTATTTACAGAAACGCCTTATGGTTTAAACTATTTAAATCAGGGATTCAAGGTAAAGTTCTAAGAATAATCAAAGATATGTACAATGTAGTAAAGTCTTGTGTTAAACAATGCAATACGTTCTCAAACTTTTTTGAATTCGCTATTGGGCTAAGACAAGGGGAGATAATGTCGCCAATTTTAGTTTCCTTATTTCTCGAGGATCTAGAGTTGTTTTTACAAGATAACGAAAATAGCGGCTTATTGGTTGATGATATAGTTGTAATCTTATTGCTTTTTGCCGATGACATGGCTATATTCGGTAAAACACCCGCTGATTTGCAGCATAATCTTGACTTATTGTATGAATATTGTAACAAATGGGGTATAGAGGTAAATGCGACAAAAACGAAAATCATGGTTTTCAGAAAACGGGGAGGGCTAAAACAAGACGAGAAGTGGACTTACAATGGTATAGATGTTGAAGTCGTAGATACCTTCAATTACTTAGGAACGTTATTCTCGTATAATGGAAATTTTTCTATGTATCACAATTATGTATCTGGTAAAGCTCTAAAGGCTTTAAATACTTTATTGTTTAATTGTAAAAAAATACCTTTAAAATTAAAAGTTCTGTGTCAGTTGTTTGACTCGTTTGTTGGTGCTATATTAAATTATGGCAGCGAAATTAGTGGCTTCAGCAAATCGAAAGAATTAGAAAGATTGCATTTAAAATTTTGCAAGCGTATTTTAAAAGTTCCGACAAATGCTAGTAATTGTGCTGTGTACGGAGAGTTAGAACGCGTTCCTTTGTTTGTATCACGTTACTGTAAAATCATAAAATATTGGTGCAAAATCGTAAAATCAGAAAACATTATTTTAAACAAATTGTATAAATTAGCCGTTAAAGACTGTTTAGCCGGGTATAACAATTGGGTAAGTCGAGTAAAGAAATTGTTAGACGATCATGGTTTCTCGGAAGTGTTTACAAATGCAAATGACCATAATATAATTGTAAAAAATTTCAATGTTATATTTAAAACCCGTGTAGTCGATTGTTTTAAACAAGAATGGTTTGGCTCGGTAGCAAGAAACCGCGTCTTAGAAGAATACAAGGATTTTAAATTGAATTTTGTTTATGAACCGTATCTAGATATTGTACCTCATAATATTAGATTTTTTATTACAAAACTACGTATTTCTGCTCATTCTCTACGAATACAGACGGGTAGATTTGGAGAAAATAGATTACCCCGGCATGAACGATTTTGTTTATTTTGCAATATGCAAGATATAGAAGATATCTATCACTTTGTATGCATTTGTCCATATTATAGAACGATACGATTAAAATATATTCAACAGTATTACTATTTGAGACCGTCTGTTTTTAAATTCTATGAATTGCTATGTAGCAAGAACAAAAATCACCTATGTAACCTTGCATTTTACCTGAAGGAAGCTTTTAGATCTAGAAACACTGCTAATATAATTGTAAATAATTAAATAAATTGTGTATGCCAATGTATCGTGAGAAGTTTTGAGCGCGCGTGAGCAAGTATTCGCTGAATGAAATGAGGTGTATGTTTTGAGTGGAAGATTTTGGTGCGCGTGTCTGTGAGTGCTTGAAATATACTGTATGATCATATAACACTAAAATGTTAACTAACCTTATTGATGCTTTAAAAACTTTTCTCTCCGTTACTTACCCATTTATCATGTGTATTTTGTTTGTATTACATGTTTATTTAAAAACATTGTATATCAGAGTTGTAGACTATGTATTCGTTACTTGTCTTAATAAATATATGTTCTGTTCTGTTCTGTTCTGTTCTGATAATATAGCGACAATAATAATCATGTAATGTAAAATTTGACACCCGGCGTTGTTTGCGACAAGTTTCTTTTTCTATGTGGTACTGAATACTGAAACCAGCTTCCGGAACTATGAAAATCACAAATTGGTGGGAATGTTATTTTCACGAAAACATCTTGATAATCCATTAATAGCAAATATTTAAAAAAATGTAAATTGCAATTTCAACGTAATAATTTTTTGTGAAATATCTTATTTTATTCCACAGAAAATGACATTTTTGGAATTCGAACATATTTATTTCTTTTCTCAACAAACATCCTCAGTTAAAATGACTACACGGGCGGTTTGCTGGGCTAATGTAGGTCCACGCATACCAGGCCATGTTCCGAAAAGTGATGTTTTGAACAATATGTAGTTAAGGATATCAAAATATGCCTTAAATGTATGTGAAGGAATTGTGTCGTGCAGTGGTGTTAAGTGATGTTGTTGATGTTTTCTGTGCTCTACTGGTGAAGTTGAGTGCTGCCTTCCCTGTCCGATTTCCTCTTATCTTTAAGATCGTCAAATCAACGTTGTTCTTTTAACCATAACGATATAATACTCGCTTTTCATTTTGTCTTATCGTAGATTCGGCTACATTTCGACGGTGCCGAACCAAAACCCCGTAACTCAATTTAGGCGCGAAAACCTTTTTGCAGCATCCGCAACTGCTAGACATCCCGCGCATTTCTGTTTTGTCGCCATTTAAATAGCAAATCGCGTTACGTAAATGGCGACAAGACAAAAATGCGCGGGACGTCTAGTGGATGCGGATGCTGCCAAAAAGTTTTCGCGCCTAAATTGAGTTACGGGGTTTTGGTTCGGCACCGTCGATTTACTATTTTATGGAAGGTGTATCTACATGTCTTTTAAAATGCCGTCCGTTGATATCGAAACGCTATACATTTCCGGCATAAAATTTTCTTTTCACAATGCCACACGGGGTCCATTTAGTCAAACGTACGCCGGCGGACCCTTAGACGGCGACAAGATTACATTTTACGTAACAACAATTTTCAATAAAACTAATGATTTTATTAACGATAAATAGCTATAACCAACATAGTAGTACATTACAATAATTATTGAAACACCATTCTTTTCCTATGCTGCAAGTAATTGCATGTAATAATTGTATTCAAATGTATGCTACAAGCTATTACAGGTCATTCTTGTATTCATGTTTATGCTACAAGCTATTAAATGTCATAATTGTATTCAAATTTATGCTACAAGCTATTACACGCCATACTTGTATTCAAATTTTATGCTACAAGCTATTACAGGTCATTCTTGTATTCATGTTTATGCTACAAGCTATTACAGGTCATTCTTGTATTCATGTTTATGCTACAAGCTATTACAGGTCATTCTTGTATTCATGTTTATGCTAAAAGCTATTACAGGTCATTCTTGTATTCATGTTTATGCTACAAGCTATTAAATGTCATAATTGTATTCAAATTTATGCTACAAGCTATTACACGCCATACTTGTATTCAAATTTTATGCTACAAGCTATTACAGGTCATTCTTGTATTCATGTTTATGCTACAATATATAACAGGTCATACTTGTATTCATGTTTATGCTACAAGCTATAACAGGTCATTCTTGTATTCATGTTTATGCTACAAGCTATAACAGGTCATTCTTGTATTCATGTTTATGCTACAAGCTATAACAGGTTATTCTTGTATTTAAATTTATGCTACAAGCTGATCAAATGTCACAAGTGTATTCAACTTGTTTTAACAAGTTATTACATGTAATAATTGTATTCAAATGTATGCTACAAGCTATAACAGGTCAAACTTGTATTCAAAATTATGCTACAAGCTGATTACATGTAATATTTGTATTCAAATTCATGCTACAAGCTATTACAGGACGTACTTGTATTAAAATAATTACCGTAAGTAAGTTATTGCACTTGATGGAGGGAATTAGGAATGTGTGTATCAGTTTTAACATATCACGTGGTATGTGACGTAATGTTTTTTTATAAGAACAAAAGGAAAATATGTCACATGTTATTCTTTTATTTTTTGACTTAATTAAGTGAGACATCTTCGCCACCGAGGCCGAGAATAAGTACAATCCATGTGCAACATGTCACAGATTTTTACGAAACCGACTTGAGCTGGCAGTTGAATTATTGTGGGAAAACCCGTGACCTCATGTTGAAACATGTTAAGTTCCAGGCATAGTACTATTTCTCGGGTTTTGCTTGTCACTTTAATATCGGTCAAAGAATAAAACACTTAGAATAACGGTTGACATACACATTATATACCACGTGGTATGTCCATACTGGTGTTTACATAGGTCATGATTGAAGCATCCAACAAGTGGATCTGGGCCCGTATTCATAAAGCTCCTAAGGGGAAAATATTCCTTAGGTTGATATATTTTTTCCTAAGGTTTGATAGGAATTCCCTTAGTTTGATATGATTTCATCTTAGATATCTGAGACCTTCTTAGTGATGTTTCAGATATCTAAGTAGAAAAACCATATAAAACTAAGGGAATTCCTATAAAACCTTAGTTAAGTATATCAACCTAAGGAATATTTTCCCCTTAGGAGCTTTATGAATACGGCCCCTGTATAATTACTTTCTTTAAATTATGTCCAGTGAGCAAAACGATCAAATGAAAGAAAACGACCAACAGGTTGTCGGTGCTTATGAGTACTTATGATGTGCTAATATCTATATTTCCACAACCAATGATACTGTAAGAGCAGCAATAAGCGCACGAATGAATATGTCTAATGGACACAGTGTTAAAATAATTTACAAATAAAGTACAATGCTTCTCGTGAACTAAGTCTTTATAAGCCAGGCGGATTATATTTTTGTGTGTTTGTTTTTGTAAATTGTCAAACGCAAATTGTTCGTTGATATGCCAATTAAACGGTATTTTTGTATTGTATTACATTTCATGCCGTGAAAAACACGCCGACCATAGGCTTTTTTGGCCAGTCAACTTTTAGCTGAAATATGGCAAGCATATAAATGAGTGCCTCAACCCGGATTTGAACCCGTTGCATTGCACTGTATTGTATTGTATTGTATTGTATTGTGTTACATTCGTTTGAAATGTTGCACTGTATTTATAAGTCAGTCAGATTTGTTAAGAATGATAATTTAAAAGCTGGAAGTACTGGTGTTGATGATGTTTCTTCTACTTTGGTGGTCGTGAAGTGTCCACACACTCACATTCCTTTATAACACGCACCTGCAAATAACGAAAACAATAGAACTAGAATCTAACCAGAATTTATCTATATTATGAAGTGGTTTGATTACTTGAGTGTTCGATATTGATCAATACTTCGATGGCTTAGAATTAGAAGGTCGTTACTACCAATTCGATATTTTGAGAAAACACTGAAAAACAGTCTGACATTTACTCTTTATTTATGGTAAAACAAACATTTACAACTTCATTTTGGTCAACATGACAAGTTCACATTTTTATGAAAATGGGATCATAAGAAGCGCCTTGTGATGCTAATTCTAAATATGTATGAATCTTAAAAGGTCGTAAGTGTCACGTACGACCTTCTAATTCTAAGCCATTGACTTATTTATATAATTATGTAACCGATTATTGTGTGTATATGTATGCTCCATCATATTGTAAATGTATGATTGTGTATGGACCGGTCTCTATTAAATGCAATACACCTTGAAATTTGTTGACTGCAAATTGGTATGGTATTTGCATTGTTCAATTAACCTGGGCATCAAAGCAGCATGATAAACAATCGATGGTATTAGAATTGATTAGAATGTCAAACCAATTGATAGCTTTCCAAATGTGAATAACATCACGTTAATTTTGTTGACCTAAATCGAAGTCTACGATTTACCCCATGAACGGTAATGAAGACCTAGACAATGAGCTGTTGTTTTATTCCGTTTTAATCATCAAACACGTCAGGTACATTTGCATAACTTGCTAAATGTAATTATCTTCAACTTACCTTTGTCTCTTTCTTGGCATCATCTGCGTTACTCAAGGTAACCGTTACCTCCTCTGACTTACTCGGTTGGCAACAGAATTCCTTCATCTTGCCACACCCACCATCGCAATCAAACATGTTCACTTTCTCCGCGCTAACATAACTGCTATCAGTTTCATCAGTAACATAGTCCGAGTATGGAACACGAGTACAGTTCAACGGTATTTCTGGATAAGCATAACATCATTTTAAACATTCATCGAGCATATATACTACAGGCGAGTAAAATTGGAACCACATCGACAATAGTTCGTATTTAGCATTTGCCTTAAGAATAAAAGATGCTTAGCAGATGTTAAATATATTGAAGAATACAATGCTTTTGAAAAAATATTTTGAATTTTGATATCAATATATACATACAAGTGTACACTCTTTAAATAACAGGTTGCAGGGAGACTACCCCACATGCACTAATGCTAAAAATTAAAAAATGCCGAGCATAGCGTTGATATGCCAATCAGCTTTCTGCTGAAATGTGTGTGCCTCGACCAGGATTTGAAACCGGATCATAAATACAAAATAACTTACCTCCACATGCTCCTTTGTGCATAACTTCATAATCAGTGAAACCTCGTTTACATGCACGTTTTTGTAGATGACAGGCGGACCAAAATGTTCCCTCACTTACTCCCTCTGATGAGCCCACAACATATCCACATACAGGATCATACTGGTTTTCACATGTTGGACATTCACAAACTTTCTCACCGTCTTCATTGACAATGCATTCCTCAGCTATGTTATTACCACATGGTTTGTCCATATCACATGGTCCTAGCAAATTAACACAACTTTAGAGTTATATAATACATAAACATGTTCCTTCGTTACTTATTTGTTATTGATTATCTGAAGAATGCTATAACGTCAAACTTTTCCATTATCTTTGTGGTTTCGATTCGAAGAGACACATATGAATCAACATGACAGAAAAAACATACATATCATTTTATGATACAGCCAGATCAAGCACGTCCGAGTTACTGGCATTTAAACCAAGATTTATATATATTATTCTAACGTTTTGCCATCAGCGAAAAGTGCGCCAAATATTTTATGACTATGTCGAACTCATGGCACAAAACAAACTACAACGTAGTGCAGCGCTGAACTAACATATCTTCCGTCCTACAAAATACCATCACAAACCACGTTTAAGCAAAATTGGATTGTCTTTCGTAGACAAGTTTTTTAAAATTATGTTATTTGTTTAATGTTACTTTTGTTCGAATATTGGGTCATGTCTCTTTTGATTACTTAGTTACAGTATATAGGCTTACCATCAGGACATGGCGGTCCATAACAGTCGGTTTCCACTGAGAGTGGTAGGTTTTCTTGTTGCTCTGTCGTCATTGGTCGTTTCTGTTCCCTGGTCTTAGTACTGACCCCTTTTCCACACGTGACACTACATTCACCCCATTCAGACCAAGGACCGACAGGTTTGCCTACAAACACAAGACGGAAAGTAAAGATGTGTTATTATATACATATCAATGTAATACCAAATATACAGTCCAAACCGCCTAGTGGGATATAGCACGACCAATAGTGCTTTTGTCGTATAATTCATATTGAAATCTCTGCAACTGAATCATACATATGCAATGGGTTATATGCCGAACATGATTATGCCTAAACCATGGTGTAAAATATCGCCTTGGTATGGGCAGTAGATGCGCCATAAGCCAAAAAATATGCAAAAAAAGAAGAATTTCTCATATGATATTTCTGCTAATACCAACATTGATTAAAGTGAAGCACATTAACCTAAGACAAAAGTCAATCGTGCTAAGTGTGTTGCAATAGTTGAAATAATTGCACTTGTGTTTGAAAGTAATCATGTGATTTGTTTTTGTAGGTTTGGAAGCTCACAACACGAAAAGAATAATTATTTTCTTATAGTTATCTTGTAGTAAACTACACGAAATTGGAAAACATGATTTTATTTCTTCGTTTTACCTTATGAAATTAAAGCAATGACAGTGATTACATAATATAAAGACTAAATAATAAGCCAATACATTACCTGGACCCTTGCCTTCACACGGTTCCGTAGTTTCAAGAATTGTGACTTCAGAATCAAAATAGCATTGTATCTTCTTAAACTCGCAGATGTTAGTATACATTATTAACTTCGATGAACACACTTGAACGTCTGGAACATGACAAGACAAAATATGACATATAAAATCAAGTATCAGCATGTGCATGTAAAGTACAGCCATCTGTTCTGTTCTGTTCAGGTACATTCCGCCGCATGGAATCGGCGCACTTCTCTTTACAGATAATACATATTATATAAATGAATTAATATCATCACTAAACCTAAGCTCAAAATTACCTAAAACCCAGTAACCTTCAATACAAATCCAATGACTCAGACGTAAATAATGTTTTGGGAATAAATTGATAAAAATCAGATATCAGAAAATGACAATATGCGTTCACTTATTTTTTTTTGATGATTGCTACATTTATTTCTTGGGGCCTTGTTCACCAACGCTGTAAGTCTAAAACTCAGACGTTGACTTAACATTATCAAATGTTCTATTCGCTCTCATGCTGTCATAAATGTACCGATTTTGATACAAATTGGTATACGTGTTCAGTTGGTAACAACAAATTATCCGATAAACTTTCACATGCTTCAACCAAACTGCAAAGGAATGATCGTGAGCATAAATTTCGTCAATATGAAGTCTTATTCTGAAATTCAGTCTTACAACGTTGGTGAATAAAGCCCCATGGTTGATGTGAATAATGGATGAAGTGGTAATAAGTTGTTACCTTCCATTTCTTGTTCCTCTGGCGAACAGTCACATATACATGTAGGTTGTCCATTCACTTCAACACATGTCTGATACATAGGACAGTCGACTTTTTTACAAGATGCTGTAATATGAAAAAATAAAAATGATGAAATTGCAGTTTTATTTACAGTTTTATTGGCATAATCGGCATGTGAAATGCCTTTGACCATATGAAATTGCTATCAAGGTAAAGAAAAATGTATTGATACAAATCATATTGCGGCAGGACAATGTTGTTACCTCTTAGTTTGATGCTAAATATATGAATACAACGGTATTATTTGGTTCTATGCCAATTATAATAGAGACTAATTTGCTAAGGTTAATACAGTACCTCAACTTTATTTTCAGGGGAAAGAACTCTGAGACACTAACTAAAGATAAATGTATGACGCTTGATAATGGGCAATGATTAACGTCGGAGCCTGGCCACGTGAAGGCCAAGAATCCGGTAGCTTAATAGGCCAAGCTGATTTAGATGTTTTGTAATGGGATAAAATTATGACCACAAATCATGGTCAAGACCAGAATGTACGGTACAACAGTGATTCAGACTAGTATGTAAGGTGCAATCAATCTAAGTGAAATATCCTGTCCCTAGATTTGCCACTTATTGCCACCCTCAGAGTAGGTGGAGTATTGAGACAATTTTCCACCTAAATTTCCACCAAAATGTCACCTTTATGAAGTCCATGAAAAAAATGGAAGGGTGGCAAGTAGTGGAATATTTAGATAATTTTCCACCTAATTCCACCTATTTCCACCAAAAGGGTGGAAATTTTATTTTCCACTAGATGCCACCTATTTCCACCAATTGCCACCTAAAGGGTGGACAGTAGGTGGAGTATTTAGACAATATTCCACCTAATGCCACCCTTAGGTGGAAAAATCATTTTCCACCAGTTGCCACCTATTTCCACCTATTGCCACCAAAAGGGTGGACAGTAGGTGGAGTATTTAGACAATTTTCCACTTAATGCCACCTTTTAGGTGGAAAGTTGGTTTTCCACTAGTTGCCACCTAATGGTGGAAAGTAGTGGCATGTTACGACATGTTTCCACCTAATAGGTGGCAATAGCTGGCATCAAGTGGAAATTGGTGGAATCTGCAAGAAAGTCCTGGTGTACCTTAAAAGGCAAAAAAACATATATTCATTTAATAATGTCCGTTTATTTTAATATAAATGTCAAACAAGTTTCATCAAAATTTCAAATGTTAGTTCCTTGAGCTTCTTGACGGCTTCAGCAGGCGCCTTAAAACTCCAAATTTTGGTTTTGCTTGTGGCTGGCCACTTCTCTACTAGCAAGCAATCTGCAAAATCAATGTTATATTTTATACAAATATGAAATTGTCAAAAAACAAGATGTTTTTTAAACATGTATGCCCCATGAATGTTCAATAGTCAAAATGGGTAAAGGTCACCATTACCATGACCAGAGCTGACCTCAAAATCAATGGGGACATTTGCTGTTGCTGGAAAACCTGTATGTAAAGTTTGAAAATCCTAGCGTTTGTTGGACATGAAACAGAAAACATACTTTCGGTCTAGCGAATGACCAACAGACATACATGCTATATTAAAGTAAATAAATTTAAAGCCATTGTGGTGACAACTCCAAACTAATGGATATTTCTACAGCACAAAAATGTCATTATTTTCTTTTATAATAATATTTTGTTGCAATTGAAAAACTAGACGCTAGAAGCTCTTACCTTCAAGAAATTTCTACTTTTTTTCGTCCACCAATCCTGGTCTTGCATCCACTTCAGCCGCCCCTTTCCTTAAGCCAAACAAGGATTGGCCTTCTGTTGCCCCCTTTTTGGGCAGCTTTAATAAATTGCAGCTCTGCTATTACTTGAGCCTAAAAAGTCAATATTGACATATATAAAAGACTTTCAAAAATGTTACACTGCTATAATAAAGTGTTTCTATAAAGAATATGAGGGTCTTAAGATGGCCCTTTTGTCATCGCTGCTTTGATCTACATTTGCAGTGGACTACAATGATTAAACCATCAATGGAAGAGCATCCCCTGAATCTCATTTATCAGTAATTAGGTCAAAATCAATTCACTTATTGTAGGGCCATCACATTAGCATTATGCTATCCTGGCCCCTCTGTATAATGATATATTCATTAGCTCTCACTTTGGAGGTAAAACCATTATTCTAAAATTTATATGACTTGAATTACCGTGGTAAAGCCATTGTACTGTACACCAGTCATTGGTCACTCACACCAGCCGGGTTCAAATTTCTCCATAATAAGTGCTGTAGTATTTCTCCCATCAAATCATTAGACTCTCTTTGTTACCTGCAATTTATAACATAATAATGTCATATATATATATTTTTTTTAAAACATGGAAGTAAATTTAAGTTAATTATAAATTAGGATTTTAATTATGTAACAGTTACAAAGAAATACTTATAACTTACATGCTCATCACAGTAAATTTACAACCCAACATATTATTGTTGTGAACCAGCAATACCTAATGAGCCAGACATTATACTGAGAAAAGTATCAGCTTGATAAATAAACTTTAAACTTCATCCATTAACAGTCATTATAAGTCTGCAGTTTGGCCAATAATCATGACATTTAATAATAACTAACAAGTCCATGATGATACTGGTTCTTTACAGGACCCAAAGGGGCTGTCATTTAGGGTTTATAATCTTTTTTTTCAAATCAAATCTTTGAATTCTATTATGCAACAATTTGGTTATCACAATTTTATTTTTATGACATGTTTTCATTATTAATATACATCATAGATCATTGAAACAGATAGTTTAAAATGTTGATAAATTACATTTCACAGTAATAAAATCAAGAGGGGGTTAAAAGCAAATCAATTTTCTTACCATACACTGAAGTTAGTTCCATACTGTATTGTTTACACTCTTCTTAACAAAATTGTTTGTTTATTCCTCCAAGTTCCTCAAATTATGTCATTTGTAATTAACAACACTGAAACTCCTGTCATTAGTTAAAAGTGCAATCATTTTAAACAATTAAATTTATAAGCAAACACTGAAAAACAATCAATGAGACCAGTTAAAACCCTGATCTTCTTGAAAATATTTGAATATGTAGGTCAAGCATTGACTGTATCTCTCTGACTGGAAGAGTCCATTTTAAAATGAGTCTTATGCCTGGGTGTTTTCAAATTGTGAAAGATTAAACTTATAACCTCTATGTCAATATATCACATACATTTTCTAAGAAAGTGGGATTTGTTATTATATTTAACACTTATAAAAAGATGGATGTACTTATCATTGTTATCATGTATGGCTAAATGTGTGGGTAATTATTTACACTCGGTCAAACTCCCCTTGTAGATAGACCCTACCTTTGTGTAATTCAAACTGTTTATCAGCTACTCTGAATCACTAGCAGGTCAGTTAATTCAGAGAAAGGCACATCTGTTTGTTTACATGCTGCTCTTCTGATAAATGCTTGGATGTGTATTTCAATATAAATTTTCGAGTTTTCACTGAGAGGTCTACAGCTTTTCATTGTTAACCAGATAGCGCTGTAATAAATGGAGTTAATCATTGCCATCCAAATTCTTGTAAATCCTTTGTTATCATGGGAAAGATGAGAGAAAATTCATTCATGCTAGCAATTGTAGAAAAACAACATATTTCAATCCATGTCTGTAATTTGATTACTAATTATTGTTTGCATTCAATAGATGAAAGTTAATTTATATTTAACTTAATAAATAACTTATAACTAATCCAAATAACGAAATTATTAAATTTAGATAAGAACCAGCAAAATTCTGAAATGGACTAACCTGAAGTTCAAACAAAGTCTTTTTTGTTATAGAAGACGATTTGAATGCTGGGACTACAGTTTAACCTCTCCTGAGTAGAAAATCTATGTTCAAATTTCCACCTATTGCCACCTAAATGCCAGTCAAATAGGTGGCATTGAGTGGCAAATTTTCCACTCTAGTGGAAAAAATTATAAAAAGAGTGGAATTTCTTCATTTTCCAGCTAATGCCACTTATTTCCACCTAATGCCACCATTTTTTGGTGGAAATAAGTGGCAATAGATGGCATTAAGTGGCAAATCTAGGGACGGGATGGACACAAAACAGAAAACCCTAATAAGTCGAAGAACCTGTGTAACTGAACTTGCCTACATTGTTCTATCAATAGGAGAGGTGAAAAAACATTCCATAGACAAGATCAAATTGGGAGAGAGCATTGCAGCTTTATGGTCCACTGATAACATATAAAAACAAGAGGGCCATTGGCCCTTAAGCGCTCACCTGAGTTTGTTGCAATGTTGGCTTTGTTAGCAAGATTGTTGTAGTATGAACTCAAAATACTTATGTGGCCTAGATTTGAATTTTGTACTAAAATGTTTGTGAGTAGTAGGTAAAGTAGAGTTCCTGAAATACATACTTTGGTTTGACTGCTGATGGGTTTAGTACCGACTAGTTGTACTTGTGTAGAATCAAGCATTATTGAATTTGGAACTTTTTCCACATGACCCAGTTTCAAACTTGGCCCAGATTTCATAGAGATCATCATTCTGACCAAGTTTCATGAAGATTGGATCAAATTGATGACATCTAGAGTGTAAACAAGGTTTTTCTAAGATTTGACCTAGTGACCTGGTTTTTGACCCCACATGACCCAGTTTTGAACTTGGCCTAGAGTCCATAGAGAAATACATTCTGACCAAGTTTCATGAAGATACAACCAAAATTGTGACCTCTGGCGTGAACACTAGCTTTTCTAAGATTTGACCTAGTGACCTAGTTTTTGACCCCACATGACCCAGTTTCAAACTTGGCCTAGATTTCATGGAGAACAACATTCTGACCAAGTTTCATGAAGATTAGATAAAATTGATGACATCTAGAGTATACAAAAGGATTTTTTAGATTTGACCTATTGACCTAGTTTTTGACCCCACATGACCCAGTTTCAAACTTGGTCTAGATTTCATGAAGAACAACATTCTGACCAAGTGTCTTGAAGATTGGACCAAAACGGTGACCTCTAGGGTGTACACAAGGTTTTTATCAGATTTGACCTAGTGACCTAGTTTTTGACCCCGCATGACCCAGTTTCGAACTTGGCCAAGATTTCATGGAGAACAACATCCTGACCAAGTTTCATGAAGATTGGAACAAATTAGTGACATCTGGAGTGTACACAAGATTTTTCTAAGATTTGACCTAGTGACCTATTTTTTGACCCCACATGACCCAGTTTCGAACTTGGTCTAGATTTCATGAAGAACAACATTCTGACCAAGTGTCTTGAAGATTGGATCAAAACGGTGACCTCTAGGGTGCACACAAGGTTTTTATCAGATTTGACCTAGTGACCTAGTTTTTGACCCGGCATGACCCAGTTTCGAACTGGGTCTAGATTTCATGGAGAACAACATCCTGACCAAGTTTCATGAAGATTGGAACAAATTAGTGACATCTGGAGTGTACACAAGATTTTTCTAAGATTTGACCTAGTGACCTAGTTTTTGACCCCACATGACCCAGTTTCGAACTTGGCCTAGATTTCATAGAGAAGAACATTCTGACCAAGTTTCATGAAGATTGAATCAAAACTGTGACCTCTAGGGTGCACACAAGGTTTTTATCAGATTTGACCTAGTGACCTAGTTTTTGACCCGGCATGACCCAGTTTCGAACTTGGCCTAGATTTCATGGAGAACAACATCCTGACCAAGTTTCATGAAGATTGGAACAAATTAGTGACATCTGGAGTGTACACAAGATTTTTCTAAGATTTGACCTAGTGACCTAGTTTTTGACCCCACATGACCCAGTTTCGAACTTGGCCTAGATTTCATAGAGAAGAACATTCTGACCAAGTTTCATGAAGATTGGATCAAAACTGTGACCTCTACAGTGCTTACAAGTCAAAATGTTGACGACGTACGACGTACGACGTACGACGGACGACGGACGACGGACATTTTGCGATCACAATAGCTCACCTTGAGCACTTCGTGCTCAGGTGAGCTAATAAGTGAGTTAGTAAGTAAGTAAGTAAGTAATGCATTGGTCCCATTGAGCTTTTATATTCCTTGACAACGCACTCCTGATGAAAATAAATGTTTAAGTGAGGAACAGGGGTGTCCTAAATCTTCTAAATACTTCCACGATACCTTCCGAAGTCTATTTATTTAATAGGGAGTGAATCGCCGAGGAAAAATTCTTCCGTGGGAACTTGACATAAGAAAGTGAAATCTTACATCTACATCTTCCAAAGTAATCCACGTCTACTTGTTTTCTTGGTGGAAGTCCACGTTCACAGTTAGATATAATCATATCCTTAATACTGTCGTACTCCACACCATCTTCACCACAAACCTAACATTAAATGTCATGTTTATCCATGTTAACATCTCATTTTGCATTGATAAGAACCATTTTATGTCATAAGCAATTAATGGTTAGGTATTTGAAATGTGTCGGTATCAAAAAGGCCTGAGACAAGAAGAAGAAATTGTAAAGTATTTGCAATATGTTTTACAAACGACGTGATACAACGTCATTCACGGGTCCCGGAAGCGCTAAGTCACCCACACAAGAGTCAGACAGAGAACAAACCCTCCACATCCCCCAAAAATAGTTTTTATTTAATAAGTTTCTTTATCCTCGCCACAGGATAATCCATATGGGCGAGGCCCCCAGAAGAGTCTTAGTACTTAGAACCTTTTACATGTCAGGTGTTTAGCACCCATACATGGGACCTCGGTTTAAAGTCTCACCCGATAGGTTATTAGTAATTCTAGTTGGTCAGCCCGGGATTCGATCCCACAACTCCAAGATCAGCATTGACTCCTAGTCTAGTGCTCTACCGATTGAGCTAAGTGGGCCGGTCCCAAAACTAAATGCTTCAAGCAAGCTTGTATACTCAATCCGAAATAAATAATATACTGTGAACTTTGATTTGTTTTCATAATTAGCCAAAAAGGGAGGTTATAACTACACTGAAGTGAAAACGTACCGTTCCTGGTGTATCACATATGGGTTTGTCACATACACAACATTTTGGTCCTTCTTCAGATTCAGGTATTGGAGTAGTGGACTCTGTAGTGATATAATATCAACACTTCATACAGTATAAGGTAACTAAAAACCAACTCACTTGATGCCATTAGATATTACACCAGAGCAGAGATCGCTCCGCCTGAGTGTTTGGCGAAGTCTGCTTGGCGAAGGTTTACAAGTTAATCCATTGGACCATACGATTTAAATTTACCGTTAAAAATTATTTAAATGGTACAGGTTGACAACTGGCGTAATGTCAATTAAAGAAGCGCGCGTTGCCAGTTATACTATATCATGACCTTTACTTTATTCACCAGACTAAAAAACAATATATAATATAAATGTTTATTAAAAGACGGTATTTGAAAAACGTCAAATAAATGTATCATTTTTTAAGAAAGTACCAATAATTCAAAGGACCATATAATGAGACAAAATAGCAAAGAGAAAAAAAGTTACATAGACATATATCTGCTAGGGCCCCTGAAATTTTTCCCCTCTAAAATGCTAATTTTTCACCGATAACTGATTTATTAGGCATTATGCATGACTATTGGCCCGATTCTAAACAAATAAAATATTCAACGTACCAATACAATCGCCATTTGCATCTTTTTCATAACCAGAACAACACGGACATTCATAAGTTCCAATCTTATTGGTACACGCACTGTTGTTACCACATATCTGAGTCTCAGATATTTTAGCCATTTCACATTCGTTTATATCTGAAAATGAAACCAACGTGTACGAGTCAAACCAAATTCACACACACCT
The DNA here is from genome assembly GCA_963678985.1 of Spisula subtruncata. NCBI lineage: Eukaryota > Metazoa > Mollusca > Bivalvia > Venerida > Mactridae > Spisula > Spisula subtruncata. The sequence goes on from OY787668.1 coordinate 1,326,978, forward strand.
TAATCGTTAACTTTGTTGTAGCCAAAATACCTTCAACAACATCACTTAACACAGCCATGGATGTAAACATCGTCGTTTCCAAAGACACCATTCGTATAACAAAGCACACATAAAGACGTAGGAGTGTTAATACACGTAACATGTATTACTACTAAATTTATTGCTTTAGTTTACGTATTATATGCCTCAAATATAACAGAGCTATATTTGTATAATGAAATACTGATTCAGATAAATAATCTAACTTTTTTACGTTTCAATAACATATTTGTCCTCCACCAATTTTATGGATCTTATATCACATAGAAAGATGAATACCATTGATGAATGACATGCACAGTTATATATTGTCCTTTGTCCCTTTAACAAGAATTTCCTTCCCCAACGTTTTCAAATATCACTAACAACAATGAATGCCATTATTCAAATACACATTCAAATGATATAACTTTCTATTAGATACATAGACGAATATATCACGAGTTGTCAATTGATATAAATCAATATTAAACGAGATTTGGAAATTTTATTAAGCGAGCCTCTGTCGAGCTTAATAATATTTCCTGAACGAGTTTAATATAGATATATCAATTGACAACGAGTGTAAGATTCTTTATATCATATGACACTAAAAAAGCAAAAAGGCATCGATTTATTGGAAAAATCGTTTATACTTCAGGTGGTACGCATAACTTTATACGTACTGGCTATACTAACCTGGATACAAGGAAAGTCATGTGATATAACGCATATAAGTTTCTATTGTAATATAATTTACCAGTGCAGCCGCCATGATCATAGTATCCTTCATTACATTCACATTTGAAGGAACCAATTGTGTTAACACACGTAGAATGTGCTGGACAATCATCTGTAGCCGTCAGACATTCGTCTATCTCTGTTAAAAAACCAAGTATATAGCATTCAGATATCAATATACTGTAAAATCATTTAATTTCGATGGGACTAAATTTCGTGATTTTGGTAAATAAATACATTTTGATGCGATGAAAATTCGTGGATTTGTGGATTTTGCATTTCAGATAATAAATACAAGGGCAAATTATTTTTCGTTGGAATTTTATTTCTTGGTTATAACTGAACCACAAAATCCACGAAATTCACGAAATTTAATGCTTTTACTATAAGTTGCAGCTGATGTTTGTTTTATCAAATAAGGTTATTTCTGCAGACATGTTCATACTTTTAGTACAACAAATGACACCAATGTAGTTGTACGACGATTCTGGACGATTTGGTAACCCTAATGCCACGAAAACATGGTCATTCAAGCAATTTCATAGCTGCAACTAATTTCTTCAGCGTTTCAAACGACGATGACAGCTGAAACCTTGCTTTCAGTGGTCAAATTGATTTTCTCGAACAATTGTGTGTTAGACATTGTACCCTGTAAGTGTAGTATGTGATGAGTGATTTGTATGTTTTCTGGCCCGGTGATTAGAAACATTGGAGTACGTACTCCATGCTCCAACTCGTACTCCGTACTCCTATTGGAGCATTTCTTAGTTACAAAAACTGCTGTAACTTCTTTATTACTGAATGGAAACATATGATATGGGGATTCATTTTCTTAATTAGATAATTTGCTACAACTTGGTGTTGGTTTTGAAGTAAAATTCTAAAGAAATCATTTTTTTCAAGTTGGAGCATGGAGTACGGAGTTCGAGTATTAGAATGACAAATATTTATAATCACCGGGCCTGAGCTCGGCTAACTGAGTGCAGTAGTTTCGTCCATGCCAATAAAGTGTTATCCTAATCCATTAAATTTTCATATAGATTCGAAAGAAATCTCGTTATAGCATACAGATGTACCAGTACTTACAGCATATTTGATCACATCTTATCACTTTGTTGCAATGTGTGTATAGAATATATAGTAAATTTCTGTGAAATTAAAATATGTTTACTGTTTCAAACAAACATACCTGTACAGTTACCACAGTCACCCATATATCCCATCTTACACTCACAAACGTATCCCACATCTACCGTATCTGTACGACGACAAACTTCATCGTCCCCACACGGTTTTTTAGTACACGGATCAGCTGAGAATACAAAATATTTGCACCTATAGTAAGACTGGTTGGCACTATATGACACCCAATAAAAGGCGATTCCTAACCCTAACCCTAACCCTTAACTTATTGGAAGCCTAACCCTAACCCTAACCCCCTAACCCTAACCCCTAACCCCTAACCCTAACCCTGGGGTAGCCAAATACCGGGTGTCATATAGTTTTAATCAGTAAGACTCGTCTCTATGCAGCATGACGTCATCACCAAGCAATGCCAAGAACAAATCTTAACTCATTTGACCACAAGGTTAAAGCAATACTTTCAAAAATGTATAAAAGGCGAAGTACCATACCATACTATATGGTAATTTGACAATCTGTATATGATAATGATAAACAAGTTGTGTTGGTACCTCTCTGTTAACAAGAAAATTTTGTCAGATATCACAAATGCCCGAGAAGGTATGTAGTATCTGAGACTACCGGAAATAATTAATAAATATTGTGACGCTCAAAAACTAAAAGAAGGATATTGAAATAGAAGACTATTTTCGGCAATGTTCAACCCTGCAATAGAAATAAGTATAAAATACATACGGGCACATTCTTCAACCCCGTCTCCATAGTAACCGTCAGGACAATGACAACCATGAAATCCTTCCCGTAAATCACATTCAGCCAGTTCATGACATTCAACTCCCTCTTCACTCATTGTACCATTCTCCAAACATACATGTGTCTTCGTACACGGACCGTTCGTTAGCACATCACCAACCTGGGGGTAAAGTGGTTTCATAAATAGAATATAATGATATAAGAGAAAATAGGAAGACAGCACTAAACAACCGAACAGAGACTGCATGCAGAAATTAACATACTTATATTCTCATAAAATAAGCATTAAAAAACAATTTGAATTCATATAAAGAAGAAAACAAACTTGCATAGTTTAAAGTTCAAAATTAGTTATCGTACGTACATTTACGAAAAGAAAATGCCGAATAAAACTAAAGCAAAGCATGGACGGTGTTTAATTAATTTTAAGTAAACATTGTAATAATGTTTCGTTTCTACGTAATGCGTTGGTAATTACAGATCTGTACGTTTTGAACAATAGCTAAGTTTGTATCAATTACATAAGCGCTCACAAACATTATTGCTATACTGGCTAAACAAAATTTAGAAACTAAACTCATATACAGGTCTGGTTTGAAAGAGTTCAATTCTACTTGGAGTATGCACCTTATAGTAAGTTCCTTCGTGGTAACATCCGCAGTCTTCTGGCAGGATGCACACCTTACCATCGAGTACATAACCTTCCTTACAGAAACATCCTTCCTGACATTGACTAGAAGCTCTCATAGTAACAGTCTCTTCAGTAACAACATCAAGACACGTCTTCTGATTAGCATATCCACATAACTCGTATTCCATGTTTTCACCGCATGTCTCCTCTAGAAAATAGACGTAATCATGACGTTAGCCTTTGAAACAAATATATACCCCCGAAATATTTGGTTGGGGTCTGCAACAACTTTGGAACCACTTCTCAGGGTAGTTACTTGTGCCTTGGTGTTTCTGATTTCTGTGCTCGGCTGGTTAGGTTAAGTGCTACCTTCCATGTCGGATTTTCTCATACCTTTTTTACATGAATTGGGTTATTTATTTTCGTAGGAAAGGGTATATACCCTGACAAGACCGTTGGTCTAAATGTATAACGTGTATTGGTTCCTGCTGACCAATTAAAATGTTACATACGTCATGTTTATTAAATGTTGTTATTTGAGACAGAATATGACCTTTTAAGTACAAATATATATGTGGGTGTATGGATAGTAATTCCGCAATAAAACAGCTTATTCAACAAGCCGATAACGAGAAGGGGGCAATTTAAATCACAAAACAAACCGAGAGGGCAAATGGAAACAGTGATATTTACCACAGAACCCCGTGACCCTAAATTTAGTTATTATCACTCCATACTGGTTCCTGCAGATATTGTCTAGAAACGAGGCTGCTTTACAAACATCTGAAATTAACAATATACCATAAAGTACTCAATAACATATAAGCCAAGTTATAAGTTAGTGACGTTGATCTTGTCGTATCAACAATGTGGTTATACATGCATGTATTGTAAAACGGTCACAATTTATACATAACCATACTTAATTAATTTATCGCAATCACAAAACTGATCACTTCCAATGATTTAATAGGGTAAGAAGATTCGTACCAGGTCGTAAAGTTAAGGTCCACTATCACACAGCAGGGTTCTAACAGAAATTGTACCTCATTACAAAATGTACATATTTTTTAAATGCCTCTTCATTCCTAGATTTTGCTAACATTTTAACACCCCAGACAAAAACATAACTCGTTAATAGGTATTTCCATCATAAGTTCAAATAATGCGATATCAAAACAACATACTGAACATAACATAGAATAACCTACCTTGTTCAACATCACCTACACTATGACAAGCATCGTAAATACAACCATACTGTAACTTGTCAATCATATCAGAATCCATCAACCTTAGACATTCCTGAAAGCAAGGAAAATACAAATATGTAAAATGTACCAAGTTGATAAATATTTTTAGACATGTTCCCGTTCAACTAACTGTGTATTTACCCCGACCTGCTAAACCGACAAACAGACGATAAACTGAAAATGTACTTCTTTGATTCACTAACTAATTTAAAACAATAGCATCATCACTACTCATACCCAATGCAAAAACACATTGAGGTCTGACAAACCTAAAATGTAACCCGAAATAGTTTGGTTGTTGGGTCCTTTTAACACTAAAACACTAAAATGGAAATGCATCTTCCATATTACCTTGAATGGTCCAGTCATAGAGTAAATCTTATGACACGCAAATTGTGCTTGTGGTAGGTCCAATTTCTCACATAATTCTGGTTCCTCTGTACCGCTACAGTTAGCCGTACATTCAGGGAATTGATCATTATAATCAGCAACACCCCAAGACTCACCAAACAGTTGGAAACTATTTGTCTGCAAAAATATAAGTATGGTAATTTCATATACAGTATATACCAATCGTAAAAGCTCGGCCATTTCCGTTTTTCTCCGGTAAATACATTTTCCATTGGATAAAAACCGAGGTGTTCAGAATGAGTATATACATGTTACATATCAGTAGATAACCCGGGAGACACTTTGCGCGAAATAAATCGAACGTTTATTTTTTTCTTTGTATAGTTCTCTGTGGACTAAATTCACGCTAGAGTATCGGAAATACTAACGTATTGAGTACATTCGCAAAATTCGCAAATATTGCAAAGTCACTCACTTAACCACCATATTGGTCAGAATCATAAGAAGGACACGTTCGTTTACATTAATGCAGGTTGCAGGATTAATACAATACAGGTCCTTATTATGTATTAATGATTAAAGAATGCTTTATTTGCTTCTTAAGCAAGAATTGAAAACTTTAAACCATTGTTCGAACCCATTAAATTGGCTACCGGAACGAGTAAAATTACTGAATTAAGAATATTGTTTAGTAAAGTTACTTATCACTCCCTATGGAAATGGACTTCTTGAACGGTGTTTAATATTCAGATGTATTCAATGTAGTTACAAACAATTCTGACTGGCTACCAAAAAAAGTTTACTGCCAAATTCAGATTATTCTCTTACATTGCATTTACCCACGATTCTCCCTATATATTAACTACAGAAACTTGGTTTAATATGAACTAAGGCACCGCCTAAATGAGGGATTAAATACAAATTGGATATCTGCTAAGCTATGTTTCAGATAGAAACTGACTAAATATGAGTTGAATTTAGATGTTATAAGATATACAAAGATAGTTATTGATCAGCAACTGATCACTTTTCCTCTTTAAATTTAAGACCAGAAATAATAATTATTCAAAATTTTAGATTGGCTATGTATGTGTGGTTTATGTTTGTAGTGTGTAGGCATCCCTAACCTGGAGTTTTACCTATATTATACTGATTTGTTATACATTGCAACGTAACGTCATGAGTCTTTTTGGCGTACTTTTGTTATGACGTCATTTCCTGTTATTTGTGACGTCATGACATCACGTCTTGTATTGGCGCCGTGTATCCAGTACAGTAGCGTATTTCTTACTTCTCTTTGTTTTTTTAATAGTTTGTTTTATTTATTGAATATTTTTAAAGATGGTTATAATTCGAAAGAAAATGATAGGGGGCAACCGTTTACAGATTACTATTTTTTTATTTTCAAAGGACCATTCACCTCGGAAAACTGCCTGAAATTTTTGACCGGAAATAACTTTTTCTGAAAGCATTAGTACCGGCAGAGACTCGACGAAGATACGCACGTGGACATTATTGGTATGGGTATTTACAATAGCCAGCTTCGCTGGCTATTTAATCCCCTATTACTATATTTAGATATTTTTATTTTATCAATTGAACAAGCATACTCACAGTTGATCCTTCCTCATCCGGACATTGAGGGCCGACCACAAGATCATCTGTAGAATTACCATTATAGTTACCACATAATCCACATGTTTTACCACCGAAATCACCCGGTGTATATAGTTCAATCACCTCCTCACCGTCCCATTTGAGTTCCAATCCAATATCAGTATGTACCTCCTGCATACGAAAAAATAGGAAGAGTTTATTAGCTATCATGTAAGTTTTATCCATATACGAGCGCATGTACATTCTTTATGACCTAAAAGATTATCTATCACTGAATGGATTTAAAGGTGTAGACACTGGTTTGTTAAAATTATTTCTTTTACTCTATGCCGATGATATTGTATCTTCTCTGACAGTAAAGAAGGATTACAGGAGGGTTTAGATATTTATCCGATTATTGCGATAAATGGAAGTTAGTTGTAAACGTTAATAAAACTAAAATTATGATTTTTAAAAAGGGAAGAAATCGTTCACGGAATCATCAGCCTTTTACTTATAATAATAATGTTGTTGAAATCGTTCACCAATTTACATACTTGGGTATTGTATTCACAACAAATGGATCTTTTGAAAAACTTTTTGAAACATTAAGTGGACAAGCACTAAAAGCTATCTATAAAATGAAAATGTATTTGCATAAGTTCAACAAATTGAAAATTAGTCATACGTTAGATATTTTTGAGAAACTCATAGTACCGATATTAAATTATGGTTCCGAAATTTGGGGGTTTAGTAATGCAGACAAATTAGAAATAATTCACTTACAGTTTTGTAAACAACTTCTTTGCGTAAAAAAGCAAACCCAGAATAATTTTATATACGGTGAATTAGGGACAATACCTTTAAAACAAAATAGATATGTTAACATCATTCGTTTCTGGCTTAAAATAACACGCGCGGAGGACAGAAAACTTACAAAACAAACTTATAATCTCATGTTAAATGATATTGAAAACAGCGCAAATACTGTAAATTGGGCGTCAAAAGTTAAAAATATTTTACAAATTACTGGGTTTTATCATGTATGGCTTTTTCAAGGAGTAGAAAATAGTACCACTTTTATTAGTTTGTTTAAACTACGAATAAAAGATATCTTTACACAAAATTGGACTGCAGAAATTAACAAATCATCACGTGCAAGTACTTATTGTTTACTAGGAAAGTTTGGTTTTAAATCTTACTTAGATGTTATAGATATAAAGAAGTACAGAATAAGGTTTTCTCAACTTATAATGTCAAGTCACCGATTAGAAATTGAAAGTGGAAGATGGACTAAACCCAATAAAACACCAAGAAATGAACGAAAATGTAAAATTTGCAATTCATTAGAGGACGAGTTTCACTTCATATAAGAATGTCCACTTTACAATAACTTACGTAAAATACACATTGACAAGTATTTCTGGCAAAGACCAAATATACCAAAATTTATTGAACTTTTAACATCAGAAAATCATCGTACTATCAAGCAACTGTCAGTTTTTGTATTCAAAAGTTTTGAATTACGTGACTGTACTGTATTTGTGTAACCATATATATGCTTTTCTCTGTTATACTGTAATATTGTTTTGTTATTACTGTGTTATATTTTGCTGAATGATCATTTACTGCCATTACCATCATAATCTATTTGAATATGCTTTAAGTCACATTTACTGTATATACTGCATTCTATCATTTATATTTGTACATACTTGTAAACTGTTGGGCTTCAAGCCTTATGTTTGAAATAAATTATCTATCTATCTATCTATCTATCTATCTATCTATCTATCTATCTATCTATCTATCTATCTATCTATCTATCTATCTATCTATCTATCTATCTATCTATCTATCTATCTATCTATCTATATTAATAGTTTATCAGTTTATGTAAGTGTTTTCCATATACATTTTTATAAACGTACATACATGACAATACCTATTAAACATTATACCACAGCTAAAAGATGCACATGGCTATTTTACACATAAGAATAAGATAATTATATAATGTTAAAGTGTATAGAGCTATATCGGGCGATATTTTTTTAAGTTTCAAACACCGAAAAACAATTATGCTTTCATATTCATTAGATGATTTTTCTCTTCGGTTTTAACAGAAACTCTGTCTGTAATTTATTGAACTGTCCATTTTCATACGAAAGTGTTCTAGAACACCCTATGAAATTATAAGAATCGTTTATTTTTCGACGATTTAATCAAACTACACGGAACCCATCCAAAGTTTTAATTTGCAATTAAGGTAGACTAGTATCATAGTAAAAACGATGCCAGTAATTATTTTGACATCAAATGACTGTTAAAATATAGCTCTATACACTTTAAGTCACATAGTAAAACAGTTAATTTAATTGTTTTACAATTATCTAGTGCACCTATCCGTAAATATTTGAACAATCGGCCAATTATATGTCTATAATAAAATAAATGTAGAAAAATACCATTAATGAATAAAAAAAATCTCACCAAAAGTCTAATTGAAATATTAAACTACACCTTGTTTTTATCTGGCGCATGTGTCATTGACTAATGGAATAAACTGTAAATTATTTCTCGATACTATAATAAATTTTAAAATAAACATTAAGGAATAAAATTATAAGTTTTGACGGAAATATTGAACTAAAGCACTGTTACATTAAACATTTTAGAAAATAATCAGAGTACATTTGTAATTAACATTTTGAACAATTTACTGAAACAGCAGAAATATCAAACTGACCACATGTCTTCCAAAGCGCATAATGATGATTTGATCATTCCTGAAATACGTATATGTCACCCCATCCACTCTTACTTCATTGTTCTGCATCAATGTTATCGTCTGAAATAAATACAGATAATTTCCAACCACAGATTAGTATAGCATATCACTGATACTAACCATGACCCCTTTGATATTTCCACAGACACATTTTTGTCAAATTTTCTGACCAGCACATTTTACCATTTGACTACCAGTATTTAGCTGGTGCAATGCTCAATAAGTTAATTAGTCAAACAATAAATATTGTTATATTAACTGAATTTTAAATGGATAGCCTTATAAAGTGAACATATATGTCCTTAACATGTAAAGGTTATTTAACTGTTGCACATTAAACGCACCAATCGAGTTTCGTGCAAATGTCGAGCTGAGCATTAAAATAGTTTTACAAGTGTATAATCATGGGGCATTAGTTCTCCTAAGGTACAGCATTTTTACAATCGACGAAGCATAAATCATAATAGTGATGTAATTATTTAGCTTACGTAGCCATATATTTTGAGAGTGACTTCCTTCACCCAGGATACGCCTGTTGTTGTACCACGTGATTTGAACGTTGTAAGGACTTCAAATGTAGGGGTGGAGCCTAAATCGTCACATTTATCACGTGACATGACGTACTGACATTTTCCTTGATAATCTATCATGACGCTGTCATACGTCATACAATGTGGGTCACCAAAACATGCACATAAAGCCAGAGCTGAAAGAAGATATGATCGAAGTTTAAGATTTTTGGTCAATATATTAGGCCTAAGTTCGGTGATGTAGATACTTTTATATAGGGCTTCCCCAGCATCAACTGGATGTTGCGGTTTCGTAACCGTGACCGCAGGTGTCAGTAAGTCAAGAAAAGCAAAGACTACAATATATTATATAGATCTATTAATTTAAATAATTGGCTTAATTTCATTCAAAGCACAATCCAACAAAGCGAATTCATACAAAAGTAATAGGGGGTTTACTACCCTAGCACTAGTTTTAATCTAGTGATTCATTTCAAACTCGCGTCCAGGGTTAAGAGATATTTCAATTTTGTCCTCTATTTCTATTTGAGATGTTTCAGTAGATGCAAACAGAAAAATGTTTTTGAAATCCAGAAATACGCATAATTTCAATTTATATAGCATGCACATAGAAAACAGTCCCGTCATTTGGAAACTCAAAACACTGAAATTAAGGGGGTCAAATACATGTAAATACTGAGAGTACATATTATATGTGCACATATACTCACGTTCACATGAAGTTCCGTTGCCTCGATAGTTTGGGTTACATCTACATTCAAAGCTCCCGTCAATATTGATACAACGAGCGTTCTCATGGCAATTATGGGTTCCTAAATCACATTCATCAATGTCTACAAATATATGATAGCATACGAATGTAAGCTACGAAAATATAATATCTTCTGTGACACAGAAAGGTTCGGAGTATTTTTACATACGCATCAAGCAAATCGCGTTAATTCATCACAATCATGGTGGTGGAAAACAGGCATTAATAATCATACACAACACACATTATTTAAACTAAGCATATACTGCTTGGTTTTTAAAATTATAGAATACGACTTATTAGTTGTGAATTACATATTTGAAGTAAATATTACTTTTCAATTGTTCGACCTAAACATATTTCGTTATGAGATGTGGTTGAAGGAAAAATACGAAATATGAGATGTGGTTGCAGGAAAATTACGAAATATGAGATGTGGTTGCAGGAAAAATACGAAATATGAGATGTGGTTGCAGGAAAAATACGAAATATGATATGTGGTTGCAGGAAAAATACGAAATATGAGATGTGGTTACAAGAAAAAATATATTTTAAGACATGTGTCATGCACCAGTATAATTAAATAATCTCATACGTGAACAATATCAGCCGATGATGTATCACTCACCTAAACATCTACGTTTTCCAATCTGGGTGAAGCCTTTCCTACATACACATTCAAACGTTCCTGGTAAATTGTAACAATCAGCACTCCATGGACAATAACTCAAAGCACACTCGTTGTCATCTAATTTGTTAATGGAAATGATATTCATATGCAATTACATATAAAATTATTATGAAAAACTAGGCTTTGCAAAATAGTTTTTACACGCGTCTTAAGGTTTATGTACTAGGTAATTTTTCTTTAAAGTAGACACCATTTTTACAAGAACGCATTATAACGACAAATAAATCGTTGTGATCCTAAATCATAAACGCTATGCATGTCAGCAGCATTTGTTTCAAATCATACTTCACCAAAATACAGCACATTTACAAGTGAATCTATGGGATAGTTGGAACGTTGACAACGTTTTTGATGTTTTTGCTACCCAAAAGTTCTTTCAGAAAAAGCTGCATTCGCCTGGTGTTTGATGTTTAAACATGCTCAAAGGTCAGTTGCAGTAAAATAACTATTAGTTATAAGTTATAACCAATATACTGCATAATATATAAGGTCACATTGCATACCATAGCAGTCTCGTCCATTGGCCAATTGCTATGTAGATAAATGTAAGAAATGAATCAACATAAATAACAAAACGAACCATAACAGTCTCGTCCATTGGCCAATTGTTATGTAGATAAATGTAAGAAATGAACAAACATAAGTAACCATACAAACCATAACAGTCTCGTCCATTGGCCCACATACTATCATTCCTTCCATATCCTTGCCACCCAGGTAGACACTGACACTCGTAGGAACCAAACGTATTCACACATTTTGCGTTGATGTTGCAATCATAGAAACCCAACTTACATTCGTCAAGATCTGCAATAGCCAATAAACATTTGTTTCTTGTAAGAGACTAATTTTTCACCCGTAGACAACAGTCGACTGCTCCCCATGTGTGTGGACTACAAATTCGGTAGTCGAAACGAGTTTCAATCATGAAATTACCAAACAGATATATGGGGAACTAATCAACAGTTTGCTTACGTCAACTTTCAAATAGTTTTATATATATCATACCAAACAGTTTAGGCATACCAAAGTCTACTTTATTTTAGTTAGGTTTTGACTTACGTTACATTTTATTTTTCATTATATCATACCAACCAAAGTTTTCTCGTGGACAGTTAAGGTTTGGCTTACGATTCATCCCTTTATATAACATACCAAACCTTTCTTGTTCACAATTAAGTTTTGGAGAACGGTTAATTTTTTAATATGACATACCAAACTTTTCTTGAGCACAGTAACGTTTTGGCTTACGATTCATTTAAAATATTTTCAATATATTTATCATACCAAAGTCTTCTTGAGCACAGTAGAGTTTTCCGACTGTAAGTTGACCCGAGGATTCATCAAAACCGGTACTCAGGAATGTTAAATCTTTGATTGGTAAACGATTGGTGCTATTGAATATACCAGCATCTGACCTTTCTTTATCGTCGGCAGCGTCACAATTACAAGGTCTGTTTGGGGTAAAGAATAGTAGATAACAATTACGTTTTGGAGCGTGAATATTGTTGTTACGTCAGTTGAATTAACGTAAATGTCTTGGTCCAACTGAGACTTTATTTTGCATCAGCGATGTACTCCCGATTTAATAAATATGCATCGGAAGGCATCGGGGAAAAGGGTCCTCGGGAACTAGGGGAAGCCTCGGGGTAGTCATTAAAATGTGTGATATACATGTTCCCAATGACATGCAAAGCTAATTTTTCTAAATCGTGGGTACATCCCCGAGACAAAAACATGCTGAGCGGGACCAAGGCATAACAAGAATTTCACAGATCCATGTTTGTTTTAAAGAAAGGTAGCAGCTGATTTTAACCATCAACACTCAATATGTGCACTTCTCAATGTATTAGTATACGTTTCATATATTGGTCAAAGTAACGACAGAAGATGTTATATATCAAAGGTCATAACTAGTGTTAGGAATCGGCCAGAATTTCATAATCGATTATCGGTTTTATAAAACACGAATCGATTGCTTGGTTTCGGGGCTTTTTTGACTGACTATCGATTATAATCGATTAATTGGTTTATCATTCGTCATAACAAAAGATAAACATAGTACTAATATAGCGTTTTTTCAGCGACCTGGATATTTGGTAAAACTAAATAGATTTTATGAAATGAAGATTATTTATCACAGTGTATAAACCAAATCACTGTATGACTTATCGGATTATTATAAAGTTCAACTTGTATCATTTATTGCAATTGAAAGCATGTGTAAAATCTGATCACTCTATTCCTTATAGCCGTACTCAATGTATAATTCAACGTGTACTCATTATTGCAACTGCCGGGAATCGGCTCGTTTGTAGTATAATAGTGGTATACCTGTTACGGGCTGCAAGAGTTGTTCTAATTTCGCCATCATTTCAATGCAAAGGAGAAATTATAAATTACCTGCTAACATTTTAAAATAGAATATACTATCAAATCGAGAGACAAGTAATTTTCATACAATTTCTAACTTGTATGGAATAGAGATAGTATAATTGGGATTTTTTTCAATAACAACACGTATTCTGTAGAATTATTATTATTATATTAACGTTTCGGCCGAGGCCTTCTTCAGAATAACAAAACAACGGATGTGACGTCATTTTTTTTTTTTTTTTTTTTTTTTTTTTTATAGAGATAGTATAAAATACCTGTTAAGTGCTGCAAGTGTTGTTTTATTTTCGCTGCCACCACAGAATCCATCTCTCCCACAGTTACATTGATGACTATACCAGTGTCCATTACCAACATACGTCTCGGTACCAGGCATACCTCCTTGCCAGGAGAAAAATCCAAATCCACTCAGTAACTTGAAATAAATTGTGATGGTAAGGTACATGTAAACACTTTTTTGGCTTTATTCTATTTTTTTTTTCTTCACATAAGGAAAACGTTTTGAAATAACAATTTATAAAGGAAAATTTATACATAACATTTTATTTTGAAGCCGCATGAAGTGGCTTCCTTCTTGGAATGCAATGCTAAATTCGCGCATGCACATGATAAATATTTTAGGGAAAATTAAATGGGAAGGAAATCCCCATTAAAATGTACTTAAATGATGTTAAGAAGTATATTTAACGGAAAAAAGACTACTGCTCAGGAAAGTTTATCACAGGAGTCGCTTTTCATATAAATATTCACTAAACTTATTTATTTAGAACCAAGAAATGTCGTCACGTGCAGACTTGTTGATGCACTGTGATTTGCTAAATGAGTCGACCAAGCACACCTGCATGTACATGTATGTTATCTCCAATGTTTCACTTCAGGTAACTGTTTTAATATTTTTCATTGCTTTGTTCGCAGTTTGTGACATGATATTTGGGTTCATCTGGGACAGTAACTGGGACAATTCACCGCAATGCCTCGCTCGATCACAAGAGGTCACCGTTTTGGAATAGTTTTATGGAACTAGGTTACCCAGCAGATGTTTTTCAGCGGGAACTTGGATATTTTGCTTGTTTATTAGGCTTTGAGTCAGCATTGTTTTGTGTGTTTGTGCTTTGTTAATTTATTTATGTTTTTCGTGCTCGACTAATTAAGTTGAGTGCTTCCTTCAGTTTATTTTTTTTCTTGTCTATTTAAGTATTATTCAGTGTGACTTGTATACTGTTCCTGTATTTGCCATTGTGATGCTCTGCTGTTTCTGTTAATGGCTGCCCACCCAGTCCGATTAATCATTTTCCTTAACTCTGTTTACGCCTGCCATATTTCAGCAGAAAGCTGACTGACAAATATAGGCTTTGCTCGGGATATCACAGCTCACCTTGGTTTTGAAGCAGTCATATTTAAATGGTTGGTAGCAGTAGCTAGATATCTCCGTCAGTGCTGTAAGCCCAGGATATTCCACATTATAGTATTTGATCTCGACTGTTTCATCGTATGTGACCGTGGTACGAACTTCTCTGTCGTGTCCGACAACAGTGACACCTGAATTATATAATAGGAAAGTGTGATTGTAACGGAAACACATTAATGCCTAGGTACCATTGAGTCTTTTTCTTCGGCTATGTACTCTCGATGGAACTAACTAACTTTCAGGAGGCATTGGAAACAAAGATTTCACAGATTTTCTAACGAGTTCCCCGAAACTTCCCATATAGACCACGAGGCCCCTTATCTCGATGGCTTTCGGTGCCCATTTATTAAATCGGGAGTACAAAGCCGAGGTAAAAATTGGACCTTGGCATAACTTGTTGGTCCACTTTACCTAATTAACTTGGAAATTGGTATTTTTTGTCGGCTAGGTTGGGGGTTTTTTTGTCGGCTAGGTTGGGGTTTTTTTTGTCGGATAGGTTGAGTTGTTTTCGTACATTTATAGTGGATGGTTGTTCATATTTCAGGAACTAAATGTTAATTTAGTTTGAGAGTAATAATGGTTTCAGTGTCAGAAATAACTAGACATACATAGATGATGTATAACATCTGGTACATTTTACGTTGTGGAGTGACGTATAAATTTATATATATTGAGAATATATATTTTATGGTCAACGCTAGTGATTGTCCAAATGTTTGTCAAATCCTTTCATTATTGGTATTGTACCGGTAGTTTAATACATAACTGTTTTAATAAATGCAATAGCATTACACCCATTTAGCTTCTTATATCTATGACAGCCATAAAAGTCTCAATACCTTGTGCCGCGGGAACATAAGTAACTTACCTCCAGATTTTCCTGCCTTTTTTAGAATCTTCATATCACAGTAGACGAGATAAGGTTCTACTTCAGAAGATGGCATAATAAGATGTTCTCCTGAACGGAAGCCACGTTCATGCGCATCCTGGCAATCCACGGGTATGTCTGCAATTATTCATTCTTATAATTCAATGGCTAAACATTAATATTTCATAGGAACAATGTACGCTGGTTGAACGAGAAAGGCAATTATTTATAGAGCAATATGTTTGTCATTAGTTTACGTAATAAATGGGTAACATCGCATGTCAAACAACTTGCGAATTATAAATGTGATACATTTGAAATAAAATCTTGGCACTTTGTTTTCAGGTAGTTTTACTCAACATATTGTAATTTATCAGTGGCCAATTGATAATCTAGCATTAAGAACAACAAACGATGCGGACACTATTTATGTACATGTTTTTACTTTATGAAACATATTTGCACATACCAACTTCTTTAGGAGCACATCGAACATCTGTGATATCATATAGACCAGACGCGTCATCTAGATCCTGTCCGCCAAACATTAACTCGGTGACAGGTAAAGCATCTCGGTCAATTTCATTGGCATAATCAACGCTGTAAATAATATCCCAATATAAATATGTTTTATAATTAGTAATGGTTTTGTACCCAAATGAGGTACACACGTGTTTTTGTTTATTATGAGCATTGATTCAAAGAACATGTTATATCATGTATACATGGTTCTTGTGTCAATCGTTGAATTGAATGTTTCTTTGTCTTAAGATGCTCACTTTGATTAGGAAATATAGAAATATGGAAATTTATTCTTGATGAAACAAACAACAATAGCCTATGTTTGGTGTATTCCGTCTCACATTGATGGACAAAATGCGTATGTTCTCCATAACCAAGTGAATTGTAGAAGTTGTATTTTCAGTATGCTATTCCCCATATTGCGGCAAATATCAATGTCAAAACGTCTAAATTCTGTAATGATCTGGTATACCACTATGATCAGTTTCTGACTAATTAACTGTACGCTGCATTTTGCCTCAATAAGTCATACAAACAAAGTCATGCATTATTCATAAGATAAACAAAGTTTTTGATAAAGGTTAATTTACGTCATTTTCTCTCCTACTGCATCACAGTGACATTTCTCGTCTCCAGGACAAGTGTGAAGAACATTACACGCACAACCGTCAATTGAAGAATCGCCAGCCACGCCAAAACTCGATGATTTTAATCCACCATATTTTCTGTAGTATCCACCTGACGGGTGTGTTAGGTTGGTCAGTGGCGAGTTGTAGCATACATAATGGAGACCCTATAAACCAAACAATAGACGGGTAAGATTAAAACTATAATGCAATTCAGTTTCATTATCCAAGAACTGTTTTAGGGGATTGACCAATCAAGTGGTACAGTGATTATTGATTGGTCGAGGATTTATTTACAGATTTTAATTAAGATTGCTCGAGAATCTAGTTACAGTTATTTTGATTGGTCAATCATTTGTTACAGTTATTTTGGTTGGTCAATCATTTGTTACAGTTATTTTGATTGGTCAAGCATTTTGTCATGTGGGGTGAATGTGATTGCTTAAGCATTTTGTTACAGTGATTATGATTGGTCGATCATTTTGTTGCAGTTATTATGATTGGTCAAGCATTTTGTAACAGTATTTATGATTGGGCAAGCATTTTGTAACGACGGATATGATTGGTCAATGATTTTGTAACGACGGATATGTGTGGTCAATGATTTTGTAACGACGGTTATGATTGGTCAATGATTTTGTAACGCTAGTGACGATTAGTCAATTTTTTTGCAACGACGATTATGATTGGTTCATTGGAAGCTTACCTGATGACAGTATCCGGATATCATGGCCAGGGCATGCACCTGATCGTAGGTTACTGAATCATACTCTACTGGTATTGTCAAGGTACGTGGAGGAACCATTCCCACAACAATTCTATCTGAATCTTTTATTACCGGCACCTAGAATCAAACATACATCAGCTGTATTAAAAATAACAAATATCTTTTCAAAATAGTAGTAATTATTATCATGAAGTTTAACAATACATCGCTGGCTTAGAATGATAAGGTCGTAAGTACGAAATCGATATTTTGAGAAAACAAAAAAAAATTACCCGAAAATTTACTCTTTACATATGGAAAAACTTACTTTAACAATTTCATTTTGGTCAACAAGGCAAGTTCCAAATTTTCATGAAAATAGACTCATGAGAAACGCATTGTAATGTTGATTTCAAATATGTATTAGTCTTATAATGTTGTAAGTAGTAGTTACGACCTTTTCACTCTAAACAATAGAAATGTGACATAAGGAATGGCTATTGAGGCAAGATCTACAGTATACTAGGATCATGTATTTTCCACCGATTAGTTAGAAGCATTGTCTGATATGAACCATATCGGGTAAAATGTCACAAGTAACCAAAAATATAAACTGACATTAGACAAATTCAAGTGCTAATGTAAAATCATCAACTCCTCAGGTTGTTTTGTTCTGTCCGTTTTACACAATTTCAATTTGTTGGAATGGAAGAAGATGGCTTACATCATAATTATTAAGAAGGAGAGAACGCCAAGTTCAACATGATTATATGTATTAATATAGAAAGTTATACTAGTATATTCTGAACTAAGCTTTTAAAGATTTTTATATCATTACAATAACAAAAAGTTTATAATCTTACATTAAGATATTTTTAATAAATATTAAAATGTGCGAAATGGCATACCACAGTTATTCCAACGCTCTTGACAGTTTTGAAATCGCAGACTACGGCAAATGGTTCAACACCACCAGCCTGATCGGGGTCCACGGCGTAAGTATGGTTACCGAAGGGGTTTGTCTTCGCTCTGTTTGCTCTTATGTCTTCACAATCTCTATATAAATCTGAAATTCAGTTTCAAATATTATTAATGGAAGAGTATTAAACAATTTTTAGGTCCCCGTATATGTGGTAAACAATTTGTATAGCAATGTTCAATTGAAATATTTTTACTACATGTATATGTGATTGATCGATATTCAAGCAGTCATACAAAGTTTACTGTATTTCGCAATATCTATACTATAATAATTAAAACATAAAATCATATACATTTTTTTATATTTGTCACAAAAATGTATTGCAAGAAAGGTCCTTATTCCGAAATCTTCTTTATCAAACACATTAACAACTTTATATTTACCAGTTAGCTACCGTCAAGTGAAGTTAGGTATGTTTTTGCACTCGCCTATCATTTGTGATACATATGTGAAGTTTCTGGGATCTAGCACTATGTATTATTAGCACTATATATTAATAGCACTATATTAATAGCACTATATTAGTAGTACTATGTTATTAGATTTTTATTGGGTATTTTAGTGTACCCAGGTCTTTCTCTGCACTGCAGTAATCAGTGGCCAGTCTATACAAATACCTTTACTATATATAGTACTATACTTCTGTAGAGGTTGGTGATCATATCAATTAGCACCCCAGGAGGTGTTAACTAGCCATCATAGATAATTATCAAGTTTAAGGGAGTTTAAATACCAATACACTCTTATACAGATATGCATATACAAATGTAGATAGATATGTCAAGCTTTAATTAGATTATATTGTGTATTGTGTTTGATAAATGCTTAAATAGTAAATTTCTTTATTATCAACAGAATATTGTCATGTTTAGTGTTGATTTATTCAGTATTTCATAAGTAATAAGATGGCAGTGCTAAAATGTAGATTTGAAGTCTAGTTTTATAGAAATTGTCTTTTATTTGTTTTGCTTACTCCAGTACATGTGCACTATGTTTTACATAAAAGTGTTAAATGGTCAAAATCTTTATTTTTATCAGAATGTGGTTATATTTGGTGTCTATTAAATCAGCATTTTGTTAGGAATATGATGGCATTGTTAGTTTGTTGATTGGAAGTTTAGTTTTATGGTAATTGCCTCTACAAAATATTAGTGTATTGAATGTTGTTGTTTTAATTGGCTTAGTGTGATGAGTCACTGGTAGACATTAGGCGGTGCTTATCAGTGTCTCAGAACTGTCAATCTTCAGAATACACTGACTGACCAGTTGACCAGAGGCTTATCAGCCAATCAAAATCTTTTATTAAACATTGTCCACTGACCAATTAGAGGTTATGTAAGATCACTATAAATAAGCTTGCAGGTGTTTTTTTAGTCATTCTCTGCTGCAAAGGAAACTGGAAAAAGACTAAAATCTGTGATTATCTACTGGTAATTAATTATTTAATTAATTATTTTTAAGACACTTAGGAAATTTCTGGAGTTTTGACAATTTGATGTAAAATTAGATTTATACTTAGGATATTTTAGTAGGAAAATATTTAGACACTTAGATTATTTTTGGACTTTAAGCATTTTGTCATAATTTGGGTTTATACTTAGAAGTTTAGAACAATTGTACACTTTGATTACACTTTTGATAAATACTAGTAGATTTCGTTGTTTGTGCAATTGTGAATATTTAATGATAGTTTCATCACTTATAAACCATGTGGTTTTTATTTCTCTTTGCACTTGTTTTTAACTTCGTAACTAACTGGGTTATATTTTTTACAATTATCTTGAGTTTTGGACTATACTTGTACTTATATTTTTCCCAAGAAACTTACTCCTGCAGAGGTGTATGCAGAATATAGCTGTTGAACTAGGCTGATCGATAGGTGTATTCTGAATACTTGGCATATGTATATACTTGTACATTTTATTTCATTTTACTTTGGTATTTTGATTTTGTAAATACACTTTGATTTTTGTATCTTTGTAATTATTGCTTTAATGTTATCCTTTTTCCTGGTTTACGACTGCATTATTTCGTTTGTACGATTTCGATCTTGTATATAATTAAAACCTGTTCAGTTAATTTGGCGTTTGTCGTACTTCTTTGATAGTTTTGTACTTATTGGGTTCTGGCTGACCCTAGATAGCCAGTGGTGTCATCCTGACGAGAGAACCGGCTCGAACGAACTAAGAACCCTGGGCGCTAAGTTCGGGTTCGCCACGCATAATTGATGTTTCCAAGACTTTCCCCAAAGCAAATAATGTATATTAAACTACCATAACAAATTTTGACGTACAGTCAATCTTGCATTTTGCTAATCAATTTATAGAGTAACAAGCATCAAAATATTTGATAATACGCTGAGTTTTTTGTAAACAGAATAAACAACATTTGTTCCAGGCCTAAATAGATAACTCAATCCTACAACTACATGGGTATGTAAGTGTTGTGGTGTTTCTGATTGCTGTGCTCCACTGGTAAAGTTGAGTGCTACCCTGTCTGATTTCCCCATACCTTAATTATGGTTGTGATAGTTCATTCCCTAAAGCTTAAATGCATAGAATTAAGAAATGTGTTAGTTGATAGCTTTGCATTAATATATACAATAACGATGAACAAATCAGTATTCCATCTACCAAAACATTTGACAGGTCCAACTTTCAGCTTTCTGTAGCCGCCGCCAGATGGTCCCAGAACAACTCTCATGATGGGTAACATTTGGTCATCCACAATCAATCCTCCGTCAATCTGTACCTTCCCTAGTTTACACTGACATTCTCCTCCAGAACATACTGCAATATTCGATACACTTGATTGTACAACGTCTTAAACTAATTCAGCAATAAGTTATCAATAAAAAGGGGATAAAAATAATGTTTGTAGCAAAATAGCTCTTACTTATCAATATTTCGACCTATTGGTCTTCTACGGGAGCTTTGCCACACTTTAAATAAATATTTATAAATCTGACTGTCATTCTATGAGCTGCACTAAAAAGCTCCTGTAGCAGACCAATAGGTCGAAATATTGTAAAATAGGAGTTATTTTGCTACAAACACTAAACCAAAATTATGAATACTTTTTAATCTAGTGTTAAAAGGATTTGAAGGAAGATGTCTCAGAAAGATCCTGAGAATACATTGGCGCAAAAATATATCTAACAAAGATGTAAAAGAAAGAATTGGTATTAGGGATAAGAATACAGAGAAACCACACAGACGATGGAGATGGTTAGGACATGTCATGAAAATGGACAATACAAGACATACGGAAAAAGCTATACAATGTATTGAAGAGTGCAAAGAGGATTGAGTAATGGTAGAGCCAGAAGTTGTTTGAAAGTAGGTAAGAAATATTTATTTAGGTACAGATAAAGTTTCAATATATTGTAAATACCTTTGTCGTTGGTTGACACGAAGTCTTGTCTGTTACCGTTACGATCGTACCAACCATATGGTTCATTCAACGAGTAACTTGCATCTTCACATTCTAACCATATCTCTTGTGTGCAATAGCCAGATTTCTCAATAAGGGTTATTATAAATTCCATCTCAAATACGAAATATTCTATTGTGACGTTAACGCCCTCTGGTGGTACTGGGATTTCCGGATCCTTGGGATGAATTTCCTACAATAATTACAAAAACATTTTTTGCAAAACAACGTTCCCATAAAGAACATCCTCATCAATCAGTGGGTAGTCATTTCTGGCTTTTAGATATATTTCAGATGAAAATACACTGGTGAACAAGAATGATAATTTAACGAAGTCAATTTTATATAACAGCCAGTGTCAATATACATACCAATGTATTACAGTTGTGGTTTGATGAAAATTTTATACTCGCTAGACTGTGTATGAATTAAAACATAATTATTATAATTATACATCTTTAATATTGATATTGTGACCAGGGGTCATTGTTAACCTAATTCACAATTGTATGTATTGGTATAGAATAAATGTTCCGAATAAATCTTGAAATCATGAAATATATACAAAATTCAAAACTTCTTGAATCTCGAAAATAAGCAAAAACTTAGTTATGTTTAGATAGAAATGTACCTACGACAGTTATAACATAGTAGAACAATCAGTGATGTTAAAACATTATACGTACATGTACATACAAATATTTAAAAAATTGGTTATTATATTTTACCACCTGAATCCACAGGTAAGTGTTTCATTGATAACGAAAAATAAAAACGAAAAATGTTTTTTTTTTGTAAAATTAATATTTTTCTTTTTCTTATAGAAAAACATAAATTTTGCACAAAAAAAGATTTATTCTTTATAAATGATACAGTTACCTGTGCCTATAACAACTTGCCGTCCATCCCATAATTAACAAACTTGGATGTGAAGTTTGGCAGACCTGCCAAGTGCTCCTATTAAAATGGAGTTACTCCAATTTTCGTTGTTAATTACTGGTTTTCCAAATTCACGTAACTTTGAACAAAGGTACATTTGATTCCTTTTATGATGTTCTGTTCCATATATATGACCACTAAAATTAATACATTCATTGTGTATGCATCTAAATCCCTTTTAAATCATGTTTTGCTTTACCACTCCTATTTGAATTTATTTAGCTTGGCATGTTTTTGTTTGACCAACTGTAAAAAAAACTTACCGTCCAACCAGCAGGCGGGTATGGGAGTAGTTTACAATAAGTAGGGAATGGTTCTAGTTCTCCATCCCCATCAAGGTCTATAATTGCAGGTCCTGATTCAACCACACCTTGATTACGCCAATCCTGACAAGATGATCCGCGACCTATAGAATACAACCGTGATTTTTTCATATATATTTACTCGTATTATGCCTTTATGAAAAAGTGAACAAATTACAACCAGAAATATCAAATGCATCTTTGTGATGTACTTACAATAATTGCACTACTCCTTTTCATTCATATAATTACTCAACAAACGGTATTTACATGTACTTACATGTCATAGCCATTGCACACTGATAATGCAGCAGATCTTGCGAAATTCAAATATTAAACCCATAATATCCGAGTAGAAATAGTCTGACATGAACCATGTAATAATAAATCAATATTATCTTGCGCCTTGAAGATTACTTTTCAACTATTAACAACAGTTTTAGTATTTCTTTCACATTTAAATAGTCATATCCCAGTCCTTCTAAATATAACCACATACCTATTGGATTCGAGTCACAAACTAAAGGTGATACAGTTGGCCTGACACGGCGTATTTTAGGATCCGATGTGAGAGAACTTGTAGAGTCTAATGAGACACACACTTTACATACGGCCAATCTTTCCTGGTCCACAATCTGTCCAGCATCAGATAACAATTCACCATTTTCTTTATCACAATTACAATTAGCAGTACTGTCGTTCACACACGTTCCTGTTACACCACATGCACACTTGTCTTCTCCACGACTTCCAGCCCAACCTGTGACAAATTTATTCATAATATTGAAGGGAGAACCTCCAACAATATTAAACATTTTCTGTGAATATGGAAGATTAAAAATTGCATTAGTAACGTCTGAGGCGTCCCGATTGAATACAAAGATCTGGATGATGTACATTGACATTCGATTTATTGTCCTTTATATACGTGTATACTGTAAAATAATTTGCATGCATTGGAGATTTAATTTCATTGACTTTGAGAATGACCACAACGACGAAACTAAATTAGCAATATAAAAGTATACCAAGTTGTATGCCAAGTTGACAATGGCTTCCATGCTTGCTTTCTAGTTCAGCCGGGTATAATACTATGACTTTGGGAGTGTACATAAATAGATCAACATTAATAAAGCAAGTAGAATCTTCATATGCTATATTTGTTTGATGTTTGAATGATTTCTGATCATGTGAGTCAATTTCGACCCTATATGTTTTGTAGAAATCCCAAATGCTTAAAAGTACGTGTTGACTAAGAATGTATGATTACCCACCAAAAACCAAGAAATAAAAGTAAGCATGATATTTGGTATACTTAAATCATGAGTTACCTGTTTGTTGAACGCCATCACATGTAGTAAATGTTGTATGATCAGTCTTGGGAGCATTAAGGCATTCTAACTTCATATTCTGAGTACAGAACTTGCTACTCTTTACCAACGCCTGGAAATATAAAACATTTAATTAACAAAAACTTCAAAACACCAGTGGTTAGTCAAGCCTCCATACTAATTTTCACATGAAAAAAAAACCTTGGTTCAACGAAAATGAGCTTAAATCGATGCAATATGCATTAGCGTTAAACCCACTATCACAACAAATTAGTACGGACAATCAGTCATAAACAATAACATATTTTTGTGACAGTATGCAAAACGTAATGCGAGTTTAATACTACAAACGAAATACGAATAACATCAAACTTAAATGACGTCACACAACAGCAACATTGCCTATCTCTCGGTTGAATGGACATCATGCTTTAGCTGCTTTTATATACAAGTATAACTATGAGATGGACACCAACAGGAAAGAGAAATAGGAGACGAACAAAGGAAACCTGGTGAAGATCAACACATCGAGAACTGACAGAGAAAGGCTTGACATGGGGTCAAGTGGAGCGACTAGCTGTGCAAAGAAGAAACCATTGAATTTCTTTGGCGGTGGCCTTACGTGCAAACCAGCCCGAAGAGGATTATGTAAGTAGTATAGCAAATGGTTAACCGTTAGAAATAATGAAATAAATAAACTAATTTCAGACCTGAACTTGTTCTGGTGTTACTGGCTTTCCACTAGGGGACTTGTAGTTAAACTCATAACATTTATCCACACCGCTGTCAGGGTTACCTTCTGTTGGTTCGTCTGGATCTATACATACAACAAGACATTCAGGAGATAGTGCAATGCTGATTTTAATAAAAACATTAAGCAGAGAAGATGTATTGGATAATTACAAGTTTGAAATTTAATTTCCAGTAGATCACATAAGTGTCTAGAGGAAAGTCAACTAATACTAAATGGTAATGGTATTTAAATTTATTTATTTTTTATTTATGATATCAAAGAGTAAATAAGATTTACATCTATGATTATATAAAGCAAAGGAGACCGTAGTTTGTTTGTCAATTGCGACAGTACAAGTCAAGAACGGATCCTATTGGACCCGGGGAAAAGAAAGCTAGACCAAATAAATATTGTGGTACTAGTTTGTATACAAATATGTTTTAAAAATGCGCATTATAAGTCAAATATCAGTGTCATGAATCAGAGTTTGAAACATACATTTATGGGGATATGGATGGTTTGTCATACGTCTGACTCATTGTGTGGTTGGCTATGTGTTGTCGTCGTAACTGTGTGGATTTTGGTTGTCTGTGCGCCGCAGTACTTAATCTAAACAGGACACAATTCATTCGTAATAGAAACACTGTATAGACGACAACGATACAAGTGTACAAGTTTTATACTGTACCTGAATCCACCGGAAGTGTTGTCTGACTTCCGGAACAACTGACAACAAATGGCTCCACGCCTCCTGAACCATCGGGATCCATGAGGTACTCTCCATCTTCTAGTTTGTTTTCGTGGGCTAATGAATGTTTTTTATGAAACACTTTCATATCAGCACAATTGGGGAAAATTTCTGAAACGTAAAGGGAAACAATGTCAGCTTTATAACATCAGATTTTTAACTGTACATAGGAAAGGGGCGACTCATTTTTAACCTACTCAACATTTAGAGTCGAAATCGATTCCTAGCCTTATTACGGAAGACGAACATTTTATACACATAGTTAAAGGGTTTCAAAACATTTTCTATCATACTATTGCATTAAATGACTTCATTTAGACGAGCAAACTATTAACAACATTTTCGATTCCATTATTGCCAACACTCCAAGATTCAATAAGTAAATAATGTACAGTAAGTATAGTAAAGTATGGGAACCATTCACATACACAGGTAACTGTATCATTGATAATGAAAAAAAAAGAAAAAACTTTTTTGTTTAATTTATAATTTTCTTTCAATTGAAACATTCAGCAGATAAGCTACAGATAAGCCTTTTGTGGTAATTAGGTAATTACCCCCTGATTTGTTTCTAATTTGTGTATACACATGTATTGTGATTACAATTGGGGTGGGTACCAATAAAATTTTAACCCACCCCCACCAAGTTAAATTTTACAAAAAGGTTTCGTTTTAGTCTGTATCAATGATACAGTTACCTGTGTTCACGTATATATAATTCATTGTATGAAATGGATGATCTAAACCAAGTTGTGGGAGCAATAATGTGACTTTAAACGAGCAAACTATCTGAATTCACAGCATTTGCGATTCAATTATGGCCAACATTCCAAGACCCATTTAGTAAACAACAGTAATTATGGGAACCATTCACGTACCTTGACATTCCAATGGTCCAACCATAGCTTCGAAGGTTTCACTTCCAGCAAAGTCAGATGACGTCATGTTCAATATAGGTAAATATTCTTTCTTTGTTAACAATCCAAAGTCGTTTCTAACAATAAACAAATATAAAACATTTACATACTGATCATTTTGTTATATACGCACACAAACTGGATATAAAATTTAGGATCATTTCTTGAATGATGCATTGGAACGAATGATATAGGAATATAAGGTTCCTGTGTATTGTAAAGCGTAAGAATATTGCTAGGTCACAATTAAGATGACCAAATTAAAATATTAAACAACAGAAGACCAACCCTGATCCCCCAGCATCACAGTTGCATTCACCACCGTTCACACATGAGCTTGGTTCTGTTTGACCACAAACACATGCTGCTCCCTTAGTTCCATCACCAGCAAAATATGAACGCCATTCGCCATCACTGGAACTCCATTGTATACGTGAAACACCATTAGCTGCAAAAATACCATACAGCTTTAAGTTACTACTCCTTTCAGTGTTGCTATGTGCGGTTTTAATACGGATAGGTGGCAATCAAATTACAGTAAATAAAATCACTATCGTATGGCTAAAGTGATAACTCTCGATGTTTGTATAAAAAGCTGCAAATACAATTAAATCATAAAACTGCCTTTGGTCACCAATTTTAAAAACAATATTGAAAAATTAGTAGACAATACTTCACTAAAAAGAGATGTTTGTAAAACATGTATGACCCAATGGCAGCCCAATATTAGGACATAGTAAAGGTCACATGACTTTGACCATTGACCTACTGACATCAAAACCAATATGAATTACTTAGTGTTGTCGGTGAACGTTCAAGTAGAGTTTGAAGATCCTAGGTTTAATTGTTCTCGAGTTATTGAAAGAAACCATATGACCCACCGACCGACCGTATAAAGCAATATAGCCCCTAATCAAATAATGCAACACTTATAAAGTATTACCATGTATCGGAGCGTTATCACAAGTGAAAGCAATAGATTGTGTGCACGAGACTGATCGGGTTATCAAAGCGTCTATCTGGTTGATAGTTGCACGAATGTAGTTAAACGACAACTCCATATTGACAAATGCAACCTAAAAATATGATTTAACAACAGTTCCATATTGACAAATGTAACCTGAAAATAGTTTTAATAAAGTCATAAAACAAAGTGCTATTAAATGCATCTACATTACTTATTATATTTCTAGCAAATAACTATGTCATTAATTGTATATAATTGCCTAGGGGAGTAGCTACATGTACTGTATACGTTTATAACAAATTAAGCTTATCACATTCGACATTTCGTTTCATTAAATGTTACACTAACAAATCATACTAACAAAACATAAAACTTTGTTTTGTTAGTGTTTTGTTAGTATTTTGTTAGTAATTTGCTGATTTTCTTTTTCGCTTGGGATATGCATGCCTTGTTAAGTCTTTCGCTGTTCATTTTCTCGATCGGTTGTGCGTTAGGCAGTGTGTCGAATGTTTAAGGTATATTATGTTTTTCATGATTTCTGTGTGTTTGGATGTCTATGTTGAGTGCTGACTTCCCTCTTCGATTCTCTCAAATTGTTTTTAATGTTCTGCATTATATACTATAGTACATATAATATTGTAATTAATCAAATCATGTTCGCCTATGCCTATGTAAGTGCATGGAGAGAAATTATGAAAACTCCCCTTGTGTATTTCTAAATTTAAATGCCTCTTACAATCATTATGATCATACTAAGAAGATACATATCCATGGCTTAGAATTAGAAGGTCGTAAGTGCCACTTACGACCTTTTAAGATTCATACATATTTAGAATAAGCATCACAAGGCGCTTTTTATGAGCCCATTTTCATAAAAATCTGAACTTGTCATGTTGACCAAATTGAAGTTGTAAAAGGTTGTTTTACCATAAGTAAAGAGTAAATGTCGGACAATGTTTCCGTGTTTTCTCAAAATATCTATTTGGTAGTTACGACCTTCTAGTTATGTACTCATGTCTTACCTGTGAAAACCATTGATGGTATACAACGGTTATTGCATATAAGGGATCACCAGTAAATCTGCAGTAGACAGGAAACGGCGGCAACTGACCTGTAAAATAAGGAACATATACAGTTTTATATACATTTTGTTCTTAACTTCATTGTTGTTACCATAAATAACCACATCCCGATATTGCACGAAATTTAAATTCCATATTATCTGATTCATTGCGGGGTTAGTATATTGGTTTGCTTGAAATAATTTTTTGAGGATATGGACGGTTCGTTGCATGTCAGACTCTAGCTTGGGTGGCTAGGCATGGTCCTCAGTTTTGTGAGGCGTTGGGTTGTCAAAGCGCTTAATTATTTTTTCAATGCACACGTAACTAGTATTTAGCATACCATTCCTGTTAATCGCAATATGCTTTTGATCTATCGAAGCATTTGTTCATTAATAATTATTACGAGAATGTCACATAATATTCAACATGCCACGCGATATGCTCTCGGCCAATGAAAGTGACATATCTGCCCATGAATAACCAGATGGTCACCTGACAGGACTTGTAGTATCCATTATACCACGTGATCTGCTATCGACCAATGGAAATGGCATATTTTGGAAATACACGAGGTTGTGGTGGGTGTAAATATTACCTTTCTTAGACAATTGTGGACCATCCGGATCTATAAGATAGGTGTAATCATCAGTGAATCCTTCAGCAACAAAATCTCTACATGTGGCAGGAATACCTAAACAATGTATAACATAATTATAATGTATTACATCAGAGGTTGTACTATTTGTTTTGCATAAGACAACGGTAATGAAGCACGATACAATAACGCCATATCTCAAAATATTTTAAAATTGCGTAATCAACGTCTAGGCAATTGTCTAGGGATATGGTTTGCAAAACGAAGTGTATATGAAATATCTATCAATCTATCCATCTATCTATAAAACGAAAAATACTGCATACTAATTAATTTAAGGTCGATTGTGAAACAAGTTTTCAAACAAACAAAATAATATAAACTAAAAGGAAAATTGCATTGGCAATGCTTTCCTCGTGTTGTTTCATTCTAAATCTACACTATATTTAAGGTGTATAAAGCTACATCGGAAGATATTTTTTTTAAATGTTTCAAAAACTGAAAAACAATTATGCTTTCATATCTTTTAGATCATTTTTCGCTTCAGTTTTAACAAAATGTCTCTGTGTGATTTATTGGACATGCAAACTGTCCATTTCATACGAAAGTGTTCTAGAACACCCTATAAAACTATAAGAATTGTCTATTTTCTACGATTGACTCAAAGTACATGGAACCCATCCAAAGTTTTAATTTGCAATTAAAGTAGTCTAGTGTCATACTAAAAACGATGCAAGTTATTATTTTGACATTGAATGACTGTAAGAATATAGCTCAATACACTTTAATAAAACAAATTATTGTACGTAGATAAAAAAAAAACAATTGTTACCGAATTCTTTTTGACTGCATCTCAACGGACCGACTTTGTATTGTCCCTTGCTATCACCACCAACCTCCAGCAGATGTATAGCGCCGATTGGAAGATCATCTTTGTTGATAATTTTTCCAAAATCTTTACGTGTTTTGCCGTCCTTCACATCGCAATTACACCCATAATCATCTGAATAAGAAATAGACACTCTTGAGTAGAAATTTTGTTTTTCCAAAACATGTGTTTTTTGGTCGAATGATCAACGCTCTTGGCTGCGGTTTGAATGGTTTCTGGTTAGAGTGTCCCTTGCGTTGGGTTATTCAGTCAAGTTTCAGTGTTTGCAACCTAACTAGAGATGAACAAGTTGGTAAATCATAGGTATGCTTGTGGGTAACGTAGCTATATATAGAACGGACATTAATAATAATATTATTATTCTTCTTCTTATTATTATTATTATTGTTATTATTGTTATTATCATTATTATTATTATTATTATTATTATTATTATTATTATTATTATTATTATTATACTTACTTGATTCGCACGTTTCAGTGAGACCACATCCACACATATTCTCTTCACCTAGTCCACCAGGCCAGTAATTCTTGATATCACCACGTGTATCCCCGAAAAATGTCTTCTTGTCGCCATTGTTCATAATTCGAGAATTCTGAAAATGTAACAATTCATTTCAACTCATATTACCAGTGCTTAGTAAATTCCCAAAACTTGTATTTTTCGGATAACAATTTCCCAAAAGGTATGCTTCGGACGATAAATACGCTGGGTGAACGAGACTGATGGTTAAACTGTGTACAAATTATTTGGTTTTGTAAATAATTTCTAATTAGATTCCTAAAGAAATACTCGACAATTGGACCAAAGAGTCATTTGTATTCATATTACATGCATGCACTTTTTTGAGTCAAAACTAGTCAAAGTGTTGTCAAATTTGAGAGTCAAAATGCAAGAAACAAATATACCTTGAGAATAATCTTACCGTGCATTCATACTCGGCATCTTGTGAACAGAATTGTGAGATCCCAACCAGCGTGTCCAGATGTTCTTTACCAATCAAGTAGTCTAACGTGTATTCCCCTGGTTGGCTTGGTGACACGTAACCAGTACTAAAATGTATACAAATAATCCGAGCGATACTGTAAGTTACTAAACATACTGCGAGTGTCCTCTTTGGATACGGTAGGGTTGCTGCGGTCTCGATCCAACAATATAGCATACATAATTAATTAAAGAGGCGTTCCCTATAACTTTGATCGTTTACATCGATTTAGGAATATTATACATTATTGCTGAATTAAACTCCTCAAATTTTCAACAAAAAGCTCCCACTATTTACCGAGAAAAGAATGAAAACATATTTCCGTAACGAGCCAAAATAGTCACGAGTTGTTACCTTTTGACCACATAATAATAAATCGCTGGAAGCGATAAATTATTATTGGTGATTTGAATATATTTTTGACATCATAGAGACATATTTGCGTACATTTTCTTCTGACAAATTATGATAATTGATAGTGCTTTGTGTATTTAACTAATTTAATGTGATAGTAGAGAAAAATATGCTAGTTATAGGGAATGCCTCTTTAACGTCCCATCGAAGTACTGGTATACTTGTACATCTTTCTTGCATGGACCACATCGCTGGTTTAGAATGAGAAGGTCGTAAGTACAAAATGGACATTTTGAGAAAACACGAAGAAACTGTCTGAAAATTACTATTTACCAATTGTAAAACAAACTGTTTACACACCAGATTGGGACAGAAAATGTGGTTCAAATACCAGAGTAAACAGGTTTCGGGTAATTGAGGTTTTTCATGTAACATAAACAGTAGAAGGAAGAAAACTGGGCCCAGTGGAATATTTCTGTTTATGGAGGATACCAAAACTAGCAAAGTTTCGGATAAGGCTGTTTCAACTTTACATTACCTTTTATGTGGTATAATTGTGATGCCGACATGCTTGTATGTTGTCATATCGCAGTGTGCCAGGATAGGATCCATGGGGCCATCGGGGCCATCAAAATCTAACACTTGCGGTCCATCATGTTCGATAAGGTAGTAATTATTGAATCTAGCATCATGACAGTCAATTGGGATATCTGGTTGGAAGAAAAATGACAAAAAGTTAACGGTGTGATTAAAACATTTTGCCTAAAACATATATATGCACATATACGTCTTCTATTTCAGTCGGAAAGTTTATGTACAAAATTTCCACAGTCAGCGAAAAATGTGCAGAATGTGTACACTTTTGTAATTTAAATCTTTATAGAATGTCACCGTTTCAAAATGCTTAAATATTTTGTTGAATGAAAAGTTTTCACGATTTAAGTTTTTTTAAATATGCTTTTCCAAAATAATGTTCCTGAGAGATAAACTTTATTTTGTTTTGTTGAGTTCCAAGGTTAAAGTGCCAATTAAAGGGGCGATGGAACATGTGCGAAAAATGCCAATGGTTATAATGATTTGATTACCGAAAGGCTTGGCAGCGCACTTGACGGATCCAATTGTGACTTCTCCAAAACCTCGTCCAGGGTTAATATTGACTTCCTGGATTGGTATTTTTTCTCTGCTTATGAGTTTTCCAATGTCATACATATCTTCCTCTGTCGTACCATCAGCATTACATTTACTGTCGCGATTCAGACAATAACCGAAATCACCACATGCACACTGAAATTATATCAATTAAAAATAGAAAATAGATTTGTTGATTGATTGATTAATTGATTGATTGATCGACTGATTAATTGATCGATTGATTGATTGGTCGGTTGATTGATTGATTGATTGATTGATTGATTGATTGATTGATTGATTGATTGATTGATTGATTGATTGATTAACGTGGTTGTTAAACGCAGCCAGTATAATATGTCCAGTGATGTTTTGAACTTCATAAGAAATTTACAATATCTACAAGCAGTACATTTAATTGAGTTAGTTCCACTTTGTGTTAAGAGCTTTCCTCATAGTTGTGTTATATATCTACATAGTGTAGTGCTTAAGATGATTAAATTAGTGACATAAAATTATTAAATATCTGCACAGGTATTCACATAGGGTAAACTTAAATAGTTTAAAATTGAAGTACCCATATGTTGCACGAAACAACGAATAAACCATAGTGTCATGGTGATTATTATGGTACTTTGCATAAAGCTTCAACACAAAGTAAAAAGTTGATAATCTTGATTTGAGACAAGTTTTTAGGAAATTCTAAGATTCCCCTTAAGAGTTTTTGTGAATGCCACCCCATATAATTTACAGCATAGTCCTCCTGGCCATAATGTAGTC
This sequence comes from Spisula subtruncata, assembly GCA_963678985.1. Lineage (NCBI taxonomy): Eukaryota > Metazoa > Mollusca > Bivalvia > Venerida > Mactridae > Spisula > Spisula subtruncata. Next base: position 1,360,901 of record OY787668.1, read on the forward strand.
ACAGGTAACTGTATCACTAATAACGACATAAAAACGAAAAATGATAGAAAAAAGTCGTAAAATTAAACTCGTGCTTTTGTATTCTTCTTTATAGACATTTTGTTTTTTTCGTAATAGTCTTTATCAATGATACAGTAACCTATGAATGTAGTTTTTATTATTTTCAAATCAGTGACATAGAAGTAATAAACATCAAAAAACTTACAGCACCGTCCTCCTGTGCACCTCCCCAGTTCCTCTCGACTTGACCAACACCATTCACCCAGAAACTATCTGGACCCATTGTCATCGCACCACGTCTACCTTTGAAACTATATAAAATATCACCATATTATTAACACACATTCAACCAGAAACTATCTGGACCCATTGTCATCGCACCACGTCTACCTTTGAAACTATATAAAATATCACCATATTATTAACACACATTCAACCAGAAACTATCTGGACCCATTGTCATCGCACCACGTCTACCTTTGAAACTATATAAAATATCACCATATTATTAACACACATTCAACCAGAAACTATCTGGACCCATTGTCATTGCACCACGTCTACCTTTGAAACTATATAAAATATCACCATATTATTAACACACATTCAACCAGAAACTATATGGACCCATTGTCATTGCACCACGTCTACCTTTGAAACTATATAAAATATCACCATATTATTAACACACATTCAACCAGAAACTATCTGGACCCATTGTCATTGCACCACGTCTACCTTTGAAACTATATAAAATATCACCATATTATTAACACACATTCAACCAGAAACTATCTGGACCCATTGTCATTGTACCACGTCTACCTTTGAAACTATATAAAATATCACCATATTATTAACACACATTCAACCAGAAACTATATGGACCCATTGTCATTGCACCACGTCTACCTTTGAAACTATATAAAATATCACCATATTATTAACACACATTCAACCAGAAACTATCTGGACCCATTGTCATTGCACCACGTCTACCTTTGAAACTATATAAAATATCACCATATTATTAACACACATTCAACCAGAAACTATCTGGACCCATTGTCATTGCACCACGTCTACCTTTGAAACTATATAAAATATCACCATATTATTAACACACATTCAACCAGAAACTATCTGGACCCATTGTCATTGCACCACGTCTACCTTTGAAACTATATAAAATATCACCATATTATTAACACACATTCAACCAGAAACTATCTGGACCCATTGTCATTGCACCACGTCTACCTTTGAAACTATATAAAATATCACCATATTATTAACACACATTCAACCAGAAACTATCTGGACCCATTGTCATTGCACCACGTCTACCTTTGAAACTATATAAAATATCACCATATTATTAACACACATTCAACCAGAAACTATCTGGACCCATTGTCATTGCACCACGTCTACCTTTGAAACTATATAAAATATCACCATATTATTAACACACATTCAACCAGAAACTATCTGGACCCATTGTCATTGCACCACGTCTACCTTTGAAACTATATAAAATATCACCATATTATTAACACACATTCAACCAGAAACTATCTGGACCCATTGTCATTGCACCACGTCTACCTTTGAAACTATATAAAATATCACCATATTATTAACACACATTTACCCAGAAACTATCTGGACCCATTGTCATTGCACCACGTCTCCCTTTCAAACTACAAAAAATCACCAAATACAATAGCCGAAACGTTAATAATATATAATTTGAAAAGTAACACCAACTTTTCTCATTTTTTTTAAACTTCTTGAAATATCCATAGTATATTCTGACCAATACCTTAGCCAAAAGGTTATTGATATTAACTTTTAAAAGTAACACCAATTATTCTCACTTATTTTTAAATTAAATGAAATATTTCCCATTGTCATCGCACCACGAAAATTCAGATATTTTTATCAAGTCGAATCAAAAGTTAAGGATTTCAGGGCAGGAGTACGGATAGGTTTTGTGGAGCCTATAAGGTTTGTTACTAGTTAAATGTATGTACACTTTACATAAAATTTTGTGGTCGAAAGACATACGAGATGGAACGCAATTTCGTGGTTTAGGCGAAAAATACTATTTCTACAGGACATTACTTGTTGGATTTTTTGTAATAAACACGAGGGTCTAAAATATTATTAGAAGGGATTTAGTCTTGTTCTTGAATGTGAACCACGAAATCAACGAATTTCAATTCCCACAAAAATTATGATTTTACAGTACCTCATTTCCTGATAACAGTATAGAGATGTGGAGGTAATAGCCCGGATGTGCTGTAACTCGATTTCGTATTTGATCTCTTTAAATGGCTTCTTTGTAGTTACTCGTTTTGGTTTTGGTTCTATCAGACGCACAATGGTAATTCCAAGACCCTTCCTCATTTCACACTCAACCTAAAATACGTACAAATAATATTACAGCTTTATTGATATAGTACACAAAGTTTGACTTTTTGTTCGATCTCTATAAGCCAAATTTGCAAATCTTATATCATCTATTGTTATTCAATGTTGTTTGAAAATCACCTAACAGTGGAAATAAAGAGCATATATGATTGTTATGCGTTGCTCCTACTAAGATTGGTCTGAATCCTGAATCGCTGAAATTCTGATTGAATAAATGGGCATTGGAAATCATTAGACAATTTGTAATTTCTCGGTTCCAAATACCTTCCGAAGCTTATTTATTTCAATCGAGGCCAAAACTGCTCATCGGGACAAAGACATAAGCGTGGAGCATTCACTAAAAACGCTCTGGCGTAATGCAAACACACATGTTAAGTTAATATTCACAATATACAAGCTGAACTCGGTGTATATGTATTTTATTCCGTGCAAGAACCTTTCAATATAATAATGAGATAAGGACCCATCGTTTACATTTCACAGACAAATATTTGCATAGAGATCAAAGCGTTGTTTTCGACTATCAATGCTAAGGTTCTAGGTAAGAACCTCAGTCAGGGCTTTGCAAAATTCAAAACGTTCAACACTTAAAGTGTTTCCCACCAAAGTAGAGACTGATGCTGTTAACCACCTACTGTGATAGTCTCTAGGGGCCCTGTCCCATCCGTATCCACCTCATATATACCAGACTCAGCATTCGGACTATCTGTTTTAATTTCGGCGCAGTTCTTTGGAATTTCTGAAATAATTATATAGTTATATTTACTGTTTAGGATTGATAATGGGACGATATGTTAATGTACTCCAATCTGTTAAATTGACTTAAATTATATTTATCAAACATCGTGACAGTGTGATGTATAACCATTTTCGACGGAAATGAAAAGAAAAAATAAACACACTTGTGGTATTAAAATTTTGACATGAGTGGCGTTATCAAAATTATGAACATCACGAATCAAGCTACCGCTAATTAATAACTCGTATACTAAGTATATTATAACGTTTGTAATCAAATGACCGTTCATACTCAAATAAACACTTAAACACTTAGCACCCTACCCAAAATCGTAAAATATCGATAGGATAGCCTCTGATAAACAAGTTTCGATTATTAGTTCAATATTTTGTCTATAAGCCTTAAGTACAGTACAAACAGAAAGAACAGTTTTCTATAACCACGAAAATGGGCGCGGTGTGTTATTTGTCCGCTACTATAACTAAAAGTTTTACCTTTGCAGACCTCGCCATTACCAGCATAGCCATTTTTACACGTACATGTGTAGGCACCTTCTGTATTTGTACATTCAGCATTGACGTCACACGGATTGTGGACATCACACTCATTGATATCTGAAAATGTATTTCATGTCGAAATACTTTTTACACAAATTTTATTTATCCACAAAGAGCTATAACTGTGGCAGTATTCATACTACCAACGAATCTTGCCAATATGCATAAATATGCTTGTTATAAAAAATAATGTATGGTAAAAAAGTTGTATTTGAATCCAAGTTGTTTAGAAGAACTAGCAAGCACAAACTGTATTTCAGACGAACAGAGAAGTATATTTTAAGTAATAGATACAGAACTAGTATTTGATCAAAAGTGTCTCCTAACAAGCGTTATTGCATAGTTTTGTAAGGACGAACAACAAATCGTCCGAGGCGAAGCAGTCGCATCCATCGAAGACGGATATCAATGGTCAACTATACAGCGAAAGAACCATACTGCCACGCATTACGACTCTCGAACGCAATAAAAACCTTAAAACATAACATTTTACATGTACACATGTACTAGGTCTTACCAAAACATTTATAGTCAATGAGTTTGTATCCATCCTTGCACATGCATACACCAGCTACACATTTCTCGCTGGTTTCACAGTTATAATCCATCTCACAGACACCTGAAACATAGGATGACAATTGACATTACGCCAGAGCAGAGATCGCTCCTCCTGGTTGTTTGTCGAAGACTGCTTGGCGAAGGGTTTCAGTTTAATCCCTTGGACCATGTGCTTATCATTCATCTTTAAGATTGATTTAAAGGGTATGGTTTGACGACTTGCATAATGTCAATGGATGTACAAGTCAAAATAATTTGTCGCGGCGATAGTTTGACGACCAGTATTGTTTTGTAACGAAATATTTTGTTAAAGCCGATTTACTAATACATTTGAATTATATCAACCATTTTACGGCCTTTTAAACCCCCGGTCGAGTCCATCTGCTTAAGGTGCGTACAGGCAGTAACTTTTTGGTTCATAAGTCACGATGTAAAGTTTATTAGATGTTCATTAAAAAGGCGTTCCCAATAACTTTGATCATTTAAATCGATTCAGGAATAAAATACATTAAATGAGAATCATTATTGTTTAAACTCCTCAAATCTTCAACAAAACACTCCCACCAATTACCGAGGAAAATGAAAATATATTTCCGTAGTGAGCCAAAATAGTCACGAGTTGTTTCCCTTTAACCAAATAATAATAAATAGTCTTTTCCAAGCATTATGTTGTTACGTAGATTACTCACGTGAACACTCAAAACCATCTCCCTCGTAGCCTTTGTGACACGTGCATTCGTAAGTACCCGGTTTATCTGTGCACGTGGCGTGTGGATGACACGGGTGTTGTGAACATTCGTCTATATCTGAAAACAATTAATAGTACATGATACTTCATTTTAATATAGCACACCTCATTGGCATATTCCTTGCTTATTCTAACGTGACGTCAGGCTTAATCCGAAATGACTGTGACAAGAGAGTCCTCTTCCCTTGGGCAATATGCGTTTTATGGACCGGGCAATATGAAAGATTCTCTAAATACTTAGATTAGGGATAATAATTATAACAAACAAAACATGGTGTTTCGGTTCATATGGAAGTTTACAGACATGACAGTTATTTCTATAATTATCACTTGCGTTTCGAATATTTCAAAATATTGTTTCGCAAAATGTTGTAAACCTAGACAAATACTTGGAATGATTTAAGAATTACGTACTGACGCATTGCACATTTGCATCCCCTTTATACCCATCGTCACATTTACACACGTGAAACTCGGTACAGCTGGCGAAAGGTGCGCAATCGTCGTCAAAGTTGCACTTTTTGGCTGAAATATGATACAAAATATATATTCCCGCGTTTAATTTCCCGCGGGAAAATAGTTTTCACTGAATAACGTTAGTTATATGAAGAAGAACATAGAACAATTAAAATATGTGAAATAATATAAGGTTTATATGTCGAATACAAGCTTGTAGCTTATGTTTATTATGTTAACTATAATCGACGTTAAATAAAGTTTATCTTATCTTATCTTAAGGTATAACAATATATTAACCTTACACTTATTCACAAGCAACATATTGGAATTACTAATATCAATGTGTCACTGCAAGCGATTTATTACAACAAAGCCATTTGTAGTCAAACGGCAACAATTCACCCATTGTTGGCAAAAACGTAATACAATTGCGACTAATTAGGATCCTTTTGGAAATAATTCATTATCTCGGGACTGTTTTAAAGAATTTTGCTGAGCCTTCGGGCTTGATAGCAAACCTTAGTCTTATTAATGCTCATGATCTTAAAAACAATTTAAACTATTGGAAACGTATGAAATGCACATAAAACATACGCCCACATCCTGTGTTGTCCTGTCCATCTACTGGTTTAAGGCCGTCTCCTTCCAGTCCATCTTTACACACACATTTATCAAACTGTCCATCTTTCTCAACACAGTCTGCCTCCTCGTGACATAAAATGTATTCTAGGCCAGAGCACGTGTTATCAGCCGCATTAGTGGAGCCAAGCCACAAACCTTCAATAAAACACGTCACATCATCAATTAATAAGAAACATTAACAAAACAAATAGTTTGAACGTTTATTGACGAAAATGGGACACAAGTGCCTATGGCAAAAGACGAAAACTGTCATGGTGGCCCATGATGTTTATTCAATCACCACGAACAATGCACATGTTGCAATATTATGCAACCAACATACTTGTATACACGTGTTTAGCCACGTAGTACCGATATTGACCCCGTTAGAGAACCAATGAGTCTATTTAAAAGGAGTCAATGTATTACACCTTGAAACCTACTTCATATAACCGTCATCTCTATCGCAGTTGAAGTCATAGCTGAACATGGAATGGAAAAAGTTTGACCTAACACTAGCAACTGTTAATGTTGTTCACAAACAAACAAATAACAAAAAAGGATGACCAATATCAGTAATTACCATAACTGTATTCAGAAATAGGTGCTCATCATGGTGGAGAATTAAAGCTACAAGATAAGTGTAAAATTTGTTTATCGTCATGTTTCTTGAAAAATGTATTTAACAATATGGTCAATAATAGAATTTTAAATGTTATTTTATTTTTGGTTTATATGTTGGCATTGCTCAGTATAGCCGTGTTGTGGTGTCACTGATTTCTGTGCTCGGTTGGTTAAGTAGAGTGCTGCCTTCCCTATCCGATTTCCTCATATCTGTTTATATGATCTACCCTTGCCATTCATGTGTACCGTTACTTGCGTGATTTCATTCATTGTAAGAGTCCATTTGACCGTGTACAAGATTGTATTTTGCTATACAAATTATATTGTGGTATACTACTTATTAATAACCTTCCATAGTTCTAACCCATTCTACTATTTATAATACATTATTCAATTGCTTTAATTGATGAGTAGTTAGCATAGAATTTGACCTAGAGTACATCCATCTAATGTACTTACCAATATAATCAGTATGAGTTTTATTTAACCGCCAGATGTCACCAGACGCCAATTAAAAGACTACAATAAGTTGAACAACACTAAACAGTTTCTCCTACTATAGTTCACAGGTAACCGATGATTTATGGCACGCCATAAGTACGCAGTTGTAATTGAACTCAATAGATGACGTCATAGATGGTTTCATTTAATGACCTTAAGATTTTTTCCTTCGATAACATAATGCCTATATCGAGCACAATATGGGCGTTAGGTCACGTATTGTGAAAAAAATAGAGGATAATTAGATCTATAACGTGTTATTATAAATTTGTTTTTCAGAAATGTATTGTTTTACTTCGTTTATAAGTTATTTACGGCCATCATCCATGTGTATATTGGGTTTTTGCACGTGCGTCCAATATCTATGATCTTTGATTTTATGACATAAATTTCACCCGACTCCAGGGTATATGTCAACATTGGTGGGCTGTTCAACAGTATTGAGAAGAGTGATCACATTTGTATCTTAGAAGATCTTTTAGCTTTGGTATATTATTTGTATGTTTGATTTGATTATATGTGTTTTGTTATGCACGCTTTGTGTTTAGAGCTATACATATGTGACCCACTTGTATTGTATATGTATGTTTTGTTAATAGCCAAAGGCTTTGTTTAAATGCCAATTTGCTACTTAATATTAACTTTATAAAAATGGTTCGAATGCGCAAATTATTACTAGGGCCTGGTTTGTTAATTAGCTCTACTTAATACGTTTTTGTTTTTTATGCCGTGCAATGCGGATATACACGGTTACAATTCAATCAAAGACCATTAGAAAATTCATTCTGACACAGGATTTATTAAACTTATTATTTACGATCATGCCAATTTTGTAGAGATTTAGAAATAATGTACGTACAACAATTACTAATTCAACTACAATCTCAGTAGGAACAAAAGCATCATTAAAAATGAACATCGGTTTGTGAAACACGCTAGAATGAAACCTACCAATTTTGAATTTAACTCGCACACAAAAATAATATAAAAATATATAAACATTGCTTTTATACGCGTAAAACTTAAAATTTAGCATTATTTTATTTACTGATACTGCTTGGTGTATTGGTGTATTATATAAATAGCTCTAAATATAAAAAACTTAAGTAACTTCTGTTAAATACAATGGTTCTAAGTTTATGGCAGGGACTTGGAATTTTGGTCATTTGTTCGACTTATGCGTGGACATTTCTCATGTTAGTTGTGCTGTGGTGTTAAGGATTTCTGTGCTCGGCTGGTTAAGTTGAGTGGTGCATTCCCGGTCAAATTTCATCAGATCTTTTTATGGACCATCCTGTGCAACAATGTGTTGTATTTATTTCCTGCATGTGATATTTATTTACAATAAAAACTACCATAAACGTTAGTGTGAACATCCATCATTAACATCTGTTTCAAAGGTATCATGCAACTCATGCATTTATCAAACTATATTTGTGGTTATAGATACGGTTATACCCGCAACACTTTATTGTGCAAGAACACTACATGCACAATATATGCACATACAATAAGTTAATCATAATATAATATGATATGTTTTATTATGTAACATTACCGAATATTGTTATTTATTTAGAGATGTGCCCATAAATATCGAATAAAGATCAAACAACGCGAGCAGCACAGCTGACGGAGTGTTTACGTGATATGTGGTCAGATTGCCTACGTTCCAGGAGTATTGTAGTACATTGCCGGAAATATCGACCACAATTACAACAAAGCAAAACATTTCAAATTTAAATTAGATATTGTCGTGACGTGCCGTGGCGTTAGTCAATCAACGCTTTGTGCATAATTGTTATGATAACAATGACGTCACCGATACATTGCATCCATTGTCCCATTGTTTACTTTAAAATCGATATTTATAGTCAGATTCAATGAGCTTTGAACCAGGGACTTCTCGGTATGCAATGAAAAGCGTTGCCCACCCAACCACATTGACTCCCTATAAAAGTACATGCGAAATAACAACAGTTTTCTTGGGATATACCTATAAATAGAAACGATAGAACAATTGATTAGGACTACGCTTTCTGACACCCAACACCTCCATGCAACAGCCCCTTATGTTGTTGACACCCACCAGTTTTTGTGTAATATCAATAAACTCACTACCACGTTATTTGATTTATTTTGTTTATTCAATATTGTAGCTGAAGCCCGTACTTCATTATAAGTAGCGTTCAAGGATTAAGATAGCGTGTAGTGTTTGCTTATATGATTATGTAAATAGTAAAAACAATTATAGACCCTACATGTAACAGTGCTTCGAACAAAAAGTACTTGAGTAAACTCACAAACTGGTCCATATGGCCCAAGTGCATAGGACAAATGATAGGACGTAGGCATACGATGTACGAACGAGTATTTGTCCTAATATATGTATTTATATGTATGTGTACAGGATCAGAAAACTGTTCCTAATGTGTACCACGATTTATTCGTGTTATATTGGTGGACGTTTGAAGTACATGGCATTGCATTCAGAGCGCATTCATGTGACATATTTGTCTGACAACCCCGAATGTGTTTCACATGTTAACACAAGTTGTCGTCACATTAAGACGGAATGAAACGGTATAATTTAGCCCACTCAATATAAGTTTATTTGCAAGGAAAATCATTGAGGCTACCTTGAACTAAACGGTTATTACCCATAGAGGAATAGTTGATTGTAAAAGGGAAAATATTTTATTTGAAACAGACCAGGAAATATTTTTATCTTATTCAGAATCATCATGACTTATAAAAAGACCAAAATAAACCCTTGAAAAGCTGTAATACGGTTTAAGGAGAAACATGTTGGTTATTTTATGCACCAAATATCAAATTTAATTGTTTACTTCGCAAAGTTATTTTTCTAGTTCACTGGTCATTGTTAAGGATCTTATGGAAGATAGACATCAGTATTGTCAAATAAGTTTCCTTGTCTTTATTATTTTATTTTTATTTTTATTATTATTATTAATATTATTATTATTATTATACGGAGTACATCTAGAAACGCAACACTGCGGTTACTGTCAACACTTTTTAAAAGTTTTTTATGATTGACAACGAAACTGTATTTATATACTTGAATTTTTTTCCATCAACAATTTTTATAAAGTGACTTTCACTAATGTTAGTTATGTAACAAAAAATTAAGAAAATCCATTTCTTACAAATTCCTCTTTCACAACGCTTCAGAATCCAAGATGCCACAATTTTCATGCAAATTGGTATGAAACGCTTATTTAGGCCTGAATTATAACTATTATTTTATAGAAAACAGACATGCGAGAAAACAATACAATACATGCATAAGTACGCGTTTATTATCAATTTTCCTGAAAATTACAGCCATATTGGCCACCATATTGGATTCCGGAGCGTTCTGAAAGAGGAATTTCGTAAGAAATTGATTTTCTTAAAATCGGTTATAAGCCTTGGCTATAACCTTAAACGCACTACACGATGAACTAGACACACTGTCAATCATGTTATCAATAAACACGCAATTACTCATGACCCACTTACGCGATTTCTGAATTCATACGAACTAAGGGGCCAATGTATCATATGGTCTGATCTTAATAACATTCTATATTTGCTATAGCGACGATAACGCTCTGATGAATATGCTGAAAAGACGCCGTAGCCGGCTTACATTTTTATACATCTTTGCAGAATACCAATTAATATTTAGTATTTTTGTTTGACATGAAATGCAAGTTGTTAATGACTCGGGCTTTATTTCTTCGGTAAGATATGTAACATGTTGCCTTCGGTTAGAAACATTTGTATATCATGTTTCTTTTGCAATGCAAGGCAATCAAGATAAAATGAAAACTATATTTATACGATTAACACGCATCAAGAAAAACATTCTTTCTAAATCTTGTGAATATGCAACATTATATTAAGTAATTAAACCACAAGTGAATCAGTGCGGGTTTTTGCTATGGATTTATATATGACACATAACGGGTACATGCAACGTCTGCACGTAATGGCATGTAGTGTTATTATCATAGCACTACATAGTCAAACACTAAACATAGCCAGGTGACTGGGACCAATTCCAGACAATCTGCCTACGTTGATATTTCGCAATATTCGATCGAAGTAGTTATATTGTTGATAAAAGAAAAGACTGAGAAACGTTTATGCCATAGTCGGGTTTCGTAACAGGCTACTCTGAGGCTCTGAATTTGTAGTCTGGAGCATTTTGTCACGACTTTTGTTGCTCAGAGAGAGAGAGGGGGGGGCTAAGTTTATGGAATGCAGTTGTTACTATTTATAGCAACAAAATGAGCATATTTCAGACCGGCTATGGCCATATTAACGTGACGTCATTTTTAAATCACGTGATGGAGATTTTCAGTTTCAAATAGGCGCAATTGTGTTACTATATATAGTAACAAGTGTATAAATAACATCTAATTATTATGTTATAGACATGATTGAGTTATCGGTTGTTTTTGCATCAAACATAAAGACAAGTATAGTTGATTCAAAGATCTCTGTCACAACCGCGTAAACAAACATTCACCCCGGTCGACTATTAAATGTATGTCAGGATTAAATTTTACCATCAATAATACACTTAAATGATTAACAAGCTAATAATCCTATAGCGTAGTGGTTATACTTGCTGCATTTAGCTATTCAGAAATGGAAAATTATGGCGGTTTTGACAGACATCTTTGAATCGACAATTCAATGTTATTTGTAGAACCATACTATACTTTATTGCATCCATATTATGTAGTTTACTGTTTGCGTTTTGTGTTTGTGTAAACAATATTTATTTCCATATTTATGCATTATAATGCTTTCAATAGACAATACTCCTGAGGAAAAGAGATACAAATACAAGCATTAATAACAGGGCGTTTTATGGTTAATTTAGATAGGAATTGGATTTGTAAACAAGTATTTTGTGGCTTATATAAATACATTTGCTTATGGTGTTATAAGTAAGACAATAGTCTTTGATCGTTTCAATTGGACATGTATTGAATAGTATGAGCGGCGAATTAGTGTGAGCGGCGTATATACGTAAAGTTGGCATTTATTCTTAAAGCTATGAATCAGAACTGTTTGAGACCAATGACCTTTTAATGGACATTGACATTCAATGTCAATTACGTATGTCACTGTCGTGTTACAAGGTCATAGTGTGCTCCTTGCGCACTGACAACCACACCGGCTGTTGATAAGTTGTTTTCACTTACAAAATACGGTAGAAATTGGTTGCTTTTCAAGATATCTTTCTTATGAAGGATATTTTGAACGCAGTAAATGCACCTAAGTAACCCTTGGTGAATCACATAAAGCTGGATATGCAATGCGTGGCAATACAACATATCCCGAAATGACGACTCAATATCAAGCAAAGGTCATTGCGCTGGAATCTCACATATCGGTGGCTTAGAATGAGAAGATCGTTAGTACTACATTAAAATACTGATACATATTATACAACTAGCATCATAAGGCGCTTGCTTCTTATGAGCCTATTTTAATGACAATCTGATCTTGTTATGTTGACAAAACTGAAGATGAAGTAGTTTGTTTTACCATAAGTAAAGAGTATTTTTAGGACAAATGTTTCTTTTTTTTGTTATCACAATATCGAGTTTTACTATAATAACCTTCTCATTCTAAGCCAGCGATATGTATGTAAGTCAGAGTGTAGGAAAAGACGATGTAACAGCTAAACATTAACTGTAATAGCGGTTAGCAATATCCTTGCTCGTCTTACACCAACTGATGGAGAAACTTAAAACTATCATTTAGCTTGCTCCTAAATTTAGAAACATTGACACATTTATCGTCGTTTTACATAGAACTTATATGCATACGTTAGCTGTTGCCCAAGTGGAAAGAATTACACACACTGTATCGTTGGCAGTTTTCTTTTGTGCAATATCCAAACTGAGAGTACTGTGGTTCGGACCAGATTATAATCACACAAAAACAATAATACAGTTCGAAATTTGGAGAATGGCGGCTTTTTGTCCTCACTAAGACGTCAACTATTGTGAAAATACAATTTGTACCATAATACTGTATGATGGTGTAGGATGTATTTTGGCCCATGAAAACACCTCAAACATGTATAATGGCGCCAAAATCTATCGACCAAACAAAATAATGGATGTTAGATTTTAAATTTTTTAGAACATACAAAGTCAAAGAAGAGTACACTTTTCGCTCGCTCCGCCCTTTTTAATGATAAAACTTAACAAGATATAACGTTTTACATACCAATTGCCAACAGTAACTGAAGTCCTTTCGCCCGCATTTTCCTCTACATGGAATGCGGCGGTTTCGATGATAGTATAGTGCACAGTCTAAAAATAAGAACCATAGGATATTATTACAATCGCTGTGATAAAAATGTTTATATCAAACGAAATCAAATCATTAGAATGTTTAAAGGTCATAAACGCTAAAAATCAAATCTAAAATTCAAATGTCAAACGAAACAGCAAATTTGCATTCATATTTATATCTTGGAAAACGCGGCTTAGTGCATGATTATACTGATCAAGGCAAAAGGACGATAAGGTTTTAAAAGGTTTTTACTAGTAAATCGGAATAAGGCAAGCTCTATTATGTTATTTCGGGCAATTTGATAATATAGAGGTATGTCTTAAATTTATTTTGCCGTTACTAGCTACTATTCGTGTATGTTTTAAAGCTTAAAATAAAACTTATATTTGAAACAGAATGTTTCTTTTGTTATTTTATTTTACATGCGCTTGGGTGTTTCCAAATCCAAAATGACGGTAACACAAGCTAAACTTGCACTTGCTAAATAAAACGTTGCAAATCATTCCAAAATTGGCATTTTAATAATGAAATTAGTTATAGTACAGGGTGATCATTAATATCTGGTTACATAAATAACTTTTCTTCTTTAAGATAATATGTGTTGTTACATTCCATAATTTAACATATGCGTGTAAGTTTTATTCAGGACATAAATCATTTTGAAATGTTACATATTATTTTCTCAGCAATTGTTTGAAGCATTTTCCTATTTTTGTATATACTTTAGCATTATATAAGTAAACTGAATGATATACTATTTACAGTATTGACCAGGAGGGTTACCATTTAGTACAGACAACATTCGAACATGGACCTTTTTAAATAAATGTCTTCATCTGTTAACTTTCTACATACACGGAGTATCGTATAGATATAAATGGGGTAACAGAAATGGTTGATGTAGTGTTTAATACTAGTATTTTGTAGGGCTGTAACGGTATACCGCGGTACACGAAAGACCGCGGACTTCAGTCCCACATGGTTCACGGTACAAGAGTTGCAAATTTCGGTACAGTTCGGTATAAGCTTTTTTATGAGCAAAATAATATTCAGAGAACGAAATTGTCTGAGAGCCCTCTGATTATGTATAATTATCATGCATCTCTCGTTTTAATTGTATTAAGATATGCCTCATATTGTCGATATTCATTTAAACTAGTTGATAGCCACATAATAACTGCTGTTAAAGAATCATCAAATTCATTGTCGCTTAAAACTTGTAGTATTTAAGCTCATACCAAAATATACCGAACCGTTAGAAAATTTGACGGTACGTGTCATATCGTTAGGTGAGCGTACCGTAACAGCTAGTATTTTGCAGTTTTCAGTGCAAATTCTGGAATCATTACAATAATTTATCATTAGCTCTGGTCCAATGCAAAGTCCGTTAAGAGTATTATCGTTTGATGTACTTAGACAATCATAAATACGGGAATGCACCAGTCCTAAATTTTCTGAAATATCAAAATATACGAAAAGCATTGACTAAAATTAATTTATGGATCACTCATCTTCTGACCCCTAACCATCGCCAAGTTTCGCTACAGTACAAATTATGGGTTTTTTTAAATAATGTTTTGAGAAGTTAAAGTGGAGAATTTTTAAAATTCAGCTTCTAAGATTTGTTTGAGGCCGGTTCAACTTGACCACAACTGACAAATGCATCGGGTTAAATTAACCCGATGTTTGGCAGGTTTGCCAATAGTGACAAGGCAAGTGAACGTTCCGTTTGTCGAATGTTTTGTCGAAGGGTATCAAGAAAATTAATTGGATTATACTAACATAGGCTAGATTTTAAAACCAACAGTCCGGGAACATCGAAACATCAGCCGAAAAAAAACGTCAAATAATGCTATACTTATTGCGTAACATTTCTTACCATCTCTGGTGCCGTCATAGTATCCCTTGCCTAATGTTCTGATATTATTTTAGCGTTTCAAATGTTTTTATTTGTACATATTAACACAGAAAATTAGATTCAGTCTTTGTGAGTCGGTTTGCAAAGGTGTGTTGTACGAGGGGCGTTTTCTAAGTAGCAGCAAGTTTCAAAAATATTTATTTTTGTAGGGATGCAAATACACGTACTTCATGCATTCGTAAAGCATAGCTGTTTGATTAAAACGCCTACAAAACGTGTTTTATCATCGAAATGGAGTTTTGTCGCTTTATAGAAGATCAACTTTCATTTTTGAAAAAAAAAACATACACGAATAGTGGTAGTTGTTAACATATGCTATTTCATACAAAGTATTGCTAATTGTATGTAAACTGAATTTAATTTGAAATTTAAATTAAGTTAGAAAATGAAGAAATTTAATCAGAAAAGGAATAAGTACTTACATATCTCCCGGACGATACTGTAATACTGCTTACAGACTGGCGCGCTTTAATGTCATATTGGCGCATGCGCGAATAAATCAATGAAAACATCCCGAGTAGCTTTGGTGTGTTATATTACATGAACGTCACTATTATCTATAGCTAAGTGTAATATTACATATACAACGTGTCTTTTTGTTTATCTACATTTTATAGAAAAACCAGCTGTGACATTAGCTAATTTTGACTTCTGGGAAAATCAAATACTGATGTCGATTTTTGCCCACCCAATCAACCAACAAGGCAAGTTCATCACCGGACTATCTGTCAACTTTCTAGTACAATGTCGAATGTAAAATCAACCAAACGGAAATAACTTAAATAAGAAAAACAGGTATAAGCAAATCAGATAGGGAAGGTAGCACTTAACCTAACCAGCCGAGCACAGAAATCAGTAACAACACAACTACAATGAGAAATGCCCACACACTAAACAAATAAACAATTAAACATCATATTAAAATAAAAAAATACATAGAGGTGGGATTCTAGAACCTAACTTTGTGCATAAAACTGGACAGAAAATGCTACGTGAAGAAAGCATTATTAAAGGAATACACCGACATGCGTCACAAAAGTTATCAGAAAGACCACCTAATGGTGAACAATACATGAACAGGAGCAAAGAAGAGAGTTGAAACAGCTGGTCAGCGATTGAAACGTAAAGCGTATAGCTACTGCTATTATTGGATGATAGAGGGCTTTAATTGATGTAAGTATGTACGAGGTATAGCTTGGCCAATTTGACACGAGCCTGACCTTTTGATTAGCATAATTTAACAGTCGATATTTTGCTTACGTTTACACCACCGATTGTATGTGTTCTTAATCGGGGAGTATCACGAAGACGCTCGAGATGTAATACAAACACAAATTTTAATACCGATATCGCACGATTTGCTTTCGGAAATTGATATATTCAAATTTAAAGCAATAACCTTGTAATATATTCTTGCATAAAGGTCAGGCTCCGGTCAAAATAGCCAAGCTTTATACTAAAGGAGTATTAATATAACCGTTCATAGTATAATAGCAATAGTGCACGTAGTTTTAAAACCTGAATAGGAAGATTGCAAAACAGAACGTGTATGGCTATATCACATGCTGAGAATGAGGTGGTCATAAGTACTACTTACATAAGATGCATATTTAAAATCTGCATCATAAGACGCTTCTTCAAGAAAATCGGAAAACGAAGTTGTAAAAGCTTGTTTTTTCCATAAGTAAAGAGTAAATTTCAGACAGATGGCATTATGTAGATGTATAAACGTACATGTTCTCGTTCGCTTCATTCCTGTACCTTTTAATATTTGGGTAAATAAAAGGAAGCCGATATGTATTTCATCTTGTTAGTAACATACAAGGGGCGCGTGACGTCACGCGACGTCATTCCAAGCGTTACCGTATGAGCAGCACATGTCTCCTTTCTAGACTAATATCCGACTCCATGTGTAAGATTATTTTTCTTTTAATACTGAAATAAGCCATTAATAACTAACTTTTTTTTGCGAGATGGAATAAACTGAGTATCGATGCGTTATTGCAAACAAAACTCGGAAAAGGGCAGTTGGCTTTACAAGATTCGATTATTCCAATGAAGAATGAAACACGACCTAGCACGTTTATTGCGCAATATCTTAAGAACCCTTTTGACATTGAGTCATCGATTCAATGTTTCGTAGCCTATAATAGTTTTCGTTTACACAAATTACATTTGGTTCAGATATGTGCGTCTGATCTCGGAGAATTTAACGGAAAGTGTCCCTACCGCGGTGTCATTATTGCTGTTTATCCTTATTTTATCGACTCATCCGTTTGACTGAGTCCTTACAATCCCATATAGAACAATGAAATCATATGGAAATGGCCAATTTGGAGCGCAAATAATACATGCACAATTTAATCAAGTCTAATGGCGATATCGCGAGGATTTTACAAGTTTCACGTTATATTTCATAGCATGCCGTTGCTCCGAGATAACGTTACGCCATAGATGCTCGATGGCGCATGCTTCACATTGGTTACAAAAAGTGACGTCATCAAGTATTTAGTGACGTTACCGTAAATTAGATTAGAAGAAACGCGAGATAATTGATTGATCTATATCAGCTAGTAATTTCAGTACTCTAATTCCAATATTTAAAACAATAGGAGGAAAGTTATCGAATATATTGATCACCCCTCGTAGTATATCGTCGTGTTTTATCCTTGTTCATCCATCTTGTCCCCTAATTTTGACATTTGAACACATACACTTTTAGAAACATGAAACGCCTACAGGCAATTTAAAGATTTTGAGGTAAAACTACTTTTTTCAGACATTTATCATCACAGAGTGCACCCAAACAACTTGTCAGATATTCGCTTTAAAGAGGCGTTCCCTATAACTTTGATCTTTTAAATCGATTCATGAATATTGTACATTAAATGAGAATCATCATTGCTTAAACACCTCAAATCTTCAACAAAAAGCTCCTACCAATTACCGAGAAAAAAAATGAAAATATATTTCCGCAACGAGCCAAAATAGTCACGAGTTGTTTCCCTTTGACCACATAATAATAAATCGCTGGAAGCGATAAATTATTATTGGTGATTTGAATATAATTTTGACATTATAGCGATATATTTGCGCACACTTTCTTGTGACAAATTATGATAGTTGATAGTGCTTTGTACATTTAGCTCATTTAATGTGATAGTAGAGAAAAGTATGCTAGTTGTAGTGACCTAACGTTATGCGACCTAAAGAGTCAGCGATGTGTTTGCGCTTGTCTATCATACATGATCTTGTCGTGAGATTAAACCGTTTGCCCTCTTGTTCACGCTGTTGACTCCTGAAAGGGAATTAGATTCTATCTGTGCTACTTAATTAGTGTTGTTTATACATGTACATGTATAATTTTTCATGTTTTTTTTTAATTATTATTACCTAATAATGTATCCTTTTTATTGCTTCTTTATGTAGCATTAACGTTATGCCACTGTCCTTGGTGTTTTAAACTAGGTCACATGGTGGTTGTGCCTCATTTGGTTGCAATTTTGGCATGGGTTTGTGCGGTTGCATCGCCGTGCAGCGGGGCATTAGGGAACTTTGTCGGGTCTTGACTGCGTTTCATTCGGTCTCATGCAATAACCGCTATTCTATAATTGCTTTGTGAAATTTGGTCATGCTGCATTTTTTCGGCGGGGACTTGGGACTTTTAACTGTTCCTTTGGTTTATGTGTGGGCATTTCTCAGTGTAGTTGGTTGTTTCTGATTTCTGTGCTCGGCTGGTTAGGGCGAGTGCTACCTTCCCTGTCTGATTTCCTCATACATTTTTGGCGCACTGTGTCATTTAAAGGTTTTAAAAACCAAACAAAGTGACATTTGTCGATGTTCTTACCCAGGCGAAATCCCTTTTTGTTGTCCAGCATAAGGCTATAGTTTGTCGAATTTGAAACGCACCTGACGTTTGTGCATGAATATATTACATGAAGAAAATCGTGCAATATCGGTATTGCTTGTCAAATTGGACACGAAACTGACCTTAAGGCATAACTGTATTACAAGGTTCATGTTTTGAATATATCAATTTTCGTGCAATATCGGTATATCAAACCATTGTTTGTATTACATCTCGGGCGTCTTCGTGATACTCCCCGACTATGAAAACATACAACCGAGGTTATAAATGCCGACAATATATAGACTGTTAAATTATGCTAATCAAAAGGTAAGGTTCGTGTTAAACTCGCCAAGCTCTGTGAGGCTGTTGGAGTATCACTCATACCGAAATAAGCCGAAAGGTATTGAGTAGGTACAGGGTGTCCAAAAAGAAAGTAAACAGTTTCGGGGTTTTTATCAACTCTTAATGTTCTGCTATTGCAAAGAGATTTTGCACATGGTTAGAAAAAAGATGTAAGTTTTTTCTGATACCAGTTTGAAAATTGTAACTCGAATAATATTTAATAATTGTCACTTTCCAAAAAATACCTTATTTTAACCGTGACGTCATTTTGACGTAATTTACGACGTTTTCACAATTTCTGTCTGTCGCACGTTTCCCGGTTTGCACCCATTCTTTAAAAGTGTTGGTTACATTTACACAGATTTCTACAAACTGGTCTTCTTAAATTTCATTTTGATGTTGATCAGAAGAAAACTTGTGTATATTCGCATTATATTGTACATAAGCAATCTCGGATAACCCAAAAGAAAAAAATCCACATGATTTAAGAGCCGGTCTGTGGGCGCGTTATTCTACTCAGCAATGGAATTTGCTAGACATTATTTTGACACCAACCGTTTCTTGTAATTCACCCAACACCGTGTATTGCCATGTGTGACTCTGGCTCCACTTGCATGAACCAAACACCATTCAAAACAAAGGATTCGCTTGCTTAACAAAGGCAAGTTACACAATGGGTTTACTTCTTTCTATTTTGTTGTCGAATTCGCAAGTGAATAGCCTATTAAAAGCCAACAAACATGTCTATGCTCGTGATACACATCATATATATAATATAAGTTAAGACACTTGTGAAATATAATGCAAATTTTCGAAGAATGCATGCAAGACAGGAAACGCCAGAAATACAGAAATTGTGAAAACGTCGTAAATAACGTCAAAACGACGCCACGGACAGAATACGGTAATATTAGAAAATTTACATTTTTTTAAAAAATATCCAAGTTACAAGTTTTAAACTGATGCCAGATAAAAATTTCATCTTTTGACTAACCATGTCCTAAAATTTCTTTGCGATAGCAAAGCGTTAAGATTTTATAAAAATGCACTGAAACTGTATACTTTCTTTTTGGACACCCTGTACTACAGCTCACCTTCCAAAATTGCCTTGCAAAAACTTACAATTTTCCTACTCATATCGCTGGCTTAGAATGTGAGGTCGTAAGTACTACCTTCACCCTTATATGACCGGTAATAATTTGAAATCAGCATCACAAAGTTCTTCTTATGGGCCTTTTTCTTGAAAATCAAAATTTGTCATGTTAACCATAACGAAGTTGAAATAGTTTGTTTTACTATAAGTAAAGAGTGATTGTCGGACAGTGTTTCTTGTTATCTCAAAATATTTATTTTGTAGTTACGACCTTTTCATTCTAAGCCAGCGATATATCGATGGCTTAGTACAAGAAGGTCAACTACCAAATCGATATATTTTGAGAAAACACGGAAATACTGTCTGACATTTACTCTTTACTTGTGGTAAAACAAACTTTTACAACTTCATTTTGGTCAACAGGACAAGTTCAGATTTTTATAAAAATGGGCTCATAAGAAGCGCCTTGTGATGCTTATTCTAAATATGTATGAATCTTAAAAGGTCGTAAGTGGCACTTACGACCTTCTAATTCTAAGCCATCGATATACCGGGAACGTTATGCTGCGTAATACCAATCAAAGTACTGAAAGTACTGACAGGCTGGTGAACTGCTAAGGAACAATAGCTTTTCAAGTAATATAACATCAAGTTGTTTTCTAAGTCGAAAGAGAGGTAAGTGCTGGCTGGACTTAACAAAAAATAAAAAAAAATAAAAAAAAAAAATTTAAAAATAAATTAAAAAATATAAAAAATTTGGAGCCGCCGTGATTCGATCGCTGGACCTTAGCATCAGAATATTACTAAGCGAGTTGCTCAACCACTCGACCACGATCTCGTTGGAGAATGTTGACCTAAATAATTTAACATAATAAAATCATTGATGCGCCGCGCAATATATCGCGTTCGTAACGCGTAGTAATAATTATCAACGCCTTTAAACACCTTTTCTTTTAATTTCATACAATTTCCTTCCATTTCAAGAAGAAACTAATATATTACAATCGAACAGAATAAATGAAACAAGGAAAGTTGAATGTTCTTATCTTGCAAAACTGATTAATGAGGAGGAACTATTTGCATTGAGTGTATAGATTCTGTGTTGTCAGTTTCGGGAGTAAATTCATCTTAGTGGATTTCATTTTTTAGGATTGTAATAGTCTGGCGCGAAATCGCCAGCCTAAAAATCAATTGTACTACATTCAGACAGAGATGAGTATGTATAGAAGAAGTTTGAACTGGTTTAACATTTGATCATTTTAATAATAAATATAGCTTGGCCACATCTACACGAGCCTGACCTCTTGATTAGCATACTTTAACAGTCGATATATTTCCTACGTTTACAACACCGAGTGTATGTTTTCATAATCGGGGAGTATCACGAAGACGCTCGAGATGTAATACAAACATAAATTTGAAATACCGATATCGCACGATTTGCTTGCGAAAATTGATATATTCAAAGAATGAACCTTGTAATATATTCTTGCATAAAGGTCAGGCTCAGGTCAAAATAGCCAAGCTATTATTTGTTAAAATACATATTAAGCAACAGTAAAAAAATGGCCAATCAATTTCTTTTTAAAATAGAAATCTATTTAATAAAAGTCTTATCTGAAATTCCACCGAATCCAAGGTTCCGAATTGATACATCCATATTAGGCAATGTCCACCGAATGTCCATCGTTTGTTATCTCAATAATTTCGTTACAGTTTATAAATATATAAAATATTCAACATAACGTAACTGGTCGTTTCAAACAATAATAATGGAAACATCGAGCATGTCCTTTTATATATACATGACATTTTGTCAACTAGTCAACACTTCCAGCGCACCATTTTTATTTTCATTTTACACCTTATTTCCCAACTTGTCCACATGAAAATATGCATGTACACAAATGAACTATCATAATGTGCGTTTTGATGTATACATCTTGACTGTGTAGTTACGTCTACCATACATTTTTTCTAGATGTACACTTTCATTGTTACCAAGTGGTATGAGGGAAATGTATGGGCATGGTGTATAGCTTGGCCACATTGACACGAGCCTCATGACCTTTTGATTAGCGTAGATTAACAGTCGATATATTACATACGATACAACACCGATTGTATGTTTTCATAATCGGTGAGTATCACGAAGACACTCGAGATGTACTACAAACACAAATTTGAAATACCGATATCGCACGATTAGCTTGCGGAAATTGATATATTCAAAGCAAGAACCTTGTAATATATTCTTGTATAAAGGTCAGGATCAGGTCAAATAGGTCAAGCTATACATGTGGTAAAATGTACATCCTCGACTTATACATGAAAACTTACTGTGTGTACGCACTTAGACATGGTTACAATCCACATGGTTCACTGCCTACATCATCAGCGCGGTCAATGCTACTTTGAAACTGTGACATGCACGGAAAACCCGTGTGAATAGGATTATGCAAAACATCATGACTTAACATAGGTGCCCGTTTTCTAGGCAAAGCGCTACGTAGCGCTTTCTAAGGGAGGTAATTTGTATTTTCTGTATTTAATTGAACGGGATAGGTAACTGAATGAAAACGCTCGGTAGCGCTTTGCTTAGTCAACGGGCACCAGCTACCTAGTGTCAGTGAAAAAATGTGTGCTTCCTTCTTTATATTACCGTTATTCGTGCTTTGTGTCATTTCCATAAAGGTGAGTACATAAAGTAAAGGAGCGTACACACAGTAAAGGAGCGTACACACAGTAAAGATGCGTACACACAGTAAGTTTTGATGTATACATCTTGACCTATTAGTTAATATGTACTGTGAATTTCAGAGTTAGGTCTACCATACATTTTCTCGAGATGTACGCCTACATTGTTACCAAGTGGTATGAGGGAAAGTGTTGGCATGATGTGCACGTGGCAAAATGTACATCCTCGACTTATACACCAACTTTTACCAAGTGTATGCACCTATACGGACGATCGTATACATAGATGGCATGTAGGAAAGGTGGTGTTGCTAAGAACAATAACTCTACATAGTACCCGTATTGAATTATTTCCCTTTATGTAATTTCGATAAGAGTTATTAAAGTAAAATTAAATTTTACAATATCAGAAGAAGTGCGTTGACTGTAACTCTTCCAGGTTACGTCGCAGCTGTACCTCTTTAAGTCGCATTAAAGTGGGGTCACTGTCCTTGGTGTTTTGGGCTAGACGGGGTGGTCGCCGTTTTGGCATGTGTTTGTGCGGCCGAGTCGTCCAGCAGCGAGGCCGTGGGGAACTTGGTCGAGTCTTGGGTGCGTTTCATTCGGTCTCATTGAATCACCGTTATTCTATAATTCTTTGTTGAATTGGGTCATCCTGCATTTTTCGGCGGGGACTTGGTCTTTTATTTGTTTATTTTGCTTATGTGTGGGCATTGGTCTGTGTGGTTGTGTTGTAGTGCTACTGGATTCTGTGCTCGACTGGTTAGGTTGAGTGCTGCCTTCACTGTCGGATTTCCTCATACTTTTTTTTATTCATTTAACAACAAAAAAAAACATTTTTTGTCATAAAAGTCGCACATATGCTCAAAATGACCATAAAAATATGAAAAACAAACAATAGGATTACTTTGTACCTTAGATAAAAACATCAGTCATGAGTTTATTTAATCATGACATTGGAAATGGTAAATTTCCTTTTATCACCCGGTGAAATAAAAAATTGACATTGCCCAAAATAAACAAATTTCCTCTAATGCAGTTTTTGCAGCAAGGTGCGACATTAACATTTGTAGACGACCTGAGCACGTGTGCAACTTTAATAGTTTTTATTTTTATTTCGATAAATACAGATACATGTATATACATCAACAGTACAATACACACATCAACAACAACAATACATCAATTCACAATCAACATACAAAATATGTTTTGTAGAAGGTCATAAGTATGTAATTACGTATGTGTACTGAACTGCTCTATAAAGTGGTGCTTTAAAATTATATAAAGGAAAAATAATATAAAGAAAAAAAGAAACATATAAAAATGAAACAAATATGTGAGCCTTAAGGACATTATGAACATTTCCGACACTGTACACATTGCGTACAGGTTCATTGATATGCCAGGATTGCACCGATTATTTCTGTCAATTTTATTCACTGTTGTGTTGTTTTAGTATCACTGCCCTTTGCAGTTGACTGTAAATATTTTACAACACCAGGAATAGAATTGTGTAACATTATGAAAAATGGCGCGAAATTTTTTTTAATATTAGTATTCTTTTTTTTTTCAGATAAATAAAAATAAACGTCAATAATACAATACACACACAACAACAACAAGAACAACAACACCAACAACAACAATTAATGAATTCACAATCAACATACAAGATATGTTTTGCAGAAGTTCATGAGTATGTATGTTAGTATGTGAACTGAACTTGTTTTTCAGGAGGGTGTTAATTATACAGATAAAAGACAATCTAAAGATAAAAAAAAAACAGAAAAAAAAACAATATAAAACAAGAAAATATGTGATAAATATGCATTTTAAAAAACTTTAAAAAATGAGTTCGTACGTATGTAGTTGGCTATTATAATATTATTATTCTCAGACCTGACTAGAAATATCAAAATTTAGCTGTACTTTATTTTTGGGGTTGATTATGTATGTTTGGGTGTGAAAATGGAAATGATTGCATCAATAAGTCTATACCGCTGGCTAAGAATGAGTATGTCGTAAGTGCCACTAATTTAAGCCTATTTTCATGAAAAATTGGAACGTGTTGCCCGAACTGAAAACTGAATATGAATAAGTTTGTTTTACCATAAGTCAAAAGTGATTGTCAGACAGTTTTTTCTTGCTTTCTCACACTATTTATTGTGTATTTACGACCCTCTCACTCTAAGCCAGCGATAAGTATATAGACTAGTAGGTGTGTTTATTTCAAACCGTATTATTTAAGCTGGCCTACCACACAAAAATTCACATGTCTCATGTCCACAACCTCAACTCGTACCATTTTACAAATTTCTAAATACATTTACTACGCAACTCTAAATAGAAATTAATCGAGATTATTTGTATATTCAATCAAGTTTTTGAATCTTTAAACTGTGAAAACTTTGTAAACTGCATTCTTCTCACTATTGCTATTGCTATTATTGTACTGTTCTGGCTATGTATGTATATATTATGTATTATGCCAAATAAACTTATGTTATGTTATGTTATGTTTAGAACATCTGGTGTGTAAAGTTAAAAACATAAACTTATTCAGCGTTCATAGCAAATGAATTATGGGTGGCACGGTGGTCAAGTGGTAAAATGCTTGACTCCTGATCGAGAGGTCCCGGGTTCGATTCTCGGCCGGGAAACTTGGTCATTTCAGAAACGCTATTAAGTGTTTCCCACCCAACTAGAGATGATCCTGGTAGGAAACCCATGGTCAGTCTCGCGTGTATCGGTACTTTACACCGGGCACCGTTAAAGAACCAAGGAATCTATTCGAAACGAGTTAGGGTATCGCACCCGGATTCCTTGTATCTCACCTCTGTCTCTAAACATTTGCGATAATGCCCCAGAGTGGGCCCTGCAAATTACATGGAATAAAGAAAGAAAGAATTAGTTGTGAATACTGAAGTCAGAAACACACCGAAGAACATTGTGATACATATGTTCGTAAGGCAGTATGTTGTTTATATTGGAGTGTCAGATTGACAACAACACATGTTTGGACCACAATTGGTGATACCACAACCGTCGTCGTACCGGTAAGTATAAACACTTTTGAGCCCAACTGCATCATGAGCTAGGGCAGGTGCATTAGATGGTGAATATATGTGTAGAGTTTGAACGCATGACAAGCTGAAACAGAATAACAAAATATGAGGTCAACAAAACCAAACTAACGACATTAAAGGCGTACAATAAACGTCGAGGTTTGACCTCTATAGAGATGGAATATTTTTGTTCGATTTCGAGCATTCTATGTATCTACACATTTAAAGTTTACGAGGGTCATTATAAAAGTTCTGATAACTGAACAGTAACTTGGCATTGACCTGTCGCATATTTTTGAAGTAAACATTTTTCTGAAAGATCAATCTTTCAGCAAGACATCGATGGTAAATGTATTGTTCTTGTCTGAGATGTTTGATTTATTGGTACTTAAGCAATACATTGTTTCGGGGATTGACTAAAATGGCCCTTGGATACGCGAGGTAATTGCGTTGTATTCGACAAAGGCATATTTCGGAGCGCGCTTTTGAAGCAACCTCTAGGCAGTGTAAAATAAATTTGATTTTAGGTAAAGAAAAACATCATAGTACTTACGAATAATATGATGTTATTAAAAATGATTTGATAAAGAGGCGTTCCCTATAACTGTGATCGTTTAAATCGATTCAGGAATATTATACATTAAATGAGTATCATTATTGCTTAAACTCCTTAAATCTTCAACGAAAAGCTCCACCAATTACCGAGAAAAAAATGAAAATATATTTCCGTAACGAGCCAAAATAGTCACGAGTTGTTTCCCTTTGACCACATAATAATAAATCGCTTGAAGCGATTCATTATTATTGGTGATTTGAATATATTTTTGACATTATAGCGACATATTTGCGCACACTTTCCTCGGACAGATAATGATAATTGATAGTGCTTTGTACATTTAGCTCATTTGATGTGAAAGTAGAGAAAAGTATGCTACTTATAGGGTTATGCCTCATGAACTACCTATATAGAATATCATCTACTCGAAACAGGTCTTAATATGAATGTGTATTTTCATGAGGGGACATTATAAATATATATTTTCGCAAAAATTTGATTTATGGAGAAGATTCTTGTGTCCTAACCTATATTTCCGAAGTGGGTGGGGTAACGGGATACCCTTATAGATGCCGTTAAAAGTCAAATAGTTCAGGTTATTTTTGATTTATGAAATGAACTAACTCCAAATTAAAAGTAATCATTATCTCGTTTGTTTTGCGAACCTATATTTCGTCAATGTGACGTCATCAATCTAAACACGTGTTTTGGGTAACGTGATCATTTTATTGCAGCTGCCGTACCATTTACATTATAAATATTTCAAAATTCTGGTTTGGTGTGAATATCAATAACATACTAATGTATAAAATGGGCACATGCTTTTTATTCTTATACAACAAGTCCAGCAGAACATGCTATATCCCGTTTTTGCGTATTTCCGGTAAGTCGCTGTTTTAACTTTTAAAATGCCCCTCGTAATCCATTCGCCGATAAAGGTTGGTTTCGGTTGACTATTCAGATATGTATAATCAATAGGAAACTTTCATTCGTTAGTGAATGGTCGTGTTAGTTAGGCAATATAACTTTTGTCATCCCCAGGTGAACATTGCTTAAAACTTCACTCTAAATTCAAATGTGCTAGAAACAATGTTACCCAGAAACAATGTTTGAACGAACTTGTTTTTAATCCGTTAACTTTTCCATGCGTATACTTAATAAAAGCTCCGCGAGTCGCATGTGTCGCCTGACTACATGAAATATGAGAATTGATGTTGTAAGTCACTTAACCTTACTTTAACTGCAATAATGTAGGAACTGTCGTGAGTTGTCAGACAACGGGTGGCGCATTCTTTTTATCATATTATCATAGTTACTGGGTCAATACAACGTCAGCAATAACAAATTTAAGTCGTTGGCGCTACTGTTTCACGCCAAAAGGATGGTGACGTCACACATTAAAATTTTGTTCTTACAGGCGTTGGAGAACAACGTTCCGCGACTTGTTCTCCCATGGCAGATCACAGTTACTAGTTTTGTGCCTTTCGTGTGAAAAGGACATAATTAAAAAACGATGCAAGGATGAGTTATAGTTCTTGTGCACTGAACTTTGGCTTATTGCAAGAAACATGCATACCAAATATTGAGTCATTTGAACATAAGGTGACAAAGTTATGGTCTTTAATTTTACCTTTGACCTCTAACTGTGACCTGACCTTTGAGAAAAGAACCAGGGGTTGCTCATGAAACTCCGATTAATAGAGGTTGACATTCATGGAAATTTCAAGCAAGATTGGTCAATGCATGACAAAATTATAGTCTAGACAAGCTTCTTTAGAAATTAGATCTGCAACTGTGACCTTGACCTTTGATATAGGAACCTGAGGGTTGAGCATGACACTCCAGCATATGGAGGTGAACATTCATGCCAAATGTAAGACATATTGGTCAATGCACGACAAAGTTATGGTCTGGACAAGCTTCAATTTGACCTTCAACTGTGACCTTGACCTTTGAGATATGAACCTCGGGGTCTGTCATGAACCTCTGTCTCATTAAGGTGAACATTGATGCCAAATATAGGAAAGGTTGGTCAATGCATGAGTGAGATACAGCCCGGACAAGGTCTATAATGGTCATTTTTGAAGTTTGACCACTGAGTGTGACCTTGACCTTTGAGCTAGACCTGTATTTTGCGCACTGCACACTGCCTCATGGTGTTTAACACATTTGCCAAGTTATTTAAAAATGTGTCTATCTATGAGTGAGATACAGCCCGGACAAGGTCTATAATGGTCATTTTTGATGTTTGACCTCTAAGTGTGACCTTAACCTTTGAGCTAGATACCTGGATCTTGCGCACTGCACACCGCCTCATAGTGTTTAACAACTATGCCAAGTAATTTAAAAAAGTGTCAATACTTGAGTGAGATACAGCCCGGACAAGGTCTATAATGGCCATTTTTTACCTTTGACCTCTAAGTGTGACCTTGACCTTTGAGCTAGAGACCTGGATCTTGTGCACTGCACAACGCCTCATGGTGCTTAACAACTATACCAAGTAATTTAAAAAAGTGTCAATGCATGAGGGAGATACAGCCCGGACAAGGTCTATAATGGTCATTTTTGATGTTTGACCTCTAAGTGTGACCTTGACCTTTGAGCTAGAGACCTGGATCTTGAGCACTGCACACCGCCTCATGGTGCTCAACAATTATGCCAAGTTATTTTCAAAAGTGTCAATACATGAGTGAGATACAGCCCGGACAAGCAATTTGTGACGCCGCCGCCGCAGCCGCAACCGCAGCCGCAGCCGCAACCGCAGCCGCAGCCGCCGCCGCCAAAGTAATACCTATATGTCGCCTTTTGAGGCGACACAAAAACACACGATACCGATCTAGGAAACGTGTTGTTTTTATGGTATTGGTGTAATATTGAAGTAGAATCTTACGCTGCGTCTATGCCAGAGCATATGGTATCACATGGCATCGTGACGTCATTACAATCCCGTCGAACTGCGTACACAAATTTACCAGCAGCATTAATAGCTGTACATGCGGCGATTCCAACCGTATCTTTATAATCATACGCAACTGCATAGTCATCACCGGCACCAGCGTCTTTGATGCATCCTAGAAATATAATTGTAAAAATCTGTATAGATTGCATTCAGTAACTTGAAATATCTTAATCAGTATTTGTTGTGTGTTAAGGATTTCCCGTCCTCCTTATACGCAGTGCCATGACATTTGGTTGTGAAAACCTCACATGTTTACGCTATCCAGTAACTTGTATGCACTTACTATAATGAAAATATTTTGATAAATCCAAAATATACGGTTCAATTATTGGCCTTAATCAAATTTTGAGCAGTATATGAACGCTTTGCAGAAAGCCATATGGATTTAAGAAGAAACGGGGAGTTTGGGTTAACCAAGAATATGGTCCTCCAATAATTCTAAGTTAAATAATTAGGGCGAGGTGAAAGTCAAAATGAGATCCGGTGATATTTTTGTATGGAGATTGTCCTAACACATCATCACTGCAAGTATGAAAGCTTTGAAGCAAGCCATATTGGTGCAAAAAGAAACGGGGAGTTTAGGTTAATCTCTTACGGACGAACGGACGGACATGTAATCACTAATGCCTCCAGATCTATCGATTCGGTGGCATAAAAATAACTAAATATTGAATTCATCAAACGATTTAACCAAAATTTGCAAAATTAAACTGTTACATAAATCTGCTGTTTAATGGGTTTTTTTTAATTATTTGGTGTATACAAATAATGTAGTAGCTCGTCAGAGTGACAGACATACCGTTTAATTGTAGTGTGTCCCATTTCAAATGAAGGGGAAAAGTAACTGAATAACGATAAAACATAACTTACTTGCAAATTGTACGGAATTGCAAGGACGTGACTCTGTTTCCGACTGTGTTACACTAGCTGATGTCGT
The DNA here is from genome assembly GCA_963678985.1 of Spisula subtruncata. Taxonomy (NCBI): domain Eukaryota; kingdom Metazoa; phylum Mollusca; class Bivalvia; order Venerida; family Mactridae; genus Spisula; species Spisula subtruncata. Next base: position 1,391,894 of record OY787668.1, read on the forward strand.
CTTTGTGCGATCTCTGGTCTGTATCCTCCCACTATCCTGACCGGTACATGACCATTCACATCCACCCCATGTCGTCCACATTGCCCATTGTGTTGTGATCGACTCTATAATATGTCGGACAAGTAAATGGAGAGATTTAAGCGGAAAAGGAATAATGACCAAAGCGTTTAAAATAAATGTTTGGTAAATTATTAATGGTTCCAAGGAAAATTTATTACTAACTAATAAACTATAAACTATAGATAGGGGATATACTCGACTCGCGCCCTCGCAATAATTTAATAAAGAAGAGCTGTCAACGAACTGTGTCCTCCAATATTCACAATGCCATGCTGTATAACTATGATACGATCCAGACAAAACGATGGCTTAGAATTAGAAGGTCGTAAGTGTCACTTACGACCTTTTAAGAGTCATACATATTTAGAAAAAGGCGCTTCTTATGAGCCCATTTTCATAAAAATCTGAACTTGTCATGTAGACCAAATTGAAGTTGTAAAAGTTTGTTTTACCAAAAGTAAAGAGTAAATGTCAGACAGTTTTTCCGTGTTTTCTCAAAATATCGATTTGGTAGTTACGATCTTCTAATTCTAAGCCATCGAAAAGGCTTCATAGTTACAGCATTACACGCATAAGCTGGGTGGTAAACAAATAAAAATTCCTTCTTATTAAAGTTGATTTTAAAATAGCATTCTCTATAACTAGCATATTTTCTCTCCTATCACATTAAATGAGCTAAATGTACAAAACACTATCAATTATCATAATTTGTCAGAAGAAAGTGTTCGCAACTATATCTCTATAATGTCAAAAATATATTCAAATCACCTATATTAATTTATCGCTTCCAGCGATTAATTATTACGTGGTTAATAAAGGGAAACAAACTCGTGACTATTTTGGCTCGTTACGGAAATATATTTTCATTTTTTCTCGGTAATTGGTGGTAGATTTTTTTGTAGATTTGAGGAGTTTAAGCAATAATGATTCCCTTTAAGTGTTGAAAAAATCCTAACCTCATTAAAGTGTGTGTAGTGCCTTCCACAATTAACGGTTTCATTGATAAAGATAAAAAAAATGTTTGGTAATTTTTTTTCTTTATATAAATTTTACAAAAAAATGTTTTTTTCGTTTTCAAAGTCTTTATCAATCACAGTTACCTGTGTTGCATTAAAGTCCGTGGGATAATAGATAATGGCGGCCATTTAGGCTCTTAGACAATGTGAGCAGTAATTTGAGTTTATTTGAATGATTATAGGTTGTAGATAGCCAATACGACTAAATTTTAATCTAAACATGGATTAGGATAAATATGTTATAAATACAGTGCCGACCAAAACTAGTGTAAGTATCCAGACGTTATTTCCCCATTTACTTGCCTGTATAACACTATTTGCAGAACAGAGAAGCACCAACGTTTTTTTAAGATATTAAGTATACGTTGTTGATGAAGTGTGAATACATTAGATTCACTGCTACCCTGCTGTAGATGTAAAATATTAAGTTCTTTGAGTGGGTCGAAGGGCAATTTGGTCTGGAAAAACGGAAAATGCAGCCCCTTGGATCCCATGGTTATTTCTATCCCATTGTTTACTTGTTTAATTGTTGTAGTTTCATGAATTACTATGAGTGTTGCCGTCTGATAAACAGATATTCAATATTGTAACCAATTATAAGTCTGCATCTGTATACTTATTTTTGGTTGGCACTGTATATATATCAACCTATTCTGTCATTCTCAAGATCATCTATAAGCTGGGATTGATGGAAAAGCTCAGCTGTTAGCGTCGTTTGTTCGGTTTCAAGTTCGGAGAGTTTCGCCGTCACCTTAAATGAGATAAATGAACATGGTTATGATAGTGTGCCTCCGTAGCTCAATGGTTAGTGCGCTTGCCGTCTAATCTGGCGACCCGGGTTCAAATCCGGGTGGAGGTACATATATATGCCTGCCATGTTTCAGTAGAAATAAAGCAAATAAAGGCTATGCTCGGCCTAATTCATTTAAAAAAATATTATGCTGTTTGTTTGGGACCGACTGTGACAGCCATAGGTGTGTGATAATTTGGTTCTTGGTCTGTCAGATGGGCTCATGACCTCACGGGAAGAGAACGATTTCCATACGATGCATCCGAGTTATATATCCTAGCTTCCTCGAAAGGACTCGTCAGTTATTTGAACGTGCGTAATATGTCGGGCCTGTTTACACACCACATGTAACAAGAATGGTCATATGCGTGGTTTTCTATTTTTGGTTAACATTAAATATTCACTCATGGTTACGCCATTCGGAAAATACCACAAAAATTAAAAGCTACCTTTTGTTAACGTAATTTGGTGATGTGAAATCAAGCAAATTTTATACTTAATATGTAACGTAATGAATAAGCAGGGAAGTGGTAAACTATTTTCAGGGAGGAATGTTAACGAGATAGTCCATAAAGGGTTCGTACTAACTGCTCGTGATTTTAACACTCATCTTATATAAACTAGATGCATTTTCTATAAGTATACATGAGGCGGAAATATATATATATATAATATACACTTACTGTCGGGTCCGGAGGGCAATATTGTTGACGACGACGTGATTGAGGTCTCTTCTGTTCGGATAGTGTAACCAAGCTGAGTAGAGCAATCTGAAATTGAAGTTTAAAATCGTGTTCATATTTTTCATAGATGGTTTCAAAAGGATTCGACTAGTCATAGTTCCTGACCAGACAGACGTTTTCTCTGACTTGTTCAAGCGGCGCAAAATAAATGTCGAAACAGTGAAAAGGAGGTTACATTTGCTTTATATGGAACCAAGAAGTTTCAGTTAATAGTTTTAGAAGTTTTGGTTGACATAAAGTAATTATGATTTAAAATGATTCCGAGCGAAGATTTTTTCAGTGTTTGGTATATTCTTCATAGAAATGACACTTATCGATATATTAAATAAAGAATTCCGTGATATTTCCCTGACTTTTACTCAATTTCTCAATTTGCCTGACTAATTTCAACAAAATGCTCTGACTTTTCCCTGACCTTTAAACAATTATATTTTCCCTGACTTTTACCTGATCGTTTGAACCCTGTTAGATCACTATAAGTATACTCGTATATACTCATACTGGCTGAAATATTATATGCAGGACAAAGCATCAAGAAATGAAACTATAACTATACTAGTACAATTAAAAACATCCGGGAACTATAATTTGTGTAAACTTCCGCCCCGAAGTGGACGGTTTAAATTATGTCACTAACCACTTGGTTACCAAGCACTGTCCTGACCAACAGAGCACCCAGCATTTAGCGACATCTTTACAAACTATATATAAAATGTCTTCCCTAGAATAACGATATTCAACTACTAAAAAGGAATCGATAGAGTTCCAAATATAACGTTTCAAGAGGCATTCCCAAAAAACTAGCAAATTTTTCTCTACGGTCACATTAAATGAGCTAAATGTACAAATTAAATGTGTAAATATGTCTCACTCATGTCAAAAATATATTTTAATCACAAATAATAATTTATCGCTTCCAGCGATTTATTATCATGTGGTCAATGGGAAACCACTCGTGACTACTTCGGTTCGTTACGGAAATATATTTTCATTTTTTGTCAGTTATTAGTGGGAGCTTTTTGTTGAAAATTTGAGGAGTTTAAGCAATAAATGATTCTCATTTGATATATAATATTCCGGAATCGATTTAAAGGATCAAAGTTATAGGGAACGTCTCTTTAACAATTGTTTACAAATTTAATGCTAATGAACATGCTGAGTCAAGCTAACCAATGTGTTTTTTAATTTCAAATAATATATATTAATTAATGTTATAGAATTGTAACTACTTAAACAAACTTTACACATTCGATAAACGACCTTCCACTGTCCGATAAACATACAAACGTACAAATGCATCTTATGGAATACCAACCATTGAAAAACTATTAGCAGTAGTAAGATACTGTATGGTAAATAATATTTATGAAAATAACAAAAAAATACAAAAGTTCGTACTTTGGAATATAATAACAAAAGCTTCAAATGCTGCTATAAGTTATAAATTAAATGCGGTTACAAGCTCATATCACCACAAACGAAAATAAAACGAAATTATTTTTTTTGAAAACGATCAACGATATTGTTACCTGTGCATATCACACGTATGTATACTGAGCGTCAAAAGTTTCGCAAACGAATTAAAAATTCAATTTTTTTTAATTGTTAACTCGAAAGAACTTTTTACTAATACTGTCTATTTGTGTACCCATAGTGTTTATGTTGAACCCATTTCAATAGACCTACTCCGGATCTCCACTAATCTGATCAAAAATCGCAAATGGAATTTTATAGTATACCTACTCGTCGGAATTCACAAGATAAAAAGAAAAATAATCATGGTTACAAACTGATCGATATCTGTAAAAATAATAACATTGTAACACTTAATGGTAGATGTGGCAGTGATATTAACGGTAAAATGACGTTTAGAAATGTTTCAGTCATTGATTATGCGTTGTCTACGCTGGTAGGTTATACACTAGTAAATGATTTTAGAATTGTAGATTTGGACCCATTGTACTCTGATGGACATTCATTATTAGATTGTGTAATTAACGTTAAATGTACGAATGAAAAGACCAATACTACACATACGTATTATGCGTCCAAATGGGACAATAGACTGTCAAATGATTATGTTAATAATATATCTGAATCTAGTATTGATGAAATATTGTTACAGATAACTAATACTGATCAAAGTCCAACACAAATCCACCTAGATAATATTAATGAAAAATTAAATAGCATATACTTAGATAGTGCGCAACAAACGTTTACCCCAAACATTCAAAAGTATAAACAAGCTAGAAAAAATAGTAAACCATGGTACGGCAGTGACTGCAAAAGGGCAAAGAAAAAATATAACAAATGTCGTAAAAAATTTAATAAATGTCCCTCAGGAGAAAATAAATTAATATTAAACTATGCAAGTAGAAAATATAAACAAACAATGAATAAATATATGAAAATATTCAATAAAAACAAAGAAACTAAATTACGAGAAATGCAGAGTAAACAACCGAAAGACTATTGGAACTATTTAAATAAAATCAAAGGCAAGAATTCAATAGAAATGCCATCATTAGACGCGATGCATGATTACTTTCAAGAAGCGAGTAATGATCAAACTCACAACAATATTGACGATCATATCATTAATAATATAGATTTAACTCACGACACTACTTTAAATTCAACCATAACCAGACAAGAAATCAATACATGTATTAAATCGCTAAAAAATGGCAAAGCATCAGGTATTGACGGTATCTTAAACGAATATATTAAAACAACTTCAGTTAAATTACTACCCTTATACGAAGCGTTATTTAACCTTGTTCTAGAAACGGGTATTATACCAACCCAATGGTCTCTGGGTGCTATATTGCCAATTTATAAAAACAAGGGTGATACCCTCTTACCTGAGAATTACAGGCCAATAACCTTACTTAGCTGCGTGAGCAAGTTGTTCACGTCAGTTCTAAATAATCGACTAAATAATTTTCTTAATGAAAACGCTGTACTTAAAGAAAATCAAGCAGGGTTTAGGAAACATTATTCTACCATAGACCATATTTTTACACTAAATTCAATAATAGAGATCTTAAGAAAGTCTAATAAGAAAATATACTGCTTATTTGTAGATTTTTCTAAGGCATTTGATTCCGTTTGGCGAGTCGGATTGTGGAGAAAACTTCTTGAAAATAACATAAATGGTAAATTCCTACGATTGATAAAAAATATGTACTCTAATGCTAAATCCTGTGTCTCCCAAAATGGTCTAAGGTCAGATTTCTTTGATTGTAATTGCGGAGTGCGTCAAGGGGAAAATCTCTCCCCAGTTTTGTTTGCATTATTTCTAAATGACTTAGAAGATTATCTCGAACGTAGAGGCAATACTGGCATTGAATTAGTCGACCAAGATAACGAACTAGTGAATTATTTGAAAATATTACTCTTATTGTACGCTGACGACACGGTCTTGATATCTGAAGATCCAATACTGCTACAGGAATGTCTGAATGACTTTGTACAATATTGTAACACATGGAAACTCAATATAAATATTAGTAAAACCAAAGTTCTAGTAATAGGTACAAGAAATGATAATAAATTAAGCTTCAAAATTGGAGATACACCTTTAGAAATAGTAAAATCTTACAAATATCTTGGAACTTATTTTGCTAAATCCGGAAGTTTCTTAACAACGAGAAAACATTTGGTTGAACAGGCGAGGAAGGCGCTTCATCTGGTTTACAAACGAACTTACAACCTTAATTTACCTATTGATTTGATACTTAAGCTCTTTGATCACACTGTCTTACCTATCTTAATGTACGCATCTGAAATATGGGGTTATGAAAGCATAGCATTAATTGAAAAGGTTCACTGTGAATTTTTAAGGAAAATCCTACATGTTAAAAAAAGTACCCCATTGTACATGTTATATGCTGAAAGTGGGAGATACCCTCTTGATATTATAGTCAAAAGTAGAATGATTGGATATTGGAATAGAATTATTACTGGTAACCAAAATAAACTTGCATTTAAACTGTATCAGTTAATGAGAGGCAGAAACAATTTTGAATCAAAATGGATAACTAAAATTAAAAATATATTAAATGAAGTAGGTAGATATGATATATGGCTTCATCAGGATAACACACAAACTAATTCTTTTAAAAACATTGTAAAACAAGTTCTTATTGATCAAAACTTACAAAATTGGCATTCGTCACTTGATAATTCAAGTAAAGGAAAAAACTACTCTTTATTCAAAGATACAATTGAACTTGAAAGCTATTTTATTAAACTAAATAAAAACGAATACTCAAATATGTTAAAGTTCAGAACTGGTAATCATCATTTTCCAGTAGAAACTGGTAGATGGACTGGTCAAGAAATTCACGAACGCAAGTGTTTTTTATGTGATTTAAACGACATAGGAGATGAACTACATTATTTGTTAAAATGCTCTTTTTTCGATAACGAACGAAGAAAGTACATCCCACAATACTTTTACACAGGACCAAATATACTTAAATTCAAAGAATTGTTAACAAGTACTTCAAACTCCCAACTTAAGAAAACGTGCAAATTTATAAATATATTATTAAAAACAATTGATTAAATAATTATCTATTTATAAGAATACAGTCAATAGATTAACAAGGATATTAAAATATTGTTATATCGTCCAAGAATCTGTTCACTTTAAATACTATCATAGTAAATCCAAATTGTGATGTGTTTATACTAAGGTAATATTCCATTCATTAAACAGTCGGTGATCTAACCTAACCTATTTAGCCACTCCAACACACAGATAATCACGACTATCCCGTGCTTAAAATTGCAAATTTTCATGCTTACAAACAGTCGATCCCCGCCCTCATTTATATAAAATATAACCTGTTTCAGATTAAAATTAACATAACATTTAAACCAATGGACATTCACCCCCCCCCCTCCTTTCCATCAAGGGATAAACCCCCATGAAAATAACTTTATATACCTTGTCATCTGTTGTATAAATGCATATGTATTGTTATATGCCATGTCACATGTTTTTCATTATTTGTAATATGTACTTATTCTCTTGTGTTGCGATAGCAACGAGAGTAAATAAAGTTCTGTTCTGTTCTGTTCTGTTCTGTAGGTACAAATAAAGTTTTACCGTTATAATCCTTTTGAGTCATGAATATTCATATCTGGACAATAGAGTGGGGGTCAGTTGTGTTTGCATATGAATACAAAACCAGTCTAACTAGGCCAGATTTGTTTGTACCTACATGTAAATTAAGGGGAAAACCACCTTGCACAGAGTTCCGGATATCAACTATTGGTCTCCGTTACACTTGAATGATCACACCATCACAAATGGTAAAACGTCTATTCAAGCGCGCAAAGTATAGGGCTTTTCATTTTCGTCTTGATTTCCTCTTCCAATTTACTTCATACATGTCTGTGATACGAAATACACAAATAGTTAATCTAAAAAGTTTGCAATGTACGCTACATTTGATGGCAAAAATTGACAATTGTGAACAAAAAACGCTTCACTAAGTTTTTTGCAGTGGAAGGAAGGTAATTTATAATCGGTAATTGTACCAAAATGCTCTCCCTTTGACCACAGACAAGTGTGGATGTCGTAATAGACACTGTACGAAATGTCACATTTTAAGAAACAGCGCACTGGTCATAAAAACGCAAAATAAAAGGAAGTGCCCCATAAGTTTTAATGTCGGTTGGACTACGATTAAGCTAAAACAATGCCATTGAGTTTGGTTTTAGAATTATAGCAGCATTCCCTGTCTAGGTCAGCGGCATTGACCCTTGACCTGTTGTCACTCGGTACGTCATATACATGGTCCGTATATTGGGTATGATGCAACAGTCTTATTATGATAGAGATATATCAAATGTATCCGACACAAAGTATTTTTAGTGAAACGCCAGCCTCTTGACTCTTATATACACGATTATGTTCACATTTGTCAATTTTTGCCCTCAAATGTAGCCTACATTGCAAACTTTTTGGATTAACAATTTGTGTATTTCGTATCACAGACATGTTTCAAGTAAATTGGAAGTGGAAATTCAGTCGAAAATGAAAAGTTCTTACTTTACACGCTTGAATAGACGTTTTACCATTTGTGGTGGTGTGATCATCCAAGCGTAACGGAGGCCAACGGAACTGGGTGCAACATGAACACTATGGGTACACAAATAGACAGTGTTAGTAAAAAGTTATTTTGAGTTCACAATTTTAAAAAAATGAATTTTTAATTTGGTTGCGAAACTTTTGACGCTCAGTATATAATAACTGTTTAATTGTCAAAGTTCTTGCATATTAAATTTAGATTGAGAAGGGTGTCCAAAAACATGTGGAAAACTTTTTCATGAATATACATGTAACACATAAGAACATGAAGAGTGCACGTATCTTTGTTGAATTATATTAGTCTTTATTGAAAATAACTGCTCGCATATTCCTCGACAACATGCAATAATAAGCATAATGGTTCTTTTTTTTTTTTTTTTTTTTTTTGTAGGAGATACTTTTTTTCCTCGTCATTTGATATGTGTGGGTCGAGGTCCCACATATATCAAATGACGAGGAAAATAAAAGTAATAATAAGCATAATGTTAGATGTTAAAAGTAAAGACAAATACAACTAAATAAATAAATACAACACTATAACACACCACAATATTAAAATAATTAACAAGTCAAATGTCACACTCATCTACTGAACTGAATAAGAAAGAACGTAAATTCAGAAGACAAAACAGTCATTCAATGTCAAAATAATTACTTGCATCGTTTTTAGTATGATACTAGACTACCTTAATTGCAAATTTAAACTTTGGATGGATTCCGTGTACTTTGATTTAATCGTTGAATTTTTTTATAGTTTCATATGGTGTTCTAGAACACTTTCGTATGAAAATGGAAAGTTCGCATGTCCAATAAATCACAGAGAGAGTTTTTATTAAAACTGAAGTGAAAAATGATCTAATGGATATGAAAACATAATTGTTTTTCAGTTTTAGAAACTTTTTAAAAAAATATCTTCCCATATAGCTCTATACACTTTAAGAAGACAAAACAGAACTTACCGCAACGAGAGAAGATCTGAGCATCATCATTGAAGAGTCGTGTTGATGTATATTTTCAAGACGAGAGAATGAACAGGTCGAAATGAGCTGCGGAGTTTGTTTAAATGCTCCCAAACACAAGTATACCACGTACTACACAGCCAATGAAACAGTTACAAATACTACCATTTACGTGGTAAAACCGACTCATCTAACGAGGCCCTGATTTCGAATTAGACTTTGTGTGATAGATTGATGTACTATTGTACATATATACAAATGTTTTCAAACAGACAATTAAATCTTGCATGAAAGTGTATTGCTATCATCATTCCGTTGTTATAGTGGTTATATTAATGCTGCATTATTTTCAGAATAAAATGTATGAGAAAATCCGACAGGGAAGGTAGCACTCAACCCAACCAGCCGAGCACATAAATCAGAAACACCACGACACAACTTCCCTGAGCAATGCCCACAGAAACCCTTGCCAAAACAGCGACCAAATGAGGCACGACAACCCCGGAGCGTGACCTAGTTAAAAACACAAGGACAGTGACCAAGCGTTATGCGACCATAACCATAAGGGGCTAAAACAAATGTCGAAATCATCTGTATCCTAATGTGATTCTTAGTCGAACCTAACCACTGACCTTAAATTGCAACACCAGTTTCTACAGGTTACACCACTATAAACATCGTAGAAGAAATAGAAATTAGTTTATAATTTAGTCTATAATTTCTTTGCAAAATTGGGTCACCCTGCATTTTTTCGGCGGGGCTTGGACTTTTAATTATTTTTTGTGGCTTATGTGTGGGCATTGCTCAGTGTGGTTGTGTTGTGTGGTGTAACTGATAAATTTTTGTATCTGTGCTCGGTTGAGTGATACCTTCCCTGTCCGATTTTCTCATATCTTTTTTACTGATACTTGTGTTCAATTTAGCTTTCATTGGGTCAATGTTGGAAATGATTTGTGGTTTTTCTAGTGCTGCTATAGTGTTGATATTGATGCCTTAAATGTTTAAGCAAAGACGAAACGTGCGCGATTTTGATCAAATCATTTCTCGGACACATGATGTTCTGCTGTAGGACATTGAACAACAACAACTCATCTGCCATTCATCTTAGACTGTCAGCATTTTTTTACCATCAGCCAATTTCCAAAGAGCCGTCCGAAAATTAACGTGCAGCCTTTAGATTGTTTTTCAATTATCGCACAGAAGTCAGCAAATTACCGCATAGTATCCGAATTATCTTTATTGTATTTTCTAATTACATGTGTTATTTCTTCAGTCCGAGCCTCAATGTTTAGCGTAATTTATGGTATTTGTATAAATCGTGATATCGAAAATTGATTTTTAGACACTTCCGTTTATTTGTTTATGAGTCTTGGTTTTCACAATTTACCTCAACATCCCAAACTTCCGGAACGTTTGACATTTACTTGCGTGAATGTAATAAATTCAACAACAACACATATTTTAAAGTTATATTACTGTATCACTTCCGTACTGAAATTTCGCCTTCTTCAGAGAAATAATAACATACAACAACAAAACAACAGCGGGACAAAATAACATAACCAATTTTATATTAATATTGGCAAAATACTAAATACCAATTGAAAGTACGACAAATCAACTCCTTCAATAGACTATTTCAAACATTATCTTACACGACGCATACACATCGAAAGAATCATTGCAACGAAAAAAGACAAAACTATAATTATTTGAAACAAAATGGAATGGATTTAATGTCTAGATACCATATCACTAGCCCAACACCATATAAAAAGATACATTGACTGAAAGGCGCACATCCCTCTTACACCCTCTTCCCTTCAAACCACTCTTCGCCTCCTTTGTTCTCTTCACTTCTCTTAAAGCAAGTCAGTACACAAACTAATAACCAAAAACATACAATTTGAAGTTTATATTATATTGTGTTAATATGTATTGCTGTTGTTTCTGTGTGTATTTTGCACTGGTTTGCACTGGTTTTTATGTTTGAAGTGTCTGTATATAACATAAAAATGTATAAAAAATATATACAAATGTGACGTCAATTTATCAGTACTTAAAATTACTAATAATAACGAATTCCTGCAGAACTGATTACGATTACAAATTACTTCTGATTATTCGATGATTTAAGTTTATGATTAAGAAATGATCATAAAAGCAAATGTACTGGTAAATAAAATAAATAACTACTGTGGTATTGTTAGTAACATTTATTAGTATAACTAAGGAAAGCCCTAGGTTATTTGTTAATGTCATGCTGGCAGAGGAAAATTTGACTTAATTCGGTAACAAGTACATAAAATGTACTTGTAATAGTTAGTGTTTTCGATGCTATTCAATGCTTTGAGATTGATAAATCGGTCAGTTTGGTTACTTAGTAACCCTACTCACGTATCTTCATAGGAGAAATTTTGTAAAATATTCAAAACAACTTAGTTGTTTTGTCAGAAAAGGGGAACAACGTTTACCACAAAAATATATCAAATTTAAACACTTGAACACGATCAAAATCAAGTAATTTACACAATTTTAGCTTGAGGGGGTTGATATAAGTAAAGTTTGTCAACAGTGTTTTCAAATAAATTTGTCAAACGTGATTAACTAACACGTATACTATACACACATACACATATATCAGTTCGAATAATAAAATTGCTGTAGCTTTAAACATAAAACTGTATACGATGTTTGTGTAGTGTATGTTTCATCGATATTGAAGCCAAAAATATTTTGAAAATATTGTGTCATATTTTGAAATATACCGTTTTGAAAAATGCTGTATGCACTTCTTATAGAACAAACCCAACTTTGTATTTACGTATGGTAAGGAATGATCACTCATTCAAGATCCTCTGTATAATAGTTTAAAACAAGAGCACCGCCATACGGGGCAATATACGCCCGAAGGGTTTTGTTTCAGGTTATGGTAACATTTGTGTTAGGTTTCTTTAAAATCCTGCAACGGGTTCATGGGGTTCAAGTGACAGAGCGGAAGGGAAACAAAGTCATATGACCTTTTAACCTTGACCTTAAAGCGACCCCTCCAGAACATGCGCTCTACACGTCGTCTTGGTGTGGTGAACATCGTAACGGAGGCCAACGGAAATGGGTTCAACATGAACACTATGTGTACACACATGGACAGTGTTAGTAAAAAGTTCTTTCGGGTTAACATTTTAAAACTAGAAATTTGTGCCCTCGGGCAAATTATGTCGAGCCTCGGAGCACATTGAAAAAATGCACTGACTTAAATGTGCTAAGTTACATCTAATGCCAGCATGCATTAATAATAAATTATACCTACTAACTTCAATTTGACCTTTGACCTCTAACTGTGACCTTGGCCTTTGAGAAAAGGACCAGGGGTTGCTCATGACACTCCGATTAATAGAGGTTGACATTCATGGCAATTTCAAGCAAGATTGGTCAAAGCATGACAAAATTATGGTCCAGACAAGCTTCTTTAGAAATTTGACCTGTAACTGTGACCTTGGTCTTTGATATAGGAACCTGAGGGTTGAACATGACACTCCAGCTTATGGAGGTGAATATTCATGGCAAATGTAAGACAGATTGGTCAATGCACGACAAAGTTATGGTCTGGACAAGCTTCAATTTGACCTTCAACTGTGACCTTGAGATAGGAACCCCGGGGTCTGTCATGAACCTCTGTCTCATAAAGGTGAACAATCAATGCATGAGTGAGATACAGCCCGGACAAGGCCTATAATGGTAATTTTTTAAGTTTGACCTCTGAGTGTGACCTTGACCTTTGAGCTAGAGACCTGTATCTTACGCACTGCACACCGCCTTATGGTGTTTGACAAATTAGCCAAGTTATTTAAAAGTGTGTCAATGTATGAGTGAGATACAGCCCGGACAAGGTCTATAATGGTCATTGTTGACGCTTGACTTTTAAGTGTGACCTTGACCTTTGAGCTACAGACCTGCATCTTGCACACTGACAACCGCCTCATGGTGTTTAACAATTATGCCAAGTTATTTAAACAAATCACCCAACAAATGAAGAACATATGGTCCGGACAAGCAGTATTATGCCCATTTTGGACCTTTGACCTCCAAGAGTGACCTTGACCTTCAAGCTAGGGGTACTGGTCTTGGGCGCGACACGCCGCCTCAACACGGAGAACATTTGTGCCAATGTATTTCAAAATCACCCAACAAATGAAGAACATATGGCCCGGACAAGCAGTATTATGCCCATTTTGGACCTTTGACCTCCAAGAGTGACCTTGACCTCCAAGCTAGGGGTACTGGTCTTGGGCGCGACACACCGCCCCAACACGGTGAACATTTGTGCCAATGTATTTCAAAATCACCCAACAAATGAAGAACATATGGTCCGGACAAGCAGTATTATGCCCATTTTGGACCTTTGACCTCCAAGAGTGACCTTGACCTTCAAGCTAGGGATACTGGTCTTGGGCGCGACACGCCGCCCCAACATGGTGAACATTTGTGCCAATGTTTTTCAAAATCACCCAACAAATGAAGAACATATGGTCCAGACAAGCAGTATTATGCCAATTTTGGACTTTTGACCTCCAAGAGTGACCTTGACCTTCAAGCTAGGAGTACTGGACTTGGGCGCAACACGCCGCCTCAACAAGGGGAACATTTGTGCCAATGTATTTTAAAATCACCCATTGAATGATGAAGAAACAGCCCGGACAAAATCGGACGGACGCACTAACGCACGGACGCACATACACTGAACTCCCACTGTGACAACTATATCGAGCTCACCGCCAGCGGGCTCGACAAAAATTGAATTTTTAAATCGGTTGCAAAACTTTTGACGCTCAGTATATAAAGTTTTTATTCTAACATATTGGTTTCTAAGTTCAATTTTCAATTCACTCTTCGTTTAAAAAAGGGAGATATAAAAGAAGATGCTAAATACCAAATGTCAAAGCTCTATGCATAGTAGGTTTAGACGAAACGATTTGTATGTTTTCCCTATAGATACAAGTTTATGTAATAGTGATGACCCTGGGGCAAGGCCAATTTTGATCCATGTGCATAATTTGAACAACCTTGGAAGAGGACCACAAGAGGATGCTAAATACCAAATATCAAAGCTCTAGACACTGAGACATTTTAAGTTACCAGTTTCAAAACCCTTTTTAAGGCCCTATGTCCTTATTAATCAACAGGCCTAAACTATTTGAACAACTTGGGTAGAGGTTTACCCAAAGAATATTCCTACAAATTTTGATCAAATTTGGCCAAATATATATAGTTTAGGAAAAAATGTGAATTGATCCAAATGAAATTGTTAACGGGCGGGCGAAGAGGGATCACAAAAGCTTACTACCATGTCAATATGTTACATAATAATAATGTAACAGGCGAGCTAAAAAGGTTACATTTGTAGGATTCCGGATGAACAAAACATATTGCAAAGAGACCAACCATTAACAGCTGGTTTTGGTCATAAGATTACACGTCAATTAGACCGCCAAGTCACTCATAGGGTTTCCAAGTTTATAGAAATAAACGTAGTACTTTTTATGTAAAAGAAATCTAGATGCGAAATAGAGGCTGATATCACTGGCTTAGAATGAGAAGGTACTACTTACAACCTTATAAGACTGATACATATTTTAAATCAGCATCACGAGGCACTTATGAGCCTATTTTCATAAAAATCGGAAATTGTCATGTGTCAAAACTGAACTCCACAGAGTTGGTTTACTGTAAGTAAGAAGTTTTCAGACAGATTTTGTTTGTTTTCTTCTATAAAAAAGTTAAATATTAATTTTGTGCGTACAACATTCTCATTCCAAGCTAGCGATATTTGTTCCGTTTTGACATTCTATTACGGATGACTGTATCATGGCGTTGGAATGTTAAGTATAATTAAAAGATACGAAAAAGATGAGGGTTGTCTAATTTTAGTGACAAAGTTTGTAAAAAATAATATAAAAGCCTCACCGGGTTGGTTCTAATCACACCCGGTTGAGGGTTTATATACGACTTTAAAGAAAATAATGGATAGCTACTGTCCAATGCATGAGGCAAAGAAGTAGTATAGCTTGGCCACATTGACACGAGTCTGACCTTTTGATTAGCATAATTTAACAGTTGATACATTGCCTACGCTTATAACACCGAGTGTATGTTTTCATTATTAGAGAGTATCACGAAGACGCTCAAGATGTAATACTAACGCAAATTTGAAATACCGATATCGCACGATTTGCTTGCGGAAATTGATATATTCAAAGCAAGAACCTTGTTATATATTCTTGCATAAAGGTCAGGTTCAAGTCAAAATAGCCAAACTATCAGAGAGTATCTTTCTAATGTTCAAAGCAATATACCCCCTTTCAAAGACAGCAGTATATTCAAGCTGTTAGTGCTTGTTGGTTTCAACATCTAAAGTTTTTTTCTCATTAACTCATTGTAAAGTGACACATTTCCAACACAGGTTACAATATCGTTGAAAAAGAAATATAAAAATGAAATTGAAAAAAAATTTTTTATCGAAATTTAGGTATTATATACCCTTTCGATTTGGCTAACAATTTCCTTGCAAATACACCTTAATATACCTAAATTTCGATAAAAAAATTTTCAATTTCAATTTTTTTATTTCTTTTTCAATGATACTGTTACCTGCGATTTCCAACCCAAACAATGTCAACTTTTTGTCCATGTGGATGCCTTTAAAGTCCACCAATCATTGTAAAAAGCTTTAAGCTTCAAGAAAATGAAAATAATCTGGAGGTTGTGTGTCCTATAAAAAGGTGTGATTCATCAAACGCAGTAAACAATTTTTTCACACATGTTTGCTTGGCCATTAGCCCCAACCCTACTTTCATATCTAAGCCAGAATTGTGACTATTTATAAATAAAACAGTTCCACAAAATCATATACATGTGTACAAAACAGTTAAACCAAATTTCATAAATTCCTGTGCAGATTTGTCAAGACACACCACCATTTCCAGTCAATACAAAGTTTTTACTTGTATACTTTCTTTTAAAAGACTGTATGATTTTGGTGCGCGTAGGCATTTGATAGTTCAAATTGTTTACTTCATAACGCATGTCATTATGTGACTGTTTGTTAAGTATAAGGTTAGCTTCTGTTCCAGTGGACATGGCTCTGCATACTGCCCTCTTCTTTATCCTTGACACAAGGTTATACATGATTGGTTTAAGCACTTGATGGACCAGGGGCCTTATTCACCAACGTTATAAGTCTAAAATTCAGACTTAGACTTTAGTTCTATTCGCTCTTATGTTGTTATAAATGTACGGATTTTAATATAAATAGGTATAAATGTTCAGTGGGTAAACACACAATAATCAGAAACAATGTCATATGGTTAAATCATATTGTTAAGAAATGGCAGTGATTATGAATATTATCAATTTTAAGTCTAAGTCTGAATTTTAGACTTATTACGTTGGTGAATAAGGCCCCAACTGTGCATACTGTATCCACCAAAAATAAGTATACACTTTTTAACAGATGCAGAATTATAATTTGTTAAATTATTCAATGTCTGTTTATAAGATGGTCACAATAATAGTAAGTTCTGAAACTACAGTTACTAAATAAGTAAAAGCTATGATAGAAATAAAGATGAAAATGTTATGAATTAAAATATTCATCGGATACAACACAAAGTTATATAAGTGTCTAGGTTCGTGGATACATGGGGCTTAAGTTTCTGTCTTTTTATGACCAGGTTATATTTCAAACCAGGCAGAGAAACTTAATGCTTTACATCTAGGGTAATAATGTATGGCATTTACACTTAATAAACAAAAAAGAGCCATGGTCTTCAAAGACATTGTTGCTTCACAGTTCTGCAAGCAGTGTTTCACAGGCAAGTGGGTGGGGAAATTACCTGTGTATACTTAATTTTGGTGGATAGTGTATGTTTTGATTGTAGCGTTTTTTGTACACGAGTTTGTACATTTGTCAGTGATGTTTACAGCTAAGGTCGGGATTGTAATGTCTGTGTAGTATTGGAAACAGTTAAACAAAATAGATATCTAGAGCTGTCTCTAATATACCTATATACTCCAAGGCAAAGGGCCATAATTGTGGCAAAAACATGCGCTTCTACACCTTCTACACCTTCTTGTTCATGTGTGAAAGTTGCGTCCACGAGAATGTGTCTACGGACAGACCACAAACTGACAGACAAGTAGAAAACAGTATACATATCCCTGGCTTAGAACAAGAAGGTCGTTACCAACAAATCGATATATTGAGAAAACAAGAGAAAACTGTCTGTAATTTTCTCTTTACCTATGGGAAAACACGTTTTTAAAACTTCATTTTGGTCAACATGACCATTTCAGATTTTCATAAAATACGCTCATAAGAAGCGCCTTGTAAAGCATATTTCAAATATGTATGAGGCTTATAAGGTCGTAAGAGGAAGTTCCGACCTTCTGGTTCTAAGCCATCGATATACATTATTTCACCCCCAGTCGAACTTCTTGAAACAATGTATACCGTAAATAACTGTCCATAAGTCGCATGCAGCCATCAGTCGCAAGCATTTGTTTTCTTTGCCTTTCGATGTTTTATTGAGATCAATACACCAGCTGACAGACATCCAAAACATTATGTCACCTACAATATAACTTCCTGAAATGATGTATAATCTTTGCATAGAGATCTATACTATACAAGGGCTGACAGAAGCAGAACTCTTTCATCAGTCAGAAATTGTCTTATAACTTTTTCAGGCGATTCTTCACTTCGTTTGATTTGTTTCTCCATCATAACTTTAAAATCTTCTGTAACACCTTTGTTAACACCTCGAGTCACTGTCCTCTGTCTGAAATACACATTTGTTATACTGTAATGTAAAATCATACATTTATAATATTCAACATTATTAAGTTTCGTTGGGACAAGATTTAATGGTTTAGGCACTGGTTTTTGGGTGGGACATTAATTTGTGGATTTTGCATTTCAGGTAATAGATACAGTATTTTTGTTTATTGAATTTATTAAACTCGTTGGATAAAAGTGATAAAATACCAGACTCTGCCAAGCATTTTATACCTTTTATCCAACGAGTTTAATAAACTCTGAAGGGAAAGAAACACATAAACAAAATAAGCCCTTTAAATGTGCTAAAGATTAACAAGCTTCCCCTTTAGAAGAGCATAAAGTCAGTGAGTAATGCCGTTAAAAATAAATGAGCGAATAAACATAGTGCAGCACTGTATTTAAATTATCGTTACAGTGTTGCATCATTATTTGAGTGAGACAGGTCAGGGATTTCCCTGATGCAGGTTTTCTGCTTCCCTGAAGCAACTTTTTGGCTTGGGACCCCCATTTCAGCATAAGTGTGCATCCTTGTGACCCCCAATAGGATCCTACGAATAGACATTTTCGTTTCCGCTAGAACATGTTTTTTCTGCTATTAATTACCTTTGTGGTTCATGGAGCAAACTATATCTCTACATGTTAATATTTTTTAAGTTTGATACTGTAACAATGAACTTGAAATGCATACCCGTACATGATAGGACCCCCAAAATTTCTCAGGGACTCCCTTTATAAAACCTTAAGGGTCTTAGGACCCTCATATGAAAATTTCTAGGGAAAACCCTGCAGGTATATTGAATTGTAATCAGGTCACAGATCTGTTTTATTAGTCAGCTTTCTACTGATATATGACAGACATGATTGTGCCTCCACTAGTATTTCAACCTGGTCCCCGGATAAGACAACAAGCACGCTAACCACTGAGCTACAAACGCACGTTACAAGCCATACAATACTCACTGTGCAATGGCTGAAGTACTGACTGGTAAAATATCCAGATGAACTTTTCCACCTTCCAGGGTTTTCATGAATGAGAATTCTTCTAATATATCAACGTCTGTACAAGTTGTTAAGGTGCATATAGGAGTATAGGTCAAAATAGATAGCCTCATAATAGATTCATACAACCAAACCAAATATTTACTGTAAAACTTTATGGGGTTTTGACATAAAAACGGCCAATAACTCCAACAACAAGAAGGTCATGATGGCCCTATGTTGCTCACATTTGAACCATTGCTTATGCTACATGTACTTTCCGAATGCAGCCAATGGACCAAGACTGTTTTTCACCTCACATGACCTAGTTTGAAATTAGAGTTAGTGATAACATTCTGACCAAGTTTCATGAAGATTGGACATTTTAAAGTAGCAATAAGTGAGGCATGTAGTGAGTTCAAAAGAAATTGTAACAGTTGAACAGATGAAGGAGGAAGAGCGATCACAAAATCTCACCTGGTCATTTTGTGATAGGGGGGGGGGGGGGGGGGGCTAAAATCATCAGATCTAAAATTCCTAACAATATGCATTTTTAGAGTTGATACCAAGTATTCATATGAAGCTTCTCATTTAAATCCGACCTATGGTAAAGGAGAACTAGCAAATCAACGGAGCAATTCGAAAATACCGTATGACCAACACCCACTTTTCAGGAGAGGCAAAAAACAGTTATTCCTTCAGAAATCATTGAATATCGAACTAAATCATATATTTCACAGGCAAAATATCTTATTGAATAGTTATCGAATAATACATAAAATGAAATTGCTGATATTCGTTGTTTTCTTCGCCCTCAATAAAAACTAACAGAAATTCAGCATTTTCTTTTTGTGATGATTTGATGGTCTCCCATAAGCTTATTTAACTCAGATAAGGTGTAATTAAGGGCGGGAAAACGATAAACAGGAATAACTAAGGATAAAAAATGCTATTTTGATTATTTGGCATTTTCGAATGGCACCGTCGATTTACTAATTTTGTGACTTCTTTCTACCTATACTGACAGACGTCCAGCACGAGATCAATATGTCTACAAACTTCATGTTTCGTGGCGAAAAGCTGGTGATGTCATGCATTTGTTCTTACACAGAGAACATTGTTCCATAATTTGTTCTCAGATGAAAGGTTGCAGAAGTTATGTGATATAGTAAAGGATACTAATTATATAATTGAAGAACAAATTATAACTGAGACTTCCTTGTTTCTGTATTTTGTTCACCAACTGAAGGAAGACGTTTACATGAACCGGCCAATCATATTGTAGTAATACCAGGGTATGACCTAATAAGGTATCCGTGGCTTTTCCACCAAATGCTTTCTCCTGAAATATAACCAAGTAATCTCACTTAAACATCCAATGTATATCCAAAACCAGAAAAGATTTCTTGATTTGGTCGATTCATATCTCACAATATGTGCAAAAACTACATTTATTTATTATTTGCTTTCAATGAATTAAAATGATTTTCAGTGAAAGAAAAACATTTGTTACAGTGACAAATAACAGTGAAATTATCATTATGTTATTTTTCCAAAACCCTTTGCTTACAAGACTAATGTTCTACTGACTGAGCTAGCCAGCTGCTTACACAAGTTTCTCCCCTATTAGTAATTATATCTTTCTCTTATATCTTTCTCCTATTAGTAATTACATATTTCTCCCATAAGTAATAACTGCTTCTTCTATCACAGTGCTTCCTCTGGCTTATATTTTTCTTGCGCCACCACTTTCGCCAAATGAAAAAAGTTGTCGCCAACTATGCACCACATTGACCAAAATTGAAATTATGTAAATCTTGTATTTGAATATATTTCTGCTTTATGTGTATTTGATATGTGTCGATGGTAATGCATTAATTGCATTACTTATGTTCCTTTTCAGTGTGAAGTCACCATTGTTACAAATATATTTACAATTTATTCATATTTTCTATGTTATTGACAATATGCTAAACATTCATCAGAGAATAGCATGCTTCCAGTATGCTAAGCCAAGATGAATATTTTATAACATATTTTCAAGAGCAAGAAAATAGCAATAAAAGCAACACTGTTACATAAATTTTAATCTTGCCTTTTGAAATTATATTAATGAACCAAAAAAAATAACACTTAAATAAATACACATGCCACATGTTGCTTCAACAGTTCAAAGTTCACAGTTCTGTTAGTCTTACAGTACAATCACAGTAATCACTTTCACTTAAAAATACGCCTGTTCTTAACCCCTGACCACCTTACAAAAGCTCTATGGAAATCAAAGTCTGATCTAGATGGGCCATTAATAGAAATGTGCATCAGATTCTCTAAAGAAGAGGTTGAGAGAGAGTTCCTAAGACAGGCCCAATTCATCACAAAACAAGTAATTAAAAATACAGTCCTGGCTTAATTATAACAAACACCGACTCGCCGACAAACAGAACCATGCTGACTGTCATAATCTATTTCTTTCACCAGGTACCAACTGTGGTACAAACTGCTCTAATGTGCGTGTATTTCGTAGTGATCAAATATTTCAATTTCAATAATACAATCATCTAACCCCTTTAATTGACATTAATTGCCCACGAGACAGCTTAATCAGATTATCGTTATACAAACAATACCACACTTCAATCGTAATCTTCCTGATTGCACTCGACAGACCCCAATAAACATGTCAAACTGTGTAACCAAACCTGCTCGCTAATTGCTTCAAACATTTCCAATGTGAGACTGATTTACGGTAAATTAACGACATGTGGTCGTAAAACGGACATTTTGCGACATAGATGTAAACATTATCAAAAAACAAGAGGGCCTGAAAGGCCCTAGGGCGCTCACCTGTTGCACATTGGTCTAGGTATCAGTACAACCTACATTCTGACCATATATATTTCATGAAGATTGGATCAAAACGGTGACCCCTGGAGTGAACACAATAATTTTCTAAGATTTGACCTAATGACCTAGTTTTTGACCCCACATGACACAGTTTCAAACTTGGCGTAGAGATTTCATAGAGAACAACATTCAGATCCAGTTTCATGATGATTGGATCAAAACCACGACCTCTGGAGTGAACACAAGGTTTTTATAAGATTTGACCTAGTGGCCTAGTTTTTGACCCCGTATGACCCAGTTTCAAACTTGGCCTAGATTTCACAATGAACAACATTCTGACCAAGTTTCATGAAGATTGGAACAAATTGATGACATCTAGAGTGTACACAAGGTTTTTCTAAGATTTGACCTAGTGAGCTAGTTTTTGACCCCACATAACCCAGTTTTTTACTGGCCTAGATTTCACAATGAACAACATTCTGACCAAGTTTCATGAAGATTGGATCAAATTGATGACATCTAGAGTGTACACAAGGTTTTTCTAAGATTTGACCTAGTGACCTTGTTTTTGACCCCACATGACCCAGTTTCAAACTTGGTCTAAATTTCATGGAGAACAACATTCTGACCAAGTTTCATGAAGATTTGATAAAATTGATGACATCTAGAGTGTACATAAGGTTTTTCTAAGATTTGACCTAGTGACCTAGTTTTTGACCCCACATGGCCCAGTTTCAAACTTGGTCTAGATTTCATGAAGAACAACACTCTGACCAAGTTTCAGGAAGAGTGGATCAAAACAGTGACCTCTAGGGTGTATACAAGGTTTTTATAAGATTTGACCTAGTGACCTAGTTTTTGACCCCGCATGACCCAGTTTCGAACTTTGCCTAGATTTCATAGAGAACAACATTCTGACCAAGTTTCATGAAGATTGGAACAAATTGGTGACATCTGGAGTGTACACAAGATTTTTCTAAGATTTGACCTAGTGACCTAGTTTTTGATCCCATATGACCCAGTTTCGAACTTGGCTTAGATTTTATAGAGAACAACATTCTGATCTAGTTTCATGAAGATTGGAACAAATTTGTGACATCTGGAGTGTACACAAGATTTTTCTAAGATTTGACCTAGTGACCTAGTTTTTGACCCCACATGACCCAGTTTCGAACTTGGCCTAGATTTTATAGAGACAAACACTGTGATCAAGTTTCATTAAGATTTAATGAAAACTGTGACCTCTACAGTGCTTACAAGTCAAAATGTTGACGACGTACGACGGACGACGGACGACGGACATTGGGCGATCACAATAGCTCACCTTGAGCACTTCGTGCTCAGGTGAGCTAAAAAGGCCGATTTTTATCAAAGAGATGAATTTTATTTATGTCTGTGTTTTTATGTTTGTCGCCAAATTGAATTATCTTGCGCCAAATTTTCATTTCTTGCGCAAATGGCGCCATTGGCGAACGCCAGCGGAAGCACTGTATCAGTAATTATATCTTTCTCCTATCAGTAATTATATCTTTCTCCTATCAGTAATTATATCTTTCTCCTATTAGTAATTATATCTTTCCCCTATTAGTAATTATATCTTTCCCCTATTAGTAATTATATCTTATACACCCTACCTAATGATGTCATGTTGATATTGGTTATATGCACAACCTTACAAAACACTGCTTAAAGAGGCGTTCCCTATAACTTTGATCGTTTAAATCAATTCAGAAATATTATATATTAAATGAGAATCATTATTGCTTAAATTCCTCAAATCTTCAACAAAAAGCTCCAACCAATTTGTGAGCAAAAAATAAAAATATATTTCCGTAACGAGCCAAATAGTCACGAGTTGTTTCCCTTTAACCACATAATAATAAATCGTTGGAAGCGATGAATTATTATTGGTGATTTCAATATATATTTTACATTATAGCAACATATTTGCTCACACTTTTCTGTGACAAATTATGATAATTGATAGTGCTTTGTACATTTAGCTCATTTAATGTGACAGTAGAGAAAAGTATGCTAGTTATAGGGAATGCCTCTTTAAATACTTCGATTGAATCAGATTAATATGGAAAACCACCCCAATCTCCCAAAACATCTCAAGTAGAAATCTCATCTCAAACTGAATTTCCGATTAATTTGAAGTTCAAACTCATTAAATTTTACTGTATTAATCGAAGAATAATGTTTTCTATTTATATTACTAATGCTAATTCAGAGTACATTTACCAATGGAAATTATCCCAACTATGCATAGCAAATTGAGATTTATCTCAAATTGAGATGTTTCGGGAGATCGGGGACAGTAGGTTTATTGTACCTTAAAACAAGTTAGGAGTAGTTGTATACAGTAAGGTAATATTTCCGTCTCTGTGCAGGGTACCATTACTAAGTGTCGACCGGAACCATACACAAAGTGATTCTCACTGCTCAGGTCTGTGCTTTGTGATGTCAGTTGTAATGCATTTATTACATCTAATATCAGTTCACAGGCACGCTGAAAATGACAATTATCAACAATATGATCAGGGGCCGTATTCACCCACATTGTAAGACTGAAACTCAGACTTAGACTTAAAATTGACAACATTAATAATCACTGCCATTTCTTTGCAATTTAAGTGAAATTTATTCTGATTATTGTTGTTACAATCTATACATGTATACCAATTTATATCAAAATCGGTACATTTATTACAATATGAGAATAAAAATAACATTTGACAATATGAAGTCTAAGTTTTAGACTTACACTGTTAGTGAATAAGGCCCCAGGCCTCCATTATTATAGTAGAAGATTAAAAAACCTGGAGACTGTTAACATAGCACATAGTCCGGCAGAACTTGCAAGGGACCGTGCAATATCTTCTATACAAAATGTTTTTGTATTTTCTTGGTCTCTGGACTATACCATGACAGAATCCGAGTGATGCCACCTTGTCATCATTGAGCAATTCTCAGAATGAGGCCCCAAAGGGGTATACGAATTTTCATGAATTAATCAGTATAAAAATATTATTGTTTTATCAAATGTACAGAAAAACACACTAAATGCTGTTTATATTATGCCAAATAATGTGTTTATTCAATGTATAAACATCTGCAATAGTGAATTGTGAAAATGAGGCCCCACTTATGGTTTAGACCTAAAACGAGGCCAATTATTAGACAAACAAACGGCTTTACATTAGTAAATGATGCATGTTAAACATATGTTTCATTATATCTATTATTCGAATTGAATTCAGTGATATTTGTTAGTACACACATGGCTAAACATTTAATCAGTTTACTTGAGGCCCTGTCGTCATTTAGCAATGTGGCCCCATATGGGTATATTATGTTTTTTATCAAAATAGTTAGCTTAAACTAGCCTAGCTTAAACACATACATTTTTATGTTCAATCAAATATAACGCAAAACACCTATACGTAGTTCGTGTTGTTTATATTTTATCAAATAATATATTTATTCAATTTATAAACATTTGTAATAGTAGATTGTGAAAATGAGGCCCCACTTGTGGTTTACACCTAAATGAGACCCGTTATAAGACAAACAAATGAGTTAAATTAGTAAATAATGCATGCTTAACACATTTTTATTTTTAAATATATTTTATATTGAATTGATTGGCATTGATAAGTGCAAGCATTAATCAACAATGTAATTAATTTAATTGAGGACCTACTGGGGGTAAACTTAAAATTTGTGAATTTTATGAAATTCGTCCAAACTACTCGTAATAATGTCACGTTATTTCACTAAACCTTACGGAATGCAACCTAATAGAAAAATGTTATTTAAATAGTCATTCACTACTTTTTGAAAAAGATAAATGGGACGATGAGGATGTGAGTCTGTGTTAAACAAGGAAAAGGAGAAAATGAACATTTTATTATATTTAGTATGAGACTTACTTAATAATCAAATTGCAGTAAATTATTTATATTCGCACAAACAACTAAATTATAGATTGGAAATGAAATGATGAATTGAGGGCCTTTCAAGAACAGACATTTCAAACCGTTCTCATCAAAATGTAAAACATCCCTATGAAGTATTCGCCGCCATAAGTTCTATCCATTTCAACTCAATATAAATTGTAATACCCGGTATGGTATAGTCAAGCTCTATTGGCTACATATCAGGAGCGAATGTGATCATTCTGGTCCCGTATGGGTACATGCGACTACAAAGTGGTGTCATTCAAAAGCATGGGCAACTCTTCATTGAAGAGTAAAACTATATAATGCCCAAAAGTATACCACCATTTACTGTAATTCGAAGCTGAACAGGGTACATTTGTACTTGGTCATTCAGATCCTCCATCGGTGAGTAATGCCATGTCAACTATCATTATGACGTACTCACTTTACCAGTAACCAAATAAATCTATGTCCCCATAATTATGGTACTCATCACCACATAGTACTTATTGCAATATTTGAATACCGAAAGAACATGCAATTGCAATACATACTTAGTGGTGGTGAGCAGTTCATGGTGGTGTTGTGTATTGTGTAACAACGACCGGAAAACAATAGCCTGGTTCTCACTGGTGATCAGTACTTTAAATGTTTATATTTCGGGGATAAAGAGTAAACTTTAATTTTCTGCATTGGAATGGTTGGTGGTAGGTTGTGCCTCTTAGAGCCTAGAACGGTAGTAACCTATGTTTTTTTTAATATATTCATATGGGAGGGGCGGTTTGTATGCCATAGGGCTTGGCATGGCGTGATGATGTACAGTCTGATTGTTCTACCAGGTACTTGTTTAATGCCTTCCTTATAAGGCTTTGAGAGGCTGTTAGAAACCCAAAGGGGCCATTAATACATATTAAGAGCCAGTAATGATTTGGTTGGTAAGGGTTGATACCCGCAAAGTGACACAAATGCCCGTAGTCAGTGATTATATGAATACCACTGTTATGATGTAAATACTGGTAAGATTATGAAAAAACACTGTTAGAGTAGCGGTTTGTGAAGCGGTTTATTCTGCTGTTTCAGTTGAGGATTGCCTTCTACGTCGGATTTCTGTAACCATTTGATCAAATATTACTGATGTAGTAATCCCAAGCAGAAATCCACGTCCCCGTTTATTCTATTTCCAAAGGTGGTGTTATATCTTATCTTGAATTATTTATGCGTTCTTCACAGTTGAATTTGCACTTTCAAAGACTCAAATTTATGGAATACCATATTTATCAGTGTAATTGAGGCTATTAATACTTATCGACACTACTGAATTCATTTTAACAGTTTATTACACACGTGAGTAATGAATTAATCGCCATTTTCCCAATACTGTCATAAATTATAGTTTTTCATACAAGCAGGGCCTCATTTCCTAAATTTATTACCGGTATTTCAAAATTTAATACCTGTATATTACATTCACAATTTTATAACTTCAAGCTATTGCTAACGGTTCTCTCATATACTATAGTGGTCCATGACCAATTGATTTTTGAACGATACTATATTGTGTTCAATTTTTCATTTACCCTCATCAGGGCCTTAATGTCATTAACTAAAGCATTACACCACCTAATCAAACCTGTTTGTACATTTGTATTTAACCGTGTTTCTTAATTGTGTGTTATTCGCAAATGAAATATGTGTTTTAAACATATTCATATACTTATCCAAGTAATATACTGTATAGGCCTACTGCAGACATATCAGGTGTCGACCACAAGCGGGGCCTCAATTAAACAATTTACTATGGTTAAGGTATTTTGTATGCAACACAATACTGAACACAACATGAACTACATTCCATGTGCTTAACGTTACATTTGATTGAACATAATACATTATATGTGTTTTACCTGATTATTTTGATATAAAACTTAATGTACCCCAACGGGCCTCATTTGCTAACTCAAGTAAATTAATTTTATATTTAGCAATGTTTGTACTTATCAATGTCATTCGAATAATAGATATTATAATAAATTGTTTAACATGCATAATTTACTAATATAAGCCATTTGTTTGTCTAATAACGGGCCTCGTTTTAGGTATAAGCCACGAATGGGGCCTCATTTTCACAATTTACTATTACAAATGTTTGTAAATTTAATAAACACATTATTTGGCAAAATACAAATAGCATTTAGTGTGTTATTTTGTACATTTGATAAAACAATGGTGTGTTTATTCTGATTAATTCATGAACATTCATATACCCCCTTTGAGGCCTCATTCTGAGGATTGCTCAATGATGACAAGGTGGCATCACTCGGATTCTGTTATGGTATGATCCAGAGAACAAGAAAATGCAAAAACATTTTGTATAGAAGACATTGCACGGTTGCCCTAAAATATGCTGATTATCTGCCGGACTAACAGTGCTTTGTAGAGCTTTCCATGGGAGGTTATCCATGCCTTCTGTAATTAATAGAGCTAAACAGGGGGTAACTGAATGACAGTTCTCAATCGTGCTTTGCAACAGACCACTGAAAACTTTCACCAATGATATAACTAGTACTAGTTTTCATGCTCAACTGAATTGCATAGTCACACATCAAATGTTTCACTCAGTATAATTTACAGATCTTTTTATATAAGATGGATATTAAGTCTTAACGACAGCAAAGTAATATCACCTGACAATGTAAATACTATTTAATTGCCATCCAGTATTTGAGACAATTAAAATTCATATTCAAGTGAAAGTTGAACATGTGCATAAAAGCCTAGTTAATATGGCCTTATGGGGCAAGATCTTCGCAAGTCTGGTTTTTTTTGGTAAAAAATACTTAAGTTATTATCATATAAATCGCTTAAAGCCAAAACCTTCTATAGCAAGGGCCGTTTACAAGCCCCTTCTCCTCTTTGAAATCATGCAGTTTTTTCTTCCCTTTTGCAAAAAATATCTGGGGATTTTTTAAGAAAAGGCCCCTTCCCCTACCATTGAAAAAAGTCCTGAATTATTTATGAATAAAATTACAAAATAAACTTACAGAATAATTATTTAGGCTGTAAAAACAACAGGCAAGCTGTAATGAATGTCGAATCTGAAAGAAAAACAAAAACAAAAATCCAAGAAAGGGTAATGATGCAAAATATTTTGGTTTCATCTGTAAAAAGACTTAAACAGCATCAAAAATCTTCTGACATAAACTTACTGACAATATGCACAACAATGCTTGGTACCAACTGTTCATATGGGGTGTATTCGAAACGTCAGTTCTCTCTGTCCCGGAACAGAGAACAGTCTTATGAACAGGCCGGAACAGTGTTCCGGACATGTTCTATCTGTTCCCAAATAAAAGGTGGTGCAGGCAGAACAGGTCACGTGATTTCAACGAAAACGAGACACCGGAAACTGCACGAAATGTGTTATTCAGATCACCTTGGCAATAGTATGTCAACGGAGAATAACGAAAATGACCGAACTTTTATGATTGCAAATTTTCTTGTGTCATATTTCTTCAACAAATATAACGGCTGCAACTGACAATATCGTCAGCCTTAAAAGTTTTATTTTCTACATTTATTTATTAATTTTATTGTTACTTCCTGTTCTGTCCCTGTTCCATTTTGTTGGTAAGGTGCTTGGAGTGGAACATTCGGAACGTTGTTCAGAACAGTTTTATTTTGTTCGTAAGATGCTGGAACAGGAACAGAAGGAACACTGTTCCGAGTGTTCCAGAACAGATGCTACGAACACACCCATGGAGTGTTAAATTAAATATTTAGCACTACGGCACTTGGTCGAAAAGCAATAATAACATTAATTTGTGTTATTGTAAACATACTCTAATATTTATTGTTGAAAAGTTTTAAACCAATTTTTGACAAATTGGTAAAAAAATAAAGAAGACCAACTGTGGTATTCGCCAAGAGGCTAATGCAACATCATGTTGCATTCGACATATGATTGTATTCGACAAGTTGTCTTTTGACGAATTGTAGAGGAAGCCATTTAAACTGGAGCTGACAGTGGTTTTAAAGAGATAAGACAAACTTAAACATCTATTTAGACAGCATGAAATCTCTCCCGAAATATGTCAGCATACATATTGGATCCATCATGAGTTGTCTTTGTAGATCAACATTTCATAAACATGTCTAGAAAGCTAAAGCTATTTAGCGAGCCTTTGGCAAGCTCAATTATTTGGGTTTTTTTATGACAAGTTTAAGAAATGTTGATCTCCAAAGACAACTCATGACAGATTCTTTTTATTACAGTACCATAGTTACCGAGTCAATACAACGTCAGAAATGACAAATTTAAGCAAGCGACGTTACGCGTTCACGCATTTCTCATCGTATGTGTTGGAGAACATTGTTACATCATTCGTGATCTCATGGAATGTTATTTTATTTATGTGATACACACATTTCTCCCACATGCACTCATCAAACACATTTCACACTCACTTGGACAAAATTTAACTTAAAATGTTAAACTGATGACTAATTCATGTATTACTGTTCAGCCAAAACACTGAAGTACATTTTTAAAGTCACCTAACAATTTATCTTCAAATTTATAACCATACCTGCAGTTTACTCTTGGAACCAACAGCATAATTTTGTAAATGTCTAACAGCATCTTGAAAGGCACCCTGATACAGAAACATGTCAGTCTGGAAATGTCCCATCCAACTCCATGTTTCCATCCTCCAATTAGCACATAGAATAACAAACTCTGAAAATACACAATAAATGTTTTAAAACATGCATGCCTCAATAGCAGCCCTCTATAGGTCATAGTGATCTTGACCTTCGACCTCAAAATCAATAAGTGTCATCAACTGTTGCTGGCCAACTTCCATGCAAAGTTTAAGGATGACAGAAATGAGTAAAACAAGATACATGTTAACAAAGATAGGGGGGACATGAAATATATATGATATATTAAGGACATTGAAAAAATACTGTAGTACACAGACAATAGAAAGCCACACTAAAACAGCAGCAACACATTGACACGAACACCACCTAAACCTTATCTAAGGCAAATTACCCAATCCTGAAAATAAGTTCCAATGCCATTTCAGGTGCAAAAAGCATACATTTCAACAAAAAAAACCTCAATTTCAAACATTGTTTTGTTGTTAAAATTCAGCTCATGAAACATCTAATGACCATAACTTATTAATTGTCAATAATCAAAACATTTTTATCAAATTAATTTTATTTTTTCTGCATGAAAGTTTATTCTTTGTAGGGCAGCAAATTCTGATTTCTAGACTTGTGAAGGACCCCAGCTTGTTATAAACTATAGCAATTTAATACAGTGCTGAGCAATCAGGTAAACAGGATATTGACATGCATTGGTATGTGTAAAACGGTATCATAACATGTATTGTATGTGAATGAAACTCTAATAAATTATTTGAATTTTTAATTTAGATGTTTTTGCATTTCTTACCTCTTTGTAATTCTGTTGAAGAGTTGAGTAACTCGTAACATTTGAAAGCGGTGAGAAAGTTGAGTATCACTTTCTGAGATCCTGGTACAGAGTTTGTAGCATGTACCTGAGGGAGTAACGACTCGGCCTTTAATC
The DNA here is from genome assembly GCA_963678985.1 of Spisula subtruncata. Taxonomy (NCBI): domain Eukaryota; kingdom Metazoa; phylum Mollusca; class Bivalvia; order Venerida; family Mactridae; genus Spisula; species Spisula subtruncata. The sequence continues at coordinate 1,423,769 of OY787668.1, forward strand.
GCTTCGTTGGCGGTCTGAAAAACAAAGTTATACACAAGTGTGTGCACTCATTTTAAGTATGATCAGGGTTGTGTACAATGACAAAAAGAAATTATGCAGATATTTTCTAGAGAGGATTTGAGACATTAATTCCTTCCAAAAACATATTTTAGTAATTTCTCAAATGTAACCACATAGATGAGCCTCAGCCAGGCTATGGGCCCGACTCATTGACACATCAATTGCAAAAAGCTAGCACTGGGTTTTGGAACAGGGTTCTTTGGCTGGAAATATAATTGTCTAACCACTGAAACAAATCCTTTTGTTTCAACGCTATCAGCGCAATGATATTAAATCAGTAACATGTATGTATATAGAATTTAGTGGCTAGAAACTAATTATTGTTTAATGCCGAAATAAACTTTTGTATTGTATTGTATTGAATTAAATACAATACTTATTATTGTTCAGACATAATTAAGGTAAAGCTGCGGACAGAGCGTCATGATAGTTATTGTTACATCATACGGAATAAATTTAGCAGTCATCACAAATAAGCAATCTCATTAAAATCAGATCCTCAAACTTGCTCCATTTCTTTGCTCTGTTAAGCCCTATAACAGTGTTAAGTAGTGGAATGGTTTGATTTTAATGAGGTTACACAAATAAGCAGTACTTAAAAAACACTGTTGTGCTACCATGTGAAGAGTGTTCAGAGATAATGAGCGAAACACCCATATAAGGATTGGTACTCTGTTGAGGATATTCATGAGAAGCAGTAGATAAACTGAATATATCTTTATATCAATATCTTCATGAACTAGGACTGGGGACGATTTATCGGTTTATTGGATATCACTATTTGATTACAAGAAACAGGTTTTAGCCTTGAATTTTATAATTAAAGAGGCATTCCCTATAACTAGGCCAAGCATATTTTTCTCTACTATCACATTAAATGAGGTAAATGTACAAAGCACTATCAATTGTCATAATTTGTCAGAAGAAAGTGTGCGCAAATATGTCGCTATAATGTCAAAAATATATCCAAATCACCAATAACAATTTATCGCTTCCAGTGATTTACTATTATATGGTCAAAGGGAAACAAGTCGTGACTATTTTGGCTTGTTACTGAAATATATTTTCATTTTTTTCTCGGTAATTGGAGGGAGCTTTTTGTTGAAGATTTGAAGAGTTTAAGCAATAATGATTCTCATTTAATGTATAATATTCCTGAATCAATTTAAACGATCAAAGTTATAGGGAACGCCTCTATAAGCATCTGGAAATTTGCTAACTTACTGTGATGCACCATTAGTTGTTTCGGTAGCTTTAAATCCTTCAATGATCACCAATGGTACACTGTTACTACCTCCTGTAACACATAACATGTACATAGAGATCCTTACATGCTCAATATATACAAAATAGACGGGGTTTTAGACAAACATAGACATAACTATATATTCCACAAAGGGCCATAACTCTGAAAAGAATCATCTGATCATAAATTTCTGAAATAAGTACAACTAGGCGTGGTACCAAGTATTCATGTTAAGTTTCATAGAAATTCATCAAATGGTTATGGAGAACTAGGGTGCTGTGACATCCAGATGGACAGAAGTACATCCATCACGAAATCTAGCAATGTCAACTTTATCCCAACACAAGGACAAATGTTACCAGGAACTTGCTTCACTCAGTGTCAAGAAAGGGATATATACCAATGTAACAGGTCACCTCCCCCCCTTCCTCAATCTAACAAAACTCTTAACTTACCAGAATGGAAGACGTCTGTATCCACGCTACAGATATAATGATACAAACATTCTAGGAACAATACGGTCGTCGTGTACAGGATCTGTTTGTTTCTCGCCTCCGAGCCATTCTGTGTTGATCTATTATATAAACTCAATATATGCTGCCATTGAAACTCCCTGTAATCAAACATTCATTCTATTATAGCACGTGAAATAAGCCTTCTTCGAATACATGTATATTAAACTAGCTGTGTCTTATTACGCACCAAACACAGCTGATTGTACGTAGTTCAACATCAACATATCTTGTTGACAAAAAAAACTTAATTAGTTTATTTATAACTGATAATTTCCAGTAGATGCACTTAATATATTACATTTCAATTTGCATCCTGTTAATTTATTTCTTTTGGTCAGTCTCATATATTATGATAAATATATTTATTCAAATAATACACATATTAAACCTAAAGTAATCATAAAGTAATCGTAAAGTAATCATGATTACTGCCTTTTTTCTTCAATAATCGATTGAATTATTAATCATTAATCAGAAAAATCCATGATTACTGATTAATGATGATTAATGCAAAAAAGTAATCGATTATTAATCATGATGATTACTTTAATCAATTAACCCATGTCTGCTTGTTGTTCTATAAATTGCAGAATATTACCAGGGTAGCAATGTTAGAGTCGAAATAATGAAATGTAAAATTTAGAGAGCTTAAACTTTAGACTTATCTCACATGCAGACTCTGATTAGAGCAAAATCTCAATTTTGAGATGAGATTTCTAATTGAGATGTTTCGGAGGTAGGGGCCAGTTCTTCTATTCAGGCAGTCACCCAGTAACCACTTAATCAATGTGTATCCTCCTCTACAATTGGAAGACATAAAGCAGTTTGTTTTTTATTACATGTGAACTCAAACCTTGATTTTGTAAAGAAGTCAGCATCTATCTCCCAGCCGACATTTTGTCCTATAAAGATGAGTAGTTTGTAGAGATTGGCCCAGGGGTCGGTGATCACACATTCCTTGTCCTGTAACCCCGGTATGTTGGCCTTCCTACATTTCTTGGTTGGGGAAAGTAAGTCTGAAACAAGGTACAGACTATTACATACATGCTAAATCCCCTGCATCATGCATGAGTCTCCTGCATTTGAGACTCTACCCATGCATGATCTGAGGCAAATCACACAAATCTCATACATTTCTTGAAATACTGGAACCAAATATTTTGTGTTTACATTATGAAAATGATGACAAATAACTATAAGTTTGAATTGCTTCCTGGAGCTTGCAAGGTAATGCCTTACAAGTTAAAGTGTATAGAGCTATGTCGGAAGATATTTTTTTAAAAAGTTTCAAAAACTGAAAAACAATTATGCTTTAATTCACATCCATTAGATCATTTTTCACTTCAGTTTTAACAGAAACTTTCTCTGTGATTTATTGGACATGCGAACTGTCCATTTTAATACGAAATTGTACTAGAACACCCTATGAAACTATAAGAATCGTCTTTTTTTCGACGATTGAATCAAAGTACAAGGAACCCATCCAAAGTTTTAATTTGCAATTTAGGTAGTCTAGTATCATACTAAAAACGATGCAAGTAATTATTTTGACATTGAATGACTGTTAGAATATAGCTCTATACACTTTAAACTTCATTTATTTATTTTAGTTTCAAGTTTAAGCAAACAATTCTCTTGCATTTTGATGAAATCTCCTGCATTTCCAACAACACTAATCTGTCACAAAGGGGTCTGCAAAACTTGGCATGTATGCAATTATTCTTTGTTATTTTTTGTTATTCTTTGTAATTCTTTGATTAGGAGGTCTTCCAATCACAAGCTTAGTTCACAGAGCATTAAAATAGTTTTTGACAAAATTTACAAAATTAATGGAAGGTATTTAAGTTTTTTTAAAGTAACTGGTTTGTTACAGTCATACCTGGAGACATTGGGGTCGTAGGTTCTATTGAGGACGGGGGCTGGGTCACGAAGCTGATATAAAACTCCACTGATTTCTGTAACCATGTATATAAATCCTTGGCTAGAACTTTCACCTGACTTCCTTTCTTTAACAACAATGGAAGAACATCACAAACTGAAATATGACAGTCAAAGATGCGCACATTATTTAGTGATGTCATAAGTAATGTGCACAGTATTCAGTGATGTCATCAGATATATGTGCACAGTATTCAGTGATGTCATCAGTAATCTGCACAGTATTCAGTGATGTCATCAGTAATGTGCACAGTATTCAGTGATGTCATAAGTAATGTGCACAGTATTCAGTGATGTCATCAGAAATGTGCACAGTATTCAGTGATGTCATCAGTAATGTACACAGTATTCAGTGATGTTTTCAGAAATGTGCACATTATTCAGTGATGTTATCAGAAATGTGCACAGTATTCAGTGATGTCATCAGTAATGTACACAGTATTCAGTGATGTCATCAGTTATGTGCACAGTATTCAGTGATGTCATCAGATATATTCACAGTATTCAGTGATGTCATCAGTGATATGCACATAATTACTGATTATTTGATTACTCATTAAATTAGTGGGTGATGTTATCCAATATGGGCATAATAGAAATAAATTGTAATTTCATAATTTAAAATTCCAAGGTTTTCCATTACAAATTGAATGTATGGTTAAGTTGACATGTTTTTTTGACTTGTGCAGAAACTACAATCTCATGAGTCTGTACAATATAAATTATCAAAGATTTAGAAATATTTCAGGATAATTTTGTGAAACTTCATGATTACTTGATTACAAGTTAAGGTGCATACACACAGTAAGTTTTGGTGTATAAGTCAAGGATGCACAATTTACCACGTGTACATCATGCCCATATATGACTCATACGACTTGGTAACAGTGAAGGTGTACATCTCGAGAAAATGTATGGTAGAGGCGTACTACATGTAACTACACAGTACGGTCAAGATGTATACATCAAAACTTACTGTGTGTACGCACCTTTACCTAATCCAGCACTGTGCAAGGGACTAAACAACACACAAGGATAGTGTATACTTACCCAGTAACTTTCTGTAACAGTTAACAGGGGACTGGTACTGAGCTAAATGTTCCGCTGACAGCAAGGTCTCAACTAATCGCATCTGGCAAATTGAAAATAGAAATACATTTTCAGCCCATGGGGTAAAATCCAAAGAGTGTAATACTGTAAAATCATTTAATTTTGATGGGACAAAATTTTGTGGTTTTGGTAAAAAATCCAATTTCAATGGGATGTTTATTTATGGATTTTGCATTTCAGGTAATAAATACTAGGGTCAAAATTATTTCCATATAACATCTACCATCAAAGTATAATTTACTTATAGTGTGTGCTGAGCATTTGTTCAATATCTACTACAAAATCCCCAAATAGGCTGTCCCTTATATGAAGAATTTGCAAAGATTGTTTGGAGCATACTAGTGTGTGGACAAAGTCAAGTTTATATGGTTACTGTGATAATTCTTGCTCACATCACTATCAAAGCAAATCAAAATTATCACTTTTTTTATAGCTTGGCTTATTTGACACAAACCTGACCTTTTGATTAGCATAATTTAACAGTCGATATATTACCTATGATACAACACCGATTTTACGTTGTCATTATTGAGGAGTATCACGAAGACGCTCAAGATGTAACATGTTATTCTTCTTTCTTGTGCAGCTAAACTTGAGTCACAGTATTTAAGTTTTTCCTTAGGATGTTTTATGAATATCAGCCGAAGACTGTTAGCATTCAAATTGTTCACAACATGCAACTGCTGACATAATGAGATCACAACACCTCACTTTAAGCATAAAGTATAGCTAAAATGACAAAAAATAAAAATACATACCCCATGTTCTTTAACTAAATTAGGGAACTTTTTAAGGGCCAGTAGCAACAATCGACATTGTTCTAATTTGTCTGTAATCTTCTCCGATACACTCAATAACATCAGACATTGAACATGTGTTGGTATTGCAGCGAGAATCTCTGAAAGCAATAACAAGATAATTATGTTTGGAACAGGGTTTTCACAAATATTCAAAGACAAAATTCCCTGACTTTTCCCAAACCAGACAGCAGTTTTCCCTAACTTTTTCGAGCGATTGGGCATTTTTGTTAGAGCAAAATAGAGCAATAGAAACAGTTAAAAGGAGGTTATATTTCCCTCATAAGTTTTTTCCCTGACTTTTCCCTGACCATCTGAACCCTGTTGTAAAACATGTATGCCCCCCATGGTAGTCCAAAAGTCAGAAATGGTAAAGGTCATAATGACTTTCGTCTTTGACATACTGATAACAAAATCAATAGGGGTCATCTATTGTTGCTGACCAACCTCCATCTATAATTTGAAATCCTACGACAAAGCATTCTTATTGAAGAGAAACCATTTAGAAAGAGGTAAAGACTACATAAGAATTCATTTTCGTAGTCTTTCAGATCAACATTTCAAATTGTCACAAAAACTAATTATTAAGCTTGCTTAACCGAAGTGAAGTAAAAACAGCTTGTTTCACCATATGTAAAGAGTAATTTTACGACAGTTTTTTCTTGTTTTTTCAAAATATTTATTTTTTAATAACGACCTTCTCATTCTAAGCCAGTGAATTGGAATGTGCGATATATGTACCTGTAAGAAATCCTTCTCTTTGATCAGCTGTTTCATTCTGAAGTGCCGCTAGTATAGTATGTACTTCTGTCCAGAGTTGTCTCTCGTTGGGAAATAACAAATACCTAAAATAGTGACAACAATAATACATGAAAACTCTAGGTTTCCAGGTTAAACCATTTCTCAACAATGCTTCAGATATATGCTAAGCAAAGCCTTTATTTGCTAGTCAGCTTTCAGCTGAAATATGGCAGGCGTATACTGTAAAATAATTAATTTTCTAGGGGGGTTTATCATTAAATTTCGTTGTTCACCTTTAACTTCAAAGTAAAAACCCACTGAACACTAATTTTGGCTCTTGTATTTAATACCTGAAATGCAAAATCCAAGAATTAACATCCCTTTGAAAAACTGGAACCAACTCAAAACAGTGTAAAATAACAAAACAATAATTTAACAGTAATTTTCACTGAAAACCACCGTAATCCATTGGAAGCAAATAATAAAACTGAAATATTGACTCACAGATTTTCCAACAATTTAGCTGCTTCCTTTGCATTCCTTCCCAACTTTTCCAGATTATACGCCTCAAACTGAAATCATACAGATACAATTCTCAATAACATTTTCAAGTTTGTTGTAAACTTAAATCCAGAATAAAATGAACAAGAGCTGTCACTAGACAGCGCGCTCGACTATTCGCAGCCATTTGTCAGAAAAAATATAAGTTCAAAACAGGCCATTTAAAATTTGTATTATATTGAAACGTGAGTTACGCTACTTAGTTGACTACATGGCAATGAAAGGTAATGTACAATGGTTGTTGAGACATGGCAATTATCTCAACACTGGACTATTAACAAATATTTGTCAGTGAAAATGATTTTAAGACTTCAAGCGGCACTGTACTCTATCCAAGAAATGTGTATGTTTAAAGGGAATTGTATACATCCACTGACATAACAAAGTTTCTACAAAATAATCATATGAGTAAGATATGATTTGTTAAAGGAGTCAATTTTAAAACAATGGTGACAAATTAAAATAATAATGTAGAGGATACAGTCATGTAATAAATCAGTGATGAGTTTAAAGTAGTTTAGTAATTATTTTTAGTATTGAATACAATACCATGCCAAAGAACACAAGTTTGATATCCTCGCTGGATAGTCAAAACCTCGTATCTCAGGTTTGTATGAGCGGGGAAACAGGAGACCGTTTTGCTCCTTATGTCAAAATATCGTAGCTCTGCACCAATCATTTTTCAATGCAATATCATTGATAGTAGGTGAGATATGGTTTGAATGTAACTTGCATGCAAAACTTTAACCAAGGAAAGTCTAAGTTAAAAGGGGCATAACTCGAATTAAACTAAAAATGGAGTTATTACAATTGACCAGTACCATTGACTAATGATGATAAACAAGTGTTATAAGTTTCAATGCAATATCATAAATAGTAACTAAGATATGGCGTGAATAGAACTTGCATGTAAAACTTGAACCAATAAACTCCTATGTTAAAAAGGGGCATAACTGAAATAAAAAAATAATAGAGTTATTGCCCTTGACTGATACCATTGACTGATGATGGTAAACAAGTGTTGTAAGTTTCAAACAGTATCATGGATAGTAGCTGAGACATGGTCTGAATGAAACTTGCATGCAAAACTTTAACCAAGAAAATTCTATGTTAAAAAGGGGCATAACTCAAATAATAATCATAATAGAGCTATTACCTATGACCGGTACCATTGCCTTATGATGGTTAGTAAGTGTTGTTAGTTTCAATGCCATAGCACAGATACTATTTGAGATATGGCCTTATTAGTAACTTGCATGCAAAACTTTAACCAAATTTTCTAAGTAAAAAAGGGCCATAATTTGCATTAAATTCATGCAAGAGTTATCTAACATGGTTGATTACATGACAGGGAAAGCCAGTGCAAAGTTTCAATCCAATATATGCACTGGTTATTGAAATATAACCAAGGTTAAAGTTTTGCATGCAAAACTTTAACCATATGCAACGCCGACGCCGACGAACAAGTGACTGTCATAGCTCTCATATTCTTCGAATAGTCGAGCTAAAAATGGAGTTATTACAATTGACCAGTACCATTGACTAATGATGATAAACAAGTGTTATAAGTTTCAATGCAATATCATAAATAGTAACTAAGATATGGCGTGAATAGAACTTGCATGTAAAACTTGAACCAATAAACTCCTATGTTAAAAAGGGGCATAACTGAAATAAAAAAATAATAGAGTTATTGCCCTTGACTGATACCATTGACTGATGATGGTTAACAAGTGTTGTAAGTTTCAATGCAGTATCATGGATAGTAGCTGAGATATGGTCTGAATGAAACTTGCATGCAAAACTTTAACCAAGAAAATTCTATGTTAAAAAGGGGCATAACTCAAATAATAATCATAATAGAGCTATTACCCATGACCGGTACCATTGCCTTATGATGGTTAGTAAGTGTTGTTAGTTTCAATGCCATAGCACAGATACTATTTGAGATATGGCCTTATTAGTAACTTGCATGCAAAACTTTAACCAAATTTTCTAAGTAAAAAAGGGCCATAATTTGCATTAAATTCATGCAAGAGTTATCTAACATGGTTGATTACATGACAGGGAAAGCCAGTGCAAAGTTTCAATCCAATATATGCACTGGTTATTGAAATATAACCAAGGTTAAAGTTTTGCATGCAAAACTTTAACCATATGCAACGCCGACGCCGACGAACAAGTGACTGTCATAGCTCTCATATTCTTCGAATAGTCGAGCTAAAAATGGAGTTATTACAATTGACCAGTACCATTGACTAATGATGATAAACAAGTGTTATAAGTTTCAATGCAATATCATAAATAGTAACTAAGATATGGCGTGAATAGAACTTGCATGTAAAACTTGAACCAATAAACTCCTATGTTAAAAAGGGGCATAACTGAAATAAAAAAATAATAGAGTTATTGCCCTTGACTGATACCATTGACTGATGATGGTTAACAAGTGTTGTAAGTTTCAATGCAGTATCATGGATAGTAGCTGAGATATGGTCTGAATGAAACTTGCATGCAAAACTTTAACCAAGAAAATTCTATGTTAAAAAGGGGCATAACTCAAATAATAATCATAATAGAGCTATTACCCATGACCGGTACCATTGCCTTATGATGGTTAGTAAGTGTTGTTAGTTTCAATGCCATAGCACAGATACTATTTGAGATATGGCCTTATTAGTAACTTGCATGCAAAACTTTAACCAAATTTTCTAAGTAAAAAAGGGCCATAATTTGCATTAAATTCATGCAAGAGTTATCTAACATGGTTGATTACATGACAGGGAAAGCCAGTGCAAAGTTTCAATCCAATATATGCACTGGTTATTGAAATATAACCAAGGTTAAAGTTTTGCATGTAAAACTTTAACCATATGCAACGCCGACGCCGACGCCGACGAACAAGTGACTGTAATAGCTCTCATATTCTTCGAATAGTCGAGCTAAAAACCAGACAGGGCTACAGGACCAAAATTCTACTAATAAGTTCTATTGAATGAATCTATTTATTATCTCAGTTGAAATATAAACAGGACTGAGGTGCATGACAACAATATTAATATTATTATTATGAATTTGATGACTGTAGCTTATACACTGTCAAATTCAATTTATATGTGACACAACATATTGAGATGGACCGTCAGACAGATCTATATAAACCTACTTACCTTAGAGTTCTGCAAATACCACACTAACCTACACTAATTTAACTGTATATATAAACACACATACAGTTGAAGTTTTACCTGTATATTGAAGCTGTTTGGATACAATGTTCTTGCAGTGAGCATCCATGATTTAGCCGAGTAAGGGTCAGCTTTGAAGCAGCTTCTAGCTTGAGCTACCAACCAATCTTCGTCTGACAATTCTCCACTCATTACAGTAGCCATAAATAATCTGAAATATACGATTTTTAAATTTGAAAATTGGATACCCAATTACCTTTCGACATGCAGTGTGAGACTTGCTTTAGTTGAGTCAGGGGAGATACAGTCATGACTATTTCATAATTTAAGGTTGGGAGCAATTTGAAGTCATGTGTTTTATCAAATGAATGGCCCTAGGAGGGATTTTACCCTGGGGATTGAAAGAGAAAAAAAACCTGACATACCCCATGGTCGGTATTGTGGTAGAAATATGGCAACCAATACATCTAATAAATTGTTGCATTGAACATGTATTAAATAAAGACCTTGTCATAAGGTTGAAGTAGATGGTATGTTTTATTCGTAACTCACTTGACTAAGTCACTGGTAATTCACTGGTCCAAGTGAAGTTTTGGAATCTGAGTAGACTGTTACAGTGTAGATCTACTCATCATCTACATCAATTTTCAAAATCCCACAAAGTTACATTGGTTCCAATTTATTTAAGCAACTAAAAAAATTGCACATGGTCATATACATGTCAGACAGTAGTGTTAATCTTTTCATGGTATAAGAGAGTGACATACTGAACTTTCGTACTTGATAGTTTCTTATTCTTCTCAATTATCTATATACAGCAAAGTAGTTAAAAGTAGTCTGTAATGGTGGGACATTCAAATCAAAGCGGAGTTAAATGAATGATCATATAAATTCCATCGCCTTTACAGTGTAAAGCCGATGGAGTATGGTAATTCATTTAACTCAGGCAGCAACTTTGTAGCAATTGTCTGAATATTCTCCACAGAACATATGTCTTTCACAGTTTCAGCCACTTAGGGAACCATATGATGTAGACTTAGTCACGTAGAAGTTATTGGCAGGACCTCATACACTTAGTCACTAGGTGTGGTGTCTTTCAACTGTTGCATGTTTTAATCAGACAAAACTATCCAACAATTAACTACTTCAAAATGAATATAATTGGTATTAAGTGTTATATCTATATAATCAAATTCACCAGACTATACTATTACTATGTGCCTCCGTAGCTCAGTGGTTAGTGCGCTTGCCGTCTAATCTGGCGACACGGGTTCAAATCCGGGTGGGGGTACATACATATATGCCTGCCATGTTTCAGTAGAAATAAAGCAAACAAAGGCTATGCTCGGCATAATTGCTAGATATATATTTATTTATAATCTTTGAAAAAAGGTATCCGAAATTTGGCATCCGAAAAGTGGCCGTTTAGTACCGGTGCCTCTTAAAACAGACATCAAAGTATGCATTGTTATTCCATTTTACCCCAAAAGAAAACACTACTGTGCAATTATTTAGAAATTGATGACGATTAAAATTATGTTTACCTTACATAAAACACAATATAATAATCGACAAAATGTTGCTGTTCAACCAATTTCTCACAGTGATCTCCCTTTAGTCAAGAAACGTGTAAATGCCGTGATTCCGGGAGATTTCCGTTGAATTCCATTTCAGAACAAAACAGTTAGCTCCAAATAATACTTTTAAAATGGAGACCTCTTGACCTACGGCCCAAATCATTTCACGGACGAACGGACGGACGGATTTTAATATAACAAATGCTTGATTCTGATAATTATGGAATTATTCACAATTGCCATCACAATGATATCGATATGAGCAAAAGAGGTCCAAAGAAGCCTCTTTGATATGGTCGGATAACAAGAGTTAGACTCTATATATAGCCTCGCCTCGTATTTCCGTGGTACCCCTAATTCCGTGGTATTGGATATTATCAGTTGTGTATGTCATACATAAGAAATATACCTGTAAATAAGTGCACTGTCACTTAAATCTCACAAATTAATAAAAAAGTAGACAAAAAAGTAAATAAACAATCTTTTTGGGCTGAATTTACTTTTCCTCCTAGTAAAGAGTAAATTTTCTAGTGTTTTAAGAGTAGGTCACTTGATAAACCTCTAGCAACAAAAGTATACATAACAGCTTATGTTAACTTGTCTGCTACAGTTAGCACCATCTGTCTTAACATTTTTACAAGGTTTCAGATAGGTGCATGTCTCTTGTCGGCGACACTAAGGACTGTTTTCATTGGATACCGTGGAAATAGGGGTATCCGCTCTCCAAGTGTAGAAAGGAGTAGGTTAAGGAAAAATTTAATTTTGTTTATGTTTTGCCTGATAAAAACATTTAATTAGAATAAATCATAAACCAAAGGTACATTTTATTATTCAGTGGCAGGCTGTAACCAGTATTGCTGTTGAAAACATTATATTTAAGTTTACAGTATAGTTAAGTGCCACGGAAATACGAGGCACCAGTATACAGTGCTGTCGGGTAATTCTGCGCACCTAACGGGTATTGGCTTTCTACATTTGAGATTATTTTATTTTTAGAATAAATTATGGTGTGGTATGGATACAAACAACCTTCATTGACAAATGATAACAATTCAAAACATCATACCTTCGCTAAACTAGGTCAAATGTCGTCACAGAACAAGATGGCTGCCGGTTTTCATGACGTAAATTTTTTCGGCTAATTCTGCGCAGGTGGAATTGTTTTTTGTATAGTCTGTTTCAAAGATTTGTTTCACAAGAAATTTATCACTGTATCGAAAGAATAAGTCATGAAGATAATGTTGACAAAAAGGAAAAGTCATCATCCATGACAAAAGTGCTTTAATTTAATTTATGTGTCACGTGGTATGTCAAATTACATGTAGCGAAAATCGCCGTTGACACTCATTTTGGTCAAATTTTCGTAGAAATACTTTTCCGATTTCGTTAAAATGATTACAAAACTTTACATAAGTAACAAATATCTACAAAAATACTGGAGGACCGAAGAAAAACGACCCAGCAAAGTATGTAAGAAATAGAAAGTCAAGGTGCGCAGAATTACCCGATGCGCAGAATTACCCGAAACGACTGTACAGTTATGGAAGATTTTTGTTTGTTGCTTGTTCCCCTCCTTAGGAGCTCTTTTTCCTCCCCTGCCCGTTCTTATTTTATTATTTTCTTTACAACCATCAATAATTATTTGTACGGCTGCTGGTGTTTACTATTTTCTATAGAATCTGTAATTTCTAGGTGTATATGTGTGTCGGTATAACTTCAGCCTTGTATGCTGTTGAAACAAAGTCAGACGGGGAAGCCGAAAGTACATGTAGCACTGAACCTAACCAGCCGAGCACAAACATCAGAAACATCACAACACAACTACACTGAGCAATACCCACACATAAGCCAAAGAAACAAGTAAAAGCCCAAGTCCCCGCCGAAAAAAAGTTGTATTTCATTCCGCTTTGAATGTCCCACCATCTTTAGGCTATCTGGTCAACTCGGTCTTTATACATTGCAATTTATCTCTGTCATAACACGGAGCCATATGAGCTATTTTAAGTTAGATTTTATTACAAAATTGCCACCATCTCTTCATTACACAGCACATGTACGTATATATAACTTCAACTTCAATGTTGTACTCTCCAACGCCACTAGGGCATTTACTGAAGATTTTAAAAATGTTATTATAAGACAAATGTGCCAGTAATTTTACTTTTAAAATCAAAGTACTGAAGTACGGACAGGCTGGCGAACTGCAATGGGACAATAGCTTTTCAAGTAATGTAACATCTAGTGGTTTTCTAAGTCGAAAGAGAGGTAAGTGCTGGCAAAGACGTGTTGGACGTCTTTGGTGCAGGACGAAAAATAAAATTTTAAAAAATATAAAAAAATTGGAGCCGCCGTGATTCGATCGCTTGACCTTAGCATCAGAAAATTACTAAGCGAGTTTTTTAACCACTCGGCCACTATCTCGTTAGAAAATATTGAACTAAATAATATACCATAATAAAATCATTGATGCACGCGCTATATCGCGTTCGTAACGCGTAATAATAATTATCAACGCCTTTAAACACATGTTCTTTTAATTTCATACAATTGCCTTCAATTACAAAAAGAAAGTAATATATTACAATCGAACAGATTAAATGAAACAAGGAAAGTTTAATGTTCTAATCTTGCAAAAACTGATTAACGAAGAGGAACTATTTTCATTGAGTGTATATAGATTCTGTTGTCAGTTTCGGGAGTAAATTCATCTTAGTGGAATTCATTTCTTGGCTTTGTAATAGGTCTGGCGACATCGCCAGCCTAAAAACCATATGGACTGCATGGCATTGGGGTTGGAAACAAGTGGTATTATACAATTTACTCCCGGGACCAACTATAAATATTTAGTGTCCCCGATCACCGTCTCCAAAATTATATAATACTCACCTAGCCAAATACTGAGCCATCGACGATATGGTCATCTAAGTTTTGAAATTGGACAAATTTATTGTTTCGTATGAAAGTCATGTGCGTTTTCAACAAGTGTAGGAGAAATATAAAGAGTGTGTTATCTTTAAAGATATTTGGAATATTAACCTGACATGTCTTCTTATGATCATAAAAATAAGATATGTATGAGGAAATCCGATTATCGGACGGCGAAGGCAACACTCAACTTTTTGCCCTGTTTTGTAACTTTATCGCAGACAAGATAACAAACTCATATGACACAATCTCACGACACAATGCCCATAAATAACCAAACGAGAACACGAAACACCAGCTGTTAAAAAGCTGAATAAACTTAAATTGTCATAAAGATAAGCCAAATTTGTCCCAATAAACAAGGACTTTCTGTTTTTGATTCCGGTTGATCCCAAAGACAATGTCAAAACATTTACTGTAACATGAAAATATAAATTAACCATCTTATTGTGTCAACAGATAAATAATTTGTTTTATACTTTTATGCGGACGTAGCCGAACGTATAACACAGACATACAGCTATACACGAGATATATTTACCGGAAACAAACGGAACAGACTGAGCTTTCACGATTCCACCATATATAGACTTGTTTTAGCTGATGCATGGTCATTCAGCTTTTTTTTGTGACCGGAACTGGGTATTTCAGCCTTTGGATCGAATGGTCTCAGAATTGATCAACAATCGAAACTTGGTATTGCGGTTGATATGTTCATTTTCTGAGTGTTGGGCATATTTTTGTGTAAGACATTGTGCCATTTAATTGTGGTATGTTGTGTTTTCTTTGCTCGCCTATTTATAATGATTGCTTCCTTCTCGGATTGATTTGAAACCTGCAATTAGAACTGTGTAGTGGTTAACGTTAAATATCTGCTTCAGTTTCGTGTTGACCGTTGTGGAGTGTTAATGTTCTCTCTGGTGTTTCTTATATCCCTGGCTTAGAATGAGAATGTCGTAAGTGGCAATTTGCGGTCTCTGGTATGTCTTATATCCCTGGCTTAGAATGAGAAGGTCGTAAGTGGCAATTCGCGGTCTCTGGCATTTCTTATATCCCTGGCTTAGAATGAGAAGGTCGTAAGTGGCAATGTGCGGTCTCTGATATTTATCAGGTGTATGTTCCATGCTGTGTCTGATAACTCATCATCGTTTTATAGGTGGTTAATTAATATCATTGTCTTTTAATTAACAATGCATCTTTCTGCAACTTTTTTAATACTTTCTAGCACCCTGATTTTCTGTGTGCAGCTGTAAAATCCCACATAAAGTTAAATAAAAGCAACACGTCACCATTATTTATTAAACATATTGGTTATACATAATCATATCATACAATTCATCACAAAATCACAAAATCAATCACTAATTTTACAAATCGATAACAATCACAAATGATATATTTTAAATATAATTATATAACACAACAACACTGAACCTATCAACACAAAAGGTTTTTTGTTAACCACTGGGTATGAGCATGTACCTTTCGCTGGCTTAGAATGAGGTCGTTACTACTAAATTAATTTTTTGAGAAAACAAGAAAAACTATCTGACGAATACTCTTTACTTATTGTAAAACACGCATTTTCAGCTTCAGTTTGGTCAACATGACAAGTTCTGTTTGTCATTAACATAGGCTCATAAGAAGCGCTTAATCATGTGGTTTACAAATATGCATTATACGTCTTTAAAATGGCACTTACGACCTTCTCATTCTAAGCCATCGATTTGTATGTAAACCAACAGTACAAATCAACTGTCTTTGTATACTTTGTCTTGTCTCACGCGCTTTAACCTGTAAACATAAAACAATGCTACATCTTTTTGATCATACAGTGAAACCTGTTCTATTATATGCCAGTGAAATCTGGGGAACTATAAATACTAGCTCAGCAAAACTTAATAAAGCAAATTTCAGTTTATTTGATAGCCTAAGTGATTTGCCATGTGAAAAGTTGCATATGAAGTTCATGAAATACATTACAGGTGTTCACAAAAAAGCATGCAACGATGGTGTAAGCGGTGAACTAGGCAGGTTTCCGTTGTATTTTGACTGTATTATCAGTTGTATTAAATACTTTACTAGAATGATTAAGTCAGACGTTAGTGAACTCTTGTCAAATGCTTTTATTGAAAGTGACTCTTTATATAGAAATAAGAAAAATAGTTGGTTATCAAATATATACTTCATACTGAAACACTTAAATATCAATGAAAACTGCTATAATGACAAAAATTTGCACATTATTGTGAAACGAAAGCTTATAAGTAAATACAAAATAAGATTTATTGAGAAGTTACAAAACGCATTACAGACTGGAAGCGGCAAGCTTCGTACTTATGCATTATTTAAAAAGAATTTTTGCAGAGAACCATATTTTGCTATTCTTAAAGATAAAAATGTTAGAACTTGCTTCACTAACTTTAGAATTAGTTCGCATAAACTGCAAATTGAAGTAGGAAGATATAAGAATATTGAATCAGAAAAACGTTTATGTCAAATCTGTAAAACAGGACATGTTGAAGACGAGCTCCACTTGTTACAGTCTGTAATGCATATTCTAGTCTTCGTGACAGGTTATATAGCAAACTAAATCACCTAAATGTGCATTTTCTAAGTATGTCTGGCAAAAATAAATTCACCTGGCTTATGTGCAATGAGAACACTAACATCATTCACCTGTTTGCTGATTTCCTTCATGATTGTTATATTCTGAGATCTGCTTTATAGTATAAAGCTACTGTTTTGTGTATGTCAGTTTACACTTTGTACTGGCAGCTAAAACATCCTTGGAGAGAGACAGTGTTGTTGTTACTGTTTTTTGTTTGAGTCATAATGTGTATATGCTTAGCAAATTTTCTTGTTGGTCAGTTTTCAAACCCATATTATATTTATTTTGTTTTTTTTATAACATCTCTAAACTAAACAGCATGTTGCAGTAAAACTTTGCCACATGCTTGAATAGTGGTCTATTGTCCACATAAAACTATATCAGGTTTATATTGCATTTAATGTTATCGTTATGTGATTTCTGGTTTTGAGGCTGGTTGTTTATTAGATTCTATGAATATTTTTATGACTATACTATAATATTTGGTAATATGTTGAGTGGCCGGTTGGGAATTTTGCTCAGTGTATGCACAAGACTATAAAAGGTAAATTGTTATTTGTATGTACTTTTTTTTTTTTTAATGATTATTTTCTCTACATTATTAATCTTAAGTTAATCATATTTCCCATCATAATAAATGATCAAAATTCTCGTTTTATTGGGGGGGGGGGGTATCATGTGTATATACATGTATTACTATTTTTTCTATTTTTCAAGTGCATAATGGGAGATGTGATTATTAAGACCGAAAGCTTTATTTATTTGTGTTATAAAAATCAGAATCAAGCCTTATTTATTTTAGAAAATCTTGGTTGTTATTATAATTGTTATTATTTCAATACATTCTGTTTTATCTGTAATTAACATGTCACATAATATGACCCATGATTGGAAAATAAACTTTATCTTATCTATCTATCTTATAAAACAATTGTATTAGGAAATATAATTTGTTTCAGTAGGTCGCTACAATGGTACATGTATATATATAGATATATGACATAAATCGTAATCTTTTTCAACGCGAGTGTGTTCATATACATATAAAAGGTAAATTATCAAATATGTAAAAGTTGCCACTATTAACAAAGTCTCAAAGTCTTCAAGGATAACAAGTTTCAATATTGGTTAGCAATTGTGGTGAAGAGCTGTTCAAACGACAAATGAGAAGACCACAGTCCCGTAAAACTATCGAAACAGATCATTTTTAACAGGGAGCGTTAGCGAGTCGTTTAGCGCAGGCGATAAAAATTCACGTTTAAGACTGAGAGCTAAAAATAGATGAATTTGCGTATTCCGCGGGATGACTTCGGACTTTGTCGCCTAATCTTTAGCCGAGACAGTGTTTATAATGTTGCTTGATGACTTAGCATTTTTCCACAGGAAGCTTGCTAAATATATCGATACACCGATTGTATTATGTTATATAAGCTATGTTACCATCCGGTCAGTGATAAACGCTCAACGTTTTAATACTGCGAGTAGTACAGACAGTAGTGGTAATAATGTATTAACTAAATACTGGAACATACAAATGTCATTGGGGTGGCATATGGCATATGTCCTCATATGCTTTGTGACTGGAAAAATATTTTTCTGACGATAGGAACAATCCCTGTTCTTTCAGTGCCATAGACGCTTTGGTTAAGGAGAAGAGGGCATTGTCTTTGTATTGATATGATAATTATGTGCTCTCGATAAGGCAGGAACGTTCATTATCTGAATTTTTGGTTTATTTACATTTTTTATTCATTTTGATTAAACTCAAAGAAGCATCAGTTGAAATATGCGAAAATTTAATCAAAACCAATTATTCAAGTACAGTTGGCTTAGAAATAATAAAATATAAATGTTTCATGTTTGGATCTTGGTTGAGTGCATAGAGCTATAAACTATTTTGTGTAAATGATATCTAACGTATAGCAGGAACAATACAACGCCCGGTTAGAATTATATTGTTCCTGCGTATAGCTATGATAAATGGTACCATCTCACCTATAATGGATGGACTGCTGTCTGGTGAACATTTTTCATTACAAAAGTCTGTGCTACAACACGTAGAACAAAGTGGTGTACTTCTGGTGTTAACACTTCTTCCAATACGCGAGTCACACGACTAAAACATGAGATGTTTGCCAAGTTTATTGTTCAATTAAATAGGCATTCCCTAGAACTAGAATATTTTTCTCAATTATCACATTCAATGAGCTAAATGTACCAAGCACTATCAATTATCACAATTTGTGTCAAAAGAAAGTATGCGCAAATATGCCTCTATATTGTCAAAAATATATTCAAATCACCAATAATAATTTTAAAGCTTCCAACAATTTATTATTATGTGGTTAATGGGAAACAAATCGTGACTATTTTGGCTCGTTACGAAAATATATTTTCATTTTTTCTCAATAATTGGTTGGAGCTTTTTGTTGAAGATCTGAGGAGTATAAGCAATAATAATTCCCATTTAATGTTTAATGTTCCTGCATTGATTTAAACGATCAAAGTTATTGGAAACGCCACTTTAACATTTGACATTCATTGACCAATGAAGTACTAGTACAAACTTACACCTCATGCATCGGGGTTGCTAGCAATAATCAAATTGAGAATACATAATTAACTCTTAATACGTTAACTCATTCTGATGTATACTACATTCTTTTAAAATCAATTTTAGAATAAAAACTACATTAATATTTTGATCCAATGAGAACAAGGACATGTGTTGGTAAGTGCAAAATCGTTCAAGTTTCTGTTAACAGAAATGGCATCATATATTGGCACCATAGTCTCTGATAAAAGGTGACATTGTTATAGAACATAACTTGAATAATTTAAAGGGTCATACATTTGAACGATGCAACATATTGAAGAGATGTGTCATTGAAATGTATTGACTAGCATTTTTTCTGGAAAATGTCATGCATGTACATGTACTCTGCTTCATAACTCAATAAAACATTTTGCTGTTTTGTATGTTTCATTAATTTTTCATATTTTCAGAATGTGATTATTAGATAGATATATATTATTATAATAATAGCAAAATTGCATACCAGTTGATTTACACATCCTTTGGTATGACGTATACCATTTCCCCAAGCATGCATTTCTATTGAACAAACCTGAAACGATAAATTATAAGTAGTGAGAATTTATGTGAGCAATGTTTGTATGAAATCTGATGCAATGTAGAAGGCCACCTTATTATATTTCTAAATGGCATAACTCTTAATACGTTTTGATATGGCACATTTCAATGCATTTGTAGAAATATTTTCTCGATTGTCCCGTTATCAGCGTGGTTCCTTTTGTGAGAATTCTGTTTTTCCTTTACGTATTATTGTTACTTAAAGATATGCTGAGCTTCTTTGCACTATTCTGTTTCTTTTGAATGGTGCTTTTACCTGTTCGATTTGTTAATGTTGTCTCATTTTGATGATATAAGCAAATATGTATTTCCCAAGAACTTTTCAAGCTTATCTGAACTATGGGGACTTGACTAACACTGGTTTATGAGGATAACTAGTTATATGTACACATACCTGATTTGTAGCACATAACTGTACAGTATGGCAGAGTTGTCCGTCGCTCTGATAAGCACAATCAAAGCATAATGGTCCTCTTTCTTGAAGACTATCCACACCTGTTGTAACAAATAAAATTGTCCTATATAATAAGAATAACTACAAAATAACAATTCAAGCCAAAAGTATTTCAATGGCATGAGATACACTCGATTCGAATGCTAGTATGCAGTTGTTATATTTTACAGCATTAAACTCTTAAACAATCATGCATTAGTTATTTTTCACTTAGCAAGAATGACTAAAAGGATAACAACATTGTTACAATGGCTAAACAGTATACTTTCACAGCTTAGTTTAAACAATATTTATTTCCATAATTATGCATTTTTATGTGTAACATAGACAGATTTTTCAAGATAAGAGGTACATATACAATAAATAGTAACAGGTAGTTTTATGGTACTTTTGGGTAGAAATTGGATTTGTAAACAAGTCGTATAAGACTTATGTTAATACATTTCCGAGGTGATGAAAATAATGGCTGGTTCGTACAGTACAGCTTGACTATGAACTTCTGACTTATATATATGTACCCGGGAACCTCCCTAGAATATTTAACAACATTCCATCAAGTATTTATTCAAATAAATACAAAGACTGAGTTCCAGTGTTTCTCAGACATTTTACCACAACAATATACATATCTGGGGCTGTATTCACAACGAATCTTAAGTGAAAACTTTGAATTTTCTAAAAATCTCAAAGTTTCCTTAAGTTTATAAGCTAAACAGGAAAATCAAGATTAATAATTAAATACCTTTCTTAGAATCATTATGTAAGGAGCTACAATAATCACATAAACAATGTGGGTTGTTATTTGTTTCATGGGAAATATGTACAGTTCAATATTTTAACTTAAGTCAAAATATTTAAGTTTTCACTTAAGATGCTTTATGAATAACACCCCTGATAGAATACCTGCATCTCCACAACCATGTGTGTTACAGAACTGACCATCACAACATTCATGACATTCCGCACCCGAGTTTTCAGTTCCGCAGGTCTATGAAACATAAAACAGACACCGCTTAATGACACCGCGTGCAGGCGCGTGACCAAAATATAATGTTCAATTTTAAACCGATAAAACCAAGAATAAAGTACTCCTAACGAGCAACGCTAAAATCTCTTCCGGTTTGCACAGTGGATATGCTATTGGACTTTAAATGTAAACAAAGTGATTTTCATTTGTAAAAGAGTTATTCTAAAAATATGAATGTATGTCAAGTTTTATTTCGGTTAAAAATAGTAGAATCACCTGGGTTTTAACCTGGGAAATAACAGTATTCTGATATAAGGAAATAAACTGTTGAAAATTCAATCTTGAGAAGAAATATTTTAACACACGGTATATGGTGGTATAAGGCGAATCACCTTTCAAGACCAAGTGGCAGGACATGGATACTGTTTTATCAACATAGTTACGGAAAACGTAAACTTACGTTGAATTTTAAATTCTGTATACATGTAGTTCTTTAACAACTGCTTATTTGGGACATATATTGTTAGTAGCAGTACATTAACTGAACATTGATTAGTTTTACAGCTCCATTTATCACATTATATTGTTGTAAAAGTAATATAAAGGATTTAAATCTGAACGTAAGTTTAAGATTTCCGTAAATGCTTTGATAAAACAGTACCCGGTACCGTAACGACATCTCGTAGACGTACAATGGTAATCAAAACATACATACATGTTTGTCCGTGCATCCAGATCTGTACAAGTCATAGGAATTGCTCTGTTTGTATCTTTGAACAAAACATACCTAAAACAAACAAAAATGCGCAGGAAAATTATAATTTTCACAATAAATAACAAGTAGATCTAATTTTAAATTGATTGATAAAGCGTAAAATAAGACGTGTCGAATAACTAAATGCTTTTGTATATTAATGAATAAGAACAAGCGGGTCATAATGACCTTATATTCCACTTCTTCCTGCTAAACTGCTGGACTTTAAAAGTGATAAATGTGCAAGTAGTACTAATGTTGCCCGTTTTATTTACACTTTGTTCGACAATTGTTAAATACATGGTCCGATTTCAAAAAGACAATTATTCTGAACAAGTTCAACGAAGATTGGAGCACAAATGTGATATCTGAATCGTTGACAGACAGACGAACGATGGGTTGTATCATGACGGCGAAGGGCTGTCACAAAAGACACAGTTATCGAAGAGTCAGTTTTTTTCTTAAGTTTTGATAAATGAATAAGTCAGCATGAGCAAAAAATGGCATATTTCAGTTGAATATTAGAACTATGGGATAACCTGATTGTCAGAAGAACACCGAGTGACGATATCACAGTTGGTCAGTGAATACATATCTTGACACTGAAAGCACCATGTCCCATTTCCTGAAATATCAACATGTAATATAATAATTACGTATACACGTTTCATACACCTAATTTCATAGAACATTAGGTTATATATCCATTATAATTAATATGTCCTTTTTCTGCACATATATGTAACTTGAGAAAAGTCGTACATTTATTGTGCGCCGCATATATACGCAAGTATGATTACAATAACACGCGCAGTGCTTGCTATATTGTGTCAAAGTGAAAGTTGTTCACATTGACGTAAGTTATAAATGTTCCGAAAATAAACCAAGTATTCAGAAGTAATATCAAAGCTCTTAGAGGCAATAGCAAAAGTCCGCGTTATTTTGGATCATCCCTCGTATGCCCATGTAATTAAGTTATAACATAAAATAAACTGACCGTGTTGCTGGGGGTTTCCAGGGTGATGTACGTTTGTTGTATTTCCAACATTTAATTGTGTACTTGTAGTAGGTGCAGTATGTGTGGTTGGTGCGATTACATTCGTTGTTGCTTGACTGGGTGGGTCCGTATTGCAATCTATATGAAACGTTACAATTGCATGTATTGTGTATGATTTGGTATCATGACGTACTGAGATAAATGCCAATAATTATGGTACTTTAACGTATTGATACAAAATTATTTAAATGGAAAAGCAGAATACAACATTAGCACGAGACTATTTACACCGACATACAACATTTGGATTTCGGTGTTACTAGTTACTACGAGAGACGATCAATATACTTTATACGAGGACGTCGCGCTCATTGTGCCGTTAAAGTGTGGTCGAAACCAATGCTACATTATCAATATATATGATCATTTAGAGTGTCAATAACGGTTATGTTATGAATCGAATATTACATTCGTTTTCATTACATATGAGTTTATTAATCTCCTCACAAAATAGACACTCCACAAATAATCCTTGTGTCATACACGTTTAATAAAACTCGTATGTATGGTGCATCCCTGCAAGATATTATAATATTTTATGCCTAACTACTTTATAATATGTAAACATGAACTTACGTAATGTAAATCCTAGTGGATATCCGAATGCAACACCGGTTGAATAGGCCCCATATAAGGTGGCACCAAAATACACACCACTTTCATTGTGTTGTAGGTTGTGGGGCGACGATAGACCGGTGTATGAAATGTTGGCAAATATTGTCACGTACTGGTGCATTGGATCTGGAACAGCTACCGTAGCTGGATTTAAAGTTGTTAAGGGACGCCCATCCAGTCTTAGTCCAGAAACGTTTGTTTTGTCAATAGTTATAACAACCGTTGTTATAAACCTATAGTTATTAGGAACTATGAAGTCGTAAGAGCCAGTAAATTGAGTAATACTTGGTGTAGTCGTCATAAACGGGTTACCAGTTAATAGTTCGTTATCCATATTGTATTGCACCACTTGGATAGGTTTGGTAGACTCAATAACAACAGGGCTGGAACCAAACTCTAACTCCATAACGGACCCGTGGTTCATGAACTCTCTAACGTGCCTAGTGGAATTGTGAATATCTACGTCGGTTTCGTTTTCATAAGCAAATATTCTCAGGATAAAGAAATTGTGCGGATATATTGGCGGAACAATATACTTGTGTCCCCAGTATTTGACAGGCACTAGCTGTTCCATGAGAGCTTGATAGTTACCGGCATTTACCGGTATTCGGCTGCCACCTGATCCCGATATTACGGCTACTGGTTCATTGCTTGTAATCACGGCACCGCTTATATCATAGTTGAAAGATAATTGGTATGTTTCATACGCCACTATTTTTATGGCGTTTGATACGATTGTTCCGTTTACAAAAGAATAGTTAATAAGTACATCAGTGTTATGTTCCGTTCCAATTATCAGTAATTCATTCTTAAACGAAGAATAAGGATGATATGAAGCTGCAATATAACGCGTACCAAGTGCAGACGTTGGCAAGACTAAAAACCCTTCGGTAGAGTCGCTATTAATAAACATAGCCACCAATGAAATATCAGAGTCGGAGAACACTTGTATAGCTTTGAATTGATGATAAGTCCCCGAAGTTTGAAGGTTTGAAGTTAAGCTTACAACTGTGGAATTACTAAAAGTTCGTGTTTCGTCCATATTAATAACAGGTACGACAATCCGAACATTTGTAGTGGTATTGGTAGTTGATGTTATCATTAGGTTTATATAGTTGCCGGCAGCTGAAGTGTATCCTCCGATAAGACCAAAAACGAAGTCCTTTCCCGTGGATGCTTAAAACATAGATTTATTAAATGCATTTGTACATGCAAAAACCAAAATGCACAAGATACCAAAAATGGCCCGTTATTGCCCATCGAAGACCCATGTTCTGTAAGTTGCCAGATATTTAATGTAGACAAACAATATGATCAATGTAACATTTGTCAAAAATAGGGATCATGTCAAGTAACTTACGCCGGAAGGGTGAATCAAGTGCATTTATTGCAGGATTTTATAACTATACTTAAGTTATGTTGGACCAGCACTTTATAAATAGCTTTGGACACTGTATTTCGATACACAGTCAACATACAAGCAGCATTTACTGACACAGTCTAAACGTTTTCGTGCATAATAGGTGGAGGCATAATCTAAATTTTGCAACACTTAATTCTGGATATAAAGTAGAACCTTTAGAAAATAAGCATGCTTATCATTTGAAGCGTTTATAAATTACAACCCGATAAACTAAATAATGACAAAAAGTTGGCCGATGTATAATTACACTTACATGTCGTATCACATTGATCTGCTTTCGCCGAATGTACACACGTGATGCAGATGATGAGCTGGAAAAATATGCGCATGTAGAAAATATATTATATATACTGTATATGCTGGCTTAGAATGTGAAGGTCGTTAGTACTGCCGACCTTATAAGACTGATCCATACATATCGCTGGTTTAGAACCAGAAGGTCGTAACTACCAAATCGATATATTGAGAAAACAAGAGAAAACTGTTTGTAATTTACTATTTACCTATGGGAAAACACGTTTTTAAAACTTCATTTCGGTCAACATGACAATTTCAGATTTCATGAAAATAGGCTCATAAAAAGCGCCTTGTGAAGCAGATTTCAAATATGTATGCGTCTTATAAGGTCGTAAGTAGGAATTACGACCTTCTGGTTCTAAGCCATCGATATATAGAACCAACTTCACAGTGCGCTTCTTATGAGTCTTTTTTCATGTGAATCGTAACTTGTCATATTGGCCAAACTAAAGTTAAAACATCTTTTCACGAAAGTAAAGTGTAATTGTCGGGTTAATATTTCTTGTTTCTTCAAAATGTCGATTAAGTACTTACGGCATTCTCATTTAAGCCCGCGTATGGTACAAGGCAAAATGGTTTTCCGCGGCCGAATAGTTTATCGACCGCAATTATTTTTTTTTGTAAAAGCCGATTTTCTTATAAATTTGAACTACAATGTAGACAAATAAGCATGTTTCCTGCAGTTGATGATGAACAAGTGTTTCTGACGATTGTTTATCTGATACTTTTGTTGACATACGTTTATTATCTGAAATAATATTTATTGTATTCTATAAATTAATATCGAGATAAGTTGGTCTTAAAGTTATCCTTTTCCGAGTTAAAATCAGGTTTATGCACAAGGTAGCACTAAAATAAATATTCTAAAAATACATACTAACGTTAATGTAGTGTTTAATTTTTGTAGGTGTTTGTATAATTGTTGATGATTTATCAATTCAGCTAAATTGTCGTTGACACATTTACTATTCCTAATACTGCAAGGATCGGATTTCAGAACTTAGACATAAGATACCATGTTGACCCTAACTTGCAAATTGTCATCAAAATTGTAGGCGCGTGTAGATCTTATAAACAACCTTACATTGTTTGGAATCGTATCAATACAGAAGTCTAGTCTAAAATAAAAATTTGATTAATCTAAAATGATCATATTTTAAATAAGAAATAATCAAATGATTCCATAAATTGACTGGGGTCTATGTACCGATTTTGAAAGTATCACAAACAGAGCATATCTACAAAATGATCGAAACAATTACTGACAAGAATATACAAAAAATAAAACATGCTGAAAAGGATACTTACATTGAAGAGAAGAAGACAGAAATGCATTCTGTAATCAAAGAAAGCCATACTAGCCATATTAACATTCACAAGTGAACAAGTGCGTCTCTGACGATCGTTAACGGCTGTGTGCCTCATATGTCGAAATGTCGAAAAGATAACAATTACATAATACTGACTACTGTAAACACATGTATAGTTGTTGTAAAACTATTCTTTATCTTGCCCGTCACTAATCAAAGCGCTGATGGCGCAACAAACGCAGGGTTTTAAGGCTTCCAATAGGATAAAAAAAATCTACAATATACTAGAGCATACCCTTAATATTTTGTACACAAAGTATTTCAACCATAATGGAGAACTTTTCTATAAAATAGTATAGGTTACAAACCACTAAATGCATCCGCGAACCAAAATAGGATACTCAAATAGTCCCTAAATAAACTTGTGATTGTGTTTAAATGGTAGTATGCTTTGACAAGGTGGAACTGGAATCATCTTATTGGGTTTACAGGCATTGTATACATGTATGTGATGTATTGAAACTGTTTTATTTTACATATTTTGAGATTTTGGCCAAAATACCAAAGCGAAAGTAGGGTAGGGTAAAACCCGGATTTGGTCGGTCCGCGCGCCTGTAAAAATATGTTCACCGCGTTGGACGGACAAAATATTTCTTATATGATACGTGACCCCCTGTTTTTTTTGTATTTTCTTAAAGCTGGTAGCCCCTTCTTTTCATTGATATATGTCTGCCACCTGGCCATAGACTTCAACATGTATCAACCTGGGACTGACTATTGTAACTTTACATTGAGCTAAAGAACAAATTTATTTAGTGGTTTGTGACCTATAGCGTAACGGATTTTACGCCAAAATGAAGAAAATAAGCCTTCACAGACTGGTAAAATTGACAAAATATATATATACAGAAGGTAGTTCAATTAACAAGTGTGAACTAGATCATACAACACATTTTCATGCTTGATTGGGTTACATTAACAATTATGTTTGAATGAACTTCTGCCATTATTAACAAGAATATTCAATGCATCACTCAAAAGTGCTTATGTACCCAAGGCTTTTAAAAGCTCCAGAATAAGACCACTGATAAAGAAGCCAGGCCTTGATCAAAATGTACTGAAAAATTATAGACCTGTGTCAAACCTACCTTTCATTTCCAAAGTTCTCGAGAAGGTAGTCGATGCTCGACTGGAAGAGCATTTAACACTGCACGATCTCCACGAAGAACGTCAGTCAGCATACAGAAAATTCCACTCAACTGAAACGGCTCTTCTTCGTGTGCAAAATGACATCCTTTGCTCTCTAGATCAGAATAAAGCTACGGTCCTGGTAATGCTGGATTTATCAGCAGCCTTTGACACCATAGATCACAACACCCTACTACGCCGACTTGACAATCATTTCGGTATAATAGGCAAGCCACTAGAGTGGATGAAATCCTATTTGTGTGACCGCTACCAGACTGTCTGTATAGATGGAGAACTTTCAAAACCTGTACTAATGAACTACAGTGTACCACAGGGTTCTGTGCTTGGTCCGAAGAACTACATTATGTACACAAAACCAGTAGGTGCAATCTGTAGAAAACATCAATTGCAACATCATTTCTATGCCGATGACTCCCAATTGTATATGGCATTCAAACCAAAAGATTGTGTCTCGCGAGATGAAACACTGCAACGAATTGAAGCTTGTCTGAAGGATATCTTGCACTGGATGAAAGAAAATTTGCTGAAACTTAACGCCGAAAAAACAGAGGTAATCTTGTTTGTACCGAAAAGGAATGCCAGTTCAGTTGACAATCTCAATGTAAAAGTTGGTGATGCTGTGATCAGACCAACGTCGATGGTGAGAAACCTCGGGGCCATGTTGGATTCGCATTTGGACATGGACAAACATGTAAACTCTGTCTCAAGGTCGTGTTTCATGCAGATCCGACAAATAGGTCAAATCAGACAATACTTAACTGTTGATGCAACAAAATCCCTGATCAATTCTTTAGTAACATCGAGACTGGATTACTGCAATTCATTATTATGTGGCACCCCGAAAATCATTTTGAATAAACTACAAATTATTCAAAATACAGCTGCCCGCCTCATCACACGGACACCACGTTACAATCACATCACTCCTGTGCTGAAGGATCTTCACTGGCTACCTGTACAGTACAGGGTAGAGTACAAGGTCTTGACTCATGTTTTCAAAGCACTACATGGAAAATCGCCTGGCTACATCAGAAGTATGTTGGAAGTATACACTCCACAAAGACAGCTAAGGTCTCAAAATGATTCTGTTCTTCTAGTTGTGCCAAGGACGAGGACTGTGACTTACGGTGACCGATGTTTCACAGCTGCTGCACCCAAACTCTGGAATGCACTGCCAACAGCGCTCAGAGACAGTCAAACACTACCGTCCTTCAAGAAAGCGCTGAAAACGCACTATTTTAAAAGAGCTTATTCATGCTGACTGTGTTTATGTTCCCATTAACTTGGCGCCCTATTATTGTGCCCAACGACCCACATGTTCCCAGGACTTTAAGCCCCATCCACCCATTGGTAGATCCCTACTATTAAGTTTAGTAGGGCCCCGTCTACTGGGTTAAGTAGAGCCCCGCCTACTGGGTTAAGTAGAGCTCCGTCAACTGTCTTCAATAGATCCCTACTACTAGGTTTAGTAGGGCCCCGTCTACTGGGTTAAGTAGAAGCCCGTCTACTGGGTTAAGTAGAGCCCCGTCTACTGGGTTAAGTAGAGCCCCCGCCTACTGGGTTTAGTAGGTCCTACTTTTATATTTTATGTACATTATATACTGTTTTAACCATGTATTAGTCATGATTGTACAGCACTTTTGAACATGTGTATACATGAAAAAAGGGCTATATAAATATGGTATAATAAATAATAAATGTGTCTTTACATCGCATAAGAAACCACCGGTCATGATTATTATTATTATTATTTATTATACCATATTTATATAGCCCTTTTTTCATGTATACACACGTTCAAAAGTGCTGTACAGTCCCGACTAATACATGTTTAAAACAATATACAATGTACATAAAATATACAAAAACATTTTTATCAACGCTATTTAGTCTCTCATCAGTATCATATTGCCGAAACGAAATGCAACATAAAACTAAGGAGACATGGTATATAGAAATACTTTGCTACAATAAGATAGTGGTGTACAACGATTTGATTATCTGTAGGGGTATTAACTATATGTAAACCTCAACTAGGACAAGGATAACGTCAAGTACCATTACCACATGTCCTTAACCCTTAAAGGAATAGTGATACTTCCTTTAAAAGGGGGATGACTCACAGATGACATAAAGTTACTATCATTATATGAGTTACAAAGGTCGAAGAAATAACATACTTTCTTCGAGACCTTACCATAAAGGTCGAAGAAATAACATACTTTCTTCAAGACCTTACCATAAAGGTCGAAGAAATAACATACTTTCTTCAAGACCTTACCACACTTTGAAACGGGGCTCTACTTAACCCAGTAGACGGGCGTCTACATAACCATGAACTGCAGCATGATTTGCCGTTGTTGCTGCTCCATGTCACAATATGTAGCTAGAAAATCATGATTTATACCTATTTTCACAAAATCTTGGGACGGCGATTGCCGCTCCTGTCGCCCCAGTTGCGAAGCCGCTGCTTGAGTGTTATTAAACTGACATGATTATTCGAGTTGCTTCACTGAATTTAGTGACCATGCAGTTTAAACAAACTGGGCGCCGGATTAACGTTTGTCGATTTAAAACATTGTTTTGTGTGAAAACGAACTTCATAATAATAATTTCTTGTAAAAACGATACATTTTTACAAAGACTTCTTTTTTAATACTTTATTGTTTGCAATTTTTTCTCATGTATAATAATATGCTATGCTATAAATAGAACATGGAACTAGTGAAAAGGCACAGTGTAGTAATATCTACAATTATAAGCATAAGTTTTTGAATAACTGCAAACAATATTATTCATCGTAATACAGACATAGTTATTTTTTGGTTTTATTCTGAGTTCCCAACTGCATCAGAGAAATGTGCAATGAGGCACTATCGCGGAACTATTTCTTTGTATGTGAGCTTATTTTGTGCGTGTGCTATAAAGCAAGTTGCGAGACTCAAAATTTACGTTTTCTCAAAACAGCGTTATCATCCTGTTTAAAAACAATGCAAGTTTTAGGTTATGCCATGGACCGTATAACTCCATGGTTATATATGCATTGTTTTTATTTTTAAAAAAAACAAGAACTACCTCATTTCTGTGTCATCTATACAATCGAGTAACGTGATGCACATATGAATATTCAATATTGATCTTATTTAACTGGAGAATAAGGATAGCCATTCTTATCGCATGTTGCTGACCAAGAGTTTTAAAATATGTAGTGCTCTGGTTGATTGACCGTATCGACAAGTCAGGTAAGATGAATATTAATTGACATCCCTGATTTCAATTCAACTTCACACGAATCATAAAGGCTTAGAGCGCATGGTTTCACAATTGGCATTCACGAATCCAATATGTTTTATGGTAATTCAATAAAGTGCTTGTTTTTCAAATGGCATTCCTGATGAGACATGGAAAAGCTTGTTTTTATCATTGACAGATTGCGATGTAATTGGTCAAAATATTTAGGTCATTTGTCATTTTTACTTCCGTGGCAGCGTGATAATGATAAAGAATTTGGAACACTCAAAGTTATAAAAATATGATTTTATGTTGTGTAATCACAAAATGAGGCATCGGTCATAAAAATGCATGACAACCCCTTTTGTATAAAAATAACTAACGTACATGTACCATTTGTATGTTCCCTCAATGTTGAACTTGATTGTCTATTTTCGGATATTCGGTTAAATATTCTCTATATGACACACATGTGTAGTGAAAAGATGACACTAAAGATGCAGGTTTTATAAATCAGTAGGTACATGGAAATTTAACACTTATCGTCAATCCAAACTTCAATATCTTATCCGAAACCATTCATTCCACAATCACATACTAGTATTAGAGATGTGCACACTTAGACCGACGTGGATAAATGTAAATTTTAAGAGTTAAACCCTGAGGTATTGTCTCAAATTAATTTGTATAAAATATAAAGCAGACGAGTTTAAGCATGTGTATTGGTGATAAATCAATCCATTGTACTAGTAGTGGTCATACATAGATTTAATTAAACGTCATATCCGTCTAGGTGTGCACAATCTATCTCTATTAATAGACCGTTTAGTTAATAGTATTGCATTTTACAGAAACGATCGTTTTGCCTGTGAGGTATTTCCTTAATCTATATAACAGTATATTGATGAGAAAATCATCTAATGTACATTGTGTGTCTTTGAAGGTTACATGTTACACAACCATGCAATTTTCACAAATTTTGATACACTATAATCCAATGGTAATTGTTTGTCATTTGGCTTCTCTGTACTTGGCCCTACCCTGTAAACAAACAAACACGTACATTTAAAGCTATAGTATCCCTTTTGGATTCTCATTTCTTCCAATGGTTACTAGACCAAAGTATCGTTGGGTCATCCAAACATGATATTTACTAACTTGGCCCGAAAGGTCATTTCGATGCTTCAGGAGACATACAACCGTCTAGTCTTCTAACAATAAATCAATATAGACATACATGCTAATATCAACAAGTTTCATTAATGTTCAACTTATCTGCATGTATAGAAATTAAAATATTGTGACAATTTGTTTACCCTTTGTAACAAACTATCTCTGTCAAAAGGTTTAATATTCTCAGGTAGTCGTACATTTGATATAAAAATGATCCGATCTTGCAATATGTGGAGCCATGTGATAGTGGACAGGGCCGGTATTCACAGAGCATATTAAGGGAAAGCTTAACTAATTTGACTTAAGTTAAACCACATGAGATGCGCATATTTTGCCAGAATCTAAGAAAAACCCATATTTTCTTGGTGATAATTGTGGTACTTTACCTAACGCTTCACCCAAAAGTTGATAATCTTGATTTTCCTATTTAGCTAAAACACTTCAGGGAATTATAAGATTTTGAGAAAAGTCTAAGTTTCCCCTTTTAAAGATTCTTTGTGCATACCACCCATGGTCATACCCCCAGTGATATAGAGGATCTATCACGAGTTGTCAATTGATATAAATTTATATTAAACCCACCCGTTTATACTACACGTGGTACGTATAAAGTTATACGTACTCGCTATACAAACTGGATACAAGAAAAGTTATGTGATATAATGTCATACTTACCTATAATGGGTGGATTGCTGTTGGCTGTACAATTCCTATTGCAAAAGTCTGTATTACAACATTCAGAGCACAATGGTGCATGTCTCGTGTGTACACTTCTGTCTGTTGGCGAGGTACATGCCTACAACAAAACCAATAATACAATCAGACTGAAAGATTGGTACAAACTTTATAAAAGAAAGTATGAAATGCTGGAGGTCAGTTTATATTTACTACAAACACAAGTTTAACATTCTAATATTGGTCGTTACAATACCCGCTATTGACGGATTTTTGGTTAACATGTGTCGATTCCAATTACATTGGAATTATTTCTCTTATCAAATATTCATTAAAACGTGTATTTGGACACGTAGTTAGAATGCTCATTTTTACAACCATAGGAATTAAGTTGAGGTACATTTTTGTATATGGAGAACATTTTGAGATTTTATCTTATTGAATAAAGTATTCATCATCGAGTGGTAATAAAATGCCAAATTTCAATAAAGTGTGGCTACAACTTTAACACTCGTTCTTAACTTCTCATTCTAGTCATGTTCGTAATGAATCCCATACTGGTGGCATCGTGGTACAATAACACGCGTTATGAATACATTATTCCATACATTCATATTTTAAGTTCACCATCGGCCATCTTGGGTTGTATTGACCACGTGAGAAGAGACCTTTGTTTAGAATTTTACTTCATAAACATATGTACATTGTATCGTTGGCAATGTTGTTAGGAAAGGAATATAAACGATGAACGTGCAAAGCATGGTGTAGATCTACCATTTTGTCCTTTTATTATTTAATATTTTGCCAACGACATAACTAAGAAAACAAACATGTATACTATATGCATGTATACATACTGTTTTGTCCTTATATTTTTAAATATATTGTCAATGATCTAACAAAGAAAACAAACATGAAGAAAATGTATACCTACCAGTTTGTCCTTACATTCTCTGGTGTGGCGTAGACCATTTCCCCAAGCATGCATTTCTATAGAGCACACCTGTAATGACACAATAGGCACATGTTACTCAACAGACTCAAATCCCTGTATTTATCTTTAGATGGAATATTAAAAGGCGAATATATTCCCCCTTCCTACATATCCGCCCCAACCTATTTTTATTGAGGAATGAAGCAAAAACTGGTTGTATATCTTGCTACTTAGTGCAAGTTGTTAAATATATGTTTTTTTGTCAATTTTATACTGGAATTGACTTATAATGAGGTGAATATGACGTTTTGTTGACCAGAAAATGTAGAAAATATTATATTGACCGAGTACGGTGATCAATATCTCATTTCTTCAGTTCAAATTAACCTCATATTCAATGACACATAAGTGAATAACAGTATGTAATGTCCATCTTTGACTCTTAGGTATATCAAATATTTATGTTTAGCCCAGTTAGGATATTTTGCAAGTGACGTGGCAGTTTATGTGCACCCAAAGATTACAACCATTGCCTGAATAAGTACTAGTAGTGCTTAGTCAATCATTGGAATATTGCATATGTTTGTTGCCTTTATAATACAATTGTAGGTTGTACACCATAATATTGGATTCCACAGGTCCATGAGTCCTAGTCCACTCATGATATGATGGATATAGGTGGCCTATGACACTTTTCACGGACCTGTTGTAGATTCTACCACTGCGTCACTCTATTCTTACCCTAACTGGACTGTAAAATGTGTATTATGAAGTTAGACATTGAGCATTGTGTATAGTACCTGGTTTGAAGCACACAATTGTACAGTATGGCAGAGCTGTCCATCGATTTGATAAGCACAGTCAAAACACAACGGTCCTCTGTCTTGAAATCCATCCACACCTGCATTGAGAAATCATGCTTTATCAAAATATAGTTTGCATTATTCCTACAAGTTTTACAATTGGAGATAATAACTATGTGTAACATGAAAAAAATAGTTAGGACATGTTGCACACAGGGTATATGTAAACTGCAACTCCACACTAATACGAGAACGTGTGTGTCATACATGCTAACAGAGTTAAGATGCATACATGCAGTTATAAACATTTATTACAATTATCAGTAGCAAATAGATTTCGCTTTTAAGCGTTGTAAATGCAATTATTTCAAACATTAGTAAAGCCTAGGTACCCCCATTAAAGCATTTTTGCCTCAGCGATTTATTACGTAATAAAACACAGAATGATGCAATTTGAGCACTTAAGTTGATTCCCAAATGTGGAAAACACCATAAGATGGAAGAAAATAAGATAAAACATCCAGATGGTTTGTTTACAAAATGACAATTTGTAGACACTAAATGCAGGATTTAAAGTCTAAGGGGAACAACTCTTACAAAATCAGTACTTTGTTCATCATACAATCTGCTAAATACGATATTTGGTCTACTATTTCGACAGATATAGTTAACATTCTGTTGTCTAGTATTGGTCATTTGTTAAGAAACAGCCTGATGGTTCCATAATTCATTTTTGAATGGATGATCGTAAAAAGGTTGTTGGAGCAATAATGTGACTTTAAATACAACAAGTACATAATAGATAAAATATGTGTACTAACCTGCATCTCCACAACCATGTGTGTTACAAAATTGACCATCACAACATTCATGACATTCTGCACCCGTGTTTCCAGCGCCACACATCTATAAAAGTATAATACTTAATTATCAATTACGTAATATAATCTCAAAACTAAAATGTAGAAACACTCTGCATGTTATGTAATTAATCTAAATGCCTTCCAGATAAGACAAAGCATATCGCTGGCTTAGAATGAGAAGGTCGTTAGTGCCACTTACGAACTAACAAGACTAATGCAGATCTGAAATTTACATCATAAGACGCTATTTTCATCCGTAGCTCAGTGGTTAGTGCGCTTGCCGTCTAGTCTGGCGATCCGGGTTCAAATCCGGATGGACGTACATATATATACCTGCCATGTTTCAGTAGAAATAAAGCAAATAAAGGCTATGCTCGGCATCAAAAATCGGAACTTGTCATGTTGACCAAACTGAAGTTGAAAAAGCTTGTTTCACCATAAGTAAAGTGATTGTATTAAAGTATTTCTTGTTTTCTAAAATATTGACTTTTTAGTTACGATCTTCTCATTATAAGCCAGCGATATGAGTTGTGCTACTCTGAGCCCTTTAACACCATTGATTGTTTAGTCATTTGTTTTGTCTTACAAGCTGCACAAACTTTCATTTCTCACACAGACCCACTTGATAGCCATAAACATACCTTATTTCCCAAATAATATATAAAATTGGTGTCATTAAAATATACATGTACATATACGATATGGATTGGTAAAATGGTCGAGTCATACGTTCCAACACTTAATTATGAAGTCACCATTAATGCAATCTCATTGATTTGTCAACAACTATACTACATGTTCCAAATAGAACTTGGAAAAATAAAATAATTGCAGAAAGTACAGTTCATGTACAGTAGTATGACAACTGTTGGCTTATCGCAGAAGGTTTATAGTCCTTAATGTGTGTATATGCAAACATGTTCAATAATCAGAAGTAGATTAACTCTATAAAACTGTTTCAATTCATTTATCATTTGTCTGACTGATTTGGTATCTCAGCCGATATCTTGTCATAATTATACTAGTAAGAGCATTACTATTCTTTGACCTCATGTCAGCAATTAGCGCATCACCAATACCAGTGTTATAACATGACTATTTTCTGAAATACATACGTGTTTATCCATACAACCAGATCTGTAAAGGTAATAGGAATCACTCTGTTTGTATCTTTGAACGTAACATACCTAAAATAGTCAAATTGATATCTCAAAATATAATCGTGTGTTTATCTTTACCATAGTGGTTCTTGTGGCGATCGCGGTAGTGATCGAAGAGTTGCTTCTAATAAAAGGAATTTGGGTTGGACTTGCGTCGTCGGCAGAGGGCGCAATGGTAACGGTCAGCCTTAAGCTGGCCAACAATATAGACGCGGATGAATGTTGATGGGTTATTGGAACGTACAGGCTTGAAATGCTAATTCCAGTTCCGATTATTCTACTTTACGTGCTAAATGTGCTTAAATCAGTGATTGGGACATTTTAGCTGAACTTTTAACAGACTCTTGTTTTAAACATTGATGGTTTAAATGATTTGGTCTGAACCACACTATGGTGCATAAATGTACAACATCCGGTTCAAGTGGAGTGTGGTTTTTGATTTAAAGAAAATGTCAAGAAATGGACATTGCATCATTAGAAATCTCTTTGGAATGTATTCTGTAGTTAGAAATGAGTCATAAATTTGATAATTATATATTGCTCCCATGTGTATGTTATTTAGAGATTAATAACTGGGCGCGCTGTGGCATTGAGTGATAATATCCCCGGCGCGTCGATAATGGCTCGAGGGCTTTAGCCCGAGTGCCATTATCAAGAGCCGGGGATATTATCACTCAATGACACAGCGCGCCCAGGTATTGATCTTTTTAATACACTTGTTCCGGGGAAGGAAAGCTATGAAAGCACTTGATGTCAACTAACCCAGTGATTATAAACATTGGAGAACATATGGCCTACTTCATGCTCCAAAAGGAGCGTTTCTTAGATACAAAAACTGCTGTAACTTCTTTATTACTGAATGGAAACATATGAAATGGGGGTCAATTTTCTTAGTTAGATCATTCGCTACAATTTGGTGTTGGTTTTGATGCGCATTTTTACAAAAAACTGTTTTTCAAGTTGGAGCGTCTACGTATTTCTAACGTAAAACCCGCGTAAATAACGTCACGTCGCGCGTGCGCTCGACCGCAGTGCGATTATCGGTCACGTGATCGATAATATCCTCGGCGTTTGTTGATATTATCCCCGGCGGACAGATAATGCGGTTTTTGTCAACGCAAAAATGTTACTTTATATAGTAACAGGTGTATTAATTGTATGTTATAAATAAAGTAACCTGGGTTTCCGACGAACACTGAGTAACGATTTCACAACTTGCCAATGAATACATATCATGACACTGGAAACACCATGTCCCATTTCCTGAAATATAAGCTTGATAGTATTAGAAATGGCGTCCATTTTTCCTAAGTACAACATAAAGTTTTAATATTTTACAATCTTACAGTATGAGCGTTATATTATTAAAATAGTATCCCGTTTTTTTTGGAAGTACACTAAATATGCGTTTTTAAACACATCCGTAGAAGAAACACTATGCAATGTTAAAATACTTAATGATCTTCAAAACATATTGCGCTTTGTCCCAAGTATAAGTCTTATATTTATAAAAATGGCGTCCCATTTGCCGTAATACAATAAACACAAAGAAGAAACAGTATGCAATGCCGATCTTTACAAATATGGAAAAAAGGGACATAAACTAAAATTCACAATCAATTTATTTCTCAAACATACAATAAATAGAGTTAAATCTTCAATTGAAAATCGAGGAAACAATAAATACAAGTAAGGGACATTTTATACATCACGTGACGTAAAACATAAAAACACCGGAAATACTCACCGACATGTTGGTTATTGCCAGTGTGACTTGTTGTTGTGCTCCCAATATCTAAAGTAGGACTGGTTCCTGTTGGTGTTGTTGTTGGTGTTGTTGTTGGTGTTGCTGTTGTGTGACCAGTCTGACCCGTATTACACTCTTTAAGAAACGTTATGTACAATAAGTTATAATTACATGGCGATCATAATGTACCGTAACTACACAAATGTTATATCGTCGCTTCCACTATAATATCCCGGACCTACAAAACACCAACTTTTCAGGAGAAGCAAAAAACTGTTTTTCGCGAAATATATATATAGTCAATAACATTTATTAACATATATACATATTAAAACATTCTTTAAACAAGCTTTATTGTCAAATTGAATACACACTTGATATTTAATGAGAAATTAGCAAATTTGTTAGGTTCGGTGTTTTATAATGCGAAATTTTAGTCACGGCATGTTATAATTAACCCGGAGCTACATAAAAATTGTAGTTCCGGACTTATATATTTACCGTCTTATACAGTTATGTCGCTTTAAAGTGTTATAAAATGCCGGACATGCATATTTTTTGCAGCTCCGGTATTTTATAAGTTTGAAATACTGACCAATGAAGATCCGGTATTTTATAAAAGCGCCAAAAAGACCGTTTCTGATTGGCTTACGGGCCTGGTTATTATATGGAACGACGCGGAAAATTATATAGATACAGAAAATGAAATAAAAAAAATTTCGTAAAAATGTAGGTCCGGGATATTATAGTGGAAGCG
Source organism: Spisula subtruncata (assembly GCA_963678985.1). Taxonomy (NCBI): domain Eukaryota; kingdom Metazoa; phylum Mollusca; class Bivalvia; order Venerida; family Mactridae; genus Spisula; species Spisula subtruncata. Next base: position 1,463,621 of record OY787668.1, read on the forward strand.
ACGATATATTGGATGTGGTTGATACATTTACATACTTCTTTTAGGAATATATGTATATATATGCGGTCGAGTGGGAGACTATGGATTGAATGAATCCTGGCCCGGTGATTATAAACATTGGAAAACGTATTCCATGCTCCAACTCATACTCCGTACTCCGATTGGAGCATTTTTCAGCTTCAAAAACTACTGGAACTTCTGTACTACTGGATGGAAACATATGAAAGGAGGTCATTTCCTTAATTAGATCATTGCTACAATTTGGTGTTGGTTTTCATGCAAAATTCTACTGAAAAAGCAGTTTTTCAAATTCGAGCATGGAGTATATAGTTTGAGTAGGAGAAAGATAAATGTTGCCATTCATGAAAGATTTTAGCGTTTCCAACCATATCAGAGATATTAATCTAAAACGACACAAATTTACCCATTGACAAACAAACAAAATATACTTACGTAATGTAAACCCTAGTGGATATCCGAATGCAGCATTTGTTCTGAAGACTCCATATATGAAGGCACCAAAAGAAACGCCTGTTTTGGCATGATTAATGCTAACTGTTTCACCGTTCGTGAGGTTGGCGAATATTGTCACGTAACTATTTGATGGATCTGGAACTGCTTCCGTAATTGGTTGATAATTTGTAATTGATCGCCCATTCATTCTTAATCCAGAAACTTGAGTTTTGTCAATTGTTATAACAACCATTGAAGTAAAATCATATATACCATGAGGAACGACAAATATGAATCGGTATATTGTGTCATACTCTGTGAGGTCGTCATAAATGGATCTCCAGGTAATCGCTGATCTTTCATATTGTACTGTATGACTTGTATAGGTTTGCTTGATACAACCACAACAGGTGTCGAGCCAAATTGTAGTTCCGTAACGGCCCCTTGATACAACAACAATGTGACAGGTCTAGTTCCATTGTAATACGTGACTTCCGTCTGGTTTTCGTCGGCAAATATCTTGAGGATGAAGGACGCGTGTGGATATAATGGCGGAATAATAAACTTGTGTCCCCAGTATTTGGTAGGCACTAACTGTTCTATTAGAGATTCTCCGCCGCCATAATGTATCGGTATTTGACTATAAACTGATCCCGATACAACTGCTACCGGTTTATTGCTGGTAATTAATGCTCCACTGAGATCATAATTGGCTGATAATTGATAGGTTTCATTTGCCATTAACCGTGTTGTGTTTGATATGGCGGTACCATTTAACATGTAGTTGATGTACACATTTGTGCTGGGTTCCGTTGCAATAACTAGGATTTCATTGTTATACATACCCGACGGTTGATATGAAGTAGCAACATACCGCATGCCTAGTGCAGACGTTGGTAAAACCATAAATCCTTCGGTAGCATCGCCAAAAGTCAACATTGCCATCAACGAAATATTAGAGTCAGCAATCACTTCTATTGCTTTGGATTGTTTAGCTGTTCCTCCATAATTAAGAATAGATGCATCTAACAATACATTTATTGAATTATGAAAACTTCTATTTTCGTCATAGTTAAGGTAAGGTACAACAATTCGAACATTTGTTGTGGTATTCGTTGATGAGGTCATATGTAAATGCACATACTGACCGGAAATTGAAGTGTATGCTCCGATAAATCCAAAAACGAATTTCTGTCCTTTAGACGCTGTAAACGTATAAACATTTTTTATTAATACGTGATTTTGCGTTTAATGTATCTATACGAATGTATACAATAACAAGATACATGCACGTGGGATGTTACAAATGAATAGGATTATGGTCAATAAACCCGCATGGTTAAACACTCACAATCAAATTGTATATCATATGATATTTCAATTGATTTTTCTACATTCCGTGCAATTATATGGGTAAATGAACACGCGGTTCTAAAGTTACAGGTGTTGAAACATAGTCACTTACGCCGACCCGGAGCCCAAAATGACGTCGCGCTATTTTTCACGGTATTAGTGTCACGCATAGGGCTATGCAATGCGCTGTTTATAACGACGATGGTGGTGAATACATGCTTGTACCACACAAAGCCACAAATGTAGATCTTTGGTGAGAATCGCACGAATAGCTTGGCGTGAATCCGTACCATGAAAAGTTGATATTTTGAAAATGTCGTGGTTATTACCGTCACAAACGCATTTGTGACTTCCTATTACTCACTTGTCTTTGTACGCCTAAACAAACATCACTTATACATATGGTACATTCTACAACTGATGAAATAACTGCAGAAATATGTCCAATATTGTAGTTACGATAAGTTCATACAATTTCGGGTGCCTATCATCTTGCTGTTGATGGTACGTGTTGTCATTTTTCCGTTCGTTCCGGAGACGTCACTTTTGCATTCCGAAGTAATCCCACACGGAGTTAAACTTTGTTTATTTTAGTACCTAATGTTCTAATATACTTTTGTAGACAAAGTTAAACATGTAACAAATGTTTTGATTAAAGTTATGATTGTGGTAAAAACATGACGTAGTTGACATCAATGGTTGTTGATTGAATATGCCGGGTAAGTTTTACCTAGGTTTCAAAATGGACTGTTATGACCGTCAATGAATTACACGATAAATCTAATATTGTTTTTACGTAACTCAATTCCGATTCAATATAATGCATTGATATTTGTAAAGTTTTTTAAAACTGCACCCGTGAGGGCTCCAGTCATATTCATTTTATAACGCCCCTCGCATATGCTGCTGTTAAAAACTACTATTTTGTGACATTATAACAGCATCGTCAAATTTAATGTGAAACATAGAACAGTTACTTGTTTAATTTTGCAAAGATGTATTCTTAGATTTTTTTAGTTATGCATATACAGATTAAGAAAATAAATGTTTTATATAATCTGTAAATTAAGGAATTTAAAAAGCATTTACTGTGTATCATGTACAGTATAAACCTGTGTAGACCAATATATTTTGTTGACCCAGATATACAGGAGTCAACAAATAGTTACATTCTTTCTCGACCGCTGATACGAGATATATGCATTTTAAGCGGATCGATAACTCCTAGAAATGCGTTATCCCTACGCGGAAATGCGTGATCTGGTTGCATTCAATTGTATACAAGTTAAATAGTTCCTGCGGCCAATTGTTTTACAGACCAGGATTGTGAGAGACATTTTTTTATAATTTTAAAAACTAGAACTTTTTAAGATGTTAATAAGGCTTGATATAAAGGTATGAGGAACTCGGACAGTGGAGGCAGCACACTTTACCAGCTGAGCAAAGACTCGCATCAGTAACAACACGATACGTGTACAATGAGCAATGCACACACGTGAGCCAAAGAAACAATTAAAAGTCCAAGTCCCCGCCGAAAAATGCGGAATTTTACAAACCTCTCTGATTGAGTAGGCTTATGTGTGTTTGGGTAGATCTATATTTATCTAGTATAATTTGCCGAAAAATGGTGCTATTTTCATTATTAGTTATTCAAATGCGTAATATAGTTTATTTACGACAAATAGTTTATTAAATACAAGTAATTGGGTAAAAAAAACGTTCATACTTTTGTATATTTGATATCGGCGCCCGTAGAGTCAGAAAGTAAAATAAAGCGATTCTCACGACGTGCAAATATTATGGACAAACGGCGGTTCGAAATGATTCTGGGCCGAGTCTTGCCGAAAAACTTGCTAGTTTACGTTTATTTAGTCATCACTGGTCATTAAAATGCGTAATATAGTTAATCAACCCCATATTGTAAGTTAAATACAAGTATTTGGGTAAAAACGTTACTATTTGGTTAAGATTTGGGTAAGATTTGGGTGTTTAATGCTGACGCGTCCTGACCTAGTTAACGGAGATCTAGGAGAGGTAATCCAGACTGCAGGTGCACGCGAAAACACATATCAAACACATTTTTTTCTTATTTTTAATTACTTAAAGGGGTAAAACAAATAATTATAGTTATTAACTTACATTACTTTATTTTAAATAAAAAATAAAATAATAGTGATCGATCTAGTCTGGTTTACGACATTCGCACAAAGTGCTTCATTTTTTTGGATTTAGTTTTGAACGCGTGAACCAGACTAACGAAAGGTCAAGTGCGCGTTAAAACACATTTCGCAACACATTTTTTTCTTATTAATTATTACTTAAAGGGGTAAATTATGGTTAATACTTTATTTTAAAATAAAATAAAATAGATCTATACGAATCTCAATAAAAAAAAAATAAAAAAAATGGTATTAGTCTGGTTCACGACATTCTTAAAAAATGCTGATTTTTTTGGATTTTTTTTTTTAAATGGTAAACCATCCAGAACATGTCACGTGCCCCTACATGGAAATTTTTCTTGTTGCATACAAATATAACCTGCGGCTCAAGGCCGCAGGTTAATAAGTAAACAACCTTCGTAGTCAGGTTAAAAAGTAGTGCATTGGTAGATTAAAATGAGAAATTTCGCAATTGTGATGTGTTTTAAATATTCAGTATAGACTCAATCAGAATGGTACAGCTCTAAATCTCTTTAAATAGTACTGTTATAAGGTCAGAATAATGTTTCTGTTGTGTCATGCCAATGGTTGGCTTGAGTCAAATATTGACACGAAAAAATAGAGACAATATTCTAATATTATTACAGTACATTTTGAAATACTTGAACTTCATATTGATCTCATATTCAAATTTCAACAAAATCTCAATTTGAGCGATGATTTCCACTTGAGATATTTACCAATACGACCGTTTTGTTTTCAAATTTATTAATTAATTCACAAAACAAACTTTACAAATAAAGAATACTTACATGACGTTGCACATTGCTCAGTGTTAGCAGTGTGTACACCGGTGATGCAGATGACGAGCTGGAATTTAATTAAGAAATTATACTTAATAAAAACAATAACTGAAATGTTAAATATGTATATAAAGAATTATTAAAGTTTGCAAAATGCAATGGTTTGCACCAGCGTGACAATACATATAAGTAAGTAAAGAGCAACGAAAAATGGTATTATAACAATTAATTATTAGAAATAGTCAATGATTTTAATTACTTAGGTGTTGTTTTTAACTATACTGGGACATTTGTCTTAAACCAGCAATATGTTGTTGGGAAGTCATTAAAGGTTATACATGTATTAATCAAACATATAAACAAATACGACGTATTACCAAAGTTAGCAGTTCAATTATTTGACTCTTTTGTTGGGTCCATTATGAATTATGCTTGCCCTGTGTGGGGCTTCACTAAATCTAAAGACTTAGAACGTGTCCACTTAAAATGTTGTAAGCAAGTTCTTAGTGTCAAACAAAGTACAGTCGAACTTCGATGCCTCGAACAGTACTTGCCTCGAACACCCTAGATGCCTCGAACTCGTTCTCCGGTCCCGTCAAAAGCCCTTCTTTATTCAAATAGAAAAAACGTAGATGACTCGAACAGTACGAGGGTCGAACACTCGAACTGACTTGCTGGTCCCTTGCTATGATTTACCAGTAGATGACTCGAACAATGCAAATTTTCTCACCTTTCATTGCTTGTTGAAATCAATTGTTTGTCCACGGGAAGTCGGTGAATGGTGTTATTAACACCTTGTGACAATTGTTGTACTGTTTACGGCTGTATTGTGTTAAAAAAGTGTGAAAAAAACTTATAGGTCCGTTAATTACCTAATGAAGGATGTTAAAACTTATTTATTTTTCGTTAATTTAAATGTTTGCATTCTTTCAAACAAACTTAACTCGATTTATATTGCAATAAAATTATAACTCAAACGTATGTTTCTGTTTTCAGTTTCATTTTAGTTATTGAATGACAAACTTCACAAATAAATCGCTAGTTAATAATTAAAACATTGATTCAACAGGCAATCTTACGGAGCGATTAATAGAACAGAACAGAACAGAACATATCTTTTATTCTATCTCAATGCATACAAACATGCAAATATGAGGAACACAACAAAGAATAATACACGAGGCTACAAAACATGGAATGGGGATAAATAGTAAACATGAATGAGAGTAGATATAAGTACAATACGATGGTATTTACCAAAGAACATATGATATACCATAAATATCTAAGTGTAACATTTAAATGTTGGATCTGACATTTTGTAGAATTATCTTTACAAATTTACTGAGATTAAGAAAAACCGATTTGTTTTTTGTACACATAAGTTCCTCTAGTTTAAAAGTATTTGGACGTCTATAGAAATATGGTTTCAGAACAGGGAACTTAGTTTACAAATGTGAATATTTGAAGAGCTAGCCGACGATTTCAAGTCGATTTTGTCCATTAATATGATGTTTTATTATGATTATGCATATTATTACACAATTTGACACAAATGCATTATGCATTATAGGACATACGAACAAACACTCAAAATACAACAGTTGCACACGATTGACAGGTACACGTACCGAGAAGCGTTCGAACTTATATATATACAGTGCATAATAATTATACATGTACCCTCGATGCCTCGAACCGGTAGATCGCTCGAACTTTTTTCCCGATCCGAAGGTAGTTCGAGGCATCGAAGTTCGACTGTACATGTACGGCAGCTGTATACGGTGAGCTCGGTCGCTATCCTATGTATGTCAATAGGTATATTCAGATTATCAAATATGGGTTTAAAGTAAAAGAGTCAAACAACATTACATGTATATTAAAAAGTTTGTATTACAAATCAGTCGAACACGGTAATAAAGGTTTCAAAACCTGGTATTGTAATGTTAAAAGTCTGTTAGACCAGTACGGCTTCTCTGATGTATGTAAAAATCCAGATATGTATTACGTGAATCAATTTTTACCATTATTTGAACAAAGGGTTATTGACGGGTTCTTACAGAAATGGCGTACTGACATAAACTCCAGTACAGTTCTTTATGTTTTATACGCCAATTTAGCAATTAACTTTGGCATATGTGAATACCTAAACGTTTTGTTAAATAAGGTTGATCGAAGAAATCTCACAAAAACTCGAATATGCCCTCATAACTTACTTATTGAAATCGGATGATATAGTAAAACAGGTTAAATAGAAATGAAAGATTATGCACTTTTTGCGATAGAGAAACATTGAAGACGAGTTTCATTTTCTTTTAATCTGCCCATGTTACTCTGAATATAGGCGAAAATACGTTAAACTATATTATTACCAAAATCCTAGCATGTTTAAATGTTTAGAATTGCTTAAGCATCACAACTAGAAACATTCTTATAAACCTTTGTAAGTATATGTTTTATGCATACCGAAAACGGTCAAAAATTCAAAATGAAAATCAGTAACACTTGTAAATCAATTATTAATATTGTCATAATTGTCAATTCTCCTTTACTAACAAATATTTATAATATCTGCCATCTGCGTAATTTTGTTATATGTGATCATGAATATATGTATATATGTTATATGTTATTTTGTATAAACTGTTTGTATGTGATGAGGTGCTGAACGCACAAATCCAATAAACTTCTGTTCTGTTCTGTTCTGTTCTATAAGTAAGACAGGTAGGCCGAATAAAAGCCAGATCTGAAACCCCGATCCCTGATTCACCCTGATCAACTCTGTAAAATATTTTCGTCATACCAGTTTATTATATTAGTAATTTAGTACTCATAGTTGACAAAAGTCTCAACTTATTATGCAAAGTAAGTTTTTTTAAGTGCTATGTATCATTTTACAGAAAATTCACCAGAAGAGTCTACACAATAATGAGCTAAATTCAAACAGTTGCTAGCAAAGTATATAATTTTATATTGTACAACAATCAAAGGGATTTGCCGCGTTGTTTCAGACAAAAAAATATTTAATATGAAAAATAATGATTAACAAACTTACAGTGAAAAGAATAGAACAGGAGCACATCTTGTTATCAAAGCAAGCCATAGTGAACAGTAACACAAGTGCGTCTCTGACGATAGCAAACGACTGTATGTCTCATATGTCGAAATGTCGGATAGATAACAGTTTATACAGACAAGCTACTGTAAACACATGCATCAATATCGTATAGTTCTTTATCTAGCCAGTAAATACAAATTACTTAAGTCCTAGGCTAGGCTGTGTAATTAAAAAAAAAATACATATATCATGAAAGCTCTATTTTAGTGTTCCATAATATTTTCAAACGGACATGTCAAAATCAGTAGAAGCTAGTTATTTCACATTTTACAAATGTTACAAAATTGTCCCTAAAATTCCTAGGTAACTATTCATTAGATGACAATGCAACTTCCAAGAAATCATTTGATCTGGGAGATCATACATTCTCATAAATCAGTGGTTAGTCAAGTCCCTAGACTACATATTTCGCATGACAAATGCGCTGCTTGTACGAGAATGGGGTCATATTATTTCACAATTTGCATTCACGAAACAAATCTGCTGTATGGTAATTGATAAAGTTTTTTTGTTTTCTAAACAGCATTCCTGATGAGATATAGAGAAATTGTGTGTTTATTCGTTGATATATTAACAGGTGCATTTCAATTTAGGTCATTTCTCATTTTTGAACAGGATACGTAGTACTTATAAATCGCTGATTTATAACTACTACTAGAAATCGCTGTGACATATCTACTCGTATATCAATATGTGACAAGATAAAGCTTTTAAATATAAACATACCTATGGTACTTGGAGATGAATATATTTGCCATGACAGATTGGAATATACATGGACCACGATCATTTATATAAGTACGGATATATATAGCTCGTTCATGAATAGTCATAATGTCAATCGAGCGCTAGATTATCAGAATACGAGGGCTGTTCATCAAATACCCGGACTATCGCGATAGCGCTCATTTGGACCATGCGGTTGTAATATAATTTCCCTTCATAGGACTTCATAGTCCACCTAACTTGATTATTGGACAGAAAACGGTATAATTTTATGCAACCGAAAACAAACTGTGGTTACTTCAGTAACTCAATGAATGACAATCCGATCCAACCAAATATTTTTAGAGAACTGTTACGTAACGTTACTTATGTGGTATGGGAAGTGATTTTGTTGACTACTTTAAGAAGTAAACACCAGGAAACATATGGTCTACATCTTTATAACGTTATATAAAATTGAACTCAATTCCGTTCAGATGCTTTGCTTGTGTGTTTTTTCTTCCAAAATTCAGTCACAATGACAGCTAATACAAGACGTACCATAAAAACGAATAAATAACTAAATAAAACACAGTGATAAACCATTTTTTATTTGTTTGTTTGTTATTCAACTATACAAAAGATTTTTAGTATAAAGTGTACATTGCATACATTTATAGACAGTGACTAATGCAACTTGGGACTTGAGCTAGTTTAAACAAACATGCACAGAACATTTTGTCTACTCAACGTAGAGCTGTGTATACTACCAGTAAAGGGTTCCTGTCATGTAATACAAATGTACCATCCAACCAAATGACAAAAAACAATTGCTTGTTTCCGCTACCCCTACCGACCCTATTTTGAGCCCCCTGCACTAGTGTTGGTGTTGGACAAACTTCTAAATCTAAATCTTTGAATTTGATCTATTCTATGAGGGCATTTTGGTTCTTTCTGTATGTCTTTATCAAGGGAAGTGTCTGTGAGTATTCTAAACATAAAAGTGGATGATTTAAAGGTCAACTGAGTATTTTATTATAAACTTAAAAAAAAACTGATTTCCCTACCTACCGACACTAATTTTTGCAAAGCCAGTAGCAGAAACAATAAATGTTTTGGCCGAACATGAGTTTATACTAGTATGAATTAAACATGACTCGTACACTAAACTCGTATTTATCTATGACGGAATAACTCATGTTAAAACAACATAACTGTTGACACTAATAATGTAAGAAAAAGCGAAGATGATGAAAGACTGCTGCTAGTTGACGGATCATCGACGTTTCCATCTGAAATAAAAAGAAATACAAATGTACAAGTACCTAAACTTAACAACTATGATGGAAACATGTCAATATGACTATCAGAATAAACACAACAGTATTATTTCATCAAATATATGAAACATACTGTCTAAACGAAACATGGACAGTGGACAATACATGTACATTCATTTAAAAGTCCTATGCATTGTATAGACGCGACCCTGATAATGATAATAATAATAACTTTATTTTACGATGAAACGCACATTCAGTCAAATGCATATATCCCATGGGGGTCATCTAACAAAACAACAATTACAAGCATGAGTACATATAAACATAAAATGCAACAATTAAATGACTGAAAATACAAACATGTGCTGTTATACAATGTTTGCAGCTTGTTTTGGAAAAATATGGTGTCTGTGTATAGCACTAAAATGACCAAACATGGATACATGCTTAATTCAAAAGCCATTTCAAATGATTTATTATTATTATAAACTTTAATATTTCCCTTGTCATTATAATACATAATTATCCACGTGTACTAATGCATTATGTCTTGTTTAAGGGGTTATAAGTGAAACACCTCGTCTTCAAACAATAAGCCGACCAGGTAAGTCCATTCGGTAGAGCGCGAGACTAGTAGTCACTACTGATCTCGGGTTGTGGTTCGAATCCCGAGCTGGTCAACTAAACTTACTAATAGCCTTTCGGATGAGACTTTAAACCGATGTCCCATGTATGGGTGCTTTACACCAGGTATGGAAAAGAACCAGGTTGATTCTGGAATCCTGTATCATGCAGTATCCCCCCAAAAAACTTTGAGTATTAAACCTCTTCTGGGGTCCTCGCCCAGTATCCGGTGGCGAGATAAAATAAATGCAATCAATCAATCAATCAGTCAAACAATAACATACCATTCAGACTTAGGACCCTTAACCGAAGTTTTCTGCCTTGCCATTTGGTTGTAAACATAACTGTCTGGTTAGAAATGATTCTAAACTGACAAATGTACTCTGTATCATCCCTGTCTTCGACTATATCTGGTATAAAAAGAGAAAATATATTTTTAAAGGACGTCAGCCCGCTTTGCGTAGTCGGTAGAGCACGGGATTTCTGATCTCGGGTTTGTGGGTTTGAATCTCGGAAAGGCCTAACCAACTAAAAAATACTAATAGTTTTTTGGATGAAACTCTAAACCTAGGTCCCATGTATGGGTGCTATACACCTGACATGTTAAAGAACCATTGTCTTCAACGAATACACCTCCTGTATCTACACTATCCCGCGAAACCTAATACTGTGCTGGGTGTCTTGCAAATATGGAATTTCCGGTGGCAATAAACGCAATAAAACCAATGTCCCATTCGCACGACTTCCGTCAATTATGAGGACATAATCATGATTGAGTCCCACTGTAAGAAGATGTTTACAAAAAAGACATTTACTTATGTCACTTTTCCCTGCTTGCATATCGAAAACAAGAGGTGATACCGGTTTCTAAACATTTTTTCTACTGACAAAGACTGAACTAAGTAGAAATAATAATATATAAATGTACAAAATAAAAAATAAATAAAAACAAATTGCAAACAGGTTGCTCAAAAGTATAGAACGTACGTAAGTTCTCTATTGGCAAACAAACGTATCAAATTTTAAATACTTGACTTAGAAATCTATTCAGTTAGGACAGAAACACGATTGTGACAGACTGGTACAGTAGTATAGAATCATAGAGCATTTATATTTAAGTCAGGTTATTAGTATATAAGCGGCTTTACACTGATATTTTCTACTTTATTTTTTTGGGGGGGGTCCTTGGGAAATGTGTGTGGGTGCATTACTCCGTGTAGTTTTGTTGTGATGTTACTGTTTTCTGTGCTCAGCTGTTTTATGTACACAGCAGGTTAGGTTCAGTGCCTCATTACCTGTCCGATTTCCTCATACCTTTTTTGCTATTAATACTTTCTGTGCTCAGCTGGTGAAGTCGAGTGCTACCTTTCCTATCCGATTTTCTAATTTCCTTTTTTGTACGTACCTAAAGTGTCGACAGTGGAAATTGATGTGAATACTTCGGTCCGACAATCGTCAGAACAGTTTCCACTATTCACTGCATGACATATTGCACATGATCTGGCTAGCATACAATCTCCTGGACAAGTCTGTAGGAACAATAAAATTTCAAAGACCATTATTTTCGGAGGAGAGCTTCTTCAATATTAATATTCAAACTTTCTAATTCGAAACTAATACAGCCACTTAATTCTTGCAAAACTAAGGAATTGCAACCGGGGTAGGCAAACTGCGGCCATAGTTTTACAGAATCAACGTGACTTGAGGGACTTCCAATCACCAATCTCGCGATCAACGATTTAGGAGATGTGTAAATGTATTGTTAATGATATCGAGCCGAGCATGTCCAGCATAGACTTTATTTGCTTTGTTTCTACTGAAATATATACATTTGTATGTACCTCCATCCGGATTTGAACCCTGGTCAATAGATTAGACGGCAAGCGCACTAACCACTGAGCTACGGAGGCATATTAGCACAATTATACTGAACAGATTGTGATCTCAATAGCCAACAACTTCACCTTTATGCAACCCCGTATGATTTAAAAACACAATTGGTTTTGTTCTCAATTTACCAACACAACAACGTACGTATTTATATTCAGAAAATGATAAAAATTACCTACCGGACAGAGTTGACACCAACGACCTTTATAGGAGGTATATTTGTTACATTGGCATGTACCATTAACACAATCTCCTACACCATTACAAATCTGAAACATAAAACAACAAGAAAGCCAAGCTATATAAAAAAAACAAAAATGCCAAATAGATTATGATATAAACCAGCAAGAAGGTCAAGATGGATATAAAAGATAGAACATAAAACACGAAGTTGGCCATGATGTATCAAAGAGACAAACAAGAGGGCCATGGTGGCCCTATATCGCTCACCTGATTACAAATGCAGCCCTGTAGAGTTTTCACCCAAGGGTATGATCTGAACAATCTTAGAAGAAAATCACTAGATGATGTGTCATACCAATTATCAAAGTTATAGGCACTGTAGTTTTAGACTAGAATATTTTTCAAGTTTCCCTTGATAAGTCTATGTAAAACGGTGACCCCCGGGGCAGGGTCAATATTTAATCACAGGGGCATAATTTGAGCAATGTTAATAAGGGACCACTAGCTAATGCTACCTACCAAATATCAAAGCTCTAGGCATTGTAGTTTTAGACAAAAAGATTTTTATATGTTTTCCCTATATAAGTCTATGTAAATGGTGACACCCGGGTGGGGCCAATTTCCCCCAGGGCCATAATTTGAGCAATTATTAAATCCCTCAATGCCACGTACAATCTTGCATAATTTCATTAAAATTGGCCAAACGGTTTGAGAGGAGATGTCGTTAGAATGGGTGGACGGACGGACGACGGACGGCGAGTGTTCACAATAACTCATCTTGAGCACTTTGTGCTCAGGTGAGCTAAAAACAAGAAGGTCAAGACAGATATAGAGGATCTATCACGAGTTGACAGTTGAAATTAACATATATCTAACGAGTTCCGGACATTTTTTAAAACACAACAATATTATATGAACCACTTAAATAAGTGTATGACATAATAAGAAAGCCGATAAAGGTAAAACAACAAAAATGTTTACATAGCAGCAAGTCATTGAAGAAGTGCACCCATACTAAAGTATCCTGGTGGTTTAAAATGATGTTTCTTTATAAAAACAAATACGCTTTGATAGTTAAAGCCGCTTCAGTTTATGTATTTAAATATCGCTGGCTTAGAACGACATTATAAGACTTTTGCATATTTGAAATCTACATCATAAAGCGCTGGCCCAAATCTAAAATGCCAAGAATCATAAGCATTACCTAATAGGTTTTTGTTCTGGGCAGAACGAATGTCTGACGGATTTACTTATGGGCATGGCGGTCAAGCCGAAATTTGAATAAAACACACCTTTTTCCCGTCAAATGGAGGAACGCAGTTTTCATATACTTCACTATTATCACAAGCTTCCCCAGAAAAGCCCTCGTTACAAACACAGTTTCCACATTCACAACGTCCGTTCCCTGAATAAAAAAATATTATAATGCAATAGTGATTTCCATTGGGCAATATCACAGTAGGTATCATATCATAAATTATGCACTTCAAATATAGACCAGGGCACTGTTTTATCAAAGCATTTACGGTAATCGTAAACTTCGTTCAACTTTGAATCCTTTATAATTATGTAAATGCTTCAGGAAAAGCGATAGGCAATATCATAAGTTAATTAATTCAGTTGATGATTTTAAACAATTATATTTCCCTCATTTGCAGATGTAAACGCATTATAATGAATTCAAATTTGAGCGTAAATTTAAAATGTTCGTAAGTCCTTTGATAAAACAATGCCCTGGGTCCGATCTCCCAAAACCTCTCAAGTAGAAATCCCATCCCAAAATGAGTTTTTGCCCAAATAAGAATCTGAACTTCCGATAAATCTGAAGTTCGAACTTTTTCGAATTTTACTGTAATAATCCAAGAATAATGTATTCGACTTATAATGCTAATTTTGAGTTCACCCCATGGAAATTATCCGAACTACATTTTTGTACTTACACAAATATTTGAGATGAGATTTATCTCAGACTGAGATGTTTCGGGAGATCGGGGCCATGACTGTATACGAGCTAAAAACATTGTATTGTGTTATTTCTTCCTGGTATCTTTGAAAAATCAACAACATTTTTACCTTAAAAAGGGGCAAAAGTGGGCCTATAAAAGTGAACGTGGAGAAGTTCCCCTTTCAAAATATACGCCGTTAGATGAGTACTAATGACACAGTAAGGACCACACAAGATACACATACTTACCACCACAGAGTAGATTATTATGAAAGGGGCAGGAATAATCATCGCATTGACAGTATGTTCCAGTATATCGTTGATTGGTACCAGAACGTCGACTATGACATTTACACATTCCACAGATACATTCACCACGCCCGGAACAAACGACCGTACTATCAGGTCTGTTACAAGAGAAAGTGTCAAAGTTTATCACTTCTACAAATGTTTACCTCTCAAGCAAGGATAGATAAAAGGTTGTCCAAACCCCGCCCTTCCACGGCCCTACGGGGGTAGCTGATGGTAAATCTCCCCGCAATACGTGAGAAGCTGGAAGGTAAAACACGGCAGCTGCCCCGGGTGGGGGCGTGGATACAACTGACCGGAGCACTACTAATTACTAATACTAATTTTCAAGTTTTGCGTATATTCGGCAAATTCGCGACTACTTCGTGTAAAGCCTACATATCAATGAAACGAATGCATGAGAACCTTTTCATTATGTTTACATAATATTTAGGTATGCTCATAGAAGTCTAGTTGCCGCCTATTTTAGGTCAGCTCACTGTATTATTACAGTGTCAACTAACGTCCATAAGTTTGTAGCTACTACTACATGTTCTAGTATCCTAGCTGCATTTCGATTCACAGTGCCATTTTCTGGTATTTAGAGATGGAGTCTGTGTGAACGTTGTCACGGTTTCGTTGGTAGCAAGCTGCTTTCGGCTTTGAAGGCTTCACTTTCTGCAATATATTGATGGTTGCTGCTTTCCCATACAACTCTCCCCTCGTGGCTTCGAAAGATACCTCAATGCACGGGGAACGATGTTTTAAGGGTTTAGCTGCTTCAAGTCGATGGTTTGCTCCTGTGAACGTTTATTCAGTGGTCTAGCATTCTGGAGCACGAGCCCAACAGCAACCATTCAAAGAGACGATAAAGTCGAACCCTTGGATACCACACCCATAGGTGCACGCATTGGAGTCTACTTCTTGCTCTAAAAAGAATTCATCGGATATATATATAGTGATTTTAAAGTGTAGAAGTAGGCCTGCCAGACTAGCCCATCTACGGTACCACAAAGACCCTGCTGTCATGGCAGAACCGGTTTGTATTGAATCAAGTTATAGGATTTGCTGTCGGAGAACTTGGCATGTAAAACAAATTGTTTCTAATCCGAGCTTAATTGTACACGACAATGGCAGCATGGAATATTACAGGCTTAAGCGTTACCCTGGTCATGCATTTAATTAAGTACTATCTAGATAATGTGGATTCAGCCGCGTACACGTGTATTTGGAGCTACGCGCCTGAACGTGCTTGGTATCTTTATCGTTACCTTATACATCGTTGATGTTCATCTTCTGGGGAACCAAACATTGCAAAACACTTGCATTCCTTGCCGTAGTAAAAGCGGTCACAATCACATGTTCCATCTGCGTTCTTCCGACCATTACCGCTACATTCGGTGGCAGACACATGAACGATAACCTAGAAACAAGAATCAAAGAACAAAACTATGTTCAGTAAACGGGTTATGCCCTGTACTGGTGAAAGCCTTGCTCATAAAAACTAGCTTAGTCAACCAGGGGTCTTGTAATTCTGTTGAAATGATGGATAGTGAGTCGTGGTTTGGCAGTGTAAAGTGTTTAGAGTGATAAAAAGATATGCAAAGTTTGAAAAAATCAAAATGATGCACTTCAAAAATATTTGAGTTAGTCAAGTATTTTTCGGAAACAGTCTAGAAACTTGACTAACTCAAATATTTTTGAAGTCGATCATTTTGATTTTTTCAAACTTTGCGTATCTTTTTATCACTCTTAACACTTTACACTGCCAAGTCCATTGATGAAGAAAAAAAACGCTGGTTGAAGGAGCATGATGTACAGTAGATGTCGGGGGATTTAATCCTTAAAATATGGGGATAACTTGGTGATATCAATGAGATTAAATTGAACGACGGAGAAGAGCAACATGTTTCCACTTTATTCTAGTTCCGTACCGGGTTTCAGTAACGACTATACTCTGTTCTCCTGCAACATGTTTCCACTTTATTCTAGTTCCGTGCCGGGTTTCAGTAACGACTATACTCTGTTCTCCTGTTTTCACATAGGCAATTCAACAGTATAGTATATTAAGCTTGTATTTCCATGAGGTAATTCTAATAATTGGTACTTTTCATATTCCGTTGCAAACATCTGTATATTAATGTCAGTCTCGGATGATTTCAATCCGAGCAGCAAGCGTTCCATTAACACATACATAAGCAAAATTCCAACCTACAGTCTTATTGGATGAATTATCAATAAATAAAATTGATGAGACACTGGTGTCCCCTATTAAAGCGCATATCATTTCAAGTAAATGTCACAAAGGGCCATAATTCTTGCAAAAGTTGACGCGGCAAAATTTGTTTGAAGTATTACCAAACAATAGTTTGTGTGTAATTCAACACAAGATGTACGGGCGGACGGACGGATGTTATATTCCCCACACTTTAACGAAAACCTGACATTTACCAATAAAAATCCGGTGAGCACATATTTGCATAAAGACTAATAGGAGCATGGATACATGTACACATGTATACAAAACGCCGGCCTAAACATCAGGTAAACCTTTACTAACGCAGCGCCATTAAAACATCAGTAGGATTACTTCTGCGTTTATATCATAATGTGAATACATCGAAGACGCTTGCATTATGAATACATTCTTTGTGTAATCAATCGAGGATCAAAAGCAAAACTCGACCAAAGCAAAAACACTCGCTATCAGAAATGCAAACAACATGAATTGTAATTGGTTAAATATGAATGTTTAATACTTACCCGAAATAGTCCTAGCAGACACAAAACTAGAAAGCGACGCATATTTCCTTCGGGTCACAATTGATTCAAGAGAAAAAAACGTTCTCTTATCTCTTAATCAAGCAGACGAACGATGACTATGCTGTACGCGCAATTCAAGTGTTTTTGACGATGCCACGTGCTCGACTCGTGCCAATAACAAACCTATACACCTGATGTACGTGATGTATATATGCTGGGTAGTAAATATGTAGTATATTTACAATACACGTCAAATGTTAGGTTCAGGGTACTGTTTTATTAAACGCATTTACGCAAATCTTAAACTTACGATCAAATTTTAATTCTGTATTATACTTTCACTACTACACTATAAAGCGTGATAAATGGAGATGTAATACTTATCAAGATTCAGTTAATGAACATCTACAAACAGCATCCGTTCCCAATCTGCAGTAGTAAAAGAACTATACAGAATTTAAATTTGAACGTAAGTTTACGATTTCCGCAAGTCAGGTGCCTATCACCAATCTATATGTTTTATACTGTACACTACCCAAACGTGCTAACCCGCCACTTATATATTAAAGTCCTGTACAGTAGTGTTAAAAATTGATATATTAATATGAAATTTCGCATACCGAAACATTTATAGTGGGTGCAGGTGATCATTAGTTTATTGTGGCGGTATTGTGGCTAAACTCATTGCATTCGGCATATTGCAAAATGACACATTTTTGCACGTGCGTTGCATGGGCACCAAAATTTACGTGCAACAAAATGACGCAACCTTCTGTACTTATAGTTCTGTACAGTAGCCTTGTCAGTTGTTGTTACTTATAGCATGGTCTGAATCTGTTCAGGAAGGGGTTGATACAAGAGTGTATATATTCCGTTAATGCACCAGTCAGTTGCATCCACGGTCTGCACTCTCGGGGATTGGCGGTGGATAGCCGGGGAAACGGCCGTGTTTTACCTTCCAGCTTCCACGCACTGGGAGGGAAATGTTGGGATTTTTTTTCACCGAACTAATACCCCTTGTCAGGGGCCGGTTAAATACCGGATATTTATAACCAGCTGTCCCCCACAGGGTCGTGGAAGAGCGGGGATTTTAACAACACAAAAGTAAAACTCCCCTGACTGTTGCACAAGGAATAAGAATGTGTTTACAAGCGGGCGGGTAAAACGTTTGCCATATTAGCGACGTTGGTTCCCGACCAGAATGCAAATATTTCGTTAATATTACCTCTTTAATATTTTAGAAATCCGGAAAAAAAATATACTCAAGTCTAAAATTTAACAAGAAAAAATCCGGTAACAATATCTAATCATTAAATTATATGTACGAATGTATATTTTACCGACTATTAGCATTATCCAGGCAGTCAATATCCTCACCACTGACCATCCAGCAAGTGATCCACATTCTCAATGACGTCCCCTGACCACTGACCATCCAGCAAGTAATCAACATTCTCAATGACGTCCCCTTACCACTGACCGTCCAGCAAGTAATCCACATTCTCAATGACGTCCCCTGACCACTGACCATCCAGCAAGTGATCCACATTCTCAATGACGCCCCCTGACCACTGACAATCCAGCAAGTGATCCACATTCTCAATGACGCCCCCTGACCACTGACCATCCAGCAAGTGATACACATTCTCAATGACGTCCCCTGACCACTGACCATCCAGCAAGTGATCCACATTCTCAATGACGTCCCCTGACCACTGACCATCCAGCAAGTGATCCACATTCTCAATGACGTCCCATGACCACTGACAATCCAGCAAGTGATCCACATTCTCAATAACGTCCCCTGACCACTGACAGTCCAGCAAGTGATCCACATTCTCAATGACGTCCCCTGACCGTCCAGCAAGTAATCCACATTCTCAATGACGTCCCCTGACCACTGACCACCCAGCAAGTAATCCACATTCTCAATGACGTCCCCTTACCACTGACCATCCAGCAAGTGATCCTCATTCTCAATGAGGCCCCCTGACCACTGACCATCCAGCAAGTGATCCTCATTCTCAATGACGTCCCCTGACCACTGACCATCCAGCAAGTGATCCACATTCTCAATAACGTCCCCTGACCACTGACCATCCAGCAAGTGATCCACATTCTCAATGACGTCCCCTGACCACTGACCATCCAGCAAGTGATCCACATTCTCAATGACGTCCCCTGACCACTGACCATCCAGCAAGTGATCCACATTCTCAATGACGTCCCCTGACCGTCCAGCAAGTAATCCACATTCTCAATGACGTCCCCTGACCACTGACCGTCCAGCAAGTAATCCACATTCTCAATGATGTCCCCTGACCACTGACCATCCAGCAAGTGATCCACGTTCTCAATGACGTCCCATGACCACTGACCGTCCAGCAAGTCATTCACATTCTCAATTACGTCCCCTGACCACTGACCGTCCAGCAAGTGATCCACATTCTCAATGACGTCCCCTGACCACTGACCATCCAGCAAGTGATCCACATTCTCAATGACGTCCCTCTGGTTGTAGTTCAACAATCGAAGGAATGGGCCCTCATCGAGCTCAGGCATACGGTGTCATCGATTGAATTAACTTACATGAAAAAAACGTTTTCTTTTAGAACTAATAATAATAAGTTTTTTTCATAAGTCCTGTGTCATCAATGCGAACACTAAATAT
Organism: Spisula subtruncata; assembly: GCA_963678985.1. Taxonomy (NCBI): domain Eukaryota; kingdom Metazoa; phylum Mollusca; class Bivalvia; order Venerida; family Mactridae; genus Spisula; species Spisula subtruncata. Next base: position 1,483,859 of record OY787668.1, read on the forward strand.
TCAGTCATTAAGTATTTTTCTTATTTGTGTGGAACTTGGCTTACAATATTGGGCAGATTTCAATGTCGTTATTCGTAAAAGGAGCATTCTGCACGTTTTTCACGTATGTTCAGTATAGTGTTCGAGTTTTTGAGCTGTGCCAGCAGTACGTGAATCCCGTGCAAAACGTTTATCTCCAAATCGTTTTTTTCTTGACGTCATTATGTAAAGTCAGCACGTTTTTCACGTATGGAAAGTTTTTTTATGCCCCCGTATCGATAGATCGGGAGGCATATAGTAATGCACCTGTCCGTCCGTCCGTCCGTCCGTCCGCCCTGGTTAACCCAAATTGACCGTTTCTTCTAGCATCAATATGGCTTGCTACAAAGCTTTCAAACTTGCATGGATGTTGTATATGAACACTCTCCATGCCCCTGTATCACCTGACTCCATTTTGACCTTCACCTTGACCTAATTTTGGACTTAGACTTATTGAAAGGCCAAATTCTTGGTTAACCCAAATTGACCGTTTCTTCTAGCATTAATATGGCTTGCTACAAGGCTTTCATACTTGCATGGATGTTGTATATGACCACTCTCCACACACCTGTATCACCTGACTCCATTTTGACCTTCACCTTGACCTAATTTTGGACTTAGACTTATCTCCCCTTTAGTATTTTCACAATAAAATTTTGTCTGGAGCGTATCTTCAAAACTATTCAACATATTGACTTGAAATATGATATATAAATAGATGGCAACTTGGAGAAGTGCATTGACAAAGAACCATAACTCTGTCTGTCTTAAATTTTGAATTATCTCCCCTTTCGTGTTTTAATAGTCAAATTTTGCTCTGAGTATATCTTCAAAACTATTTAACATATTGACTTGAAACTTGGAATATAAAAAGATGGCAACTTGGAGAAGTGCAATGACCAAGCAATATAACTCTGTCTGTCTTAAACTTTTAATTATCTCCCCTTTAGTATTTTCAGAATAAAATTTTGACCGGAGTGTATCTTCAAAATTGTTTAAGATATTGCCTTCAAACTTGATATATAAATAGATGGTAGCTTGTAGAAGTGCATGGACCAAGAACCATAACTCTGTCTGTCTTACATTTTGAACAGAAGAACAGAACATACCTTTTATTAACCCAAATCGTAATTACGACACATGAGTATACTGTACATAATGCATGTTACATATATAAATATAATATAATGCAGTCATGGTGAGGTAATGGCAATTGAAAAATAATAGATGATACTAATATGATGGAAATCTTAACAATTTTAAACAATAGATGGCTCGCCAATGTCTAATGAAGAGTGGGTAAAGAGGGGAATAAAACTCATAGTGATTTGAAATAAATGAATCTAAATAAATTCTAATGATTCTAAATAAAGTCTTAATAAGTATGGATAATTATGTTTATCCGTTGGTTTAGATTTAGTAAATTACTTAAATATAATTAAATATTTAAACGGAGCAATACATTTAGTTTAACATTCATGATATATACAGAGTACAGTATGTTTTTTTACCAATTTGTTCATTCGCGCTCTCATACACAACCAATCACAACTTGCTCTCTATATCTACGCACTATATCATCCCTCTTATTTACATAGACAATAATACAATCAATACATGCAGTTTGTAAACACGTCAATTGAATATCAATATTCAAATCTGACAAGTTTTGAAATAAACTATAGCTGAATTATCTCCCCTTCAGTATTTTCATGGTAATTGTTTGTCCGGAGCGTATCTTCAAAAGTATTTAAAATATTGACTTGAAACTTGGTATATGAATTGGTGGCAACTTGGAGAAGTGCAGTGACAAAGAACCATAACACCTGTATCACCAGATCACACATGAAGTCAATTAAGGCACTGCTTTCAAATGTGGCATATTCGTTTACCATCATAAGTCCCTTATAGTTCAAAGCCATGTAACACTATCAAACATTTTAACTGAATAATGGCCCTTGATTGACATAGCGTTTTATGGACATGGCTTCCACGGGGGCATAAGCGTTTATTGAACGCAGTCTTGTTTTTTGTTGCATTAGCTATACGTGTATCACGTTTTTAAAATAGTAAGATCACATACATTGAGAAATACGTTACTCTAGTTTGGTGAATATTCGAATTCCCTGTCCAATTTTTGATAAATATTCGGATACCGGATTAAACATATGAGAAAATTGGACAGGGAAGGCAGCACTCAACTTAAACAGCCGAACACAAGAAACATAAAAGCATAACATAAATACACGACGCAATGCACACATATAACCGAATGAGAAAATGAAATGTCTAAAGTCCAAGATGTCTAAAAGCTAAATGACCTAAAGTTGCATAAAGATATGCCACAAATTGGGTCCCTCCATGATTTGATCCAGTGACCATGTTTTTTACCACGTGCGACTCCCAACCATCCGCAACATGAACACCGCCTACGAGTGCTGGACGTTCAACTTTCTAGATAGTTGATAGGACCCTTATTCTAAAGGTGCATACACACAGTAATGTATGAGAAAATCCGACAGGGAAGGTAGCACTCATCCCAACCAGCCGAGCACAGAAAACAGAAACACCACGACACAACCACCCTGAGTAGTGCCCACAGAAACCCATGTCAACACGGCGACCAAATGAGGCACAACAGCCCCGGGGCGTGACCTAGGTAAAAACACTAAGGACAGTGACCCCTAAAGAAGCACAACTACGACTTGACCTAGTTAAAATATGGGACAGGTAGGAATGGGGTGGGAAATAATATTACATATTCCTAGCAACTACAATGAGCAATGCCCACACATAAGCCGAAGAAACAACCAAAGATCCAAGTCCCCGCCGATAAAATGCAGGATGGCCCACATTCACAAGGAAATTATATAATAACGGTTATTGCCGAATGAAACGAAGCCAATACTCGACCAAGTTCCCAAAGGCCCCACTGCACGGCGAAACAACCACACAAACCCATGCCAAAACGGCGACTAAATGAGGCACAACCATTAAATAAGTTTTGTTGTATTCATCTTGACCTATATAAGTCAAGATGTACTGTGTAGTTACGTGTAGTACGCCTCTCTATAGTTCAATTTTGAACCCTGAGCCATGACCTTTCAGACGAATCTATTTGGGCGGGTAACCCGTGATTTATTGATTTACATAAGCATGATTGTTAAAGATACTTATTTGTTATACATATATGAATAGTCATTCCCGCACCAACCTTTATCGTCGATTGGGTTAAACTTTAAAAGTAATGCTCGAAATCGAACTATAGACCATACATTTTCTCGAGATGTACACCTTCATTGTTACCATGTAGTATGGGGGAAATGTATGGACATGGTGTACACATGACAAAGCGTACATTCTCGACTTATACACCAAAACTTACTGTGTGTACGCACCTTTATTCGAATTTTTAGTGTGTAATATTAAGACGAGGAAAATGTACATATTTGGACACGAGAATCACTATCTTTGTATGGAACTGTTGGCTGGACTTGTAGCGGAAACGTTTCATTTTCTAGTTAAGTTTGTTTGGGGGGGGGGGTTATAGTGGCGTACACTTGTGGATTTTTGTGTGTCCCTTTTGACCCCCTTTCACGCTCATGTGTTTCTGTAGAATAGGGATTTTCCTGAATTTTTTTTATAAGTTGAACTTGGGATGTGTTATCTATGGAAGGGAATATCCGCCAGTACATGCATGCTGTTAAGTGACAATTTTATGCTATCTACTTGCACATGCGTTCTACTACTTGACAACTGCATTTTGGTTTCTTACAAGTGTTGTCCACGTTATTCATACTTCATGCTTCTTGATGCTAAGTGGACAATCCCTTCATGTATATCGTTTATTCTTGCATGTAATTGCCAACTGCGACATACCTTTTTGTTTTGACTTCTGTAATCTTGAATTATTCATTCTTACTATTTCTAACTGCATTCTATGTTCGACTACGTGCATTTGACTTTGTTGCAACTTTCAACATTAATAACATTACAGGGAACCAATAGAAATTTTAGCTTCTAGCGCAAATTACTATACAAGGGAGATCACTCTGGACAGCAAATTTAAACGTTCGATATTTTCCGTGGTTAAACGGTGAGTAAGTGAAAACTTGCTCGTCCGTTGTATCGTTTTTCGCGGAAATCATGTCCAGTTAAGTTTTCTCTTCAAACGAATTATTTACAATGGACGGATAAGAACTTGCAAAGGGTCTCGTTCGACTCGAATGATCATACACTACGTCTGTATACCCGGTCTTTTGGGGTCACAAAGCATGGTTTGGGCGGTACACTGGCTCGAACCCATCATAAGTCGACAGTGACCTACAGCTATGTTTGCTACTTTGGGGTCTGACCTCTCTTTCAGCCCCAAAATAGGGGCCTAACGACGGTATTTTTCGACTCTCGTCCACCTGCAGTACATCTACATACCCGGTCTTCCGGGGTAACAGAGCTTGATTTGGGCTCAGTTCGGGCCCGAAACGGGCCCAAAACACAAAGTTCAATACACTGCTATTATAGGCACCACGGGATCCGGCCCCTAGCCGCTACCCTCCCCAAGATAGGAACTTGCAAAGGGTCTCGTTCGACTCGAATGATCATACACTACGTCTGTATACCCGGTCTTTTGGGGTCACAAAGCATGGTTTGGGCGGTACACTGGCTCGAACCCATCATAAGTCGACAGTGACCTACAGCTATGTTTGCTACTTTGGGGTCTTGCCCCTCTTTCAGCCCCAAAATAGGGGCCTAGCGACGGTATTTTTCGACTCTCGTCCACCTGCAGTTCATCTACATACCCGATCTTCCGGGGTCACAGAGCCTGGTTGTCTCAGTATGCCAATTTTTATCATAACCAGTCTTATTGTTTGCTAGGAAATTTAGTGGTGTTTAACCTATATCCTTATCGTTCGCTGGACTATCGTCGGCTATTTATCGTTCGCTCACTTGACGTTGGTTTGGGCTAACAGTAAATCGTCGTGTAGTTTTTTTGTTTACGCACCGTGCAAGGTTGACATTTTTACGGGAACTGTCGAAAAAGTCTGGTTCCCAGCATTGTATGAATTGAATATTACAAATGCATTCGTTTAAGTTCATGCTAGCTGCTGCCTAGTGCTAATTGGTTTCGCCTTGCTGAATATACAATCATTGATGTTAACACGCATGGGTCGGTATGATAATAATGGAGGATGATTAAATCAAATTAACTAAGTAAAACGTAGGAAGCAATAAGAATTTGTTGGCATTAACATTTTATAGAAAGGATGCATTTGTCATTTACACACAAGAATATGTAATTTATATACATAGAGTAAGGAAAGATTCAAGCCACATGCCACTTACTGAAGGAAAGAAGCACAAAGACACACGGCTGTTGCAGTTAGTTTAATACGAATGAAAGAAGGCAATATGCAATTGTCATTTAGCAATATGCATGTAACAAGACAACATAAAATTGTCACTTAACAGCATGCATGTACTGGCGGATATTCCCTTCCATAGTTATCTGGACACCATTGGCGGGCGGGCTGTGATGTCCAGTATGTTTCAAGAACTATAATATACAGTTTTCGTATTATCGTCTTCAAAACGCGTGCTAGTGTTAATGGAAATACATGTAATACCTATATAGATGCCAAATTAAATTATCAGTCCAGTCTGTCCTAGCGTTCTTTTATTATCGTGTCCCATGAATTATCAAAAAAAGTTAGATAAACTTATCTTGCTTCATTTTTTTCCATTCACAATGATCCCAGATGTGCGTATATTGCGATTGCGGTGTCTCTTGTTATCTATATGATACACTTGGTATTATTTACAATAAGAAAACAAATAAACGTATATCAATCAATTTTTAACATTTACAAATACCAAATAAGGCCATACCAAAACGTATTTTCGTCTATCGTCCACCCTGAGTAAGAAAAGCCATCTAGCTATACCGAAATAACAAAAAACTTAGCCTTTGAAAACAAACAAGTCATAATGACTTTTATCTTCATCGTTACATGGCTAACAAATATAGCTTTCACTAATTGTCAGTCATAAATAGCTGAAAACTTGTTTTGTGAAACCTATACTTGTGTATGGTTTGGGGTCATGATGATGAACAAGTATGAACAGTATAACAGCAATGTCTCAATGAGTTTTGAAGGTACCTGTTAGAGTTTACTAACTTGTTGGGGTTTTTTTCATTCCCAAGATGCCCAAACCTAGCACTCGTACGCTTAACGAAGAAACAACATTTTGTATGGCCTTTAACTGCATGTACCCAAAAACACATCCAAGTAACAACACAATCAAAGACAATTTATCTAAGCATGTTGCAGATGGACCACTGAAATGTGAATCTTTCCAACAATGGTGCACCTGTGCGCGATGACAGACATGCCGTTTTAAGCAAGTTAAATACTACCTACTTATAGGCACATGTGTCCGTTCATCCAAAAATTTAATTAACCGTGAATTTTGTTTGCACGAACTTCTTAAGCATGACATTGTGTAGGAAATAATATCTAAAACAATTTCATAGGTCGTTAAGCTCCAGATGTATATGATAAAACTCGGTCGAACAAAATACCCAGATTTAATTTCTATCGGCTATTATCAATCAATTTTGCTAGAACAATATTGCCGGTAAAATGCAAGATAAAAGACGAAACTGAATTTTTACGCTCGAGTGATTCCACACAACACTCTTAATTAAGTGAACCATTTACTTAAATCAGGTGTCCGTTACCTAAGCAAAGCATTACCACCAACCGCTTTCATTCAGTTACCTCCCGTTCAATTAAATATAGAAGGCATTGATTACCTCCCGTGGAAAGCGCTTTGTAGCGCTTTGCTTGGGAAACGGGGCGCAGCATTTGGTAAAACATACCGTAGTCGAAAAAAATCACATGAGGAATAGGACACGCCCCACATCGGTCTGTGATTGGGCGGATACAAACCGCGATATCCACGTGTTTTAGTTCTGCTCTTAATCTATAAGACTTGTGGGAGACTAGAACATTTGCCACGAACCCCGGTAAATTGGAATACTTATAAAAGATTGATGTAAATGAAAGGGCACTTTATTTCTGACAGCAACGCTGTGAAATTGAACAGGAGAAAGGATAATCATGGATGTCCGACACATTCCCATTATTGTGTTTGTTCTGATGACCATGCAAGGTCAAAGTTCATCGGTTGGAATGTCTAGACAAGAAGTAATTGAACTTGGAAAATCATACTGCCCTTCTATACCATTTTGTACGAATAACAATACAGACGGTAAACCAAGAACGTGTTGCGTTCCGTGTTCGTGTGATGAAAGTTGCGCGCGCACCAAGTCGTGTTGCCCGGATGTGTATATGACGTCATCACATACAGAGGTACACACCACGTGCGAGGATGGCTTCCTACAGAACGAATTCTACAAAACAACTCGCCAAGAGCAAAAAATAAATCCTTTGCCAGAGATGAACTATGAAATGATTGCTCGATGTTCGGATGGAAGAATTTGTCCATCCTGGGAGACGAATGAAGAACTTCCGGTTGAGGATTTGGTTGCTGTAGAAGGTGAAAGAGAAACCACTTTGTTCAAGAATAAAATATGTGCGGAATGCAACGGGGTTTACAATTATACACGGTAAAAATAAAAATAAATAGTACACTGATTTTTTTTATACTGTGATTATTTAGCGTGTGAGGAATTTTTGACATCTCAAATAAGATCCTGTATGTGTTTTTTTATGGTGTTTGTTTTGTACGTGTGTGCGTGCTTTCCGTGCTCGACTGTGTCTCCTGAGTGCTCCCTTCTAAGACAAAGTTTCATTATATAAATGGGATATGAGCAAATCAGACAGGGAGGGTAGCACTCAACCTAACCAGCCAAGCACAGAAATCTGAAACAGCGCAACAAAACTATCTCATCATTACATATACATGTATAAAACCAGTACCACCAGGCGCTTCTTATGAGCCTTATTTACGAACATCGGAAACAAATTGGAGTTAAAAGAGCTTGTTTTCCATAAGTAAAGAGTAATTTTCGTACATTTTTTTTCTTTTTGAACCATATAATGTGGTCCGTTTATTCAATAGAATACTCATTTTTTCTTGTTTTCTCACTATCATGATTTTACAAACTTACGACATTTTCATTCTTAGCCAGTGATTTAACATTGTGGTATCCCAGTGTCACAAAATGTACACAACTATACACCATTACTTTTAATTTCAGATGGGAGCTTGTGGTAGTCCAATGTACAGACAATATTAATAGCAAGAAAACTTGGATACTGAAAGCGTATAATAGAAGCAAAAATTGTGCCTTGCTATCATATCCATCTGTGGGAGACATTGTGCGGTATTCGTGTAATAGGAATGCCGAAATCAAAGTTTGCAACAAGACGAAACGATGGGATGTCTTTGATTTAGAGTTGGAAAATGCATGTTTGGATCCATTTTCAGGTACATGTATTCTTTTTAAATGCAGGGGATATCATAATAGACATATCGCTACCTTAGAATGAGAAGGTCGTAAGTACAAAATCAATGTTTTGAGAAAAAAACTGTCCGAAAATTACTCTTTACTTATAAATGTTAAAACAAGCTGTTTCAACTTCAGTTTGGTCAACATGACAAGTTTCGATTTTCACGAAAATAGGCTCACAAGAAGCGCCTCGAGATGCTGATTAGTCTTATAATGTCGTATTTAGTACTTACGACCTTCTCATTGTAAGCCAGGGTATAAATAGCGCATTCTAATTGTATGTCTGTGATAGTTTTAATCATTGCTTGGATCTTCCAAATAAAGATTTTCTTGAACTAATTAAGTTAAATGACGTTCTGTCGAAGGCCAGGGTATGATGTTTATTACATTAAAGGGGTATGAAATTCAGGCAAATAATGTGCCACCGGGTATCGCTTTAATTAGGCATGTCCCTGAAACAAACCATGCAATATTATATCACATGAATTTCCTTGTATCCGGGTTAGTATAACGAATAGGCTATGTATAATCTTATACGTAACGTCTGTGATATAATGTAAACTACATTGGCGTGTTTTTCCAATTATTTGATGCGTATTTTGCGTGTTTAATGTCATATGATACAATATATAAATAATCTATCACTCGTTGGCAATTGATATATTTATATTAAACTCGTTCAGGAAATAGTTTTAAGCTAGCCAAAAGGTCGCTTAATAAAATTCCCAAAACTCGTTTAATATGAATTGATAGCAATTCACAGCTCGTGATAGATCCTCTATTTACGTTACAACCTAACAATTAAAAAGGTTACATCTACTACTGTGGTTGCATTGTATTACCCAGTATAAAACATAAAAATACGTGAAATGAAAATTGTAACCCTTATAGCATTGTTAAGATTGTTTTAGAATCTGTTTTTCAGTGTTCCCGTTCCATGACACACCAAACAGCATGTCGTACAAGAACGTGTTCTGTTTCCTCTGTAACAACCCTAACAACATTACTGTCGATACCAGACAATGTACGGGTGGTGTTGGTTCTAATAGGGACATTTTCGGTGCTTTTTCTGATATACTGCGTTTCAATTTCGACCATGTGCCTGCGTCAGAGGTGAAGAAAGTAGTACTAGAGGACAAACCTTGCGAAGACAGCGAGATATTTGACACATTCCATGTAAGTTTACCATTCCCACTATGGTATAACGTATACCGGATATTGCTCCTAAGGTGAGTAATACGAGTATTATCAATTTTCTTGACATTCGAGTGGAGACCAGGGTAAATTCAGGGACGATATGTTCAAAACTACTGATTTCTTATATATCCCAACTAGGTTATTACGTTTTTGGACATGAATGTAACTTCATAGTAAAACGTAGTATATCAGCAGATATTCATAGGAGTGTTAAAATCACCCAGATTTAGGCCGCTGCTCACTCACCAATATTCACCTCAAGTCTCCACATGCTTCTAAATTTAGTATATATCGCTGGCTTAGAATGAGAAGGTCGTAACAACACCATCAATATTTTAAGAAAGCCAGAAAAACTTCATAAGAAGCGCTTTATGGTGCAGATTACAAATATACATTAGTCTTAAAGGGTCGTAAGTGGCACTTACAACCTTCTCATTCTAAGCCAACGCTATGTGTATTGTCCAGATATAACTCTTGTGAACTGAGCATTCTGTTCATATAGAACTAAAGAGTGGTACAAGTATGACCAAATTACAGAACAAAAAAATAACACATCAAACTAAGATACGCTCTAAAACAGATTCAAGTTTGTGTACAGAGTATTGCTGACCAGTGTACACTTGCATTGCATTTAAGCTCATAGTAAGTGTACGTAATGTTGATGATTAAAATGAGAAAATGAAATATGTAAATCGAATTATTATGTCTGCTTATCAATTATTATACAATGCGATATATACAAAAACATAGATGACGCGCAATAACGTCGCGTCTTTTCTTATTTATGGGAGTTGTCTTATTATAAACTATAAAGACAAAAGATTGTAGTAAATGAACGGTTCATCATATCTAACTGTAGTATGTATCATTTTAACTATCAAATAATGGGCACTATAGCTATTTGTTTTTAAAAAGCCTAGTAAGCATTATTAATGCGAAAATAGCAAAAAACGCGTCAAAATTACGTCAAAAACGTCGTGTCACAAGTAACAACGTTTGCCAATCGAACCTCTATAAAAATGAGTATCTGTTTTGTTTGATATCCAAAACGCGAGAAGTTTCACCATATAATGTCAATTACGTAACACAATAACGATCAATCGATCTTACTTTTTGTTTGAATAACATGCGTTTTTTAATTTCTGGTAATTTACCGGTTAAACAGACTAGGAAATATATGTAGTACGTGTAGATACTTCTGTATAAAACTTACATTAAACACACTCAGAAAGAAAGAACAACGTCTCTGAACTTACCCTGGTCTCCACTCGAATGTCGCGAAAATTGATAACATTACTCACCATACTAGCAATATCCGGTGTACGTTATACCGCAGTGATTCCTGTGTTTTATATATGATATTAAATGCACGTCTGCCTTTGCCGCAATATCGGCCCGTTGATAAAGTGTGCCTGTTTCAAGCCAGGTAGTTGACGCTTTAGCTTAAGTACACAGTTTGGGAATGATCAAATTAATAACTTATAGTGCCTAGGCCTTTTTGAAGTGCATCTCATGCATTGGCATGCTATTTTGCCTCTTGAAAATATTTTCTCCATGTTAAGCTTGTGTCGATTCCTTTTCTTTGGTTAAATTCATTCTTATAGTTTGTTCTAACAAAAGATGTTTAGGAAAACATAGAACGCTATGTGAGATGTTTGTGGACTAATAGGCATTATGCCAGTTGTCAATCTATACCCTTTAAATCAACTATAGCGGTAAATTTTAATCACATGGTCCAATGGATTAACTTGAAAACCTTCGCCAAGCAACCTTTGACAAACAACCAGGCGGAGCGATCTATTATCTGGCGTAATGTCAATTGTAAGTTTATACATTTTATATTATGATTGTAGTTGTGATGCAAATGGGTAGGATATACAAGTAGTGCTCCCAGTATAATGTGAAAGGCGGTAAAAAATGGAATGATCCATAAAGGTGAATTACTCGAGCGAGCACGATTTATCAGTGTTATTTTAGTACAAAGTTGACCGTATGTGTTTATCTTAGCATCCAATTTTACAACAGCAGGCTAAACCGGTCAATGCTTATAAACATCACATTCGCCTGGGCGCACTCCACAATTTGTATCTTTCAATTAGAATGTAGAAAATGTATTTATATTTAATGATCGATGTTGGTTTAAACGAACAGTCGTAACAACACAGCGATTAATTGTACTTCTAGTTTTCTTTTATATTTATTTCAGAATGTATGTCGCACATTTCATTGTTATGATAGCCTAGAACCAAGACATGGACGTTGCGTAGTTGCCGCAATGTTGGAACTGTATAAGGTATACTCAGTCTATATTGGACTGTATCCACTTTCAACAGAAATTATTTGGGATACCGGTGACTACCGGAATATCAATATATCTGTTGAAAATCAGGACTTCTTATCAGTACTGTCAAGAAAACTATCTTTTTCTTATTGTGTAATGAAAGTAGCACGTGAGTCTTCACTTATTTACACTGACCAGGAAGGCGGTATTCAGTACATTAACATTCATTTGGCCATTTCAAAATCAACCGGGTGCAATTATTTTGGCATTGTTCAAGATATCGCAAAGTTCAAACTCAAAAGAGAACAAATTACACTATTCTTTAATTCTACACCCGTTGAGTTCATCATCGAGTTGTCCCAAGTCAAAAAGTACGAAACAATGTTAGATCTAGTTAAATTATCGTTTGTTATCAATGGCTTACTTAAGAAGGAGGGTAGGCGTGAAAGAGTTAAACCTCCCTTTGCATGCCCGTATGTGGATCTGAACGAAAATGCTTATTGCCAAATAGTACAAAATTATCACAATGTACGCGGTATCTCAATGGATGTAAACACATCCTGCCCTGTATTGTTTGACACTGCTTTAGATGGCTCAACATATTCTCTCTGTATTAAGACATTCATTATACTTATCGAACCTCAATATAGTGGTACTGTTTCTCCGGCCATGTCGTACATCTCTTTACTCGGCATCGTCGTACCATTGTACGTACTTGTATACGAATCGTGGTGAAACGAACAAAATGACGACTCTACCACAGGTCCGTGAAAAGTGTCCTACGTCAACTATACTTGTATTATATAATATGTATTAATATGTCATCTTAGATACTTTTCACGAACCTGTGGTCTCTACGAACACCATGACTGGTCAATCGTTACGACTCGGGCATTTCCGTAACTGAGAAATACGCACTTTCGTTCGATAAACACTGAGGAGTTCCGATTGCACGATTGGCTGTGTCTGAGGTTCAGCAGTTGTGACATTTGGACGTGGCTGGATATGAACGCGCATGTATGGACACTTGTTGTAGCGTATTTGGCTTGACTTAGCATTGTGTTTGGTTGACATGCGTATTTTAATGAATTTATGATAGCTCATACAAATTTTATTTATCCAACATTTTAAAATAAACTTACTACAATTAATGACTGGTTTGATGAGTTGTTCAATATGGTATTGTTGCAGCTTTTTACTTATTACGTATCCATGCTTATCCGTATGTCAATGAGTTTCTTATAAACAAATAAAGAGCGTTATAACTCTAACGCGGTATCAGGACCTGTGTCACCTAAAGTAAACAGGTAAATCAGGTAAAACAACATAAGGATAATGGAAAAGAGATTCAATGTGTACCGTAATTTCAATTGACTTGGTGAATAAAAGTGAGTAGGTAAAATAAACTTCTGCTCTCCCTAAATCGATGTAATGGTCAGTGATTTCTGTTTATATTGACATTGCAGAATAACGCGTTAGAGTTATATCTCAAATATAAAGTGTGCCCAGAATAATGTGATATTTACAAACATTGACCGGAGTTGCCTACTGTTAAAACTTGGTTTCTTTAGTAAACACATATGGTCAATTATTTACTAAAATCACACTGATAAATCGTGTACTTCTAGTTAAACCACCTATATCAGGCGCGTAGCTAGGCATACGCCCGTACGCCCGGGCGTACGCTCCATGAAAAAAGGGTAAAATATACTGACTCAAAAATGCAATAAAAATTGATGCCTCCCTAGGGTTAGGCATAAATATTGGAAGCACTCTCCCTTTTTTATTCATTGTATAACTCGATATATTTCGAGCTCGCTTCGCTCGCTCATCAACTATCAAAACGAATTTCATCTGGTAGAGATCGAGAAGACATGTGCTGCATGCTGCCTAAATAAATAAACAGTACTAACTCGCTCAATATATTTATTAAATATTGTGATTTATAAAATATGATAAAACAGAGATACGTTTGTGTGACATGATGCAAAAAATAAATAATATTCTAGCTCGCTGCGCTCGCTCAGTACTTTACTAAGTGAATAGCATCAAGTAGGGAACATGTATGTATGACCTGCTGCTCAGGCAAGCATTGTTTTTTCTAGCTCGCTACTCTCGCTCAGTACTTTACTAAGTGAATATCATCAAGTAGGGAACATGTATGTATGACCTGCTGCTCAGGCAAACAGTGTTTTTTTTTAGCTCGCTTCGCTCGCTCATTATTTTACTAAGTGAATATAATCAAGTAGGAAACATATATGTATGACCTGCTGATCAGGCAAGCAGTTTTTTCTAGCAGGCTCAGTACTTTACTAAGTGAATATCGTCAAGTAGGGAGCATGTTTGTATGACCTGCTGCTCAGGCAAGCAGTCTACGCTAGCTTAGTATTTTACTAAGTGAACACCATCAAGTAGGGAACATGTATGACATGTAGATCTATGCCTGCTTCTCAGTCAAACAATGTTTTTTCTAGCTCGTTTCGCTCGCTTAGCGCTGTAATAAGTGAATATCAGGTAGAGAACGATTATACGTGTTTGCTGCTCAGGTTAACTGATTTTTCTAGCTCGCCTCGCTCCCATGATACCTTTGTTAGTTAATTTCACGAGCAGCATGTTGCTATTTACTCCCCAGAAATAAATCTGAAAACGGGCGTACACTCTGAATTGACCCAGCTACGCCCTTGTATATGGACTATACCAAATTTTCTCTTCTTTCAAATTATCCCGGGCGCACTATTACAGCAGTAGGAGAGATGAGAACTTACACGGATATTCATTTGCAAATGTGTCCATCAGCTAGCTATTCGTGAATAGCAAAAAAGGTATGAGTAAATCAGACCGGGAAGGTAGCACTCAACCTAACCAGCCGAGCACAGAAATCAGAAACACCACAACACAACTACATTGAGCAATGACCACACACATAAGCCAAAGAAACGATAAAAAATTCAAGTCCCCACCGAAAAAATGCAGGATGACCCAATTTCATAAAGAAATTATAGAATTGCGGTTAGACCGAATGAAACGCAGCCAATACTTTATTTTTCACTTATCCAACAGACTGCCGATGGGCACATTTCATACTATGTAATTGCTAAAAGTTACGGTCATCGCTCTATAGTTAACAGGAAATTTCACTAGAGTTCGATTCCAGCAGCGCACTACGAGTATAGGTACAGCCACTGTATACATAATATCGATGACATAAATATTGCAAGACTGTTTAAAAACTAATATTACAAATTCATTCGTTCGAAACATTTGAAAACTATTGACAACCCATTTCACCAAAATCTCCAATAATTAGACAAAACAATTATTATTATGATCTCCATGTCCCTAAGTTATTAGTGAGTCATTGCCATCCGGTCTCGTGCTGCTCTTTACCCTGTTGATATATAAACAACATAATTATGTTGAATTATTCCCAACACATCAAAAGGACATACATCAATATGTAGACATTGGACTAACGAAATAAAGTACTTAAAATTATGCCTACTAATTAATGATTGATATCACAAAATCAGAGTTTGGCATCCCGTTTGTCATTCGGACTCGCAGTTAATTGTACTGGCTATTGTCAATAACGTATTGTTCGGGTATAACAAAGCGTGACAATGGAATCCAACTCGAATGTTGCGAACATGTCAAGTATGTACTATAATTGAATGGATGAAACATTTGGGAAGTAAATACTGTAATTTGTGAGATACCTTCTGTGTATATAGTTGTTTATATCGTATATGTGGCTTATATACTCATATATGCATGTGAACCAAGTTCTGTTAACTTATTATGTATAATTAGAGACTGGTTCGGTTTTACAGAATTGAAAAAGGATGCAAGGTAGATTTAGGGCTTCACCTTATGTCATACCAAATCTTGTTTCCGTTTAGCGTCCATCCTATTTCGAAAACCTATCTAGCTATCCTGAGAGAAAAAAAACCAGAGCACTCGAACAAAAACAAGTCTCAACGACTTCTTTCCTCATCGTAACAAATAAAGTTCAACCAAGTATTGCCAATCATAATAACTTGCCGTGCTGATAAACTGAAACTTGGTTCTTTAGGGGTTGGGGACATGATGGTGAACAAGTATGAAAGCAATATCTCAATGGATTTTGAAGAAATAAGAGGTTACATTATTATTGTTTTCTTCTTTCCCAAGATGCCCAAACGTATCCCTCGTCGGACGCTAAACGAAGAAAGGATTCGGTATGACCTTACCTTTAATAGATTGGCTGATGTCGGTTGCACACTTTGTATTGCAGAAGTCTGTCGTACAACAATGTGTGCATAATGGAGCATTTCTGATGTGTATAGTTGTACCTGCCTTCGAGCCACATACCTGATATAAACGTGAACCAGTAATTCGACGGTGCCGAACCGAAACCCCGTAACTCAATTTTGGCGCGAAAACTATTTTTGCAGCATCCGCATATGTAAGACGTCCCGCGCATTTCTGCCTTGTCGCCATTTAAATGGCCAATTGCGTTACTTAGATGGCGACAAGACAGAAATGCGTGGGACGTCTAGTAGATGCGGATGCTGCAAAACAAGTTTTCGCGCCAAAATTCAGTTACGGCGTTTTAATTGGTTCGGCACCGTCGAATTATTCATTTTATTGATTTACTACAGGTTTTTCATCTATCGTTACTACTCGGGTCCTTACGTAATGAATACGGACGATTCGTCTTAGAATTGTCCAAGGTGCACCGATTGGTTTTACATCAGATTTATGTAAGAGGTTGAATTAATCAAATTTAAATACAGAATTTAGCAGTTTTTTGAAGGGTTAAGCTGAGGGTGCATACTTGAACAAAAATTTACAAAGTGATTTCCTGAATAAATATACAGGTTGCTTTCACCTTTAAACTTAAACATTGTGTTTTGTGTAACCTGTTCCTATTCATTCCTTTCTTATTAGTTGTCACTCACATAGTGCGCAACATCCATAACTTTAGAATAAGTCTAACGTATTGAAGACGCTGTTTTCATTCATCGCAAAATATTGATTGAAACCTATGCAGCTTACAGTATAAGTTTGAACGTCGTTGGGTGTTTTCTAAGGTTATACTGTGTTGGTCATTTTAATAAATACGTCGACTAAAACAATATGGCACTCGGTAAAGCCACGCGTCATATTATTTTGAATAAACACGTATGCAAGAGCATCCATGTCAGTTTGCAAGACCCTTTTATAAATCATTTCATTTCGGCTAATAAACGCCTTATGTATGCTTATACTTACGTCTTTATTTGCGCATTTCTTGGTGTGACTTAGACCATTTCCCCATGCATACGTTTCTATCGAACACACCTACAATTAAACAATACTGCCATCAGGCCCCAATCTCCCGAAACATCTCAAGAAGAAATATCCTCTTAAATTGAGATTTTGTTCAAACCAGAGTCTGCATTTGAGAAAAATGTGAAGTTCAAGCTCTCTAAATTTTACAGAATTAAACTGAAATAGTGATTTCTGTTTTGTGGTGACAACTTTAAGTCCTGTTTCCCAAGGGAATAATCTCTATTGTTAGATGAGATTTATCTCCGATTGAGATGTTTAGGGAGATTGGGACCTGGAGTAAAAGATTTCAATCAGCCCACTATGATGTCACAAACAACGGCTAACTAACATAAACAACAGTTCGTCTTCAATACATGTAATCAGCATAATTCTGGTATAATTCCAGTCAGTTAAAGTAGAAAATTTCATTTCGAGGGTCAGTAAAAAATAACCGAGAGTTGCTAATTTAAGCATTCCAAATGTGTTTGGAGATATACTTTCTACTAATCATCGTCAAATATTACCACTTGCGGATCTTTCGAGGAAGTCTGTAAAGTTACCAAGCAATTAAAGAAAATATCTAAATATCAAAATATCAAATATCATTGTTTTCATGGCATAGTTATTTTTTTAGTTTATTGTTCATTGTTGAGGATCTTATGGAAGATTGATTGTTTAGTATATTGTCAAATAAGTTTCCTCGTAAAATAAAGTCTTTATTATTATTATTATTATTATCCGTATGTATAATATGGAACTGCATTAAAGGGACACAACTCCAGTTGGTAAATTGCAAAATGTATCAAAAAGTTCTCTTAAAATCGTTTGTTGGCTTGACCTACATAATACATTTACATAAATCTGGACTTATTCATCTAGAGGAAAAATAATCGCTTGCCGTCGGTTTATTTAATTTAAAACACAACATGTATTGCGTGACTAACGCATTAAAATATTATAGTCAATAATGTGTAACGTATGGTGGTGTTTTTAAAAATGCCGAGAAAAGTCGTTACCTAATTAACGGACGGTAAAACATGTTCGGTAGCTTTCATCAATAGCGCCTTTGGTCGTAATGTTAATTTCAAAAAGTACTTTATATAGTTGTTATACAATGTACACACATTTTGTAGTTTTGTGATTAAAACGTCTACAAAAACGTGTTTTACTCGTCGTAATGGAGTTTAGTCCCTTTAAAATGTACATACTTGGTTTGAAGCACACAGTTGTACAGTATGGCAGAGCTGTTCGCCACTTTGATAAGAACAATCAAAACAAACCGGTCCTCTTGCTTGAAAACGATCAATACCTGACGTAATGAAAATAAATAATTGTACTAATAAAAGCACGATTCTTACATTTTCTATTACCTGTATAATTATACCTTTTATAGTCCAGCTAGGCTATTCTGACAGTGACGTCATCGTTAATGTAAACCCAAAAGATTAAATCCACTGCTTAAACAGGTAGAGTTTAGTTTGGTATTTAACTGTTGCTATAAGCTTTTATACTTGTTTTTACACCGTACTAGTGGATTGTTCCATTGCGTCACTGTATTTTTATCCTAACCGGACTGTACATGTTCCTCTAAAATGACATATACTCGTACATGCGTTCTCCGCTGAGAAATTACAAAACAAATGTATTTCATCTTCGAGTACGTACAAAATGCACCCTGGACATACGACAAAACAGATGTCCTGACGTCCCCACCAAGTACGTGTTACCTACTCGTTTTTCTTTATTTGCGCATGAAGTATAACATTTGAAGTATTAATAGAGATGTGCACACTCAAACCTTTATGGATATCTGTAATTTTTTAAAAGTGTTAAAACCCGAGGGGTTGTCTCAAATGAATTTAATATGTATTGATGGTAAATAAATCCATTATACTAACAGTAGTCATACTGGCATTTGATTAACCCGTAGTACATTTAACCGTTTACTAATATAGTATATCACATCCGTCTAGGTGGGCTCACCTCTAAGGAAACTTATAGTATATGGGTAAAAAATTATGCAACATTATTTCATGACGTACGAGTTTTATCGTACCTATTCGGGGTGACGTAAATTTAGCTTTTGTCGGGAATGTTTATACGAGATGCGGAGAAAATACAGATTGGGTCTAAACTGACAATATTACCTGCATCTCCACAACCATGTCCGTTACAGAATTGACCTTCACAACATTCATGACATTCTGCACCTGTCTGTCCAGTGCTACACATCTGTGATATACATGTACACGTATTCAATGACAAAATAATCAATATCAAGGACACACACACGCACGCACGCACATACACACGCACGCACACACGCACACACACACACACACACACATTAAAATGAACAGAATGAGGATTTAAACAAAATAAAAAGAACTTCGACAAAAACATGTATAATCTTTTGTATTCTCTATCACGCAAAGGTAGGTATACCATTGGTAAAGAAAAATATATAAATTCCAAAATGTGTCTTCTTACAAGCTAGTGTTAATGTACAGTTTTTGAAGAACGAACAATATATTGTCCGAGGCATACATTCTTATGTTTTTATTATGATATGAAATTTTATATGTGTAAATGTACATGAATGAGACGTAAATAAAGAATATATATATATATATTCTTCGTTTAATTAAGAAATTAAATAATGATAATAAATCATTTTTATGACGTCATGATTGTGCTTGTACAACCATACAAATCACATTTCCAAACTAGGGCACTGTTTTATCAAAGCACTTACGGAAATCGTAAACTTACGTTCAAATTTAAATTCTTAATAATTCGTAATCGACTACAAACTGGGGCCAGATATTGTTTGTAGGAGTTTCTAAGCTGAATATTAATTAGTATTGCAGCACCGTTTACTTCACTTTGCAGATGTAAACGTATCATAAAGACTTTAAATTTGACCGTAAGTTTGGGATTTGCGTAAATGCCTTGATAAAACAGTGCCCTAGTTGTATGATGTCATATCTGATAATATTTCATAATGCATAAAACTGGTGTAGAATGAGAATGTCGTAACTACAATATTAATATTTTGAGAAAACTGTCTAACAATCAACTCTTTACTTGTGGTTCAGTTTGCTCAATATGACAAGTTTCGATTTTCATGAAAAAGGCTCATAATGCAGTAAGTGACACTTACGACCATTCTAAGCCAGGAACATGTATGTTCATGAATTATTTTAACAATGCACTGTTAATTTCATTCATGACCATCAAGTGGTCTTTATTAGAAATGAGAGTTTGTGCAGCTTGTACGACAAAATTAATAACTGAACAATCAATGTTGTTAAAGGGCTTAAAATTAAAGCCATCAACATAATAACACGGTATAAAATTGATACTAACACATGTATAGCTTGGCTATTTTGACCCGAGTCTGACCTTTATGCAAGAAATATTACAAGGTTCTTGCTTTGAATACATCAGTTTCCGCAAGCAAATCGTGCGATATCGGTATTTCAAATTTTTGTTTGTATTACATCTCAAGCGTCTTCGTGATACTCCCCGATTATGTATTAGATACAGTACTAGTTTTCGTTCAAAAGTGTCTTCTTACAAGCGTTATTGTACAGTTTCGGAAGGACAAACAACATAATTGTCCGAGGCGAAGCAAAATAATCTCCAGAGACACAATGGTTATCCAAAAGTTCCTTGCAAAATCCATGAGCAGAGCATCGTTCGCAGCATAGAAAATATAGTTCTAATGTAAAAATATGCTTGGCCTATAACGTACCAAAGGGATTAAGTTAACTGTCCAAAAATGTCCATTCATAGGTTTAATTAGCTTGTGATTAAAATTCACAAGTGTCAATGTGTTTATACACCTTATAAGTGCTTATAATACACTTGCATCTAGTTTTCTTCATTCATTGATAAAGGACTTAGTGCACAAAGGTAGAAATTTATGCATCTTATTTTCACAATTGTCATATTTCTATGAAAATATTCGTATTGTTTTCTTTTTTAATACACATAACAAAGTTACATGTATATTCGTACTACCCATGTTGACGCTCACAGTCGTATTAATATATAGAATAAAGTTCAAAAATAAATTTTACTTGGTATGAATATTCTGTAACTTTGCTTCAATTGCTATAATTAATTTCTACTTTTCTTGGTCATAACAAAAATATAAATTTTGCTCCCCATTTGCGGTTCACAAAACAATAAGCAATTTCTCTAAACTTTGTTCTGGCCTAAATTAATCTAGAATATTGGAATTCATGATTTAGTTATCTACACTATTGATTCGAGTAAAACGCCACAAAATAGATGGTTTTACAGTAGTACAGGCTAATGTTGCACTATCATTGGGTGGATTTACAATTTTCTAGCTACATGTTTTTGAAAAATAATATAATTTCAATGTGACAAAATTTGTGGATTTGGTGAAAAAGACCATTTTGTGGAAAGTTCAACGTAATTTAAAGGATTTTCGGGTTGAAATCATCCACAAAATTCACGAAATTAAATCCATCTTGAATATTATTGATTTTACAGTATGTCATTTATTTAACTGTTCATGTAGTTATAAGCGGCTTTGTCATGATTGACCAATTATTTTCTGAGTAAATGTTTTGTAAAAACAACTTTCTTACAACTCAAAAAGTGTACACTTGCGAAAATAATGTACACTTTATCAATGGAGTCACAGGGCGTATCGGAGTATAAGAAAACATACACTCGGTGTTGTAAACATAGGCAATATATCGACTGTTAAATTATGCTAATCAAAAGGTCAGACTCGTGTCAAATTGATCAAGCTATAAATATTGTCTAGTATATGCATCACAT
This sequence comes from Spisula subtruncata, assembly GCA_963678985.1. NCBI lineage: Eukaryota > Metazoa > Mollusca > Bivalvia > Venerida > Mactridae > Spisula > Spisula subtruncata. Next base: position 1,505,944 of record OY787668.1, read on the forward strand.
TTATAGATTAGAAAGTAACAGATACACAGTATCTAAAAAACTGCTACTCATGGAGTAAATCCCCAATCATACAGTGCCCACCAAAAATATGAATACAGAGATTTTTCCCCCATTTACTTGCCTGTATAACACTACTTGCAGAACAGAGAAGCAATAATGTTTTTGAAAACCAGGAATATATTTTTATTTGGTGTAAAGACAATACGTTGATTGGTACCCTAGATGGAAAATATTAAGTTTCTTTGCCAGCTTTGAACGACAACATGATCATATAATATGGCAAATTCAGCCCCTTGAACCCCATAGTTTATTTTTAAATCAGAAAATGTTCATCTTTCTATCTGTCACATTTTTTACTCCTTCATTAACTGTTTTTTTTTCAGAAATTGCAAACATTGTAACCGTCTGACCAAAAGATATGGAATAGTCGAACCAATTATAATTCTGCATCTGTCCAAAAGTGTATCCATATTTTTGGTGGGCACTGTATGTTAATATCTTATCTGGTAGCTAAAAACAGACGAAGCATAAAGACACAAGAAATATCGATCATACGTACATACCTGTTTGTCGATGCAACCAGATCTGTATAGGGTAGTATGGCTCTGATTGTATCTTTCAACGTAACATACCTAAAACAATAAAAATATGAGGAATCGGGCTGAAGGCAGCACTCAACTTAACCAGCCGAACACAAAAAATATTTAAAAAGTATGAGGAAATAACACAGGGGAGGCAGCACTCAACTTAACCAGCCGAGCACAGAAACCAGTTAAAACACAACACAACTACACGGAGCAATGCCCATACACAACCCAAATGAATGTTTAAAAGCCCAAGTCCTCGCCGCAAAACATACATGATGACCCAATTTCACAAAGTAATAACAAAATAACGGAGGTTCAAAGTAAGTTTGTCATCGTTGCAGTTTCAAGTTTCTTTTATCAATATCATTTACCTTGAAGACTTTCCAATCTATTACATAAATTCCCCTCGACACTTCATTACTGATGTTATCCATCACAATGGGAATATATGAGAATTTAGGACTGGTTCTTTGGTTGAGACTTCTGAATTACGAAATGCGCCATTTTCTCTTTTCCTGTATCTAACGCGGGGACACCTGAAGATCGGGTGTTTACACATCAGTGAACGTCAACAAAGGTTCGTTTAATCTTATAATATTATTACAAGTTTCAGTGATTGTCTTACACTTATAACGTTTAAAACTAGCTCAAAATTTCGGCGAAAACATTGAACAAATAAATTAATGCGATAACCTGATTGTCAGAAGAACACCGAGTGACGATATCACAGTTGGTCAGTGAATACATATCTTGACACTGAAAGCACCATGTCCCATTTCCTGAAATATAAGTCTTTATTCTATGCGTGTATGCAAATAAGGTAAGAGTAAATCGGACAGGGAAGGCAGCACTCAACTTAACCAGCCCAGCACATAAATCAGTAACACCAAAACACAACTACACTGAGCAATGCCCACACATAAGCCAAAGAAACAAGCCCCACCGAAAATAAAATGCAGGATGACCCAATTTTATAAAGAACTTATAGACAAACGGTGATTACTTGAGACCAAATGAATTGCAGTCAAAACCCGACCAAGTTCCCCAATGCCCCACTGCAGGGCGACCCAGTTTCACAAATACGTGTAAAAATGTACTTTCCAAAACTTAACTTAATCAGAAAGGGTATTTCTTTGCATTAAATCTCCAACATACATGTAGTTGATTACATGGCAAGAAAAATCTGTTTTAAAATGTCTAAGACCGATTCGCATTTACGATGTACCGTACTTTGATATTTTTTGTAGAACATACCACTAACATAAACAATAATATTGGCTCACCGATATGTTGTTGTTGCGTCCAGTTGTTTATATTGTGAACATCAGTTGTACTACCAAAATGTATTGATGGACTTGTCGCAGTTGGTTTAGTAGTTATTTCATCAGTTGATTTAGTTGTTCCCCCTGCTACTGGTTAAGTTGTTACTGCATCGGTTGCTTTTGTTGTACCTCCCGCTGCGGGTTTAGTTGGAGTTTTTGTTGCCAAACCGTTGATATGACCCGTATTACAACCTACGCAAATCAACTTTGTGGTTAAACCATAATGAAAAAAATATATACAAACACTCCGGTTTTCTCATGATAAAATATGTTACATTTGTATGTGGCTATTTATGTACAATTAACATACAGTACGAGCTAAATCTCAGCTGTCGAACTACTAAATTTATGTCCGGACCAAAAGCACAATTATATGCCCTTTTTAAATATTGTCGGCCTCGTCATGTCCACATAAAATGACGAAATGTAATTGAAATGCTATATGTACATTACATACTTGACTGTATAAATAAGGTCATCATATTTGATAAAGTGATTGAATGGAGAAAGTTGATATTTCGGGGGATATGGGGCGCCCTTTTACTATTTTTTAGACATAATTCATTTCTTGATATCAAGAATTCATTTCTTGATATCAAAAAGTCTATTTCTTGATATCAAAAATCGATCTTATTGTTTGATATTTTTTTTAATCTATCAAGAATTGATTTTTTGATATCAAGAAATCGAATTCTTGATATCAAAAATTGTCTAAAAAAATAGCAAAAAGGCGCCCAATAGGGGGACTGGTACTTGTCACTAAACATTGAGTTTAATAAAGAAACTTAATTCGGTGGCCGATCACTTTGAAGGAACAGAAAGGTGGATTGAGACATGTTAAGACTTGTTGGGTTCCTTTAACGTACCAATAAGATTTTGCTTTAGTATAAAATATATTCTCATAGGATGGTTCATTCATTTTTCTATGTAACGGGTTCAAAGGTATTCGCAGCAGTATCTTGTGTGAGAGATTGTGTACACATTCCCAAAATAAGTGTATGAACTTAATTTGTTTGACACAATAAAACACAAAAATAGTCATAGCCCAAAGAAATTGTTTATTTAAGTGTTGTTGGTTTTTTTCTTCAAAATTTGCGTATTCAAAGGCAGAAAACTCCTTAGCAGGGTGACCTAAACTGCCGCGAACGCCTTTAAAAAGCCATACACGTTCACTTACTTAACGTTAGTTTCAGAGGGTAACCATACGCAACGCCAGTGCCGTATGCTCCATACAGGATTGCACCAAATCGAACTCCATTCTCAACATGGTGGACATTGTATGTTTCCCCGTATGTTAGGTTGGCAAATATTGTCACGTAGTTATCTAATGGAACTGGTACTGACATCATTATGGACTGTAGATTGGTAACTAAACGTTCATTCAGTCGTAATCCGGATAGTTTCGTTTTCTCAATGGTTATAGCAATGGTTGATGTGAAAGTAAATGGGCCATGAGGAGCGACCAATTTATACGAGTCAGAAAATTGTGACACGCTCTGTGCTGTTGTCATAAATGGGTCACCATCTAAGGGTTCAGTGTCCATGCCGTATTGTACAACTTGTATAGGCTTGTTTGACACTATCACAACTGGACTTGAACCAAATTCTATCTCTAAAACTGTTCCCTGATTCAGGTAATCCTCTGCGTGTCTAGTTGCGTTATAGTAATGTACTTCTGTCCCATCTTCGGCGGCAAACAGCTTCAAGATAAAGAAATTGCGAGGATATATTGGCGGAACAACATAGTTGTGACCCCAGTACTTCATGGGTAATAATTGTTCCATAAGAGCTTGATAATTACCAACGTTAATCGGTATACAGCTGAGAGTTGAACCAGATACTACTGCTACGGGTTTATTGCTCGTTGTCAATGCACCACTTAAATCATGACTGACAGCGATTTGATAAGTTTCATATGGCATTATTCGTGTCGAGTTTGATACAACATCACCATTTAACGTATAGTTGAGTTGTATATCCGTGTTTGGTTCCGTTCCAATGATAAGTATTTCATTAAAACCCGTCGTCGAGGAGTACGGATGGTAGGCAGCAGCAACGTAGTGCGTACCAAGAGCTGACCTTGGTAAAACCATTATACCTTCAGATGTATAGCTATATGTTGGGTATGCTACAATAGTTGTCAATGAAATATCGGAGTCAGAGTAAACTTCAATAGCTTTGAATTGTTTAGGTGTCCCTCGATATTGGAGAATGCTTCCACTCAACGAAACATTAACTGAGTTATTAAAACTTCTTTTTTCATCCAGATTAAGGAAAGGAACGATAACTTGTACATTAGTTGTTGTCGCCGTTGTTGAGGTCATCTGTAGAAAGACATACTGACCAGACACTGCATCTTGGCTTCCGATCAACCCAAAAATGAACTCTTGTCCTGTTGTGGCTGCATGTGTGTAAAATATTGATTATAAGGGTAGAAAAATTGTTATTTTTAGAAAGATACAAACGCCAATGAATATAACGTTACGAAAGAATAATGCTACTATTATTTCGCTACATATTCACGAATTTGGATTATTCTCCACCGTCTAGAAGTATTTTTAATTATTTTTTTAAAACTAAACTTTGGACTTTTGGACGCATTTATCAAGTTTAAAATCTGATACGACGTTTCTGGTCGGAAGAAAATACATCGGCATGTCGAGGGAGAACCACTGCATACATACATGTTTATCGATTTACTGGTATGGAACCAGCCCGCTTAGCTCAGTCGGTAGAGCGCGAGACTAGTAGTCACTACTGATCTCGGGGTTGTGGGTTCGAATCCCGGGCTGGTCAACTAAAATTACTAATAGTCTTTCGGATGAGACTTTAAACCGAGGTCCCATGTAGGGGTGCTATATACCTGGCATGTAAAAGAACTAGGGATGCTTCTGATATTGGGGCATCTTCTGTAGGCCTATCATGCACTATCCCCCAAAAAACTGAAAGTACTAAACCTCTTCTGGGGGCCTCGCCCATATGGATAATTCAGTGGCGAGGATAAATAAGACCATTAAATAGTAACTGGTATGGACACATAATAATTGAAACAGGCACAAAATACATTACCTCTCAAGCGTCGTCATTTTCTAGCTCTGCCTAGAACAGCTGTATCCTGGCTAACACATATTATCAGGGTACACGGGTGCAAATAAACATAATATGTTTTAGCCAGGATACTGCTGTTCTAGCCAGAGCTGAAAATGACTACGCTTGAGAGGTAATGTATTTTGTGCCTGTTTCAATTAGTTCGTGTCCATTGAAAATGATTAAAAAACACTTGGGGAAATTTATGTTTTTCTCGATATTTATATCACAAATTCATACATTTAGCATATTCTTTTTCAATGATACTGTTACCTATGCCTACGTCATGAAATAAACAAATATAAATCTAGAATTATACTTGCATGTCGTGCCACATTGATCTGCTCTCGCAAAATGCACCAATAAGATACATACAGTGACCTTGAAATTAATACAGACAATATTTCTAGTTTCTAACGGTACCAAATACGATAAGAATATCAACAATATTTTAAAAGTACCCTATATTCATCCCATCTGAACAATTTACAAGTATATTCTAGTTTAGTATTTAAGATTGAAAAACTTTCCACCATAAGCGGCATTGGAGCTTGAAATTAAAACTACATTTGTAACGTTGTGTTCTACGCCAAATTAAAAAAACACTTCGAAGTGCTTTGCTGTCAGAGAAAGACGTAGAGTTTTATTGTTTATTTCTGTCTCATCCACATTTACATTTAGGAAAATATCATCATGTAAAAAAAAATATGTGGTCATTATTATTATAAGAGACCGGTAATATAAACTATTGAAAATAACCATTTTACAAGAATCATTGAAATCTATCTAAGAAAGACCTTAGTGTTTCAGATGCTTTGTGTAAGTAAAAAAACTGTGATATCAGCATGTTCAAAACTAAACGACACTTACTTTAAACAGAAGCAAACAGATGCTCATTTTGTCATCACTAAAAGACATACTAGTATTCATAAGTGTACAACAGTAAGCCAAGGACGATCTGTAAAGTACGCCACAAATGTCAAAATGAAAATGGGAGAGATAAAATTTCTGCAGACATATACAATGTATATAGCTTCTCAGCTTTTTGATTAAGATCAAATGGTAGCATCTGTTCTTTTTTCGTGATAAGAAATACCTTGTTTGATAAGGCTAACAACTGTAGATTTTTTTTTAATTTATCAGATACTTAGTAGTACATAACAAAGTTATCAATTTTCTTGGGCTCTTTTCAGCTGTTAGGCCGCTCTTTAGAGCACCATTTGACATTTATTTAGACTTTCCCTGGTCATTGGGCTACCTATGGAAACCTTCGCTCGTGTCCCCCTGGGGAGACTATTTCTCTCCTACTGTGGTGTGGATGCCAACATCGATCTGCGGTGCAAAGGAATAGACACTACCCCCGTAGGTACCATTTTGCACCATGTTGGAGTGGAGCATACGGGCCTTGCTCAGAGTAATTGACCAGTGGTCCAGACGGGGGTTACCCGGGACCTATTGATCCCGAAGCGCGCGCCCTACCTCTATGCCACCGCTTCCAACAGAGTTATATTTTTTATTGTCCGACAGTAAGATTGTCTAAGAATCTGGCAAATCCTGCAACATCATATTAGAAGAGAGAAGAAATTATTTGTATCATAGTGAATGATCTGTCTCTCAACTTTGTATGTATAGTTTTATTTGATGTGTTATAAGTATAGTTCATGTTAATAGGTCAGTAGATGGTATATATAGTATTTACAGACGTTTGCAAAAAAAGACTTTTTTTAAAGAGGCATTCCCTATAACTAGCATATTTTCTCTCCTATCACATTAAATGAGCTTAATGTACAAAGCACTATCAATTAGCATAATTTGTCAGAAGAAAGTGTGCGCAAATAGCAAATACGTATGTCTCTATAATGTCAAAAATATATATCTTAATCACCAATAATAATTAAACGCTTCCAGCGATTTATCATAATGTGGTCAAAGGGAAAAAACTCGTGACTATTTTAGCTCGTTACGGAAATATATTTTCCTCTTTTACTCGGTAATTGGTGGGAGCTTTTTGTTCAAGATTTGAGTAGTTTAAGGAATCATGATTCTCATTTAATGTATATCAAATATTCCTGAATCGATTTAAACGATCAAAGTTATAGGGATTGTTGCTTTAAGGAAGACCTCTTTAAAAGATAGCAAGAGATAAGGTTTTTTCTAAGTATTGATAACACTATTACTTTAAGTGGAATTGAGGCTTCGTTGAAAACGTGGCTAAGATAAGAAAGTTTAGTCAATGTCAAGCTTTAAAATTCCTGTTGATGACACTACTTTAACAGCTATATCTTGTACATACGGCCGTGACCTTCACATGTGTATTTTAACTAAACAGTAGTTTAGTTACATACCAGACAAAAAAGTAACGCCTACAGTAAGCATATGGTAATATAATATAAATATGAATACAATTAGCGTTTGTTTTGCGGCTACTAAAACTCATTAGTAGTCCTAATTGACTGTACAATATTAACCGAGTTTTTTACTCAAAATGAAGGGCAAATATGATCGCTACCTCGACATTACGAATAAGTTTTGAAATTTTACCTTTGCATTCATCGAAAACATCACATTCATGAATGCCTCGATACAAAATACAAAAATGCATGCATGCAAGCCTCGTACCTGATAAAATGACGCCCACAAAATGTTGCATAATCCCACAAGCACTGAACAACATCAAACCATCTCAAAATATCACATTCAAAATATTTATCACACACTTTTATCACATTGAATCAGTACCGACAACTAAGAACTATATTACAAAAGTAAAGAATAAGGTACAAGGATATTCGAAAAAATCGTTACGAGTAACTTGTGATCTACTTTTTTTTACTTTACATTCGTCCAGTTTCAACAGTCCTCGTAAAAAGTTAAGTTACCAACTTTCTATGGCTCTTTTCAGCTGTAAGGCCGCTCAAGCACCATTTGACATTACAACTTCCACTGGTCATTGGGCTACCTATGGAAACCTACACGTGTCACGTGACTATTTCTCCCTGTGGTGTGGGAGCCAACATCGATCTGCGGCGCCCAGGAATAGATACTGCCCTCAAGGATACCATTTTACACCATGGTGGAATGGAGCATGTGGGTCTTGCTCAGAGAAATTAACCAGTGGTCCAGAGGGGGTCGAACCCGGGACCTCTCGATCCCGAAGCGCGCGCCCTATCTCTAGGTCACCGTTCCTCATGTCCAGGGTCAAACGAATAATGAATAAAGTAGAGATGGGACAGAATATTCGAATATTCGAAAATTGAACGAATATTCGAATCCAAATTCAATATTCGAATATTCGTAAAAAATAAAGAACAATTGTCAATTTCACCAGAAATTGATACATGTTAATTCCAATTATTTTCGTACGCTTAATAACAACATAATTTGTGATATGTATAATCAAGTCCCTAATTGACACTTTTATGACGTATATAGCAATATACACAGTCAGGTGCCAAATTAAAGTTCACAAAGTAAAAAATGCATGCAAAATTTGACAGATTTTTTCACTTTGAAATTGCATGACATAATAAATATAAATCTGTTATACTATAATTTGGTATCATATGATAGAATAGTCCAAGCATGATTTGATTCTGTTCAGAAAATAATTTATATTTATCAAATGTTTGGTTACTAGGCAATTTAAGAACATCAATGAAAATTGTTCATTGATGGAATAAGCCTGGTAGCCATGGTTACATACTTTTATTATTTTGTTTGTCAAGCATACAGAAATATAAAGAAGTAATTGTCATTCTTAAAAATCAACTTCTTTGTTCTCAAAATGTAAAATTGTAAAATGTAAAGTCATTAAATCTCGAAGTTGAATAACAAAAAGTGCAGTTCCCATTGACTCCCATGTAAATTTTGTCATTTTCATGTTAAAAAATATCAAAACAAAATTCAAATGTTTGTTATTTTCATATTAGAACTCCGATTTTCTTCATATCAAAACTGTTTAAAGGTCAAATCTACTGTGGAAAAAGTCAACATTAATTTAAATATTTCAGTCTGTCTGTGTTACCATGACAATATTGTCAAATGGACTAACCATCGATTACTAGTGGTGTTCTAGAGTTGCTTAGCAACCGAGAATGGACTGTGTAAATGAGTAAAGTGCATGACAGTTTTATCAGAAATTGATTATACTACTAAATGATAGTAGACATAGTCTAATTGCTCTTATTTTAAAATTGTGATAGTCTTCTAACTGAAAAAAATCATCAAATTATTTTGTGATTTTTGCGCTTTGTGAACTTTAATTTGGCACGGGACTGTAGTAACTGTATACTCTGAATAAACAGTATGACACTTCTCCAAATTACTTCCGTAAAACGACTGCATTTTAGACACCCGAAACGCTTGCATTTCGTCTGTATTCAAGCGTCGAAATAACACGGATTTAGCAGGCTAAGTTAATTACCGGACACATATGTGGGATTCTTTTAATTCTGGGGTTTCGTCCACTGTATGATTAGCTGTTTGCATAGATGAATAAAGTTGTAGTTGTTAGTAAAAGTGTCAACACATTGTCCGAGGTAACAGAGCGAAACACCCATTGGATGATGACAACGATTTTTAAAACTGCGTAGTCGTACACTTTTTTACACTCTTCATTAGAAAAAACAAAACAATGAAACTTATTAAAACTTTATTCGCACGTCCCTGAAGCCCCAAAGGTAAATAAATACGACGATTTATAGTTCAGAAACATGTTTATTACTTTCCAATCAGGTTGCATGTATATCAACCGTTCAAAAAGAAACATCAAGCTAACGAATATCGTAGCTTTGCATAAGAGCGGAAATGCAACTTTGTTCAATAGGGAAGTCAAAAAAATGAATGAATACTTTTACATCGATAATCGAACGAATATTCGAATATATTCGAATATGAATTTCGAATATTCGAATACTAAAATTGGTATTCGGTCCCATCTCTAGAATAAAGACATACAAAAATATCAAGAAAAAAACACTGGTTTACAAATAAACGCCCCTGGCAAAAGATTGCATCAGGAATGAAGTGTCCAGAGAGATGTGTAGTTGCACAAGCAATCAACAACAAAAAACGGTTGTACATGTCTATGTATCAACTAAAACGGTATAAGCAATAAACAAAAAAACATGAACGAACATAATGGAGTTTCAAATGGAAACTGGTTACCCTAAATTAACATTTACATATCTAAACATTCCCAACAGCAAAGTTGATGAAATAACTAGGAATACGTAATACGTGGGGTGTTCCACAATTAATAGGACTTTTTTCATAGCGGCACGGCAAATTAGAAATTATGAAAACAATTAATTTTGTTTATAATTAAATTTTGATCTTTCACTGATAAATATGTGAAATATCAAAGAAGTTGGTCGAACAATAATAAATTTATTTAACATTAAATATAGTATGTACCAAGAAGGTGGGTCGCACCGTGACGTTATTATGACGTCGCATTGCAAGCACAGTATTTTAACATAATGAAACATTCAATATTTTGTTCATAGTCATACTGACATTCTAAACAGATCTAACAACACTGTCCTGGTTGTTTAAATATGTTTCCGTGCCCCTGTTCACAAAAATGTGTTGCAATGGTGTTAAAAATTGCTCAAACCTTGGAGCGTCTATCAGTGTACAAACAGTGTTTATCAACGTCAACTTAATTTTCTATGACCACACCTGTGCTTACTTGTAAGTTCATAAATCCGCGATCTGTAAACAATTTGAGCCATCACAAGTAGCTGCTTAATGCCACTACATCATACGTATTTGATCATTGCATTGGTTAGCACGTCATCCATTACGCGCTTGGATACATACACTTCATTACTGAATTATGATAACAAATACAGAGCGATTTCTTCGAAAGTTTGCATCCGCATGTGAAAGTCATCCATGTAATGTCGTACAATTAGGCGTTACTATTTATCAAGTGGTTATTAAGATATTCACATTTTTAATAAGGATGGTAATGACAAATAAAAGTGTGACCCGCCTTGACGTTACATGGTTTCTATGACAACGCATTGTATGAGCATCATCTACTACAACGAAATTCTGTTGCTACCAGTATACATGTATAGAGCATACATTGCTATGCATATGGGACAACTTTCATTAAATTGTATATTTTAGGTAAGAGGTTATGAGAGTCCTATTATTTCTGGAACACCACTCGTACATGTACAGCAGCTAAAGATAAAAAGAAATGGAAATGTTGAATTTTAACTTACTCAGACCATCTAATTACATACAAGGACAAACCACGGAACTGTATCAAAAACATCGATAAAAACGAATTAAAATAAATTATGTGAAATTTATATCTACTTTAGAAGAAATAAACCTCTATAGAATTTTTTTTAAAAAATACAACAAAAATGTTTGTTTACTCTAGATCGATGAAACAGTTATCTGTGGAATGAACTACACAACATTAACAAGGTGACCTTCTTGATTGAGTCAAAGACCTAAATTACACAGATTGGAAACCTGTATCAAGTATCATGATATCTCGTGGCAGTCTTCTGAAATCTCGCGAAATCTCGTTCGTTTTTAATACCTTATATCTCATGTTTTAATATACATAAGAAAAAACTAATAACTCTATGCAATAGATTAATTATTCAACTATCAAATGATACCATATTTATTGCAACTAGCCAATGAATAAAAAAATACACCCCGAAGAGCCAGACCTACTCTCATTTTATGAAACTTCCAAGTTTATCAGAAAATACCCGATTTGCCTCATTCAAACCCTGGTTCTCTGTATTTGATAACCATCTAGACAAAAACGAGTTACCTCATGCAGTAGAAGACAAAAAGTCCTTTAATATGATGCATTTTCCATTAAAATTGGATGACTAAAAAAAGTTTTATGCAAAATAAATTAATCTGATGCGTGCTGTTTTTCGTTTTCTCTATACCTTCAATTGAGTGTCCAATCTGTGTAATTTAGGTCTTTGATTGAGTTCACAGTGCCAATGATGACATTTATAACATACCGATCATGATTTATTTTGAAAAGGGTTAGAATGAGAAAAGGTTGTAGAATGAATCCACGAGTTCCGGTGTGAGGTCCGTAACCCAAATGTTTAAATTTAATTCATCAACGATCTTAGGACTATATATAGTTGAAAATATTTATATAGCGCTTTATATAACAAGTCTCTAAAGCGCTTAACACGCGAAAGTCAGCAAGTTGACAGTTCATTAAAAGTCTAAAACAATTTAGGACCACTTTATTCATCGTGTGATTTATCAACACTATGAACCTGTATGTTTTCAAACACAACGGATGAATACACTGTCGGATCGTCGCCAATGATTGTACTAGTTTCTCTTGAACATCCGGGGAACTCTACGTCAGCATAGATCAGTGTTCTCGGTTGCTTCGTCTGTGCACATGGTTCCTGAAATAACATCGTATAGTAAAAAGATAAAAAAACTGGACTGCAACCATTTTATGTAAAACAGCAGATTACAGAAACATAAAAATATATACATGTACCATAAATAAAAGGTACAATGTCCACTATATGACGGAACAAGGAAATGAATTGCCAAAGTCCCAGCATGACGTTTCAATAATCACAAAGCTGACTATCCTAGCGGAATGTTATAGTTTATAATAATAATAAATATAATAATAATTAAACAACTTCAACAATATTGAAGATTAAAGAATAACATAAGGAGCAGAAATAAAAGGAATAAGAATAACACACAAACATACCATGAACCACAAATAAAAGATACAATGTCCAACTCATAATCGAACGAGAAAATGAATTACCCAACATCCCAGCAATCATAAAGCTGAATGACATTTCAACCATCAAAAAGCTGAATGACATTTCAACCATCAAAAAGCTGAATGACGTTTCAACCATCAAAAAGCTGAATGACGTTTCAACCATCAAAAAGCTGAATGACGTTTCAACCATCAAAAAGCTGAATGACATTTCAACCATCAAAAAGCTGAATGACATTTCAACCATCAAAAAGCTGAATGACGTTTCAACCATCAAAAAGCTGAATGACATTTCAACCATCAAAAAGCTGAATGACATTTCAACCATCAAAAAGCTGAATGACGTTTCAACCATCAAAAAGCTGAATGACGTTTCAACCATCAAAAAGCTGAATGACATTTCAACTATCAAAAAGCTGAATGACATTTCATCCATCAAAAAGCTGAATGACATTTCAACAATCAAAACGCTGAATGAAATTTCATCCATCAAAAAGCTGAATGACATTTCATCCATCAAAAAGCTGAATGACATTTTAACCATCAAAAAGCTGAATGACATTTCGACCATCAAAAAGCTGAATGACATTTCAACCATCAAAAAGCTGAATGACATTTCAACCATCAAAAAGCTGAATGACATTTCAACCATCAAAAAGCTGAATTTCAACAATCAAAACGCTGAATGACATTTCATCCATCAAAAAGCTGAATGACATTTCATCCATCAAAAAGCTGAATGACATTTCAACCATCAAAAAGCTGAATGACATTTCAACCATCAAAAAGCTGAATGACATTTCAACCATCAAAAAGCTGAATGACATTTCAACCATCAAAAAGCTGAATGACATTTCAACAATCAAAAAGCTGAATGTCCTAGCTATATAATGATCTAGTTTCAACAGTGAAAAGGTCGAACTAACTTATTTGAGGTGTCATGATATGACATACCTGTTTATTATCTTCTTCGTCAATATCATCAGCCTCTGCTGTATCATATGGAGGTGGGATCATGTTCCTCTCCGCTAGACTTCCTAGTTCATCATTGTCTACGTTTTCATAATGTCTCTCACTCACTTCGAACGATTCACGATGTTGTGGATCATCTTCAATGTCGGCATCGATGATAGGAAGAATTGTCGGGACGTTGTCAAACTCTGGTCCAGTTTCTGGGATGCTACCATGTTCCTGCTCTTGCTCCTCAAAAGCCATGTTGGCACATCCTGGTACTGCTTCTGTGACATTCCCAGACTCTGAATCTATGTCATGGACATACTCACGCCTTGGTACAATAGCAGGAGCATCGTCTCTCATTGGCAAAGTTTCTGGAGGTACATTGTCACATCTTAGCACGGCAACAGGGACGTCGCTCGGTCCTGGTCCTGCAGCAGGTACCGCTGGAGGTTTATTCACTCTAGCATAGACTACAACATCATCCTCTATAGTGACGGTGTTAGATTCTTCAATACCTGCTTCATGATGACCTAAAACAGTGTTTATCATCTATTCAAATAGTTCATGTTTCATCTTTTTTGGAAAAAGAATTGAAAACGTGCGCTAAGGACATTAAAGGTATATATGACTAAGCTATTTCCACATGCATTTAGAAAAAAATATGTTCAGTTATGTTAACTATTTCTTCATTATTTTATTCCAAATATACTAAGTATATTATACGTACCAGCATTCACATCTTGGTTTTCATGTGGTCTGAAATTGTAAATTTATATCAAACATTTTCAAAAACTTCGAAAACAAACAAAGAAGCATCCACAAATATTATTAATTAACTACTTTTGTTCTACCGTACTGTTTGTTCCTGATGCAATTAAACAATAATATTATCATAATTACGAAATTGTCATACAGACTTACAGTGGCTATTGCATTCACTTATGATGCATCAACGATTTTTTCTATCACGTGAAAACGTTTGGTGATAACACATGTATTTATTAAGCATGCGTCTTAATATTTTACAAGCACGTGGCTAAATCTCGTGCATGCAAGTATTGAATGTTCTGTGAACACGTAAAGACAACAGGAAGCAAATATCAAATTTAGTATTTTGAAACTTGATTACTTGTTTAATGTGAGTACAACATTGAACATATAGCAACATGAGGAAGTACATGTACTATAAGGTACGCCAAGGCGATCGTCAATCACTCGTAGGTTGTGATCATGTTTACTTAACATACATGTGTCTCCGTAGCTCAGTGGTGAGTGCGCTTGCCGTCTAATCTGGCGACCCGGGTTCAAATTCGGTTGGAGGTACATATATATGCCTGCCATGTTTCAGTAGAAATAAAGCAAATAAAGGCTATGCTCGGCATAAATCAATTAAAAAAAATACTTACATCTGCTTGGTTCGGTGGTTCTTTCTACATTTGACAAATATGATTATAACAATAATGACAACGGCAACATTGGCTGATATGATAACGATACTAATAACTGGACCAATTCCAAGAAATGACAGAAAATGATCTTCTTTTGCAACCACCTGTATATCTGGAACAAATTAACACACATCCTGTATATTAAGAAGCAAAGCACTGAAAGCATTATATGTTAAAGTAACAACTAAGCATCTAGTTTTTCTCGACAATTGACATTACGACAGTTGTCAAGCAATACCATTTATATCAATTTTAACGATAAATTATAATCACATGGTCCAATGGACTAACTTGAAAATCTTCACCAAGCAACATTCGACAAACATTCAGACGGAGCGATATCTGCTCTGACGTAATGTCAATTGTATTTCCTCAGATTTAAAGTACACTTATAGTGTTTCAAACCAACGTGACCACAAACAAATGGCCTCAAATCAGGTAGAGTTTTGGATATTAAGATTTTTGAACCATTCTATTTGACATTGCATGGAGAAATGAAACGAGGCAACCATTTTGGATATTTTACGCAAAGGCTATATTTAATTTTGTCTAGGAACTTACCGTAACAGTCGAGCAGATACAATGTTAGGGAATTTCCAGACATACTACATTAAACGCATTGCAACTGATTAATACATTGTCTAGAATTAAAATAAATGGTTATGTGTGTGTACTACCCAATTGACATCACGCCAGTTGACAATATATACCCTTTAAATCATTTATAACGGTATATTATAATCACATGGTCCAATAGATTAACTAGAAACCCTTCGCCAAGCAGCCTTCGACAAACAACCAGTCGGAGCGATCTCTTCTCTTGCGTAATGTCAATAAGAGTGGAGTGTAGTTTTAAACTGACAAATTGTTATGATTTTATATATACAATATTGCCATACCTTGTACAAGCAATACCACTGATTGATTTATACCATTACCGACATCATTCTGTCCTGTACACGTGAACACAGAACCATTGGCATCCAATGTCACGTCATGTAGTACCAAGTCAAGGTAATCACTGGCGTCGCTCTCTGAATAATTAGAAGTTGTTCTTAATTTATTTCTAATGATGAAACGGTTCCTAAATTAATTAGGCAATAGGACGCTGACTACTCACCAACAAGTAAATTGATACATTGATACAATCACAGGAGGCAGTATCAGTGTTTGGTCCGCAAACGATTATATAAAATAATAAAAAATATAATATAAATGTCCGTACTGAACTAATATACTAACATTATCAAGGTATAAAGCGTACTATATGTCTATATGCCAAAGATTGTGGAACATTTCATCTCGTTGTTTCAACATAAAATACGGGCGCTGAAGAAAAATTGCTATACAAGTCATTCAAATAAACTATAAGATATTAATTCTTGCCGAAAATCTCGTTCAGTTGTATCTTATAACAGCAAAACAGTGTTACTTTCGTTATTCAACTTCGCTCAATGTCATTTTATTTATGCACTGGTTACCCGCTGCGCTCACAGTATCGTAATAATTGTTGGGAATCAAGCCTATTGTAAGATGCAATGTTCCACAATCTTTGGACATAGACATATACTACGCTTTATACCTTGATAGTATACAGGGAGTTAGATAGACAATCGATATATATACGGTCCATGTAATGTATTAGCTCAGTGATTTTCTTTTCCAAACACTGATACTGCCACCTGTGGATACAATTGCGCGCAGGCCTAAAAATATCACACAAAAAGTTAAACAGAGTTTAACATACCCAAATTTTCACTCATTCAATACGTAAAAGAAATATATACAATGTACTATTTTAAATGAATGAACAATTGGGGAAGTAAAACAGTACTTAGTTTGTGATATAATGTCTTAGGCTTGTGAATTGTGTATACATTACATATGGAATTATGAATAAAAAATAGAATTTCCAACGTTTGCCTTGATAATAATTTTGCGCACGATTTTCTAGGCCGTCAACCACTATTGTGTTGGAATCAAAGCCACCAATTGCCTCTCCAATGTATTAATCTGACGTGTTTAGACAATCTCATTTAATTCAGACACATATAAGCTCCACTTCTTTTCAATTGATAAAGGGATCTGGCCACAATCCGTTTGGGTCATGTCGATATGAGCTTTACACCATCCAATGAAATCGCTACGTTCACAAATCTAAAAGTGCAGATAATACTCTGATGTAGTTTACACTTTCTTCACTGACAGTTGAATATCAATACTACAACATACAGTAGAGAGGTCATTTGAACGTCACCTCTTATGTAGTGTTGTCAGATCCAACTTACATCACAAAGGAATGTAACCAATGTTAGCATCTGATTTTAATAAGTTTGGTATTTAGATTACCAAGGGAATCGTAGACAATACGAAGAACACAAAACCATCAATGACAAAACATTGCTTGGATTGTTTTCATAATACTAGGATTTCGGACTGTTCGATGGCAGTAATAAACGGCATTTATTTGTAATCATGGACAAGAGGTTTGAACAGTAACTTTAAACTCAGTATACCCAAAACAATAATTAAAGATTTAATCATGTATTTGTACTATTGTCTACGGAGGCCCACATGGAAGATTTGGTAACCAAATGTCTAGCCTTGTTAAATAAAGTATTTGCTTACTATGGACACAACATTTTCTTTTAGTGGAAAAACCATGTTATATATCGATGGCTTAGAATGAGAAGGTCGTAATTACAAAATATTTTACCACGATATTTTGAGAAAACGAGAAAAAACTGTCCGATAATTACTCTTTACACATGGTAAAAAAGCGGTTTAAACTTCGTTTTGGTCGACATGACAAGTTCCAATTTTTATGAAAATGGGCTCATAAGAAGCGCCTTGTGAAGGTTAGTTTAAATATGTATGAATCTTAAAAGGTCGTAAGTAGTAGTTCATGTACTCACCAATGAGTATACCAGTTTCGTTATACCAAGCTATGTGTGAACGTGGGTAACTGTCAACCAGACACCGAAAACTGACGTCACTTCCTGTCTGCGCGGCCTGCACCGGATCTCCAATGATCTTCACTTTTGGAGATACTGAAAGACGCCAAATTCATATTCAAATGTGATAAATCGTATAACTAGAAATTTGTGCCCTCGGGCAAATTATGTCGAGCCTTGGCGCCCATTGAAAAAAATGCACTGACTTAAATACTTGTGCCAAGTTACATCTACTGCCCGCATGCATAAAGAATAAATTATCCCTACAAACTTCAATTTGACCTTTGACCTCTAACTGTGACCTCGACCTTTGATAAAAGAACCAGGGTTGCTCATGACACTCCGATTAATAGAGGTTGACATTCATGGCAATTTCAAGCATGATTGGTCAATGCATTACAAAATTATGGTCCAGACAAGTGTCACAGAGTCAAATTAACACTGTGCATATATGTTATTTTCCTATAAATCATTCATTTTCTTAAAAATCATTCTTGTATATCGTCATACCATCACATCATTCATTTCACAGTAACATTCATAACATTAACAATTTACCCTCATGAGGCCCTCACTTCCATATCATGGTTGTGGTCGTGATGCACGGGCTTTGTTTCCCGCCATAACACGTCATCGCACTATAACAATCAGTCGTAAAGTAAATGGTTTGTGAGACGGACGTGTTGTCATAGTTGTATTTATTGTGTACTTTCAGGTACTTTCAGCAACTGTGACCTTGACCTTTGATATAGGAACATGAGGGTTGAGCATGACACTCCAGCTTATTATGGTGAACATTTATGTCAAATGTAAGACATATTGGTCAATGTACGACAAAGTTATGGTCTGGACAAGCTTCAATTTGACTTTCAAATGTGACCTTGACCTTTGAGATATGAACCCCGGTGTCTGTCATGAACCTCTGTCTCATGAAGGTGAACATTCATGCCAAATATAAGAAAGATTGTTCAATGCCTGAGTAAGATACAGCCCGGACAAGATCTATAATGGCCATTTTTGACCTCCAAGTGTGACCTTTGATTTTGCGCACTGCACACCGCCTCGTGGTGTTTAACAATTATGTCAAGTTATTTTAAAAAGTGTCGATGCATGAGTGAGATACAGCCCGGACAAGGTCTATAATGGTCATTTTACCTTTGACCTCTAAGTGTGACCTTGACCTTTGAGCTAGAGACCTGGATCTTACGCACGGCACACCGCCTCATGGTATTAAACAATTATGCCAAGTTATTTTAAAAAGTGTCAATGCATAAGGGAGATACAGCCCGGACAAGGATCCGGACGGACACAATAACTCACTTACTCACTCACTCACTAGGGATGGGTGGTTGAAAGCCAGGGAAACGGCCGTGTTTTTATCATCAAGCTTCTCCGAACCAATACCCAGGAGACAATATGTGTCCTCCATAGGCTAGGGAAGTGCGGTGTTTTTCTACGGGGTGTGGGTCGTGGATGCAACTGACTGGTGCATAAACCTGGTGCTCATTATAGCCAATGTGCAATGGTATTGATGATACGTACGTGTAACATTGATCGTGTAAGACGCCAATAGATCTATCTCAGGCCAGCCCGAGTAAGCCGCTTGACAATGGATTGTAAGTCCAATGTCCTGTCTTGACAGATTCATGAACATCATCTGGAAAAATCAACAAACATTTTGTAAGATATTTCAACACAACTAGACAAAGTGTTTACTTTATGAAAGATGAATTTCGATATGCAATTTATGTTTTTTATTTTTCCGCTACGTCATGTACCCCGTTTATTTTCCTCGATATAGGTGGCAGAAAGTCGGGGAACCATTCCTTTTTCTAACTTACACGTGAAGAATTTCGATATACATTGCATAATTATCATTTGACATTAATAACATAACGAATGCATGTTATGCTCCATTGCATCATGTGTTTTACCCCTATTATTCATTGACCACCATAACCCCAAAACTACAATGTAACATTGCTTTCTGCAACGACAGTGGCATCGTCTATTGTGACACCTGACATCTTGTTGTGTGTGGCATCGCCCGTGTAGTTGTGTTGTGAGATTACTGCTTTCTTTGTTTGGCAGGTTAAGTTGAGTGCTGCCCTCTCTGTACAATTTCCTGATATATTTTTATAAATGCATATGTGTGTTGTCGATAAAGTAACTTTATATAATCGTATTTCTTTAATTCTCACCTCCGTAACAGCAAAACTACGTGTAGTGTTATCGTAGATGCGAATTGATTTGAGCTTTGTTGCCATGGTCGACGTTAGCCCAGACCACGTGAGCTTTGTCCGCGGATTAGAGGCGTCAGTCCTACACTTCAAGGTCAAATCATGAGTATCGTCTTCCGTGTTGTTTATCTGAACTTCTTCTAGATGTATGTTACTGGGCGGAACTGTAGGATAACACATAATTTGGTGAGTGATGATGAACACCTTATTTTTTTTAATTGAGGGAAATAACTCAAGGTGTCTTATTTAAAGTCGAAAAAAGTGACTTTTCCGCAATAAAATGAGGGGCGATCACTCTAAATTAAGCAATGCTTTCTGTAAGAATATTTTGTATTGCCAAATGCTGATATGTGCAATAAGTTTCGAAACTTTTCATAGGAGTGACTTGCCCTGAAATCAGTGGCAATCATTTTGAGAAAACTAAAAACGAAATATCTAAAATGGTTAACGTACTAGATAGTACATGCTTGTATGTGACCTAGGACACTTTTCACGGACCTGTCGTGTAAACTGTGAATTCATCAATGGCGCAATCTGTGCCATATAGGTATACCACAGGTGGCAGTATCAGTGTTTGGAAAATAAAAAAAAATAAAAAAATCCGTCACTAATTTTTTCATTCACTGAGCTTATGGACGGGATTTTTTTTTAAATATTTTTCTGTCGTTTGCGGAACAAACACTGATACTACCACCTGTGAGGTATACAAGACAGTAGTTACTACATGTATATATACTACACAATAAAATAATACATGAATACATACACTGGACGTTTAGTGTTTGTCTGTTGGTGCATTTCTGATAATCGAGTGATTCGACAGTATAATGTAAACAGCATTCGATGACTTTCCCGTTGTCGTAACGTGTCCATATTTTATCATCAGATATCGCTGAGATGCCGGAAGATGACCAGTCTAGTATTGTGTCAGCTAATTCTTCATTGTGGCCAATATCAAACCAAATAACTTTATAGTCAGTTACACTTGAAGTCTCGTCTGAGGCGTAACATGATATCGGGGAAGTTGAGTTTTCAGTAATAATTGGTGGAACTTCTATTTCAACTGTCAGAGACGATAGATCTATAAAATATATACAATTGTACGTGTACACAGCATGTCATATAACTTGTTTGTAAATTTTTGTAACTACTGCTGTTTGTAATTATATTATATTAAGTGATTCATGGGCCAATGGCCTAAAATCTTGAAAAATAAACTGTAGATCTATATATAAAATAACATGTACTCAAAGACGTTCATACACGTATGAACGTCTTTGATGTACTTAACATCTATTAACAAGATTATTATCTTGCTAGTACTGCCGATATGCACCAGCCAATTGAAACCCCGGTCCCCATCCCCGGGGAATGGTGAAGTATGTATTCTTTTCTTTTCAAACCCCTGGTAAAATCGGAGCTTTATCCTCGCTACCCCCAACCCCATCAAGTTTAGGCGGGTTTAATTAAATTGACTGCAACAACAAAAACAATTATTCGGCAATGAACAATTAACTGATTTAGTTTTAGATTGGATTGAGTGGAGCATGTCCTTAAAGGGACTGAACTCCTGTTGGTAAATTGCAAACTTAATCTTAATAAAATTGCATTTTCTGGCTTTACCTAGACATTTATATACGACTCTGGACTTATACATCTAGAAGAAAAATAATCGCCTAACGTCGGTTTATTAAATTTAAAAACTCTATTGCGTGCCCAACGCAATAAAATCTACTTCAACGTTGTGTAGCTTAGTGTGGTGTTTTCAATGCCGATACATGTTCGGTTGTTTTCGTCAATATAGCGACTTTGATCGTAATTTAATTGTAAGAATACTTTATGTAGTCGTTAAACAGTTTTGTTATTAACACGTCTACAAAAACGTGTTTTTATCATCGAAATGGAGTTTAAGTCCCTTAAAGGCAAAGCACATTTCGGCACATAATTATGTAGGGCGCGTTTGCAAGCATCTAAACTTACTTAGTAGGGTAAATGCAAAGGAAGACTTAGTAAATATATACATTTGTATTTTAAAACAAATTTAGAAGAAAAGATGTTGTAATAATAAATGACTTACACTCTGGTTGGCACAAACACAACAGCGGGAAAGCTACCGCTACAAATATAATACAACGATATGCCTTCATGATGACGTCATAAGTTCTTTAAGTCTATCTATGATTCCCATCCCATCCTTTCTAAAATGCATAAACTTTTTTCACTTTTTTACTACATGCAGAAGTCAATCATAAGCGTTCTTAAAAAGCAATCCCGAGTTTATGAAAATAATGCATTTAGCTTCCTTGTGAATCAATTTCTTTCTAAGTACGATATATCTTATAATAGTACATGTATAATTACTATTGTTTAATAAAATGAACAAACATGAATATTACTTATTGTTTAGCAGTTTCGGTTAAACAATGAATGTTAGTAAGTACTGATTAATTATTTAATTCCTGTTGGTTTCAAAGCTTTCACTGAATTGCGTTTGTTGCGTTGCGTGTGCATGTGCGTGCACGTGTTTGTGCGTGTATACGACAATACGATAACGATAATGCGACAGTACGACAGTGAAAACGCGATACTATATCGTATTATCGTTATCGTAATGTCGTACTGTCGTATTATCGTTATCGTACTATCGTTATCGTACTGTCGTATTATCGTTATCGTACTGTCGTGATTTCGTGTTTTCATTATCGTATTGTCGAGTATCGCGTTTCAAACCAACCCACACATACGCGATGGCCCTAACGGTATTCCGTATATTCCGTAGTTTACATAGAATTGTTCATAACATTGTATACTGAGTACATCTAGAAACCCAACACTGGAGTTTCTGTCAACAATTTTCTGAGTACATCTAGAAACCCAACACTGGAGTTTCTGTCAACAATTTTCTGAGTACATCTAGAAACCCAACACTGGAGTTTCTGTCAACAATTTTCTGAGTACATCTAGAAACCCAACACTGGAGTTTCTGTCAACAATTTTCTGAGTACATCTAGAAACCCAACACTGGAGTTTCTGTCAACAATTTTCTGAGTACATCTAGAAACCCAACACTGGAGTTTCTGTCAACAATTTTCTGAGTACATCTAGAAACGCAACACTGGAGTTTCTGTCAACAATTTTCTGAGTACATCTAGAAACGCAACACTGGAGTTTCTGTCAACACTTTTCTGAGTACATCTAGAAACGCAACACTGGAGTTTCTGTCAACACTTTTCAAACTTTGTATGATTGGCAACCAAACTGTATTTACTTGATGACATTTATTCCATGAACAATGCAACTGTAACATTGTTTTCATCAAGTGCTATCGATGCAATGGAACAGTGCTTGTGTGTATAGTGCGGCTAAAAAGTAACGGATCACAAATTGGTAAAATCCATTTTTTTCAGAATCGTTGTTCTAAGTGAACAGATAAAATATTATTTAATTATTGATTGATTACATATGCATGACGTCCAACACATTGATTAGAAGTGTTTGAACCAGTTGTGAACTTTGCCTAGAGGTGGTACATGTGGAGTTACTGGTTCTGTCGGAGAGTTGTTTCACATGGATTACTTGGACATGGGTGGTTGTAAACGGTGCCAAAGTGCTAGTAGAGTGTCTCCAGATGAAACATTGTCGGTTCATGGCACTTTAGCCAAAGTGAAACCCCCAGTTGACGTCTCTGTCATAGGCATCCGAATCGCTTGATTTGGCCCATGTTCGGACTATCCTGATATTTTTATTCTGAAGTCTAGAACTTTTCTTTTGTGATTTTCTTTCCATTGGCAAACCTTACAATGGATTCGAAGCAATTTACACCAAAATTCATCATGCGTAAATGGTGCACATGGAATTCGTGCGTTTTACGATTTTTTTTGGCGCACGGAAGTTACGTTACCCGATCGATAAAATTTGGACAATGGCCAAGTTCCTACACGATTATACAATATTATTACACAAAATTAAAACATGTATGAGCAATGGAAGTAAGAAAAAATCAAGGATGAAAACGTTGCGTTTCTAGATGTACTGAGCATATTATGTGTGCCATTGAAAATTTACTTATACATTCACATCGTTTGTCCCTACAGTATAATAATATACACTCCCAAAAAGTTGTTTTCCTCGCCACTGAATACATAGGGGCCACCAGAAGAGTTCTAATACTTTTAGTTTTCGGGGGATAGTGCATGATGCTGAAGATGTCCCAAATCCATAAGCATGCCTGGTTCTTTTACATGCCAGGTGTATATAGCACCCATGCATGGGACCTTGGATTAAAGTCTCATCCGAAAGACAAACAAGACTGCGTTCAATAAACGCTTATGCCCCCGTGGAAGCCATGTCCATAAAAAGCTGTAAGTCAATCAGGGGCCATTATTCAGTTAAAATGTTTGATAGTGTTACATGGCTTTGAACTATAAGGGACTTATGATGGTAAACGAATATGCCACATTTGAAAGCAGTGCCTTGATTGACTTCATGTGTGATCTGGTGATACAGGTGTTATACTTCTTTGTCACTGCACTTCTGCAAGTTGCCACCAATTCATATACCAAGTTTCAAGTCAATATTTTAAATACTTTTGAAGATACGCTCCAGACAAACAATTATCATGAAAATACTAAAGGGGAGATAATTCAAAATGTAAGGCAGACAGAGTTATGGTTCTTGGTCCATGCAAGCTACCATCTATTTATATATCAAGTTTTAAGGCAATATCTTAAACAATTTTGAAGATACAATCCGGTCAAAATTTTATTCTGAAAATACTAAAGGGGAGATAATTAAAAGTTTAAGACAGACAGAGTTATATTGCTTGGTCATTGCACTTCTCCAAGTTGCCATCTTTTTATATTCCAAGTTTCAAGTCAATATGTTAAATAGTTTTGAAGATATACTCAGAGCAAAATTTGACTATAAAAACACGAAAGGGGAGATAATTCAAAATTTAAGACAGACAGAGTTATTATTCTTTGTCAATGCACTTCTCCAAGTTGCCATCTATTTATATATCATATTTCAAGTCAATATGTTAAATAGTTTTGAAGATACGCTCCAGACAAAATTTTATTGTGAAAATACTAAAGGGGAGATAAGTCTAAGTCCAAAATTAGGTCAAGGTGAAGGTCAAAATGGAGTCAGGTGATACAGGTGTGTGGAGAGTGGTCATATACAACATCCATGCAAGTATGAAAGCTTTGTAGCAAGCCATATTAATGCTAGAAGAAACGGTCAATTTGGGTTAACCAAGAATTTGGCCTTTCAATAAGTCTAAGTCCAAAATTAGGTCAAGGTGAAGGTCAAAATGGAGTCAGGTGATACAGGCGCGTGGAGAGTGTTCATATACAACATCCATGCAAGTTTGAAAGCTTTGTAGCAAGCCATATTAATGCTAGAAGAAACGGTCAATTTGGGTTAACCAGGGCGGACGGACGGACGAACGGACGGACGGACAGACGGACGGACGGGTGCATTACTATATGCCTCCCGATCTATCGATACGGGGGCATAAAAAATAGTAAATGTTAGTTGGCCAGCCCGGGATTCGAACCCACGACCCCGAGATCAGGAGTATCGTAGATTACCAACTTAGCCGGCTGACTAAAGAAAGCCCAAAAAAGTGCTAACCCACCACATATATATTTCTGTCATGTGGTGTCAAATATTGATGTATTCATATGAATTTTCGCATACCGATACCTGTTTAGAAGATGCAGTTGTTCATTAATTTATTTTGGTGGCAAAGTAGCTAAACTCATTACATTCAGCGTATTGCGTAACCATCGCGCATGGGCATGTGAAAACAATGCCAAAACTTAAATGTACCAAGTTACATCTAATCCCACCACGCATAAAGAAGAAACGATCCGTGCAAAATTCAATAAGGCCTTTGAGGTTAACATTCACGCCAATTGTAAGCAAGATTGGTCAATGAATTACCAAGTTATGGTCCGGAAAATTAGCTTTAATTTGACATTTGACATCCTGCTGTGACATTGACCTTTGAGATAGGAACCTAAGGATTAAGCATGACACCCCTGCTCCCATAGAGGTGAACATTCATGCCAGATGTAAGAAAGACTGGTTAATGCATGACAAAGATGTTGTCTAAACAAGCATCAATTTGACCTTTGACTTCCAACTGTGACCTTGACCTCTGAGCTAGGACCCTGGGGAATAGACATGAAATTCCGCCTCGTGGAGGTAAATATGCATGCCAAGTATAAGAAAGATTGGCCAATGCATGACAAAGATAATTTTTATGGTCCGGACAAGCTTCAATTTGACCTTCAACTTTGACGTTGACCTTTAAGATAGGAACCTGTGGGTTGGGCATGCCTCTCCGCCTCAAGGAGTTGAATATTTGAATGACAAATATAAGAAATATTGGTCAATGCATGTCAAAGTTATGGTCCGGATAAGCATCAATTTTATTTTTCATCTTCAACTGTGACATTGACCTTTGAGATAGAAATCTGGGGGTAGGAAATGGCACGCCTCCTCATGGAAGTGAGCATGCATGTCAAATATAAGCAAGATTGGTCGAAGCACGACAAAGTAATAATCCGGACAAAGTTGGGCTGAAGCACCGTACATACACCAAAAGTGGCGGCTAAGCCTCGCTTACCGTAACGGGCTCGCCAGAAATGATACACCACGACAAAATTCTAGAGATTAAAAACGGAATACTAGTAATATGTTTTAAAATTGAATAATGTGGTATAGAATCAGGGTTTGTATTGAAGACATTACGCTATAATTCTGATCATACTATGGTCTGAAACAACTCAAGAATGTATGTACGGCTTCATATGAATAAACAAATACCCAGCAACTCTGGATTTATCATGTGCGTAAACTGAAAATAAACCAATCTACGCCCCTGGCAGCAAATTAGCGGGACATTATGTCCGGGCCTTAGTTCTCTGGATGGGGCGGGGGATTTGCCTGGAATTTACCTTCTGCCCTAGGGCAGGGATTTTCCCCGGGATTTGAAAAAGCAAAATTCAAAAACCTCCACCCTTCCCCGGTACTGGGGCTGAGTTTCAAATGACTGTTTTACATTCAGTGTCGAAATTCTAGCTTCAAAGTCGTAACCAAGCGTGAACTCGTGATTCATGCACTGTAGAACTATATCCGTATAATCAGATACGTGAAAAACGTGCTGAAATTACAAATGACGTAAAAAATAGAAACTCCGGTTAACATGTGATTCACGTAACGTTGGTAAAATCAAATGACAAGTACGTGCAAAACATGTAAAATCGATACGAATGAGGTTATGGAAATGTTTATTATTAACTACACTTCGCAATAAATATGCAGATGTTGTAGGTTCATAAAAAGCATATACCCAGAACGGGGCTCGAACCCGCGATCTCCGGCTTGCAAGTCAGGTGCTCTACCAACTGAAATACCCTGGCGGACGACAGTACAAGTAGTTGTATCAGTCAAATACTGGCCCTGTAAGACAGAAAACAATGATTGCGAAAGCGACAGGTTGTCCTCCTCCTATAGAGTTTATACTGTTGTAGCAGAACATTGAAGTCATATAGTAATCAGACGTAACAGCTGGTAAAGGTCCCTTACTATGATGACTGTTGGTCGTCTCGATAGTGAAATTCATTACTGAGACATCATTATTGACCCTTTGCTAAGCGACCAATTAGAATTTATATATATTTAAGCACTAGTTATTTGCATCTACGCAGCCCCCCCCCCCCCCCGAATGGGCCGGGATTTTTCATTTTGGTTGGTCAACATCCCGGCAATTTCACGTCCCTGCGAGGGACAGCTGATTGTAAAATCCTCGATATTTCCTCTGCCCCTGACAACTTAATATTTCCCCGAGGTATTGGCTCCTATTTTCATTCTCGTTCAGCCAGCGTAGTTTTCATTTGAAATAGTGGGGACATACATTTGTATATCCGGGCCCTATATTTCCCTAGTTTGGGCGGGGTTTGGAAGTTTACCTTCTGCATGGCACAGGGCAGGGATTTTACCCGGGGTTTGGGAAAGCAAAATTCCAATCCCCACCCTTCCCCGGACTTGGGCTGGGTTTCTAATGACTGGTTACACATTCAGCGTCGAAATTTTAGTTTCAAATCAGATTGTCGTAACCAAGCGTGAACTCGTGATTCATGCACTGTAGAAAGATATCCGTAAAATCAGATACGTGAAAAACGTGCAGAAATTACCCAAAAAAAAAACTTCCCTCGGCAGTGCGGGAGAAGCTGGAAGGTAAATACACGGCCGTTTTCCCTGGCTATCCCCGGGGTGGTGGCGTGGGGAATTACCGGAGACAGGCGGAAATGGCCGAGCTTCCACGTTTGGTCCTCGCACTGCGGTGCTGTCAAGTCAAAAATAGCAGGGGGTCTAACTTTGACCATTTTATAAATTCACTGGCTAAGGGCTAGGGAAATTGCGCGGATATAACCATCTGTATAGGCATACTAAGCCCTTGTGCCATGAGTTTTAACAGGTGTTTGAAAAGGCAAAAGTAAAACTCCCTGACATTTACCGTGGTTTGTCCGTGATTTCAATTGACTGGTGCATTACGGCCTAGTGAAGCCCTAGACTAGTATATACAATGAATGGCAGGCCAATTCAAACAGGGGCCATAGTTCTGCTCAAATGTTGGATAACATGTGCAATGCACCAACCAGATGTACCCATCCACGGGGATGGGCCGGAATTCTTATTTGGGGGTTGTCAAAATCCCCGCTCATCCACGATATTAGACTAAGCCAGTTATTACTATAAACTCAGGGTTCCCACGGTCAGGGAAAGGTCAGGGGAAAACATAATTTTTTCAAGGTCAGGAAACTGTCAGGGAAATTTGAAATTAGTCAGGGAAATTTGGCAATTGGCAAAAGTCAGGGAATTCTTCATTAAGATCTCTATTTGTGCCATTTCCAATGAAGAAAACATCAATAACTGAAAAAAAATTAAATTATGATTACTTTATTTCAATCAACAGCCCTAGAATACTACCTGAAACATTTTGGTTCCATATAAAGCAAATATCATCCCCCTTTTCTGTTTCTATTGCACTTTTTTGCTCTAACAAAAAGACCCGATCGCTCGAAAAGTCAGGGAAAAATGCTGTCTGGTCAGGGAAAAATCAGGAAAAAGAATTTTGTCTTAGAATATTTGTGGGAACCCTGTAGACTAGGGATCACTGGGGCGTAATGCACCAATCAATTTAAACCCGCCCCACCATCCCTTTCAAACCCCAGGAAAATCACTGCACCCCAAGGCCATGGAGAATATACAACATGTAAAATCCCAACCAATTTTCCCGCCCTAAACCAGAGAAATGTAGTCCCGACCGGCAATATATCCCCGCTATTTGGGCGAGGTACAAAATCCCAACATACATCGGAAAGGTAACTAACACCGGTAATTTTCTGACGATATCCCCGTCCCTCCACGGGATGGGATGAGGTGGGGGTTTCATTGACATGTGCAAAATCCACGGGGATAGCCAGGGAAACGGCCATGTTAACCTGCTAGCTTCCCCAGCACTACCGGGGAAATGTTTAGTTGTCAGGGGCCGGGAAAAAACCAGCTGTCTCCCACAGGGTGGTGAAAGGGCGGTTATTTTGACAACCCCAAAATAAAAATTTCGGGCCCGTCCCTCCTCGGGATGGGATGAGGTGGGGGTTTCATTGACATGTGCAAAATCCACGGGGATAGCCAGGGAAACGGCCATGTTAACCTGCTAGCTTCCCCAGCACTACCGGGGAAATGTTTAGTTGTCAGGGGCCGGGAAAAAACCAGCTGTCTCCCACAGGGTGGTGAAAGGGCGGTTATTTTGACAACCCCAAAATAAAAATTTCGGGCCCGTCCCTCCTCGGGATGGGATGAGGTGGGGGTTTCATTGACATGTGCAAAATCCACGGGGATAGCCAGGGAAACGGCCATGTTAACCTGCTAGCTTCCCCAGCACTACCGGGGAAATGTTTAGTTGTCAGCGGCCGGGAAAAAACCAGCTGTCTCCCACAGGGTGGTGAAAGGGCGGTTATTTTGACAACCCCAAAATAAAAATTTCGGGCCCATCCCCGTGGATGGACACATCTGGTTGGTGCATTGCAATGCCTTCGCCATGTTATCCAACATTTGAGCAGAATTATGGCCCCTGGTAGACTTGGCCTGTCATTCATACAGACTAGTCTATGGCGTAATGCACCAGACAATTGAAATCACGGACAAGTAAAGCTTTAAGCTTGTATTATTCATTTCCATGACGTCATTCGTATCGATTCCGCACGCCGGTTTTCTCGTACTTGCGGTTTGAATATTGCCAACGTAACGTGAACCAAGTGCAAATCGTGGATTAAGAAAATTCGTGTTTGGTTTTGACGTCATTCGTAAATTCTGCACGTTGTTCACGTATCTTGATTTTTAGGCTTATAGTTTTAACAATAGTTCGTGAATCACGATTTCACGCTTGGTAACGTTAAGCTGGTTTGAATGAGAATTATGAGATACAGTACTGCTCTGCAACATTTATCCAACCAGATGAAAAAAGTTTGTCTCCCATTATTTTGGGAAAAAAAGTTTGTCGCATGGCCGGGTGGAAAAATAGTTTGTCGCATGGCCTGGAGGAAAAATAGCTTGTTGCATGGCCAGGATGAAAAAGAATAGTATGTCGCATGGCAGGGAGGAAAATAGTTTATCCAAATGAAAACACCAACCCCCCTCCCCTGAACATTAAATGGTCGTCTCCTTAAGCCCCAGTAAAGCCCTAGACTAGCCTATATGGATGACGGGTCAAGTCTACCAGAGCCCATAATTCTGCTCAAATGTTGGATAACATGGCATGGACAATGCAATGCACTAGTCAGTTGCACCCACGCCCCCGACCACGAGGATGGGCCGGTATTTTCATTTTTGTGTTGTCAAAATCTCCGCCCTTCCACAGTCCTGTGGGGACTGCTGGCCCCAAGTTCACAAAGGATCAACTGATCTGGATCAATTTTGATCCTGAAAATAAGTTCCCAATTTTTAGAAGCTTTATGTAAATTGTGTTAGTTACAGCTTATAGCCATGTAGAGAATACCTAATCCCGTTCAAGTTTACATGTTCAAACTATTCAGATCATCATTTTTCTATTGCAAAAGTGAATTATTATACTTGAGACTGAAATTGATCCTGAAAAACGAGGATCAATTTTTAAAATGAGGATCAAGTTAGTAGTAATATAACTGACCATAAAAACTTATTTTAATGTCTTTGAAATTGAAGGATATGCTTTTGTATATTCACATGTAGAAAAATAGCAAGCTTAACCCTAGCACATCTACTGAGTTTCAAAGGATATATATTTGATCTTGATCCTGATCCTGAAAACTAATCCTTTGTGAACTTGGGGCCAGATGGTTAAATCTCCGGTATTTCCTCTGCCCTGACAACTAAATATTGTTCCCGGGGTATTGGTTCCGAAAAAAAATCCAAACATTTTCCCAGCAGTGTTTGGGAAGCTGGAAGGTAAAAACACGGCCGTTTCCCATTGGATCCCCTTGGAGGGGTCTTGGATGCAACGGACTGATGGATAATACACCAGTCAATGAAAACCCCCTTCACACCCCGAGGAAGGATGGGGAACGTGTCGGAAAAGTACCGGAGTTATTTACCTTTCTGATGGGCGAGTGCGGGGATTCTGTACCACGCCAAAATAGCGGGAATATATAGCCGGTCGGGAATATATTTCTCTGGTCTAGTGCGGGAAGAATTTTGTGGGGATTTTATCTTCTGCATGACCTCGGTAGCAGTGATTTTACCCAGGTTTGAAGGCAAAAATCGAAACCCCTGCCCTTCCACGGGGGTGGCGGGGTGGGTTTTAATTGATTTGTGTATAACGCCCCAGTGGATCCCTTGTCTATATTTTATCAATAACTGGCTAAGTCTACCAGGGGCCATAACTATGCTCAAATGTTGGCTAACATGGCGTAGACATGGTAATTAATGGTGTTTATGACGGTTTTGAATAACATATGTGCCCAAGTATGATTCTCGTCCTTTAAGGCACTCACATTCCGTGAGCAAATATAGTATCGATTCCGCACGTTTTCACGTACATTGTAACTGTGGTTTGAATATTACCAACGTTACGTGAGCCACGTGCAAATCGGGGATTTGAAAATTCGAGTTTGGTTTTGACGCCGTTCGTAAACGCTGCACGTTGTTCACGTATCTTGATTTTTATGCTGAGAGTTCTACCAACAGTTCGTGGAGCACGATTTCACACTTGGTAACTCTGGTTTGAAGCCGGACATTTTAACGACACGTAGGCCTACGTGAAAAACGTGTAAAAACGATACGAAGGACGTTATGGAAATGTATATTACAAGTTAAACCTCGCAATAAATATGCAGAAATATGAGTGCGAAAGCGGTAGTTGTCCTCCTACTCGGATAGAGTTTACCCTGTTGTCGCGGAATATCGAAGACATATAGATCTAATACATGTACTAAGATGGAACAGCTTGAAAAGGTATCTTACTATGAGGACGGATGGTCTTCTCGATAGTGAAAATCATTACTAAGACGTCAAATAAAGAAATAAGCATTGATCCTTTGCTAAGCGACCAATAAGAATCTACATTTACTCGTATATGAGCCGTTCTCCAGGAACCATATATTCTTCAATATTTTCACAATTTTGTCACTAAGCCCGGTTTTTTCTGGAGAACGGCTCGTATATATTTATGCACAGTTGCATCCACGCCCCCATCTCCTATGGGTCCACGGGGGATAGTCGGGGAAACGGTCGTGTTTTACTACCCGAACTGCCGGGGAAATGTTGGATTATTTTTCTTCGAACCAACACTGAGAAGGATCGAGTCGATGAGAATGAGAAAAGTATATTTAGTTATCAGAGCGCCGGAAATACCAGAGATTTTACCATCAGCTGTCCCAGGCAGGACCGTGGAGGGCGGGCTATTTTAAAACCCAAAAGTAAAAATCCCGGTCCATCTCCGCGTTAGGGGGGGGGGGGGTGGGCGTGGATGCAACTGACTGGTGCATAATATTGACCATTTAATACGAGCAGCACGGAGCAATTACACGGGGTTTTACCATCATTTACTAAGCCATTGTGCCATGAGTTTTACCATCATGTATAGAAATTTCGAGATACAGGCACATGAAAATGTTCAACAAACAAACTCATCAAAAATTGGTTTGAATCCCACGATATTAAAGTAATGAATACCTTGAGCGCATGACGTTTGCATTTACAATCACCTGTAAATGTTTAATTGAATTTAATGAGAATGTATGACATGCTTGTCATATAAACCATTCGTATCTTAAAATAGATCTTAAATGAGTTCGTGTGGCAAGCTCACCTACAGCCCAGAAAAAAGTTTAGTCCGCTACATGTATCCGCCCAGATGAAAAAAGTGTGTCTCCCATTGTGTTGGAAAAAAGTTTGTCGTATGGCCGAGAGGGACGGGGATAGCATCGGAAAAGTACCGGGGCAGTTTACATATACGATGAGTGCGTTCGGAGATTTTTTACGGCGCCAAAATAGCGGGGATATTATTAAAGCCTGTCGGGACTACATTTCTATAATTTAGGGCGGGGAAATTTCGTCGGGATTTCATCCTCAGCATGGTACTGGAGTGCAGTGATTTTACCCGGGGTTTGAAAGCCCTGACCTTCCACGGGGATGGTGGGGCGAGCTTTAATTGATTGGTGCATTACGCAGCAGTGGATCCCTAGTCTATATTAATAACTGGTTAAGTCTACCAGGGTGGCATTATTATGCTCAAATGTTGGATTACATGGCGTAGACATTGTATTTAATTGTGTTCATGATGGTATTGAATCAAATATGTGCCCCCAAAATGGTATGAGGAAATCGGACACGGAAGGCAGCACTCAACCCAACCAGCCGAACACAGAACTCAGTAACACCACAACACAACTTCACTGAGCAATGCCCACACATAATCCAAAGAAAAAATTCCAAGTCCAAGTCCCCGCCGAAAAAATGCTGGATGGCCCAATTTTACAAAGAAATTATGAATAAAATAGAGGTGATACCATGAGACCGAATGTAACGCAGCCATGACCCGACAAGTATGATTCTCGTCCTTAATGCACCAGTCAGTTGCATTCACGGCCCACCAGCTCAGCCCCGGTGATGGGCCGGCATTTTTACTTTGGAGTTGCCGAAATCTCCGCCCTTTCACGACAATGCAGGTAGATAGCTGATGGTAAAATCTCCGGTATTTTCTCCGCCCCTGACAACTAAATATTGTCCCCGGAGTACTGGTTTGCAGAATTAAATCCTAACATTATCACAGCCATGCGGGGGAAGCTGGAAGGTAAAAACACGACCGTTTCCCCGTGGATCCCCGGGTGGGGGCCTATGATGCAACTGACTGGTGCATAAGGCACTCACATTCCGTGAGCAAATATAGCATTTAGCTTGATTTATTCATTTCCATGACGTCATTTGTATCAATTCCGCACGTTTTCACGTACTTGTGGCTTGATTATTACCAACGTAACGCAAATCACGTGCAAATCGGGGATTTGAAAATTCGTGTTTGGTTTTGACGTCATTCGAAAGCTCTGCACGTTTTTCACGTATCTTGATTTTTACGCTTACAGTTCTTCCAAAAGTTCGTGAATCACGAGTTCACGCTTAGTAACGTCAATCTGGGTTGAAGCCGGACTTTGGCACGGAATATGGGTGAGATATGCCGAGAATCGTACTTAGGGCAAATATTTTGTCAACTACATGTAGTACCATCATAAACACATTAAGATATTAATTTAATGTCTTAGTATATTTATTGTCATTTTTCTACCCTTTCCCATGGATATTTCTGAGGGTAAAAGTACTGGTGTATTGATAAATCATTACTTTATCAATAGTGACAGAAAATTGTACGCATTGGATCATAGTAAAAAAGTAATTTCTTATAAACATGCGTCTCTATTGTTGATTTGTTAGGGCCCTAGCCACCATTGTCATCCAGCCACCCATTATCCGACCTATCAGTCTTTATACGGATACAGACCGTGGTCATTCGCATCGATTCTTTATCCGTATATTTTCCGTTTTTCACGTACTTGTCGTTTGATATATTGTTAGCAACGTTACGTGAATCACGTGTAAACCGAAGATTCTATTTTTGACGTCATTTGTCATTTCTGCACGTTGTTCTCGTATTTTATTTTGCGGGTAGAGTTCTATAGTGCATAAATCACAAGTTCACGCATCTTTTTTGAAGCTAGAATTTCTCGACACTGAGTGTAACACAAATCATTAGAAACCCAGCCCGGGGATGGATGGGGAGTTTTACTTTCGTGTTTTCAAACCCAGAGTAAAATCCCTGACCCTGGGCCATGCAGAAGGTAAAATCTCAACAAACGGCCCCACCTTTAACCAGACAAATATCGCTCGGATATTCGTCCCTCATTAATTCAGATGAAGAATACGCTGGTTCAACGAGGATGAAAAGAGGACGCTAATGACACTTTATGATTAAAGGGCTAAAGTTTAATTTGTAACTTCAGTTAAAGTCCCATTAAGTCTTAAACTGCTATTTAAATAAGCTATAACTTGGTGACCTCTCTACGGAATGATGCAATTTGAGCACTTTAGTCGATTCCCAAATGTGGAAAACACCCTAAGATCGAAGAAAATAAGATAAAACATCCAGATGGTTCGTTGACAAAATGACAATTTGTAAACAATGAATGCAGGATTTAATGTCTAAGGGGAGCAACTCTTGCAAAAATGAGTATTTTGTTCACCATACAATTTGCTAAATACGCCATTTGGTCAACTATTTCGACATATATAGTTCACATTCTATCGTCCAGTACTTGTCATTTGCTAAGAAACAGCCTGGTTGTTCCATGATTCATTGTAGGTAATGGATGATCGGAAGAAAATGTGGGAACAATAATGTGACTTTAATTTCAGATTCTCAACCAGCGTACGCACGTGCGTATTTGCGTATACATGCCTAGCTACTCTTAGCAAAGGGAGGTAATCTAGACAAATTCCGTACAAGGGAAATAAATCGTCTGTATGTCCGGATGACGGAATTTATCGTCAACTCAATCAAACAGGAAGTAGGAAGTTTAATTAAAATAATTCAGTAAGTAAATTAAGGAAATTTGACGATTATTTTGATGTAAGCACTTTGATGAGAGCTGAATTTGTCTTCATATACGACATTATTGAGGTATTGTATTATTTTATCAACTGTCATTGCGTCAATTGTTTGTTACAGTGTCAGCTGATCAGGTTGAAGTTTCTGACACTGACAGGACATTCTTATTATTTATGATTCTCTGCTAGTACGTTCTGTTCAGCTTGTTTAAATAAAGATTTTTAATTTTCTGTACTTTGAGTAACATCGGGGTTTGAAAAAGGTATTTAGGTCATCCTTAGAAAATGCCCCAACGCTACCTACTCATTGAAATCGCCCCTTCTCAAACTTTTTTAGGCCTATTTTAATTGGCAGTGGCTAGGATTATGGTACCGTAATCCTAGACACTGCTATTTTATTTTCCGTATTTAACTACATCGACTTGAATTTTTTTACAGGTTCCTAAAAAATTATTTCCATGCAAAAAAAATTTAATTTGACTTACCTACCCACCTCAAAAATCTGGGGTCGCGTTAGGGCAAACAAACAATATTTTAAGGATGGCCTTAATTTTGGGTCCCTTTCTGGTAGTCAAACAATCTCGACTTCGGGACTATTTTTGTTGCAGATAAAAATCTCCCAGCAGACAGCCCTCGTCTACCTTTCAGGTAGCTAAATAAGGGACAAATTATCTCTAAATGCCTCCGAGATATTATAGCCATTCCATCATTGACACGACTTGTAGAGGCTGATCATCAAGTC
Organism: Spisula subtruncata; assembly: GCA_963678985.1. Lineage (NCBI taxonomy): Eukaryota > Metazoa > Mollusca > Bivalvia > Venerida > Mactridae > Spisula > Spisula subtruncata. Next base: position 1,543,189 of record OY787668.1, read on the forward strand.
TTGATCAGACCAAATTCTGGCCCAATATCTTTGCGCCAAGTCTATTAGCCAATCAGGCCAAGCACTAGTCAAACAATCTCGACTTAGTGACTACTCATCACTAAGAAGGAAGAAAACCACCGGAGACAGAAATTGTGTCTAGCCAAGCATGAGAAGTTACAGTGCGACACACACTAGCTAGGGCCGCTTGATGTAGTAACCCAAAATCACTACAAAGTTAAGTTAAACAAGAAATGTGTCCATTGCATTGGGACAAGAGTTCCCCCATTGGGGTATATAATATAAGTAACAAAGGGCCGTAACAAAGGGCCGTAACTCCGGTAAAATTTGACTCAGCAAAAATTCCATCCTTTATGGTCAACAGGTCAATTATACCTTAAGGTAGTTAATCTGTGAAAGTTCGAAAAATTTGATCCTCCCCAACGGTCTGTAAAGATTTCTGTGAAATAAGAAGTTAATAGCAAATTCTGGAATGTGAGGTGGAATAAAAAGTCTGAGTATCGATGCGTTATTGGAAACAAAACTCCGAAAAGGGCGGTTGGCTTTACAAAATCAGATTATTCCAATTAAGAATGAAGCACGACCTATCAGGTTTAGGACGCAATATCAAAATAACCCTTTTGATCTGGAGTCAACTGTTTTTTTGTTTGTAGCATACTAGTCCTCGTTTTTGCCTGTTATATTTGGTTCAGATCTGTGCGTCTTATTTTGCAGAATTTAACGGAAAGTGTCCCTAACGCCAAGTTATTTTTTTATGTGTATCCTTATTTTATCGACTCAACCGTTTGACAGAGACCCAACAATCACATAAACAACAGAATAATATGAAAATGGCCAATTGGGAGCCCATAGAATCCATGCACAATTTATTCAAGTCATTTTGGAGATATCGCAAGGATTTTACAAATTTTGTGTTAAGTTTAATAGCATGTCGTTTCTCAGAAATAACATTACGCCCAAGATGCTCAACGGTGCATGCTTCACCTTGGTTACTAAAAGTGAAGTCATCAAGTACATAATGACGTTACCATAAAGTAAATTAGCAAAATCGGGAGATAATTGATTGATCTATACCAGCTTGTAATTTCATTACTATAGTTCCAATATTTCAAAATTGAGAAGGAAAGTCTTCAATATATTGATCACCCCTCGTACGTCATACAGGCGGACAGACATCAGAGGGACGGACAGCACCAATGCTATATGCCCCCAACTTATAAATAAGTGAGGGGTGGGGGCACAGCAGATTAGTGTGTATAAAATATGTTTCAGAGTTGGGCTCAAATCCAGTATAAGTAGTATTCTGAACTAAATTTTATGCCCGAAGACAGAATCTGCTTGCCCAGGAGAACACAAATAGCACAGTTTCAACAATTAAACTTGTCCAGCTTGAGAGTAGCCTGTGTACCGGATACTGAATCACTTTCAGTCAGAATTTAGGGATTTACTTAATAATATGTTTCTAGGTGAAATACCCTGGTAGGACACTAAATATTAATTATTTTCTCATGTTAATTTTGCACTTGCCCATGGGCAAGCTGGATGAAAAATCCACTTGCCTGCAGACCAAAAAGTCCAAGTCAGGCAAGTCAGATTTTGGAATTCCACAACCCTGTTACTCAATGGTTGTCTGATCCTTTCTCGTACCATTACCTATCTACATTTCAAAGGCTCATGGAGTATGGGTTGCTGAACATCACTGCTTTAATTGAAGTTAATCAAAGGGGAAAATGATTGCCTTAAAACAAGCTGTGTCTCTGTAGCTTAGTGTTAGCACGCTTGCACCTAATAAGGCAACCCGGTTTCAAATCCAGTTTTAGGAACTCATATTCCCGCCATATTTCAGCAGAATGCTGTATGGCAAATAAAGCGTTTTGCTTGGTGGTTGCCATGGCTCTACCCTACAACCCCTTAACACTAGTATCAGACTGCAGTACACAGTCAACTCGCTGAGCTAGCCCTACATCATAATCCTCTCCTATAATCTGTTTAGGCTCATACAATGTGGGCCATCCAGCAATGTTGCCACCATTAAAGTTAAGCAAAGGTAAAAAATGTGTCTGTCTTGGTGTCTTAACCCATGACCCCTTAAAACATCAGTACAGCACTCAACGAACTGAGAAAATCAGGGGGCGACTGTCCTCAAACTGCTACACCCCTACCCCTAATACAAATGTAGCATTTTAACTGATGCTCATAAATACCGGGTTTGGCCGGTCTGTTGTGGGACTCATTATAGAGTCTTTCTAATAAAACCAGAAATATAACATGAGCATTGGACGGCTTAATTAGAGCCAGGAGCTTTAAAGTTCATTTGGTATTTGGTATTCATTTGGCAGATATTTGGTATTTTCCTCATTTATACACATCATTCACTGAATCGTAAGATTTCCTCTTCACACATTTTGTCCTGAATGTTGTAAAACTATACTCATATTTCCTTAAGTTTAAATACTAGAAGTATGGTTTTTAGGGTTTCATCATGATCCCTGAAAGCAATTATAATCTTACCTTGGCCTTGCTTGATTTACATCAAGAAAAGGTCAGACAAAAGTGAGGTAATTTTGAAATCATGTTTCAATTGCTACCAATTTAATAGGTAAAAAATTGTTTGGTTCTTGTCCTTCCTATATGTTGCAACCATAAATGTTTTTAGTTGAAAATAATTTTAACAGTGATTTCTGCATTTAGCTTTCTATTATTAGGCTGACGTTTGGTTATAAAAAAATGCTGTTTCCAGAGTTGTTCAGGTTGATAGGTTAGGTCACAAGGAACTTTTTAGTGTATGTCAGTCACTTTAATTAAATATACATCGGAAGGGTTATGAACACTTAGTCTTATAATGGAAAAAAATGAATCTTGAGTGGCCAAAAAGAAAGTTGTTTGGATTACTCCAAATGTATTAATATTTAGGGTGCGCTCATGAAATAGGGGAGCATATTTTAGGCCAAAAATTGATTATTTTAGAGTGTGACCTGAATTTATAATTCAATACATAAGTTGATACAGGTAGAATTAAATTGGCCAGGCCAGATTTGAAATATTTCTTGGTTAATAAAAATAGTGACAGTGCCTTTCTTTTATTTGTTTCATAACAGGGGGTGTCAATTTTCTGGATAAATCAGGAATTCCAAATTAACAAATCCAGAAAGAGCCATGATTTCTGACCAAAATAAAAGTTATTTGAAGAAAATATCTTGAGAAATGGGAAAGTTATGGTCAATTTAGTCTGGTTTTGAAGAAATTTCTTAATAAAAACTTAGTTAAATAGGGAAATAATGTGATTATAAGCCTCTTTTTAATATAAGGCAAAAATGGTTGACCACATGATTTTCCTGATTTTGAATTTGGCTCTGTCTACACCCCTGTTCGTAACGACCTTGTTTAGTTATTGGAAAGCTTGGTTGTCCCTACATGCATTAGAATAGTAAGTATTAAAGTAAAATCTTCATTTTACGAGGCTAACATATTTACAATAATGCAATCTTCCATATGGGCCTCAATAAAGAAGTTATTCCTATGGGGTGTAGGAAATAAATTATTATATCTAGCAGCATAATTTATAGAACTCAATTTGGGTGTAGCAGCCTTCAGTAATTTGTTTGGCCTAACACCTGCTATTCAATTGGCTCAATATTTCGCTACAGTTTGATGGAAAGAATAAATCAACCCGTCTAGATGTAATATGTATAACACCTGGAAATATCTGATCGAATAACTAGTTGCTAATTACAAAAAAAAATGTAATTGCATAAAAGCATAATTTAGTTCCATGCCACATGACCTAAATTTTAATACTAAAATACGATTTTTCAGTTTTTTAAACTTTCTTAGTAATTTAAAACTGCTATTACAAAACATGTTGAGTAATTATTACAGTACTTTTAATCCGTTTCTTGGCCAAGTTTGCTAAGAATTTTATAATGTTAAGTTATGTTACAGTTTTACTTTTCTTCAAAACCAATGAGGACCATATTGAAAATTGGTCTAGAACCAAATATGTTATCCACTATAAATAAAGTCGTTATCATCATCAGCATCGACATTGTTGTCATCATCGACATTGTTGTCGTCATCGACATTGTCGTCATCATCCTCATCGACATTGTCGTCATCATCCTCATCGACATTGTCGTCATCATCCTCATCGACATTGTCGTCATCATCATCATCGTCATCGACATTGTTGTCATCGTCTAAACCATATTATTTAATTTTTCTTCTTATGTTTTCTGTTGTATCAGGAAGCAAAGGACTGTTTGGCCCCTCCTCATCAAAGTATCATGCATCTGCATCTATCAGTTTCTTTTATAATTTATGTCTATCATGTAACTCATGTCAAAGCCTTAGTTTATTGATTTAAGGTCAATTGTGAAACAAGTTTTTCCAATTTATATTTATCACTCTCTACACCTCATTCCTGATGTTATCCATCGCCACGAGGGTATGAGAGAAGAGAAGCATGTTTCCTTATATGCTGAGCGTCTAGCAAGCAACTTTCTGGTACCATTTTTATTGTGTCGCCTTTTCTAGGTATTACTTTCTTATATTTGGCATCAATGTTCACCTTAATGAGACAGAGGTTCATGACCGACCCCAAGGTTCATATCTCAAAGGTCAAGGTCACAGTTGAAGGTCAAATTGAAGCTTGTCCAGACCATAACTTTGTCGTGCATTGACCAATATGTCTTACATTAGGCATGAATGTACACCTCCATATGCTGGAGTGTCATGCTCAACCCTCAGGTTCCTATATCAAAGGTCAAGGTCACAGTTGCAGGTCAAATTTCTAAAGAAGCTTGTCTGGACTATAATTTTGTCATGCATTGACCAATCTTGCTTGAAATTGCCATGAATGTCAACCTCTATTAATCAGAGTTATACCTGGTTCTTTTCTCAAAGGTCAAGGTCACAGTTAGAGGTCAAAGGTCAAATTGAAGAGCATAACTTTGTCACCTTATGTTCAAATGACTCAATATTTGGTATGCATGTTTCTTGCAATAAGCCAAAGTGCAGTGCGCAAGAACTATAACTTGTCCTTGCATCGTTTTTGAATTATGTCCCTTCCACACAAAAGGCACAAAACTAGTAACTTTGATCTGCCATGGGAGAACAAGTCGCGGAACGTTGTTCTCCAACGCCTGTAAGAACAAAATTTTAATGTGTGACGTCACCATCCTTTGGTGCGAAACAGTAGCGCCAACGACTTAAATTTGTTATTGCTGACGTTGTATTGACCCAGTAACTATGATAATAATGATAAAAAGAATGCGCCACCCGTTGTCTGACAACTCACGACGGTACCTACATTATTGCAGTTAAAGTAAGGTTAAGTCACTAACAACATCAATTCTCATATTTCATGTAGTCAGGCGACACATGCGACTCGCGGAGCTTTTATTTCGTCTTTGGTATGACGCGGCCTAATGAAATAATAACATCGCTGGCTTAGAACAAGAAGGTCATAACTACCAAATCGATATATTGAGAAAACAAGAGAAAACTGTCTGTAATTTACTATTTACCTATGGGAAAACACGTTTTTAAAACTTCATTTTGGTCAATATGACAATTTCAGATTTTCATGAAAATATGCTCATAAGTAGCGCCTTGTGAAGCAGATTTCAAATATGTATGAGTCTTGCAAGGTCGTACGAGGTAGTTACAACCTTCCGGTTCTAAGCCATCGATATATTCATTCAGAAAGGTCAAGATCCAAGTTAATTTGTTTACACTACAACCTATTGTCAATTCAAAGATCTCTGTCAAAACCGCGTAAACAAACATTCAACCCGGGCGATTATTACAGGTTTCTCAGGATTAAATTCTACCATCATATTAAGTACACTTATATGATTAAAACTCTAATGGTCCTATAGCGTAGTGGTTATACTTACTGCATTTCGTTATTTAGAAATGAAACATTCTGGCGGTTTTGACAGACATCTTTGAATCTACAATATATCTTGAGGTTGATTTATCTACAAGTTCAATACATGATGTGAGTGATATAATTTCCTTACATATTGTTGTTGTACTTTTACTTCCTGCATTTATAGTTTCCAATGGCCTAGTTATCTGATCTATCCACATTTCCCATGATGATATCCTTCTCTCTCTAATTGCATTTTAATTATCACATGACCTGCGGTGTAAGAGTGCATTCAAGCTGTGCCGGAAAAATTGTTTCATTAATATTTAAATAATATTTTATTAAACTCGTTGACAAAAAATGATACTCAGAGCCTTTGTCAGCCAGTTTAATAAAAATGGTAAAGAATGAGCACTTATTCAAGATCCTCTATATATGATGCATTTATTATTTGTATTATACTGTAAAATCATTTAATTTTGATAGGACAAAAATTCATGGTTTTGGTAAAAAATACAATTTCGATGGGACCTTAATTCCTTTCGTGGAGTTTGGATTTCAGTTGATAAGTACAAGGGGCAAAATTATTGTTCAATTTTGGATTTGATTTCGTGGTTGAATGTGAACCACGAAATCCACGAAAATTTAATCCCCCACAAAAATTAATGATTTTACAGTATGTTATTTCATACTAATGTATCAAAGATTGATTGGGAAACAAGTTGTTTGAAATTCCATATTTTAATTTATATGAATCACTCTCAACACCTCATTCTTGATGGCATCCATGGTCACAAGAGTATGAGTTGGGTCAGTTTCTTTTTTTGCTGAGCATCTTGCAAGGGAATTGCCAATATCATTTTTATTTGGTCATTGGTGCGACCTTCAAGTAGCGTGGGATCAAACCTGGGACCTCCCTCATGTCTAAGCAGACACTCTTCCATACTGTGACCAAAAATTTATTTCATTGTTGAAAAACATTGTAAAATAGATAGAAAACACATACCGTATAATATGTTAGAGATTTATATGTGAATAGACTTATCTCCTGGAATGTATGTAAGTGTAAATCAACTTATTAATAAGTGAAATAGGAAGGATAAGAATTTAAAGGCTAAACTATACGATGTTGGCTTATAGTGTACCCTTATGTGTTCTTGAATAGAGCTCCATGGTTAGACACGGCGACAATTCCTTACTAATTACCTATTACTAAGACCTGCCTTCCACTAGGACCCCAAAGGGTTCCCAAAGCTGAAATTCACCTGATCGGGATGGTTCGGCATGTCATCGTGGTGTTCTGGAACCCATTGGCATCATTCCACAACGCTTCTGGAAGCCTGCGGGACCGAATAATCTTTGGCATCCAAATTTTTTAATTTTTGAAATTTGGACGCCGAAGGTCTTGTTCGGTAGTGCTTCGGGAGAGCCTCAGTGTAATCGGCAACAGTTTGGAGTGTTCTGGAACCCATCAGCATTCACTCCGCATCATCAGGACACCTTCTGCGAGTCTTCGTAATCATTTAGCCATCCCGAACGGTTCCTGAAGGAAAGCCAAATAGATGCCGAAGGCTCCCCAAAAACGCCAAATGATAGCGATGCCGTCAGTTTGCCGATAGGTTGAGATAGTAGCTTGGCATCGTCAATATACATCAGTGACCTTTCAGCAATTTATTGGTATCAATTCGTAAACCCTTCCGCATATTCAGCAATGTTACAGCATCCTTTCCGCACGATCAGGAAACATTCGGGACAATCTCCTGAATTGCCGGCATTCAGTTGCACTACATTCGGCTACTTTGGATAGGCTTCCACATGTATACAGTGTGCGTACTGCAACCATTCGTATACCAATCTGCAAATACTTCCCGAACAAGCACCATGAGAAAGCTCCGCCCATTTTTATTGATAAATGATCCCGAAGGGTTTCCGAAACGAGCAGATTGTAATCAGCATATCCCTTCGACATAGCATTATGGTCTAGTAGACGGCAGTAAATGTACAATTAAAATTAAGAAATAATGAAAATTGCTTGTTAAAATTTGTATAACAGTGAAAATTGCTAGTTAATGTACAATGCCAATTAAGAAGTGTTGAAAAATGTTGGCTAGTACATTGTACGACACTTGAAAACAGTAAAAATTAATTAAATTTAATTTGTGTGGACAAGTTAACAACAAGCAAACAATTTTTAAGACTGCCTCAGGTTGAATTATTTACCCATCTCTGATGAGTTATCAGTTATTCAATGCAGATTTACATGAATTAGAATATACAGTATCTGGATATTTAAATGTGGTTTAAATATTGTGGTAGGTATTTTATTGCATTAAATTCTTCTCTGAATGGTTATATCGAGAATGTTGTAAGTACAAAATTAATATTTTGAGAAAACAGCAAGACTGCCTGACATCACTCTTTACTGATGGTTTTTAAAACAAGCTTTTGCAACTTCAGTTTGGTCAACATGACATGTTCTGATTTTCATGAAAATTATAAGGCTCATAAGAAGCACCTTATGATGCAGATTTCAAATATGTAACAGTCTTATAATGTTATGACCTTCAGTTTTCTCATTATATATTATTCAGTGCTGGGCTGCTGTTTTGATTTTATGCTTGATGTCCATCGATATATACAATATTTTTTTATTGGATATTAACTGTATGTCTGGAAAGTTGTCTACACTTGTTCTCCATAGTCACAGGTCAGATTTGAATGAAACTTCACAGGGATTGCAGGGCTTTCAGTAGGCTCCAAAAATGAAGAGTCAAAATTATTCTTGACTCTCATTTTTCAAGAGTCATCAAAATATTGCAAGAAAATTTGTACTGTAAGTTAAGTAAATTTGACTCTTGACCTTCAGTTTTAAAGAGTCAAAATGGACACTTTTGTCAAATTCAGGAATCAAAATGCAGTTTCATGAGTCAAATGAAGGTCCTGGATAGTTTGTTATACAAGCCTAGTTGAGCAGATTGCCTGGATTGTTTTGCCATGTACTGGCATATTTTTTGAGATATACGTTTTTGTGTCAAAACGTTTTACTGTGGGTATAACATAATCCTATCATTTCTGATAAAAACTGCATTGTTTATAATTTATGGAAATTTCGTATAATCACATAATATTATTATAATTGACATTATGCCAGTTGTCAATCTATACCCTTTAAATCGATTTTAACGATTAAATTATAACCACATTGTCCAATGGATTAACTTCGCCAAGCAGACTTCAACAAACATTCAGGTGGAGCAATCTCTTCTCTGGCGTTACATCAATTGTGGGACAATTGATGTGATCAGTGTTTACTATAGCTTAGCCACATTGACATGAGCATGACCTATTGATTACCATAATTTAACAGTCCATATATATTGTCTACGTTTTCAGCACCGACTGTATCTTTTCATAATCAGGGAGTATCACGATGACGCTCGAGATGTAATACAAACACAAATCTTAAATGCCGATATCGTACGATTTGCTTGCGGAAATTGATATATTCAAAGCAAGGACCTTGTAATATATTCTTGCAAAAAGGTCAGGCTCAGGTCAAAATAGCCAAGCTATACCTAAAAATGCACCATAATAAATAGTGATGTGATTTCTTTGCTTAAATTCAAATCAATTTTTTTTCTTTTATAGCTGAACAAACACAGATGAGCTGTTTGAGTTAAAACAATGAACATTCCATGAGATTCTACGATGCCGCCTACAAGTATAGTTTGTTTGCCGGATATTTCCGAGGAGGTAAGTGGACAGTTTACAGAATAAGAATAATGACTTCTTTATGGATTACATATTTGACATTCTAACACGATTCGCGGATTAATCCAATACACAAAGAACGAACCGAACCATGTTTTATTGCCCCCATAAAACATACCTATCAAATTGGCTGTTTCTATCACTTGACATATTTATGAATGAATGAATGAAAGTAAACTTTATAGTAAAATTTACTACGAGTCACGATGACAAGGCGAGTTGCACGAGAATCCAGTGTTAAATCTATGACGCATCTATTTTTAGAAACTCCAATATATGCACTCGTGATTTAATTTTTCCGCATCCGAACTCCTGCCCGTGTTTTATTCACCGACAATAAACGCGAACAGATTTTTATTTCTTAAATAAAAATCATTTGTCAATATTGTCCACTGCACAGTGACTTTGTAACAACATGCAGAAAAACGTAGCAAAGGTTATTCTAGAATTTATTTTGAATTTTCAAATATTTGATATCGTCCGTTGCCTTATAAACTACATGTTAAAATTAGAAATCTAAGTCATATAAAAAAAGCCAAACCTGGAGATAACTTATGTCTAATAGTGGAATTTCTCTTAAAGAACAAGGAAATCCCAGACACAATCAAACCCGTATAATCCTGTATGTAGCTAGTACAAAATGGCTTTTGAATGGCTTACGTCAAAGTAATTTTTATGGTCCTGAAAATTTTAAGATTGCGTGAGTAATTTAATAGTTGTGGAATTGATGACATGTATGTTTTATATTTAAAGGTTACTGGAGATGGTAAAGTTAATATAGACTTCCTACTGCCAAATGGAATGTTCATCCCAATACCTGTGGACTTCAAGAAACCTCTGGACATCATAAAAACAGTTTGTACACCTTTAATACCTTCACATTCTGTTGTACACATATCAATGGCTTAGAATGAGAAGGTCGTAACTACTACTACGACCTTATAAGACTCATACATACTGTATAGCGGGTATATTTCGCGGGGGTTTAATTTTCGCTATATTCGCGGTCAACATCAAATGCGCGAAATCTAAACCCCGCGAAATAATCACCAAATATATACAAAGGGAGACAATGCATCAAGGAGCTTTAAGAAATATTCCAACATTAATTTGCAAGACGTACAAAACGACACATTGTGTCGCTTTAGTAAAATACGGTTATAATAAATAAACAATGACATTTATAAAATATTATTAGAAATTGGATATTTGTAAAGAACGTGTTTAAATCTCTATGCATGCATATCAATTTCGTTTGAAGGTTTGAATTGTAAGCATTTTTATCACACTTGTTCAATTTTAATAACACTTTTGTTTGCGGAACGTGTAAATGTTTGCAGAAATAATTATTCGTTTGTAAATAGATCTACGTATTTTTCTTGTGTTAGCCGTTGATGATCAATATGTTTGGTTTATTGCATTTCTTTATCTTCGCAACCGGATAATCCTTATGGGCGAGGCCTCCAGAAGACTTTTAGTACTTTTAGTGTTTGGATACAGAAGATGCCCTAATTCCAGAAGCTTTCCTTAGTTCTTTTTGCATGTCATATGTATAGCACCCATACATTGGACCTCGGTTTAAAGTCTCATCCGAAAGACTATCAGTAATTTTAGTTGGCCAGCCCGGGATTCAAAACCACAGCCCCGAGATCAGTAGTGACTATTATACTCGTACTCTAACCTTTACCTCCCCTTCCATGTTTACCAACAAGGTTTTAATTTCGCGGTCAATGCCGTAAGCGCAAAATGAAGACACGGTGAATTCAAAAGGATCCAATTAACGCGAAAATTGGACACCGTGAAATATACCCGCTATACAGTATTTGAAATCTGCTTCACAATGCGCTTCTTATGAGCCTACTTTCATGAAAATCGGAAATTGTCATGTTGACCAAAATGAAGTTTTAAAAACTTGTATTTCATTAGGTAAAGAGTAAGTTACAGACAGTTTTCTCAATATATCGATTTTGTAGTTACGACCTTCTCATTCTAAGCCATTGATATGGCTGCCTAAATTGACATAATTATTCTCTTGTCAATTTATTTGAAACAATGCACATAGAGGATCTTACATGAGTGTCTTCTCATATTGACTTTGATTATTTATCTAATGAGTTGGATAAAATTGATCAAATATGAGGCTCTGTGTTCAATTCCCAGTCAAGGTATGTCAACCTCTACTATGAAAAATTGATGTCAATGACATTTTTTCTTCTTGAATCAACGACCATACATTTATGATATATTTTGAGAAATGTTTTCAAACCTGAAAAAGCAGTATATTTAAAGTTTTTCTCACTGCCTAATCCTGTCAATGTACCGATATGTTTGGTCCAATGTGACAAATTTTTCATGATAACAAAGATATTCTGGGGTGGTATTCACAAAGAATCTTAAGTGAAAACTTAGAATTTCCTCCAAATCTTACAAAAGTGTATCGGCTTATTAACGGGAAAAATAAGACTATAAACTTTTTTCATTGTTTTGAATCATTATGTGAAGCGCTTCAATTATAATCAAGAAAATATGAGCTATTCTTAGTTTCTTGCAAAAAATGTGCGGCTCACTTCTTTAACTTAAAAAAAAATCAGTTTTCACTTAAGATGCTTTGTGCCTATTGGCTCTGGGCCCTTATTCACCAACGCTGTAAGTCTAACATTCAGACTTAGACTTTATATTGCCAAATGTTCAATTCGCCCTCATGTTGAAAAAAAATGTACCGATTTTGATACAAATTGGTATACATGTTTAGCGGGTAACAACAAATGATCAGATAAAATTTCACATGGTTAAATCGTATCGCAAAGAAACTTTGTATTGCAAAGAAATGGCAGTGATTAGAAATGTTGTCAATTTTAAGTCTAAGTCTGAGTTTTTAGACTTACAGCGTTGGTGAATATCGGCCCCTCGTATTTACTTTCTGATATTTACTTGTATCATATTTCAGACATTATGGGAAACAGCCCGAAGGTTGCCATTATTTGAAGTACTGAAGGCAAAGGACCATTACTACTTTGAATATCTGAATAGAAATGGAGAGAGGGTATGATTAATTACTATATAATCTTCACCGTATTTGTTGGTTTCAAAATGTCATTGAGTTATAAGTCACAGGCCCGTGATGCCATTTTATGAAGTGTTTTAGAATTCTTTTGGACCATAATTCGCATGGAGGGCCTGTTATTAAAGGGATTTATATGAGGTTTGGAAAAAGTCTTTACAAGATTACACAATTTATAGTAAGGGTACATATAGAATTTACGAGTCAAATATGTTTTTTTGAAATCAATAGAATTAATGTGAATTCAAAGCACTTGTGAAATTGCAAACATTCGGTACAATGAAAATATGATTTTACATTTGGTTATAAATATTTGTTGTTATTTATACTTATATATAGGAAGAGGTTACGGATGAAAGTCTTCGACTCAGTGAAATACGCCCAATCGGCAAATTTCTACGCATTCAGGAAAGACAAGATTTGGAAGGTTTTCAGACCATAGATAAACAGATAGTTAATTTACTGGGCAGCAAAAGTAAGTTTAACATTTGTTCCAGGATATTTTTATGCCCCTGCGTATACTGATTATAGGGATTTACTGTCCGTCATTTGTTGAAACTTAAAGTCCATGAAGGCATTGCTTTCAAACATGCCATACTTACTTACATTTATAAACACATAACAAATTTCAAAATTAAAACACTTTCCAACATTTCTACAGAATTATTGCCCCTGATTGACTAAGCTAGTTATTATGGACCAGGACATAAAAATCTACTGAATACAGTCTTGTTATGACTTGTCTCAAGTATTTCAGTACATGTATTGGTGAATCTATGATTGACCGTCCTTTATGGTCGAGTGGTTAAAACTTCTGCTTTGGGTATGATACATCTCTGGTTAGATCTTGAGCCACCATGTGTCACAGTCAGTAATAATTGTATGGTGTACGGTCCTTGCATGATGCTCAGTGAATGAGACTAGTTCAAGGAGAGTGAGAACAATTATAAATCTGAGCCACAACATTAAGTTGTTACATTACAATGAAAAAGTTGGAAATTGGACTTGGAATGCAGCACTCAACCTTAGCAACCTTAGAAAACATAAAAACAGACCACAAATACACTGAAAACTGTGCAACGGACTGAGAAAATGAGAAATGAACGTCATAACTATAGAATGTCTTGAGTTACAACCATCAAAGAGTTGAAAGTTTCAAGTCCCCGCTATCAAATGGCTGGAAGACCTTGTTTCTAAGCTACAAAAAGCTGAATGACCTAGTTAACATCTCAGTATACATTTGAAGTATTCATTTCAAAACATTGCCATTCGTATTTACATACCTGCCAAGTTAGTTAAATCCAAAATAGGAGTGATAAAGCGAAATATGTCACAAGATGCATTTAAATGTGTTTTTAAAAAGAGATTTAGATGCATATTCAAGGAATGTATTAATTCTAGTGGTTATAACTATGGGACAGAAGATAATTAAATGAACCGAAATGTACTTTAGTGCAAGGTGGGTGAACTTGGAAACCAGAAATTTATCAACGAAAATAGAAGTAACTCAACTTTAATAGGAGTACTTGGCAGGTACTGTAAAATAATTTAATTTTGATGGGACGAAATTCTTGGGTTTGGTAAAAAAGACCATTTTAATGGGATGTTAATTCGTGGATTTTGCATTTCAGGTTATAAATAGAAGGGTCAAACTTAGTGTTCAATGGGATTTGATTAAGACGAGCCACGAAATCCACGAAATGTTATTCCATGAAAATTAATAATTTTACCGTATTATTGTTGTATGATACAAAGAATTTATCACTCGTTGTCAATTGATATAATATTTACCTATATTAAACTTGTTCAGGAAATATTTAGCTCTCCAAAGGCTTGCTTCATTAAATTTCCAGAACACTTTAATATAAGGTTTATATCAATTGACAACTTCTGATAGATTCTCTATATACATATCAAGTATTCATTTCACAACATCGTATAAAGTTATATTTCAATGAGTTATGATATCTTACAGTTGGTATGCAGATGCATGCTGTACCAAGAACAGAGGAGGATGAATTTAGAAAGAAAATGAATAGTTTTGCTCAGACCAAAGTTCCTCAAAGAAATGTAAGTTAAGTTTGGTATATATCATGACCTGTGACTCAATTGGCAAAATGCGAGTTGTCAATCAATACCCTTTAAATCAATTTTAAGGGTAAATTTTAATCACATGGTCCAATGCATTTACTTGAAACATTCACCAAGCAACCTTGACGCAACCTTGCACAACCTTCGACGCAACCTTCGACAAACAATCGGGTGGAGTGATCTGTCCTCTGGCATATTGTCAATTGTTTACATACATGTGGGGTGATAAATGCTATAATTGTTAATGTTATTGTTTCATGAAATACGCGAAATTTCAAAAAAAATTATGTGGTAGGGTCAAACCCTTATTTTCTGATTCCCTAGAAAATGTGTATTTGGAGGGGATGCTCGGAAAGGCAGCTATCTGGAGGGGCAAAACTCGAAAGGGGCCATCTTGAAGGATTACACTAGAAAGGATTAATGTTTGTGGAAGGGCTGCCAAGTGGGGCTGGGCTAGAAAGGGGCCATTTTGAATGGTTACACTAGAAAGGGCTCATCTGTTGAGGTTGTAGAAAAAAGGAATCATGTTTGTGGAAGGGCTGCCAAGTGGGGCTGGGCTAGAAAGGGGCCATTTTGAAGGGTTACACTAGAAAGGGCTCATCTGTTGAGGTTGTAGAAAAAGGGAATCGGGTTTGTGTAGGGGTTGTCGGATGCGGAACCCTTTTTCTTTATTTATGCTTGTATACACTAGGCACTTAAGTTCAATCTATGTGTTCCTATATTGCAGGATTTCCAGGCGATGTTTGAGACCAAGTATCCATTACGATTACGGAGTTCAGATAAACTACCCGAAGAATTGCGTAGCAAACTCAACAATGGATATTTTGTGGTTTCTACAAAAGTTAAAGAAACAAAGGTAAAAAAGTTTTTTTCTCTGAGTTTGTCTGAATTATATACAAATTACAAAAAATGAGTCCTTGCACCAATTGCAAAATTACAAGCAACAACAGTTTCATACCTTTCATCAAATGTGATTTTAACATTTTTGAAACCATTTACACTACTAGTTCAAATGTTGTTATATTTTGACAGTAAACTTATAAGGCGTTCCCTATAACTTTGATTGTTTAAATCGATTTAGGAATATTATACATTAAATGAGAATCATAATTGCTTAAACTCCTCAAATTTTCAACAAAAATCTCCCACTAACTACCGAGAAAAGAATGAAAACATATTTCCGTAACAAGCCAAAATAGTCACGAGTTGTTTCCCTTTGACCACATAATAATAATTTGCTGGAAGCGATAAATTATTATTGGTGATTTAAATATATTTTTGAAATTATAGAGACATATTTGCGCACACTTTCTTCTGACAAATTATGTAATTGAGTTGAGCCTTTAAAAAGCTTTTGTATGATGGTACGAAGTGTGGCATATTTGGTACTGAAGTTAACATATTAATGATTTATGACTGTATTTTTCGATGCTTTGGGAGGGTCGACTCAGTCTGTAGTGCAGCATCTTTAATAAATGTTCAAAAAAAAATCTTGTTACAAAATATCACTTATAGGTATTAAAATAATATTTGTTAAGCCTGGATCCCACTGAGCTTTTTTATGCCCCCGTATCGATAGATTGGGAGGCATATAGTGATTCACCCGTCCGTTTGTCCGTCTGTTCATCCGTCCGTTCGTTTACTTCGTTCGACTTACTTTAAATTTAGATAAATTTGCTTCAGGGGGCATTGAGATCAGAGATTTTCACAAAATGTTCGAATAAGCCAGAAGTTTCCCCTAGTAAAATATGTGGATCCTTTTCCCGAAGCCTTCCGATGCCCGTTTATTAAATTGGGAGTTCAGTGCCAATGTAAAACTGCTCACTAGAAAACCACCTTTAATACTGTTCACTTTCACTACAGACAACATTCCTGATACAGTCACACATCGAGGATAATGCCGACACAATTATAGATAACGCAGTAAGAAAATGGCAGCAACGATCTGTACGACATACGTACGATTACGTACTTAAGGTAGTAGGACAGGAGGATTACCTCTATGGTGGTACACAGTTACAGAGATTTAAGGTAGATGTCACATTTATCATAGAATAGTTACCACAATTTGTCGAAATTTGTAAAGAAATTTTTCCATTAGGTCATAATGTTTTTCAAAAAACTTAATTTCTCTTTATTTATCTTTAAATATTTAAATTCTTGATTGAAAGTTTGCTAGAAAGTTTTTCTTAAAGTCCCTGTTAACCAATTCCCACCTTTTAGTAAGATCTATTTCTGACAAAAGTCTACTTATACCTGGGCCTGATTGACATGAGCCTGACCTATTGATTAACTTAATTTAACAGTCGATATATTGTCTACGTTTACAACACCGATTGTATGTTTTCATAATCGGGGAGTATCACGAAGACTCTCGAGATGTAATACAAACACAAATCTTACATGCCAATATGCACAATTTGCTTGCAGAAATTGATATATTCAAAGCAAAAACTTTGTAATATATTCTTGCATAAAGGTCAGGCTCAGGTCAAAATAGCCAAGCTATTGAAAGCATCTCTATGATAAGGTTACCTAAAATAATAATGAGAGCATGCTTTTCTGGTTCTTTTTCCTATGTAATGCCTTGTATTTAACCTCAATGATAAGACGAGTTGTCAAGGGGTTGTTTGTATTAATGAAGCATTTCTTTATATAATTGTATTGAATATTTGATATATTTACAGTATATATACTCATGTTTACAATCAAACAAAGCCCCAGAATTCTGGCTCGTCAACAGAAAAACTATACTTAACGTTGGTAAGTATATTTTGTTACTGTATAAATATAAAAAAAAATATTTTCATTAAATTTGAGGACGAACTAGATCCTGAAATTAAATCCCTTTGAAAAAAACTGAATTAACATGTAACCAGGAGTTTTCTTTCAATAATCTGAGAAAAAAACGCAAAATTGCAATTTTACCAATTGCTGCAAAATGAAAAAAAAAATTACTATGTCATATTCAGTCTCTTGTAGAAAACTTCATACACAACTTCCCAAGCTTTTAAAGTTTTATGCCTCAGAATCTACCGATGTCGAGACATACAGTGAGTGTCCTGTCTGTCTGTCCGTCCGTCCTTTCCTTCGTCCGTCCCAATGTCTGTCTGTTTGTTTGTTTCGTACTTATGTTACAAAACTTTCAACTTAAATAGTTGTTATGGACAAGGGCATTTATGAATTTACTGAATGCAGTCTTGTTTCATAGAGATGCTGTTGTTCTACAGAGGGTTACTCGGGAGAGGTTATACTGTAATTTGTATATATTTCACAGAGAATACAGGCAAACAAAAACAGTTACCGAAGCCTACTCCACCATTGTCATACAGCAAACATCAAGATGCTCTGGTCTGGGATATAGTGGATAACTTTGAATTTATTGTTAATTCTATACAGAATATTGAAATTACGTCCGAACAAGTCAAGGATAATATAGACAAGGTAGGCTAGTATCGGGTGATTTTATAAGCGGATTATGGGCTATGTTCCCAATTGAATATCATATCGTATTTTTCCAATGTCAAGCCAAAAATTCCAAATTTCGATTTTTTTTTAAAATCTGTCAAAAATTGACAATTTTCACGGAAGCACTACTTACATTGAGCATGTGAAACACAAAATTACCTTATATTAACATAAACTTAAAGTTATTTTACACCTATTGGCTTTAACAGGCTTGGGTATTAATTTTGTACTTTTCCCAATTTTGACCGATTGCGGCTAAAATTCCCAATTCCAAAGCCATAGGCTATGTTCCCAAAATAGAAAGAAAAAACACCGATTGTTTTTATTGTACAAATAAATTATATAGGCTGTCAATGAATAATGGCACTCGTAAAAATATGATTTTCCGTGATCACGTGTGAAATTACATTGAAATAAGGAATGTCACTATGTGACAATCAGGGAGCCATAGTAACATTACACATAATTTGAAGCCTGGCATCGTTGATGTTATGTTTCTTTTCCTATGTTGTCTCATACCCGTCAAGTTAGTTAAATCCAAAATAGTGATAAAGTGAAACATGTCACAAGATGCACTTAAATGTGATTTAAACAGGATTTAGTTGCATAAACAAGGAATGTATTAATTCTAGTGGTTATAAATATCGGACAGAAGATCATAAAATGAACCAAATGTACTTTTGTACAAGGTAACTGAACTTGGAAAACCAGAAATTTATCAACCAAAATAGGAGTGACTCCACGTTTATAGGAGTACTTGGCAGTCATGGCGATATTGGAACCAGCTCTCTGAACTGTGAAATTATCAAAATGTTATTTTCATTGTTATTTTTTCTGTTATTTTCTTTGTTATTTTCTTTGTTATTTTCTTTGTTATTTCCACAGAAAACTTATTGATAGCAAATAATTAATTAATTATTTTTTTACAGGTGAAATTATTTGTTGGTCTATATCATGGAAGTGACGTATTAGGGGCTGTAGAAACAACTTCAGAACTGCCAGTAGCGGCTGGTAAATGTAACGTCAACAAGACCCTTGTGTTTGACCTGAAGGTTGAAGATATTCAGACTGCTAGCAGATTATGTTTTGCACTTCATGGTAGAATGCGGGGTGCTAAGGTAAGCTATGAGCATGTATTTATGTTTTCCACTTTGCTTGTGTGGATAATTCTAGCTAACCTTCAGTGTTTCATTTTGGTTTTGAAAACAATGAGTCCTTTTCCATTTAACCTAGAAAATCAATGTAAAAATAATGTATTTTCAAAATTTAACCAGCTAATTTTGTGAGTCAGGGACTTGGGACTAGCCTCAAAATGAATCGCTGGACCTTGTAGTAAATCTCAGCTTTGGGAAATAGTTAAGTTGTTGTTGAAGAGAGGTTGTTGCTCAACAGAGGCCACTCTGGAGAGGTTGTACTGGATAATTTAATTGCTGTGAAATTGTACAATAGCAATACATAACTAATGTTATATTGTTGTAAATGTAATCTGACTTAAAATAAATATGGTATTGTATTGTATCAGTATATGGTGTGTATTCTATGCCCCCCTGCACATCTTGATTAGGGATATGTTGCTTTGTTGCACATGTCAGGTGATTGGTTGATTGGTTGGTCTGTTTGTCGGTTGTTAGACCAAATGGTTTCCCTACAAACACTCTATAACACTTTCCCTGGGGATATTCTAACAAGGAGGATGGCCGGCAACAGATGATTACACTGTTGATTTTAAGGTCAGCAAGTCAAAGGTCAAGAATACTATGACCTTAACTATTTCTGACTATATTGGCCTGCCTTGGGGCATACATGTTTTACAAATATCTCACATAGTAAGGCTTGGCGAATTTTACACAAATCTGACCTTATGATTAGCATAATTTAACACTCGATATCTTGCCTGTATGTATAACCTCGGTTGTATGTTTTCATAGTCGGGCAGTCTCACGAAGATGCTCAAGTTCTAATACAAACACTAATTTGATAAACCTTATTGCACGTTTTGTTTGTGAAAATTTATATATTCAAAGCAAGAACCTTGTAATATATTCATGCATAAAGGTCAGGATCAGGTCAAAATAGTCAAACTATATGTGTTCGTGATAACTACGGTATTTAAAAATAAAATAAAAGCGCTTTCAGAATTCTGAAAGTAAGGAGCCGATTGGCTTATGGGAAAGATCACCTGAGGTGACCTTTTATAGGTCGTCTTCAGATCCTCATAGCGAAGCGGGTTTGAGGATATGATTTTTATCAGATTTATTTTTCAAAAGTTGCTTTCCTTTAACCAAATTCACCAAGCTATATAACTTGTAATATATTCATGCATAAAGGTCAGGCTCCTGTCAAATTCACCAAGCTATATAACTTGTAATATATTCATGCATAAAGGTCAGGTTCGTGTCAAATTCACCAAGCTATATAACTTGTAATATATTCATGCATAAAGGTCAGGTTCATGTCAAATTCACCAAGCTATATAACTTGTAATATATTCATGCATAAAGGTCAGGTTCATGTCAAATTCACCAAGCTATATAACTTGTAATATATTCATGCATAAAGGTCAGGTTTGTGTCAAATTCACCAAGCTATATAACTTGTAATATATTCATGCATAAAGGTCAGGTTCGTGTCAAATTTGCCAAGCTATATAACTTGTAATATATTCATGCATAAAGGTCAGGTTTGTGTCAAATTTGCCAAGCTATATAACATGATGTAATTATTTACTTGCAGAGTTTGAATCCAATAGCCTGGGTGAATATTCCAGTATTTGACTTCCGGTCCTGGCTACTATGTGGAGAACACAAACTGGCTATGTGGCCGGTAACTACGGAGCTACAACTTGAAGAAACGGGCTGCTATCCTCTAGGTAACCAGATATAAATACTGTGAAATAATTATTTTTCGTGGGGGATTACTAGTAAATTTCGTGGATTTCGTGGTTCACAGTCTACCACGAAATCAAATCACATCGAACAATCATTTTGACCCTTGTATTCATTACCTGAAAAGCAAAATCCACAAATTATATATAAGGTCCCATCGAAATTTTCACCAAAACCATGAAATTTTGTCCTATCAAAATTAAATGATTTTACAATATCTTAAAGCTACTAGATCACTTATTTTCGTAGGCAATAAATTTCAAGGAAAATTGGGTAAAATACAATTTTGCGGCTTCTTAATTTAATGGATTACAAAATATCGAAAAATGTATTTGGCTTTCCATAATTGAGTGATAAATTAAAACTTGGAAATATATTTAAATTTATGGTCAAGTTCAATCATAAAGTCAATGACTATTTAACCTGCGTTAAAATTAGTGATTTAAAAGCATTTGTTATTCGTTAGATATTCATAGTCTAGGAAGTTTACTGAGGATATTTCAAAATTACTGATGCTACGGTAATTTATCTGCATGCTAACTGTCTGAAATTATTAAAGGTGAGTTAAAGTATCCAATAATTCAGAGCTGTGTTCTCCAACTCATTATTTAAACTGATTATTATGACAAACAAATCACAAATAAACTCTAGAGTAATCTGCATAATGTAAGAGAGTGGTAAAGGGAAATAACTCACTTACTGATCCCTCTCTTTTTCTTGACTTTCAGGTAGTGTTTCGTTGAACCCACATAACACCATCATGTTAACAGTAAACTTCTCTGATTACAACAGAAGTCCTCCAATTGTCTTCCCTAATGATGAGAGGGTATGTATGATTGGATATACCATTGATTGACAGTCAAAGATGTTATCCGCATTAATTTTGCAAAGATGCTATCCGAATTCATTTTGCAAAGATGCTATCCGCATTCATTTTGCAAAGATGCTATAGCATTCATTTTGCAAAGATGCTATCCGCATTCATTTTGCAAAGATGCTATCCACATTTATTTTGCAAAGATGCTATGCAAAGATGCTATCCACATTAATTTTGCAAAGATGCTATTCACATTAATAATGTTTATGCTGATAAGCCTTTCTCCTTGTATAGTATACTGATAGTATCCATTGACAGTCAAAGAATTTATCTTTTGTATTTGCTTTGAAGAATTCAGTGTCTTATTTACCGGGTATTCACAAATGGTGTATTTATTTAGAGATTAATGATCTATGTACAGATATAAAAGATCTATCACAAGTTGTCAATTGAAATAGCCTTATATTAAACAAGTTTGGGAAATTTTATTAAGCAAGCCTTTAGCGAGCTTAATAATGTTTCTTTAACGAGTTTAATATAAGTTTATATCAATTGACAACGAGTATTATCACAGGACTCTAATAACACAGGAAAAGCATATCTTTCAGCTCAAAAACCGACTCTCCGATTTTCAGCACAAAATGACGTCATTTGGGAGATAGAATGACATCATTTAAATGTTATACTACACTCGTTACGTATAGAGTTAAACGTATTGGTTATACTAACCTGGATACAATGAAATTCATGTGATATCATGGAATTATTGATTTATTTACAAAATAATGATTTCTTTACATAAGAATTATTTATTTACAAAATGATGATTTATTTACAAAATGATGATTTATTTACAAAGTAATGATTTATTTACAAAATTATGATTTATTTACAAAGTGATGATTTATTTACAAAATGATGATTTATTTACAAAATGATTGATTTATTTACAAAGTAATGATTTATTTACAAAATAATAATTTATTTACAAAGTAATGATTTATGTACAAAATGATGATTTATTTACGAAATGATAATTTATTTACAGGTAAATGAATGTGTTGCTCAAAACATGGAACCCCCTTACTCACCCGGTCATCCTGTAAGTATAGTAAAATATAATGCTCTCTTTATTAGCTTTTTACTCCATAAGAATTCTCTGAAACCCAGGCTACAGTCAGCTCGTGCACTCGCTACATCAACCCCTGGAACAAACTGCTAGGAAATGGTTGAATTGGCCCATTCATGCATCTAAAAATAGATATGACAGGTACCAGCACGCGAGCCAATCAGCTATCAGTTTACAAAGTTTGATTATATCCAAGATGGCCATGTTGAAATGTTGTTTATGTGAAAATATTTTTAAACTGTTCTTTTTTGAAGTCTTTTAAAGAGGGTGTTGAGAATTTAGAACGTGCTGATTGAAAATAATCGTCCATATTCGTCCATTTTGAGTTTTAAAATTTCCACATGTTGTCAGAATAATCATACATGCCAGATCTCCTGCATCATGCAGGAGTCTCCTGCATTTGAGACTCTACTCCCGCATGATTTTAGGCAAATTGATCAAATTTCCTGCATTTCTTGGAATACTGGAACCTTGGCATTTTTGGTTTGCATGATGAAAATGATAACAAATTTTAATTTAAATAGCTTTATGAAGCATGGTAATGTCCTACAAGTAAAATAAGTGAAAACTTCATATAAACTTAATTTATTTAAGTTTAAAGTTTGAGCAAGAAACATCTCCTGTATTTCATTGAAATCTCCTGCATTTCCATCACCAATCTCCTGCATAGGCTTCAGGAAAATATGGCATGTATGAATAATTTTCATTTGCTGATTTGTTCTTGTGAAAAAAGCAAAGCGGCCTATGAAATCGCTGGACTCTGTTCAGGATAAGCCAAGAGTATTGTCCCAGGGATTGATGTTGCGAGTTCGGGAGTGGAGTTACCGCTAGGTTTTTGCAGATGCTCCATAAGCCCCAAATATATTAACTTGCAGACATTATACATTGGGGAGAACCATAACTAAGTTTAGAAACTTGTAGTTTGACCCTTTGCCCATGCATATTATATCTAGATTTGTATGATAGAAATTGTATATATTATGTGGGTATAAAAGATGCTTTAACTAAACTTTATACTCATTATATAGTCCATTTAGGGACAATAACATCTTCAAAATAACTCTGTTCTGTATAAACTCTTCTTTAATATTTAGCCAAGAGGGCCAGATTTTAAAGAAGAGTTTATACAGAACAGTGTTATTTTGTAATCTTTATATATTTGCAATAACTTTCCCTATCCTTGACCATTGCATTGTTTCATCATTAAGGAAGTGAATGCCTGTATGTCTTCTTTCTCATGCCATCATGTTGATGGAGACCATCAAGAATGAGGTGTCTAGTGTAAACAATCTGTTATCACTTGTAATTTATTGTCAAATCATTTAATTTTGATGAAACGAAATTTCATGGTTTTGATAAAAAAATACCATTTCGATGGGACGTTATCCGTTGATTTTGCATTTCAGGTAATAAATACAAGGGTCAAAATTATTGTTCAATGGGATTTAATTTCGTTGTTAAAGGTGGACAACAAAATCCATGAAATTTAATCCCCCACGAAATTTAATGATTTCACAGTATCACTACATGTTGTAAAATATTTGATGAACAAATACCACTTAAACCAAGAGTAAACAATATGAGTTTTTAAAAACTAGTTTCACAATCTAACAAAAAAAATGTAAAAATAAATATAAAGTACCATAGTATTGTTTTATTTAAATGTATGAATGCAATCCCAGTCCGGGTCAAGTGTCCTCTTCCTATATATGATGGGAAACTCATCCATTCATTTCTTGAACATATAACTTCCTGTAATTAAAGTGTATAGAGCTATATCGAAATAAATTTTTTTTTAAAGTTTCAAAAACTGAAAAACAATAATGCTTTCATATCCATTAGATCATTTTTCGCTTCAGTTTTAACAGAAACTCCATCAGTGATTTATTGGACATGCAAACTGTTCATTTTCATACGAAAGTGTTCTAGAACACCCTATGAAACTATATGAATCGTCTATTTTTCGACGATTAAATCAAAGTACACAGAACCCATCCAAAGTTTTAATTTGCAATTAAGGTAGTCTAGTATCAAACTTAAAACGATTCAAGTAATTATTTTGACATTGAATGACTGTTAGAATATAGCTCTATACACTTTAAAGGGGATAACAATAATGTTTGTAGCAAACTCACTCTTATTATCTTTGTAGAAAAAATAACTCTTATTTCTCAATATTTCGGCCTATTTGTCTTTTTAAGGGAGCTTTGTCAAACTCAGAATAAATCTACATAAGTCTGACTGTTATTCCATTAGCAGTACTGATCAGCTCCCGCTCTATACACTTTAGGGGTACATGTGTCCTTGTTTATCAAAGCACTTACGTTAATCTTCGAAGTATGCACATTTGTAAATTTTGTATACCATTCACAAATTGTGGTAAATGGACCTGCAGTTTTTAAGTATGCCTCCCACATAAAGCCAGGGAAATATTAACTTTATCTTGGCACCTGTCTGTCTGTATGTAACAAAGTTTCTTCATGCTGTTCTCCGAAACCACTGGTCCTTTTTCCATATATAAACTTCACAATACCAGGTTTTGTGCTTGGTGATAAGCCTAAATGTGCATAGTGTCAGATGATATTTTAGGTCAGATCATATTTGCTGCAGTTATAGCTCTTTGTTGGAACCTGACATTTCCTTCTCCGTAGCTCAGTGATTAGTTTGCTTGCTGTCTTTTTTCGTGACCCAGTTTCAAAAAACGGGTTGAGGCACTTATAGGCCTTTTATATATCATCACAAAGCTGACTGGCAAATTTAAGGCTGTGCTCATTATTTAAACAAAAAAAGTTGTCAAAAATTTATCTAAGTTTCATATTTTGTGGACCATATTGAAAATTGCTTTTGAAACAAGTATGTCATCCACCATAAATAAAGTAATTATTATTATTATTATCATCATTATAATCATTATCATCATTATTATCATCATCATTAATATTATTATTATTATCATCATTTTTATTATTATTTTTTAAATATTATTTTATTATTATTTTATTATTATTATTATCATTATTATTATCATTATTATTTTTATTATTATTATATTATTATTATATTATTATTTTTTATTATTATTTTATTATTATTATTATTATTTGTAGAATTGGCAGCCGCCAGCACAGATGTTACAACAGTTAGATGGAATACTAAATGCCAAACAATGGGACTGTCTTCATGAACAAGATAAAGACATGGTCTGGTTGATGCGAGTAGAAATATGTGATAAATATCCGGATTATCTCCCCCTTGTACTGAAATCTGTCAAGTGGCATAATCATATAGATGTTGCAAAGGTGAGCTATAGTGTATGCAAATATTTTAACAGGGTCCTGGAACCCTCAACCAGGAGCATTTACGTGTAACATGTTATAGCTTGGCCATTTTGACGTGAGCCTGACCTTTATGCAAGAATATACAGTGCCCACCAAAAATATGGATGCAGAGAGTTTTCCTCCATTTACTTGCCTGTATAACACTACTTGCAGAGCAGAGAAGCAACAATGTTTTTGAAGACCAGGAATATTTGTTTATTTAGTGTAAATACAATGCATAGATTGGTACCCTAGGTGGAAAATATTAAGTTTCTTTGCCAGCTTTGAACGACAACATGATCATATAATATGGCAAATTCAGCCCCTTGAACCCCATAGTTTATTTTTAAAATAGAAAATGTTCATCTTTCTATCTGTCACATTTTTTACTCCTTCATTAACTGTTTTTTTTTCAGAAATTGCAAACATTGTTTCCGTCTGACCAAAAGATATGGAATAATTAAACCAATTATAATTCTGCATCTGTCAAAAAGTGAATCCATATTTTTGGTGGGCACTGTATTACAAGGTTTTTGCTTTGAATATATCAATTTCCGCAAGCAAATCGTGCAATATCGGTATTTCATATTCTCGAGCGTCTTCGTGATACTCCCTGATTATGAAAACATACAATCGGTGTTATAAACGTTGACAATATATCAACTGTTAAATTATGCTAATCAATAGGACAGGCTCGTGTTAGCCAAGCTGTACTCTTGATACAACGAGTACTTATAAAAATATTTTGAGATTTTTGTTTGTAATAGAATAATGTCACTGTATGGTAATTTTCATACTGATCTTAAAACAAGTTTTTATGAGCAAAAGTCCACATACTTTTGGATAAACCCATGTATAACATAAATATTGTGATATTCCAAATGAGAACAAATGACAGAACAATGTTCTCCAAAGTGTTGGAGACATACATATTTTGACAAAAACCCTGCTATTTTATTTGAAAACCTTTTATTCCAGAAATTTAGTAAATTCATTTTTATCCGATGACCTGGGTTCAAATCCAGGTAGAGACTGTCATATGCCCACCATATTCAGCAGAAAGCTGACTGGCAAATAAAGGCTAGCTCGGCATAATGGACAAGGCTTTCAACCTGGAAAAAGTGTTTAATGAAAGCAGTGTTGTTATTTGAACAGATGCAGTTTTTACTGAACACATGGAAGAAGAAGATACCAGTGGATCATGCTCTAGAATTATTGGACTTCAACTTTCCAGATAGAAATGTCAGAAAATATGCAGTCGATTGTTTACAAGATTTAAGGTAGGTAATTATATGGAAGCCCAACAAAAAGGTTAATGCTATCAAAGTTGTGTAGTTTCTCATAGAATTTTTTTTTTTCACAAATTTCGATAATTACACTGGAACTTGGTGCCTAGGCCTTGAAAAGTCCTGGATTTGGTGTCTAGGCCTTGAAAAGTCCTGGAATTTCTCACTGAAAAAAAATCCTTCAAAAGTCCTATATTTTGGACAAAAAGAATGTATTCTTAAAAATAGTCCTTGAATTCACGTTCTTTGAGTAGAAAATAAGCAAATATCCTAGAAAACACAATTAAATTATGACAAGTACATTCAAGTGCCCTGAGATTCAGTACCTGGTTACCTGGGGAAGAAATGACGAGGTACGAAATGAACGGTATTTGTTATTATCACGATGTTACAAACTTACACACTGCAGTCAATGTATTTTTTGGGGATAAATTTGCAATTTTTACGATGTTTTAGCGCTGTTTGAAATCATGTGTAGTGAAAATAAATGAAAAGTCCTTGAAAGGTCCTTGACATTTGTTTTGAAAGATCATTAGGAACCATGAAGAAATAAGTTTTATGAAGTGTATACTACAGGGGTAAAAGTTTTCAGTCTAAATACTGATTTCAGTAATTTTAGAAGTAAATCCCGATCACATGCCTTGTTGTTGTTTCAGTGATGATGAGGTGTCCCTTTATCTGCTACAACTAGTACAAGCCTTGAAATACGAGAACTATCTATATTGTCCACTAGCAGAGTTCCTGATGGAACGTGCATTACGTAACCAACATATAGGTCAACAATTGTTCTGGCTCCTAAAGTAAGTACTTCCCTTATCTTATGATCTTTATGAATCTGTCCATTATATCCATCCCCCCCACTCCCGGGGATTGGTGGGAATTTTTATTCTATTTAGGAAAGATAACTCTTTAAATAAAACAGTTCTATTATTTCAGTAATGATTCATCCAGCTAGCATTGAAGAGATGTGAACATACATTTTGGCATACAATTTGATTATTTTTCCAACACAAATTGTGTGCCAAACTGATAATCGATTATGATTTTTCCATCTGATTCCAATCACTACTCTTTAGTTCTTTAACGGGACCTGTTTCAAGTACCGATACACACAAGACTACCTCTGGGTTTCCAACCAGTTCATCTTAAGGTGGTAGGGAAACACTGAAAAGCTTTCTTAAAAATTTCAATGCCCCTGCCAAGATTCTAATTAGGGTCTTTTGAGTGATAGATAAAGCGCTAACCACAATGTCAGAGAATAGCCTGATTGGCAAAGCTTGTTGTGCCGCCTCACTTATTTATAAGTTGGGGGCATGTAGCATTGGTGCTGTACATAACAAAAATCTTGTGTGTTGAACTCCGCACAAACCGTTTGGGGGAATTTCTTCAAACTTTCACAGATTATCAACCTTGATATGTAGTTGTCCTGAAAAAATGGAGTTTTCGTTGTGGTAATTTTTAACTGTTATAGTCCTTTGTGACTTTTACTGTATACCCCAATGGGGGCATCCGTGTCGATGGGCACATTTTTTAGGGTTTGAACTTATTTTCTATTCTCTAACAGATCAGAACTACATAACCCTGTAGTGACGGTGAGGTTTGGTTTGATGTTGGAAGCATATTTAAAGGCTAGCCCGGATCATATCATACTATTATACAAACAATTTGAAGCCTTGAACAAGTTAAATGCAGTCAGTCAACTCGTCAAGTCAGAAAAGAACGTCTCCAAGGATGAGGTATACAGGATTTCGGGCTTTTTTATGCTATTATGTTTTCTACACAATCATTTTCAATACTAGAAAAACATAATATTATTAATTCATTATATAATAAAATTGTTTCTAAAATTGGTTGAAAATTAGCGGGGATCAATTATTCAGTATTGTGTGGATTAGGCCTAATTTCATTAGTCCTATCATATCTATATGCCATATACTGTAAAATCATTAATTTTTGTGGGGGATTAAATTTCGTGGATCTCATGGTTCACTCTAACCACAAACTTTAATCCCAACGAGTATTAATTTTGACCCTTTGTTTTATTACCTAAAATGCAAAATCCACGAATTTAAGTGCCAACGAAATTGTCTTTTTTACCAAAACCACGAAATTTCGTCCAAACGAAATTAAATGATTTTACAGTATTGCAATTATTGAAGGAAGATTGCCTTAACCCCATGGCTTTCACTGAATCAGGTAACATTTGAATGAAAATTAGAAAGATTTAAAGGCGCTTAATAGAAGTTTTTCACTTCAAATTTTACCTAAATCTTTAAGTTACAACTGTAAGATGGCATTAGGAAGCAAATTAATTGATGAAATCTTACTCTATATAGAACTTATTGCATCACATGACTTTTCTTTATCTGGATTAGTATGATGAGGACATATATTCTTATACTACACATGTGCTTGAGATGGGCTTAATAAAATCCCTGAACTTGTTTGATATAAATTTATATCAATTGATAATTCATGTTAGATCCTCTGTTTAATTGCCGATGGGTGATATTCCAGTGCTTCGATTCTACAATGTTGTGTTGATTTAAGAGAAGATTTTAAAGGAGTTCTTCACCTACTGTCTTGCAATTGATTGAAATTATCTCGAATTTTCGTTATCTCTAAGTATTTTTCACAGTTCCAAGAAATTCGAGATTACGAGAGTTGACTGAACTAAAATAAGGGAGAAATGGCATGAACAAATATATCTTTCTTTGAAATTTTCAGAAAAACATGGAGCAGGCCTGGGTTAACATGAGGCAAATCCTTGCTCAGAAAACATACCAAGAAAAATTATCCAATTTAGTCAGCCCTCTTAGTCCATTATATAAGCTTAGCAATTTATGGTACGTATATAACAGCCTTATTAGTCCATTATTCAAGAAGCGCCCTCTATGTTTTAAATATGATTATTCCATTTTTCAGTACTCAGAATTGCAAATTTATGGATTCCAAAAAGCGCCCCCTATATTTTAAATATGATATTCTCTTTTCCAGTACTCCGAATTGCAAATTTATGGATTCCAAAAAGCGCCCCTTATATTTTAAATATGATATTCCATTTTTCAGTACTCAGAATTGTAAATTTGTGGATTCCAAAAAGCGCCCCCTATATTTTAAATATGATATTCCCTTTTCCAGTACTCAGAATCGCAAATTTATGGATTCCAAAAAACGCCCCTGTATTTTAAATATATATGATATTCCATTTTTCAGTACTCAGAATTCTAAATTAAAATTTTATGGATTCCAAAAAGCGCCCCCTATATTTTAAATATGATATTCCCTTTTCCAGTACTCAGAATTGCAAATTTATGGATCCCAAAAAACGCCCCTGTATTTTAAATATGATATTCCATTTTTCAGTACTGAGAATTGCAAATTTATGGATTCCAAAAAGCGCCCTCTATATTTTAAATATGATATTCCGTTTTTCAGTACTCAGAATTTCAATTTATGGATCCCAAAAGCGCCTTCTATATTTTAAATATGATATTCCGTTTTTCAGTACTCAGAATTGTAAATTTATGGATTCCAAAAAGCGCCCCCTATATTTAGTGTGGAGTAACGAGGAGGAGGAAGGACAGGAAATCCACATTATCTACAAAAATGGAGACGGTAAGAATTTGTTATAATTGTTGTAAAATCATATACATTCGTATTTTCATGAGGTCAATATTTTTTGGAAGTGCTTTAATCATCTAGAGTAAAAGTATTGTTTTCTGCTCCATTTGCTTAAAACATGTTTGTATTATTAGTCCGGACGAGGATTGGGGATTTTTCGCTTAACCTTGCTATATAGTATTAAGTTTTTTTTATTGATTTTCTGTGTTGACAAGGTATTGAAGGTCTCAAAACCGTTTGATGACACTCTGTCATCATTGGGGAACTTTTTTTATTTGGGGTTAAAGATGGCCTCCAAAATGGCGATTTTAACAATTAAATAGGAACTATAAATCCATATAACATTTGTACTACCGTCAAACTATCAGCACATCTATGTTTTAGTTGAAAAGGAATAAACATCATTAATAAAGGAACTGTATACATTAGCTGGGTTTCGAAAAAAATACACACTTTCAACAGTTTATGTGTAATTTACGTGACAAAATGATAAAATACAAGAATAATCGGTACTAATAACTCTTTAATGTTATATCAAACA
Organism: Spisula subtruncata; assembly: GCA_963678985.1. Classification (NCBI taxonomy): domain Eukaryota; kingdom Metazoa; phylum Mollusca; class Bivalvia; order Venerida; family Mactridae; genus Spisula; species Spisula subtruncata. Next base: position 1,575,051 of record OY787668.1, read on the forward strand.
TGAACATCACAATGAAGTACGTTTAAATTAATGGTAAGTGATAAACAATGTACACAACATCGTTGCATGTAGAACAGTAAGTGTAATATACGTTACCATTAAATTGTTCATATGCAAAGTATGTTCTACTATGTTTTTCTGTTTATTCTGGATTATCAAACTGATATGATCAATGTTTTCTCTTGACAGGCATCCCTTAAAAATAATTAGACATGTAGTTGAACTTCTTACATAAAATGTGATTTACGTGACCATATGTTACCACATAGAAAAAACATAGAAAATACATAGTATAATGTAATGTATGTTTCCATAAAAGTGTTTAAGTATTTTAAGTCTGGAGTATTATACTCTTACTCCTTCTGAATTTGAGTGAGATGATCGATGCTTAATTTCGATAGATCTGTTTTAAACTATCGCATAGCAATTATGTAACTTGATTTCTTTTCTAGATACAAATATAGTGATTTACGTGACATCATGCAAAATTCCGATGTTCGCTGTATAATCAAGAAGAATCAATCAAGCTTGTCAACGACATCATATCAATAGCAAACTTGATGTATATCGGAACTTCTTATAATTATAGATAGTAAAATGTGTTAAGACACAAATCACCACAGTTTGACTAGTTACGAAATGTAGTTGAATCATTATATATATCTGAACTAAACGTTTTTATAAGCATAGTTTCGAGCGAAACTCACAGGAACTTCACTACAGCATGACAAGATAATTTCAAGCATGTAGCTGTTTAACTTCATCTTAGGTTCGGGATTATTACAAGTGATACACCCATACATGCACAAAATAATGTGCAGTACATTCGAGTACAATCTACAATGACCAGTTGACATGACTGTACTGTCACAACAACACTTGATAGCTCGAGTCTGGTAGTAACATAGTCTCATTGTCTGTTGTCATCTTTAGTGCTTTCCTTCATAATTGCATCAAAATTGACTGTAGGGTAGCCTAATGTAGTTAACCTGACTGTAATACATTGAGAGCAGTAATTCTTACTGTAGATTTACCTATCTCTGAATTGGCGCTAGAAATTCTCTAATTATGACTGCATTCTGTAATGCTGTTTCTCTAATGTAAGTGAAGCGCGATCTCTGACAAGGAAGTAAGTTATTTGTGTATATGATACTTTAGAGGCAATGTAATACAGTGAAGTTTCGCTAATAAGACCAGTCAAAAAGATGGTCTTAATAGCAAATCGGTCTTAATAGCGGACCTTTTTTGTTCTAAATGTAATACTGTGGGTCTTTAAACTGACAACAATCTGCATTATTTCAAAATAATCAAAATGGTCTTATAAGCGGAACTTTACTGTATGTATTATCATATTTTAGTCAGTTTTTCCCTCATGTGCGTCAGAAACCATATATTGTTAAAAATGTGTGCCTCGTCGTTAGATCTTTTGAGATCTTGGTGTAGTATCCTGATGTTTTTGTCCGATTTAATGGGTCTATGGATGTGTGCAGTTACACCAAATCATGATGTGGTGCTTAATTTGATAGTGTGTGTACTTCTAACTCTTCAACAATTGTTTCTTGTTGCCATCTACAGTCATTGTTGCTTTGGTAGCAGCATGGTTATTGACAACAGATGAATTTACCTATGTATTTGTTTCGCCATATTACCATGCGTCGCTTCCAAGTCATATATAGTGCTTCAGTCGACATAAGAGATACAGCATTACTAAATGAAGTCATATTTTTAAACTCCATATATTCTAGCATCACATGCTTTGTTAAGTTCCTATTTATGGGTAGGTAAAGTTACTACTTTTTAAGTATTACGGTCCGTGTCTGCTCCGTTACATTTTACAACCACGCTTGGCAACCGTATTGTGTGTCGATTTTGATTCCATGACAAGAGATATGGAAATGGTGGTGATACTTCGACCGTCCACCAGCGTGTTTGGGGAACAAAGGTAGGGAAATCGTCTGCTATCACGCCAAGAATTTCAAAATAACCCCACATATGAGGCATTTGAATAGAATGTAAAGCGGGCACACATACAGACAGGTATGTGGAAAAGCTAATTGGAATCAAGTCCAAAAGGATCTAGAAATGCGTAAAAGTAGAATCAGCAATGTCGTTCTGTCTAGCCATGATAGCTGACAATGTTACTATGGCATTTATATAAAACACTTGAACTGCCTCCTCGATAGCCATATCGTAGGGAGTTCGCCTATACACCAAAGACGAGACAAAAATGGTACCTACTGTGATTTCCTTGCTTAAACTGTAAAGGAAATATGGCTTCTACTCTCTCATACCCTCTCGTGGCGACGAATGACACCAGTAATTAGTGTTGAGAATGATTGATGTCAGTTAGAAAACTTTTTACACAAAATGTGGTTGTGACAATAATATTTAACTCGAATTTAGTGTACCTTTGTTTGTACATGCATGTACAAGTATTCTATTGCTTATTATATGATACGAAGATGTATGTAAACGGCTACATGCTTGAAAATTACTAGTATCTAGTCAAACTGTGGAGATGTTTATGTGATTACATCTTGAAAGTATAATTATAATTTTAAACAATCTTGACGGGTATCGCTTTAAATAGCTCGTCAAACCATGGTGATTTGTGTCAAGTCTATATATAAACATGTACCGGTATGGGGAAAAGAAACATGTGGTAATAGATAACAAGTATTACTTACTGTAAAAATAAGTTTAGACATACATCTAGTTTGTCATTAACATGATGTCATTGTAAATTTTAAATATCGACAAACTGGATGGGTACATCTTCATTATACAGGGAACTGTGGAGTTTTGAATTATGTCACGTAAATCACTATTTTAATCAGAAATCAATTTACTATAATGCTTTGTGATAGTAGAAAGAAAACTTATAACACAGAATGAGTAAGGGTATAAATTTCCAGGCTTAAATTGCTTAAATATGTTGATGGTAACATGTATTACATTATATTATGCATTTTTCTATTTGGTAACATATGGTCACGTAAATCACAGTTTGATTAAGAAGCAAAATTACATGTCCAATTTAAAAAAAAGATGTGTTCCAAGAGAAAACCAATTTTATCAGTTTGATAACCCAGAATAAGCAGGAAACATAATAGTTCATACTTTGCATAAAAATATTTAATGGTAACGTATATTACACATACTGTTCTACATGCAATGATGTCTTGCACATTGCTTTAGGTTGAATATAATTATTTAAAACCTACTTCATTGTAAGGTTCATGTTTGATATCACATTAAACAGTTATTAGTACCGATTGTTCTTGTATTTTATCATTTTGGTCACGTAAATTACACATAAACTGTTGAAAATGTGTATTTTATTGAAACACAGTTAATTTATATAGTTCCTTTATTAATCATGTTTAAACCCTTTCAATATAAACACGCATGTGCTGATATTTTGACGGTATTACAAATGTTATATGAAATTATTGTCCGTATTTAATCGTTCAAATCACCATTTCAGAGGCATTCTTTAACCCCAAATAAAAAAAGTTCCCCAATGATGACAGAGTGTCATCAAACGTTTTTGAGACCTTTAATATCTGGACAACTCAGAACAACAATAAAAAAAACTTAATACTATATAGCAAGGTTTAGGTTACTCTCGTCTGGACTATATTGCATGAAAAATATGCTGTATGATTATTGAAAATAAATTGAAAATTCCTGATTTTTGAGGCTAGTCATTTTTAAGCACTGTGAACACCCCTGGTGATGGATAGGCTGGCATCAAGTAATTCTTTTGTTCTCTCATTGTTACATGTCATTTGAATAAGTTTGGCAGTAGTCATAGGTAGATAGAATTGTTTTCAAAAAATATGAGCATATTATCAGAGCTGCATTAATCACCACATGGCTTCTTGAACTAACATGCCCGTGGGTAAGACTTTTACAATGAACAACTGTCATGTTTATGTTTTATTGCAGATTTACGACAGGATATGTTAACGTTACAATTGTTACAAGTTATGGATAGTATATGGCAACAAGAAGGACTAGATCTAAGGTATGATATCATCTAGCTTGGTTAAAATACATGTTAAACAAAATAATTGCCTTATACAGACAGAGACACACCCAGGTTGAGAGAAGGGCCCGGGTTCCCCTGTCTTCAGGTGTTTAGGAAAAATAAAATTTTCAATACCAGTCTTTAGTTAACAGATTTTAATAATCACTTTTCAGATTTGGATATAAAATTGTGATGTGTTTGTCATTTTTATACCCACTTAAGGGATATTTTTGTCCGTTCGTTTGTTCATCCGAAAATGTTAACCAAAACATTCTAGTTGTTAAAACTTCAATATTTTTAATCCATCAAGGCATTACTTTCAAACTTGTTAACCAAATAAACACCTGATATTGTCAACTCCATTTAACGCTATCCAATATTTGAACAAGATTGACTTAGCTAGTTTCATGGACAAGGTTTCCATCAGGGCATAAGTGTTGATTGAACACAGTCTTGTTTTTCAAAGTCGCCCTTTTGATGTTTAACATCTATGTTTTTCTTGTGTTATAGAATGAATGCATATGGGTGTGTAGCTACTGGTCTAGAACAGGGAATGATAGAGGTGGTTAGACAATCGGTTACTATAGCAAAGATACAGAGGCTCAACAATAGAGGAGCATTCGATAAGAAGACACTATTTGATTGGCTGAAAGAGAAAAATCCAAGCCGTAAAGAGTAAGTTGAGGTTATTGCTCATAAGTTTTGGAACTGGTTAAATGAAAAGTTTAAGATACCATATCACCCTGTATTATCACTCCCCTGGAGTAGGTGTCATAGATCAGTTTGTGGAGAAATGCATTATTATAAACCTATTATGGTCAATTAAAAAAATTCTACTTTGTATAAGGAGTTTGAAACAGTATGTAAATATGTTGTTTCAATTTAGATACCATTTCAATTTAGATACCATTTCAATTTAGATACCTTTTCAATTTAGATACCATTTTAATTTAGATAACATTTCAATTTATGTAACATATATAATGTTTCAATTTATATATTGTTTCAATTTGTGTCTTTGTAGCTCATTTACTAGCACACTTGCTGTCTAATCTGGCCTATTGGGTTCAAATCTAGATGGAGGCCCTAATATGTCTACCATATTTCAGCAAAAAATGATTTGCAGATAAAGGCTATGCTTGCATGTAATTAACATAATTTTGAAATTAGATCATGCTTCAGTTTAGACACTTTTCAATTTTGACAATGTTTCACTTTCAGTTTGGACACGGCTATTGAAGAGTTCACGTTATCTTGTGCAGGTTATACAGTAGCTACATATGTCCTGGGTATAGGTGATCGACACAATGATAATATCATGCTCAAGGAAACAGGACAGGTAAGTGGGAGGGGTTATGTCATATGTGGGAGGGGTTATGTCATATGTGGGAGGGGTTATGTCATATGTGTGAGGGGTTATGTCATATGTGGGAGGGGTTATGTCATATGTGTGAGGGGTTATGTCATATGTGGGAGGGGTTATGTCATATGTGGGAGGGGTTATGTCATATGTGGGAGGGGTTATGTCATATGTGGGAGGGGTTATGTCATATGTGGGAGGGGTTTATACCTTTCAATAACAGTACAATGTGTATATGGGAGGGGTTAAGTTGTTTGTGGGAGGGGTTTATACCTAACAGTAGCAGTACATGGTAGGCATAAATGTGGGCAGAGTTATAACATGTATGGGAGGGGTTTACCATTTACAAGTACCTTGGCATAACAAAGGTGATTTATAGCTGGCGTCAGCAGGATTTGTGACATTCAGGTATTAATTCAAGACATTACTTACCAAACAGACTCTCGATCTTCTGCAAATGTGTGTTCCCGCTGTGTAATGCATATTTATTGCCAAGTACTCCTATTAAAGTGGAGTTACTCCTATTTTCATTGATAAATTTCTGGTTTCAAAGTTCACCTACCTTGCACAAAAAGTACATTTAGCTCATTTTATGATCTTCTGTCCCGTGTTTACAACCACTAGAATTAATACATTGCGTGTTTATGCATCTAAATCCCTATAAAATCACATTTAAGTGCATCTTGTGACATGTTTCACTTTATCATTCTATTTTGGATTAAACTGACTTGGCAGGTATGATATTTGGGCTCAACAGAGGCATGTGTATGTGCATGGCATCCTCTATTCCCTGCAGATAGGCCAATAACCTTTGATTTAAAGGAGCGTCCGGTGTAAGTTAAAGTCAATCTCTACTTTTTATGCTGAAAGTTCAGTAATTTGTTCATCCCTTGAGCATGTTTAATTCTCTTTCATATTTTCATATTTTTCAGTTCTTTCACATCGACTTTGGACATTTTCTTGGAAATTTCAAGTCAAAGTTTGGTTTTAAACGAGAACGTGTCCCGTTTGTATTAGTTCCACATTTCCAATATGTTATAACAAAGGGAGACTCAGAAAAAGAAAACTATAAAAAGTAAGTTGGTATAAAACATAATAATTTATCCTACTTAAAATAATATAAACCTTCCTAGATTAAAATTTGTTGTGTGAAAAATGCAGGAGCGTGCTTGTTTGGACATGCTGTAAAGTAAAGGGTAAAGTAATTGCCGAGCATAGCCTTTATGCCAGTCAGCTTTCTGCTGAAATATGGCAGGCATATATGTGCCTCCTACCGAATTTGAACCCGGGTCGCAAGATTAGACCACAAGTGCACTAACCACTGAGCTACGGAGACACTAACATAGTACAAAAATGTAGTATATAACATACTAAACTAGTGAAGCATGTTGTTGATTCTTGATGAGTAGGTGTATTGATTAACTGAAAGGTCGAGATTAGCATGACCTCCTACATTACTGACTAAAGGGCTGTCATTTGGCTTTACATCATTTACAAAATACATCATTTACAAAATACATCATTTACAAAATACTTCATTTACAAAATACATCATTAACCAAATACACCATTAAAAAAATACACCATTTACAAAATACTTCATTTACAAAATACATCATTTACAAAATACACAATTTACAAAATACATCATTTACAAAATACACAATTTACAAAATACTTCATTTACAAAATACATCATTTACAAAATACACAATTTACAAAATACACAATTTACAAAATACACAATTTACAAAATACACAATTTACAAAATACACCATTTACAAAATACACCATTTACAAAATACATCATTTACAAAATTCATCATTTACAAAATTCATCATTTACCAAATACATCATTTACACAATACATCATTTACACAATACATCATTTACAAAATACATCATTTACAAAATACTTCATTTACAAAATACACAATTTACAAAATACACCATTTACAAAATACACCATTTACAAAATACACAATTTACAAAATACGCCATTTACAAAATACATCATTTACAAAATGCATCATTTACAAAATTCATCATTTTCCAAATACATCATTTACACAATACATCATTTACACAATACATCATTTACAAAATACATCATTTACAAAATACATAAGTTACAAAATACATCATTTACAAAATACATTATTTACAAACATCTTACTTGTTTATAATAATACCCTTGATCAATTATTCCAGATTTGAGGAGAAATGTGTGCAGGCGTATTTAGCTCTACGACAACACGGACATCTTCTCATACGTTTGTTCATGATGATGTTAACATCCGGTATACCACAACTCACCTCAGTCAACGACCTTGACTATTTAAAGGAGACTTTAGCCTTACATCTGAACGACGATGCTGCAATAAAACAACTAAGGAGTAAAATGAACGAAGCTTTGAACTCCAAATCTACACTGTTTAACTGGAAGATCCATCTGATGGCCCACTGAGGGTACCAATCATTTAGTGTCTACAGTGACTTACCATTTAGTCTCCAAATCTGATGGTTCACCAAATCATCTAGTGTCTACAGTGACAAGTGACCTAATTTTTTTAGTGTCTGATTAGTGTCATGACCAATTTGTGTCCACAATGCAAAGTGTCATAATCATTAAGTGTCCTCTATGTGTCATTGCTATTTCATGTTCAAATTGATAAGTGGAATTACCATTTAGTCTCCAAATTTGATGGTTCACCAAATCATCTAGTGTCTACAGTGACAAGTGACCCAATCATTCAGTGTCCTCTAAGCGTCATTACCAATTTGTGTCTACAATGCAAAGTGTCATAATCATTTAGTGTCCTTTATGTGTCATTACTATTACATGTTCACAATGATTAGTGGAATTACCATTTCGTGTCCACAGTGTTTAGTGACATCACTAAGTGGTATTATATTTTTGTCTCCTAATCATTTAGTGCCCACTAAGTGTCAATACCATTTTGTGTCCACAATGCTAAGTAGAATTATCATTTAGTGTACACAGTGCTTAGTGACATGGTCAATAAGTATACACTAAGTGGTATTATCTTTTAGCATCCTAATCATTAAGTGCCCATAGTGCTATGTGATTTTTCATCTGGTGTCCATAGTGCTATGTGATTTTGTCATCTAGTGTCTATAGTGCTATGTGTTCACTGGGTGTCATTATCATTTAGTCTCCATATTATCCATAGTTCAAAGTGGTATTATCATTGAGTGGCTACAATGCGAAGTGACATTATTATTTAGTTTCTACAGTGCTAAGTGACATTATCATTTAGTCTCCACAATGCTACGTGGTGTTATCATTTAATGTACATGTTGCTAATTGACATTATCATTTAGTCTCTACTGTGCAAGGGTGTCAACGGAGCCAAATTCAACAGACTTTGCTCAGTGACATTATCATAAATTTTAGTCTCTACTGTGCTAAGGGTCCATATCATTTAGTCTCCACAGTGCTAAGTGGTATTATCATTTAGTCTCCACAATGCTAAGTGACATTATCATTTAGTCTCCATAGTGCTTAGTGACATTATCATTTAGTCTCTATAGTGCTTAGTGGTATAACCATTTAGTCTCCACAATGCTTAGTGACATGGTCAATAAGTGTCCAAAGTGCTGAGTGACATTTTTGTTTTTATGCCCACTTAGTATTGTTATGATTAACTTCAATCTTTGATGGTAATTTTGTGTATTATAAAGACCTGTGTTATTTTCCATCTTGTACACATTTAACGGTTATTGAGCGATTAATTTGAGGTGTATTATTTGTGCCTTAATTATAATTATTTGATTTTGTCTCCCACATATCGCTGGCTTAGAATGAGAAGGTTGTATGTACAAAAAATCAATATTTTGATAAAGGTTACTCTTTACTTATGTTTCAACTTCAGTTTGATCAAAATGACATGTTCTGATTTTCATGCAAAATGGGTCATAAGAATCGACTTGTGATGCTGATTTGAAATGTGCATCAGTCTTAATTACAAGGTCATAAGTAGTACGTACGACCTTCTCATTCTGAGCCAGCGATATAATGATTTGATAATTTTTATTTTTCTAGCTTAAAGCTTGTCTATGTTTGTTTGATAAGGGTGTTTACAATATCAATGTGTTGATCAGGGTGAATTACAGCATTGTTTGGCCTGCTCCTGACCTTTATGTGTGAATTTATTTCAAGCTCCTTTCATTGAATGTATAAGTTTCTGAGAGCATATTATGCAATATTTGTCATTTCGATTTGTATTTGTATGGGGGTATTACACCTACAGTCCCGTCAGGATATTTTGAGAGTGAGGTAGCCGTTTACTGTGTAGTAAAACAATTATAATAATTATATTCATTGCCTTACCAGGTGAAAGTTATATAAATACTGCACATGTTTGTATTTATAAGCCTTTGTAACTGGTTTTACACCATGATAGTGAATTTGATAACTGCGTTACTCTTATTCGTACCCTAACTGGACTGTAGAGTGGCTTTGTGATACTGCCAGCTTATGTAAACATAATATGAAGGGGGGTTATAATTTTAGACAATAATTCTGCTGTAAAACTATGCTAATAGATGGTCAAGGATCAAGTCAAATTATCCGTACTTAATGATAAACTTACTAGTATTGCATGTTTTATGATGTTTTAACAATCACCTCTACATTCCATTAACTGCATGTATGAACATTTACTGTTAAAATGTGATGCCTTGGTCCCACTAAGCATTTTTTGGGCTCGGCTATGTACCCCGGATTTAAATAAATTAGCTTTGGAAGGCATCGGAAACAGGGATATCACAAATTTTCTAATGATTACCCCAAAGCTTCCTCCAAACCATGGAGACCATTTCCTGATGCCTTCTGATGCCAATTTATTAAATCGGGAGTACATCGACGAGGCAGAAAAATCTCAGTGTGACCAAGGCATTAGCTGTATAAAACATACATTCCAATAGCAGTGATCTATAACTACATTCCACATTCTTTGTATTTACTTTAGAAGCCAATTAAGATACAAGGGATGTTCAATAAGTAGGTGGAAGCGTATAATAGTCGGTGGTCGTTCACAAAGTGACCTATAACAATTTCAAGTGTTTTAGTCATTTTATTCAATGGTACCATGATTGTGCATTGATGGGTTCCAAACTTGATTTTTTTTGTCATAGTTCCAAACTTGATTTTTTTTGTCATAGGTCCAATCTTGATTTTTTTTTGTCATAGTTCCAAACTTGATTTTTTTGTCATAGTTCCAATCTTGATTTTTTTTGTCATAGTTCCAAACTTGATTTTTTTTGTCATAGTAGCTTTGTATGAAAAAGCTCAAGTACATCTGTAATGGACCAATCCCTATTCAGAATCGTACCATAATACTGTAAAATCATTTAATTTCGTTTCGTGCTTTTGGTAAAAAAGACAATTTCGTTGGTACTTGTATTCGTGGATTTTGCATTTCAGGTAACAAAATAAGGGTCAAAATTAATGTTCGTTGGGATTAAAGTTCATGGTTGAGATGAACCACTTAATCCATAAAATTTAATCCCCACAAAAATTAATGATTTTACAGTATGCACAATTTTACATGATGAATTTTGTACTTATTATACTCTCATACTTGTCTTTATTCCCAGAAGAATCTAAGACTGCAATGATCAATTTCCACTTAGTCCGGACTCTGATTAATTTCCTTTTTTTTGTTGTACAAAAATGATAAGATGGAAACCTACTCTTTAGGGCATGTTTACCGGAAACAAACAATAGTTTAGGTCTAGTATAATAATATCCCTAACAGGGGATCACAATATCGTTCGTAGCAAATTTTCGACCATGCAGTCTTCTTCAAGAGATATGATTCACTTATACTTTTTCTACATTTTTAGTACAGCTTCAAGTCTTTGCATTGTAACTTGTAGTGAATCATATCTCTTGAAAAAGACCACATGGATGATGGTCGAAAATTTGAGCCTAGAGTGGTTTTGCTACAATAGTTTAGGCTTTATTTACCTGTACATAATGTTGTCATCTGTGTTATTTATAAACTGTTGATCTATTGTTGATCTTGTTGATTTGTTATATTTCTGATTTCCTACATAGCTTTAACTCTTTAAGGCAGCTATCTGTATTACTAGTATGTAGTTGTATATAAATGTTGCTCTGTCAGAACTGTTGTACATGTATATTATCCAACTTTGAATACCATACTAGTATATTACCGAACTATGAATAATATAAGGACTTTACAGTAAATAACTCCTTATCGAGAAAGTCCCCGGTTCGATCCATGGCTGCGAAACTTCATCAATTTCATGTACGCATTTTGGATAATAAAAAAGAAGAAAAACTATTGAGGAAAAATGCCAAGACAAAAATTGTTATTTTCTTATAAGTTTTTGTACAATAATTTTTACAGAAAACGGATATCAATGTATTAAATTTGTCGCTTTATAGAAGTTGTTATATATAGTAATTTATTTAATATTGTCGATAAATTATAGAAAATAATGATCGTTACTAAATACTCCTCTATGTACCAAGTACGATGAATGTAGTTTGTAATTAGCCTAGACATTGCATGTTTGGAAAGTGATCTTAGGTGTTTGTATGTATATTTACAATTAAAATAGTAATGATATTTATTCTGATTTCAAATAAACTCTCACAGACTGTATCTCTATCATCATGGATATTTTACACGGTCATATTGCTAGGATACTGGACCAACCCGACCAGTGGCAGGCACTCTAACCTCTAGACCCTTAGCATCGGTACAGGGCATATATTCATCATCCTAATAAATCAATGGTTAGTCAAGTCTCCAAACTAACATATATTTCAGATGAAAAATACACTGGTTGAATGAGAATGATTTCCATGTATATATTTTCTTAATCCTTTATTCTATACATCATGATTTTGATTAAAGTGTATAGAGCTATATTTTAACAGTCATTCAATGCTAAAATAATTACTTGCATCGTTTTTAGTATGATACTAGATTACCTTAAATGCAAATTAAAACTTTGAATGGGTTCGGGGTACTTTGATTCAATCGTCAAAAACTAGACGATTCTTATAGTTTCATAGGGTGTTCTAGAACACTTTTGTATGAAAATGGACAGTTTGCATGTCAAATAAATCACAGAGAGAGTTTCTGTTAAAACGGAAGCAAAAAATGATCTAATGGATACGAAAGCATAATTGTTTTTCAGTTTTTGAAACTTTTTTTTTTTAAATCTTCCGATATAGCTCTATACACTTTAAATATGAAATGGAATAAATACATAGTACACATCTCATTTGCTGCATTTTTTAACAAATACCAAGAGTGATCTCCCTTGGATCAAGTGTTTTGCTCAGCCCATTTCCATAATGGAATTGTCTCCCCTTCGTACTCATTATTGTTATAGCTTGGCGAATTTGACTTGATCTCGACCTTTATGCATGAATACATTACAAGGTTCAATATCAATTTTCACAAGCAAATTGGACAATATCGGTATTTCAATTTTGTGTTTGTCTTACATCTCTAGCGTCTTCGTGATACTGCCCGATTATGGAAACATACAACCGAGGTTATAAATATACTGGTAGCCAAGATATCAACTCTTGAATTATGCTAATCAAAAGGTCAAGATCGTGTCAAATTCGCCAAGCTATAGTTGATTCATGATAGATATGTAATAGGAGGCATGATTTGATGTATCTATTGAGTAAAGGGTTAAAACTGTGCATGTAGGGGCTTACTTTGTAAAAAACACAAATATTTACATATTCTATATAATTTATTCTCAACTACATTGATCTTGAGCTATCCTAAGTCATACAATAAATCATGTGCCATATATGAATGTGTCTCTCCACACCTGGATTCTCATTTATTACTGTTTCTCTAGAATTATATATCATCGTTGGGATTGCACACAGGTAACCGTATTGTTGAAAACGAAAAAAAAAGCGACAATTTTTTTTTTTTTTTTTGAAAATTTATATTTTATAATTATAGAAAAATATAAATTTTCAAAAAAAAAGTGGGTTTTTTTTGTTCTTTTTTCGTTTTTAACGATACAGTTACCTGTAGGATTGCGTACATGTTTTACAAACATCTCTTGTTTCTTTGGTTTATATTAATTTATATGCCTGATCTCTTAAACTGTTCTGATTTCATATTAATTAAGTTTTCACATTTATTTCATTCATGTTTTTTGCCGTCGTAGTTGTTATGTTCTATATTGTTTTAAAAACATTTCATAATGACATATTATATATGGATATTCATGAAGGCTACCTAACCGGCAGCCGCTTAAAATTTAAATTATTTTTAAATTATTATTCATTTCATCTAGTTGCTCACACAGAGAGATATGCTTGCCCAGTCATTTTGAATGAAAGTGGTTAAAGCATTTTAGATACAGCGCCCACCAAAAATAAGTATTCAGACGTTATTTCCCCCATGTACTTGCCTGTATAACACTATTTGCAGAACAGAGAAGTACCAATGTTTTTGAAGATTACAAATAGTTTTTCGTTGATCAAGAGTATAGACAATAGATTGACTGCTACCCTAGATGTAAAATATTATGTTTTTTTGCCTTTGTTGAAAGGCATCTTGGTAACTTTATTTTTATCCCATTTTTTACTTGTTTAGTTACTGTAGTTACTATGGTTGTTGCCGTCTGATAAACAGATATTCAAAATGTACACCAATTATAATTCTGCATCTGTCAAAAAGTGTATACTTATTTTTGGTGGGCACTGTATATTCTGTCTGACAGCATGCATGGGTTCAGCTATTAATCTCAGGGTCTCCCCCCACCCCTCTATTGATCTATGCATGGACTGTATTAAAGTGTTCATATAATGTTCTTACATGTTGTGGGAATATGTCAGCCAATTATGTTATCCACAGAAGTTGAAAATGTTATTACATGCAGGTAACCACATAAAACTGTGAAGCACCAGACTTGAACAAGCTATCGCTGACTTAGAATGAGAAGGTCGTAACTACAAAATCGATATTTCGTGAAAACAAGAAATAATGGTCTGAAAACTTACTCTTTTCTTATGGAAAAAACAACTCTTTGGACTTCAGTTTGGTCAAAATGACAAGTTCTGATTTTCATGAAAGTAGGCTCATAAACAGCATGTAATGATGTAGATTTTAAAATATGTATGAGCCTTATAGGGTCGTCACAAAGTAGTACTTACGACCTTCTCATTTCAAGCCAGCGAAATGCTTGGAGTCTCATTTTAATGTGCTAAGTTTATACTGCTGTTATTGCCATAGTTGGCTCACAGGGACTACCGGGCTTGCCCGACAACTCGTTCGTTTGGCGCAACAAGGTTTATCTTTCTATAGATTATATATTGAGATATGACCTTGTTGCACCAAAGGGACGAACTGTACGTGTCACCTCTTAAAATTAATTTTGTTGTTATCATGATAATGATTATTATGCTGTAATATTTTGTTTTTTCTATCTATTTTATGCCTGTTAACATGTGGACCATCATAGGTCTTCTATTACTTGTTGATATTTTCTTTCTTTTTAAAGTTTCCATTAAAGTTTATAATACTGTATAATTATATGTATATCAATTAAATGTTGATAAAACATTGTTCAATGAATGACTTAATGTGTTGTTATGAATATGAATTCCCTCCATTGCCCATTACCTACTGGCAGAGCATTTGCTTCGAGTGCAAAAGGTCTCAGGCAGGATACAATGTACCAAAGTCACTATTAGTAGGGAAAATTTTCGAAATTTTGTTACCTGAGTGACAATGGAAAGATACTTTCAGATATGTAAGCATATGGCTTGGTGATGTTAAAAAAGATAGGAGCAGCACTGAGGTTCATGTATAAAGCACTTACATCAGCGTTTCCATGGCAACCATGTGGCTACATCTTTGTATTTCTCACTGTATAAGATAATACCTAGATCTAATATCTTTTTAACGAATAAACATATTTTAATGAAACTTGGTATATTACCTCACAATATGACAGCAATGATGAAAATATACACATCGATTGCAA
Organism: Spisula subtruncata; assembly: GCA_963678985.1. NCBI lineage: Eukaryota > Metazoa > Mollusca > Bivalvia > Venerida > Mactridae > Spisula > Spisula subtruncata. The sequence continues at coordinate 1,590,475 of OY787668.1, forward strand.
ACGTTTGATGTCAAGGTGACAGTCAGAGGTCAAAGGTCAAATTTTGAGTTTATTCTGGATATATCTGACAGTTTTCATCATTATATTCGTCCAATGAAACTATTCTTTTGAAGTGATGATTTATAAGTATGTCTCTGTACACAGTGATTGTCATATAGATGCGTTTTCTCATTTAAAGTTCGTTGGTAGAGATCAAATGTCACATTTTAAGCATTAAAGGTCAAATATTCACTTTTATACGCCCGTTGAAAAACGGGACGTATTATGTGAACACCCTTGGCGGGCGGGCGTGCAGGCGGGCGGGCGTGCGGGCGTGTGGCGGCGTCCAATATTTGTCTGTACTCTAGCTCAAACAGTTTTCATCCGATCATCTTCAAACTTGCTGACAATGCTTATGGGTGTAATATCTAGGCCAAGTTTGATTATAGGCCAAATCGGTGCAGGCCTTCTTGGGTTATGGTCCTTCTTTTACCAAAAAAATGTGAAATTGGCCTTGTCTGTACTCTAGCTCAAACAGTTTTCGTCTGATCGTCTTCAAACTTGCTGACAATGCTAATGGGTGTAATATCTAGGCCAAGTTCGATTATAGGCCAAATTGGTGCAGGCCTTCTTGGGTTATGGTCCTTCTTTTACCAAAAAAATGTGAAATTGGCCTTGTCTGTACTCTAGCTCAAACAGTTTTCATCCGATCATCTTCAAACTTGCTGATAATGCTTATGGGTGTAATATCTAGGCCAAGTTTGATTATAGGCCAAATCGGTGCAGGCCTTCTTGGGTTATGGTCCTTCTTTTACCAAAAAAATGTGAAATTGGCCTTGTCTGTACTCTAGCTCAAACAGCTCAAACAGTTTTCATCCGATCATCTTCAAACTTGCTGATAATGCTTATGGGTGTAATATCTAGGCCAAGTTCGATTATAGGCCAAATCGGTGCAGGCCTTCTTGGGTTATGGTCCTTCTTTTACCAAAAAAATGTGAAATTGGCCTTGTCTGTACTCTAGCTCAAACAGTTTTCATCCGATCATCTTCAAACTTGCTGACAATGCTTATGGGTGTAATATCTAGACCAAGTTCGATTATAGGCCAAATAGGTGCAGGCCTTCTTGTGTTATGGTCCTTCTTTTACCAAAAAAATGTGAAATTGGCCTTGTCTGTACTCTAGCTCAAACAGTTTTCATCCGATCATCTTCAAACTTGCTGACAATGCTAATGGGTGTAATATCTAGGCCAAGGTCGATTATAGGCCAAATCGGTGCAGGCCTTCTTGGGTTATGGTCCTTCTTTTACCAAAAAAATGTGAAATTGGCCTTGTCTGTACTCTAGCTCAAACAGTTTTCATCCGATCGTCTTCAAACTTGCTGACAATGCTAATGGGTGTAATATCTAGGCCAAGTTCGATTATAGGCCAAATCGGTGCGGGCCTTCTTGGGTTATGGTCCTTCTTTTACCAAAAAAATGTGAAATTGGCCTTGTCTGTACTCTAGCTCAAACAGTTTTCATCTGATCGTCTTCAAACTTGCTGACAATGCTAATGGGTGTAATATCTAGGCCAAGTTCGATTATAGGCCAAATTGGTGCAGGCCTTCTTGGGTTATGGTCCTTCTTTTACCAAAAAAATGTGAAATTGGCCTTGTCTGTACTCTAGCTCAAACAGTTTTCATCCGATCATCTTCAAACTTGCTGATAATGCTTATGGGTGTAATATCTAGGCCAAGTTCGATTATAGGCCAAATCGGTGCAGGCCTTCTTGGGTTATGGTCCTTCTTTTACCAAAAAAATGTGAAATTGGCCTTGTCTGTACTCTAGCTCAAACAGCTCAAACAGTTTTCATCCGATCATCTTCAAACTTGCTGATAATGCTTATGGGTGTAATATCTAGGCCAAGTTCGATTATAGGCCAAATCGGTGCAGGCCTTCTTGGGTTATGGTCCTTCTTTTACCAAAAAAATGTGAAATTGGCCTTGTCTGTACTCTAGCTCAAACAGTTTTCATCCGATCATCTTCAAACTTGCTGACAATGCTTATGGGTGTAATATCTAGACCAAGTTCGATTATAGGCCAAATAGGTGCAGGCCTTCTTGTGTTATGGTCCTTCTTTTACCAAAAAAATGTGAAATTGGCCTTGTCTGTACTCTAGCTCAAACAGTTTTCATCCGATCGTCTTCAAACTTGCTGACAATGCTAATGGGTGTAATATCTAGGCCAAGGTCGATTATAGGCCAAATCGGTGCAGGCCTTCTTGGGTTATGGTCCTTCTTTTACCAAAAAAATGTGATATTGGCCTTGTCTGTACTCTAGCTCAAACAGTTTTCATCCGATCGTCTTCAAACTTGCTGACAATGCTAATGGGTGTAATATCTAGGCCAAGTTCGATTATAGGCCAAATCGGTGCAGGCCTTCTTGGGTTATGGTCCTTCTTTTACCAAAAAAAAATGTGAAATTGGCCTTGTCTGTACTCTAGCTCAAACAGTTTTCATCCGATCATCTTCAAACTTGCTGACAATGCTTATGGGTGTAATATCTAGGCCAAGTTTGATTATAGGCCAAATCGGTGCAGGCCTTCTTGGGTTATGGTCCTTCTTTTACCAAAAAAATGTGAAATTGGCCTTGTCTGTACTCTAGCTCAAACAGTTTTCATCCGATCATCTTCAAACTTGCTGACAATGCTTATGGGTGTAATATCTAGGCCAAGTTCGATTATAGGCCAAATCACTGCAGGCCTTCTTGGATTAGGTCCTTCTTTTACCGAAAAAATGTGAAATTGGCCTTGTCTGTACTCTAGCTCAAACAGTTTTCATCCGATCATCTTCAAACTTGCTGACGATGCTCATGGGTGTAATATCTAGGCCAAGATAAGTTTCAAGATGATTGTTCAAAATTTTTTTGACATAATATGGGCTTTATTTCATAATCAATATTTTTTTCACTAGCAATACCATGACGGGCGTATTTTGTGACATTTTGGCATCTTGTTATGATTTAATCTATTTAAAATGTTTTGTTTCAGATGATTTTAAATCACATATAAAATACACTTAAATACAATTAATGCAAGTCAAGTAGAAAATCCTTATCGAAATCGCAGTTTAAGATCTGAAGAAATATTACATTTATTTACAAAATTAGTGTGTGGGGTAACACATAATTATTAGTATATACTGATATAAGGCTATTGTGAACAAAAACAAATATGTGTCAATCCCCTTTGGAACCACCCAAAGACGTCACAAGTTTTGTCATAATCGGTTGACGGCTGATTATCAATCTAGTTATTGACTGTTAGGCAATGTATCATCTCGTATCCATTGGATATCAACTAGACAATTAACACAAACAGCATTACAAAGACATGGCTAAATGAACATCATCAGGTAGTAAAAGAGACAGGAGAAAACCGAAAGAGACATTGCGAAGGACATTCAACCATGAATTCAAAGTCATGGGGAAAACGTTTCGAGAAATTGAAAATTACAACAGGCGAACAACATTATCAGCGAGCACGAACATGATAATAAAAAATTATTATTATGACTATTGTTAATCGGGGTTAATTAAGACACATGAAGTGAGTCTCATTTAACTCTTAATTTCTAACCACCTCCTTTAACTTATAGACCGTTAATCCTCAACACCAAACAGTAAAGTAAACCACAACCCAAAAAGCAATTAAATACCGAATGTAAGAAACGAACTACCAGATGGAACAAAGCAAGGATTGTACAGCATACTGTTTATAGACAAAGTCCTGAACAAAGAAACAGAAAGGCTTTTATTGTCAAATAATGGAAATTTGTACACGTGTATGTACGTGTCTATTGTATGATACTCTTTTACTCTTTTTTCTGTCCTTTTCTGTTGCAAACGGGTGGTATTCTGATGATTCTATAATAGGAACATATAAGCGGTATTCTAACTTTTTGAAAACAACATTGAGATGGAGGAAAGAAACACAAATCACAGCCATTCCTAGTTTTGCACATGCGCACAACAATAAAAGAAAACAACAACAATTAAAGGCGCGGACGTGAAAACCAACACACACAATGATTCTACTATGGAACACTTATCTTCCTCAACTACAAGCTGTAGTAAAACAACCACTAGCGACCAATGGGTAGCCAGTGCAATAATAAACATATTCTTATCGACTATATGGTAAACATAATTAATATTACTTGTATATATAGTTAGATTTCGAGCATTGAGCCGTGACTGCACTTTTAAAGTTTAATAAATTCGCCGATAAAGCTTGTTACGGCATTGAGTAACTGCGCTAAATTGCCAATTGATAAATTACACATATTAGTAACTATCATATCTTTAAACCATGACTATTGAAATCAATTAATCACGGGTTTCTCGCCCAAATAGACTCGTCTTTAGAAAAGGTCATGGCTCAGGGTTCAAAATTGAACTATACATGTACATATAATTTCAGTTCACAACAGATGTGTCTAAAACGAGCTTGAACAAGGGACGTGAATTGAGAACATGCAAACGAAACAGTAACTTAGTACAGGGTGTTTCATAATTAATACCTGCCCCCATTACAAACGAATGACAAGAGCATGTGCTTGATCTCATCTGATATCTTCATATACCAATGGAAAGTCAACATTTCAAAATTTTCTCATGACATTGGTTTAATTGTAGTGGGGACAGATATTATGAAACACCATGTACATACAACATAAAATAAAACATGCGGACTTACTTGATACAATCTGTCACCCGTTCTTTGAAAATTGTGCCTGTGTCCGTTCTACATAGAATTCCGTCAGTTTCCATGGAGTCTTCTATGAGTAAATCCATTACGTCATATTTGGACATGTTGGTGACGATTTGCTGTGAAATAAACCTCATTTCTATGGAGAGGCAAACTACTAGACTGTTTACCATTATTTAGCATGGATATTTATAGCTTTAAGTTGTTTTTATCAACAAAGTCTGCAGGGCCTTAACCAGACAAACCCAATATATAGAGACTATATGAAACATTTATTTCTTCAAAATATGTTCAATTTGGCAATTTCTCAAATTTACACCTTTTTAAAATGGACACCTGTTTCTAGAGGCTAGATAAAAGAGAAAGGGTGGTCAAAGACATATGTAAAAGTACTCCGTGAATAGATGAACCTACGTTTTCTGACAGACTGATATCTGTACAGTGACTAGTGAAGAAAATACAGCATTATACTAGGTAATCGATCGCCTTTTTACTTAGGATACATGTACTTTTATTGTTCCACACTACTTTATTTAAGCCTAGGTCCCACTGAACATTTTTTATTCGGCGATGTATTTCAGATTTAAGCAATGGTCACAGAGCATTCATCTGTGGAAATTCATCTGAAGAAAGGTCCGAGTGGTCTAAGTCCTGTTCAAGGCTCATTTATTTCCGTCGGGAGTACATTTCGAGGCAATAAAAATGAACATTGCAATTTCACAATTAACAAAACTTTGGAAACGCAGTATTGTAAAATCAGAACAAATCGCAATGTCAAAGTTTCGCGACATTAAAAGTTTTCCTTTTATAAACTCCAGAAAGAATTTTTGTCTTTGCTTTTTTGGCCAATAAAATTCACTAACATAGTTTTTTGCGAATTCATTGTTTTTACAATTATATGGACTACATCACAGGCATGCGGTTCAATCGATCTAATAAACTTGCATGAAAAAAATAGTTCCTTTCTAATCAGGGCTCGGCACTTACACTGATCCCCTGGCAAAGGGTCAGTGTAAATATTGAAGTACAAGTGAAAATCATGAATGACCAGTAGCTGTTTTCTTTACAATTTGAACGGTTTTTTTAACTGTCGGACCAGTGACCAAAAAAGTTAGTTTCAACCCTTGCTAATAATAAACTACAGTTACAGTTTATTATTAGCAAGGGATTTTTATGCAAGTTTATTGGATCGATGGAACCGTGCGCCTGAGGACTACATAGCAAAACTTACTCCCTCGCGATTTGTTCTGATATTTCTAATATTTTGACAATTGTAAAGTCTGGCCAGTAAATCGTAAATGGAACATGCTGAAGGACATATGAGAATTAGACAAAGCAGAAACGGTGTTACGTGCGATTCTATCGTAGCTATCGAACTCACCCCGTCTGTTGATTTCACTTCTGTTTACCACGAATTATAACTCTTGCATACTGAACATCTAGGAACGTACACTTTCACCTAACACATTTGCTCAATAAATACTTTTACCCCTAGCACTTGTGTCTTACATATTGGTTTACAAGTTTGCCTACCATTTTGTCTTACACTTTGACCTAGCAATTGTCTTACACTGTTGCCAAACACTGTTCCAAGCACTTTTTTCTTACACTTTTGCCTAGCACTTTTGTCTTACACTTTCGTCTTACATTGTAATCTAGCACTTTTGTCTTACACTTTAACCTAGCACTTTTGCCTTCCATTTTGTCTTATATTTTTACCTTACACGTTTGTCTTACACTTTTATCTTACGCTTTTGTCTTACGCTTTTGCATATCACTTATGCCTAACACTTATGTCCTACACTTTTTCCTAGTACTGTTGTCTTACACTTTTGCATAGCAGTGTTGTCTTACACTTTTGCCTAGCACTTTTGCCTTACACTTTTTTCGAGCACTGTTGCCTTACACTTTTGCCTAGCACTGCTGTCTTACACTTTTGCCGAGCACTGATGCCTTACACTTTTGCCGAGCACTGTTGTCTTACACTTTTGCCTAGCACTTGTGTCTTACACTTTTGCCGAGCACTGTTGTCTTACACTTTTGCCGAGCACTGTTGTCTTACACTTTTGCCGAGCACTGTTGTCTTACACTTTTACCTTGCACTTGTGTCTTACACTTTTGCCTTGCACTTGTGTCTTACACTTTTTCCTTGCACTGTTGTCTTACACTTTTACCTTGCACTTGTGTCTTACACTTTTACCTTGCACTATTGTCTTACACTTTTACCTTGCACTTGTGTCTTACACTTTTACCTTGCACAGTTGTCTTACACTTTTGCCTAGCACTTTTGTCTTATACTTTTGCCTAACATAAACCCCTATGTGCTACTTTAAATGACGTCTCGGCAATCAGTCCAAACAATGTGTGAACGTCTCAATGTCAATGATTCCTGAAATAAAATGAATAATTTCACAAAAACCGAACATGTTCATTTCATTTTCTGTACAATAACTTCTTTTCAGACGTAGAAAGTTCTGACTACGTAGTATATATTACTATGTGTAGACTTTTGCACGCGTTGAAACCAAATAAGCATGGATTCCGTGATTTATGTCATGGTTTTGTGTAATATTTCACACACGAGTAATGTGTGGACAGCTGATCACTGTCACGTGTTTGGCGGATATTTCTCTTTGGGATACACGGACTGTTTTGGTCTGCAAAATAAAATAAGACCAAAAGTAAATAGTATCCCATGTATGAGAATCACTCCCGTGCGTGACAAACCCCGGATAACACACAAGTGACCGAACTGTCATCCTTAGTACTATAAGATACTCTCCAGGTAGGGAACTGGCATTATAGGGACCAAGAGGGACTCACCCGTTTAGGGAATGTCATACTAGATATTTTATGCTAGGTAGAATGGTACTATGAGGGAATCACCAGTGTTGGCAACTGTCATCTTAGGTGTTATTGGGGATATGTCATGTAGGGAAAAGTCATCATAGATCTACATTTTTATCATTCGAGAAAACGAGACAATCTATGAATTATGGGGATCTCACTGGCATTGTCAGTAAAACGGTGGTCATAACTGGACATGCGTGCGCATATGTGGCGTCAGCGTGCAAAAACGCAGGTGACACCTAGGAATACGTACGTGGTCGGTCAGAACGGTCTTCGTTCGTATTTCTGAGCACGCAGCACGTTTCGTGTATGTGGAACATTCGCTGCCTGCCTGCGACCTATATTCTGTCTACGTACCCGTCCCCGTATATACGACGCCATAGCCGTTACTAAGATTTTCTTATAGGGGGGTGCGGAATCGGGTCTTGAAGAGGTGACCGGTGTGTTTAGAATACGGGACAAATGAGAATGTTATTAGTGAATCTATTCTAGTGTCAACTCACAATGCACGTGAACAGTACGTGCAAAAACTGTCTCCGTACAATAACTTGACAATCGGCAGGAGATCGTACACTGTGCTCACGTTGTAGTGATGTACAACGTACTTGGGACGATGTCCATAGTTTTTATTACGGTCAAGGAAAGCCTTTTATCGACGTATTTCCTCCGTAGTTCCTTTTCGAAAAAAAGACGTGGCCGCAGCCTTGAAAAAAATGTTCGTGCCTAAACACGCACGTTGGGTTGTGGCCATGCCATAAGAAAGACTCAAGAGTTATCGAATCAGTCATCAACCACCCTAAGGGGGATGGTGTTGTTGGTAGCAGTCTTAGTAGAGACTTTGAAGTACTTGTGACTGTATAAAAAAGCAAACCAAGGTCTTCATCATGCACAGACAAAGAGTGGTGACCAAAAATGTTTAACCAACTGCTGCAACTACTTTCACCTGGATGCAATGCTAATTTGACTGAACTATAAATATTATTCTATGTACATGTGTGAAGATATTTTTGTTAAACTAATTAAATCAACATAAAATATATTTATTCCTGTATATTTCACTTGATTGTGCTCTTACTTACAATGCAATTAAATTACGAAATTCCAAATTTGACATTTGACCTCTAACATGATCTTGACATAATGGTTGACAAAGGAACATATTTTTTTCAAATATTGAAACAAGTTCACATTTGCTAATATTCAACTTCATCATTACATATGATTAATAAACAAATTCAAATCGTGTCATCTTTGGAACGATTTTCATTATTATCAACATTACCCCATAATTTCCTGCCCCTGAGGAAATTTTGGGGCCGAAATAGGAAAGTTTTGAGGAAATATTTCAATATCTAATTGAAATATGAGTATAAATACCACCATGGACCAACTTTTCTAATAGTTAAAAGGCGCAAACTGTTCTCTGTATGGTATAGTGTCTCAAATATTATATAAGGTAAAATATAAATGCTTTTCATAGATTTTAATAAATTCGCACCCCACCCACTTTATATTGTATTGTCAATATTTAAGCACTTTTATTTTGTACATTTCTTAGTATTTGCAATTCCCCAACTATATAGCATATACTTAACGCAAGAAATTTTATATATGGGGTAAGAATAATCGCGGGTAGTTAAAAATCTTACCTCTATGCCTTATTTTGCCTCAATTTGACGTTAAATATGATGAAAAACAACTTAATGTTCCATGTTCACAATAATCCACCAAAATCACCTTGTATGACAAGAGCAACATACCATACATTGTTAAAATGACTTATTCCCATAAGAAATGTCTTTTCTAATGTCCCAGTGGCTATATAGTAGGCAAAAGCTGATATTTTCTTTTTTGGTGGCCATCTTGGACGCCATCTTGGATTTCTCTAAGCATACCTATTTGTCAGTGCTGCTCACATCCTTAAAAGGACGAGTAATGTGTTGGGTAAGTGTATGTAAAATATTGAGTCATTGTCATTCCGGTAACAAAATCGGCCAAAATTGGAAATATTTTCCCCTACTACATAAATGGTACTAGGATATCTCCCTTGCATAGTTATTTGACATTCGTGCCAGGTAACTGCTACAGTTGGATATTCTTGACTTTGACTGAAATATTGCTGACCAATAAGACTTAAAGCCCCATTAAAGCCCTGTTAAGCTCTAAACGGCTATTATGAAAAATCAATAATCCGCAGGATGATACATTTTGAGCGCACTAAGATGAAAGAAAACGAATTACAACCTTCAATTGATTTGTTGACAAAATAGTGAAATGTCAACAATCAATATGCAATCGATGGTCAAAGGGAAGCAACTCTTGAAAAATAGTGTTGTGTCTTCACACATTTTACTTAATTACTGGTAAATGTGATTTTTGGTCTACTATTTTGACCTGATGCTGCAGTCATTCTGTTGCCCATTATTGAAACTTATCCTTATTGAAGTTATTCATTGTAAGTACCCAGGCATGATGATCAGAAAAAGTTTCCGGACAGATTATGTGCACAAGTAATAGTATCGTTGAAAAAGAAAAAAAAAATGAAAAAAAAAATTCTCGAAATTTAGGTATTATGTAGTACATACTATATAATACCTAAATATCGACATTTTGTTTTTGTTTTTCAATTTCAATTTTTTTATTTCTTTTTCAACGACACTGTTACCTGTGATTATGTGAGGTTCAAAACCAAACTTGATGAGAAGTTGTTTCTTGGTGATACATCTACAGTTAGAATATATCATATGGGCCATGAAAAACTAGGCATTGCATGTCTTTTTATACCAGAGACCATAAAAGCGTATACGTATAATATGTCATTCCGCCAAATACAAAATTACCAAAAATGTTTTTAACAGTGCCCATATTTGTTCATCGGTTGCCTCTATTTATTAACCTATCTGTAAACAAGACTATTTCCATTGGTAATAACCCTGTTAAGAGAGACCGCCCGTCAACTAAGACCATGTTTAAATGGATGGTCGTAATGTACAGGTAAGACAATGTATAATTCAAATTTAAATAATATTTATTTTTTTCTAACTTTCAAAGGATATGTTTCTCTACTTTTTTAAAAATAAAACAACATGTTAAATCTCCTATATTTCTCAGGTATTCTAGGTACAGTGCTAGAACTTTTATTGAACAGATCCTGAATAATTTGTTCACCAAATCATGCAAATGTCACAAATTTATTACAAAAATAATTTTCATTCAAAATGAATGAATCACCGTTTCTATTAATTAATTAATATTTCAAAAATGACAAATGCTAGTTCAACATGTAAAGGATTAGGTAAGACAAATGGAATGCGCGCGTCACACGTACTGTACAGTGAAAATACCTGTCACACTGTGGCTACCTGCGCAGGTACATATTGACGCGAAGCATTGTGGGATATTATTTATATTTCAAAAATGGCGTTCGGACGAGGCGGTCGGGAAAGGGAACGAGAAAGGATACAGTTAGATTTCCTGACACTAATCGGGTTTGTGATTCTTGCCCTGGCGACGTTCTTTCAAATTGCTGGTTTAGTTTCTAACCACTGGGTGGATACAGTCACGGATCAACATGGGACGGTAGGATACAGCGGACTCTGGCACACTTGTACAAATATGGGGATGACCAAAGATTCTTGCCGTGGATTCAGATGGACCGATAATCAAGTTTCACGTAAGTCATTAATTTCTTACTGTATTACTTGATTAATTGATAAACCAAATTAACACACCTGTAATTAGCAGAATACAGGTACGTTCACGTGAATCATCTACCTTGATATTTCTATTTATAGTAACACAATACACAGGTATGTAATGACAACAATAGATTATCTAGGTCAAGTTGGTCAACCCGGAAATATGCTGGAACATCATTAATACGATATAGTTCTGAGACACAACTATAATAGGCCTACTGGAAATAAGGACACCTATATATCATTGGCATTAATTGACAAAAGTACACCTTAATTTTAAGAATTTACTAGCAAAATTATAGTTGATAATTCATATCCGACACTATGAATTGATTACGGTACCCCGGTATCTACAACCGACACATACTGTATGTCATAATTCTATGATCATTCTTTATTAGATGATGGAAATTATGCGGCATAAACTGCGAAAAACTTCTATACAAGTTAAATGGGAATCACGTCTGTGTGGAGTTTGTGCTGCTAAAAACTCGCAGCATATTTATGATAATGCTGCATATAAACATTTATCACTATATGATTTGTGGGATACTATACAATTCAACTTGTATGACTTATTGTGAGCAAAGGCATCTTTGATTTCCGGTCACTGTATGACTTAATTATTTGAAGACTGCACAATTATGATATCACTGTATGATCACTCAAATTATATTGACAGCTGTCATGTCATTGGCTAGTCATGAATGTTCAATGCTATAGTTGAAACGTTATTGGGATAATATTTAGTCTGTCACATATAACACTGTTTTAGTGAAATGCTAACACATAAATGGTGTATATAGTCAACATATGATTCAGTGACACAGATTGACACCTGTGTTAAAGGGAAATGATGCATCTGATTATCAGTGCAGCTGTTTTGGTCAAATGTCAGGAATTATCTCCCTTGGTTATGATTATTAACAATATAATAATGTCTAGTCTTTTCTTATGAAAGTTATTGTATTGTGAATAAAAATATATTTCCCTTGGCATAGTTTGTTTAAACAGGATCTTGTCTATATGACATTTAAATTGAAAATCCCTGGTTTAAATTAAGGGAATGTGCAGCTTTTTGGGGTGAAATGTAATGGATAATCTCCAATGATATTGCCATAAAAAATAAGGCATTATTAGAGTTTTCTCCCTTATTTACTAATTGAGAAATAATTGGTAATGGACATGGAATATATGGCCATACCTGCCAAGTTAGTTAAATTCAAAATAGGAGTGATATTTAAAGCAAAATATGTCACAAGATGCTCTTAAATGTGATTTAAAAGGGATTTAGATGCATAAACAAGGAATTATTTATTCTAGTAGTAATAAATATAGGACAGAAGATAAAAAAAGGAATCAAATGTACCTCTGTTCAAAGTAAGGTGAACTTTGAAAATAAGAAATTAACAACGAAAATAGGAGTAACTCCACTTTAATAGGACTAGGAGTGCTTGTTTTGCTTTATCACTCCTATTTTGGACTTAACTAGCTTGGTATGTATTGGCTACCATAATTGACATGCCAACAAGTTTTTATAATGAAACAGAACTACCTTTGTATATGATGATAATGATTGTTTATTTATGTATTGTATATTTCAGATTGGTTCCGTACCGTACAGGCGATGGAAGTTCTAGGATTTCTGTTTGGTTGTGTGTCGTTATTGATGTTGTTACTATATTTCCTCGTGGAAACATGTATGACCAACAAACGTCTTCGACTCATCAGCATCGGTCTGCTGGCTCTCGCATGTAAGTATAAATTATGTACCTGATTACTATTATGATTAAAAGTTTACCTGTGATATAGCATAGAATGGAATATTAATCTTGCACATCATTTAATGCTCGATTTTACCAAAATGCTTTTGATTTCAAATTTTGTTGAGGCCCAATTGAACTTTCACTTGTCTCCAAATAGAATTCTGGAGTCCAAACTTCTTCTGACTCAAGTCATCAAAATGCTGCAAGAAGATTGGAATTATAAATTGGAGTGTATCCAGAAAGAAAATGCACTGTACTGAGGCAAAACTTGTCCAGGGTTTATGTGAGGCATTTTTTCTTCAAAAATATACTCATTTTGGTATTTTTTAAATTTTTCCTTATCATGGCTACATGCCTGGTAACCCAAGTTCAAATACGGATGGAGACACTCACTTGCTATATTACAGCAGAAAGCTGACTGGCAAAATTGAAATAAAGAAAATGCTCGGCAAAGAAATTACTACAAATATCAAGTTTTTACATCTCTTGTATTTCCAGTTTTGTTTGTGATGGTTGCTGGTATTATTCTTGCTGCATTGAAAGACGTACAGAAAGCTTTTGTGATCAACAGTGATGCCTACTTGTCGTGGGGATTTGGCGTCAGCATTACAGCGTCCCTACTATACCTAGCTAGCTGTATCGCTGTGTGCCTCAACAACAACAACACGTGAACATGAGTTCTCATACATGACAACAACCAAGAGAATAACAAACATTGTAGTCATATGTATATAACCTGCTTGTGTCATACTATGTACATTCCATACCATATCACTGTTGTGTTACACTTAATCAGGGGTACTAATATCCAGAAATCTGGATTTGCTTCATCCAAATTCTGAAAAGTCTTGACACTTTTTGACATCTTGAGTCTAATTTTAAAATGATTGAAAACCAAGATATCAATTTCAGTGCAATTATGGATTCTTAGATCATTGCCTCTATTTAAAGCATTTTCTAGATGTTTTGTAATTTAATATAATTCACTTTAAAAAAATTAAAATATGCACCAATAATGTTAAAATTCAGACAAAAATTTGAACGCCATTTTCTCACTCCAAAACGTCACATTTAGGCACTGATATACATGCCTGTCATATTTCAGCAGAAAGCTGACTGGCACATAAATGCTTTTCTCAGCATTTAAGAAAATGTCAATACACTACATGTTGTAATTTTGTTGTTTAAATTTGCTCTTTCACCCAATCGAAAACCACGAACAACACCATTTTGAGGGCTCAGTGCAAAACTATGGTAACTACATCAATTTATAGAGGCACATACCATAGTTTTGCGCTAAGCCCTCGATTTACTCTAACCAGATCGCTTCAATTGTTGTTTTTGTCTTGATAATGAATACCGTAGTATTATAATCATTCAATTCCTCAGGTGAATCGTACTTGCTGATTTTTTACGGAGCAATATTTGCAAATAGCTCTGTTTTTAGCCCAACTTTTCGATAGTTGAGCTATTGTCGTGACGGTATTGTGTGCGTTGGTTCAGTTTATTGTCAGAGTCATTTTGTTAAGGAATATCAAAGGTATTCACTTGAAACTTTAAGTATAGATATTCACTATCACACGAGGTGTCCATACTGACAAAGCTGATAACCATGTGTCCTATATTTATTGAGTAATCTGTCCTTGTTACGGTCAAATGCATGAAAGTCGAGCGTCTAGCACTCAGAGGCGGTGCTCTTGTTTTATTTTGCATGGAATTTCATGTTTTTGTGATGATAATTGTCAAGCATAGATACAGAGGGACAAGGGGTCCCTATCCCCTGAATTTTCACTAGATGTGTTTTCTGTGTATTTCACATACAGGTTTTTAAATTTTATGTATCTCTGATAAGGTCATAATATGTATACATTTTTGTTCTTGCAATTGAATTACTTACAAATCACCAAACATTTTTACTTACTTTACTTATATTTCATAGAATTTTGTATATAGACAAAGAATTTTATTTCATACATATATTACATAATTATACAACATTTATAGTTTGTAACAAATCAATTAATTGTGTGTGCATATGTCATTTTTTTCCATTTCTGGAATTGAAACTTCCAGGATTTCTTTAATTTGTATATACCGGTAAATTTATGTATATATATATAGCACTGTACATAGTCATGGTTTTATAGATACCATATATACCTGCTGATTAGAAATTTCAACATTGGAAATTGAAAAATTCAGAAATTCTTATAACAAAATATTTAGTAACATTGTTTGCAAAATGTACAGTTTAAAGTCATGGTTTTATAGATACCATATATATCTGCTGATTAGACGACATGTATGAGAAGTTTCAACGATAGAAATTTAAGATTTTAGAAATCTAAAAAACAAAAATTCCTCGTAACATAGTTGGCAAAATGTATACTATTTCAAACATGTTTTCTCTGAATATGTATAATATACTGTCTAAATTTTCTATCCTGAATATTTTCAGTGATTCAAATGCTGCATTTGTATATAATCAAGTTCAACACATATGCAATGTAAATTAATGACAGATTTAAATGGTAATCAAATGCAGTGAATCTAATTTGTGGGACACTGAAGTCTATCGCTGCTCAATCATGCAGTCAAATGTTTTATCTTTGCATAGTTTGAGGATAGATTAAAAGATTGAATACATAGTGGTTGGTTGAAAGCCATCAGTGGATGTTAAATGTTGAAGATTGGTTGATGTTTTCATGTATATCATCATGTACAAATACCTTCAGGGGGTTGCATCATTTCCACGTAAATTGGTGCATCAATAATTCACGATTACAGGGGTGTCAACGGGGTCAAACTTAAAATAAGGAAAATGTATGCAAGAGTGACAAGAGACCTAAAACAATACTTTCCATAATTTGCTGAATTTTTGGTAACAAAATTCCTTCAGAACAGATAAAATACACCATAACTTTACCATTTCTTGAGATATTTTCACCAAATAACTTTTTATGTTGGTCAGAAAACATTGCTCTTTCAGGAATGATAAATCCAGAATTCCGGGATAAATCAGGAAAATTGACACCCCTGCGATTAGTATCAATTTGACACGAATCATTATATAAGATTACAGCAGCACTTCCAATACATGCTACCATGAATTCATACAATGACTACTTTATTTGAATAATTAGGCCACTGCTTCCTTAATTTTAAATTTACAGAATGTTTACCAAACTTTATCTGACAGAGTACGTAGAGCTTAGTCCTAATAAATTACAGGATTTGTTTTCGAGCTTTTATGACGGAAGAGTGAGAGCTAGTCCTAAAGGGCTAAGGTTATTTTCCAATTTTTTCCTAACTACAAAAATTTCCTGTAAATATAGAGTAAGAATACTTCATGTATTTGTAAAACATAGTTTTGTAATAAAACATCTACAAAACATGTTTTTATCATCGAAATGGAGTTAAGTGGCTTTAAGGTAATTTAGGTTTCTTGTACTCATGTGGCTTATACCCAAAAAACATCGTAGAACGAAACCATGTGATGTACTACATTTAGATTTACGTATTTTGTACATAAACTTCTTCTTGTATATTTTTGTATGGAAAAATTATAGCTAAGACAATAAATTTACAAAATATATGAATTGTGTTGTATTGTTTTTTGCTTCCCTACATGCCAGAGGGCGTGACTGGCAGTAAGTAAGTAAGTATTGTATTTTATATGCATTGTATTACTCCAGTCTGCAGGATTGTGTAATTGGCACTGGACAGCCTTTTTAGGGAGAAATCCTTAGGTATAAGATTATAGTGCACCCAGGATAATGTGATATTTACAAACATTGACCGGATTGGTCTACTGCTGCAAAATTGGTTACTTAAATAAACACATACGGTCAATTTTATACTAAAATAACACTGATAAATTGTGCACGCTTTTTTTCCACCTATGTGACCTATTCCAATTTTCCCCGCCTTTCTTGTTATCCTGGGCGCACTATACTTTCTGTGACACTGGTGTTTGCCTCGCCCTGAACATCTTTGTAGGTATTGGCAATTGTTTATTTTTGTACATTGAGAACTCGGTCGACCGATGAAAATGTGGTTGTGAAAACTAAGGATGTATCGACGGTAGTTAACCACAGGGTTTTGTGCTTGGTCTGAAGAAATATTCCATGTGCACAGTACTAGCAGGTGCCATTTCTACAAAGATTCTACAAAGACTCACATTAGACCTAAATCGGATCTCCACTAATCCAGCGGTGTAGCTTGGATGACATTAAGGTGTAACCCAAATTCAAGGTAGGTCCGGGGCATGCTCTCCTGGGAACTTTTTATGCATTCCGCAGCATTTTAGAAAGATTCTGGCTCCAAAGAATATCAAAATATTTACAACAGTTTTGGTCAATACAGGAACTATGTAATTCTAACCTGGTCAATATAACAAAACTACTTTTACAACCTATGAATTATTATACAAATACAGTTGTTTAGGGTATAGCAGATCATGTATAATATGGGGTCATTCAAGGGTTTAGACTACTCAATGGAAGTAATCTTTTAATTTTTGGCAATATTATTTGCTTCCATAAGGAGAATGACATACTGATTTATTGAGTAAATTATCACAAGTGACACTGGGCGTATTATTTTTATCCTAAAATGATCCACTATAGACCAATGTGATCCGCTACTGCACGATCTATAATTGATTTAATTAAAGACAACATAACACGAGCAAAGTAGTCAAATTCACATGTGTAATGCAAAACGTTAATGAAAGATTCTTTTTAATTCAAAGAGAGACAATCCAAATATTGAAAAGTCAAAGGGAGACAAATATCGGGTCCAGAAATGGAAAAAAAAGTTTTCTCACTTTTCTATTGTTCTCTCTGTCAAGTTTTTCGTATATTTTATAGTCTCCCTTTGATAGTAAACTGATCAAAGGGAGGTAATAAAATATACGGAAATGTTGTCCAAGAGAACAATAGAAATTTGGACAAAGATTTTTGGCCAGTTTTTGACCCAATATTTGTCTCCCTTGAACTTCCAATATTTAAATTGTCTCTCTTTGAATTAAAATATGGTATGCATAATTATGGTACCTCTACATCTCGGCATGCTATATCTATGTACGGCACCCCTGGTATTAATGTGTATATAGCTATATTCTAACAGTCATTCAATGTCAAAATAATTACTTGCATTGTTTTTAGTTTGATAATAGACAACCTTAATTGCAAATTAAAACTTTGGATGGGTGAAAAATAGAAGATTCTTATAGTTTCATCATAGGTGGCAGTATCAGTGTTTGGGAAAAAAATGAAAAAATCCGTCACTGAGCTAATACACTACATGGACCGTATATATATCGATTGTCTATCTAACTCCATAGTATACTATTAGCTCAGTGACGGAATTGTTTTTATATTTTTTATTTTATTTGTTTTAATCGTTTGCGGACCAAACACTGATACTGCCACCTGTGAGTTTCATAGGGTGTTCTACAACAATTTTGTATGAAAATGGACAGTTCGCATGTCGAATAAATCACAGCGAGAGTTTCTGTTAAAATTGAAGCGAAAAATGATCTAATGGATATGAAAGCAGGATAGTTTTTCAGTTTTTGAAACTTTTTAAAAAAAAATTTTTTCTGATATAGCTCTACACTTTAACTATGCCCGTACGCTTGCAGGCATAGCACTGTGTGAGCATTAATATATGGTACTTTGCATAGTGGATGTCACTTGTTGACTTGACTTCTGCTTTGTGACAAGTACGTAGGCTTATTACCTGATTGGTTTCGTTCAATAGGTATGAACTATGAACTCATCAGAAGATTTTCCTACTGCTTGAAGTATGTTATTATTGCAGTACATGAGGAAAGCCAAACCTGATTAAGCACAATGCACTGTTTTGTTTTACCTTATATACTCCCTTGTGCCAGTGATTGTGTCTGTTTTGGTGCGAGTTATCTTTAAGTGTCGGTATATATAGTGCCTGCGATGCTTTCTGTGCCCGTATTTTGGTGCCGGTGTGTGTTAGAAACTCATTCTGTGGGTTGTGCGGTGAATACTCAGTTGCTTCTCTAAAGGGGAATAACATACCAAAATTGCATTTCTAGCTTAGTCTGGCAATATGCGCACCTCCACACTAAGGTCTCGATTTTTATATCATTTTTCGCATTTTTATTTTTTTACTTTTTTTTCAAAATTTAGTGTAGGCCTAAGCCTATAGGAAGCTACGCCAATGTAATCTTTACCGGGGTAGGTAAAAATAACTTTTTACCATTCTTATTATCCTTGTGTCACTTGAATATTCATACCTAGACAATATAGGTGGGGTCAGTTGTATTTGCATATGAATGCAAAACCAGTCTAACTATGCCAGATGTGTTTGTAGTTTTTACCAACATGTAAATTAAAGAGGCGTTCCCTATAACTTTGATATTTTAAATCGATTCAGGAATATCATACATTACATAAGTATCATTATTGCTTAAACTCCTTTAATTTTCATCACTAAGCTCCCACTAATTACCGAGAAAAAGAATGAAAACATATTTCGGTAACGAGCCAAAATAGTCACGAGTTGTTTCCCTTTGACCACATAATAATAAATCGCTGGAAGCGATAAATTATTATTGGTGATTGGAATATATTTTTGACATTATAGAGACATATTTGCGCACACTTTCTTCTGACAAATTATGATAATTGATAGTGCTTTGTGCATTTAGCTCATTTAATGTGATAGTTGAGAAAAATATGCAAGTTATAGGGAATGCCTCTTTAAAGGAAAAACCACCTTGCACAAAGTTCCAGATATCGTCTATTGTATTATGGCATTCAAACCGAAAGATTGCATCCAACACAATGCAAGTTGAAAAACTGCAACAAATTGAATAGTCTTTGATGGATATCGTGTGCTG
The DNA here is from genome assembly GCA_963678985.1 of Spisula subtruncata. Classification (NCBI taxonomy): domain Eukaryota; kingdom Metazoa; phylum Mollusca; class Bivalvia; order Venerida; family Mactridae; genus Spisula; species Spisula subtruncata. The sequence goes on from OY787668.1 coordinate 1,610,397, forward strand.
GACGTATGATAATTTGTCGAAACTGAACACAGACGATACGGATGGTAATCCTGTTTGTATCAAAATGGAATGCCAGTAGATTCAACAGTTGAAAATCTTACAATGAAAGTTGGCGACGCTGTGTTTAGACCATCATCGATGGTGAGTAACTTTAGTTCCAGGTTGGCTTCAAATTTGTAGACTATTAATTGTACTAGGGCACACCACTGACTTCAGTCCCACATGGTTCACGGTACAAGACTTCTAAATTTCGGTACGGTTCGGTATAAGTTTTTTTTATGAGAAAATAAATATTCAGACAACCTAAACGTCTGCTAATCTTCTGATTATGTATAATTACCAAGTATCAATCGATTTAATGGTATTGAGATATGCTTCATATTGTTTAAATTCATTGAAAATAGTACATAATAACTGCTGTTATAGAAGCAATAAATTTGTTTACACTAAAAAATTGTAGCATTTAAGCTGCTGTTAGAGAATAATGTATCAGACCGAAATATACCGAACTGTTAGAAAAATTGACAGTACGTATCATATCGTGAGGTGAGCGTACCGTTTTACCCCTGTATTGTACAATAGATGAACTTGTAATCTCTGTCTCAAGGGCGTGTGTGTTTCAAGCAGACCTGACAAGTAGCTTGCATATTTTAAAGCAGCTGGGTATATGGAAACATAAGAAACAACAAACAAGGTTATTTGTACATCTTATATTTAATATACATTTATATAACAGAAATATAGGCATCCAAATTATATGTTGGACACAGAAAGAACATCTGATTACCGGGTGAGGATTCCAGACTCATGGTGACTGACCTATGGTCAATGTGACATTCATCAAATTCATACTGACCAGTGCGTGATACTGTAAAATCATTAATTTTCGTGGGGGATTAAATTTCGTGGATTTCGTGGTTCACCTCAACCACGAACTTTTGTCCCAACGAACATTGATTTTGACCCTTGTTTTATTACCTGAAATGCAAAATCCATGAATTCAAGTCCCAAGGAAATTGTCTTTTTTACCAAAACCACAAAATTTCATCCCAACGAAATTAAATGATTTTACAGTAGCAATGTCGCTGTGCTCTGATACAAGTACGAATAAATTATATAAGGACAACCCAGCAGTCAGCATATCTCATGAATTAAGACTTTAAAATTTTGCTGCAACTATTCATTGAATTTCAATAAAATTTGAATATTGAATGAAAATCTGGCTCAGTATTATCATCATGTAAAACTTAAAGTTTGCATAGAAGGAATTTTAATAAATATTCATCACCAGGAATTAAATAGAAACTGGTCAATTAGTTAAGCCAAAAAGTCATGTTGTTTATGTTATTATTATAGTCTAGATAATGGTAATAATAAAATCAGATGTTCAAACATGTGCCCAATATCTGTCTATAAACTCATAAAACAAGTATACACCTATATAATAATAATCCATAAAATATTTGCTTCAAGTTAACACGTTTATAACATACAATTTGTAAATTAAATACACATATTTGATTTCATACATGATATATTTATATACATCCGTTTCCATAGTAATTTGACATACAAAATAAGAAACAAATCGGTGAATGTTTTATCGTGTAAAATTCTTAAAATAATGATAATTGTTACCTAAATGTATAAAACAAAAAATCCATCACATTAAAATATTTGCCACAAATTTATACAGACCGGTAAAATTTCAACTCCAATACTACCTAATTGACATTTTCGCCAAAGCAAAAATCGCTCCATCTGATTGCTTGACGAAGGAACATGGTGAAAATTTTCAAGCTAATCCACTGGACCTCATTTCTGGGTACAATATAGAATGCTACTACGTCAGAATACTTATTAAGACAACAGAACAAGTTTCCATGAAACAAATCATCCGGTTCGTGCAACAAGGTTTTATTTCACTTTACAGTATATAGAGACCTTTTAGCGTCAAAGGCCTTTAGGGGCATCAAGATACATATATACCATGAACAAATTTACATGCGAACATACAATGTACTGATTTCTTACTTTTACTGATTTCTAACTACAATTTTAAGTGATGATTTGTGAAACAGAAGGAGCAAGTTGCCTAACCAAATCACCAACGAGGGATTGGTAGGGCTATGCAAGGTAACGGCATGCTTCAAAAACTTGTCATAATGTACCAAGCAAAACATTTATATGCTACTAGCAAGTGCTAGTGAATAGCAAACTGCTGCGCAGCAACGCCATAACAAGTGCTTCGGAGGCAGTTCTTTGCCTAAGAAACGTTCAGTAGTGCTTGGATCCCTAGCAAAGTGTAGAGAAACGGTATGCCATCAGCTAGCACTGCTTGATGCTAATGTAATGTAAAGCGCTACCAAAAAATCACTCAGTAGTGCTTTGGTTAAGACAATGGGGCTCCAGATAAAAACAGTCTTACTAATTGATGTATGTTAACCTAACAACAATATTATTGCATCTTCCCAGAGTAGAACAAATGCTGATCATGAAGATAAACTACTAAAAACTACAACATCGTGTATTAATCTATTTTATACCTGCCAAGTACTCTTACTAAAGTGGAGTTTATCCAATTTTCGTTCAAAATTTCTGTGTTTTTTTAACAAAGGTGTAACTGACATAAGGCATATCTGCCAAGTACTCCTATTAAAGTGGAGTTAATCCAATTTTCGTTCTTAATTTCTGTGGGTTTTTTAAGTTCACCTAACTTTGAACAAAGGTGTAACTGACATAAGGCATATCTGCCAAGTACTCCTATTAAAGGGGAGTTACTCCTATTTTCATTGTTAATTTCTAATTTCCAAGTTCACCTGCCTTTGAACAAAGGTACATTTGACTATTCAGCAGTTTTCGAAATTTACCCAAAAGTCTAATCATACCTGCCAAGTACTCCTATTAAAGTGGAGTTACTCCTATTTTTGTTGTTTATTTCAGGTTTTCCAACTTACTTTGAAAAAAGGTACATTTGATTCATTTTATGATCTTCTGTCCCATATTTATAACCACTATAATTGATACATTCCTTGTTCATGCATCTAAATCCCTTTTAAATCACATTTAAGTGCATCTTGTGACATGATTAGCTTGATCACTCCTATTTTGGATTTATCTAGCTTGGCAGGTATGTCTATATGAAGTAGAAGCATACCATGTCTAGCATATTGAAGGTAACATTTCTACTGACTGCAAATTTGTATTACCTGCAGGTTTAAAACTACCAGAAAAGGAAGAAAACAAAATCAGAAAGACTGAATTAACACAAAGACCTACATTATAATGTAGTTTAGGTCTTTGATTAACAGTATACAAAGATTTTAACTCCACACAGAGCATAAAAATACAGGAATGTCATTAATATAACACTTGAAAATACCGGTAAAAAGCAGATATTTATGCCACACAAAGTTTCCCTGACTGAAATCAAACTTATAGAGTTATAATGTTACATTTCATGCATATTGATATAATAAATTTATAGTTCATGTAATAATTGGAGTATGAATATCAAGGTACGATTAAATATGCACTAATAGCAGAAAAACCACGGACAGTAAGTAAGAAATAGAAATTTCGGACTACGTGTAACTTAAATTTCCTACTTGAACGTCAAGATAAACTAACTTTGCAAGGACTGTAGTCAGGCATACAGGCATTTGTCTAAGTGAAAATTTGAGAAATCACCAAAATAAGCATTCCTTTGAGGTAAGGAACATAAAATTTTCCCTATGAAATATTTTCCTCAATTTTTTTTTGTCACTGGAGACGGCTTTGCTATGACAAAAGCCTTATGCATCTATAATTTTGATACTATAATATTTTTTTCCAGTCAGACAAAAACACAACTCTTAATCAACGAACCTCAAATATGTTTAAGACTTACATAAGACAAATAGGAAAAAACATTTTTTAGTATAATAAATATAAGCAGAAAGATAAAAGAAAAGCTGACAGTGAAGGCCGCACTCAACTTAAAACAGCCGAGCACAGAAAACTACAGTTTTGTTCAAATTGTAAAAATTGAAAGGGTATTTAAAACATTTCATTTTCAAGTAATAATTTGTAAATAAACATAATTATACATTGATACATACATGTATATAATTATTACGATTATTCTAAGACCTATTTACATACTGGCTTCATCAATCATAAACAATATAGAATAAAATGCATGAAATATAAAAACGATGACAAAAGTATCAATCACAAATCAATCAATCAATCAATCAATCAATCAATCAATCAATCAATAATGATGAGAAATGCACACATATACGTTATGTTTATATTCAAATCAATAGTTGGCCCATAAACATAAATGAAAAATGGGCCCTTATCCAAACATATTTAGCATGTCCTTCCCATCAGTTTTCAGCTATTTGTGAAATCAGTTTTTCTGTGAATTAATAGTTGACAAGTACTCCATCCAAATGGATGATTTTTATCCTAATTATTTAAAGCAATGGAGTATATTTTAAGAAGAGGAATTACTCTGGATGTATCAAGACAAGGCTAAATGCCATCTTGTCTGGTCATAACTTTGTATATAAATTACACTTTTCAAGCCTTAAATCTGGAATTCTGAATGTGTAGAACTCCTGCCCTACTTCATCAGCAAATATTCAAACACAAACAGACTGACAACAAAGGGAAACACACTGACAACATAAGGAAACAACAGACATGTTATAAAACAATAAATATGATCCTGAGCCTCGCAAACATCACATTATATGGCACATATATACATACACATTTTGAATGAACCTTTGCCATTGGTCAATTTAAAATCTGAGTTTAAATCCAACCAATCAGAGGCAAGCCTTTTAGAACTTGTGAATATTTCATTGGTTGATACAATTTTTGTAAGACCAGTCTTTGAATGAAACTTCTTCATTGGTCAATTTGAATTTCCTGAGTTTAAATCCAACCAATCAGAGGCAAGAGTTTTTGGACTGGTTTTCTAACTTTGATTAACAACACAGAATGGTTCTCTTGCATCAGACTGATCTTGTTGGGTTAAAACTTTAAAAAAAATTAGAATTATTCAAAGAACATTTATCTTTAAAGACATATTAAAATTTCTTTTATAACTCATCGAGTGACAGTTATTTACATACTGATTTATAAATGCATGTAGATATATCACAACAGTTGAACAAAATTTGAACTAGAAATAGGCCCTGTATGCATTCATTAACAAGAGGGCCATTGGCCCTTAAGCGCTCACCTGAGTTTGTTGCAATGTTGGCTTTGTTAGCAAGATTGTTGTAGTATGAACTCAAAATACTTATGTGGCCTAGATTTGAATTTTGTACTAAAATGTTTGTGAGTAGTAGGTAAGGCCACAACAAATTGATCATGCGTTCGTCGGGAGCGCCCGCTCCTGATTTTTCCAAAATGAAAAATAAATATTTAAATTTAAATTATTGCTCCCGCACCTGGGAAAACCACGCCCATGTGATTTTTTTTCCTAAGTGTTAACTTACCGTCTCGCGTAATTAGCCTTTATAAGAACCCCTCTTCCGGACTTAATTATGTCACTGATAGCCATCAATAAACAGATCCACATTCTCATGAATCAGTGTATAGTCAAGTCCCTAGTATTACGGAGGAAAAACACGCTGGTTAAACGAGGATTGACCAGTTTATTGCCCCATTCACACCTATGGATACATGTCATACTGTATACCTACTCAGCTGGAGACATAATTAGCAGACAAACTTTTGTTTTTCTTGATTGTCAATTTGTGAACAGTGTTGCGTGTAATTTTTACAAGCGTGAGAAACACTCTGTTTGCAACAATACGTAACAGCCTCCGTTGCTTTAGATCTTTAATAATTAAAAGTCAATTATGTTTAAACTTTTGATACCTATTTGTTTGCAACGTCAATTACTGATGACAGGACTAGCACGTGTGTGCTTGAGTGGTCCAAGATGGCATGAAAACGAAAACAAGAAAATAATGGGGGGGATATCGAAGGGGATTGAAAAACTTTATTCAACAAAAAAATCACACTTCAGAATCATTCACAAAATCTAAGAAATATGTAGGAGAAGTCTGACCATAACCTTGAAGGTTATGCAACACAACACAACACAAAAGAAATACCTCACACAAGAGAGAAGATTTCTGTGATTAATGACTCCCTAGAGTAAATGCCAGCATTTTATAGCTGTTGTAACTGATATTTAAAAGGTTAACCCAGGTCAGCAAGGTCAGTCTTCAAGTACATACACAGATAATATACTAAAATGCCACCTTTGAACTTGTTAAATATTAATTGACCCATGATATAAATTAATAAACACACAGTCACTGTATAGATTTGTTCTGTTTTGCCCCTCCAAATAATGAGGGGGGGGGGGGGGGTAGATTTAAATGAAATTTGCTACACATATTGTAAATCCTACACAACATAACAAGAAATATATAACAATCATTTATTTGGCCTCATTTCTTATTAAAGCTATTGTAATAATTTCAATATTGACACAATTTCCTAAAAATGGGTGCATCAGAAATAAATAGGGCACTTTTGCTCCTTCACGCGCTTTCAAAAACGGCATTTTCAAAAATAAATTTTAAAAAAAATATTTCGCTCCTTCGCTCGCTCTCAATTACGGGTTTTTCAAAAATAAATATTTAAATTTATATTTCGCTCGCTCGCCCCTAATTTTTCCCAAAAAAATCCGTAGAACCAAAAATTAATTTGGTGTGGCCTAAAGTAGAGTTCCTGAAATACATACTTTGGTTTGACTGCTGATGGGTTTAGTACCGACTAGTTGTACTTGTGTAGAATCAAGCATTATTGAATTTGGAACTTTTTCCACATGACACAGTTTCAAACTTGGCCCAGATTTCATAGAGATCATCATTCTGACCAAGTTTCATGAAGATTGGATCAAATTGATGACATCTAGAGTGTAAACAAGGTTTTTCTAAGATTTGACCTAGTGACCTGGTTTTTGACCCCACATGACCCAGTTTTGAACTTGGCCTAGAGTCCATAGAGAAATACATTCTGACCAAGTTTCATGAAGATACAACCAAAATTGTGACCTCTGGTGTGAACACAAGCTTTTCTAAGATTTGACCTAGTGACCTAGTTTTTGACCCCACATGACCCAGTTTCAAACTTGGCCTAGATTTCATGGAGAACAACATTCTGACCAAGTTTCATGAAGATTTGATAAAATTGATGACATCTAGAGTATACAAAAGGATTTTTTTAGATTTGACCTATTGACCTAGTTTTTGACCCCACATGACCCAGTTTCAAACTTGGTCTAGATTTCATGAAGAACAACATTCTGACCAAGTGTCTTGAAGATTGGATCAAAACGGTGACCTCTAGGGTGTACACAAGGTTTTTATCAGATTTGACCTAGTGACCTAGTTTTTGACCCGGCATGACCCAGTTTAGAACTTGGCCCAGATTTCATGGAGAACAACATCCTGACCAAGTTTCATGAAGATTGGAACAAATTAGTGACATCTGGAGTGTACACAAGATTTTTCTGAGATTTGACCTAGTGACCTAGTTTTTGACCCCACATGACCCAGTTTCGAACTTGGTCTAGATTTCATGAAGAACAACATTCTGACCAAGTGTCTTGAAGATTGGATCAAAACGGTGACCTCTAGGGTGCACACAAGGTTTTTATCAGATTTGACCTAGTGACCTAGTTTTTGACCCGGCATGACCCAGTTTCGAACTTGGCCTAGATTTCATGGAGAACAACATCCTGACCAAGTTTCATGAAGATTGGAACAAATAAGTGACATCTGGAGTGTACACAAGATTTTTCTAAGATTTGACCTAGTGACCTAGTTTTTGACCCCACATGACCCAGTTTCGAACTTGGCCTAGATTTCATAAAGAAGAACATTCTGACCAAGTTTCATGAAGATTGGATCAAAACGGTGACCTCTAGGGTGCACACAAGGTTTTTATCAGATTTGACCTAGTGACCTAGTTTTTGACCCGGCATGACCCAGTTTCGAACTTGGCCTAGATTTCATGGAAAACAACATCCTGACCAAGTTTCATGAAGATTGGAACAAATAAGTGACATCTGGAGTGTACACAAGATTTTTCTAAGATTTGACCTAGTGACCTAGTTTTTGACCCCACATGACCCAGTTTCGAACTTGGCCTATATTTCATAGAGAAGAACATTCTGACCAAGTTTCATGAAGATTGGATCAAAACTGTGACCTCTAGGGTGCACACAAGGTTTTTATCAGATTTGACCTAGTGACCTAGTTTTTGACCCGGCATGACCCAGTTTCGAACTTGGCCTAGATTTCATGGAGAACAACATCCTGACCAAGTTTCATGAAGATTGGAACAAATTAGTGACATCTGGAGTGTACACAAGATTTTTCTAAGATTTGACCTAGTGACCTAGTTTTAGAAGAACATTCTGACCAAGTTTCATGAAGATTGGATCAAAACTGTGACCTCTACAGTGCACACAAGTCAAAATGTTGACGACGTACGACGGACGACGGACATTTTGCGATCACAATAGCTCACCTTGAGCACTTCGTGCTCAGGTGAGCTAAAAATGGTATATAAACAAGTATACAAAACTGTCATTCAAAACATCTTCACAGCATTTTACTTCAATAAAATCTCAAATACACACAAGATGTTTGTATACGAAAAACCAATACATAAAAATAATCTTCCACAGGGAGACTACATGTATAATTTATGCGAACAATTGTAGATATGCAAATTGAAGTATATGAATATGCATGATGTTTTTATTTTCACACCAGGTCCTGATGTTCATTCATTATTTAAACTTTGAACATAACATATTATAATAGCAGTTAAGACAACACATTCACACTTTGGAAGACAAGCAGTATGTTTAATATACTCGGAATGTATGAAATTGTAAAGAAGTGTAAATTGTTAAAAAATTAACAAAATGACACAGAATGTGCCAGGAATCGATGAAACATAATATTACAGGTATATAATAAACACACAATGCGTATACAGGTACAAATCGAACACATTCAAGTACAAAATATAATAATAAAAATAATCAGCACTGCGAGCGTTAAAAACTCTGGATTGCAAACATACTGTTGCCTTGCTTGGTCAAGTATATAACCCAAAGTATGACTGATCAACCAAAACATATGGGATACTTGAAGTGATGTCATATATAGTGTGCCTTGTCTAGCGGGGAAAGGCAAGACATTTAGGTATAGTCCACATACCCTACAAATTGACAATTTTTGTTCGATCTACAACTCACAGCAATCATGACTGATTAAACAGATCACCATATGTTTTTGCTTTCTGGTGATAGATCAATTTTGTACAGTCGACTTATGAAAGCCTTAAGGATCAATGCAAAATACTGGTTTTATGACCTGAAAAATGATGGTCGACTTATGGCTGCAGTTGACTTATGGGTACAACTATATGGTAGTCCAATTTTGCAACAGTCAATGCACCAGCCGGATTCATGTTTGCGAACATCACAATATCTTTATGTGCATTTCAGCGGTTACAAGACAATGAAACAATCAACACTATATCTCCTTCCATACAGTAACAGTAGCTTAGCAATCCAAGTAAATAGGCTTTCAATACCCAAATTTCCAATAAAATATACATAATATTAAGGAGAAATAATGTAAAATATGACCAAAACGATACAAAAATATACTAAAAATATGAGTTAATATACAAAATAATGTATTTATACATTTGAAAATATGTTTTGTTCAGATATGAGTAAAACAATTCATTTAAAATAATAAATCCATGGCGCTTTATTACAATATAAATACCATAGTTTGCATATACCGTATTGAACCAGCTAAAATACGAAAATCAAACCATAAACATTGAAAATTTGAATTCAACTACCTTACGGGATTTTTATCACTACATAAGACTTTGTAAATTACTAATCATAAATGAACACAAAAAATGCTGTACTTTTTAGGCTTTGCATATGGAAGAAATAGTATTGAAAAAATCACTTTGTAAAACATATAAACATTGAATCTCTTTGTCTATTGCTTTACAGTAAATAAATCTCTTTTGACTCGAAAATCTTATAACCTCACTTTAACGGCTTCACTAAATCCATTATATAGCGCAAAAACAATTTCTAATGTTTAAAAACTTCATGGCATAATAAAACCATATTTAGTTTCAAACATTTACAAATCTTGAGTATTTTGTCTATGGAATGTTGCGGCATCAGTGGTGACCTCGCAGACCAGGGGTGGTTTTCACAAAGCATCTTAAGTGAAAACTTACGATTTTCTAAAGATCTCAAAATTTCCTTAAGTGTATCAGCTAAACAGGAAAATTTAGATTATCAATTATTTACCTTTTTTTGAAGCATTATGTAAAAGCTACAATAATCACATAGAAAACATGGATTATTCTTCGATTCATGGGAAATATGTTCAGCTCGATGTTTTAACTTAAGTCAAAATATTTAAGTTTTCACTTAAGATGCTTTGTGAAAACCGGCCCTGTAGTTTGAACATCTTGTATATGTAACATGCACGGCAAGTATAAGCACAGACTGTGTTCCTCCACACATAACCAGTCTATACTTTTTTGGTGAAGTTCTCCGGGAACACGCCAACTTGTCTACACGTCTTGCGAATACCCATTAACCATCCAGGGTCCTAGAATGAAATAAAATAAAATACATGAACAATGTGCAGCACTTAAAATTAAACATTAAAAATTAAACCTTTACACCATGCAACCTATCTTTAAGACAGTTGTAGTGCATAGCCATTTGTTTTTTTTACCCCTGTCAGATAAGCTTTGAGTGAAGACGGGCTAATTATATAAAAGGAAGGAATTTGTAACAATCAAGTTCCTGGTTTCAGGACCAGCCCTTAAATAGCAAGCCTGTAATAAACACATAAATATTAGATTTCAAGTTAATTCCTGAAAAATTATGGCAATCCAGTTTGCGTACAAATTAATCAAAAATGAACTAAATTTAGTCTTTCTTGCAAAAAAGTATTCATCAAATAGAAAAAAAGGTAAACTAATAAGTGTAGCAGTTCAGGTTACAGTAGATGGTCTATTCGTCGTTGCAAGTGCTGTCATAGCTTGGCTATATTGACCTGAGCCTGAGCTTTATGCAAGCATATATTACAAGGTTTTTGCTTTGAATATATCAATTTCCGCAAGCAAATCGTGCGATATCTGTATTTCAAATTTGTGTTTGTATTACATCTCGAGCGTCTTCTTGATATTCCCCGATTATGAAAAAATACACTCGGTGTTGTAAATGTAGGCAATATATCGACTGTTAAATTATGCTAATCAAAAGGTCATGCTTGTGTCAAATTGGCCAAGCTATACTTCGAGTGAACATATTTATACTGAATTCAAGGCATACCGGTAATTATAAAATAAAGAAATGCTAACAAAACAAACAATGAATAAAATTGTGATTGATTTGTAAAAGAACATGCAATAATAGGATGCCAAGGTAACAGAAAAAATGAGCGTAATATCCAGAAAAAAACAAAGCAGATTACAACATGCAGTTCCATATGATTTTTTAAGCAAGTACATGTATGTATAGTATACAACTATTATAAGTTAACTATTATAACATTCACAATAATGTTGCTGATGCATAAATATATTAACATAATAGATTCAATTTTAATTATTCTAAAAAAAAAAAAACAAGAAAAGTTTGCAATAACATGTATGCCCCAGTCTTGGTAGCCAATCATTTATATTCAATGTCAGGGTGTCCATGGAATTTATCTATGAGTATAAATTCTGTAGGTATCCAACAGACAGCCCAACAACTAAAGATGAATTTTACTCGTTTTATTTTTAAAAAATGCCAAATTAATGAAGTAAGGATTACTAAGGGGAGTAACTCTGAATCGATCAAGTTAAGGCTAAATGCCATCTCATCCGTTCAAAGCCTGGATTTTTGTCCAAATGTCTGTTGCACTATTTAGAACAAGTGCAAAACTATGGAACGTGCCTATATGAATTGAGGTAGTTACCATAGTTTTGCACTGAGCCCTCAAATTACACATTGAATTCAGAATTCATTTGAAATTCTGTGGAATCTCGTAATAAAGTAGGTGGCCGTCTGGGAGGCAGAACAAAGTATAACCATGATAGAGTATACTGTAAAATCACTTAATTTCAATTGGACGAAATTTCTTGGATTTGGCAATATAGACCATTTTGATTGGGCGTTTATTCATGGAATTTGCATTTCGGGTAATAGATACTAAGGGTCAAAATGATTGTTCGAAGGGATTTGAATTCGTGGTTGAGGTGAACCACGCAAACCAAGAAAATTTAATCCCCCCACGAAAATTAATGTTTTTTCTGCATGCGTAATTGTTAAACAGAGATTTTTCTAGGAACCATAAATATTTGGTCAAAAGTTAACATTGAGAATGTAAGAGGAGTTCTGGATCCTGTTAGAAACAATTGTTAGAATAGAAAGGTACACAAGACAAAGAAAGACAATATAATATAAATTTTATGACTTTTATAAAACATGCAATATCATGCCATGCATACAGTATTAGTTAACTACTTTGAAACCTTCGACATATTTTCTCAAATAGAATAATTGATGTGGGCCAGTAAATACAACTTTGTCCAAGAGCCTAGGGCCGTTAATTTACAATTCTTGTCCAAATCTATAATTGGTATCAATTGACAGCTTATAGTGTCCGGTTCAAGGAAATCCATTTCTTAAAAAATTTTGCTTTGACAATGCTGAGATATCCCAAATGGCCGCCAAGATGGCTGCCAAGATGGCCGCCAATTTCTCAAATATCATCACTTTGCCATATCGAGCATACTGTAAGTACTAAATGTGTCTTACAAACGTTACATAACGTTATTCTACCTTGAATGCAGAGCTGGTGTGAAACTTCTAAATGATATATCCAGGAATTTCAACACACATTATTAGAAGGAAACTGACAGGAATTAGCAACCATTACCATAGAGTTAATTACTCTCAGAATGGCCTTCTTGAACACATGTAGAACACACAAAGAAAGTAGTTTCCTTTTCACACACACACTTGATACCCAAATATACTGATCTTATAACATTGTATGTATATACAGTGACTGTAACTATAATATCTGATACAAGGGTTTGTTAATTCAGATAAGACATTTTAGATTATATTGAATACCTAAACGCTGGTGCCATAGGTAACCATAACATTATATATATATTCCAGTACATAGATTTTATACACATATATACCTCGAGTGTGTATTGAGAGTTCAAACACATTACACCAATAATAATTATTGGCAAATTTAAGCAAATATTAGGACAAAAAATACTAGAACCTTATTGCTTAAACTTCCAATGCAATTGAATTTACAGGTTATTAAGCATTTTATTTTTTGTTTTTCTTTACTATCTTTCCTCATTTGCACCCACAAACAAAGTTCTCATATGATAAAAAGATATTTTTGGTGATAAAGCCGAACATTAACAAAAAGGTTTTGGTGATGATTCAAAGGCGGGTATTTCCCTTCCAAGCAAAAGCTATGTTGAAAACTGTAAACCATGAACCATGTTAACCATGAATGCCCCCAAAGCAGCTGAAGTCATTATGTTCAATATCATAGTGACCTTGACCTTTGACCTACTAACCTCGAAATGAAAAAAGCGATAAACTTCTAGTCGTTACTTGCATACAAAGATCTTTAATTTTTGATGGGAAATAATTTTTCTGCGTAATGTCAAGGCAACCTTGACCTACACCTGCCATCAGGGTTATGTACTTTGACCTTGGTTCTACTTTATTGATAAGATGTCATTTTTCTGTATAAAACCATGACAACCTTTGACCTACTTTATACCTAGGTATTCTGTCAATGGAACACCACTGAATTTAGTTTTGCTGACCTACATGTGCAATGCAATACATCCCCCATTTCCCAGTAAGGAGAGGGAATCAAAATTTGAATTAAGATATAGCAATCCCATAGCAATGCGTAGCTTAGATAATATATAACTTTATCTAATAGAAAATACCTTACAGCAATAATACTGAGAGAAACCTTTAACATAATTAAATAATTGTTTAAAAAAAAATGGCAGATTAAAATATTTTTCCACAGCTGAAATCTCAATACTGTTGTTACTGTCCCCATAATATGAACTCACTTTTTCTGTCGCCTTCTTTTCAAGCATATTCTTCTGGAAAGTGTTCAAATCATGGTTTAAACAATAACACTAAGAAGCTTGTTGGCCAGTGTGAAGGGTGTCTTTGTTTATTATCGTCCTTTTCTTATTTAAAATAAATTTCATAGAAACCACTTATTATAAAAAACTTTTTTTCAACTTCTTAACTTCTACGACATTTCACAGATTTTCTATCAACTAAAAAATAAGGAACCTTCTGTAATGGTCTTTGACCATATCGACCAATATTCTAAGGGCATGTAATACGCTTGAATCCCGGTAATACACAATTTTGCTTACAATCTCATTTTAAGAAAAATATAAATTTGCTGACGTATTGAATTTTCAATGACAGTGTTGTTTTATTTATGATTTTAAGTTAAGACCATTCACTACCCTAACCAACAAAACACCCAATCCATTCACATTAGTAATAAACCTCCATTTTCTGTTAAATCTCTCATTCAATAAAACATTATTAGTATTGGGGCGAAAACAGACAAAGAGGACTGGCAGGGGATAAAACTGACAAGGCCGAGACTTGATCCCCCAGGGGACAAAGTCGGCCAGTTTGGTTTAACCCGGGTGGATAAAACTCAGACAGAGGGAAGGTGGGGCCAGTTACAGTAGCAGTCTATAGCATGCTGATTTTTTTTAGCTTTGAAATCTGACAGTATGGTGTATGCCAACACAGACTCTGGGGTAGAACAATAGCTTCAATTATTCTGTGAAAAATAAAAAAATCTAACAAAACAAAATATAATAATTAATTTGATATTATAACATCAAAATTCCTGACTATGATCTGAAAGCTGAAACTGATATAAAACAAACCTGCCAAGTAATCCTATTAAAGTGGAGTTACTCCTATTTTGGTTATTAATTACTGGTCTTCGAAGTTCACTTAACTTTGAACAAGGGTACATTTAATTCATTTTATGATATTCTGTCCCATAGTTATAACTAATAGAATACATTGTTTGTTTATGCATCTAACTCCCTTTTAAATCACATTTAAGTGCATCTTGTGACATGTTTTGCTTAATCACTCCTACTTTGAATTTAACTAGCTTGGCAGGTATGTGTAAGAGCGACACAAATCAAGATGAAAGTATGGTACAAAATGAAACACATAAACAACAAAATGGTATTAGTCTCCTCTTACATACTTCTCAAGGTCAAAAAACATTTTCAAGGTCAACAATGTTCTCAAGGTCAAAACCCTCCTCAAAGTCAAGGTTGAGACCTTTCTTAAAGTTAAGGTCAAAACCCTCCTCAAAATCAAGGTCAAACCCTCCTCAAAGTCAATGTTGAGACCTGTCAAAGCCTTCATCAAAGTCAAGGTCAAAACCTTTCTCAAAGTCAAGGTAAAGACCATTCTAATGCCCAGAACCATCTAATAGTGAAAGATCATCACTCCTCTCTAAACCATTTTCTACACTACTCTCAAGGTCAATGACAAGACCCTTCTAATAATAATGTCCCATTTCTTCATCAAAGAGGAAAGTTTGAAAAAAATACTCATTTGATATAATACTCATTTTATATAATTATTATTTCAATCCTGTCAAACCCAGAAATACCAAAAACTTGGGAAAAAATCGGAGGTCAGTACGGTAATGTTAACAATTTTCATAAAATAATGATAAAATATAAATTTTCTTAAAATGATGATGAAATAAATTTTTTTATAAATTAATGATAGAATATTAATTTTCATAAAATAAGGACAAAATATTATTTTCATAATGTGATGATAAAATATTAATTTTCATAAAATAATGATAAAATATTAATTTCAATAAAATACCATTTGATAAAATAATACACAAATTGAGTATTGACAAGATTATACATACAACAATAATATGGGACCACTGAAAAGAATGAAATATTTTCTGGGTTAAGGGTTTCACTAGGGGCTCTCAATACCAAGGCTCATATTCCTCTGAAGGCTTTTATAGCCAAAATACTTATAAATGCCCTCAAAAGTCAAAATCACCCTTTCAGTCACAATTGCAAGGGATCAAATGCAGCTTTTGGAAATTTAAAGGGTCAAAGTATTATAACGTTTTTGGAATTAAAATTCTAGGTAAAACACCTTTATATTCAGCTGGCAGTTAAAAACTGTTCTAATTTATGGAAATTTTAAAGAGGAATAGCACAATATAAGAGTAATGTATGTATATGATTCATTTCCCTGGAAACTAAACAAACAAACCAAATTATTCAGGCAACAGAGTCATAATGCACAAAAAACATCTTCAAAAATATCATCTTCAAAAATAACACATGCTAAGTAAACTATGAAAGTACAGAATTTTCAAAATACAATAATTATAAGCGCAATATATTCAAACTAAACTGCCATTGATATATCAAGGGACAAATCCAACAATATTTGAAGACCAAATTTCTACACTATTTGCTCCCATTTTGTTTAATTTTGATTTAAATTTGCAATGAAAAGCTGGAACGGTTTTGACACAAACAAAAACAATAAGCTGTATAACACACAACATATGCAAGAAAGAACTGAAGTTGTGAGAGGAATAACTCAGCGATAACAAACAGTTTTCATATTGACAATATTTACCTCCCTTGTTTATAATTATTGTCGGCCATTTTGATTGGCAACTGTCTTATATTTGAATAGAAAAGTGGATTTAGAAATTTCATTTCAAGTCAATCAAACCAATCTTTGAAAAAGACCATTAGCACCACAGTTTGAGGAGTAAGTGGTCGTCATAGTCATTTAAGGAATCCAGGTGATAAATTCTATCACTGCATTATCCAATTTTACCCTTCAAAATGGCCGACAGTTGTAAACAAGGGAGGTAAATAAAATTTTCCTGGAAGCAGAAATAACACAAGATGAGGATAGACACAATGATAGACAGAATTAATTGATGACTCGGCAGTAAAATCATTTAATTTCGATGGGATGAAATTTTGTGGTTTTGGTAAAAAAAACCATTTCAATGCAACATTATTTCGTGGATTTTGCATTTCAGGTAAAAAATACAAGGGTAAAAATTATGTTTCGATGGGATTGAATTTTGTGGTTGGGGTGAACCATGGAATCCATGAAATTTAATGCTCCACGAAAATGAATGATTTTATAGTATTGCATCTCAAATTCCAATAGTATTCTGCTAAACCATTTTCGATGGTCTCCATGGCAACCACGGAATAATCTCATGAAGAAATCACACCCACCTGCTCATCTGGGTCATCATACTGTACAACATAGATCACTTCCTGTGCATCAAACGATAGTTCATCCTCGTCTTCTCCTTTATACGCGTGCGTAGCTACAACCTGCAATCATAGTATAGTAAAACATTATAAGGGGTTACATGTGACCCTTAAATTGCCCCCTAAAATTGTCGTTTTTACATTTCAATTTTTCAGGGGTTATAATTTATTTTTGCTATTATTAATTGTCTATACCTGAAATCAGATAGCAAAACAGTTACATGTAACCCTTAAATTAACCCCTGCTCTTTACAAGTCTCATTTTAATCATACATGGGTTACACATGACCCTTAAATTAACCCCTGCAATTGCCAATGTCACATTTCAATTTAAAAGTTGCACATTAATCCTGAGGAGGAATATATGACCCTAAAATTGCCCATTGAAATTGTCTATGTCACATTTCAAACCTTTAGATTTTGAATCAATGGTCATTTTTTGTCATGATTTAGTTTTTACAGTAAAATCTCACATTAAGACCACATGAATGATATGACCACCTTCAAATTATGACTACTACACAATTCTTACTTTCGTTTTCGGTGTTTAGTATTTTTTAATCTCAATATAAAGAGAAATAATTGAAAACTGAGGAAGTATTGAAAGTCCTAATGAAAGTCTTGATATTGAGGTTTTACTATTCTACAGACGTGATGAATACTCCTGTAGCACTGCCTTTAAACAGGAGCAATAGCCAAAAACTAAAATTAGGTAATTCTTTTGAAGCTCATCTACCCTTGTACCCAAATTTACTAAACCCAAAGTACTAGTAGTTTCCATTTGGCCATCTTGAAAGACTTGAATGTGATGCTCATAATCAAACTTTGCAAACATCCTTTATAACCATATGTATAACTTGACCAGATTTAGTAGGCACTCCGGACATATTCTGTGCATAGTTCGGACAAAGTCGGTGCAAAAATAAACAAATATTTTTTATTAGTACCGACTACGCTTACAGAAAATAATACACGCTTCCAAAGTTTAATGAGTGCCTACTAAATCTGGTCAAGCTATATTATTTTAACTATACCCCAGGCAGACTGTTTTATTATAAACACTGTATCTAACCATTGTACATGTATTTAGCATGAATGTTTGTAATGTTGAACAACAATCAAGATAACGATAATCTATTTAGGACACTTATTTTTGGAAAATGTAAAGATATATATGTATATGCAATGTGTGTCTAAGTGCATGACGATATCAGTGTGCAGTCCCATGATGTAGTATTGATAACAGTACGCCCCCAAAATGGCGAGTAGAAAGGACGATGAAAGGACGTTGTATGCTTGCTGTTCTCTGTGTTTAGATGATGGATGGAATACAGTGGCTAGACATTATTGTGTGGACTGTGAGACATATTTCTGTGCAGGGTGTGTGAAATGTCACAAACTACCATCACTAAAGTCACATCAGGTGAATGATGTAAACATTTCTGACACCATTGATGTGGAGAACGAGACTAGGAGCATACAAAAAGAGGTTCAAAATGAGTTTTCCAGCGAAGATCAAGGCAAATCTTCCAGCTAGGTTCCTGGCAAATCTTCCAGCGAGTTTCCAGGCAAATCTTCCAGTGAAGTTCCAGCCAAATCTTCGGGCAGGCCGAGATGTAAATCACATCAAGGAAAACCGATTGATACATACTGCAAGGGCCATGATGAGATTTGCTGCGGAACATGTGTGCTGGTTAAACACAGGTAAATGATATTCTAAGTTATACTAAGTATACATAAGAAAGTATGTTCAGAGCTACAGATAAGGTTTTAGTCCATTGGGTATTTTACCCCCTAGTTTCAATTTTGATTGAGTTTTGTCAAATTTTATTTGGGTATTTAATCAAACGCATTGGGTAAATGACCTATTTGAGTACTGTTTTTCACTATTTTATCAATTTCTTTTTGGGTATTTCAGATTTTTATTGCTTTTTCTTACTCCCTCCCCTCAAAATCAATTGGGTTTTTAAGAAAATTAATTGGGTAATTACCCCAATATGCAGCTTATCTGTAGCTCTGTATGTTGATTAATTTGGCAATTTCTTGAACAGGGAAATTACTTTACACTACAACCTCTGTAGAGCAATACTATTTGGGAGCTTCTCATATAGACTGTTGTTTACAGGTCATTACTTTACAGAAGTTGAATTAACAGTAAATATTTGCTATAAGGAATTTTAAGGAGCTGTTTTAGTGGTTTTTGCTATACAGAGGGCTGCTCTGGATAAGTTCTAACACACATAAATACCACCCCTGTGAAAAAATCAAGAACTGTTCATGAAATATTCATGAACAAGTTCATGATCTTGTTCATGAACGAATTCATGAACTGTTCATGAAGGACAAATGGCCGCTTCATGAATCTCCAGTTCATGAATATATTCAAGAACATTGTTAAGAACAGTTCAAGAACATCAGAAGGTATATGCTGTTCAAAAAAAGTCCTTAAAGTGTTCAAGAATAATTCAAGAACAGGAAAGGTCTTTAAAAAGTTCTTGAACCGTTCCTGAAGACTGTTCTTGAACAGTTCTAGTACAAATGTTCTTAAAATCCTCTAAGAACGGGTCAAGAACACTTGATTAGTTTTAAGAACTGTTCTTGAACTGCTCTTGACATAAGAACTTCATTTCGCAGGGGTCAAGATGTCGGGTTGCAGGTCACCTGAGTGGGTTAGTTTGGGTGTCCTGTCTAATTGTCCGAGTTGCCTAGTATTTTATATCGTATACAATAAACTATACCACATGTTAAGTTACAAATGACAAAAGAAATAGACACTCAAAATGTCCATATAATTGTATACAGGTTTTATGTACTCTTAATATGAACTTGTTCTTGAATAATTCATGAACTTTGAAGTTCATGAAATCTTGTTCATGAACCTGACAGAGACTTCATGAACATGGAGTTCATGAACATGAAAGTTCATGAACATCATTTGTCTGTTCATGAACACTTCATGAAGTTCATGAACACTTCATGAAGTTCATGAAGTGTTCATGAACTCATGAATTTTTTTTCACAGGGGCAATCTGTTACAATTAGAAATTATGTACATTGTACTTGTAATACAAACATAGCAATTGCACAATGTGATTACATACCAGTACATGAACTATTGATGTGTGAATATGAAGCCATAAACATTTAGATAATGTGATTTAATATAATCTATTTTTAGATCATGTGCAACTGTATCAATTAGTAGTGCTGCCAAGGATTTCAAATCCAGTCCTGATATGAAGAAGTTCCAAGAAGCGCTGACTGAGAATCTGGTCCAATGTAAACAAGTGAAACAGAAACGTGATGACAATCTTGATGGTATAGGTAAACAGAAAATGGAACTTTTAGAAAATGTAGACAAGTATGAGGAAGATGTTATTGCAAAAGTTAAAGAGCTGGCCAACATCTCTAGAACGGAAATACGTTCTATACATGGACAACACAAGACCGTCCTGGAAACTGATATTGAAGCCTTGGATGCCGTTACGATCGCAAACACAGAATGCGCCGACAAACTAGACCAAGCTGATGAAGAAGAATTATTCATTCATGCCAAGACTAACAAGACTGTAATAGGAGATGGCCAAATGCTTCTACAAGCTCTGACCAAGGACTGGAAACCAAGAGAAATTCAGTTCCATATTGACGAGACTATCAGGAAGCAAGTTTTTGAGACGAAATCATTGGGACAATATCAAGTTGCAGAGTACCACGCAACACTTCAGTCCAAGGTTGATGTTAGGCGGACTGTTGAATCCAACTCACATGTAAGTGATATGTGCTTTACATCCACAAAATACTTACTTTTAGTTGACTATGACCATAACAAGCTGAGACGATATAATTCAGATTTGCAATTTAAAGACGAGATAGAGTTACCAGGACAACCAGTTGCAGTTTGCGAGATTGACAATCATGAAGTAGCTGTCAGAATCTTTAACACTAAAGATGTACAGTTTGTATCTGTCGGTCAGACAATGAAACTAACGTCTAGTTTACATATTCCTGTCCACAGTTTCGGGATAACGTACGACGCAGAAACAGAGGAAATATTTGCATGTGAGGTAAATGAAGTGGGCGTGTACAGTAAAACAGGAAATAAACTGAGAACATATGATACAGATACAAATGGTGAGAAGATATTCTCAGCGTGTCGGCAGATTGCACTGAGTGGGAACAAACAAGATGTATACGTCACTGACAGGGACAAAGGTTTGATTATTCTAGACAAGAATGGAACATTAAAACAGAAAGTCTTGCTATCAGGTGTCAGAGATACAAGGCCAGTATGTGTACTACCTGGTGGTATTTGTCTGGCTGGAGGGTGTTACTCAGGTATATTTGCTCAGATGGACCAAGATGGAAAACAAGTTGGCAACCTGATTTACACTAAAAATGGACGACAACATACGTTTAGTGCCGTGTATGATCGCGAACATTCCAGACTGATCATCGGGGGGCGTCCAAGTGTATTATCCGTGTACACATTGTCTGCTACATTCCAGGAGACGAAAACAACTAAATACACATATACTTACAAATTTTGAAGTTGTTCCCTTTGTAACAATGGGTAACTCAAACCTTGCTTTTTTTTAAAAAGCGAACAACTTATGTCATAGATTTTGTTAATTTGTGAGTAATAAAACAACATATTCAGATCAGAAATTATTATATATTGTATGATTTAAGTTTGTTTGTTTGTTTGTTTGTTTGTTTGTTTGATTGATTGATTGATTGATTGATTGATTGATTGGGTGATCGATCGATCGATGCATTTCACTATGACTTAATGTAATATGTTTTAAATATGCATATGTTAGGAATGGGGGTTTATTCATTGTTATTTGTTTATTATGTTATTATTTATGTTTTGTTTTTTCTTTTCAGTGGACCTAATTGAAAATTGATATTAACTGTCAAATATATAATCCACAATAAATAAAGTTGTTATTATTATTATTATTATAATTGATCTTATGATTGATTGATCATGTGACATTATAGAATTGCTGGATTAATGCAAATGAATGAAACAAAACCATGTACAGTATAATCAAGTTAACAGATAAAGTAGTCTGTAAAGGCAAAATTAATGGGTATATAAATAAGTTATGTATCACAAGCAGTGTATATTTAATACATGAAGAAGTGAAGCCATTTCAGCACTACAGCAGTACAACTAGATGTAATCTAGCATCATGTGCTCAAGCATAATATGGCACGATAACAAACTTTTTATGCCTGGAATTAAAGTAAGAATTCCGGGTCATTTCCGTGCGAAAATTTTTGAACAGGTTTGCTCGGTAATAAAGATAGGATACACAACCACTGAGTTCCATTCGAGGATTACATCGTTTTCAGTTTGGTTATACAGCCGTATGAAAACAGTACAATTCTGTGACGAAACAGAGAAGCAGTGTATTGCGAAGTACTCCTTTTTAACGGAGAAGCAGTGTATTGCGAAGTACTCCACTTTAACGGAGAAGCAGTGTATTGCGAAGTACTCCACTTTAACGGAGAAGCAGTGTATTGCGAAGTACTCCACTTTAACAGAGAAGCAGAGTATTGGAAGTACTCCACTTTAACGGAGAAGCAGTGTATTGCCAAGTACTCCTATTAAAGTGGAGTTGCTCCTATTTTCATTGTAAATTTCTGTTTTTCAAATTTTATCTAACTTTGAACAAAGGTACATTTGATTCATTTTATGATGTTCTGTCCCATATTTATAACCATAAGAATATAATACATGCCTTGTTTATGCATTCAAATCCCTTTAAAATCCCATTTAAGTGCATCTTGTGACATGTTTTGCCTTATCACTTCAATTTTGGATTTAACTAACTGGGCAGGTTCGGTTATATAGCTAAATGAAAACAGTACAATTCTAGGAAGGAACGCAGGCCCGGATCCAGAAATTTCTGAGTGGGGGGGCACGAGGTATGTACGGGATTCCGGGGGGGGGGGGGGGGGGGGGCATCTGCTTAATATGTGTGTGAAAAGGAAGGAAGGGGTACATTTGCAGATGTGGGGGAATCCATAGTTACCTTTTTTATGCTATCAGCGTCAACATGTACAATGTGTATGTTCATGCATACTAGTAAGTATTCAGATACAGTCAGTGTTTGTATATACCAGCTTTCATCCTTTTGGCCATTGGAATATTATAACATAAGTAGGGGGGGGGGGGGGGGGTCCGGTTGCATACTCCCCCGGGAAAAATTTCAAAGCAATGGATGAATCTAGTGCATTCTGAGCCTATCTGGGAGCCCTGAAATATCTTTTTATTTTCTTAATTCTGAGAGATAACCTTAATGGTTTAGTAATGCTTATTTAACAGTCAAAAGGAAATATAATGAGCTATGGCAAAATTTCTCTTGTAATTGATTTCTGTGATGCAACAACTACGTTTTAACATATACTTGTATATCAAAAATATTCTGCGAGCGAAGCGAGCACGAAAAATGCCCATCTTACAAATACTTTTTCATCTAGAACATAAGAAAAAGTACCCATATTATTTAGAGATATGTAAGACTAGTTTAGGCCGAACATTATACATTTGATCTGAATTATTGAGGAGGCAAAACTATGTATAACTCCTTGTTCTGACATCGGGGACCTGACCCCTACAGGCCCCATGACTCCTACACCCATGAATTGTGACCTTCAGAAGCATTTTTCGTATATTTTAAGTGCTCATTCGCTTAGTCAAAATAGTCAATAAGTTCATTGCTTTTTCTGGTGAAATATTTTACAAGATATATGATATATTTACAGTTTATAAGTATAAGTTTTGTAGACATACTGTCAGCTAGTTAACCCACATAATATGATAGCACAATGGTACATATGCTGCTCTATGTACATGTACATATTTCTTTCAGACGTAATTATATCAGTTCAGTTTTTAGAAATGTTGTTTTTATCGCCACAGTCATAACATTCTTCAAAGGGCACAGAATAAAAACACATTTCAAACAATAGTAATTGATGTACATCTATAAAGTCTGTGGCAGTCGCTTTCAACACATTATTCTTTGGGGTTTTTTTTGGCCCCCGTGAATCAGTGTAACGGCAATAATGAACAATCTGGGCTCGTAGAATACCTACTATTCGCAAACTTTGATTAAGGTGGGAAATTCAATATGGTGTATTAATTACTTCATTTTCTGTAGGACAGTCGTAATATTTATTTAAAGTTAATTTCTTTCACTTTATTCAGGAACAAAATAAAGTGTGTCTGTTCAATATCTGTTTAATTATTCATTCAAAGTTTAAAAAAAATCTCAGCCAACTGGGGGGGCACGGGCCCTCGTGCCCACCGCCTGGATCCGTGCCTGGAACGTGAGAAGCAGTGTACCGGGATTAGCACCGTGACTGAGGGAACGAGTAATACTTGTGCTTTATATAGGGGTGGTAACCGACAGTGCAACATTCTTGATCAACCAGCGTATTTTTCTAGGGACTTGACTAACCACTGATTTATGAGGATGACAGTGCAACAAATAGCAAAATACTGAATAAATAGGCTGTTTAAATCCTTTACTCAATAGATACCAGTACTTCACGTGTTGTCACAATTTCCCATCTATTTTTATCACCTCTCATTTTTTAATACTGTAAAATCATTAATTTTCATGTGGAATTAAATTTCATCGATTTCGTAGTTCACCTTCAACCACAAAATCAAATCCCATCAAACAATAATTTTGACCCTTTTATTTATTACCTGAAATGCAAAATCCACGAAATATTAAACATCCCATTGAAATGGTCTTTATGACCAAAACCAAGAAGTTTCATCCCATCAAAATTAAATGATTTTATAGTAATAAGTATGAAAGGGAGGCAATTCAATTACAGACATGGACTAGTGACATTGGATCTTTATCAAGGGAGTTTACTCATGGAATTTGTCACAAAAAGCTGCACATTTGATTTTCATCCATTGTTCATAACCTCTCATTTTCCAATAAAAAGTATTAAGTGGAGACAACTCAATTACAGAAATGGACTCATTAAGAACATTATCAAGGGAGGTCACTCTTGATATTTGACATAAAAAGCTGCACTTGTATGACTTATGTACAAATTTTAGATCATCTCTTATCGGAACACAGATTATAGCACTTGCATCCAGGGACCAATTTTACAAATTACACTATCTGAAGGCCACTGAAAGTTACTAAACCCAGCCAGATGGAGAGCTAGCTGAACAATGTTGCATCACTGCTTGATAGACTAGTTTACAAATATACTAAATGTATACAAGTTTGATGTGTGCATATAGATAGATTCTGGGGCAGTATTTATAAAACATCTTAAGTTAAAACTTAGAATTTTCTAAAATCTCAAATTTTCCTTAAGTGTATCAGCTAAACAGGAAAACTAATATTAACAATTATTTACATAGTTTAGTTCTGAAGCATTATGTAAAGAGCTACAATAATCATATAGAAAACATTGGCTATTTTTTGTTTCTTGTGAAATATGGGCGACTCAATATTTTAACTTAAGTCAAAATATTTAAGTTTTCACTTAAGATGCTTTATAAATACCGGCCCTGGGGTGGTATTCACAAGGAATCTTAAGTGAAAACCTAGAATTTTCTAAAAATCTCAAATTTTCCTTAAGTGTATCAGCTAAACAGGAAAATCAAAATTAAAAATTATTAATATTGTTTAGGAGCAGTATGTAAAGGGCTACAATAATCACATAGAAAACATGGGTTATTCTTCGTTTCTTGGAAAATATGCCCAACTCAATATTTTAACTTAAGTCAAAATATTTAAGATTTCACTTAAGATACTTTGTGAATACCACCCCTGACCTCTGAATTCTGAACCGTAACCTTAAGGTATTCACTGTATGAACACTACTGCTAAAAGTACAGTCACGAATCAATACACCTTTTTTTTATCTACACATAGACATTGTTAGAACTAGAAATAGTTTAATACATACTATACCCATTTATTTTATGAACACAATTACAGATTTAAGATATGAATTAAAATGCTTGAGTTAGGAAACAGATGAAGCAAGAAACATTGTGTGCATGTGATTCAAAACAGGAGAAACTCTACACATAATATAACAGTCATCTAGTTGACCTTTTGACTTATTGATTTCCAAATCCTTAGGGGTCTGCAAGGGTTGCTGGTCAACCTCTAAATAAAGATCCCACTTGGTGAGGGAGCAAGCCTGTAGCCACCCAGAGGCAAGCATCTTCGTGAAAAATTGAGAAATGACCAAAATAAACACATTTTTGAAGAAAACAATGCCTCAAATGGACCCTAGAAAATATTCGCCACAGTGCTTTTTCATCTCTGGAAACAACCCTATGGAGGCATACATCTACTTTGGTAAGCTTAGTAGTGACAGAGGCATCTAGCGTAAGCAATATACACTTTATCCCTGTTAAGCATTACATCATGCAGTAAAGGAGAAGTTTGAAGGTCAACAATCAAACCACAGACTTTGGAGAACTACTTTGAGCAACAATAAAATACAATCTTTATTTTAAGTCAGATTACATTTACAACTTTGGAGAATTACTTCAATCAAGGCACAAATACTTTTATTAGAACTCACAGCGTCAGCAGCATATTTTCCAGCGTTTAATGTTGGCTTACCATTGGAATATGAAGATATCAGATGAGATCAAGCATGTACTCACGTACTCATGGCAGTAGTTTGTAATGGGAACAGATATTATGAAACACCCTGTACATACTTACAAGATAAGTTTTTTGAAACTCTGAATACAATCAAGGCACTTAACATAGAAATATAAAAGGACTTACCGTAAATACGCAGCCATAAGTCGCATGCAGCCATAAGTCGCAGGGGGATTTTTGAATAAAAAATCAAGGTTTTTGTCTTAACCCTTTCATAGGTCGCATGTATAGTTTTCCATTTTTGTGAAAGCTGAAGTGATGTGCTCAGTGTCAGTAGTAGTGTGGTAAACTCTTCCATAAGTCGCGGGGTGACTTTTTAACTTTTTTTGGGACTGTTTTCGCCCGACTTATGGCTGAGTATTTACAGTATTTGCACTGACTTGGACAAACTACAAAGAGCACAGCACAGGCATACATAACAGAAGTGACATGTTTAACAGTACAGTACATACTCGCTTACAAAACAATTTCTTTGAAACTCAGCATACAAAAAGGCACTAAACATTGAAACATTAAAGGACATACTTGTTGCTTTAGTCGTGCCATTGTTCCTATTAGGGAAAACTTCTAAGATCATAGCACAAGCACATGGATCAGAAGTGACAACTTTAACAGTACAGTACATACTCGCTTACAAGAAAAGATTTTGAAAACTCTGAATTAAGTTCTCTTTACGAAAAAACAGCAAAGGACATAGCTGCTTTAGTAGTGCCATTTCACTTACTTAGGCAAAACAAGAATGCTTTCAATAAATGCTTATGTCCCCGTGGAAGCCATTTCAAAAAGTCTAAGTCTAAAATTAGGTCAAGGTGAAGGTCAAAATGGAGTCAGGTGATACAGGTTGAAAGCTTTGTAGCAAGCTATAGATATTAATGCTAGAAGAAACGGTCAATTTGGGTTAACCAGGCCGGACGGACGAACAGCTAGACGAAAGGACGGACTGGTGAATCACTATATGCCCCCCGATCTTTCGATACAGGGCATAAAAACTACGAAGATAATATCACAAACACATGTATAAATGTATCAGAAATGACAGTTTAAGCAGTACCGTACATACTCGCTCATAAACACATGTATAAATGTATCAGAAATGACAGTTTAAGCAGTACCGTACATACTCGCTCATAAGACAACTCAGTACTCAAGATCAACAAGAGATAAATGTCTGATAATATAAGTACTTTAAAGCGCTAAACATTGAAACAGCAAAGGGCGAAGATTCTTTAGACATGACATTCATTTGGATTTAGAAATAAGCCTGAAACTAAGTATTGCAAATTTTCAATAAAAGCAGTGAAGGTTAAAGTCATACCTGCCAAGTGCCCCTAATAAAGTGGAGTTACTCCTTTTTTTCATTGATAATTTCTGGTTTTACAAGTTCACCTACCTTTGCACAAATGTACATTTTGGATTTAACTAACTTGGCAGGTATGGTTTAAGTTAACATCAGGTTAAATCTAACAAATAACAGTTGCTGAGTGTAAGATAAGAGGTACAGGCCCCTCGATCTCCCAAAAGTACCTCAAGTAGAAATCTCAGCTCAAATTGAGATCATTCTCAAACCAGAATCTGAATATGAGATCAATCTGAAGTTTGATCTCATAAAATGTAACTGTAATAAAATCAAAAGCACCGCCTTTGAGGGCTGGACGCTTGACTTTGTCGTTCTTGATAGTAACAAGGGTAGATAACTCAATAAGTAACGGTCAAAGGGTTATTAGCCTTGTCAGTATGGATTCCTCTTGTGATGGTGAATATCTATGCTAAGTTTAAAGTGAATACTGTTGATAAATTTTGAGAAAATGACTCTGACAATAAACTTAACCAACGCACACACAGACGATCCTGTCACGACAAAAGCCCAACTTTTTTTCTTCAAAAAGTCGAGCTAATGATTTTCTTTGTTATGATGCTAATTTAATTCGAGTCCAGCTCACATGAAAATATACTCAGACACAGGTCAATATTTGAGATGAGATTAATCTCTCAGACTGCGATACTCCAGGAGATCAGGGAGCGAGGTTAGACTTAGTCTAGCAGTGTGGCATGTGGTCTAACATCAGGGGTGTCAACGGGGCCAAATTCGAAATCAGGAGAAAATCATATGCGGCCAAACATTTAACATTTAAGCCCAACAAGAGACCTTCAATAACATTATTTCCACATATAACTCAGTTTGTATTAAAAAAAATCCTTCAGAGCAGATTAAATTTACCATAACTTAAACATTTCTTCAGATATTTTCATCAAATAACTTTTATTTTGGACAGAATGCAATGCTCTTTCAGGAACGATGCACCCGGAATTCCGGATTAATCAGGACAATTGACACCCCTGTAACATAGAACATTATACTCACCTTATATAGAAAATTGTCGGGTTTATCATCATCGTCTGAATCAGACTCAATATCATCCTAGTATACATGATTGTAATACATTTGTATTGTAAACATCTCTTCATAATGTTCTACTTGTGTTTTTACCAATAACAAAGTTACCAATTTTCAAGGGCTCTTTTCAGCTGTTAAGCCGCCCAAGAATCCTCTAGACATTTAAACATAAAATAATTCGCATTTTATTAATATAAATAAAATAATATGACTTGATTTTAAAATAGCAGAATGGATAATTAGACTAATATATCAATTAGCAATTTTTCATTCCATTTCTTGAAAAACGGCAACATACGTCTTCAAGGTGTTGGAATAATTAAAAACTGTAACATAATAATCAAGCCTTGAACACACACACACATATAAGTTAAAAATCTAAGTTACAACCTTTCGAGGGTTGTTTTCAGCTGTTCAGGGCCGGTATTTATAAAGCATCTTCAGTGAAAACTTAGAATTTTCTTAAAATCTCAATTTTTTCTTAGGTGTATCAGCTTAACATGAAAACTAATATTAACAATTATTTACATTGTTTAGAAACGCTATGTAAAGAGCTACAATAATCATATAGAAAACATGGGCTTTGTTTCATTTCTTGTAAAATATGGGCAGCTCAATCTTTTAACTTAAGTCAAAATATTTAACTTTTCACTTAAGATGTTTTATAAATACCGGCCCTGGGCACTGTTTTATCAAAGCATGTACGGAAATCTTGAACTTACGTTCAAATTTAAATTCATTATAATTATTAAACAGCTGTACATTGGGGGACAGCTATTGCTTGTAAGACTTCATTAACTTCATCTTGATTAGTATTACAGCTTGAATTTCCACATTTTACAGTTGTAACAGTATTATAAAGAATTTAAATTTGCCCGTAAGTTAAGGATTTCCGTAAGTACTTTGATAAAACAGTACGCTGGTGCTCAACTACCCTTTGAGATATTA
Source organism: Spisula subtruncata (assembly GCA_963678985.1). Taxonomy (NCBI): domain Eukaryota; kingdom Metazoa; phylum Mollusca; class Bivalvia; order Venerida; family Mactridae; genus Spisula; species Spisula subtruncata. Next base: position 1,640,901 of record OY787668.1, read on the forward strand.
TGGCAGACAGAGCAAACCAATGTAAGAAGTAGACTTACAGTGTATAGATATTTCGGTGGTAGATCATCATCCACAGGTTTAGCAGGTGGTGGTACCTGGTATAGATTATCATCATCAACACCTTCTGTCTGTTCCATATCATCATCGTCGTTGTCGTTGTTGTCTTTGTCCGCTTTCTTATCATCATTAGCATCTACTTTTGACTTATCTGTGAATAGTTCAATCGAAAGTTTATAATATCGCTGGCTTAGAATGAGAAGGTCGTAAGTAGTACTTACGACCTTATAAGGCTGATACATATTCAAAATCTGCATCACACGGCACTTCTTATGAGCCTATTTTCATGAAAATCAGAACTTGCCATGTCTGCAAAACTAAAGTGGAAACAGCTCATTTTGCCATAAGTAAAGAGTAATTTTTGGAAAGTTTTTTTCTCGTTTTCTTAAAATATCAATTTTGTTCTTACGACCTTCTCATTCTAAGCCAGCGATATATTAGTCAAAACTATACACCTTAATCATCTTGGTGTGGTAATAGGAAAGAAGCACAAGTATTTTTACTCTGTAATGAATAAACTATAATTGAAAATGGACAGTCTGGCTTCACACTTCTACATTAAGTTATATTTGATGCTTGTCCCAAAAAGCTGAACATGAGATATATACTCATTCTAGTCCATAGTAATGAACAGTGCAGGATGTTTGGAGTAAAAACTGCATATGAGATATGCACATATTCAATGCCCATCTCTTATCTGTACAGAGTAGAGTTTAATGGAAGAATATTCTAAGTAACTCATACCTTCATCTGGCGGAAGTGTGGCGGGAACCGGTGGTGGTGCCTCTACTGGTACTTCCTGTTCCACCGAAGAGTCAAGGTCGCCATTCACCTTAACTTCAACAGAGTCACGTTTACTTTCTACTTTATCTTGAACAGTCTCGGTGACGGTTTCCGTGACGACCTCTACGACCTTCTCCTCCACCTGGTCCTACAAGGTCAAGGTCAAATATTCACATCAATACATGCATAACATAAAACAAGTTATTCTAATTATTTTATTAACAAGTAATTAGGAATTGCAAGAAATACATACAGAAGTCCCCTAACTGGTTTACATGTTCTAATAAAGTGCATAATCTCCTCATTGGTCCCTATCCGCATAGCAAGTTTTATAAACTTAGCTTGAAAACTGTTTCGAGTTATGACAGGATCCAGATTTTCTTGATTGACGGACAGTAGGGGCTTATAATTTAAGTTGTTTGTGAACTAATTTCTCTAACTTACATTAATCACTCTCAACACCTCATTCCTGGTGTTCACTTTTAATCAATTGCCAAGAGGGTACGCAGGATGCTAAGCTTCTAGCATGGGAATTTCCAGTACCATTTTTATTTGGACCGAACCCTATACTCCCCCTTACTCAAAGCCGACATCCTACCAGTAGGTTATCAAGGCAGTTATGAAGAATATACGATATGGATCATAACGTAACAATTAAAACTTTTACTCCCATATCAACACACCTGAACAGGGGGATCATTTCACTTTTCAATTGACCCTTTGCACCAGAAATTTCCCCGAAACGTAACATCATGACCTTCAGAAATTTATCAGAAGTGTATTTTTTTTAATTATCTCAGAGTTTTTAGCTAGAAAATGGTAAAATTTTAATAAAAAAATAAGATTATTCGTTATGAAAATTCAGCCCACTGGTAAATTGCAACTTCAATACTTCTCAAAACAAACATGTACACGACAAACATAAACACTCATTCCAACACCAGCAAACATGTTGCCATGAAAAGCTTACCTTACAAATTGCTACGTTGTTGAATGCTATGCACTTTTGTGCATAATGTGGTTTAAAACAAGAGATGTTTGCAAAGATGTTTAATCATAACTATGTGCAATTGAAGCCTCAGCTTTTGATCTGTTGTCTTAAAAGTTTAAGCCATTTTTAATTATATGATAGATGTCACTATCACAATTGATAATCCTTAACTAAAGTTTAGGTTTCTTTTACCAAACACATATTACTAGACTAAGTTAAGTGCTCACAGAGTGGAAAGTATATAAATTTCAATAATCAGCAGCCTTAGAGAATAAATGCACTTATTTTTAAAAATATTTTTAAATTGTTGCATTTTTAACTGGATAAAGGCTACCTTTAATGGACCTTTAAGTGCAGACATTATGTAAACCTGTGAACTTGGCGAGGAAGGTGTTACCAGTTGTCCAAACACACTATAACAGGTTAAGGGGACAAATTAAGGGACACATATCAAGGGACATAACTGCACCCAAAATCAGTAATTAATGAATTATGAAGTCGAGTCTGTGATTGGTATTATCAAACAGTGTTACAGAGAAGGAACTCAGTTAAGAATCATAAAATCAAGCCTCGGAATGGTATCAACAAACAGTGTTATAGAGAAGGGATTTATGTCAGTGGAACAATTATGGTATTACTCGATTCCAATATTACACACATATGGGATAGAAATAAAAGCATCAACCATTTTTGCATCTTAAAATTTGAAAATGGGTAAAATATTTATTTTATATATGAGAATTTAGAAATTTAGATCTGAAAATTTTGCAGTAAAAGAGCAGAAGTCATTCTTCATTTCTAAAATACATTCTTAAGCAGTTTTAAGCATATCTTTTATCATTGCATTCAATTTAATTCATAAATTTAATGTATTATCTAAGAAAATTGTATTAAAACACATTATTTTATGATGAAATTTTACAAGGGAAAGTTGTCAGCAAAAATCTTAGTTGACATAAACAAATTAGCAAAGAACATTCAGAAGTGACAAAGCCAAAACGTTAAGTTAATTATAAGTAGTGACATGCCTTCAACTGTTTATGTAAAGATTCATTAAGTTTTGTTAAGCATATCTAAGTAAGTATTAATATATCAACCAGAAAGGCTAGTAAATAGCAGATTTCATTCAGTCAAAGATTTTAAAGCAGTTCTAGTTTTAAGCATATTGATATAACCTGTTTTAGCATAAATTTTGGCTTATTTTAGACAATTTAGTCAATTTGAACAGGAGATAATGGCAAATTGTTGCAGGGACGGTTTGTGTGAAGAATCGCCAACCCCTATAAACCGGGTAATGCTGATTACCCAGCATCCAATACTTATACTTTTTTATATCACATGACAGACATGCAGTGAAACCTCCAACACATAAGTGGACATATTCAACCACAAGGTGAGTAGAGTAGGTTTTAATGACTGATTGATAATGCAAATAACAATATTGTTGAAGCTCGAGTAATCAGGCACAAAAATTGTCAGTCTGGTAATTTCCAGTTGTAATTGTCGATAAAAAAACGTTAGGTCAAGATGATTCTGTGTTGATTTTAGGGTAACATGGAGCAGGAATTACAAAATTTTCTGCAGAAAGCCAAAGTATTTTGACAGGTTTCTAGTAGTGAATAAACTTAATACTAATTATACTCTTAACAACTTTGTTTTTTATTTGATGCTTTTATTAACTTATTAATGAAGCTCTGAATTTAGTTTTAATCATTTACCAGAGGGTTAGGCACACAATATATTCCATGATGAAGGCCAGTTCTCCAATACAGCAAACATGATTATCAGTAGAACCAATGGATGCTACCCGAAATGTGAAATATGACCATTGGTGATTCACACATGTACCGGTATACTGAATGTGGTATGAAAGATATGACCATACAGCAATGGTCAAGTTATGCTGGATACAAGTTGGTACTTGTTGAGAAATAGCATAGACATCATATGCGGCAAACCGACAGACAAAGCAGTTATCAAATGCTTCTAAAGGGTGTTAAAAAAGGATTTTAAAACTCAAGCCATTATCGCATGTTAAACCATTCTCATGAAGAGACAGTGTGACCCTGTGAAGACATGTCAGTGAAGGTCCCTAAAAGGGACACCGTGATTAGAAGGTCTTTCAAAGGGACACCGTGATTAGAAGGTCCTTCAAAGGGACACTGTGATTAAGCAGGAGAGAGGGATGTGCAAGAACCAAAGCCAGGACAAAGGCACGCTGTTACCTTCCTAGCGGATATATCTTCATCTTGAGTTTGTGTCGTACAATGGAATACATACTCCCCATTATCAGTGGACTCTGATATATAAACTTTTCTCTGCCCAGATTCAGAATCTTGGAAGATTATTACCTCCTGATAGATATTTTGGGAATCTGAACATTCATTCTTAAACGTGTAATCTTCTGTGTCAGTCTTTGTACAAACTTGTGCACCAACATCGTGGTCAGCACCACTAGCCTGTGTGTTCAAAGCAGTGTTATGCAACGACTGATCCAACTGATCGGCTTGATCGGACATATTTTCATACAAGCTATTAACGGTGTATGGTCTAAGTGTTATGTTAGCCGTTGATTTCACAACGGTATAAGACGATGGGTTTACCTGTTCGATAACACTTGGCTTCTCTTCAACTTGTTCCGGTTTATCGTCAACATCATCCGCAAGTTTGTCAGCTACAACTTCTACATTATCTACAGTAGCCTCGACCTTGGCATCGACCTTGGCGTCGACCTTGACCTCATCATTGTTTGACTCGACCTTTGACTCAGTTTGCTGGAATGCTGTCGTTTCATAAGCTACAAAACAATAGTACATATATATTACAGTATTTACCATTCATTCTATATAGATAAACTTTTCAATACAATACCATCTTTATTTTCGGATGTAAATCGGATTGCATTTAAAACAATATAACATTAGCTATGTATAGCTATTGTCCGACATATGAACATAAGACGGGTACCTACCATTCATGCAATAGATAAACTTTTCATATTCGAACAAGCAAAGTTGATCATAAGTTGGTTTTATATTTTCCATATTTCCAAATAGTTTTACATAATTTTTTCAAATAATTTTTCGGTCACCTTTGACTCGAATTGATTATCATTCAGATCTCGTCTTGCTCGTCTGAAAACAATCAACGACTTCTCCACATTAGGAGGACACTTTGTAAAGGTTTGTGGACAATCTAAAATCTATTGCACTCAAAACATAAAAAAAGTTAAGTTAACAATTTTCTAGGGCTCTTTTCAGCTGTTAGGCCGCTCAAGCACCCTTCGACATTTAAACTTCCCCTGGTCATTGGGCTACATATGGAAACCTACACTTGTGTCTCCCAGGAGAGCCAACATCGATCTGCGGCGCCCAGGAATAGACACTGCCCTCGCAGGTACCATTTTACACCATGGTGGAGTGGAGCATGTGGGTCTTGCTCAGAGAAATTAACCAGTGGTCCAGAGGGGAATCGAACCCGGGACCTCTCGATCTCGATCCCGAAGCGCGCGTCCTACCTCTAGGCCACTGCTCCCCACCACTTATCAGGCTTTCAACTTATTTCCTTCTGATTAGTAATCAGGCTCACACTTAAAGTTCTGCATATTGAGGGGAGACAATCCAATTACAGAAATGGGCAAATCTTAATCAATTACCAAGGGACAGTATTCTTCATATTCTTGTACAAATAACTGCACCTGTTGAGTTTTATCAGAATGAAGACAGAGATCTGATCTGGTGATTATAAACATTACTCATTCTCAAACTCAAACTCATTACCCAATCCTCCAACTTGAAAATAAGCCGTTTTTTTAGAATTTTGCATCAAAACCAACAACAACTTGTAGCAAATGATCTAATTAAGAAAATGAACACCCATTTCATATGTTTCCATCCAGTATAAAGAAGTTACAGCAGTTTTTGTAACTAAGAAATGCTCCAATTGGAGTACGGAGTACGAGTTTGAGCATGGAGTATGTTCCCCAATTTTTATAATCACCGGGCCTGATCAAATTGACTCAACATATTGATCGAGATTCAGCATTATGACAAAACAACAACAAAAGAAACACACACAAAAGATAACTACAGGGATTTCCCCAGAATTTTTTCCAAGCGCAATAGGGGTGGGAACAGGAGGGGTGTCCCGTCCTTTATTTTAGAAAAAAATCAATTTGGGGGATGAAAATCATGAAATGGTGCAAATTAGGGAGGTTTTGTGACTTTTTAAGCGCAATTTTAAGCGCAAATCAAATTGAAAGCGCACTGGCAAACTGGATTTTGGAATCCAAGCGCACTGGGCCCAGACATTAAAATGCCCTGGGGAAATCTCTGAACTATGTTTATACCATCTATACTCTCTTTGCTAGTGTCCGCCTCATTGTTACCATTCGTTAAATTAACGGTAGCGTTGGCAACAGGGCTAGTAGGTGATGATGGAGAACTTGAACTTGGGCTGTCTTGCTGACGACTTTCATGATTATTCTCAGGATGGCCATCAGTAAGGTTTTCATCGCTCCTAAAGTACAAACAAGAATTTTAAATAAGTCAATGAAATCAAACAAATGTACAATAAGTTAATGTGTAAAATACAAAACTACTGGTAAAAGTCAAACATGTTGATTGTTCCAAAATGTTATAAATTAAGAATAAGGACCAACCATGAAATTTAATCCCCCACAAAAATTAATGATTTTACAGTATTTGTCAAGCTTCTAGGTAATCGAACTTCTCAATTAGAAGTCAACTAGGCCCCTTAATATATCATTTCCATATGATCTAAATCTAATTGAACTTCAGATTTATCTCTAATTCAGACTCTTATTTCGGCAATATCTCAATTTGAGATGAGATTTCTTTTTGAGATACTTCGGGAGATTAGGGCCACACTCAAAATCTCAATTTTGAGATTTTCTGTCTGAGGAGTGCTGTGATATTGAAGCCAAGACTAAATGAAATCCTAAATTTATTATACAACTACAATTCAAAACTATATAACATGAGCATAAATAATAAAACAATTTTACAGTCCATTTAAATACACACAATATTATTTTAATGGAGTACATAAAATGGAATAGTGCAAGTTCTGAGAAAATATTATTAAATTTGCATTGAAATAAAAATAAAGAGGTATGAAAAAGTAGGACGATAATAAACGAAAGTAAATGAAAGTTTGAAATAACAAAACATAAGAAAATGTTAGCTAGGCCCATTTATTACCCTGACCATACCTTTAAGCATGCAGTACTCTGAGTGTGGACCTATACCCTATAATCTTAAAGGGGTGGGTATACACAATACCAAGGCATATCCCTTTAAATCTAACAGGTTAAGTCATACAGAAAGAATGGCCTATCACATTCATATAATCATGTACATATTTTTGAATTACAGATTACTGAGTTAAATTTATGAACAAAATACCAATTCCGGACTGAAATCATAGTTCGGATTAGAGAGGATTTCGGATTGGAGAGGTTTCGGATTGCAGTGTTTTTTCATGTAGCATTATATAAGAATATAGAAGGAAAAAATTGGGACCTTGAAAATTTTGGATTGTGGAGGATTTCGGATTGGAGAGGTTTCGGATCAGGGAGTTTTTACTGTACATCAATTTGGCGTCTTCCTGGGAGAGCTCAACATGTGACAATGAAAACACAGACAATGGTATACACACCCAATATAACAACATCAAGGTTGTTAATCTGTAAAAGTTTGAAAAAATTCCGCCCAAAGTTTGTAAGGAGTTCAACACACAAGAGCATTGCGGGTGCATAGGTTTATCTGATATCTGTCACTGTCAAAGGTAGACAACCAAAAAGGGGCAATAACTCCTGCAAAATGCAGATCACAGTTATGGTTCTTTCCTGACATGGTCAGGTATTGATGGTGAACAAGTGTTGAAAGTTTCAAAGCAATAACTCTGAAAGTTTAGGAGAAAAGTGGACCTAAACACAAAACTTAACAAAGGCATTTTATTTTCTAAGTCCAAAAAGGGGCAATAATTCTTACAAAATGCAGATCAGAGTTATGGGTCTTGCTTTACAGGCTCAGGTATTTATGGTGAACAAGTGTTGCAAGTTTCAAAGCAATAGCTTTGATAGTGTATGAAAAAACTTTACCTAAACACAAAATTTAACCATGCAACGCCGACGACGATCAAATGAAGACAATAACTCATCTTCTTTTCAAAAATCAGATGAGCAAACAAGATTTGCATTACTGACGGACGGACAAATGCTTTATGCCCTCCACTTATAAATAAGTGAGGGGGGTTGGGGGGCACAAAATATGCCCATAGTACAACAACATGAATTCACAACAGAGACAACACTAGGCTACATTTACCCCTGTATGAGTCTGCATAGTCTTAAAATTCTGTACAATATGAGTCAAGTAAATAGTCTTATAAATAAAGCATGAAAAATTATACACAATGCAAATATATATAATTAATACATTAAAAAATTGATGAAAATAAAGATTACGAAAATAAATAAAACACCACTTTTTATAAGAAGCATTCATTCATTGTTCCAACATGCACAACCTCACTTATTCATGGTTGGTATTACCTAACAATAAACCTGCACTATAATGGGAAGAAGAAGGAACCCTCCCCTCCAAATATCCATGTTATAATATATACAATACCAATTAATAAATGCCAACATCTCTCCATAATTAATCATTGTAATAATTTCAACCTCAAACCAACATAAATTAATCTAGGAGACTAAATTTTCATCACTTTGGCGCAACAAGGTTGTATCTTTCCATAAATTATTTAGTGAGATACAACCTTGTTATGCCAAAGGGACATGACCTGTTTATTTCCATGAGTGTTAAGCCGATCTGAGTTACTGTAGATTTATTTATATGTAAACACATTATAATTTTAACCTACTTTACACTTGACCCTGTCAGGGCATGCCTTTAATTCATGGAATAATTAATTTATCATTATCTAATTAAATATTAATTAAGAATTTAGAAATACACATTTTATGGCACCAGATTAATTCTAAACCTTAAAATGTCAGGAAATGTTCTATCTACTAAAGTTACTTAGAAATGAGAGAGAAAAGATAAAATGTAACATTAAAGAGAGTCAGACAAATAATTAAATTGAATAAATCGAAACAAAGAATAGATCATTGAAATGAAAAAAGAATAAAAACAATATAAAATGAAAGATTGAAAATGCAATGGATAGAATTCAATAAAAACTATGTATTTTAATTAGTACCGTAAACAATTAATTAAAATATTAGTATGTTTATTTGCAAGATGCGACCATTCACACTTTATTATAATGTTTAAATGATTCCAAATAAGATGTAAAATAAATCAATAATTAGTTCCCCAGAAAAAATTAGTTCCCCAGAAAAAAAACCCATACACTTTTCTCACCTAAATAAAGAATAACGGAAAAAGAAAGGTATTTGTTGACTAGTCCTGTTCTGCTCGCCTTTCTCGTTCCTATTGTGTAATATATACATCAGACATAGTACCTTTAGATTTATGCAACTTTATGAGCAACATGACATTTAGATTTAAGCAAAATAAGTGCAACAGAACTTTTAGATATATGCAAAATATGCAAAAAACAGGACATATATATTTATGCAATAATATGGACAACAGGACTATTAGATTAATGCAACAATATGGGCAACAGGACATTTAGATTAATGCAAAATTTGAGAAATAGGGCCTTCAGATGTATGCAACAATATGTGCAACAGGACCTCTAGATTTATGCAAAATATGAGTAACAGGACATTTAGATTCAAGCAAAAATATGAGTAACAGGACATTTAGATTTATGCAACAATATGGGCAACAGAGCCATTTATATTTATGCAACAATCTGGGCAACAGGACATTTATAGTTATGCAACAATATGGGCAACAGGACATTTAAATTCATGCAAAAATATGAGCAACAGGACATTTAGATTTATGCAACAATATGAGCAACAGGACATTTAGATTTATGCAACAATATGGACAACAGGACCTCTAGATTAACGCAAAATAAGAGTAACAGGAACTTTGGATGTTCACTAAATAAGAGTAACAGGACTTCTAAATTTATGCAACAATATGGGCAACAGGACATTTATAGTTAGGCAACAATATGGGAAACAGGACATTTAAATTCATGCAAAAATATGAGCAACAGGACATTTAGATTTATGCAAGAATATGGACAACAGGACCTCTAGATTAACGCAAAATAAGAGTAACAGGAACTTTGGATGTTCACTAAATAAGAGTAACAGGACTTCTAAATTTATGCAATGATATGGGCAACAGGACCTTTATATTTATGCAACTATATGGGCAACAGGACATTAATATTTATGCAACAATATGGGCAACAGGACATTGAAATTCATGCAAAAATATGAGCAACAGGACATTTAGATTTATGCAACAATATGGACAAGAGGACCTCTAGATTTATGCAACAATATGTGTAACAGGACCTTTAGATTTACGCAATTTAAAAGTAACAGGAACTTTGAATTTACACTAAATAAGAGTAACAGAACTTGCAAAATAAGAGTAACAGGTCATTTAGATTCAAGCAAAATAAGTGCAACAGGACATTTAGATTCAGGCAAAATTTGAGAAACAGGACCTTTAGATTTATGCAACAACATAAGGAATAGCAGCATGAGATTGACAGACAGCACAATTAGAAATGATGCAGAAACCAGAAACATGTTCCAAAACATAAAAGGTGATTCCTACTCGAATTAATATTGTGCGCAAAATAATAAATTTGAATTCAACTGGCATCTGCGAAAAAGCACATAACTTCTCATGCTGATTGACTATCAAGACCTTTGTACTGAGAAGAAATTGTTGACACAAAAACTTTACCTAACTGCCCACCTATTTTGCCTTTTTTCCCATTTTGGACAGAGCAGATTGACACGGTTATAAATAATAAAGATACAAATATTTTCATATAAAAGCTAAAATCTGTGCATGTATCGTAATATAAACACCATAAACTATTGCTACTTACTAAAAGTCTAAACCAACCGAAAAACAGCTAAGCATAACGCTAATTATATTTGTAAGAAACGATAAAAAATTTAGCAAGAAACAAATGCAAGGGTTTGTTTCAGTTACAAACATGGATTCCCCATTATTGCAAAGTAGGATTGCAAGGTGTGTGTTACTGTATCGGGCCTAAGTAACCTCTCACCAATGTCTTGTCATTACGAACATCATTGGATATACTTAGACCACTACTTAGACCACTACTTTTTTTGTAAAATACATAAAATCATCAGAATTATGCTTACAAGAACATAAGTGTATGTTTTTTGTAGCAATGTCCAATTAACTCAATTATTAGCATCACTTCTGTTATTTACAAACAAGATATAACAAGATACTTAAATGTTCATCAAAACTAATTAGTAACCATTTAGCTCAATGTAACTAAAAATTTAACATTAGTAACCATTAAGCTAAATACACCTGAAAATTTAACAGACATTATGTAACCTGCAGATATGAAAATAACTTCAATTCAATTCAATTAATTGGCATATGAACATATAATAATATTCGCCATATAAGGCGGCATCAATTACATACATGGGAAGAGAATGATACACACACGCGTTAACAATTTCTACATTTGTATTCCAATATTTGTAACTGAAACAGTGAACCGAAACAAACGGCTGAAATAAGCTGACATCAAGATCAAGTCATTAACAATCAGCACAAAGCATTTAGAGGGTAACCTGCAAGACTGTTGTATGCCATTCTATAATTATAAGCATTTACGACAGTCTTGCAAGCTTTTTGCTTGCTTATTTCAAAATCATCCAAAAACTGACATACCTTATTATTGGGGACCTAACAAAAGGCATCAAAATATATTAGATTATTAAATTTTATTCATTCTTTTTTTTACTAATTTAATTTAAGGTCGATTTTGAAACATGTTTTTTCTTATTTATATTAATCACTTTTGACACCTCATTTCTGATGGCTTCCATTACCACGGGGGTATGAGAGGATTATTTATGATTAGCTGCTCAGCGTTCAAGGTAGAATTACGTGATGGAAGTTATTCCTAACGTTTTCATATCATTTTCATAATGTTTTGTACCAGGCACATGATTCTACCTTGAACGCACAGCTGTTGTTGAAATTCTAGCAGAAATATATAGATAAATAATTTGAGTGCTCTTTGGAAAAAATATGGTAGCTACATTAATTAATAGAGGCATGTACCATTGTTTTTCACTGAGCGCGCAATATGCATAGATGTAGAGGACCAGATTAATTTAGGGGCGTCTACAAATGACCAAAACAAAGGGAGACAATATAGTGGTGTCTACAAATGACCAGAATAAAGGGAGATAATTTGTTGGTTTCTACGAATGACCAGAACAAAGGGAGATAATTTGTTGGTTTCTACGAATGACCAGAACAAAGGGAGACAATATAGTGGTGTCTACAGATGACCAAAATAAAGGGAGATAATATTGTGGTTTCTACAAATGACCAAAATAAAGGGAGATAATTTGGTGGTTTCTACAAATGACCAAATAAAGGGAGATAATATGGTGGTGTCTACAAATGACAAGAACAAAGGGAGATAATTTGTTGGTTTCTACAAATGACCAAAACAAAGGGAGATAATTTGTTGGTTTCTACAAATGACCAGAACAAAGGGAGATAATTTGTTGGTTTCTACAAATGACCAGAACAAAGGGAGATAATTTGTTGGTTTCTACGAATGACCAGAACAAAGGGAGACAATATAGTGGTGTCTACAGATGACCAAAATAAAGGGAGATAATATTGTGGTTTCTACAAATGACCAAAATAAAGGGAGATAATTTGGTGGTTTCTACAAATGACCAAATAAAGGGAGATAATATGGTGGTGTCTACAAATGACAAGAACAAAGGGAGATAATTTGTTGGTTTCTACAAATGACCAAAACAAAGGGAGATAATTTGGTGGCGTCTACAAATGACAAGAACAAAGGGAGATAATTTGTTGGTTTCTACGAATGATAAGAACAAAGGGACATAATTTATTGGTTTCTACAAATGACCAAAACAAAGGGAGATAATTTGGAGGTGTCTACAAATGACCAAAGCAAAGGGAGATAATTTGGTGGTTTCTACAAATGACCAGAACAAAGGGAGATAATTTGGTTATTTCCAGAAATGACCAGAACAAAGGGAGATAATTTATTGGTTTCTACAAATGACCAGAACAAAGGAAGAGAATTTGGTGGTGTCTACAAATGATCAAAACAAAGGGAGATAATTTGTTGATTGATAACTTGTTGGTTTTTACAAATGGTGCAGGTTTATCTCCCATGAGATTCTAAAACTTACCCGATAACAACTGTATTGCGTAGACTTTTTCTAGGCGTGTATGTGAAATGTTCGTTATCCTTGGAGAGTTGGTCGGCTGATTGTACGATAATGTCAGTTCCCTGTAATAATAGAATCGTAAATAATTATGTCAGAATGTGATCTATGTTTATATTTATTGCTAAAATTACCTTGAATATAATCAACAATATCACATGTTGCTGGCATAGAATGAGAAGGTTGTATCTACTACTTAGGACCTATAATAATAGAATGATAAATCATTATGTCACATGACTTTCCTTGTATCGGGATGAGTATAGCTAATAAAGTTATACTACACAGGAGTGTTTTTCCAAATTTTGTAATTTACCAACTGGAGTTGAGTCCCTTTAAATAAAAGTCTGTGTCAAATGCTAACAAACAAAACATCAATACTTCATCATTATTAATCAGCTTCAACATTTTTATACATTGAAAACTTGGACTGCTAAAATATTTTTATCTTGGATTTTCTCGTTTTAGAAGACGCCTCAAATATTTGTCATAATTATAGCGTCTGCTGCTAATTTTGTATAACTTACAGTGGCATAAAAATTCGGTATTTGACTGAAGTTTTATGTAAAGAAAATATATAATTTATCATCAATTTTATGTATCTATTTATTACATAGCTAAATCAATGATTATTTTATAAATATGAATCATATCACCCATGTTTCCTTTCTTTTCCAGATATATATAGAACAACGCATGCATGGTAGGAAAATAGACGTTTATGTTTGACCTACTGACCTCAAAATCATTTGAACTCAGTAGATGCCAGGGCTGTAAGTCCCTAAGAAGTTGATAGATGCTAGATTCAACCATTTTGAGTCATTCATCAGAAAACATGAAAGTTTGGTCCCTCAATACTGGACCCACAAACCAGCACGCGTACAGCATGATAAGTATAAATCTAGAAATGTGTCCATCAACACGGGTGCCCCCATTGGGGTATATTGTAAAAGTAACAAATTGCCGTAGCAAAAATTCCATCCTTTACGGTCAACTACACGTTAAGGTTGTTAAATATGTAAAAGTTTGAAGAAATTCCGTCCAATGGTTTGTTATGAGTTCAATACACATTGACAAGATTTGCATTACATATGGACAGACAGCACCAATGCTATATGCCCCCAACTCAAATAATTGAGGGGGTACCATAAAAATATCATTCAGACATTCCAACAGTTTTCCTACAAATGCATCTACTAGATTTAACTCACTACTCCATAGTCATCTTATACCTTGACCTACAGTGTCCTGTTTTAAATTACAAACCCCTCATTTTTCTCGTTTTCTCATTATCTATCGGCACTTTTCTGAAATTGACTACCATAGCAATAACAGACTTGTTAAAGAGTAATATTCATCTAAGCAATAGACGTTATAATACCCAATGATTTAAAATTAAAGCAAAGTATATTATTTTTCTCATTTCGGAGCCTTTTCACAATCTTATTACAAATTAATAATAAAAAGTCCAGATTTTTCAGTAGAATGGCTCAATAACGTATAAACAAGAGATTGGATTTGTAAACTCACAAATCTGCAGGTAAAAATATATGATTGCAATCGAGTAATGGTTCAAATTCCCTAACAAGACATATATATACACAAGCAATCCAAAACTTTATACAAACTAACAATCAAAGATATTATATACACTATAGTTCAATTTTGAACCCTGAGCCATGACCTTTTAGAAGAGTCTATTTGTGCGGGTAACCCGTGATTTATTGATTTCAATAGTCATGATTTAAAGATTATGCTACTTACTAATGTGTGATATACATATCTGAACAGTCAATCCCACGCCAATCTATATCGGCGAATGTATTAACTTTAAAAGTGCAGTCACGGCTCAATGCTCGAAATCGAACTATACCAATCAAATATTTACACAAACAATCATTCTGACGGTTAAAGAAGAAAATGTTAGCCAGACATGACACATTCAATGAACACAAACAAGCATGGTGGGAAATCAGAGGTATAGTTCGATTTCGAGCATTGAGCCGTGACTGCACTTTTAAAGTTTAATCAATTCGCCGATCAAGCTTGTTACGGCATTGACTAACTGTGTTAAATTGCCAATTGATAAATTACACATATTAGTAACTATCATATCTTTAAACCATGACTGTTGAAATCAATAAATCACGGGTTACCCGCCCAAATAGACTCGTCTTTAGAAAAGGTCATGGCTCAGGGTTCAAAATTGAACTATAGTAATATTAAATCAATCAGAGACATTCCTGATTATAATGATGCACATGAACCTAAAGTATGGTAAGCCAGGAAGTCATGGTCCTCATTGTATTGTGATGGAGGAACAACACTGCAACAGTTACTGTCATAGCATAAACAGTGTTGCTGTCATAAAACCCTTCTCACTTTACAGTCTTTAAAACAACCATCCTGTGTAAACTGCCAGAAGTCCAAAACAACTTGCTTGAATTACTGTCCTACTAACCTATGTTACAGTCATGACACCCAACATAGCACCATAGGGGAAGGCACTAATTATTTTAGTCCCTAGCTGGTCCGACAGAAAAAAGAGATTTGGAAACAAAAAACAGTTACTGGTCCTTTTTAAGACTATCACTGATCTTTCTTGATTTTCACTGACCTCAGACGAGCGGACCAGTGTTATATAGTGTCAAGCCTTGCAACATGACTGTCACTGTTGCATTCATATGAACACACATTACAGTTTTGAAATTGCATTGTTGTTGTAACAACCTGTAATACTACTGATTGAAAACTATACATGCGACCTATGAAAGGGTTTAGGCAAAAACCTTGATTTTTATTCAAAAGTCCCCCTGCGACTTATGGCTGCATGCGACTTATGGTCGAGTATTTACGGTATGTTACTGCTGTAACCATCCATGTTACTGTACAAGCAAACATGCTTTGTTTCTGTGTTTGTGTGTTACAACAACAACAACCTAAGACTTGAGTATATCTATAATATTAGAGACCATACCAGGGGGTTATGTTGTTTATATAATTATACACCAAAGTGTCAACTAAGTTCAAGCAAGAAATAAACAACAGAACTTTGCAAATTAAATTCACCATAACTTTGCCATTTCTAGAGATATTTTCAACGAATAACTTTTATTTTGGGCAGAAGCCATTGCTCTTGCATGAATGGTTATTCAGGATAAATCAGAAAAATTGACACCCCTGAATTGAAGAAAAGTACAGGAACAAGACTGTGTTCAGTAAACGCTTATGCCTCAGTGGAAGCCTTGTCCACAATAACTAAATTCTTTCAAGGACGGTCAAATAAACTAGTTTTTTTTTCGTGTTTTAGAAACAAAGAAAAGTAAAATGAATACAGATACAATCTACGTGTACTTAATATTTACAACATTACCAAGAAATGATTAACATAGATTAACATCATAGATGAGATAAAGATGTAAAGTGGAAGTAAATTCAGGTGTCGGATAAAATAATAATCTTTATTGCTGTATGACCATAAGCCATGTAACATACGCTCGTCAGTATAAATTGATTAAATTCACACATGTTGTAAGGTTGAAACTCAGACTAAGTAACCTTGCCTAGTATGTCAGTAAGGACGTTTGACACAAAAATGTTTATCTTCCATAAAGGGCCCTAACTGTACGTCTTTCATAAAGGGCCCTAACTCTGTGAATATTTGTCCAACGTTAAGGTCCTGGCAATATGCAGAACTAGTTGGCTTGGTTAACAAATCTTCATGTGAAGTTTTATTGAAATCCAACCAGTGGTTACAAAAAGCAAGCTGGGACAAACTTTGTGACACCCCAATAGTTAAAGAAAGTTCAATAATCTAGATGTCCAGCACAAAACTTATATGCCCCTTCCCCTTACAAAAAAATGCAGAGCATAGCCTTAATTAGCCAGTCAGCTTTCTGCTGAATATGGCAGGCATATGTGTGTCTTCATCCGGATTTGAACCCGGGTGGCCAGATTAGCTACGTACAATATACCAAACATTTTAATTAAACCTACTATTATTTTTCCAAATACTGAACCCATAATTTGTGTTATTATACATAGTGTATGCTTACACAATTTTACATTTATAATTACAGTCATAACTTCACCATTAACTAAATTTTTAAGCCCCAGGTCTGAGTTTCAGCCTCAGCATGTTTGTGAATTACTACGGACCCAGAAACTATACAACAAACAGCAAACATATTCCTTGATTGATTATAATCAGCGAGAGAAATATAGAAGTTTTTATAGTAAATAGGGTGAGAAATAGAAGATAATATGTAAAAGTCATACAAAGGTCATACAACAGTTCTCAAGGTCACAACACTTTAAAGGTCAAGTTCCCAAACAAAAAATAGAAATGAAAAAAACTTCAAATGTTGATAGGGGAAAAAGAACACTCTTCTTAAAGTAACGTAATAAAGAAATAGCTTAAAAGTTCAAATGTTGATAGGGGGAAAAAGAACACACTTCTTAAAGTAACGTAATAAAGAAATAGCTTAAAGTTTGTGAGAGGTTACATCTCCAATCACAGCCCTTCATATCCCATGCTACACATATCTGGGGGCCAACCACATAATACTTACTGTGTGAAAATCACAATCAGGGGCCTCGGCCCAAACCTAGAGGGGTTACAGTTTTACATGTAAAACATGTCTTATAAAACACATACAGTCTAACTTGCCTTAAACAGCCAGGGGTCACAAATATACCAAATAAGGACATTTAAACAGGTTTCACGCTCTTTGCTTAAACAAAATTCTACAACTTTTCCATGAAATCTGTTATAATTTCTATGATGATTTCAGTATTATATTACCTAGTTTTTTGTTTGGAATACATCTAAAGTTAAATATCCCATACTGATTTTTTTTAAAATCTCTCTAATTTTTGTTTCGTCTTAAATTCGGATTTTATTCAAATGATTTTGATGTTGTCAAAGACTAGTTGAAACTTGAAATATCAAACAATTTTTTTGAAAATTGCGATGAAGTTTTCATGAACAATCTAGCAAATTTGTTGTCTATAACTTCCAGGCACGACTTTTGCGGCTATGAACCATGTTAATTAAGCAGGTGTCTGTCTAATACAGGTGTATCGGTTATTGTGACTGGATAATATTGGCTGAATGTTTAAGACAAGTGACCACTAGCACAGGTTTAACTGTGCAAACACATAGAAAGAAGGCAAAGACTATAAGGACAGAATAACACACATAATTTAAAACAACTTCTTGCATCATAAAAAGAGCAAGTTTATTCCACATTCAAATAGAACAATAGATAATTTTAGACTCTATTAAAATTTCTATTTATTAACATACATGTATATCATAGTTTTAAGATTATAGCAACAATATGAGTTGTTTTAATTGAAACATAGCTCTACATTAATGTATAATGTATTTAGTTAATATGAACTAAGGCACCGCCTAAATGGGGATTTAATAAATATTGAATATCTGAATTCTGATTGGGTATGTTTGTAGGTATACACTAAATAATTATAAGCTGAATTTAGATGTTAATATATGGCGCTAATTATCAGCAACTAGTTAAGCCCTCTCCCTCTTTTCCCTTTTAAAATATGATATCAAACATATTCTTGTATTAAATATGTATCGAAACATGTTTTCTTTCTTACTGCTTTTTTTTAATGAAACAGGCCTTGATAACCATATCTTTCCCATCCCCCTAAGTTTCAGTTCCTCCCCAGCCCCTTTTTTATCCATTAAAACTAATTGACCCTGTACTCCAAACATGATTATTTATACAAATCCACACCCCTTATCCACTGACCATCATCACTTATTTTCCCAGTATGAGTAACTCAGTATAAAGGAAAGACATATCCCTAGTCCAGTATCACTTATTATTTCAGCACAAGTATGAAGGGGAGACAATCCAATTATAGAAATGGACTTAAAACAAGAAACATTATCAAGGGAGATCACTCTTCATTTTTGACCCAAAAAGCTGCACATAAGATGTGAACACAATTAAGCTCATCGCTTATATAACTTGCATGGGTCGTATGGAGGGAAGGGTCGATAGTATGTAAACATATTTCCATACCATTAAAGTTTTGCAGATATAGAGAATACTAGGTTAGTGTCTTATATAATTGAATTTTTTGGATTCGTCTCCGGAAGGTTTATACAACAAGGCTTGCAGAGCTGTTTGAGACTTCCAGAGACAAATTAAATAAATTTAAGTTAATAAAGGCCTAGTGATAGGATAAATTAATAAGCTATTTATATGAGAAGCAAGTTATTAATTCATACTTAGTCTAATTGTAACGATAATGTATTCATGAGAATGGAATAGAGCGGAACGGAATAAAACAGAACGGAATAGAACAGAATGGAAAAGAATAGAACGTACCTTTCCTGCTTCGGTCTGGAAGACATTTTCTGCGGTAAACAAACCCTGGAACAGGTTACCGTAAAACTTCACCCGACTGTAAGTAAAATATACAATGTTAGCTTTCCATCGGTATATGAAAATATCAGACGAGACAAATCATGGGTCCAGTTATTATGAAACTGAATAGTTATAACATGTAAATACACCATTGTACAGTCAAATGTGACATAAAGACTGCCTAAACAATAAGTAACCTCAAGGTCAATTTTCAACATTTTGGTTTCTATTTCACTTTAATACTCAGGCACCTTTAAAACTAGAACCATCACTGTCGTGATCAGGGCCCTGTCGTTATCATTGTCAATAAGTATTGCAAGTTTCATTTGAATATCTTGAAAAGTTTTTAAACTATGGCCTATGTTAAAGTTTTGAAGTCGAAAAAGGGGCACAAGCCAAAATTTATTAAAGCTAGAGTTGTTGCCCTTGGCTACACATGTGCGTATTGTCACTGTCAATATGTATATTTAGTTTCATTTGAATATCTGTAACGCTTTTGAAGTAATGTAGAAAAAAAGATGAAAAATGAGGAAAATTGTAATTTTACAAAGGGCCATAATTCTTACAATATTGTAGCTGGAGTAACATAACTTGGCATACAATAGTGTATTGTTGCTGTGACCTTATGTTTAAAGTTTGAAGTCGATACCTTTAACGGTTTGCAAGTTATTAAGAAAAAACATGAAAAATCTGGACGGACAGACGGACAGGGTGATTACTATAGGGCACCTGCAAAAAATTTGCAGGGCCCTAATGAGGTCATTTTAAAGGCTCCAAGGGTAGTCTTCCCTATATTGAGGCTTAGAAATTATTCAAGCAAAATATTATACATGGCCTGTATACCTCAGCTCCTTTGGCAGAACTTACAGAAAACTTAACGGAGAAATGCTAGCACAGATCTGTTAATAAAAGGGTACCCAATCACCCATTTTCCGTTTTAATACATTTGCATAAAAAAACTAAAAACCCATCCTTTTCATTATTATCAATAACCTATGATTTTTATTACAGTTACTACTTATTTCACCATGAAATGTTGTAAATATTACTCTAGCTTTATAACAGTGTATGTTACAACCTTTGTAAAAACCATAAAACACTGTATTTGCTACAATATTTGACAATTATTGTCAATTGATGGTTCTGCTTTGTACATAACAAATATTTGCAATAAATAAACGCCGTTTGATATTTGACTCTTACTCAATTTTGTCATTTAATGTTACGTTTTTATTGAGTTATTTTTACGGCAATTTTGTGCACAGTTAGCTAACATTTGAACTTTAACAAAAATTGCAGTAAACTACAAAGTATGCAATATTTCTTAATATTGACATTTTCATATCTCATATTGATAATAAATCCATCAATGGCTGACCACAAAATTGTCCGGTCTCCTTAGGATGGTTTCAGTTCTTGAAACACTCGATCAAGATTACGAATTATCATTTTGTTTGTGCAGTAAAATCTCACAGAAAGATTACCTAAATTATAAGACTAGTCACTAAAGATTTGTGTTCCCTTTTTTCCTCTCTATTTAACTTTGATATTAGTAGCAATACAATAATTATAGACAGACAAGATTGTTTACAAGGGCTTATTACAAGGGCTCAGTGCAAAACTGGTTTAACTACATCAATTTATTGAGGCATGTACCATAATTTTGCACTAAGTCATTGGATTGCACTTTTGATCTTTTCTCCATATTAATGTCAAATTAAAACCCTATTTCATAACCAATCCAAATTATCTTCCAATATTGAGCAATAAGGGGAGACAATTCCAAAATAAAACGATTACGTTTTGGCTGAAAATGACAAAATATCCTAAAGTATGGTATATAAACAATGGAATCCTATGGAACCAACCCCAGACGTCCTGCAATCGAAATGGAAGCTCTACCACTGAGCTATAGAGGCAGTCAGCAGCAGTGTTATATAGGGGAGTAGATAAATGATAACCTAATCAGGGATGTCAACAGAGCCAAAATAAAATTAAGGAAAATCATATAATATGTGGTAAACCATTTTTACCAAAGAAGAGACCTTTAACCACATTATTTTCATGTTTACCTCAGTTTTTATTAAAAAATTCATTCAAAACAAACTAAATTGACCATATCTTTGCCATTTTTCAAGTTATTTTCATCAAAAAAATTGTATTTTGATCACAACGCAAGGCTCTTTCAGGATATGTAAATCCGGAATTCCGGATTAATCAGGAAGATTGACACCCCTGAAGGTTACTGAATAGTCCAGGGGTATGACCATTGGACATTGTGTTTTCTTTGCAGTTTATTGTAGGAATTGGTATGGTGATTGATATTCTGACTGATTCAAAGTTTAGTTACCTATTATAGAATTCTGGTAGTTCATGATGTAACTCGTTGTTCAGATCTTCGTATATTTTCTTGGCTTGTTCAAGATCATCCTGTGCCTGCGTAATATACAAAGGGTATTACTGTAAAATAATTAAATTTTGTGGGGATTAAATTTTGTGGATTTTGTTGTTCACCTTCAACCATGAAATCAAATCCCATCAAACTGAAATGCAAAATCCTCAAATTAACGTCCCATCGAAATAGTCGTTTTTATCCAAACCATGAAATTTCATCCCAGCAAAATCAAATGATGTTGCAGTAATACAAATTAATTAAATACACCTTAATCTTTAAAAACTGAAATCTGAGAAAACTTAAGATCTGAGAAAAAACGGTTTAACCTAAGATCTGAGAAGACCTAAGATCTGAGAAAACCTAAGATCTGAGAAAACTTAGATCTGAGAAAACCTAAGATCTGAGAAAAACGGTTTAACCTAAGATCTGAGAAAACCTAAGACCTGAGAAAAACGGTTTAACCTAAGATCTGAGAAAACTAAGATCTGAGAAAACCTAAGATCAGAGAAAACTTAGATCTGAGAAAACCTAAAATCTGAGAAAACCTAAGATCTGAGAAAATTGGTTTAACCTAAGATCTGAGAAAACTTAGATCTGAGAAAACCTAAGATCTGAGAAAACCTAAGATCAGAGAAAACTTAGATCTGAGAAAACCTAAGATCTGAGAAAACTCAGATCTGAGAAAACCTAAGATCTGAGAAAACCTAAGATCTGAGAAAACTAAGATCTGAGAAAACTGAACTCTGAGAAAACCTAAGATCTGAGAAAACCCTGCAGTCTGGGTTTTTTTCAGACCGCACTGTATCAGTTAAAATTTTTATCAGAAAAGTGCGCCCAAACAGCTGAGTCTCCATTACTCTGCAGCAGCAGCTGTCTCAGGTATACAAAGTGTATATATCAATGCTCATTGGTATCAAATACAAATAATTATATCATATTTCAAATATGATATATCAAACAGAATATGTCCATATAAGGAATTCAAACAATGTACACAGTTATCATACTATGATAATTGCATACTTTCAAGTAATATTTCGCTGACTTAGTATGAGAAGGTCTGGTTATAAGTAGTACTAACAACCTTATAAAACTGATACATATTTAAAATCAACACCACAAGGCACTTCTTATGAGCCTATTTTTCAGAAAAACAGAACTTGTCATGTTTTAAAAACAGAAGTCAAAACAGGTTGTTTTACCTACTGTAAAATCATTTAATTTCGTTGGTACAAAATTTCGTGGTTTTGGTTAAAAAGACAATTTCGTTGGCACTTGAACTTGTGGATTTTGCATTTCAGGTAATAAAACAAGGGTCAAAATTAATGTTCGTTGGGATTAAAGTTCGTGGTTGAGGTGAACAACGAAATACACAAACTTTAATCCCCCACGAAAATTAATGATTTTACAGTATTAGATTTAGCCATGTGAAATTTTATCTGAATATTTGTTGTTATCCACTGAACATGTATACCCATTTATATAAAAATCAGTACATTTATAACAACTTGAGAGCAACTTATAGAACATCCGACAATGTAAAGTCTGAGTTTTAGACTTCAAGTGTTGGTGAATAAGGCCCCAGTTTTGAAAAGAGGTTTCATCATTGAGGTTTTACTGTAATTATATTGAAATTAGGTCATACCACCTGAGGTTATAACATCCTAGTTATTACAACAATATAAAACTATGGGACTCTGATGTATAAACACATCAACAATCAAGAAGGAAATTAAAAACATAACTTATAGTCTGTTTCAAATAATGTACTAGATATATAACTTTCATTTATGTATTATGACTATGATACAGAAATATAAGGCCGAAGACATTAAATTAGGTGTTTAAGAAAAAACTCTAATAAAAAAAAAATGGGGACGAAGAAGCTTTGAAGTATATAGTTTTACATCTTCAGAGGTGTCAATAAGGCCAAATTCAAAATTAGGAAAATCATATGAGGCCAAACATTTAAGCCTAACAAGAGACCTTCAATAACAAAATTTCCACATTTAACTCAAGTTTTTATTACAGAAAATCCTTCAGAGCAGATTAAGTTAACCATAACTTGTCATTTCTTGAGATAATTTCATCAAATAACTTTTTTGGGGGTCAGAATGCAATGCTCTTTCAGGAATGATAAACCCGGAATTCCGGATTAATCAGGAAAATTGACACCCCTGTG
This sequence comes from Spisula subtruncata, assembly GCA_963678985.1. Classification (NCBI taxonomy): domain Eukaryota; kingdom Metazoa; phylum Mollusca; class Bivalvia; order Venerida; family Mactridae; genus Spisula; species Spisula subtruncata. The sequence continues at coordinate 1,665,147 of OY787668.1, forward strand.
TGTTATGTATATTATTGCAATATTAGATTCTTCTATGGAGGACATACAAAAATGGAGGGAAAACTTTCAAGCTTCAATGTTTTTCGGCAGGTTAGATTGGATGGTCGCTAAACATTTTTATACAAACCCGTTCAGGGATATAGACATAGCATTCACAGCAATCAGGATACTTCAGATTTCAGGGGTGTCAACAGGGCTGTCAACAGGGGTGTCAACAGGGATGTCAACAGGGTGTCAACAGGGGTGTCAACGGGGGTGTCAACGGGGTGTCAACACGGGTGTCAACAGGGTGTGTCGACGGGGTGTGTCAACGGGGTGTGTCAACGGGGTGTGTCAACGGGGGTGCGAACGGGGTGTCAACGGGGGTGTCAACAGGGGTGTCAACAGGGCAAAATTGAAAATCAGAAAAATCGTATAAGGCTGAACATTTTTGCCTAACAAGAGGTATTCAATGCCATCATTTCCATATCTAACTCAGATTTTTGTACAGAAAATCTCTCTGAGCAGATTAAATTGACCATAACTTTGTCATTTCTTGAGATATATTTATCACATTAAGTTTATTTTGATTAGAAGTCATTGCTCTTTAAAGAGAAATAAATTTGGAATTTCAGATAAATCAGGAAAATTTACACCCCTGAGATTTATGTATCTATGGAGTAATGGGTTAATCCCACAAGTGTTTTATTTAATGATGAATGATGAATAACCTATGCATAGTAATTATTGTAATACTAGTGCAGTTAAGTATACAAAAACATCTAAAAGAAAACCATAATGACAGTCGTATATAAATCGAGTTAGCCCTTTAATCTGTAATTAGTATGAAACTTGACCAGGGAGATGGAATTCACTTTCTTCACTGGCCTCTGAAGGTCTTTGACCTAAATAATCGAGTCAACAAACCATTGTAAACTGCTCTATATATCCATTACAAATTTAGTGATTTACGCCTTAAATATCAAGATTTGGTCTTACAAATTTAGTGATTTACGCCTTAAATATCAAGATTTGATCTTTTGTGGTGATATCATACGAACAAAACATCAGTAAATAACAGAATGCAATCAGATGGTATGAATATTTCATGAGAAAAACACAAATTTTGCTCAGTTTCTGTTCAGTAACATGCAATTAAATCAGTATAAAGGTTAATCGTATCTAATACCAAAAATTAAGTGAGATCCTTAAAGCAAGTTTGGGGCAAAGTTCAACAACCAAAGTTTGTACTGGTCTACATAATTGTTTATATAATATTGTAAAATCATTAATTCTTGTGGGGGATTAAATTTTGTGGATTTCATGGTTCACTTACTACCACAAAATCAAATCCCATCAAACAATATTTTTACCCTTGTATTTTTTACCTGAAATTCTCGTCCCATCGAAATAGTCTTTTTTACCAAAACCATGAAAACCACCAAAATTAAATGATTTTAGAGTATTCAACATATTCAGGATATTTCTGTGAATTACCACCCAACTAATAAGTATATATTAATAAATGAATGCTCCGGAGTTTTACATAGATGCAGACTTAAAAACTTATTTTTCTTAGAATTGCAACATTCCATGCAGAAGTTCCAAGCAGAAACAAGAGGGTCCAAAGGGCCCTGGGTCGCTCACCTGTTTGGCCTAGTGACCTAGATTTTGGCCCAAATGACACAGTATCTAACTTGACCTAGATTTTATAGAGATAAACATTGTGACCAAGTTTCATAAAGATAGAGTCAAAATTGTGACCTCTAGTGTGTTCACAAGATTTTTCAATGATTTGGCCTCGTGACCTAGTTTTTGACCCCAGATGACCCAATATCGAACTTGACCTAAATTTTGTAATGATGATCATTGTGATCAAGTTTCATAAAGATAAGGTCAAAATTGTGACCTCTAGTGTGTTCACAAGCTTTTTCAATGATTTGGCCTCGTGACCTAGTTTTTGACTCCGGATGACCCAATATCGAACATGACCAAAATTTTATAGTGATGATCAGTGTGATCAAGTTTCATAAAGATTAGGCTCAAATTGTGACCTCTAGTGTGTTCACAAGCTTTTTCAATGATTTGGCCTTCAAAGGCTTGTGACCTAGTTTTTGACCCCGGATGACCCAATATCGAACTTGACGTAGATTTTATAGAGATGATCATTGTGATCAATTTTCATCAAGATAAGTCTCAAATTGTGACCTCTAGTGTGTTCACAAGCTTTTTCAATGATTTGGCCTTGTGACCTAGTTTTTGACCCCAGATGACCCAATATCGAACTTGACCTAGATTTTATAGAGATGATCATTGTGATCAATTTTCATAAAGATTAGTCACAAATTGTGACCTCTAATGTGTTCACAAGGTTTTCCTTTGATTTGACCTAGTGACCTAGTTTTTGACCCCAGATGACCCAATATCGAACTTGGCCTAGATTTTACAGAGATGATCATTGTGATCAAGTTTCATAAAGATTAGGCTCAAATTGTGACCTCTAATGTGTTCACAAGGTTTTCCTTTGATTTGACCTAGTGACCTAGTTTTTGACCCCAGATGACCCAATATCGAACTTGGCCTAGATTTTATGAAGATGATCATTGTGATCAAGTTTCATAATGATCAGGCTAAATTTGTGACCTCTAGTGTGTTCACAAGCAATTGTGAACGGACGACGGACGAAGAGCGATCACAAAAGCTCACCTTGTCACTTTGTGACAGGTGAGCTAAAAAAAAATTGTGTAACTTGCTTCTATCTCGTATCATTTTCAACTAAGTTCCAAAGAGTCACTTGAAAATTGTCATTAATGTTAAAAATTAAGGGGACCTTGACCTTAGACCTACTGACCTCAACATCAATAGAGGTCATCTACTGTTGCTGGCCAACCTCCATGTAAGTCTGAAGACCATTTGGTATACCACCAGACCAAGAGACTGACAAATTCAAAGTAATAAAACCCCTCGTCAAAGATGGCAAAAGGCATAATTATAAAGGTAAAATAGATTAGAAGCCAATGGAATAGAGGACAAACAGCTGAATGAAGAATATTAACTAATATTGTGAATTAGTATTATGTCTTTATGGTTAATTAACCTTTGATGCAACAAGGTTTTATCTTACTATATGCTGTATAAAGTGAGATGCAACATTGTTGCACCAAAGGGACAAAATGAGCAACAAATTAATCACCTTTGCAATCTTTGTATCGTCTTTTTTCTTGGCATTTTGTTGAACTTCTAGTCCATGTTTGGCATTGTCATAATCTATTAACTTCCTGCCTCGTTTAGCTACTCTAGACTGAAAAAACAAAGAAAATACAGTTCATAATTCAGCTCAATGGAACGCACTAACAACAGGGGTGTCAACAGCGACAACTTTAAAATCAGGAAAATCATACGCAAAATCAACCGTATTGCCAAAACAAGAGGCCTTCAAACACATTGTTTCCATATTTAACTCAGTTTGCATTAAAGGGACTGTGTCACGATTCAGCGTATAGCAAAAATCAAATAAAATATTCACCATAGTTTGGCATAGATGCCTGTATATCGCATAAAAAAGCACACTGATATACAATATAACTAGTGAAACATGTGTACGCGATGTTGAAAGTGGTTAAAATCGAGTATTAGCAAAAAATATTTCTTAAAGCAACAATACTTAATTTGGTAAAAAAATTATACTTTTTAAAAACTCCATCTGTGAGACAGGCCCTTTAAGAAATCCCTTCAAAACAGACTAAATTGACCATAACTTTGCCATTTCTCAAGATATTTTTTTAAACAACTTGTATTTTGGTCAGGATGATCGTGGCTCTTTCTGTATGTGTAAATCCAGAATTCCGGATTAATCAGGAAGATTGACACCCTCGTAACAAACAAACCGTCACATGATAACAACAACTTCCTCAATGTCAAACATCTTGAAAGTCTTACTTCTTATTAATTTTTTAAAAATCCTGTTCCGTTCCTGTTATGTTTTGTTTGTAAATTGTTTGAAGTGGAACATTTGGATCACTGTCCAAAACAGCCGTTACGAACACAACCCTGGGCGGGGTATCATAAACAGTTCACAGATCTTGTACATAGATATTGTTTCTACCTAATAGTTTGATGGCCAACTGTCAAGAGCTCAAAATCTTTAAAAACTACATGTGGGGGGATTTTATAATTGTGACCTTTTGAAATAACTAAGTTAAAAAAGATTAAAAAGTTACCAATTTTCTAGGGCTCTTTTCAGCTGTAAGGCCGCTCAAGCACCCTTTGACATATTAACTTCCCCTGGTCATTGGGCTACCTATGGAAACCTACACTCATGTCTCCCTGGGGAGACAATACAATACAATACAATCTTTATCTTAAGTCGGATTTTCATTTACAACAAATAACATTAGCTATGTATAGCTATTTCTCTTCTGTGTGTGTGGCAGCCAACATCGATCTGCGGCGCCAAGGTATAGACACTGCCCTCACAGGTACCATTTTATACAATGGTGGAGTGGAGCATGTGGTTCTTGCTAAGAGAAATTAACCAGTGGTCCAGAGGGAGTTTGAACCCGGGACCTCTCGATCCCGAAGCGCCAGCTCTACCTTTAGGCCACCACTCCCCACTACTTGTGAACAATAAACTCACCTTAATTTGTGGTATAGTGGCAAGATATTTTGTTAGGGGTTCCAGGGCCTGCTCCTGTAACTTCTGTAAGTAATCCTGCCATAACATGTCCATATTCTGTAAGATAAACCATACTAACTGTAAAATCATTAATTTTCGTGGGGGATTATATTTTTTGTGGATTTCGTGGTTCACCTTCAACCATGAAATCAAAGCCCATCGAACAATGATTTTGACCATGGTATTTATTACTTGAAATAAAGAATCTGCTAATCCCATCAAAACGGTCTTTTTTACCAAAACCACAAAATTAAGTGATTTTACAGTATAATACATAATCTATAGGAGAAAAAAGACCCAACGTAGAATAAAACCCACCCATATTAACCTAGCCAAGCACCTGTCATAATTCAGGAAGAACAGTCTAATTAATGTCATTGCCAAGGGCCATTTTAAGAATTTTAAAGTATAAATAAGCCTTATTATAGATTTTGAAAATTTAAGGATCCGGAATTAGTCAAACAAAAAATGCAAACTTGACATTGGTCACTTTCAAGAATGCAGCCTTGTCATTGGTCAATTTCAAGAATGCAGCTTTCCCATCGGTCACTTTCAAGAATGCAGCCTTGTCATTGGTCACTTTCAAGAATGAAGCCTTGTCATTGGTCACTTTCAAGAATGAAGCCTTGTCATTGGTCACTTTCAAGAATGCAGCCTTGTCATAGGTCAATTTCAAGAATGCAGCCTTGTCATAGGTCAATTTCAAGAATGCAGGCTTCCCATTGGTCAACTGCAGAATGCAGGTTTCCCATTGGTTAATTCTGCAGAATGGAGCTCTGTGATTGGTTGATATTGTTTAGAGTTGACCTACTGTGAGTATTTCTGTGATTTGAGCATGATTCTCCCATTCTGGTTCATATGCTTCTGATACTGTTGTGTAGAATGTCTTTGATGCGACCGATAATGCTGAAAATATACAATAATATGTACAATTTATACTATATGTTATGTATGCCACCGATAATGCTGAAAATATACAATAATGTGTACAATTTATACCATTTGTGATGATGTAAATAATTGTATATATGTTGTCTTGACCATCTAGTTTTTATTGTGAAATTAGCTAGTAGAAAATATCGCTAAATTCGACCCCTGCCTAATAGGTAAAAATTGAAAGAGCAAAGGGCTATAATTTTGGCTAAATTTGACGAAATTTCGCAGTTTTTGATGGGACGTTGATAATTCGTGGATTTTGCATGTCAGGTAATAAATATAGGGTCAAAATTATTGTTCAATGGGATTTAATTTCATGGTTGAAGGTGTACCACGAAATCCATGAAATTTAATCCCCCACGTAAATTAATGATTTAACAGTATGCATAAACATTATCAACTAGACCAAAAGGTGGCAAGCTTGTAGGGCCTGGTGATTAGAGCAGCAGAGCCACGCCTTGTTATATATATCATACAATCATACTGGAGTTTCATATCATAAAAATACCATGCTCGGTTGAAAAACAACAACCACAAAATAGCACACAAGTATGAACGATATTTAATGAATATAATAAAAAAAACGCCAGCAAGTTGTTTCATTATATAATTTGGATTTTATTGCATCTTTTGATACATGATTGTACCAGCAGTTTATTACAATGTTACTAACACTTTCATTGGTACGCTTGATGTTTTTACGAGCAGGTAAAAATCTGGGAAACGGAGAAAAAAATAACATTTATGTGAAATTTGACATAAGGCTTCATCTTCCTAAAAATGTTGTAATTTTTTTGTTGCTGAATATGATTATAGTAAAACTACCAGTATATACCAGTAGTTTGAATAATGTTTGAATAATGTCGGTTAAATTAAGCCAAGTGAAGATGAACTTTGCTGTTGAATGTGGTATGTTTTATATTTGCTGACCCACAAATTTAGCCAGATCACGAAATTTTAAACATGAACGACTATGAATTCTCACTGTTCTGATGGATAAGAAGAGATGTTTGTAAACCATATAAGCCCCAATAGCAGCATAATAGTCGAAAATGGTAAATGAAACAGTGACCTTGACCTTTGACCTCCTGACCTCATAATCAATAAGGGGTCATCTACTGTTACTGGGGTCATCTACTGTTACTGGGGTCATCTACTGTTACTGGGGTCATCTACTGTTGCTGGGGTCATCTACTGTTGCTGGGGTCATCTACTGTTGCTGGGGTCATCTACTGTTACTGGGGTCATCTACTGTTGCTGGGGTCATCTACTGTTACTGGGGTCATCTACTGTTGCTGGGGTCATCTACTGTTACTGGGGTCATCTACTGTTGCTGGGGTCATCTACTGTTACTGGGGTCATCTACTGTTGCTGGGGTCATCTACTGTTGCTGGGGTCATCTACTGTTGCTGGGGTCATCTACTGTTACTGGGGTCATCTACTGTTACTGGATTCATCTACTGTTACTGGGGTCATCTACTGTTACTGGGGTCATCTACTGTTACTGGGGTCATCTACTGTTACTGGGGTCATCTACTGTTACTGGGGTCATCTACTGTTACTGGGGTCATCTACTGTTACTGGGGTCATCTACAACCTCCAGGTAGAGTATGAAGATCCTAAGGCATAGCGTTCTTGAGTAATTGAACGGAAACCATTTGGTCTACCTACCAACCAACGGATGGACGGACAGACAGACAGACATGCCTTCGAGTAAAGCAATTTACCCCCTTATCAAAAATGGGGGACATAATAAGAGGGGTTGAGATCAATGTCACAAAAAGGAGTGCCTCCTATAAAGGGCCATAACCCTGGGACTATTTATCCGATCTAAATTTCATAACAATATATACACAACTATGCTTTGTGCCAAGTATTTATGTGAAGTTTCATTGAAATCGGATTTGTGGTTAAGGAGAATAAACAGAATTCCTATATGTTTTGAGTGGCGATTTCAGCATGTAGAGATTTTTTGGGAAACCAGTACACCAAGGGCCTTATTCACCAACGTTTTAAGTCTAAAAAATAGACTTTGACTTGACATCGGCAAATGTTCCATTCGCTCTTATGTTGTTATAAATGTATCGATTTTGAAATAAATTGGTATACATGTTCAGTGGGGTAACAACCAAAAGTACGATAAAATTTCACATGGTTAAATCGAATTTCAAAGAAATGCCAGTGATTATGAATAATGACAATCTAAAGTCTAAGTCTGAGTTTTAGACTTACAACGTTGGTGAATAAGGCCCCAGGGCTGATTTGACTGGTTATACATACAATACTACTTTATTTGTGTAGAAAACCTGAAGGTAAACCACATTAATGCACAGGTTGAAATACAAGGTGTGTATAGTAATAATAACCATGTGAATAATTACATGTCTACCATTACAAGCCTACAGCATTATAAACACTCTTAATGTACATCGACATGCACATATATATATAATAGTCTATACTGCACATATTGTTTGCTTAGAATGAGAAGGTTGTACCTTAACTACTTACGACCTTAAAAGACTGATACATATTTAAAATCTGCATCACAAGGCGCTTCTCATGACATATTTTCACGAAAAATCAGAAAGTCACGTAGACCAAAATGAAGTTGTAAAAGCTTGTTTTGCCATAAGTAAAGAGTAAACTTCAGACAGTTTTTTCTTGTTTTCTCAAAATATTGATTGTGTACTTTCGACCTTTTCATTTTAATTAGCCAGTGATATATACACATACATTACATTATATTTATACCAAGGTCGCAATTACTTCACAATGCATGTATAACATTTAGACAAATTAGGATGAATTTTTTTTAGATTGTTGATTTCAGATGTTTTAACATAAAAAAGAGTTAAGTTACCAATTTTCTAAGGCTCTTTTCAGCTGTTAGGCCGCTCAAGCACCCTTTGACATTTAAACTTTCCCTGGTCATTGGGCTACCTATGGAAACCTAAACTCGTGTCTCCCTGGGGACTATTTCTCTCCTGTGGTGTGGCAGCCAACATCGATCTGCGGTGCCCAGGAATAGACACTGCCCTCACAGGTACCATTTTACACCATGGTCATTGCTCATTGAAGTTAACCAGTGGTCCACAGGGGGATCGAACCCGGGACCTCTCGATCCCGCGCCCTACCTCTAGGCCACCGCTCCCCACATAAAGTCATTCAATGCCTTGAGGTTGTTCAAACTTTGAGCGGAAACACAGTGGATCAAGATGGATGTTACAGTTTAAATTTCAATACTTTGAACCATTGTAATAGCTTTGCTATTTTGACCTGAACATGACCTTATGCATGAATATATTACAAGGTTCTTGCTGTGAATATATCAATTTTCGCAAGCAAATCGTACAGTATCGGTATTTCAAATTTGTGTTTCTATTACATCTCGGGCGTCTTCGTGATACTACGTGTTGTATCGACCATTAAATTATGCTAATCAAAAGGTCAGGCTCGTGTCAAATTAGCCAAGCTATAATAATATGATTTTATCATTCAAGCAAAGGATCCTCATTCAGCTGTAACCTAAACCAGGAACCTCCTGTCCTGTGATTTGAGGATTGATAGATTATTATAATGCACCTAAGATAACGAGAAAGGCAGGAAAATTTGGTATAAGCAACAAATGTGGAAAAATAAAGCGTGCATGGTTTATCAGTGTTATTTTAGGATACAATCGACCATATGTGTTTATTTAAGTCACCAATTTTGCAACAGTAAACCAATCTGATTATCACATTATCATGGGAGTACTATATCAGGTGCTCGGGTCTATGTATTTACGGTAGTTGATATTGATGTTGAGCAACATGTAGTCATAGGTGGCAGTATTAGTGTTTGGAAAAAGAAAAAAATCCGTCACTGAGCTAATACACTACATGGACAGTATATACATGTACTAGTATATCGATTGTCTATCTAACTCTATGTACACTATCAAGGTATAAAGCGTAGTATATGTCTATATCCAAAGATTGTGGAACATCGCATAGGTAACCAGTGCATAAATAAAATGACCTTGAGCGAAGTTAAATAACGAAAGTAACACTGCTTTGCTGTTTCGCAGTTATAAGATACAATTGAACGAGATTTTCGGTAAGAATGAATATCTTATAGTTTATTTGAATGACTTGTGTCAGCGCCCGTATTTTATGTTGAAACAACGAGATGCAATGTTCCACAATCTTTGGCATATAGACATATAGTACGCCTTATACCTTGATAGTATATTAGCTCAGTAAAGATTTTTTTTTTTAATCGTTTGCGGACAAAACACTGATACTGCCACCTGTGCATGTAGTAGTGTCGATTCAATAAGTAATACTAATGAAGGAACTATCTCATTCGAAAGAATAGCGGGGATTACAGTTAACTCAGTTACACCGAGTTAACCTTAGATAAACATAGTTTACCTGATGGACGAGCCTATGTTTATAACCATTATCATTTAACTTTGAAGGATGGTACATAATTTTAATATAATTATGTCAAGTTGAATGTTAACAATATTGTTATACATATAAACACTATTTGACCTGGATATATGGGCTATCAGATTTATTTATCATATTATACCTACTGTTTAATAAGGCCAAAATATATGTCAGTTTCTGGTCTCTTCCCCCCAAAAAATAGGTTAGGTATAACTCGCTATAGGTATAACGCGATATTCTGCAATGTCAATATAAACAGAAATCACTGACCATTACATCGATTTAAGGGAGAGCAGAAAATTACTTTACCTGCTCACTTTTATTCACCAAGTAAATTAAAATTACGGTACACATTGAACAGATAATGCCTTATCCAATATCCTTATGTTGTTATACCTGATTTGCCTGTTTACTTTAGGTGGCACAGGTCCCAATACCGCGTTAGAGTTATAGGTAGGCAAATGTTTTTTTTTTAAATATTGTATTACCAATACATATTCTGCAATGCTATGTGACAGTATCACTGTATGTTGATACTTTTACTGAATTGAAGTGTTTCTATCCTGTTTTTGTTACAGTACCAGTTCATAAGAACCACTAGACAGTTAATATGCGGCACTATAAATAATATGCAGCCCCATTCTCGGGAATTACGTCTGAAAAATATAATTATTTTTTTCTTTTGAAAGAAACAACTTAAGGGTCGGGGCCAAAGTGTAGGTAGGGTCGGGCGACCAGAAATAGACATATTTTTCTTTTTGGCCTAGTCATTAAAACTACAGAAATTTGATGAGGTATGGATGTAACACCAGTAATAGCATACCTAGCTAGCAATAGAGACATTCCAAATATTTCAACAGCTACCTAGGCCACTTCTTTTTTATTTTCTGGTTTTCAAGAATTTTTTGGAAATATGTCCACTGGCAGGTCGAAAAAAAAAAAAAAAAAAAAAAAAAGGCAAAAATGTTCCAATCGAGTGTTGAAATCACAGTTGTTGGCGCCAGCCTGCCCAAACGCATTTGCCAAGCTAATAACCAGTACTTTCTGTTGGAAAGCCTGGTTTTATAAACAATGTGTTGTTAAATAGCCTTTTCAGAGGAGCACTCATTTAATAACATACACATTTATACATACAGTCCAACCTGCCTTAAGCAGCCAGCCAAGGGATGCAGCCAATTTGGCTGCTTAAGCCAGGTGACCACTTAACGGAGGGGCTGAATACTGGGCAAGGGGGGGGGGGGGTCGGTTTCGAACATACATTGTACTTGTTTAATGAGACAGGACCTGGTGCATCATAATGGGTTGTTATACATAAATGGTAATTTAAAGTATGCCTCATGTTGTTAAGGGTTGCACTGGCCTATCTGCCCTGCCCTGTCTGCCCTGAATAAGCAGACACTTACCTCTCTGGATTAGTAACACCGCTAAAAAACGATGAAATCTGCTTGGTTGTCTTTGACATTTTATTGACGCTAAACGACGTCATGCAGAAGGCATGATTGATAGATGTTGACAGTCAGAAATATTTGAAGAGAATAAAATAAAACACACTTCTGAACGCATAATTGCTCGTATGACAAACTTTGAGCAATAAAAAACAATTGTCTAAAGCGTGCAAACCGTCAAAACGAAATTGAAAGGAGCAATGATAAACACAACAATTTTCTCGTAATACGGTAATTACACGTAAATACCTTTTAATTGGTACAGATCTATAGCCTTAATTGTGTCGATCGACTTTGATGAAATATACCCATCAGAGGTGCTAATCGTTTGTTTTATTGCTCTTTGAGCGTTAATGGTCACAAAATTCACAACACCGTTGTTTACAGTTTACTGATTCCCAGTCGTATATTTCGCTGTGCGGTAAACAATGCATAATTGACTTAGAAGCTGGGTAACAGCGCACTGGTTCCCTTTAAGAACCCGGATGTATAGTTGTATACACACAGCGTGTGACGCGCGGAACCAGTAAGTAGAGCAATTATCGGATTGGCGGTATGTAAACATCGCATCAAGCCATTTTCGTTCTCGTTCGCGGTCACGTGTAAACTGATGATTGTTTTCTTTGACACGGGTTTGAAATTACCGCGGATGATTCAAGCTATATAGATGGCCGCGGGATCGGACTTTACCGATCAATTCATTCAAAAAATATTCGTACTCAGACGAATATTCGTACTCAGACAAAACGTCCCATCGGGAAAAATAAAAAAGTGAAATTCGATTTTTTTTTTTCCACTTTCGTAAAAAACACGGTCGCTGGTCTTGTTAACCGTAAAATTAAAAAGTCCTGGCCCTAAGGTTGTAACATGATGTCTAAACAAAGCTATGCTATTTTTCATTCAAACAGCATAAAATTAAACCTGAATGAGATGATGTATCATATATACATATATATCTTACTCCAAAATGAGCAACATGAATATATTCAATTTAGAAGATTGAAGAATTATTGAAACTGACCAATCAGTGACAAGTATTTTACAGAGCCAACCAATAACTGACAAGTATCCGAAAGAGACAACCAATCAGTGACAAGCATCTGAAAGAGCCAGCCAATGACTGACACAAGTATCCGAAAAAGCCAACCAATGCCTGACAAGCATCCAATAGGGTCAACCAATAACAGACAAGCATCTGAAAGAGCCAACCAATCACTGACAAGCATCCAAAAGAGTCAACCAATCACTGACAAGCATCCAAAAGAGCCAACCAATCACTGACAGTATCTGAAAGAGTCAACCAATCACGGACAAGCATCCAACAGAGCCAACCAATGGCTGACTATCGATCATATCCTACCACCAATGTACAACTTTGCATTATTGGAATATATTTTAGTAAAAAAATTGACTTGATATTGGCCTGGAAGATGTAATTTTCTAAACTTTAGTATACATTTAAAATTGGGAAAATGCAGGTTTTCTTCAATGATATGTGGATAAAGGTTTCAGATCGACTAATATTCTTGGAAAGTTGTTAAAAGTTAAAGTTAAGTTACCAATTTTCTAGGGCTCTTTTCAGCTGTCAGGCCGCTCAAGCACCCTTTGACATTTTAACTTCCCCTGGTCATTGGGCTACATATGGAAACCTACACTAGGGTCTCCCTGGGGAGACTATTTCTCTCCTGCAGGTGTGGCAGCCAACATCGATCTGCAGCTCCCAGGAATAGACACTGCCCTCACAGGTACCATTTTACACCATGGTGGAGTGGAGCTGTGGGTCTTGCTCAGAGAAATTAACCAGTGGTCCAGAGGGGGATCGAACCCGGGACCATTCGATCCCGAAGCGCGCGCCCTACCTCTAGGCCACCGCTCCCCAAGTTGTCCAGATCAGACTCTTAATAGCACTGACATTTTTTAAAAATTTCCAGGAGGTGGGGTGAACCGCTTGAACTGTCCCCTTATGGATTTGCCCGTCCCTTCCCCCTACTCACGCATACACAGATACAGACACAATAAGATGCTTTTGTGCCACACGCTGAAGTAGGCAGGTTGACATTTTTTATCAATCACCATACAGTCTGACCGAGAAACCTATATTATATCACTATGGTATATAGTAAATTAGTAACCGAGCTCTAGTAAAAGATATTATATATGCAGAAATACATCATACCACAGTGGTAGGAGGGGCAAGGTGAGATCTCAAAAACTACAGCTACCATGTACTGTAAAATCATTTAATTACGATGGGCCGAAATTTTGTGGTTTGAGTAAAAAAGACCATTTCAAAGGGAATTTAATTAATGGATTTTGCATTTCAGGTAATAAATACATGGGTCAAAATTAGTGTTTGATGTCCCCATCGATTTGAGTTCATGGTTGAAGGTGAACCACGAAATCCACGAAATTTAATCTGCCAACGAAAATTAATGTTTTTACAGTATAAAGCTGTATCATATTATTGAGAGAATCTATGAAGATCTCGAGTTACATCTCATCTAAACTATCCAAACTTCATCGAGTTGAATGAAATCTGATCATGTTATGAATACAAAGCATTTACTTCAATGACTGCTTTTCAGGTATTTTACCATTTTGTTCAACTCCGATGAGAAAATCATCGCCTTTTCTTGCATGTTATATCATCAGATAGATACAGTTATATCATCAGATACGTACAGTTTTAACCATCTGGAGGTTCATCATAACAGTATAACCTCTCCAGAGTGGCCCTCTGTAGGGCAACAACCTCTCTACAGTGGCCATCTGTTGGGCAACAACCTCTCTACAGTGGCCATCTGGAGGGCAACAACCTCTCTACAGTGGCCATCTGGAGGGCAACAACCTCTCTACAGTGGCCATATGTAGGGCAACAACCTCTCTTTAGTGGCCCTCTGTAGAGCAACAACCTCTCCAGAGCGGCCCTATGTTGAGCAACAACCTCTCTATAGTGGCCCTCTGTAGGGCAACAACCTCTATAGAGTGGCCCTCTGCAGAGCAACAACCTCTCCAGAGCGGCCCTATGTTGAGCAACAACCTCTTTATAGTGGCCCTCTGTAGGGCAACAACCTCTATAGAGTGGCCCTCTGCAGAGCAACAACCTCTCCAGAGCGGCCCTATGTTGCGCAACAACCTCTCTATAGTGGCCCTCTGTAGAGCAACAACCTCTCTATAGTGGCCCTATGTTCAGCAACAACCTCTCTTTAGTGGCCCTCTGTAGAGCAACAAACTCTCCAGAGTGGCCCTCTGCAAAGCAACAACCTCTATAGATTGGCCCTCTGTAGGGCAACAACCTCTATAGAGTGGCCCTCTGTAGAGCAACGACCTCTATAGAGTGGCCCTCTGCAGAGCAACAACCTCTATAGAGTGGCCCTCTGTAGAGCAACAACCTCTATAGAGTGGCCCTCTGCAGAGCAACAACCTCTCTAGAGTGGCCCTCTGTAGAGCAACAACCTCTATAGAGTGGCCCTCTGTAGAGCAACAACCCCTATAGAGTGGCCCTCTGTAGAGCAACAACCTCTATAGAGTGGCCCTCTGTAGAGCAACAACCTCTCTATAACAACCTTAAAATGTCCATATTTAAAACTGATATTTACTCTACAGTTAACCTAGTATGTATGGCAACAACCTATATGCAAAGACCAATATCTTCAGCTCCCAAATGGTGTTGCTCTGCAGAGGTTGTATCATATATTCATTGTTTTGGTCATAGCTTATACTTTGTATATTTATTCAGCATCTTAATTCAACCAAATTTTAACCAGTTAAGCCAAAACAAATCAAGATTGCCTAAAATGTAAATATTTTGATGGAAATTAGGGATTTGGGAGCGATACCCTAGCTAGTTCCTAACTATATTTCTTGGTTCTTGAACGTGCCTAATGTCACTATAGCACAGACACACACAAGATAACCTCTGGGCTCTGGTAACAACCAGTTCATCACTTGTCAGGTGGGAAACAGGGAATGGCATTTTTAGAATTGATCAAGTGCCCCAGTCGAGAATGGACCTCTTGATCGCTAGTGGACAGCATAACCCTTTCTACCATCACACTATATGTTTCTGATGTTATACAGTAAAATCGTTAATATTCGTGGGGGATAAAATTTCATGGATTTCGTGGTTCGCCTTCAACTTTGAAATCAAATCCAATTGAACACGAATTTTGACTCTTGAATTTATTAATTTATTACCTAAAATGCAAAATCCACAAATTAAGGTCACATCGAAATGGTCGTTTTTACCAAAACCACAAAATTTCGTCCCATCATAATTTAACGATTTTACAGTATTATTCTCAAGGAGGCACGACTAGTCAGGCAGACTACCATATTATCAAATTATGATAATTCATATCTGATCAGACTATTAAAAACCTATTTATATGATACATACTACAGAAAACTTGACCCAATCCTCAACATACTATTTTAAGATTCATACATATTTAGAAGAAGCATCACAAGGCGCTTCTTATGAGCCCATTTTCATAAAAATGTGAACTTGTCATGTTGACAAAATTGAAGTTGTAATAGTTTGTTTTACCATAAGTAAAGAGTAAATGTCAGACAGTTTTTCCGTGTTTTCTCAAAATATCGATTTGGTAGTTACGACCTTCTTGTTCTAAGCCATCAATATATTAATGAATAAAGGTCAGGATCACGTAAAATTCTTCTTGCGATAATATTTAAGTAAATTTTGATGTACGAGGGGTGTACCAGAATTACGTAGACTTTTGTCATAACTGTTTAATTTAGGCATGTATTATCACCAAATTTGCCGTAGAAAAACTTCAAACCCTTTTCAAGAGTATCGGTAAAAATATTTTATAACAGAATGTTAGAAAGCCATTTAATCTGTCGCCATAGTAACCAATAGTTGGGTAGGCGGGGCAGCGAATTTTAAAAACATTTTTGGCATTATTCAACTGCTTATACCTCGCTGATATCAAGTCTAATTTTAACGCGACTTCGTGACATACAAGCACCATATCATTGGAATGTATGCCGTAAATTTCGACTTTATAAAGGTAACCGTTGTTGATATATGGTACAAAACAAGCAACAGCTGCCTCGCGTCACCAGTGAAACTATGACGTTAGCGAAATACGCTGGAAATCGCATTAACATGGAGTTTTGTGTGAACCTCGGGAAGACGCCAGAACAAACGCTTTAAATGTTGAAACCTGCTAACTATAAACATGTTGTATCGAGTTACCTGATTTTCAAACGACACTAGCGCATCAATCGTGGTTGAAATCGAATAAAACGACAAGGACCGACGAAAAAAACCAACGGCGAATGTGGCGTCACCAAGCATTTTCTATGACCACATATACCTGGATCGACGCTCTATTATAAGGGTTATATACGAAATTACTGGTAATATATTGGAACTTTCATCACATTTAAGGTAGTAAATAAACATTCGTAATTTTTGTGTACGGGTGAGCCGCCCATATTTATAGCTATAATGTACACAGTTAGGAGCTTCACTTATCCTTGAAGTTCCGCCGACGTCGTGACGTTCCGTTGACGTGCCCCGCATACCGTACCCGTATATATCCCCGGAAGCTGCAGAATTTGGTCCAAATAAGATACGGCTTTGAAATTTCACATACTTACGCAGTAAACATTTTTTGCACTCCACACAAAATTATTTGTTTCTATGATGACTGGTATGGAACGTATGACAAAAGTCTACGTAATTCTGGTACAACCCTCGTATATCAGTATTTCCCTACTTGTAAGGTAAAAACCAAAGACTTCATTTTAGGTCTTTTGATAAACCATCAAGTGTTGTAGTTGTTGTTGTTGTTAGGTGCAGGGGAGGGGATGATGGGAACTAACAGGCCTTGGAGTTTGAGGGGACAATAACTTGAAACAAAATTTAATGTTTTTAGTTTCATTTTTTTCTATTTTTTTTGTTCGAAGATATTTTTTTTCATTTTGTGGGTGTTTCCAAAATTAAGAAAAATGGCTTGTGTCTTTAATAAATCTACCAGTACAAAAATGTCATACACAATTTGCATACAAATTGGCCAATTAAATAATAAAACTCTTGCATGACATTGATAGTACAAATAACATCATTTCTAACTACTGTAAAATCATTAATTTTCATAGGTGTTTAAATTTTCGTGGATTTCGTGGTTCACCTTCAACCACGTAATCAAACCCTATCAAACATAATTTTGACCCTTGAATTTATTACCTGAAAGGAAAATTCCACAAATAAACGCCCCATTGAAATGGTCATTTTTACCAAAACCAAGAAATTTCATTTGATCAAAATTAAATTATTTTATAGTATACTGATGTATGAATTAAGAAACCAGGACTGTAAATTATCCAGCGAAAAAAACTAACACCAAAAAGGCAAGATGTTAAAACATTCTAAATCTGTAAAAATAAAGATGTACATAGCGCAGTCTTCCTTCCAGCCCTCAATTTTTTCCATTCATCTCAACAAATAATGCAGGAATGTAGAAACAGAGGTAACAAGTCTATATACATAATTGTTGATGTATGGTGGACGACAATTATATACTATACTGTATATATCTGAATAAACGCCCCCAGGTACCATGCATTTTGCAAAAGGGGGTTCTTTTATTTGGAGTCTCAATTTTGAAGAAAAAAAATATTATCAAAGAAAATGATGAAAAAATCATAATAAATGTCTATTTTAGTGATAAAGCAACATCAAAATATTGAAAACCATCAGATGAAACATCAATAAGAATATGATTTTTCAAAAAAAGAAACAAAATTTTTCAAAAAGAGTGGGGGCTATTATTTGGGAAGCATACGGTATGTAACATTATAGTTACAGCAATATTACGTAAGATTAATATACAGTATTTCCCTGGTATGACATTCATACTATATACACGTCTTTCATAGTCATTAACACGATTAATATAGGACTGTAACGTCTTTATATTCTGTGGACTCATAACCTGTTTACCAGTAGTTTATCATATTTAATGGAACTTAAACACTGGTACATAAATAAACACTCGGGGGTCAAGTTGACCCACTTTCAGCTAATTAATACCCAAACATTACGCCAGTTGTCAATAAAAAACAAGAGGGTCCAAAGGGCCCTGGGTCGCTCACCTGTTTGGCCTAGTGACCTAGATTTTGGCCCAAATGACACAGTATCTAACTTGACCAAGATTTTATAGAGATAAACATTGTGACCAAGTTTCATAAAGATAGAGTCAAAATTGTGACCTCTAGTGTGTTCACAAGATTTTTCAATGATTTGGCCTCGTGACCTAGTTTTTGACCCCAGATGACCCAATATCGAACTTGACCTAAATTTTATAATGATGATCATTGTGATCAAGTTTCATAAAGATAAGGTCAAAATTGTGACCTCTAGTGTGTTCACAAGCTTTTTCAATGATTTGGCCTCGTGACCTAGTTTTTGACTCCGGATGACCCAATATCGAACTTGACCAAAATTTTTTAGTGATGATCAGTGTGATCAAGTTTCATAAAGATTAGGCTCAAATTGTGACCTCTAGTGTGTTCACAAGCTTTTTCAATGATTTGGCCTTCAAAGGCTTGTGACCTAGTTTTTGACCCCAGATGACCCAATATCGAACTTGACCTAGATTTTATGGAGATGATCATTGTGATCAAGTTTCATAAAGATTAGGCTCAAATTGTGACCTCTAATGTGTTCACAAGGTTTTTCAATGATTTGGCCTAGTGACCTAGTTTTTGACCCCAGATGACCCAATATCGAACTTGACCTAGATTTTACAGAGATGATCATTGTGATCAAGTTTCATAAACATTAGGCTCAAATTGTGACCTCTAATGTGTTCACAAGGTTTTCCTTTGATTTGACCTAGTGACCTAGTTTTTGACCCCAGATGACCCAATATCGAACTTGACCTAGATTTTATGGAGATGATCAGTGTGATCAAGTTTCATAAAGATTAGGCTCAAATTGTGACCTCTAATGTGTTCACAAGGTTTTTCAATGATTTGGCCTAGTGACCTAGTTTTTGACCCCAGATGACCCAATATCGAACTTGCCCTAGATTTTACAGAGATGATCATTGTGATCAAGTTTCATAAAGATTAGGCTCAAATTGTGACCTCTAATGTGTTCACAAGGTTTTCCTTTGATTTGACCTAGTGACCTAGTTTTTGACCCCAGATGACCCAATATCGAACTTGACCTAGATTTTATGGAGATGATCATTGTGATCAAGTTTCATAAAGATTAGGCTCAAATTATGACCTCTAATGTGTTCACAAGGTTTTCCTTTGATTTGACCTAGTGACCTAGTTTTTGACCCCAGATGACCCAATATCGAACTTGACCTAGATTTAACAGAGATGATCATTGTGATCAAGTTTCATAAAGATTAGGCTCAAATTGTGACCTCTAATGTGTTCACAAGGTTTTCCTTTGATTTGACCTAGTGACCTAGTTTTTGACCCCAGATGACCCAATATCGAACTTGACCTAGATTTTGTTAAGATGATCATTGTGACCAAGTTTCATAAAGATTAGGCCAAAATTGTGACCGCTAGAGAGGACACAACCCAATTGTTGACGGACGGACAGACGGACGGACAGACGGACGACGGACAAAGAGTGATCACAAAAGCTCACTCTGTCACTTTGTGACAGGTGAGCTAAAAAAAGAAACAAAATGTTTCCGAAAAGAGTGGGGGCTCTATAATTATAATCAATGGTTAAACTTGAAAACCTTCGCCAAGCACCCTTCGACAAACAATCTGAGGCGGAGTGATCTATTCTCTGACATAATACCTACTGAAACACCATAGTTGTCTCCCATCTATCATTATTACCTCCCCTTGTTCCAAACATTTCTTTGAGGTGTACCGGCACTGATAACAAAAGGTTATACCAAAGGTAGCAAAATGTTTGTCTTCATCCGAAGAAGCATTGAAAAGCTTAGGACCAAGGGTTTAAGAGAATGTCCTAAATTTACACAGCTTTGTAGACATTGATCATGTCTCCGATTGGCAAATCAGGGATGGCTATTAGGGGTGTAACGGTACGCTCACCTCACGATATGATACGTACCGTCAATTTTTCTAACGGTTCGGTATATTTCGGTATGATACAATATTCTTTAACAGCAGATTAAATACTTCAATTTTAAGTGACAATGAATTTGTTAATTCAATAACAGCAATTATTATGTGGCTATCAACTATTTTAAATGATTTTCTACAATATGAGGCATATCTTAATACAATGAAAACGAATGATGCGTGGTAATTATACATAAACAGAGGCCTTTCAGACATTTTCGTTCTCTGAATATTATTTTTGCTCATAAAAAAGCTTATACCGAACCGTACCGAAATTTGCACCTCTTGTACCGTGAACCGTGTGGGACTGAAGTCCGCAGTCTTTCGTGTACCGCGGTATACCGTTACAGCCCTAGTGGTTATCATTTTTTAATGTATTTTAATGATTTTTGCACCAGACATATTTTCTTTGAATTATCTCACATTTTAATATGTGCCCAATACAGGGGTAGACACCAGCTATTTTCACTGGTGCTTTCACTGGTGTTTTCACTGGTCCTTTTTTTAATTTCAACAGCCTCGGGCCAGCAGATCAGTGTAAGTGTCAAGCCCTAGCTTCGAGTGACACTTGACTAACTACAGATACATTACGGTATACACAGTACACACACACATGTGCTGGCTCACCTATATTATGTTTATAAAGTATACAATCTGAATTTAATAGTAACATTCCTGGCTAGGATAAAATTAGCATAATATTATCATAAAGATGTTAGTAGTTCATTTATATAGTGACACACAGACTCCTTGTAGACGTAGACAACTTCACAAGTTTTACAAATTTACATTTGATAAGTCAAGAAAACTCCAAGAAAAGAACATTTTCAATCAAGGGCAATAACCCAGGAGAAATGAACAAAACATGTATCTACAAAGTGCTGTCCAATAAATTCAATATCCCATTGGGCAATAATTTTGACCCTCATATTTATTATCTGAAATATATGCAAAATCCATGAATTAACATCCCATTGAAATGGTCTTTTTTACAAAAAAACACAAAATTTTATCCCATTGAACTTAAAGTGTATAGAGCTATATTGGACGATATTTTTTTCAAAATTTCCAAAAATGAAAAACAATTATACTTTCATATCCATTTGATCATTTTTCACTTCAGTTTTAACAGAAACTTTCTCTGTGATTTATTCGACATGCGAACTGTCCATTTTCATACGAAAGTGTTCTAGAACACCCTATGAAATTATAACAATCGTCCATTTTTTGACGATTGGATCAAAGTACAAGGAACCCATCCAAAGTTTTAATTTGCAATTAAGGTAGTCTAGTATAAAACTAAAAACAATGCAAGTAATTATTTTGACATCAAATGACTGTTAGAATATAGCTATATACACTTTAAATTATTTTACAGTAGATGAGGGAAGTTGATCTCTTTATGGACGTGTCATCATGGAGTATGTGAGTGTATCCATTACAATATTTGAAATACATGTAACCTTACTACTGAAATATTTGTGACACTGTTATTTTTAATAATTAGACGCTGACACTCAGGTCACACGTGGGTGCATCAAAAAGTTCTGACAATGAAATGACCTCATTACTTAGTTGTCTTCTAAAACATTTTTAAAGCGATTCAAACACTGATGCTGTGTTTTGGTTATTTAAAAACGCATCTGAATGAAATTTGGTGTACATGTGTAATAAGTTTCAGTTTGACATGGACCAAAGAGTCGTAACTGTATGTATAATCTTTCAAAACAGATAAAATTGACCATAATTTTGCCATTTCTCAATATATTTTCATGAAATAACTTTTATTTTGGCCAGAATTCATTACTCCTTCAGGATATATAAATCCCGAATTCCGGATTAAACAAGAAACTTGACACCCCTAAGATATAGGTATGTTATTCTCGCTATCATCCCTACATATACTGATATACTGGTATATCATGACACCATGTCCTGTTTAATATGCATACCATCAGAATGAAGCCAGCATGAAATATGATAACATTCTTAGGCCACACGCATTTTTATTATATATAGTGCGCCCAGGATAATGTGATGTTTATAAACATTGACCGGATTGGTCTAAAACATGTATGGTCGATTGTATATACTAAAATAACACTGATAAATTGTGCACACATGATTTTCTCACATATGTGGTGTATTCTATTTTTTTCCCGCTTTTCTCGTTATCCTGGGAGCACTTTATCCGAGAGGGTCCAGAATTTGGAAATAAACTCTTATTCTATTCTATTCACAATATATTCTAACAGCCACCTTTCTCATTACTGTAAAACCATTAATTTTCATGGGGGATTACATTTCGTGGTTCACCTTCAAAACATGGAGGATTTAGTTTGTTACTATATTTAGTAACATGTTACTATATTTTGTAACATGTTACTATATTTAGTAACGGGTAATGCAGGAATTACTACATACCTCGTGCACAATGTATGTAACTTCGCAGATCTTTTTGAAATTTGTTTGCTACTTCCTGAAAAATATAACACATTAAATATAGAATTACATCACCAGTCAAAAACATATTATATAATAAGAGATGATTATAAAACATGTATGCCCTGTGGCAGCCAAATAGTTGAAAAAGGTAAAGGTCACAGTGACAGTGAAATTTTAATTGTAGTGGTTTTGAATACCGGCAAGGCAACCAGTTTTGTTGAGTTGGTCAACCTGTATAACTGAAATATCATTGAAAGAATAGATTCAAAATGTTATATAAAGTCGAACCTGTTGCTTATCTAGTTTTTGACAATCTTCAGCAAGAATTTCATCTGTGGTACGTCCTTGTTTACCAAGACTTTGTAGAACCTGAAATAGAAGACAAAGCAGATGTAGGGGAAAGACAATAGCATACCTGCTTAGTACTCCTATTAAAGTGGAGTTACTCCTATTTTTGTTGTTAATTTCTGGTTTTCCCAGTTCACCAAACTTTGAACAGAGGTACTTTTGATTCATTTTATGATCTATCCCATATTTACAATGACTAGAAATAATATATTTCTTGTTAAGCATCTAAATCCCTTTAATTCACATTTAAGTGCATTTTTGTGACAATATGTTTCGCTTTATCACTCCTATTTTGGATCTAACTAGTTTGGCAGGTAAGATATAAGTTGTGGCCATTGGAACATGAATACCAGGTTTTTATGATGGGTCTCAAACAGTTGATGAGGAAAACTCTGCAATAGAAACTGCTGAAAAACTTCCAACGTGAAGAGACCACACCAATAGGAGTGGAGAGGCCAGTCAAATTCTCCAAGTAAAACCAAATTTAAAGCAAATAGGAGAAAAAGCGTCAGATTTATCAAATTCTGTCGGGGTATAGCTTGGCTATTTTGACTTGAGCCTGACCTTTATGCAAGAATACATTACATGGTTCTTGCTTTGAATATATCAATTTCCGCAACCAAATTGTGTGATATCGGTATTTCAAATTTGTGTTTGTATTACATCTCGAGCGTCTTCGTGATACTCCCAGATTATGAAAACATACAGCCGGTGTTGTAAAGATAGGCAATGTATGGACTATTAAATTATGCTAATCAAAAGGTCAGACTCGTGTCAAATTGGCCAAGCTATATAATCACATGCCACACAGATGTAAGCAGGGTTTGGTACAAACAACCAGTAAAATTTAGGGTGAAATTTAGTAAATTAAATTTCTTTACCCCATTTATAGCTATAATCACCACCTGTAGAAGAAACCCTATAATCAAGTCAATAAAAAGGTATCAGTTACCTAAATGTTACGTGTATACTGGGAAATGAATTATTTTTGCAAGGTCAAAATTGGGTGAATGCTGAAATATTATGACTGTATAAGTTTACAATTCAAATATTTGCGTAATTGCAAATTTCATGGAAAACCCATTCTTTCATGAAAATCTAAGTTTGGAATTCATGAGCATAAGTTTGGCAAATTCTCCAAACTCCCATAAAAAAGCAAAAATTAACCCGTTGCAAAAATTTCTGATTTTGAAGTTCCTTACTTCATAGGCATAGCAACACTTAGAAAAATATGTCAACTTTTGTCAAAGGTACGTTCAAAAGTCACGACCTTTGAACATCAGAAGGAAATGCTAATTATACGGTTTGAAGCCATCAACTTGATAGGGAATGCTTTCACACTTTAAAGAGATCAGACAAATATGTGTCCATATGATTTGGATAGAAAATCAACACTGGCTTTTGATTTAAAGAAGTTTCTCGGGGATAACACATAATCTCAAACTTTGAGCATTGAACATCCTAGATTTTGACCATGTTGACACTACCAGTGACCACAATGATGATCAGCTTTAGGGGATAACACATAATCTCAAACTTTGAGCATTGAACATCCTAGATTTTGACCATGTTGACACTACCAGTGACCACAATGATGATCAGCTTTACATACATGATACATACTTACGGTTCCATGCAGCTAGTCTGACATGAAATACATGTAGGTGTTTCTAAACATAAAGCATAATGTTGCATGGCAAAGCACTACCGAGCACTACCAAAGTTGTATGTTGCGTAAGAAAGCCCTCAGTAGCGCTTGCATAGCCAAGTGCTGAGAAATGGTATGCTATCCACAAGCACTGCTCCCTGGTAGTGAGTCAGGGCATAAGCATAGTAAAGCACTACCAAAAAGCTATACTTAGTGCTTTTTGGTATAGCACCTCAGTAACTAAGACTACATGTTCCTGGTCTGGGACCAGTGTAAATGTAACTGACATTACCCCAGTTGTCAACCTATAGGCCTACCCCTCAAATAAATTTTAACGGTAAATTAAAATCACTTGGCCCAGTGGAATTAACTTGAAGACCTTCACAAAGCAGCCTTCGACAAACAATCAGGTGAAGCGACCTCTGCCCTGGCGCGTAACGTCAATTGTGTAGCTCACAGGTGAATGCAGACATTTATTTGTGTAGCTCACAGGGAATGGCAGACATTTATTTGTGTAGCTCACAGGGGATTGCAGACATTTATTTGTGTAGCTCACAGGGGATTGCAGACATTTATTTGTGTAGCTCACAGGGGATTGCAGACATTTATTTGTGTAGCTCACAGGGGAATGCAAACATTTATTTGTGTAGCTCACAGGGGATTGCAGACATTTATTTGTGTAGCTCACAGGGGAATGCAGACATTTATTTGTGTAGCTCACAGGGGATTGCAGACATTTATTTGTGCAGCTCACAGGGGATTGCAGACATTTATTTGTGTAGCTCACAGGGGAATGCAGACATTTATTTGTGTAGCTCACAGGGGATTGCAGATATTTATTTGTGTAGCTCACAGGGGATTGCAGACATTAATTTGTGTAGCTCACAGGGGATTGCAGACATTTATTTGTGTAGCTCACAGGGGAATGCAGACATTTATTTGTGTAGCTCACAGGGGATTGCAGACATTTATTTGTGTAGCTCACAATGGATTGCAGACATTTATTTGTGTAGCTCACAGGGGATTGCAGACATTTATTTGTGCAGCTCACAGGGGATTGCAGACATTTATTTGTGCAGCTCACAGGGGAATGCAGACATTTATTTGTGTAGCTCACAGCGGATTGCAGACATTTATTTGTGTAGCTCACAGGGGATTGCAGACATTTATTTGTGTAGCTCACAGGGGATTGCAGACATTTATTTGTGTAGCTCACAGGGGATTGCAGACATTTATTTGTGTAGCTCACAGGGGAATGCAGACATTTATTTGTGTAGCTCACAGGGGATTGCAGACATTTATTTGTGTAGCTCACAATGGATTGCAGACATTTATTTGTGTAGCTCACAGGGGATTGCAGACATTTATTTGTGTAGCTCACAGGGGATTGCAGACATTCATTTGTGTAGCTCACAGGGGAATGCAGACATTTATTTGTGTAGCTCACAGCGGATTGCAGACATTTATTTGTGTAGCTCACAGGGGAATGCAGACATTTATTTGTGTAGCTCACAGCGGATTGCAGACATTTATTTGTGTAGCTCACAGTGGAATGCAGACATTTGTGTAGCTCACAGTGGAATGCAGACATTTATTTCAAGTCATGTGATGATAAGACATTATGTCTGGGTGTCATAAACACGGATAGTACATACTAACTTCACATCATTTATAGCTTGCCCAATGTGACATAAGCCTGCCCTATTGATTTGCATAATTTAACAGTCGATATACTGTCTACGTTTACAACCCCGATCGTATGTTTTCATAATCGGGGAGTATCACGAAGATGCTCGAGATGTAATACAAACACAAATTTGAAATACCGATATTGCACGATTTGCTTGCGGAAATTGATATATTCAAAGCAAGAACCTTGTAATATATTCTTGCATAAAGGTCAGGCTCAGCTCAAAATAGCCAAGCTATAGCAGGTATTGTAATTTATGCACATGCACACAGGTCCAGCTGTAATGAGGACTTAAGCATTTATGGTATTCAATTAAATTACAGTCAGAAACAACATATGAGCCCTAAGAGTCCAAAATAAACCCATCTTCTGAGAACAGATAATTTCTGTACTTCATGTTTAACACGGAAAGGCCAGGGTGATGTTGTTACATTGCATGGGAAAAATATCAAATTGACCATCTTGGTGCAACAAGTTTTTGTACATATTTCTCACTATATATACCAGTAATTATATAGAGCCCTAAAAAAATAAGAGTCTTTAACCTATCTGACGAGTGCAGACAATATCTGTACTTCAAGTTTTTAATAATACATGGACGGAGCCAGGGTCACGCAATTACATTACATGGGAAAATATCAAATTGACCATCTTGGTACAACAAGGTTTTTTTGTACATGTATCCCACTGACTATATAGAAATGAAATGCAGAAACGAAGATGTGGGAAAATGTCAAATGAAGAAACTTTTTTTTTATAACCCCTTTAAGTACATGTAGTTGCCTCTTGCAACATCCAATTGTTTGAAGCCTAGGACCAAAGTGACAACCGAAGCTTGTATGGACTAGAGGGCTAAATTCTATCCCTGAGTAACACACATCCACACAGTGCAGACAAACACCATAACAAATTTCCAAGAATTCCTTAAATACATCAACTTGTAATTTGAACTGTAAGACAACATGCATGTAGGATGACTGTAAAAAAAGGAAATTAAGGTCAAACCATTTTTCCTGGAATCACAACCTACCATACCCATAATATTAGATGTGATCTTGATTTTTAAGGCTTTTGAAAGAAACAGTATTTTTGCTATTTTTTTATACTTTCGGAAGATGAAATTGCTCAAGATTCTTTTTTGTCATAAAAAAACCCCACATAAAACAGAGATTTCGACAAGACGTACACCCAATTTTTGAGTGCATGGTACTAGAAACTAACAATTTCTTTAAGCCTAAGTATAAGTGATAATACTTGAAGCAAACTTGATCTAACAATTAACATCAATTAACTTGTACTGGTATATCAATAATATACTTGGATACAAAAGTTTTGCACCCTTTTCATGAAATGGGCATTCATAACAAAAGTGGTTAAAAGTTGGTACCGGTATGTAAAGCGAGAGCCCTTTTGTCAGTACAGCTGGTGGCCGCAGCCCTTTTGTCAGGACAGCTGGTGGCCATGCTCAATGGATATTTGACTAAAAGCTATCATTTTTTATTACTTTCTCCTATGTTGCAGCTAGTTGTGGAACATTAAGTGTGGAAAGTATCATAGCAATTACCTGTATAACACGTAGACTTTGAAGGTTTTAAGATGCTATCTATATTATAACTTTAACTTGGGTTTCTGAGGGGCATAGTTTCCATAACATTTCATTGATACAGTCACCTACTTCTAAGTGAGTGCGTAGAGGTTCGGGTCATGATGGTGAACAAGTGTGCAATTTTTGTACCATAGCAATGGATTTTGAAATACTGTATTTGAGATAATCCATGACTTCTTTTTTTAATTGAACAGGAGGTAACTGAATAAAGGCGCTTGGTAGCGCTTTGCTAAGCAATGGGCTCTTGGTTCTATGACAGATATAGAAGAATTTATTCCTGATAAATTGATATATAATTATATTCAATGCAAGAAACTTTATTATATTCATGCATATTGGTTAGTATCAGGTCAGCATGCATGTACTACAATTCATCACAAACTTCTGAAAGTCAGTATACATAATCATCAGCCTTAAGTGCATTTACATGAACATCATGAAAGAGATGTTACACAATAGCGATGAAGACCATATTGGGCTTACTGCACAGAAACAATGAAATCATAGACAATCCATGTTTCAGTGTTTACTGTAAAATCATTTAATTTTGTGGGGGATTAAATTTTGTGGATTTCTTGGTTCGTCTTCTACCACAAAATTTAATCCCATCGAACAATAATTTTGACCCTTGTATGTATTTATTCATAACCTGTACCTGAAATGCAAAATTCATGAATTAACGTCCCATCGAAATGGTCTTCTTTAGCAAAATGACGAAATTTCGTCCCATCGAAATTAACTGATTTTACAGTATTACCCAACTGAAACACTTAATGCCCAAATGTGCACTCAAACAACAACACTGAAATATCATAATCCTTGTATTCATGATTGTGTATTTGTCACATATGTATAGCTTAGCTATTTTGACCAGAGCCTGACCTTTACTCAAAAATATATTACAAGGTTCTTGCTTTGAATATATATCAATTTCTGCAAGCAAATCGCGCAATATCTGTATTTCAAATTTGTGTTTGTATTACATCTTGATTATGAAAACATACACTCGGTGTTGTAAACGTAGACAATATATCGACTGTTAAATTATGCTAATCAAAAGGTCAGGTTCGTGCCAAATTGACCAAGCTATTGTGTTTACAGTTAAATCATTTTGTATTGATCTCACTTCTTATTGTTTCTGAACAGACAAGATGGCATAATAGATGTATATAATATTATTAAAATTTAGCAATTTTTTATCAAAGCTTAGAACCCTAGAAATTTCATTTAAAAACTCTGCAAATTGTTACTTATTATGGATTTTCAATTAACCATCACATCAGGTCTAAATGAATTTTAATGACATCCAAAACAATTATTTTAGATTTAGTTCAAATTGAGATTTCAAACCATAATGGACCCTGGAGCTGGAATATTTCATCTCCAGAGCACAAAGTACCTGCAGTTAACGTTGAAAAGAGGCTGTTGTCCAATGAAGGGCTTATACTGTAATCATTAATTTTTAGCAGGATTGCATTTCGTTGATTTCGTGGTTCACCTTTAACCCAACAAAATCAACACTAATTGTCACCCTTGTATTTGTATTTATTATCGGAAATGCAAAATCGACAATTAAGTTGCAATTGAAATGGTCTTTATTTATCAAAACCACGAAATTTCGTCCCATTGAAATTCAATTATTTTCAAATATATTGAAAATGTGTCACAGTAACATGACAATTTCTTTGAGTTTTAATTACATGTTAATTATCTTGCCACGATAAGATAACACTCGGATAATATTTGTACAAACCTACATAACCTTAGATAAATAATATAAGTACTTTAAGGCATATCAGATTGTATCCATTACCTATCACCAATCATGAATACTGTAAAATCATTTACTTTCGATGGAATTTTTTTTCGTGGTTTTGGTAAAAAAAAACATTTCAATGGGACGTTAATTTGTGGATTTTGCATTTCAGGTAATTGATGCAAGGGTCAAAATTATTGTTCGATGGGATTAAATTTCGTGGGGTTAAAAGTGAACCACGTAATTTAATCCCCCAAAAAAATTATGATTTTACAGTAATAAATACGAAAATTGACTCAACACATTTCGAGGGAGATCACTCTGGATATTTGGTGAACAGTGTGAATCTGGAGCCCGTTACCTAAGCAAAGCACTACATAGCCCTTTCCACAGGATGTAATCCTTGCCTTCTGTTGAATTAACTGAACGGGTCCTAAGGTTACTGAATGAAGGTGCTCTGTAGCACTTTGCTTAGGCAACGGACACCAGGTCATTCAAGAGATGGTTCAGCAATGCGAGTGCAATGATGTCAAGATTAAATTTATTAGTACAAATTCATTGTACACCTAAACGGGTAATATAAACCTGTTTATATGGGCTGTTAGTGTTACCACATTTGATATATGCAAAATGCAGCTTTTTGAGACAAATATAAAAAGTAATTTCCCTTGATAATAGTTGTGTTACATGTATGTAAGTCAATTAAGACTAGTATTCAAACTGGTTTAGCTTAACATAATATTGCACCATATTCACTACATGTATTACATGTATAACCAGACGATTTCCGGCAATTCATTATTGCAATAAGGTGTACACATTGAATTATAGAGTGTATGGCAATAAGGAGTACAGTGATAAAAATTTACATGTGCTTTCAATAGCAATAAATGATACAGGTTGGATTTATTGTGATCTGATAAGTCAAACAGTGATTGGGTTTATATGTGGTGATATTAATGGCCTGTTCTTTACGTGTGTATTCACTATTTGGGGGGAGTGTATAAGGTAGTTATATAGTTGGCCGAGACATGTCAAGTGATGTCAAATTTACGACAGTTGTCCCAACACCTTGACTGACCATACATGATGTTTAGTCTGATATGTAGTATAGCTTGGCCACATTGACATGAGCCTGACCTATTGATTACCATAATTTAACAGTTGATATATTGTCTACGTTTTCAACATCGAATGTTTGTTTTCATAATCATGGAATCTCACGATGATGCTCGAGATGTAATACAAACACAAATCTTAAATGCCGATTTTGCACGATTTGCTTGCGGAAATTGATATATTCAAAGCAAGAACCTTGTAATGTATTCTTGCATAAAGGTCAGGCTCAAAATAGCCAAGCTATACTGTTCCCGTTTACATGGTTTTCATGACATCAAATCTCCAGGTTACAAAATACTTGTCAAATCCCCTAGATGATGTTATAAAGTTAAACAGTACAACCTCTTCGAGCAACACCCTTTGGTAGCTGCAAATATTGACTTTTTTTTGTTAAGATTTTTTTCCTCTACAGAAGTTAAATTAATAAATAGTAAATATTGGCTTAGAGAAAGTTTCGAGCCCTTCATGTTCTTTATTAAATCAGTACTGCCATAGATGATGGCCATGCAATAATACAAACACAAACTCCTTAGAGCAATACCCTTTAGTAGCTGCAAATATTGGCCACTGTTTAGAGGTTATTGCTTTATACAGAGATAAATTCATGGGTTAAATTTATAGAATTAAATTTGCTTAGGGAAAGTTTTGCATCTTACATGTTCTGCTTTACAGTGCGGTCTTGTTTTAGAAAAACAAATTAAGATATTCAAAGAAAATATAATATATATATATTTAATATTATATTACCATGATCACTGATGCCTGAGTAGTTCATAAATAGAAATTGTTAACCCACAGGGATCCCGGACCTCAAGCAATCCTAATCACTCGCCATGAGCACTCCGCCAATAAATATACAACTCTTTCTTATTTCTATATGTACTTGTATATGTACATAAAACAGTTTTGCTTTTAGAGGGTTCAGTGCAAAACTATGGTACAAGCCTCTATAAATTGATGTATTTACCATAGTTTTGCACCCAGCCCTCAATTAATTTATTCCTGGATTATTTTACATAATGTATCCTATCTTAACCTTATCACTGATTACAGCACCTATAAACTGAGTCAGGTAGGACCCTAGGGATACGTACATTATCTTGATACCATCTATCCTGTCATCACCACATACCCCCCCAAACCACACTTAACAAGTAAATACATAGAAATGGTCACGTTAATTCTGCATCCATAGTTTAATGGACACCTCTGGCCAACATCTCATTTATCACCATATAGTGCAATAAGTTTATAAATAACATTGCCCATAACATAACATCACCCTTAACATAACATCACCCTTAATATAACATCACCCTTAACATAACATCACCCTTAACATAACATTACCCTTAACATAACATCACCCTTAACATAACATCACCCATAACATAACATCACCCATAACATAACATCACCCTTAACATAACATCACCCTTAACATAACATCACCCTTAACATAACATCACCCTTAACATAACATCACCCTTAACATAACATCACCCTTAATATAACATTACCATTAACATAACATTACCCTTAACCAGGGTTGGCCATAAAACCCTACCCTTTAAAACCCGGGTTTTAAAACCCAATTTGGGTGCTATTCAAGGCAATTCTTCATGTAATTTTATGAAATTATTAATGAAAAAAAATTTAACCCAAAATTATTTTTATAAAACTCCTTAAAACCCCTTATTGCCCTTTAAAATCCTTTAAAACCCTTTTAAACCCAAAAAACCATTTGGTTAGGGTTTTAAACGAAAAAGTGGGTTTTATGCCAACCCTGCCCTTAATATAACATCACCCTTAATATAACATTACCCTTAACTTAACATCACCTTTAATATAACATAACCCTTAACTTAACATCACCCTTAATATAACAATGATTTCATACACTATAGTGACATCATGAAATTACTCTAACACGCTGTCGGGACAAAATCTCAGCCTCACTTTCTGACTTCAATCTCATGACAAATCTCAATCTCAGAAGAATCTTAATTCAAACATTTGAACAAAAAAAATCACATGCTAGCTATTTTTAGACTTAAATCTGAAAATTAGGAATTTCCCTAACAATTTCATACAACAGCTGAAATTGCCCAGAACAACATCAGACTAAAATAGCCATCAAAATATAACGATTTCAGCGAAACCAAAGTTTACGGCAAACGTATATGAGAATGTCATTATTTGTACATGAATTATGTACAAAAATTGCATATGTCGTTACGAAAATAGCAGCCATTCATCGCATGTCAGAAAAGTTACAGAATAACTTACAGGAAGACATAATCACAACGCGTCAGGTATTCATACAAGTATAGTAGCGTAGGAATTCAAAATATGAATCATTAATTACAGTGCTAAGTGACCATCAGTAGTTTAACGGGTCCGGTGTATCACTTCAATAAATTACCCTGTTTACTGTACTAAGCCTATGTAAACAAATTTGTACAGTTAACGACTAACTCTAAAAATTTTATCAACAGATATTGCTTGGCTATTTTGACCTGAGCCTGACCTTTATGCGAGAATATATTACAAGGTTCTTGCTTTGAATATATCAATTTCCGCAAGCAAATCGTGCGATATCGGTATTTCAAATTTGTATTTGTATTTCATCTCGAGCGTCTTCGAGATACTCCCTGATTATGAAAACCTACAATCAGTGTTGTTAACGAAGGCAATATATCGACTATTAAATTATGCTTATCAAAAGGTCAGACTCATGTCAAATTGGCCAAGCTATACATGGGGCTGAAATTGGTCAATATTTACTGTGATGTTATGTAAATATTTGGACATTGTAAAATGCAGTAAGCTATCTTCTTACAGTACCGGTAGCCTGTGTACATTTTCCCAAATTTCCAACTTCTGTCACAAAAATATGTGAAAAACTGCAAATCTTGACAAGTGAGTTGTTCTAATTTTGGACAAGATGACAATTATTGCTTGATTTACTTACGCCACAATTGAAAGCGTTTCATAAAAAGCAGCCCAAAAAATATATGATAGAGCAGCTAAAAACTGCACTGTTCTGTCACAAGCCAGCAGTAAAAGGTGGAAAAATTAAACGGAAAAAAACATCAGTCGACGCATCAAAGATTTTTAAAAACAATTATCAATTAAAACAATCAAGCATGGTTTGAGGTTTAATTAAGAGCAATTGAAATAAAATTCAAATATTTGCCATATTATAACAAAAATTTAATGACAATTAACCAGTTTTTACTAAGATTGATAAATGCTGTGAAACTGATATTTCGACAACAAGACCTTATGGTATAAATGAAGCATAAAGAATGACGCCATTTAAAAAAGAAATAATAATAATTCTAAGATTATTCAACCTGTCCCCTATCTATATGCTGCCCAGACCCCTTCTTATTTATTTTAATCCTTAAAATTGCTTCATATATCTTAAATAAATTGCAGATAATTAGCCATAATGAGCAACTTTTAGTGATACATGTCAAGAATTATTTCCCTTGATGAGTTATCTAGTTAAGTTCATTTTTTCATAACTGGATTGCCTCCCCTTAATACCCATGATTGGAAAACAATCGCTGAAATTACAGGGAAATGAACTGACATGTATATATTAGTTAAATTCATCATAAAAAGTGCTAAAGTCTTCAAAGTTTTGAGTTCAAAAATTGCACAAAATTTGCATTAACACAGTTCAAGAGCAATTCCTGAACATCTTAATAGATTCATTAACAATTCTCAAACATAATTGAACTCATTTTCACAACTAAGGTCTATAAACTCCAAAAACCATTATACAAGAAAAGTTGTCAACGATGCATATAAATTCATGCTTAATTTTTCAACTTTAAACAAACTTATTAAAACTTCACATCTAATTTGCTTGCATAACCCTTTTGATATATAATACTGTAAAATCATTTAATTTCGTTGGGATGAAATTTCGTGGTTTTGGTAAAAAAGACAATTTCGTTGGGACCAGACATGGGTTCGATTACTTTGAAAAGTAATCGATTATTAATCGATTATTTAGACATTTTTGGATAATCGATTATTAATCGATTACCAAGCAAATTACAGTTAATCGATTAAATTATTAATCATCAGTTGAAGTAATCGATTGATTAATGATTACTTTTGAAATTTGAACGGAATGAAATCATGTTAATTAAGTTAGAATCACGTAACATCGATAAAGGGGGGTAATATTTATTTTAGTATGTTCATTTAACTAATACAATGTAAATTTAAATACTTTTAAAACAAGATTTATGGACCAAGACTTGAAAGTCACAAAGTAATTTTTGAATGCTGCAGAATAAAACTTGCATAATTCAGAGCGTAATCTGGACTCCTGGAATTGATGTAGTTTGCAAAGTGATTTATAATAACTGAGGCCCCTGCAAATTTAGGACCTGTGAAAGTCTTGAAGAACCTGTAGCTGTTTCCGTTACAAATTTTATACTTATTGACAATCAGACCAGTGACCAATATAGTTAGTGTCTATCCCTGCAAAAAGTGCAATTTAATCAGAAAAACATTTATTTTTTTACTTCAAGGGTTCTAACTAGTTCTAAAATAACTTTTAAGTATAAGAAACTTACAGGCTAAAATACAAGTATGAAAGTTCTACTCAGTGTTCAAGAAAAAACTTAAACTGGTACAAATACAATTTTGAAAATTTCATCTTTCCCCATTGTGACTTTGTCCCAGGAATATACAGGACTGGTAAATAGTAGCTCTGAGCATGACATTGGGTACAACTATATTAGGTGATAATTGTCACACCATATAAAGGGATAATGTGTAATTTTTGACACATTGTAGACAAACACCTACTTAAAAGGATTAAAGTGTAATTTTTGACATGTTAATATTAGGTTTACACAAAGATTATTGCTAGTATAGCCATATTTTTTTCCTTAAAATGCAGCGTTATTTAAGTTTTTGATATTTGTTACTTCAGCTTTCTTACAAATTACTTCTATGTAAAATTTAGTAAAAAACTTAATTAGTTTATTTATAACTGATAATTTCCAGTAGATGCACTTAATATATTACATTTCAATTTGCATCCTGTTAATCTATTTCTTTTGGTCAGTCTCATATATTATGATAAATATATTTATTTAAATAATACACATATTAGACCTAAAGTAATCATAAAGTAATCGTAAAGTAATCATGATTACTGCCTTTTTTCTTCAATAATCGATTAAATTATTAATCATTAATCAGAAAAATCCATGATTACTGATTAATGATGATTAATGCAAAAAAGTAATCGATTATTAATCATGATGATTATTTTAATCGATTAACCCATGTCTGGTTGGGACATGAATACGTGGATTTTGCTTTTCAGGTCATAAAACAGGGGTCAAAATTAATGTTCGTTGGGACTAAAATTTGTGGTTGAGGTGATCCACGAAATTTAATCCCCCACGAAAATTAATGATTTTACAGTAATATTATAAACTGTAAGGATATTTACCTTTAGGTGACTCATTTTCACGAGGAAGGAAATGATAAACACATATGATATCACAATTTTTACAAACATGATTAAATACATTAAGCTTAAAATCCTTAAATAGCATAGATAATTTCTATTTAATAAGAGATGAACGAACATCTGTACACGTACACTGAATCAATGTATGCATGCTGCAAATCTGGTCTTTTATTTTGTATTTGGCAAGAAACTCACAATTTATTTACTCTTACCTTTAAAGCACCATTTGACATTCTTTAACCTTTAAAGCACCATTTTACATTCTTCGGAGTAATTCCAGAAAGGGGTACATTATTTTTACTTAATATTTTCAAGCAGCAGGAGGCTGACCCCTATTTTCATGCTGTCGGACCCCCATTTTCATGCTGCCTGACCCTATCTTAAAGCTAACATGAGTTACATGACCCCTATTTTATGCTGCCCAGACGGGCAAGACCCCTATTTCATCAGCCCAGATTCTTTTTTATGGGTTTTTATCCTAATTGCATACACCCTAGGTACACATTTCTGATGAAAGATGAGCTATACCTTGTGTATATTTATAATGTGCAGCTTTTTATGACAAATATCAAGAGTGATCTCCCTTGCACTATTCAAACACATTGTTTAATTTGATGATAAATTTGAACCGTTGAATTTGATCGAATGAATGATGTTCCGCGGTAATGTTTATTGGCGAACATTGATAGACATAAAACAAACAATCATTCACTGACATTTATTGCACTCACTGTTTCATGTAACATGCACAATGTTTTGTAAGAATAGATTTCCAGCAATTTGTAATTACAGCAAAACTTCGTTAAGAGGAGCATCGTTATTACGAGCACCAGGCTTAGTTTGAGCAAATTTTGAAGTCAAATTAGCTAAATATATGTTGTATACATATATCACACCACTATGTCGAGCTCCCAGTTTATTTTGATCGTTTGGTTTGTCCTGATTAGTCCTCGAGATAACGAGGTTTTACTGTCATGAATCGTATATAATAGAACTCAGATGCCTCAAACTGCCATTGGAAAAGGGAATTTACTTTGAGTCAACAGAGTTACAGATAAGGTCTTCGTCAATTGGGCATTTTACCCCCAGTTTCAATTTTGATTGGGTTTTGACAAATTTTATTTGGGTATTTAATCAAACTCATTGGGTAAATGATCTTTTATGTACTGTTTTTCACTATATCATCCTTTTATTTTTGGATATTTCAGATTGTCATTGCTTACTCCCTACTCTCAAAATCTATTGAGTTTTTAAGAAATTAATTGGGTAATTACCCCAATACGCAGCTTATCTGTAGCTCTGGAGCCATCTACGTATTCAAGGCATCTATCATAGTGCATGATCATTTTGAAGTTTCTAATATGGATTTGAGGCATCAATTTAGTTCCATATACAATGTAAATATCTATGTCAGATATAAAAATAATTATTTATCATTTTTTGTTTAAACAAAACAACAATATATGGACTGGTGTATTCTAGGATGTTCGTTAAATGGAATAAGACTTAACTGTCTGTACACTACAATTTCAATCACTTTTCTATCAAATAAATCATCGCTCTTTTCAGATTTATAATTGCTTTAAGTTTCACATAATTTTATTCTTTATTTCTCAGTAAAATTATAATAATTCACAGGAACTAGGAAGAGAATTTGACGATGGTACAATGAAAGCCATATATACACTACATGTAACATGTATAATACATGTATCATTATATCACACGCTTTTATTTAAGGAAGGATTTTTAAGTATTGAATTGATTTCAACTGATTTATAAGATGTTGTATATAATAGGGAATTTTATATATTCTTGCTCTGATGTTTTAATGGTTTAAATTTACAAGTTTCACTGACAGAATTCTTGTTATGAGAAGACTTTATACCCAGTCACATACACCCGGACATCAGGTCCTGGCCGTGATCTCCCGAAACATCTCAATTTTGAGATAAATCTCATCTCAAATATTGCCATGTGTCTTTTGGATATTTTCAAGGGAGGATGAACTTAAATTAGCATCAAATAATATTATTTGTTTAATACAGTAATCTTTAATAAGTTCTAACTTCAGAGTTATTAGAAATTCATACTCTGATTTGAGCAAAATCTCGATTTGAGATGAGATTTCCCTAAAATACCCCAAGCTGGGCACCAGACAAGGAAACTACTGGTATATAAGTATAAATTAAATAAATTGGGTAGTTAGGAGCCAGTGGAACTAAAGTTGCTTAATCTGCTATCACTGGTCCTTGATTGAAGGATATGACTGACAATGTGATCTAGGACTGACAATGTGATCTAGGACTGACAATGTGAATGATCTAGGACTGACAATGTGATCTAGGACTGACAATGTGATCTAGGACTGACAATATGATCTAGGACTGACAATATGAATGATCTATGACTGACAATGTGATCGAGGACCGACAATATGATCTAGGACTGACAATATGATCTAGGACCGACAATATGATCTAGGACCGACAATATGATCTAGGACCGACAATATGATCTAGGACTGACAATATGATCTAGGACTGACAATATGATCTAGGACTGACAATATGATCTAGGACTGACAATATGATCTAGGACTGACAATATGATCTAGGACTGACAATATGATCTAGGACTGACAAAGTGATCGAGGACTGACAATGTGATCTAGGACTGACAATGTGATCTAGGACCGACAAAGTGATCTAGGACTGACAATATGATCGAGGACCGACAAAGTGATCGAGGACTGACAATGTGATCTAGGACCCACAATGTGATCTAGGACTGACAATATGATCGAGGACCGACAAAGTGATCGAGGACTAACAATGTGATCTAGGACCCACAATGTGATCTAGGACTGACAATATGATCTAGGACTGACAATATGATCTAGGACTGACAATATGAATGATCTATGACTGACAATGTGATCTAGGACTGACAATATGATCTAGGACCGACAATATGATCTAGGACCGACAATGTGATCGAGGACCGACTATGTGATCTAGGACCCACAATGTGATCTAGGACCCACAATGTGATCTAGGACCCACAATGTGATCTAGGACTGACAGTCACAATGTAAGCCTACTGACCATTTATGCAATCCATCAACACCACACATTGATGCAAATTTTTAAACTTTAAACATAAACTTATTTCTAAGTCTGAAGACTCTACTTTCACATTTCAGTTCCGCTTGCATAATCCCCTTGTATGATACTGTAATTACTGTATATACTGTATTTAAAATCCTTTCAGTCCATATTTACTTTAAAACTATGACTCATTCCCAATGAAGGAAATAATTAACATGTACGATTTTACAGTATTACATCTTTTTACCACCATGATGAAAACATTAAGCTTTAAATCATTGTATTGTAAATATGTCGCTGGCAAAGAATGAGAAGGTCGTAACTACCACGTAACTACTACTTACTACCTTATAAGACTCATACATAATTGAAATCTGCATCATAAGGCGCTTCTTATTAGCCTATTTTCATGAAAGTCGGAACATGTCATGTTGACAAAATGAAGTTGTTAAAGCTTGCTTTTTCCATTAGTAGAGAGTAAATTTCAGTCATCGTTTTCTTGTTTTCTCTAAATATTGGTTTTGTATTTATGACCTTCTCATTATAAGCCAGCAATGTAGGAAATAGAAATGAACATCTGGTGCACACTGAATCAATGTACTGTGTTCCACAGAATAATAGCCCCCCCATCCCCTAATAAAAGCGGGGGGCACCCCATCTTTTTGGAGAAATTTAGCTTGTGGGGGGGGTGAAAAATTGTAGACTTACTGATGGTTATCAATATGTTGTTAGTGCTTCATCAATTAGAAATAGACATTATATATGATTTTTCCCGCTATTTTCTTTAAAAAAAATATTGTTTTCTTGGTAAATTAAGCCCCCCCCCCTCCCCAAATAAAAGTCCCCCCTTTTGAAAAATACATTGCCCCTGGGGGGGGCGTTTATTTGGGGGTATACAATATACATGTACGTAACGCATCATGAAGTATACTGCACATCTGGTCTGCATTTTATTTCTGTGAGCATTTAGACTCCTAGTGGTTTAATAAAATCTGTGGCACACAAGTCATGTATGTTATATAATAAAATGAGGCATTTGACATTTTAAGCTACAGTGTATCTTTTTACTAGGGGAATATTTGTAGACACTTATATCTCAAATGTGAAATAGTATAATAGTACATTGTATTATACTATATGACTGATTATTTTTCATGGTCAATTTTCTTGTACCCATCTCCATTTAATACATAAATTGATAATACCACACTTTCATACATTGTTATCAAAATTGTTTAAGTAAATACTATTCATGAAGTTATTCAGGTATTTAAGGGAGTGACCAACTCAATGGTATCTGGTATCTAGTCAAGAATACTGTTACATACTGGGACATTATGAACCCTTAGCCCGGGAAAATAGACAATTTCAATAATTTGTTCTTTGTAAAAACAGTGCCTGGATTATTTACCAAACTTGTCAGTTGTTGAAGCATCTACTACCATCGCGAGCTTCAAGACTCAACTACTAAAAAAGTCTAAAATCTGATTAGATCAATCATTTTACTTAAATATATCTCGATGACTACCACTTACGACCTTATAAGACTCATACATATTTGAAATCTGCTTCACAAGGTGCTTCTTATGAGCCTATTTCATGAAAATCTGAAATTGTCATGTTGACCAAAATGAAGTTTTAAAAACGTGTTTTCCCAAAGGTAAAGAGTAAATTACAGACAGGTTTCTCTTGTTTTCTCAATATATCGATTTGGTAATTACGACCTTCTTGTTCTAAGCCAGCGATATATTGAAGAGCTCCTGAATAGAGCTACCAGTACCATACAAGTAATCTGAGATTTAAATGGTCATTTTATTGCCTATAAACCATCATTTGTAAACAAAGCCGGTCAGTTTTTATTTAAACAGTTGGTAAAGTTATTGTCCATCACTTACCCAGTGAGTATAATATAATGACCAATAATGGATTAATAGTCCCAACCAGTTACTACTGTAAAATCATTTAATTTCGATGTGACAAAGTTTCATGGTTTTGGTACAAAATACCATTTTAGTGGGACGATAATTTGTGAATTTCTCATTTTAGGTAATAAATACTAGGGTCATAATTACTGTTCACTGGGATTTGATTTTGTGGTTGAAGGTGAACCACGAAATTCATGAAATTTAATGCCCCACAGAAATTAATGA
The DNA here is from genome assembly GCA_963678985.1 of Spisula subtruncata. NCBI lineage: Eukaryota > Metazoa > Mollusca > Bivalvia > Venerida > Mactridae > Spisula > Spisula subtruncata. Next base: position 1,707,095 of record OY787668.1, read on the forward strand.
TTTTACTGTATGTCGGTATGGGAGTGTGTAAAGCATGCTGAATTGCTAACTAGTGAAATACCGGATAGCTTGAATAAGCCTTGAATAGTGTCAAGTTTTGAATAGTGTGGAGTCTTGAATAGTGTCAAGTATTTTATTGTGTCAGTCCTTAAATAGTGTCAAGCCTTGAATAGTGTCAAGTCTTGAATGATGATGACAAGTCTAAGACGTGATTGTATCAAGCCTTGAATAGTGTCAAGTCTTCAAGACTTTCATGGTGTCAAGTCTTCATTAGTGTCAAGTCTTTGTGTCAGTCCTTAAGTAGTGTGAAGCCTTGAATAGTACTAAGCCTTGAATAATGCCAAGTCTAAGATGTGATTGGTGTCAATCCTTGAATAGTGTCAAGTCTTCATTGTGCCAATCAACTGTGTAACAAGCCTTAATTCTTGTAGTGTAGGCTACTCATTCAAGGTAAATATAACCTAAGTAACTTAGTTTATAGTTTTAATAGAATAAATGCCATTGACAAGCGTTCTTGTAACCAAAATGAAACAATCAGACAATGTCAATGTTTGTAGAAGCCTCAAATATTTGCACAACACTTATATAGCCTCTTTAATTGAACTTTAATTGAATTTTAATTGAAAGGGGGTGGTTGGTTTATTACTATGAAATGAAACTGAAAGTCGCAAAAACTTACAATGTCATTCGGACATTTGGACATGTACACATTTAACACGTTCCTTCAATTAATAAACTTTTACCAAATAATTGAACAAGTTGCCGTCAGGCTACTACGAAGTTTGACATATCAAATAACCTACAGCCAATTTGACAACTGTCACCAAAATGTTGCACACACACCTGCTAAATCGACCATATTTTACAAGAAAACGAAACAGCCAAAAAGGCTGCAAAAATATCGAACGATGTGTAATTAAAAATTGATTAATAAAATGTTGAGCAAATTAGCAGACGTACCTTGGTTTTTCTACGGCGCAGAATTTTTTCTGCTTTATTTAAAATCCCTCCTTTGCTGTTTTCAGCCATCTTTGTGTATTTCATTCAATGACCCATGTGTCGAGCAGTTTCATTGGTCGAGAACTCGACTGTGAGAAATAGTAAAGTATAGTCCGTTTCAACATTCCTGATCCAGCCAAGCGTAGCGGTCTCGCGACTGTCACGCTCCGTGCTCTTCGCGATCTTTTATGAATCGCTATTTAAAATATGCGTTAAGTAAATGTTAATGGTTTAAATGTAGTTTTTATTAATTCAATTGTAGATCTAGTCGATTACGGTAAAAGTTTTTTGATCAAGTGTTGTCGAATTTCGCTGTATCAAATTTTATGTTTTTGATGTTCACATTTCCAAAGACCTAAAATATCTAGAAATTCTACACATGTTTCTGTTATTTCAAGTCCACTTATTTATTTTATTATTCCTAAGAGCTCCATCACTAAACTAACTGAACATCACATACTAACTGAGCACCACACACTAACTGAGCACCACACACTAACTGAGCACCACACACTAACTGAGCACCAAACACTGACTGAACACCCCACACTGACTGAGCACCACACACTGACTGAGCACGACACACTAACTGAACATCACACACTGACTGAGTACCACACACTAACTGAACATCACACACTGACTGAGCACCACACACTGACTGAACACCACACACTGACTGAGCACCACACACTGAGTGAACACCACACTGACTGAGCACCACACACTGACTGAGCACCACACACTGACTGAGCACCACACACTGACTGAGCACCACACACTGACTGAACATCACACTGACTGAGCACCACACACTGTCTGAGTACCACACACTGACTGAGCACCACACACTGACTGAGCACCACACACTGACTGAGCACCATACACTGACTGAACACCACACACTGACTGAGCACCACACACTGAGTGAACACCACACTGACTGAGCACCACACACTGACTGAGCACCACACACTGACTGAGCACCACACACTGACTGAGTACCACACACTGACTGAGTACCACACACTGACTGAGTACCACACACTGACTGAGTACCACACACTGACTGAACACCATACACTGACTGAGCACCACACACTGACTGAGCACCATACACTGACTGAGCACCATACACTAACTGAGCACCATACACTGACTGAGCACCCCATACTGACTGAACACTCAACACTAACTGAACACCACACACTGACTGAGCACCACACACTGACTGAACACCACACACTGACTGAACACTCAACACTGACTGAGCACCACACACTGACTGAACACTCAACACTGACTGAACACTCAACACTGACTGAGCACCACACACTGACTGAACACTCAACACTGACTGAACACTCAACACTGACTGAGCACCACACACTGACTGAACACCACACACTGACTGAACACTCAACACTGACTGAACACCACACATTGACTGAACACTCAACACTGACTGAACACTCAACACTGACTGAGCACTACACACTGACTGAACACCACACACTGACTGAACACTCAACACTGACTGAGCACCACACACTGACTGAACACTCACTGAACACTCAACACTGACTGAGCACCACACACTGACTGAACACTCAACACTGACTGAACACTCAACACTGACTGAGCACCACACACTGACTGAGCACCACACACTGACAGAACACCACACACTGACAGAACACCACACACTGACTGAGCACCACACACTGACTGAGCACCACACACTGACTGAACAACCACACACTGACTGAACACTCAACACTAACTGAACACCATACACTGACTGAGCACCACACACTGACTGAGCACCACACACTGACTGAACACTCAACACTGACTGAACACCACACACTGAGTGAACACCACACTGACTGAACACCACACACTGACTGAGCACCACACACTGACTGAACACTCAACACTGACTGAGCACCACACACTGACTGAGCACCACACACTGACTGAACACCACACACTAACTGAACACCACACACTGACTGAACACCACACACTGACTGAACATCACACACTGACTGAGCACCACACACTGACTGAACACCAAACACTAACTGAGCATCACACTGACTGAGTACCACACACTGACTGAGCACCACACACTGACTGAGCACCACACACTGACTGAGCACCACACACTAACTGAGCACCACACACTGACTGAACACTCAACACAGACTGAGCACCACACAATGACTGAGTACCACACACTAACCGAGCACCACACACTTACTGAGCACCACACACTGACTGAGTACCACACACTGACTGAGCACCACACACTGACTGAGCATCACACACTGACTGAGTACCACACACTGACTGAACACCACACACTGACTGAACATCACACACTGACTGAGCACCACACACTGACTGAACATCACACACTGACTGAACACAACACACTAACTGAACACTACACACTGACTGAGCACCATACACTGACTGAGCACCACACACTGTCCGAGTACGACACACTGACTGAGCACTACACACTGACTGAGCACCAAACACTAACTGAGCACCACACACTGACTGAGCACCACACACTGACTGAACACTCAACACTGACTTAGCACCATACACTCAACAATCACCCACACAAAAAGATCACCATGTATTTAACTTACCTAGCCACATTTGTAAAGATCACCTCACCCTACACTAACTGAGCACTGCACAAACCTTTACTAGATAAAACCACAGTGTTTACCCCATAACTGGGCCTTGTTATATACACCCACTGACCCATACTATACTGATAATTACATAATATTCCACACAAAATATAGCTCTACATGTTTTTCATATTTGGAGAAGTTGCCGGTAAATTACAACAGATCAAGTTAGTATTGGTTGATAATGACTTCCTGGCAATCTGAACAGATGAGTACCGGTAGTCACCATATCACTGGCTTAGAATTAGAAGGTTGTAAGTACTGATGACATTAAAAGATCAGCATCACAAGGCACACTTTTATGAAAATCCGAACTTGTCATGTTGACCAAAATGAAGCTGTAAAAGTTTGTTCTTCCTTAAGTAAAGAGCAATATTCAGACAGTTTTGTCTTGTTTTCTTAAAATACTGATTTTGTACTTATAACCTTCTCATTCTAAGCCAGTGACATATACTGTAAAATAATTGATTTTCTAGGGGATTAAATTTTGTGGATTTTGTGGTTCACCTTAAATGACAATATTAAATCCGATCCAACAATAAATTTGACCCATGTATTACTACCTGAGATGCAATATCCACAAATTGATGTCCGATTGAAATGTTTTTTTTCTCACCAAAACCACGAAATTTTGTCCCATTGAAATTCAATGATTTTACAGTATTATACAATTTATGGTTTCCAAGAGTACCAAGTTAGAACATCACACAAGAGTTGTTGCTGTAAGGAGGGTTATGCTACCTGTAGAGGATTTACTCTATAGTTCGATTTCGAGCATTGAGCCGTGACTGCACTTTTAAAGTTTAATCCATTCGCCAATGAAGATTGGCGTGGGATTGACTATTCAGATATGTATATCACCCATTAGTAAGTAGCATATATTTAAATCATGACTATTGAAATCAATAAATCACGGGTTACCCGCAGAAATAGACTCGTCTAAAAGGTCATGGCTCAGGGTTCAAAATTGAACTATACTATTATAATAAAATAAAAATAAAATAATAATGACAAGCCAGTTTTATTCTACAAATCATATTTTATTTAGATTTTTTTGTGAGCAAAATCTACTGTACAGTAAGACCTCTAATATTATAATAAAATAAAATAATAATGACAAGCCATATTTTTATTCTACAAATCATATTTCATTTAGATTTTTTGTGAGCAAATCTGATAAAATCCACTTCAATATCAACTGATTGTTTCTTATGGAATTTCAATGTGTTGTCAATGTTGAACTTTAATTCAGCTATAATTTCTATTTCTACGTCCCAGTCAACTGCTTTCTTCTGTATGTGCTGAAATATATAAGGTATGTCATGGTTTTTTTACCCAATTACTCTGTAGAACTGTAAAATCATTAATTTTCGTGGGAGATTAAATTTCATGGATTTCATGATTATTATTATTATTCATTTTTTTTTCGAAAATTTTAAAGTTTGGTTGATATAGTGTGTGATATTGCCTATTGCAAATTCTAATCTTAGCAAACATTTGTAAATATATTAGGGCTGTAACGGTACGCTCACCTCACGATATGATACGTACCGTCAATGTTTCTAACGGTTCGGTATATTTCGGTATGATACAATATTCTCTAACAGCTGCTTAAATACTTCAATTTTTGAGTAATAATGAATGTGTTGCTTCTATAACAGAAATTATAATGTGCCTATCAACTATTTCAAGTCAATTTAGACAATATAAAGCATATCTCAATACAGTTAAAACGAGTGATACATGGTAATGATACATAATCAGAAGGCTGCCAGGTGTTTTCGTTGTCTGAATATAATTTTGCTTATAAAAAAGCTTATACCGAACCGTACCGAAATTTAGAAGTCTTGTATCGTGAACCGTGTTGGACTGAAGTCCGCGGTATTTCGTATACCGAGGTATACCGTTACAGCCCTAAAATATATGAGCATAAATGTGAAGCAAGGTTCATTTTCTTTTATTTCTGGTAATTTAATACACATTTCATAATATTTTATTAGCCTTTCGGACTAGTCGCTTACAGACAATTACTAATCTGATATAGGGTTTTACCAGCCTCAGGCTTTGGGCTAGTAACCAAATTCAAAGACTGCAAGATTCTGAGTTGCCAGACCATGAGCCATGTTAGATGGGCTGAAAGATTTCAGGAAGTTTAGCATCTTGGATGATACTCCAATCCAGAAAAAAAATATAACAATGATATACTATACTTCTCTTGTTGATGTTTTATGGAGGGAATAAACAGATGTGGAGGCCAGATCTAAACCAGTTCTCACAAACGTCATATCAATACCTGTAGTAAATCAATCAATCAATCAATCAATCAATCAATCAATCAATAATAAATAAATAGATCATTAATAAATAAATCAATTAATAATCAAATAAATAAATAAAAAATCAATCAATCAATCAAGAAATAAATCAATCAATCAATCGGCCATCAATCAATAAATTTATAAACAGCATCATAAATAAAATGCAATAGTTATAGATATTCATAGAGAGTTATTAATTTTTTTATGTTGATATTTTAAGAAGACAAACAATTGAAATTTAATTAAATAACAAATGAGCATAACGCATTCTCATTCAAAAGCATGACAACCCTACAATTCACCTACCGGTAGGTAACAATGAACACACTATTTGAAGGAATTTCCCCACAGAAAAATGAAAGAACTACAGGGCTGGTATTTATAAAGCATCTTAAGTGAAAATTTAAATATTTTGACTTAAGTTAAAATATTGAGCTGTCCATATTTCATAACAAACGAAAAATAGCCCATATTTTCTATATGATTACTGTAGCTCTTTACATAATGCTTCCAAACAATATAAATGATTGTTAATATTAATTTTCCTGTTTAGCTGATACACTTTAGGAAAATTTGAGATTTTAAGAAAATTCTAAGTTTTCACTTAAGATGCTTTATAAATACCGGCCCTGACCTTGATTGTGTTTGGTACCAAATGGTGGATTCATAATAACTGTGTCTATGTTGCCCTTTAACCTTTCCCTGACATCTGGTGGCAGCGCTTGTACATCTTGCTGTTCAACTTCGATGTTCTCCATCTCAAACCCCTCTATATTCTGTCTACATACATCTAGAGCGTCTTCATCAACATCTATACCAATCACTTTCCTGAAATATATACACTTAATTTGCACAACTCAATTACAAACGTTTGAACTCAAAATCATGGAGGTCATATATTTTACATTTTGACTCAATTTGAATTGTAAACAAGACTGTGTTCAATAAACGCTTATGCCTTGGTGGAAGCCTTGTCCATAACAAATACTGTAAAATCATTTAATTTCATTGGGACGAAATTTCGTGGTTTTGGTAAAAAAGACAATTTCGTTGGGACTTCAATTCATGGATTTTGCATTCCATGTAATAAAACAGGGGTCAAAATTAATGTTCGTTGGGATTAAGTTTGTGGTTGAGGTGAACCATGAAATCCACGAAATTTAATCCTCCATGAAAATTAATGATTTTACAGTAGCCAAGTTAATCAGGGACCATAAGTCTGTTTAAATGTTGGATAGTCTTACATGGCTTTGACAATGTAATGTGTTTATCATGGTAAACAAGTAAGCCAAGTTTGAAAGCAATGCCTTGATGGACTTAAAAAAGAAGGCTTCGGCCGAAACGTAAATTTAATACAATACTTACAATATACGTGTTGTTGAATTCCTAATTATTGATGGACTTAAAAAATATTTGGGTTTGAAACTTTCAATATTTAGTACCTGAAGGACAGACAAAAAAACAGATTCATCACAATACAGCCACCTATGCAATGCCAATGGCCACCTAGGATGGACTACATGACGTCCATAGAAGATTAGAGAACAAGTTATACAGTAGTACGGTATTACCTGGCTCCTAACATGACGGCCCCTATACTGAGTACACCACATCCACAACCCAGATCCAGTACAGTCTTATCTTCAATATCATTATAACGTGTGTGAATAGTATGTAACATACATGCTGAAAATACAAGGAAAATATAAAGGTAAACTGTAAAATCACTCAATTTCAATGGGACGAAATTTCGTGATTTTGGTTAAAAAGAACATTTCGATGGGACGTAAATTTGTGGATTTTGCATTAAAGGACATTGCTACCTTTTGGATTTTTATCTGTACAGGGTATAAAAAACCCTGTTATCTTTATGAAGATCAGATTTAATAATGCCAATCATTTAAAAAATTCCCAACTGTTTTGCTTGGCTATTTTTTAAGATATTCTTATTCAAAATGATCATTCGACGTGAGCCACAAAATCCACAAAATTTACCTCCCATAAATATTAATGATTTTACAGTACCTATAAGTACTAATTAACTAAATACTGTTACGCACAAACAATTCAAACTTGAAATCCATACAGAAACGGTGCCGCCACGGCAATTAATATTAATGATTCAATAGCATCTGACTTAGTGGACCATGTATTCCTGAAATATGCCCCGACGTAATGGATTTTTAACAAGAAACAACAAGAAACTTTGTCCCATTGATATAAGGTGATTTTACAGAATTTGAAATATAAGTTGATATGTATGACCTAGCGGTGTAATTCGTTATTTCCAATTAACCTAGTCTCAGTAGTTTTGGCTTAAAGACCTATTTGAACTAATCAGTTTACCTTGAACTAATTATCGAGAAGTAGATAATTTCCAATTCAACAAACAACTCAAACTTCTTCATGGAGTATATCATACAATTAATATGAACTTCATACCCTGGAATCCAGCCAGGATCTTTTAGGTGATAGCCTAGACATGCTTGCTGTCTCCTGTGGTCTGCTTCCACTACTAACCAGGATTTTCACAAAGATTTCATGTAGGAGGCTTTTTGTACATTTGAGAAGGCCAAGGTGCCTGAGAACTCAAGATGGAAGGCAGATGAGGGTAAATTTGAGGCAGCCAATCAGTGCCGTACCCAGACACGAATTTTAGCCGAGGCAGCCTTGGGGCTGGACATGACCGTAACTAGGGATTTACCAAAGGGTGCGAAATCGGGTCTTGATTGGGTGACGGGGTATTTACAGGAGGGGACGTCCAAATTCGTTCTGTACGTGCTATTTTGAATATTTACAATGTTTTTGCTAGCGAAGCGAGCCAGAAAAAGGGACTATTTGTTGAAGCTGACACAAATTTAATTTATGGCAAATATGCACTATTTGTCCGAGCCCACACACGTTTTTTTTTGACATGATAATATTAATACTCATAAATTATTTGGCGAGCGAAGCGAGCCACAAAAATGCACTCTTTGTATCAGCCCACACATTTCGTTCTCTACATGAAATTGAATGGTGATAAATTATTTGGCAAGCGAAGCGAGCCAGAAAAAAACTATTTGTACGAGCCCCCACGAAATTCGTTGTCTACATGATATTATTAATGGCATTAGGTATTTGGCGAGCGAAGCGAGGCAGAAAAATGCAATATTTGTCATCATAAACTCGCGTAGTGTGATTAATCCTTAAAGATGCATGATTTGCCCTAGATCACACAAACTCGTTCTCTAAATGGTATGATCAATCCTCGCATTATTTAACCGAGCTGCATGCCACATAAATTCGTTCTCTACACGAACTTATGAAGCATTGTTGTTATGTGACAAGCAATGCGAGCTAAAACAAATGCACTGTTTCTCTAAGTTGCATGCCATGCAAACTAGTTCTCTACAATGTAACATGATATTTTTAACGAGTAGTTATTTGGCAAGCGAAAAGATCATGATTTCTCTGAGGTTCAGGTAGCACAAACTACTCTCTACATGACATTATTAAATATGTGAGCAATTCATTTGCCGAGCGAAGCGAGCCGAATTTATTTACAAATGTAAAACATTGCACTTCTAACCAGGACCACTTAAATTGGTGTAAAAGGGGTACGTTTGCGCCCGATGCAATCCTTAGTTATGACCAAGTAGTGGTCCGGTGTATTTATTAACCTAGAACGTTTCTGAGAGCACGCAATTGAACCACCGAATAATGTACACTTTCAACATTGTCAAAATCAGAGAAGCGAGCTAGATAAACATTATTTATATTATTTGAACACCATGCCAACACATATTCTGTATTTGATAGTATTCATTTATAGATTTATCTATGTAGCCTATAGAAACTATTTTTCTAATTGATAATTATCACTGATACAGCTGTTGTGAAGGCGAAGTCAGCTAGAAAAGCATTCTTTTCTGAAGAGCACTATTGGCGACAGGATCGTTTTTCTATTCGAGACACCTTTCATCAGCATATCCTACCAACTCGAAGGCTGCACATTTGTGTTAAGGGGAAGCTTGAACGATTTGAATGCAAGTAAATTAAGGGATCAATGTCATGCTCCACGGGAATTCAAACAAATTCATCGGCTACATTCTTTGGTCCTTTGTTTTGGTATTGAAACGGAACATCAACAAAATTCATAGCAATTTTTAAACAAGAGCTCAAAGGAGAAAATACTTATATGCACATGCTTATACTCTTAAATGTGTAGCCTACCTCACTATTAAATTGATTGTTAACCGTACCATGCGAGCCTAGGGAGTGAAAATTGGCATATTAACTATTTTTACTCACAGAACATTGACATGGATTGCGGCGATATTAAGGGGAAGGTGTGTCGGTGCAACTTGCTTTCTATATATAATAAAGGGAAAGTGTCCGGTTTACTACTATTAAGGTGCAAATCTAGTGCCTCAAGTTGCACAATGTATACTACCATTAAGGTGCAAATTTAGTGCCTCAAGTTGCACAATGTACGTGGGTGAATCAAAAAGTTCGTAGAATTTTGCCATAACTTTTTTATTTTCTGAGTTATTGTCGTCATATTTATACTGAATGAATACATTAGTATTTTCTTTACATACACAAATTTATAGCGACCTGATGATAACCGTTTTAAAAATATGTATATCTTAAATAAGGGCGATTGCCTATACCGGAGCACACGGATAATTTGAAACACATTTTATTAAATTTTCTAAAATGTCTCAATTGTAGGACCTCCAAAAACCGTCAAAATGCTATGTCTGATTACATGATATCATTGATAAAGTCTGTTAAAATTTCAGACGTCATCTCCGATGAATAATGTATTAATCGACATTTAGATAATCGCACTATATAGAAATAACCGCGTAAAACGGGTTTACTGGAATTTAAGGAACCACGGGCTGCTATTAAAATCTGCGTAAAACTGGAATATACGTACGGCATCAGAGACAATACATGGTTTGAAACGAGTAGGTATATATCCTGAAATAAATAGACATCGATTTATAAGTGGAATTAGTGCTTTCGTGTAGGATACTAGAAGTTGACAACCGAAGACAATACACCCGAAATGGGTGACGTTGATTCGGAACGTCGTCGAAGAGGACCAGTGCTATATAATAGCGAACATAGCAAACACTTAGATTAATATTATGGGACAGCGCAAACGATTTTAAACTATCAATTGAAAATTCAAAAACTACTATCACGATGGTAATCTAAAAATACCAACATATTAGTCACTCGAAAAGCGAAAATTAGTCAAAACGATAAGGTAAGTATTGACAAACGTGACGTAAATTTGACGTCGTTCATCAAATGACGCTGACGTGCTCCGGTATACTGTTATAGCATGTGTGCTTTTCAATGTAAAAATCATGTAGTTTTGACTAATTCAGTGAAATTTGACAAATTGTTTCGTTATACTTATGATAACGTTATATTTAAATTTGAAAGCATTTGAAGCTTTCGTTTGTGAGTCATGATATTTTTCTACGAACTTTTTGATTCACCCACGTATACTACCATTAAGGTGCAAATCTAGTGCCTCAATTTGTACTATGTACACTTACATTAAGGCGCAAATCTAGTGCCTCAAGTTTCACTCTTTTCTTATAACTTGCGACAGCTTGTAATATTTTTTTATTATCGAACCGTATCGAAGAAGTGTATAATGCGACGCAAATTTCTGATTCTGAGCGTCTGCCGTTGGATCCATACATACGGTCGTGTACATACTAGATAACCTAGTGCCTCAGAATAAATTGCCTCATAGTTTATTACATGCGACAATTTGAGACATTTTATTTTAAATATATTCAGGAATATTCTATTACATGTATATATTAATAACAAAAAAATGTTTGGTCCGCAAATTTTAGGCGAGGCAACTGCCTCGCCTGGCCTCAGTGTAGTTACGGCGCTGCCAATTGGCCTCATGTTGACTTCTAATGAACAACCCTGCTAACATACTTTGTTCACCGTGTAGCCTTGTATTTGTTCAACTAGGTGTTAGCCTGTTGCTCTACCCTACAAGTGAGATGGGAAAACTTTTTTTTTTTTTTTTTTTTTTCGTTTCGGGCCCACAAGGGTAACCCCATTTATTGTCCCCGTCTGTTGGTTTTGTGGGGGTCGGAGAATCATCCCCCACAAACCTTACAATATTCAAGATGGGCAAACTTTAAATGAACTTACCAGCTATATGTGGTGTGGTAGGATATTGCTCTAAAGTGATTTTTGGATTCTCAAATACATCAACGTCATCTAAATATTCCTGCAACTTCTTCAGTTTCATTGCTGATTTAGCCATAGTATATTCTATAAGGATAAAATGAAGGGATTCAGTGCACAAGAAAGCATGCATTATTTTGAAGTGGGTTGCCGGTTGGTTTATGATGCAGTCAGTTGCATCCACAGTCCCCGGGAGGGGCATAGATTTTTACTTTCGGGTTGTCCATGGACCTGTGGCTGTGGGGGGGTAGCCGATGGTAAAATCTCCAGTAATCCCCGACCCCCTGACAACTAAATAATCCTACATTTCCTCAGCAGTTCACCGCCAATCCTCGGGGGTGGAGCCGCGGATATAAATGACTGGTGCATTAGGCAACATTATACTGTTCAGTTTCAGGAATCATGAATTCTTAGTAGTCACTGTTAGAACAAAATTTTTAGACAAATTGTCATATCTAAAATTTTGAGAAGGAACAATAAAACAACTGACGACTACAGTGGAATTATTACAACAACAACTTTAGTAGATTATTTAACATATATCAACAGTCTTGTAGGTAACAAAACAATGAATACCTTTTAAAATTATATCTTACACAACACGGTGGGCTAAACAGCTAATTACAAATGGCGTTTTGAAACAAAGGGAAGTAACTAGTGACATCTAGCAAACCGATTTACTGAACTTTATCACTAACTTTCAAGCGTCCAAGCGTCTGGCAATTGATGAGAAAAAAGTTCTCGCACGCGAATTTGCTTGAATTTTACGGTCTCTGTCCTTAAATAATGGCCGATGAAGGTGATATTGATGAAAATGACACTCATGTCGGATTTCTGTACAGAGCTATGAGTAAGTTTATTGCAATTTAGGCATGTGCGCTTTTCATGAAGTATCGGTTTTCGGATAAAATATTTTTCGGATATCAAAAAGCTCGCTGGTAGAGTATCATTACTAATATGTAGTTAAGCACTACCAAAAAGCGCTTGATGTTCGCTTGTAAATGTTATTTTCTCGGCAGGTGCATTATCCCAAATATCGTTATATAAAGGTCATTTGATGTGATTTTGCAGTTTGAATAAAGATTAAAGGTCATTTTAGCAGTTTCCAACAAAATATGTGTCGAGGAGTTAGTGATTTATTTTTATTTTGCCAATTTCGTTTGATACACCGGCTGCATGAGCTTCAAGGCTACATGTAACTTTTCAGTACCCGATAAGATGCATGACACAAACAGTCACACAATTATATTGTACTTGTACTTTTTTGTAGGGAATCGAGATCCTGGCAAGAGAAGAGTAAAGCCTGTATCAAAACATTTAATTCAGGTCAACTTCGGTGGAGATGATAGCGACAATGACAGTGATTATCAAGTGAAAAATTCAGGTATATTACAGATTATCTGTATCAGTATTGTCGATCCGGGAGTGGACACCTAGCAATATTTATAAATGTTAGGGCTGTAACGGTACGCTCACCTCACGATATGATACGTACGTCAATTTTTCTAACGGTTCGGTACATTTCGTTATGATACAATATTCTCTAACAGCAGCTTAAAAAACTACAATTTTTAAGTGCCAATGAATTTGTTGATTCTATAACAGCAATTATAATGTTGCTATCAACTATTTTAAATGAATTTCGACAATATGAGGCATATATTAATACAATTAAAAGGAGTGAAGCATAGTAATTTTCATAAACAGAGGACTATCAGACATTTTTTTATCTCTGAATATTACTTTGCTCATGAAAAAGCTTATACCGAACCGTACCGAAACTCACAACTCTTGTACCGTGAACCGTGTGGAACTGAAGTCCGCAGTCTTTCGTGTACCGCGGTATACCGTTACAGCCCTAATAAATGTGTTGGTGAATTTTTCAGGCATGTGCCTCCTAACTTACGGGTTTAAATTCCCGTTTTTCAAGTGTCTTCATTTATATTATAACTCCCTTAAGTTTGTAGTCAAATATTAACATCAGAAAAAATCCATTGAAATTCTCTGACTCACTGACAAAGGTGTAATATTTGTGTGTTTAATACTGGAGTACATGTAATGAATCGAAACTTTGACTCTGGACAGACAGTTTCAAGGTACATCACTACTGAATTCTGATATGGTTCAGTGCAAGATTAATTTATTAACTAAATACTAATTTCTACTAAAACAAGCTGCAGCTCACTTTTTTGTATGATAACTATTATTATATATGAGTAGTTTTGATTGGCTAAAAAACATTGTCATATTGACGATACTGTCCTATTTATTTCATGCTTCAAATAGACTAAATTAGTTATACGCCCCCAATCAAATTGCAATTCCCCACTATATGCCTCAAATGTTTTGCGTGACGTCTTTTTCCCACCATGCATGTGCCTTGTTCTTCTCCAATTGCTTCAATTTCATTCATGTGTTGACATTTATGTACATGTAGTGTTCTGTTACTTGTTGAAGATTAAGAAAAAAGTGAAACTGCTTCATTATTTTATTTTTGATGACTGGGAAATTTTTCTAAAAAAGTAGTCTGTTCGAGTGAAATCATGGACTGTGAAATTATCGGGGAATAATCCACCGTAATTCCGCCGTAAACCACCAATATCGTGATATTGTTACAGCCCTAATATTTTCTGACCGTTGCAGATATAAGTGACTATGATAACCACTGATTTGTGAGGATGAATATACCGACAGTAAGAATAATATACTGTCCTAACTCCTTGTGTAACAGTATGTCATAATAATCATGATATTGCTACAGCCCTAAAGTCAGGCTAATATTTTCTGACTGTTGCAGATATAAGTGACGATGATGAACAGGAACTAGAAACTGATGATGAAGCTAGACATGCTGACTCTGAGAGCAAGAATCATGAATCTGGTAGGTTAGTTTAAACATATTTACTTTCCCAAAATATAAGATAAATATATAAAAATATACATACAATTTATTGTTAAAAATGACACAAGCATAAAGAAAAAAGAATTAGAATGAAAGACACTTGGTCTTGTTAAATTCTTCTCCCTGGTAGGTTAAATGTGTTACTGAAATACTGATAATACCCCCAATCTTTGATGTACACGTTGGCTGTCTGTTGGCTAGTCAGTTGATAGACCAAATGGTTTCCATTCTAAAGTTCAAGCACACTTTGCCTTAGGATCTTCATAATTTATGTGGAGGTTTGCTTGTAACAGTATCGTAGATGACCTCTATTGATTTTGAGGTCAGTAGGTCAAAGTTACTGTGACCTTTACCATTTCTGACTAATGAGCTGCCATGGGGTTATCAAAAGCATCTCTTGTTGAATCAGGCTTTTTGATTGCACTTCAATGAAAAACATCATCTGAATTACTCTAAAATTATTAATTTTCGTGGGGGATTAAATTTCTTAGTTCACCTTTAACCACAAAATCAAATCCCATCATACAATGATTTTGACCCTCGTATTTATTACCTGAAATGCAAATTCCACCATTATTGTTCCATCAAAATGGTCTTTTTCACCCAAACCACAAAATTTTATCCCATCAATATTAAATGATTTTACAGTACTATAAATTCTACAATAACAGAACGATCCGAGGTCATCTGCCAATCTGGCCAGGAATAAAGTAACGCACCTTGTTCTTACGACTGTCTCAGTTAAATGCAAACAAGGAACAACTGACTCACAAACAAAGTTATTTATTTAAATCATTTTATTGCACAGAAGCTGTATCGTCCGTGAAGAGTGAGATATCAGATAACGACTCGAGTGAGCTGAGTAGCGGTGATTCTAGCGATGATGAAAGTAGCGAGGACGAAGACAACAGGAAACAACATACCAACCTGTTTGATGTCATCAACACTGACACCGACGAAGACGATGAAGACTACGTACCGAAGAAGAAACTGAAACACGTCGAGAAGCATGTCGAGAAACAGCGTATACGCTCTCCGGTGGAAGCTCCGAGTGACATACAGGAATCACAACATGCCAGACCAATGAAAGTTCTCATCTGTTGCGTATGTCTTGGGGACATCAGGTAGTTAGTGTTCTTTCTGTTTCTATTTTCCATGCTCTTTGTTATTCTTAATATTTTTCAATAGATGAAATCCGGAACTCTGTGCATGGTGGTTTTCCCCTTAATTTACATGTTTTTCCCTCAATTTACATGTAGGTACAAACAAATCTTGCCTAGTTAGACTGGTTTTGTATTCATATGCAAACACAACTGATCCCAACTCTATTGTCCAGATATGAATATTCAAGTGATACAATGATTATAATGGTACAAATCTACAGATCAGTGAAGATCCCGAGTAGGACTATTGTTATTCTATTTTTGATGCTCTATTTTCAATGCTCTATTTGCAGTGTTCTTTGTTAATCTACACTTAAACAAAGTACTAACTTCACCAACTTGAAAATTGAATATCTTGGAACTGTTAAAACAAGTATTAAATCACATCTGATGTTGGGATATGTGTAGAATTTGTTTGCAAGCTCATTGAGCATCATCAAATCGCCTTTAAAAGAGTTCTTGGAAAGTGTTTCGAAAATGTTTCTTTTTCTTTGAAGTCCCTTTAATAATGGATTCTGCATTTCAGGTAATAAAGTATCGTTTGTTGAGATTTGATTTCTTGCTTGTAGGTGAACCACGAAATCCACGAAATTTACCCCCCCCCCACGAAATTTAATGATTTAACAGTATATAAAAGAATGCATGTGAATATATTTCAGTGAGACAGACGATGAGATAGTCGAATGTGATAATTGTGGTGTGGCTGTACACGAAGGTTGCTATGGTATCAGTGACAACCAATCAGCAGCCAGCACTGAATCCTCCGCTAGTACTGAACCTTGGTTCTGTGATGCATGTAAAGCTGGAGTCAAACCGGTAATATACTTCACACCTTTTAAGGGACTCAACTCCAGTTGATAAATTGCAAAATTTATCAAAAAGCTCTCTTTAAATCGCATTTTTGGGCTTGACCTACCTGATACATTTATGTACGAATTTGGACTTATTCATCTATAGCGTGACTTAAATTCATCGTTGTGTAGCGTATGGTGGTGTTAAAATGCCAAGAAAAGCCATTAGCTAATTAACGGACGGTAAAAAAAGTTCGGTAGTTTTCAACAATAGCGCCTTTGATCGTATTCAAATTGTAAAAATACTTTATGTATTTGTTAAACATAGTTTTGTGATATCTACACAAACGTGTTTTTATCATGGGAATGGAGTTTAGTCCCTTTAAAATCACAACTGCTTTCAAACATAGCCAATCAAATAATACTGATGTGTTTGCTGAGGGATCATTCCCACATGTATAATCAAGGAGGTTCCCACAGGCCTTAAAAGTCATCAAAGTTTAGTTAAGAGAATTTTGTATGAACCATGTCACATAAAGAACTTTTAAATTTTAAAGCACCTCATTTGATAGTAGCAATTTAGTTACCTACCCTTTTTAATGTTATTTTCCACCATTTTAGATTAAATTGCAAATATTTGTTGGTGGGTGTGTCTTTCCTGCTTTCATTGTTAAAAACAAGTTATTACTGTGACATGAGTTGAAATAGTTGAAATTTCTGCTGTAGTTTATGCATTCTTTCTTGAAATCGGATTATCCAGAGAGCAAATACATGTACTGTAAAATCATTAATTTTCGTGGGGGATTAAATTTCGTGGATTTCGTGGTTCAGTTCAACCACGAACTTTAATCCCAACGAACATTGATTTTGACCCTTGTTTTGTTACCTGAAATACAAAATCCACGAATTCAAGTGCCAACGAAATTGTCTTTTTTACCAAAACCACGAAATTTCGTCCCAACGAAATTAAATGATTTTACAGTACATGTATATAATCAAAACTTTAAATTTGTGCCACCATTACCAAAAATAAGTTATTACTGGTACATGTGTTCAAAATTATTCTATAGTTTATACATTATTGCTTGAAATCCAGTGAGCGAATACATGTACTGTAAAATCATTTAAGTTTGATGGGACAAATTACATGGTTTTGATAAAAAATGAACATTTCAATAGGACCTTAATTTGTGGATTTTGCATTTCATGTACCGGTAATAAATACAAGGCTCAAAATTAGTGTTCAATGGGATTTGATTTTGTAGTTAAATGTGAATCACGAAATTTAATCTCCCACGAAAATTAATGATTTTACCGTACATTATATTATCATGTAGTGTTTGATTATTACACCAGGATTGTGAACTGTGTCCAAATGAAGGTGGTATCTTCAAGGAAACAGACGCTGGAAAGTAAGTATCACATCTTCACTGGAATTTTTCTTACATACTTTATTGGCGCACAAAGTGCTCAAGGCATATTATTCATACCTGCCAAGTACTCCTATTAAAGTGGAGTTACTCCTATTAAAGTGGAGTTACTCCTATTAAAGTGGAGGTTCTCCTATTATAGTGGAGTTACTCCTATTATAGTGGAGTTACTCCTATTAAAGTGGAGTTACTCCTATTAAAGTGAAGTTACTCCTATTAAAGTGAAGTTACTCCTATTAAAGTGGAGGTACTCCTATTAAAGTGAAGTTACTCCTATTAAAGTGGAGTTACTCCTCTTATAGTGGAGTTACTCCTATTATAGTGGAGTTACTCCTACTATAGTGGAGTTACTCCTATTATAGTGGAGTTACTCCTATTATAGTGGAGGTACTCCTATTAAAGTGGAGTTACTCCTATTAAAGTGGAGGTACTCCTATTAAAGTGGAGGTACTCCTATTAAAGTGAAGTTACTCCTATTTTCGTTCTTAATTTTCGGTTTTCAAAGGTTCACCTAACTTTGAACAAAGTTATATTTAATTCATTTTATGATCTTTTGCGCCATAGTTATTACTACTAGAATTCATATATTCCTTGTTTATATTGGATTGTACATTATATTGCAGTGATTTTTCTTGAAAAAAGTTAAACCTGCCTGTGCCTGGGAAAATTTAGGAAAATTTATCGCTAAAGATGGCAAAATTGGGAATTATTAAAAATATTGTTTTGAGTATTTTTTTGTTTATATTTGACTTTTTCTACCGATTATACTCAACTGATGAAGCAAAGAACGTTTGCGAGTTCAAAAATCTACTGTCTACTTAAAAACAGTCACACCAATAAGTTGCTTTTATAAATATGGGAACCACGGAGGAATGAATGCCTTCTTTTCGGAAAAAATGATGACTTTTTGGGGAAAATGGAGGTTATTATGCTAGGAGAAAGTACATTTATAATGCTGTAAAACTAGTCAAGAATAATCACTGTATTGTTGTGCTTGCATTATAGGTGGGTGCATCTTGTATGTGCTTTATATACACCCGGTGTAGCGTTTGGAGACGTAGACAAATTATCACCAGTTACACTGTTTGAGATGCCGTATTCAAAGTGGGGACTGAAGGTGAGTTAGGGACTTGATGTAAATATAAGTATTTGTTCATATATATAAATTGCTATAGTGGACAAGCCAAATGATCGAAATAAACCGGGAGCTCGACATAGCTGTGTGATGTACATATACAACATATATTTTGCCTTATTCGGTGGGACTGTTAAATTTGCTCGAAATAAGCCAGGTGCTCATTATTATAAGAACAATGCTTGTCTTAACCAAGTTTTACTGTATGTATTCACGGAAAATAAAAATGTGTAATGGAAAACTGAATTTTATCCTGGAAAAAGTCATGGATTTTTGTTCGGTGAAAAGAATACCCAGTGTGAACCCTATGCTGAATTTCAGCATACCTAAACTTATGTATCATGTACTAACACTGATCATTCTTTATCACATAACCTGCAGTCTGGGAGTGCATTAAAGCTGTGCCGGAAATATCGTAATGCACTCCCAGCCCATTCATTTAACATTCAAATTAGCTTGACGTTGATTGGTTGTTTGGTTCAGGATGAAGTAACGTAAGCCGTGCCTTGAATCGAACCGTGACGTCAGTACAAAACAGACATCGGTATGACGTCGCGCGCATTGAAACGCTAAATTTTGAATGAAACCTATGTAGTGAACATCAGCATTTTGAATGTTAACGAGTGTTCTATACAGTTATGTGATAAACAGATTCTTACATTCGTGCTAATTACATACGAGTTTTATTAAACTCGTCGACAAAAACAATATGACACTCGGCAAAGCCTCGTATCATATTGTTTTGTCCACTCGTTTAATAACACTTGTATGTAATGAGCACTCATGCAAGATCCTCTCTTTATTACACCATACAGGAATGTTCATTATGTGAGGACTCTAGATTCTGTAAGACGGGGGTATGTGTAAGTTGTGATGCTGGAATGTGTCGTAGTTTCTTCCATGTTACATGGTAAGTTATTGTATATTATACATTATGTGAGGACTCTAGATTCTGTAAGACGGGGGTATGTGTAAGTTGTGATGCTGGAATGTGTCGTAGTTTCTTCCATGTTACATGGTAAG
Organism: Spisula subtruncata; assembly: GCA_963678985.1. Classification (NCBI taxonomy): domain Eukaryota; kingdom Metazoa; phylum Mollusca; class Bivalvia; order Venerida; family Mactridae; genus Spisula; species Spisula subtruncata. Next base: position 1,727,789 of record OY787668.1, read on the forward strand.
TAATTGTATATTATACATTATGTGAGGATTCTGTAAGACGGGGGTATGTGTAAGTTGTGATGCTGGAATGTGTTGTAGTTTCTTCCATGTTACATGGTAAGTTATTGTATATTATACATTATGTGAGGATTCTGTAAGACGGGGGTATGTGTAAGATGTGATGCTGGAATGTGTCGTCGTATCTCCCATGTTACATGGTAAGTTATTGTATATTATACATTATGTGAGGATTCTGTAAGACGGGGGTATGTGTAAGATGTGATGCTGGAATGTGTCGTCGTATCTTCCATGTTACATGGTAAGTTATTGTATATTATACATTATGTGAGGATTCTGTAAGACGGGGGTATGTGTAAGTTGTGATGCTGGAATGTGTCGTAGTTTCTTCCATGTTACATGGTAAGTTATTGTATATTATACATTATGTGAGGACTCTAGATTCTGTAAGACGGGGGTATGTGTAAGTTGTGATGCTGGAATGTGTCGTCGTATCTTCCATGTTACATGGTAAGTTATTGTATATTATACATTATGTGAGGATTCTGTAAGACGGGGGTATGTGTAAGATGTGATGCTGGAATGTGTCGTCGTATCTTCCATGTTACATGGTAAGTTATTGTATATTATACATTATGTGAGGACTCTAGATTCTGTAAGACGGGGGTATGTGTAAGTTGTGATGCTGGAATGTGTCGTAGTTTCTTCCATGCTACATGGTAAGTTATTGTATATTATACATTATGTGAGGATTCTGTAAGACGGGGGTATGTGTAAGTTGTGATGCTGGAATGTGTCATAGTTTCTTCCATGCTACATGGTAAGTTATTGTATATTATACATTATGTGAGGATTCTGTAAGACGGGGGTATGTGTAAGTTGTGATGCTGGAATGTGTCGTAGTTTCTTCCATGTTACATGGTAAGTTATTGTATATTATACATTATGTGAGGATTCTGTAAGACGGGGGTATGTGTAAGTTGTGATGCTGGAATGTGCCGTAGTTTCTTCCATGTTACATGGTAAGATATTGTATATTATGTGAAGATTCTGTAAGACGGGGGTATGTGTAAGTTGTGATGCTGGAATGTGTCGTAGTTTCTTCCATGTTACATGGTAAGTTATTGTATATTATACATTATGTAAAGATTCTGTAAGACGGGGGTATGTGTAAGTTGTGATGCTGGAATGTGTCGTAGTTTCTTCCATGTTACATGGTAAGTTATTGTATATTATACATTATGTGAGGACTCTAGATTCTGTAAGACGGGGGTATGTGTAAGTTGTGATGCTGGAATGTGTCGTCGTATCTTCCATGTTACATGGTAAGTTATTGTATATTATACATTATGTGAGGATTCTGTAAGACGGGGGTATGTGTAAGATGTGATGCTGGAATGTGTCGTCGTATCTTCCATGTTACATGGTAAGTTATTGTATATTATACATTATGTGAGGATTCTGTAAGACGGGGGTATGTGTAAGTTGTGATGCTGGAATGTGTCGTAGTTTCTTCCATGTTACATGGTAAGTTATTGTATATTATACATTATGTGAGGACTCTAGATTCTGTAAGACGGGGGTATGTGTAAGTTGTGATGCTGGAATGTGCCGTAGTTTCTTCCATGTTACCCTCTAATTAGTGGACTTATTATATAAACAGATACCTTGACAAACTGCTCGGATAATGTATTTAACTATGCGCAGAATAAGGATTGATATATTCAAAGTAAGATATTGAATAGAACTCATTCATAACGAATGTTTTTATCAGTTTATGATATTAAAACTTTGTTCAGCATCATGTCTGCTATTTCTTTAAACATTTCGAAGCAGGCTGTACATGTTGTACTTATAAATGACAAACACAATGATTTTGATATACATTGTATAACGAAATTTCGTTGTACTGATATAACGAAAACCAGATATAGCGAAAGGAATTTCTGGGTCCCCAGGATTTCGTTATAACCGAGGTCTACTGTTAGTAGTTGTATATTTGGACATATATTTATCAGTAAACCGCAGACACCATGTATGGTACACATGATAGTGAACGATGTATAACTATACTTTCAGTGCACAAAGGAACGGTCTTTTATCAGAAGCTTCTCCGGATGAGGTAAATCACAATTTTTTATCAATTCACTATGATTCAGTAGACTGTTTTGTTGAGAGGGGGGGGCGGGGACATAATTCCCTACGGCCATAAGCCCATGCACATTTAAGGCCGTTCCAGAAAAATGGATTGCATATAGGAATAAAAATAGAAAGCCGGTATCGGAGGAATATTAATTGTTGGTTGGGACTTATGACAGCTTTTGCTTAAAATAAGAAGAAAAAATACAAAACCATTTTTGTTGAAATTTGTATATTCTTTGGTTGCCTCCATTAGATAAACAAGTACTGCTGTATCATAGAAAATGGGATTTTTTGGACGGAAACTCGGAAGATATTATATTCCATTTTTATGACAAGAAAATTTATGTTGGGTCATAACATGTTAAATACATGTTGTTTATCAATCTATGATTCAGGACATTGCGGACCCATTCTACGCATACTGTAAACTACATGCTGATAAGAATACATGTCGTGCTAAACGTCGTAACTTTCTAGCAATACAAAGTCACATGAGACAACATGCAGCACAAGATATACTGGATGAAAAGGAAAAAGTAAGTGACATTGAACTAAAATGACAATTCCTATAGAAAATATACAAATTCTAATCTTCAATTGGAAGAAAAATAAATGGTGGATGGTATTTGAGTCCTTTTACTTAAAAATCTCCATCAACATTTGTAAACCATGTTTAGAATAACATAATATGTCTGTATTTAACTCCATGTAAATGACTGTACTGTTCCGTGATTAAATTTCCGGTATATCACAGTTGGTTTTTTTTGCTGTTAAATCTATATTTAAATACATTTCCCAAGGTAGTGGTTAGTTTTCTTTGGTGAAAGTTTTTGAATTTTAGGTTTTTTGAGAGTACCAAAAGGAATAAAATGTCCATATATTAATTAAAATTTTGAGATTTCAGATTTTTCCAAATTTCCATATTGATGGTACAATGTAACTATGACATACATGTATACATGTACTTACTGTAATGGGATAATTAATTTCAGTGTTGTCTTGCTGTTTTTATCATACTTGTACAGTTGAGTGTTAATGGTTTGTTTTAACTTGTTATTTGTAGGCAAGATTTCGTAGGAAGTTAAACAGACATAGACAGAGATATCAGGTGTCTAAAGCAGCAAGGCCTCCATCATGGGGTATGTATTATATTACCTATAAGGGGCTTTTATTCACCAGCATTGTAACTTGTAAGACTGAAACTCAGACTTAGACTGAAAATTGACAACATTTATAATCTCTGCCATTGCTTTCAATTAGATTTAACCATGTGAAATTTGATTTAACCATGTAAAATTTTATCTGATTATTGACTGTCACCCACTGAACATGTGTAGCTATTTATATCAGAATTGGTGCATTTATAACAACATGAGAGCTAGTAGAACATTTGACAATAAAGGCTAAGTCCGAGTTTTCGACATACAATGTTTGTGAATAAGGCACCTGATTGTGTATAGTTGATTCAAAGATCTCTGTCACAACCGCGTAAACAAACATTCACCCCGGTCGATTATTACAAATGTGTCAGGATTAAATTCTTCCATCAATAATACACTTAAATGAATAAAAATCTAATGGTCATTTAGCGTAGTGGTTATACTTGCTGCAATTAGCTATTCAGAAATGGAACGTTACGTCGGTTTTGACAGACATCTTTGAATCGACAATACCTAATAGTAAGACATAAGATGTTTTTACAACCATCTTGAGTTGCTTATTTATTCCATTAAAAATAGATACATTGTATAAATTTAAATGATGGTTTTTTTTGAAAATAATTTACACTGTGAAATAGATGATAAACCTTATATACATTTCACTCTACTCACATTCAATAAACTGTTGAAAACTTAACAAAAAGTAAACTGTACAAAATTTGGTTAAGTTAACCAACAGTATGCCTTTAATGACATGAATTCTCTCAAAATTTTTAGTATTTAATGGTCTTATTTATCCTCGCCCTTAATAATCCATATGGGCGAGACCCCCAGAAGAGTTTCAGTACTTTTAGTTTTTGGGGGATAGTGCATGATACAGAAGATGCCCCAATTCCAGAAGCATCCCTGGTTATTTTACATGCCAGGTGTATAGCACCAATACATGGGACCTAGGTTTAAAGTCTCATCCGAAAGACTATTAGTAATTTTAGATGGCCAGTCCGGGATTCGAACTCACAACCCCGAGATCAGTAGTGACTACTAGTCTCGCGCTCTACCGACTGAGCTAATTGGACTGGCAAAATGTTTGCATTCAGATGATTTGCTACAACCGTGTTTGTTCATACTTTCAGTGATTCATTTTGGATTAAGTCCCTGACTCACAAAATTGGCCGGGGACTCTTTAAAGTCCCATTAAGTCTTAAACTGCTATTTAAATAAGCTATAACTTGGTGACCTCTAGATGCGGAATGATGCAATTTGAGCACTTTTGTCGATTCCCAAATGTGGAAAACACCCTAAGATCGAAGAAAATAAGATAAAACATCCAGATGGTTTGTTGACAAAATGACAATTTGAAAACAATTAATGCAGGATTTAATGTCTAGGGGGAGCAACTCTTGCAGAAATGAGTATTTTGTTCACCATACAATTTGCTAAATACGACATTTGGTCAACTATTTCGACAGATATAGTTCACATTCTATCGTCCAGTACTTGTCATTTGTTAAGAAACAGCATGGTTGTTCCATAATTCATTGTATGTAATGGATGATCGGAAAAAATGTGGGAGCAATAATGTGACTTTAAATTTAATAAATACTTCATTTTTATATAGTGGGACTCATTGATTTTCTGATTTCATTGGAAAAGGACTAATAGTTTTCAAAACCAAAATGAAGCACTGACCATCATTGTTTTGTTTCTATAGTTCCACCCCAGAAGTTGGTCAGGTATCTAACATCAAGTCCATCTGTTGTAAAGAAGATGTTACGTAAAGCTGAACTTATGGGCATCATTACGCAGGTATGTAAAGTTTGAACCCATTACATAAGCAAGGTGCTATCGTGCACTTGGTAGCGCTATGCTAAGATACGTCTTGCTTCAAAAAAAGCGCTACCTAGCGGTTGAAGCGAAAAAAATATACTGCTAGCGATTGCATGCGGGTTGCAGGCTGTTGCGCTACCGAAGCGGTCGGTTGCCTAAGAAAAAGCTTGGTAGCGCTCCCCTAGCAAAGTATTGAGAAACGGTCTGCTATCGGCGAGTATGTTCTCTGGTAGTATGTCGTTGCATAGATGTAGTAAAGCGCTACCAATCTCATGGGTATTATTACACAAGTAACAAACATCTACTACAGTAGAAATATTTATCATCTGAATCTTTGATTTACCACTGGTGTCAACTTAATTTGATTAATGCTATACACATGTCATACATGCCATCTTTTCCTGAGGAGATTGGTGATGGAATTGCAGAAGATTTCAACGAAATGCAGGAGATTTTTCTTGCTCAAACTTTAAACTTAAATAAACACTTTAAAGTTAATATGCAGTTTTGACCTATTTTACTTGTAGGACATTACCATGCATGCTTGATAAAGCTATTTAAGTTAATATTTGTTATCATTTTCATCATGCAAACCAAAAATGTCAAGGTTCCAGTATTCCAAGAAATGCAGGAGATTTGTAAATGCTGTGACTTTTTATGTACCTGTTTCATCGGTGAATGGTATATATCAGTCAAGTATATATTTATATATTTCAGTCCCACCATGTTGTACATACGGCAGAAAAACAAGAAAGAAAGAAAACTCATACAGGACCGGCATTCTCGGCAGAATTCGTCACATATTATCTAGGTATTATATACAGGACCGGCATTCTCGGCAGAATTTGTCACATATTATCTAGGTATTGTGTACATGTATATACAGGACTGGCATTCTCGGCTGAATTTGTCACATATTATCTAGGTATTATATACAGGACCGGCATTCTCGGCAGAATTTGTCACATATTATCTAGGTATTGTGTACATGTATATACAGGACCGGCATTCTCGGCAGAATTTGTCACATATTATCTAGGTATTGTGTACATGTATATATAGGACCGGCATTTTCGGCAGAATTTGTCACATATTATATAGGTACTGTGTACATGTATATGTAGGACCGGCATTCTCGGCAGAATTTGTCACATATTATCTAGGTATTGTGTACATGTATATATAGGACCGGCATTCTCGGCAGAATTTGTCACATATTATCTAGGTATTGTGTACATGTATATATAGGACCGGCATTCTCGGCAGAATTTGTCACATATTATCTAGGTATTGTGTACATGTATATATAGGACCGGCATTCTCGGCAGAATTTGTTGCATATTATCTAGGTACTATATAATCATTAATTTTTGTGGGGAATTAAGTTTCGTGAATTTTTGTGGTTCACCTTCAACCTCGAAATAAAATCCCAGCAAACAATAATTGTGACCCTTGTATTTTAAATTACCTGAAATACAAAACCTACGAATTAATGGCCCATTGAAATGGTTTTTTACCAAAACCACGTAATTTTGTCCCATCGAAATTAAATGATTTTACAGCATATAATGATCACATGCTTGTTTACGGGAATATTTAGGTTTTTAAGGTAAGCATTTTTAAAGGACATTTACATCTGGTCTTGATGGGGATAGTTCAACAATTACTTACATTTGTTTAAGAAGAAAGAAAGACTTTGTTAAAATTTCATTTAATACTGATACTTTATTATACTAAAATGTGCGATCCAGTATAAAATGCTGAATTATGAGAATGTTGTTTTATTCACCCCCTCCCTCTTATGATATCCCTTTAGTTATGTACGTAAGTTTATCATATGTAAGTAAGTTTATCATATGTACGTAAGTTTATCATATGTACGTAAGTTTATCATATTTACATAAGTTTATCATATGTAAGTAAGTTTATCATATGTACGTAAGTTTATCATATGTACGTAAGTTTATCATATTAACGTAAGTTTATCATATGTACATAAGTTTATCATATGTACGTTAGTTTATCATATGTACGTAAGTTTATCATATGTACGTAAGTTTATCATATGTACGTAAGTTAATCATATGTACGTAAGTTTATCATATGTACGTAAGTTTATCATATGTATGTAAGTTTATCATATGTACGTAAGTTTATCATATGTACGTAAGTTTATCATATGTACGTAAGTTTATCATATGTACATAAGTTTATCATATGTACGTAAGTTTATCATATGTACGTAAGTTTATCATATGTGCGTAAGTTTATCATATGTACATAAGTTTATCATATGTACGTAAGTTTATCATATGTACGTAAGTTTATCATATGTATGTAAGTTTAACATATGTACGCAAGTTTATCATATGTACGTAAGTTTATCATATGTACGTAAGTTTATCATATGTACGTAAGTTTATCATATTTACAGATCGCAATGTACGGATTGAAAAAATGAAATCTGACTTGAAAGAACTGGAGAAACAAAACATCAAACTGAGAAAACAGGACAATTCATTGAGACAGCAATATGATCAGGTAAGTGAAGGTCACAAAAAAGTCTTTGATTTAAAATTTAAAAAATATATATATCCATGAGTATGTCTATTTTGTTCGATAATGCATTTAAAGAAGGGAAACAATCCAGTTGTAGAAGAATAGAAATATTGAAAAAAATGTAATTATGTGCCATCTTTCATTTGATGTAGATTGCAAACTAGACAAGGGAAATGATTATTGTTAAATATTATGAGTATCTGGTGCATTAAACACTTAAAGTATGCCAGTAATTGAGCCAGAAATAATATTTAGCTCCATTTTAACATTATTACATCTTCCTACTCAAATAGTCCCTATGGGCATAAAAAAGTGAATTTCAATATTTCAGTGCTGAGTGTAAGTATTTGTTGTAATTATGCGTCTGTGGTATAAACATGTGCCCCAACACTTATTTATTAATGAGGGCATATTGCATACAGTCTGTCCATCTTTAATCTTGTTTGTTAAACTCCTCACAAAACTGTTAGGTGGAATTCCTTCAATTATGAAACTTTCACAGATTAACAACCTTGATGTGTTGTTTACCATAAAGGAAGGAATATTCCTATGTCAATTTTTACCAGAGTTATGGCCCTATTTATGCCCCCGTATCGATAGATGGGGAGGCATATAGTGATATACCTGTTTATCGAACGCAGCCTCGTTTATTCCCACTATTTACCCAATAGGGGCACCCGTGTCCCATGAACACATGTCTAGTTATGTTATTGTTAAATGAGTGTTCTTTTGTTTCCAGTTATTGAAAAAATCGGCCAGATATCAGGAACCTGGGAACCAGCTGAGAAAAGAAGGGGAAGAACTCTGGTCCATATTGAATGCATTATCTGCCAAGGTATTATATTCTATTACACGACTTTCCTTGTATCCGGGTTAGTACATCGAGTATGTATAATAACATGTGTAGTATAAAGGTAGTATAAAGTTATATTACATGGGTATGTTTTCCAATAAAAAGATGCATATTTTGCTTTTTAATGTGATATGATATAAAGAATCAATCGTTGTCAATTGATATATTTATATTAAACTCTGTCAGGAAATATTATTATAAATGCTCGTTTAATAAAAGTTCCAAAACTGGTTTAAAATTAATTTATATCAATTGGCAACTTGTGATAGATCCTCTATATCTTATTATGACCAGGCTCAACATTAAAGGTGTTGAAAACGAGATGCCCAGCATATTTCCCATCATATGAATTAATTTAAAACCACTGAAAACAGTCTCCTGCATTTCTTGGAATACTGGAACCTTGACATTTTTTGTTTACATTATGAAAATGATAATAAATGTTAGTTTAAATTGATTCTCAGAGCATGCATGGTACAGGTATTGTCATATATGTCATCAATATGTGAAAACTGCATATAATCTTCGTTAATTTAAATTTAAAGTATGGGCAAGACAAAGGGGTCAACAAAACTTGGCATGTATGATGATAACATTTTTGCAACCAACCAATGTTATTTATCCAGTCACTTCCAGCAAAATCGGCCCGATAACGGGATGCTGGATAACATTTGTAATCTCACGTCAAGTTATCATGTGACTTGCAATATCCCGTCAAGTGACCAGATGTAGTGATTGGATAAATAGAATAATAGGTTAGTGCCGTGGAGTGAGTAAAAGTTTATCCGGCTCGGCTGTGGAAATTATCGTATTTGCCTACGACTCGTCAGATAAATTCCTCCGCCTTGCAAGATAAACTTACTCATCCACGGCACTTACCTATTATTCTCTATATAATTATATATACCAAGAACTTCAAAAGCATTTTCGTCAAATTTTACTCAAAATTAAATTATCAATGTGATTTCAATTGTTTTCAGCCCTTGCCATTACCTGAGTTATTTCATCAGAAGAAAGTCACACAACCAGTGACCAAGAAAGAGAAGGAAGTATTGAAATCTCCGTCAGCTATTATCAACCAGTAAGTGATACTGTAATATCAGGGGTGTCAATTTGCCAGATAAACCTATTATGTATCCTGAAAGAGGTATGCTTTCAGACCAAAATAAAAGTTATTTGATGAAAATAGCTTGAGAAATGGCAAACTTATGGTCAATTGAAACTGTTTGGAAGTAATTCTTTAACAGAAATGGATTCAAATATGGAAACAATGTGGTTGAAGGACTCTTGTTTGTCAAAAATAGTTGACAACATATGATTTTCCTGATTTTAAATTTGGCTATGTTGTCACCCTTGAATAAATACTAGAGTACAAATTATTTTTTAATGGGATTTGATTTCGTAGTTGAAGGTGAACCAAGAAATCCACAAAATTTAGCCCCCCCTTGAAAATTAATGATTTTACAGTAACATACTAGTAGTATTCAGTCAAACATACCTATGTAACAATGGATACCTTCCAGAATGAGGTGTCAAGACTCAAGCAGGGTGTGCACTGGTGTGCGCGATATTGAAAGTGGTTAAAATCGATTATTTGCAATAAATATTTCTTAAAGCAACAGTAAATAATGTTCTATTATATAAATTTGATTCGGTAAGAAAATTATACTTTTTTTAAAAATCCGCTCCATCTGTGAGACAGGCCCTTTAAATTAGTTGAAAGTAATTTCTGGAACAAAATGATGACATTACTTAGGGACGTTGTTGTTGTATGGAGAGCCGTTTAGGGGTTTTACTTTACATATATAAGTATTTTACCGCGTTGTTTTATGTTACCAGGTGCGGTATATGTAGATTGTCACATGACCAACATTTACTAGCGAGATGTGACAAATGTCGTCTATGGTATCACCTAGGATGTTTAGATCCACCTCTCTCCAGAATGCCAAAGAAAACAAGCAGATGGGGCTGGTAAGAGTTGCTGGTTAACTGTTAATGCCCTGGGGTAGTATTAAATATTGATCTTACTTAATAGGAGAATAAGAATAGCCAATCATATCCCATGTTACTGACCAATAGTTTAATGAATTAAAATAGTGTGATCTGATTGGTTGTCCTTATCCTAAAGTCTAGTAAGATCAATATTGAATACCACCCCTGGGACCTTATTCACCAACGTTGTAAGTCTAAAACTCAGACTTAGACTTTATATTGCCAAATGTTCTATTCGCTCTCCTGTTCATATAAATGTTCCGATTTTGATATAAATGGGTATACATGTTCAGTGGATAACAACAAATATTCGGATTCAATTTCATATGGCTAAATCTAATAACAAAGAAATGACAGTGATTATGTTTTTTGTCAATTTTAAGTCTTAGTCTGAGTTTCAGTCTTACAACGTTGGTGAATAACGTCGCTGGCCTCAACTGATGCAGGAGACATATAATGTTTTCCTGTGTATCCATTTGTCATTTCATTAATTTGTTTGTTCTTCTCACTGTATGAAATAAATAAATATGGAACTGTTTTATGGTCAGAGATGCAGGAGTCCCCTGTACCCTGTGGTGGGGAACCGCTGAATCATGCAAATAAGTTGGTGAACGAAAATAATGGAACTTGGGATCTAATCTAATCATTTTTAGCTCCACTATTCGAACAATATGGCAGCTATTGCAGTCACCAGAGCATCGGCATTGGCGTAATGGTAATGTTAAAGTTCCACCTCAAATACACTATTTTTGAAGTCCATTGACATATTGGTTTGAAACTTGGCACACTTGTTCACCATCATGACCCCAACCTTTATTTAAAGAGGAGGTGGCCCTATCAAGCATTTTGACCAAATTATGCCCCTTTTATCACTATCAAAGGATGTGACTGAGAAAAGTAGAGCGCGTCGTCCGGTAATAGCTCTTGTTATATATGGGTGCTTGACTGTAATATCAGTAAAATTTTGTTAATGCAAGCTAAATGACTGTAACTTTTGATATACCATTAATTTAAACACCATCACCAACTTGTATGATATTATTATTAGGCAATGTTCAGAATGTGCTAAATCAAGCAGTGAGGAGTCTGAGGAAGCATCTAGTGTGAACGTAGATGCTCCGAGACGATTACGTGATAAGATCAAGGAACCAGCAAAACTTTCCCGGGCACAACAAGATATGGAATTCTTATTTCCGGTAAGTAGTAATATTTGGTCCTCTTCCCCCTATCTGGGCAAAATCATGTTCAGTCTGTGAATGGATGCTATTATTCATGTTTTGGTTTTTTGAGGCATTTACAATGAAATGCTAATGAAGTCTTTATCCGGTGATTGTTGACTATATTATGACATTAGCCATGAGAATATGTTCAGGGTATGAATATAATTGTGGCCATGATAGCGCAAATATTTATTAAGACAATAAACAAGTACATAGTCTACAACTCTGATATATATTGTTACGTGTCGGTACTCAGAATACTTGTATATGTGCCCTGTTGCGATGTTATACGACTTATGTATGATATGCGTGTGCTGGGTGATACTTGGTGTAGCACACAAATTTAGCGTGTGTGCTATGATGATCCGTGCTATGTCCAACTATGAATAGTATATCGGATAACTGGTGTTATTTCCTCCAGTGCTGTGAGATCCAATGGATCTATCGATGAATTCCAGTGAGTACTGGTCAGTAGGCCTACTGGCTCGACTGAATCGTTGTATAATCGCTGATCAGATTAACTGGTTAGTTGGGTTCGATCTATCAGATATACTGGTACAAATGTACTACGTATTTGCTATGACTACTGGTTCAGTTCTGGTACTGGTAGGATCTACGAGTCGTACTGTTCCAAGATCTATACATCAGCCGTATTAGTAAGTGGTTAGGTATAGTACTGACCAGTTCTTTCAAGTACCGACACAATAAGTTTTACTCCAAACGTGAGGTTATTAACCCACAAGTATAATAAAGAGAATGAAAACAGAGAGGGATAACAGTTTGACAGGTTTTTATTTATTTGTAACCTTAACAAAACCTGATTGAAAGCATGTAGATATGTAAGTATGATAATTAGGGAAAACAAATGAATGTGGGTTAAACTATCTGAGACTAGCAATGATCAGTGCCCAACAGTTAAATATATCTGGTTAATATGATACCCGCGGTTGATCAAAGGGAATATCGCTTTTTCCTGGCCGTTTGACTTTTCCGACGTGTGATATACGCGAAAGTAATACCAGCGGATACTAGCTTCCAACAGTAATGATCAAAGACATATACTTAAAAAGTGAATATAGTCTATTTGAAATGGGATTTAAAACTGACGACGTAAAACGGCTGCAATATTACTTAAGAATAAAACATCTAGTCTCTAGATGTAAGTCAAAAAAAATATTTCTAGTTATAGAAATGAAATAAAAGGTTTGTTTTAAACAAGAAAAAGTTATGACCTAGCTATGAAATAGCAGCGAAAGGAGTAATATTATTGTTAGAATGAATTTTACGTAAACTGAATAGAGTCCAGAAGTCTGTGTGTGGAGTGATAAAAAATGGCTGTTCGCAGATATTTATACCCCAACATGTCCACCATAAAATTTGTGGACAAAACTGTGGGAAAAGACTCCGACCAGAATCCCACAATGCACACAACGATGTGCGCACGGGAAAAGTGTCAAAAACAACAATTTAACATAAACAATTGAACGATAGATTTTTTACTCTGACGTCAAATAAACATAAGACAAGTAAGACCAGTAGTGACGTAATTTTTGCATGCGCGGGATCTAATGGCCGACGGAAATACTTTCCGGGAATAACAGTGAATTTATAACACATGGATATATGAACAATAAATGATTAGAATGAAATACAATAGCTGTGCATACGTAGTGTGTTATATTTTAAGCAACATGAAATCCTCCATGTGCCATTAAATTAAGGATTAGAATAATGAGCGGCGCTGATACGTGACCATAATGGGAAAAAAGGTGGATGCGGTACTGGGCACTACAATATATACATAAATATGTAATACAAAATACACTTGATAAATGAGTTAGTAACAGAGAAAATGTTTTTTAAGAGGCCTAACCTATAATTTCAACCATTCAAATTGATTTAAAACATGTAAGATAGAATTTTGAATGCTACATTAACAAAAATACAAAACTTCAGCAAAAACCTCCCAACAGTTATTGAAATATTTATAAAATAACGAGCTGAATGAGTGGTCAAACGCAAAGACTTTAGTGCGGTCTGATTAAAACTTGAAAAGGACGAAAGTGACTCAAAAGGAAATAAAATAATACATTATATTTTGATGTAGAAAATTATATTGATAAGATGATATTCAAGTTGATAAACAACAAAATAGAACATTATATATTTTTTTTTTTTTAAATTTCATGCTTGTAAAACATGAGAAATCCATGATATATCTTGTTTTGTCATCTTAATTCTTTCCACCCTTTTCGTTGCAAAGGTTAGTTTCGGGTTTAAGTCAATGCATTGCATCTTTTTCGGAATTTCCATGAAGTTGTTGCTGTCGAATAAAAGGCTGGCAGCAGTTTATTATTTAAAAAATTTAAATATATACAGTAAAACTTTGTTGTCTCAAGAAGTCATTGGGAGGGGAAAAATGCTCGACATAAACCAGGTGCTCGAAATAATGATGCTCATCCTAAAGGCGCAAATCTATATACAGTATAGAGCGAATTCACAGGGACTTTGAAATTTGTTCAACATAGACCGGGTGCTCGTAATATTGATGCTCGTCATAACGAAGTTTATCTGTACTTTGATTACTATACAGTAAATATTTCGGCACATGTTCTTCTTACATATTAAAAAGATTTATTTGTTTACCGTGTTCCCCCGAATAATAGCTCCCCCTTATAGTAGCCCCCCACCCCCCTCTTTTTGGAGAAATTTTGAAATGTTCTTCTGACATATTAAAACGATTTATTGTTTTGTTCATTAACGTCATTAAATGCGCAATAGAGTATATTTAATTATAACATGCTAGAAATAGGGTATGCCTCTTTAATGCATCAGTAACGTTAGTAAACATTTCAAATTTTATCTGATCATATAGTATAATATATCACACGTACATAGACACATGCACCAAAATCTCACACTCTCTGATCATATAGTATAATATAATATCACACGTACATAGACACATGCACCAAAATCTCACACTCTAAATATATACATCATTTCATTCAGTGAATACATGCTCACCCACTTAAAACTTCTAACACAACATGGACATAAACAATTGATTTAATTATTTACAACTACCTGTATATTAGCATTGTTTCTAGTTCTAAAAGATTCCTTCAAGTAATATGCAAGGTTACATAGGTCCGTTTTGTTATTACTACATAATAATTCCTAGAATTTATAGACCTACGGTCTCAAATAGTAATATTGTTGGATATAGTTTAATCATATCGTTCTATAATTGAGAAAAATGGAAATATCTTCTATATGCTTTGAATTACATTATAAACAAAATCATTCTTGACGGGACAGTACATACTGAAAAATTTGAGGATTTCCACACCCCTGAGTAATATGCAAGGTTGCATCGATCGTCTTTGTTATTACTACATAATAATTCATTAGTCTTAAATAGTAATTTTGTTGAATAATATATTTTAATCTGATCATTCTATAATTGAGAAAAATGGAAATATCTTCTTTATGCTGTAAATTACAATATATTAAACAAAATCATTTGTGACGGGTAATCTATTGTCAGGGACAGTTATATTAGTTAGCCTGGTCATTTATTTAGCAAGTTACAATTATGTTTGAGAAAATAGCATTTTTGTGCAGTTACGTTTTTTCTAGTGAGGAATTTTTTCAACAAAATATTAAATAATGTTACAACGTTTTCTAATAATTTCTAATAATTTGTGTGAATTTTTGCCATGGACTTCATTTGTTCGAAAAGATAACGTCCCCCTCAAAATGCTCTTTTCATCTAGTTTGAAAGCAGGAAATTTTGTCTCATTAAAATTAAATGACTTTACAGTTGATCTTTTTCAATTAAGAAAATGTAAACAATAGTTCACTTTCAATAAAGAATTAGTACAACAGTTCACGTTGAGAAAAAATGTTCACTGTCAATAAAAAACTGTGGACACAAGTTCACTTTCAATCAACAAAATATTTACAATAGTTAAGGTCATACCAAATTGTTTCTTTGTTTAGTGTCTACCCTAAGTTCGGAAACCTATTTAGCTATCATTAGACAAAAAACAAACACGCGAAAAAACACAAGTCATAATGACTAATGAATCCTCATCATTGTATGGCTAACAAATATAGCTAGGATACACCACATGTTTATCATTCACATCATACACTTGTATGTAGTTGTTCAGGTCTCCACTCCATGTAGGATACACCACATGTTTATACATTCACATCATACACTCGTATGTAGTTGTTCAGGTCTCCACTCCATGTAGGATACACCACATGTTTATACATTCACATCATACACTCGTATGTAGTTGTTCAGGTCTCCACTCCATGTAGGATACACCACATGTTTATACATTCACATCATACACTTGTATGTAGTTGTTCAGGTCTCCAATCCATGTAGGATACACCACATGTTTATACATTCACATCATACACCTGTATGTAGTTGTTCAGGTCTGTATTAGTCGATATATTACAGATATACAGTGTATGGTTGATGTTACTGAATGTTACACCTGTAGGACACATCACATGTTTATCATTGTTGATGATGATTTTACTTCTCTTGAAGTCTGGTGATACAACATGTATACATCTATCATTCCTGCTACATACATACAGTACACCATCTGCTGTAATCACTATACCACATGGACCTCTCAATGTATCATGTGTGTATGTATGGAGAACTTGTCCACTGAATGTAACAACACTAACTGTGTTGGTACTACAGTCTGATACAATCACAGTATCATTGTCTCGTCCAAATATGATATAGTGAGGATACCGTAGTATATTGTCCTCACCTTGTTGTTGTTGTATTGTATGTAGTACCTTCCCTTGTATATCTAGGATATCTACTCTACCTGGATACCTATAGCTGACAGCAAACGTCCCATCTTTATATGCAATACCCAAGCAATTCTTGTTGACTTTTATCTCACGCTGTAAGGTAAATTTTGATGTAACATTCAGTACTAGTATTTTACCCTCATCACATAGTGTAACAGCAATCATGTTTGTACTGAGTACAGTAACACTGTGTGTGCTACATGATGTACTGTAGTGGGATATCACTGTATTGTTACTGACATCTATTAACTTCACTTTTTGATTGCCCACATCACTGACTACCAGTCTATCAGGACTGAGTAGTGCATAGTCCCAGATATAACAGTTCTTCTTGTCAGTCCCACACTTCACACAAATACTTCTGTTGTATGTTGCTGTACTATCTATGGTTGGTGTTCTATCGTATGTTGCTGTACTATCTATGGTTGGAGTTCTATCGTATGTTGCTGTAGTATCTACGGTTGGTGCTCTATTGTATGTTGCTGTTCTATCTATGGTTGGAGTTCTATTGTATGTTGCTGTACTATCTATGGTTGGAGTTCTATTGTATGTTGCTGTTCTATCTATGGTTGGTGTTCTATTGTATGTTGCTGTACTATCTATGGTTGGTGTTCTATTGTATGTTGCTGTACTATCTATGGTTGGAGTTCTATTGTATGTTGCTGTTCTATCTATGGTTGGGGTTCTATTGTATGTTGCTTTACTATCTATGGTTGGAGTTCTATTGTATGTTGCTTTACTATCTATGGTTGGAGTTCTATTGTATGTTGCTGTACTATCTATGGTTGGAGTTCTATTGTATGTTGCTGTACTATCTATGGTTGGAGTTCTATTGTATGTTGCTGTACTATCCATGGTTGGGGTTCTTGGTGTCGTCTGGTCTCGTTTCTTTGTCAGATTTCCACTTTTCTGTGTAGATCTTCGTGACAACTGTCCTAATGGTGTTTTGGCTGAAACTATCTTTTCTATTTCATTGGATATTTGAAACTCATACTGTTGTTGTTGTTGTTGTTGTTGTGATTGTTGAATTTTGTTGATCTCTTGTTCCATGGTTACCAGCCTATGTTTGGCTTGCTTGGTGACGATAAAAAGTGAATTTACATTAGCGTTTGAATCATGAATTGTTTTGAGGATAACTTGAATTTCGTCTTTCATTGCTTTATTGTCAGCCTTGAAGGTGTTCAATGCTGATTCATCCATTTTCTTCATTTCAGCCGCTTGGTCTGTTACTTTCTTCTGCATGGCATCTAGATAATCATTGACCTGTTTGCGAGCTTTGGAAATCTTTTGTAATACCTGGTCGTACGTTTTGTCCAAGTTCTTCAAACTATCTTCTAATTTATCTTCCATGTTCTCCAGTTCCTGGTAAATTTGTTGGAGATGTTGGTCGGTGTCCTTGACTTCTTTTGACTTATCGAAGCCACTGGAAATATCTTGGACCCTTTCTCTGGAGCATGTCCTATGGTTTATGGCCATGCAATCACCACAACCGGGATGATCATGGGCTTTGCAAAAGAACCTAATAATTTCTGGATGATGTTTCTGGCAGACTTCTACACAGAGATCTTGATTACTTGTTGTAGAACCTTGCCTGCTAGGCATCTTTGACTTGTCTAAGATTGCATGAGCTCGTGTGATCTTTTGCTTTCTGTGCACCCCTAGACAGTTGTCACATAAGTACTCGTCACAAATTGAACAGAATCCCACGGCACATTTCCATTGCTTCTCACTCTTACACGGGTCGCAGAAGGCTTCTTCAGCGTCACCCGAGGCTTTGCTGTAGGAGTCTCGGAATGATCTGATTCCACCTTCGGCCATGATGGTATTTACTGAATGGTTCAGTTATTGTTTGGTTCAAGGTTGAATTTCTTTCCCTGAAATACAATAAAATGATATTATCGTAGCTATACCTCCAATCTTTCATCAGTGGGTATATTGCTTGGCACATGTCACTGGTGTCAGTCAGTCAGGTCAGTCGGGTCAGGTCGGTCATGTCGGTCATTCGGTCAGTCGGTCAGTCAGTCGGGTCAGTCAGTCAGTCAGTCAGTCAGTCAGTCAGTCAGTCAGTCGGGTCAGTCGGGTCAGTCGGGTCAGTCAGGTCAGTCAGGTAGGTCGGTCACTCAGGTCAGTCGGTCAGTCAGTCAGGTCAGGTCAGGTTAGGTCGGTCAGTCAGGTCAGTCAGGTCAGTCAGGTCAGTCAGGTCAGTCAGGTCATTCGGTCAGACCAGGTCAGGTAAGGTCCGGTCAGGTCAGGTCAGTCGGTCAGTTCAGGTCAGGTCAGTCAGTCAACCATTTATGTTCTTAATATAGAGAAGAAATAAATTTCACAGGTAGAAAGATATTGTTTATTGATCAGGATCATATGATCTCATTTTCATATGCTTATTATATGAGAATCATATGAGTATCATATGCAGATCCTTTCATGAGAATCATATGTGGCGAAATGACCAAATGGTTTGCATTCAATAACTCAACAAGAACACTTTGCTACAGGATGGTCAAACTTTACGTGGATGTTAACGTACAATGGTAGATGACCGCTTTTGACTAGGTCACTATGTCAAATCTTAGAAAAACCTTGTGTACACTCTAGAGGCAACAGCTTTGATCCAATCTTCATGAAACTTGGTCAGAATGTTGTTCTCCATGAAATCTAGGCCTAGTCCGAAAGGGGTCAGGTGGGGTCAAAAAGTAGGTCACTAGGTCTAATCTTAGAAAGAACTTGTGTTCTCTCAAGAGTTCACCAGTTTGATCCAATCTTCATGAAACTTGGTCAAAATGTTGCTCTCCATGAAATCCATTCATCAAAACTGGGTTATGTGGGGTTGGTCACTAGGTAAAATCTTAGAAAAAACCTTGTGAACTTTCCAGAGGTCACTGTTTGATCCAATCTTACTGAATTATGGTCAGAATGTTAGTTGTATTGATACCTAGACTAATGTACAACAGGTGAGCGACCTAGGGCCCTTTTGGCCCTCTTGTTTAAAGAACATTTTAAAATACGTAAATTGTCGTTTTTGAGTTTAGTTTAATGTGAAAAAATCGTTGAGCAACATACTGTTTTCATCCATGCAACAAATAGAGTGACAACTATTTAAGTTTCATGCACAATTTCATGACAATTGCTTGGCCAGTTTATTTCAATTGCTGAAAACAGGGGAAGTAACAAAATTAATCAACGTTTTGCTTACAGTTTAAATTCAGGTTCTTCTGCATGTATAAGTATTCTTTAGGAATAAATGCAAAAGAACTGTCCTCTAAAATGCTCTGGATACTGTTTAAAACTATTGAATAATTTTGATATGAGCGCATAGAACTACGTTTTTCAATACAGTGTAACCAATTTGCTAGATTAGGTGTTTAATTTCGTTTGGAATAAATCATCCGTGGGGATTGAACTAAGGGTGTTTCTGAATTTTCATTAAAAGTATATAATCATAAAAACTATTCAGTACAATCACGATTTTAAGACATGGAAAGATGCTGACAAATCAATTTTTAAAAGCATTTTGTATTATTTGATCACGGTTGTCAGACGCTCACAATACACCTCATTGACTGTGATTTTTAAACTTCTGCCCAGCTCAAAAGCGGTGAGACAGCTTAAATCACTGATTAAATACAAAAACTGATTTATACCTGTCAATGATTATAAAACCCACACTTATCAGTCAGATAACTGCCTGCATTTATCAGAAAACTAAAATCTTCCCAAAAATGCCTTGCACACAAATTTGGGTCATAAAATCAAGCAATGAATTTATTTAATGTCCTTAGCAACAAGTAAATAGAAACGGTTGAATGAAATATTTTACATTTTACAAGATTTTTAACCTGAAATTTAATAAATCCCAACATTAAATGATCAGTACAAGAAGTATTTGTTTACCTTGTAATCAATTGTCCATGGAAGGTTTAGTAGAAATGACCGGTAGATTAAACAAAATATTCAACAATGTCACTGTCACCTTCTTGTAAACTTGATCACTTCCTCGTCTTGGTTTGGGCTAAAACCAAAACCAATAAATGGTGTACGGTGTTACAAAACTAGAGTTGTCTATCTTGGTTACGATGTTTGTTTGATAACTCAAATTGTGTTACAGAAATTCTGATTTATTTGCATTCAACCATATTGTTTGAATATTAAGTCCTACGTTAGTGGACACCTGAATTAAGAAACCACCTTGATTCAATATTCTGTCAAACCTGTTTTAGTTGACACCTGAATTAAGCAACCACATTCATTAAATATTCTGTCAAACCTGTTTTAGTGGACACCTGAATTAAGCAACCACCTTGATTAAATATTCTGATAAACCTGTGTTAGTGGACACCTGAATTAAGCAACCACCTTGATTAAATATTCTGTCAAAACTGTGTTAGTAGACACCTGAATTAAGCAACAACCTTCATTAAATATTCAGCCAGACCTGTGTTACTGGTTACCTGAATTAAGCAACCACATTGCTTACATATTCAGTCAAACCTGTGTTAGTGGATACCTGAATAAAGCAACCGCCTTGATTAAATATTCTGTCAGACCTGTGTTAATGGACACCTGAATTAAGCAACCACCTTGATTAAATATTCAGTCAAACTTGTGTTAGTGACCATCTGAATTAAGCAACCACCTTGATAAAATATTCTGTCAGACCTATGTTAATGGACATCTGAATTAAGCAACCACCTTGATTAAATATTCTGTCAGACCTATGTTAATGGACATCTGAATTAAGCAACCACCTTGATTAAATATTCTGTCAGACCTGTGTTAATGGACACCTGAATTAAGCAACCACCTTGATTAAATATTCTGTCAGACCTGTGTTAGTGGACATCTGAATTAAGCAACCACCTTGATTAAATATTCTGTCAGACCTGTGTTAATGGACACCTGAATTAAGCAACCACCTTGATTAAATATTCTCTCAAACCTGTGTTAGTGGACACCTGAATTAAGCAACCACCTTGATTAAATATTCTGTCTAACCTGTGTTAGTGGACACCTGAATTAAGCAACCACCTTGATTAAATATTCTCTCAAACCTGTGTTAGTGGACACCTGAATTAAGCAACCACCTTGATTAAATATTTTGTCAAACCTGTGTTAGTGGTCACCTGAATTAAGCAACCATCTTGATTTCACATTTTCAGCCTGCCCATTATCTGCCTGTTGTTAAGCAGTTAATTTGGCCTGAAGCCTGCTCAGTGTTGTTATTGATAACCCTGGTACCATGAAATATTTCTTCTATCTTTTACAGAACATGCATGGACGTAGAAAGAAGAAAATATCAAAGAAAGTTGGAAAGAAAACTAGTGTGAAAGAAAAAGATCTGACAACGGAGAGTTCAATTACTGATTGTAGTAAGTTAAAGATTGAAGAGACTAGCGTAAGTAGCGCACCGTCGCCACCGGAAATATTGATCAGTGATGAGAGCTCTATGGAAGTTGAAATCAAGATTGTTGAAGAAACGACGCCGATCCACAAACAATTAACAAGTTTTGTAAGTTCTGTACAATCAATCACAGGTAACTGTATCGTTGAAAAAGGGAAAAAAACGAAAATTGTATTGTGCTTTAATATAAATTTTACAAAAATTTTCACTTTCAAATTGTCTATCAATGATACAGTTACCTGTGCATTCAATAATGTTTACCAGTTAATAATTGGTTCCCCCATCCCCCTGTCACTTATTTGTAAGTTTATAAGTGGGGGGTATATAGCATTGGTGCTGTCCGTCCGTCTGTCCGTCCGTCCGTCAGACCGTATGTAACACAAACCTTGGAATAGAATTTCTTCAAACTTTCTCATATCAACAACCTTGATGTGTAGTTGAGCGTAAAGGAAGGAATTTTTGCTGCGGCAATTTTTACCATAGTTATTGCCCTTTGTTACTTTTACTACATACACCAATAGGGGCACCCATGTCGATGGACACATTTCTATCTATATAGTGATTGTCCTGTCTGTTCGTTTTTCTGTTTATCCGTAACAGACTTAACAATTAAGTAGACAGGTGCCTTATTTACCAACATTGTAAGTCTAAAACTCAGACTTAGACTTTATATTGCCAAATGTTCTATTTGCTCTCATGATGTTATAAATGTACCAATTTTGCTATAAATTGGTGTACATGTTCAGTGGGTAACAACAAATATTCAGATAAAATTCCACACGGCTAAATCTAATCACAAAGAAATGACAGTGTTAATAAATTTTGTCAATTTTAAGTCTAAGTCTGAATTTCAGTCTTACAACGTTGGTGAATAAGACCCCTTGTCTATATCTCCTTATGCTGCCGTATCCAAAGATGCTGAGGCTTAAAACAACAGCATTTAACTGCAAACTAACAAGTTCTATTATAACTTAATCTTAATACAATTTATTTCATGCTTATCGGTGGGTTACAGTGGAATGACAGATATTTTTATATATATTTTTATACATATATTTTTTGTACATTTTTATATATTTTTTTATTTATATTTATATATATATATATATATATCTACAGCATGACACGTCGAGGAAAGGACGGAAGATTATCAAGAAACGTCATTATGATGAAGACGATTATGATAGTGATACGTCACCAAAACATACAGCAACAGGTACTATAAAATCAAAAATTTTTGTGGGGGATTATATTTCGTAGATTTCGTGGTGCATCTTCAACCACGAAATCAAATCCCATCTAAGAATAATTTTGACTAGTATTATTTATTACTGAAATGCAAAATCCATAAATTAACGACCAATCGAAATGGTCTTTTTTGCCAAAACCACGAAAGTTTGTCCCATCGAAATTAAATGATTTTAATACTGTAGTTAATTCCATGTAACTTCCGGTTCGCTTGGTGTCAAGGTGTTGACCACTGTGCCTTCAAAATCATGCAATTCTAAATGTAATCTTGCAAACCTATCATTTCAGGCAAGAAAATTACTCCAGATAAAGATGGAAGTAAAAAAGTGGTTACGAAAACACCACAAGATCAAACTACGCAATGTGTTACATGTTCTGAGACGGGTAACAAGAAATCTATGGTTCAGTAAGTATTGTTACATGTTCTGAGATGGGTAGCAAGAAATCTATGGTTCAGTTAGTATTGTTACATTTTCTGAGATGGGTAGCAAGAAATCTATGGTTCAGTTAGTATTGTTACATGTTCTGAGACGGGTAACAAGAAATCTATGGTCCAGTAAGTATTGTTATATGTTCTGAGACGGGTAACAAGAAATCTATGGTCCAGTAAGTATTGTTACATGTTCTGAGACGGGTAACAAGAAATCTATGGTTCAGTAAGTATTGTTACATGTTCTGAGACGGGTAACAAGAAATCTATGGTCCAGTAAGTATTGTTATATGTTCTGAGACGGGTAACAAGAAATCTACGGTTCAGTAAGTATTGTTACATGTTCTGAGACGGGTAACAAGAAATCTATGGTTCAGTAAGTATTGTTACATGTTCTGAGACGGTAACAAGAAATCTATGGTCCAGTAAGTATTGTTACATGTTCTGAGACGGTAACAAGAAATCTATGGTCCAGTAAGTATTGTTACATGTTCTGAGACGGGTAACAAGAAATCTATGGTTCAGTAAGTATCGTTACATGTTCTGAGACGGTAACAAGAAATCTATGGTCCAGTAAGTATTGTAACATGTTCTGAGACGGGTAACAAGAAATCTATGGTTCAGTAAGTATTGTTATATGTTCAGACACCAGTAACGAGAAATCTATGGTTCAGTAAGTATTGTTACATGTTCTGAGACCGGTAACACGAAATCTATGGTTCAGTAAGTATTGTTACATGTTCTGAGACGGGTTACAAGAAATCTATGGTCCAGTAAGTATTGTTACATGTTCTGAGACGGGTAACAAGAAATCTATGGTCCAGTAAGTATTGTTACATGTTCTGAGACGGGTTACAAGAAATCTATGGTCCAGTAAGTATTGTTACATGTTCTGAAACGGGTAACAAGAAATCTATGGTCCAGTAAGTATTGTTACATGTTCTGAGACGGGTAACAAGAAATCAATGGTCCAGTAAGTATTGTTATATGTTCTTAGACGGGTAACAAGAAATCTATGGTCCAGTTAGTATTGTTACATGTTCTGAGACTGGTAACAAGAAATCTATGGTCCAGTAAGTATTGTTACATGTTCTGAGACTGGTAACAAGAAATCTATGGTCCAGTAAGTATTGTTACATGTTCTGAGACTGGTAACAAGAAATCTATGGTCCAGTTAGTATCGTTACATGTTCTGAGACGGGTAACAAGAAATCTATGGTCCAGTAAGTATTGTTATACAACAGGGTGTGGTTGGGCAACTAATTCTTACTCTCAGCAGTGTAATATACACTCTTTTGTGGATTTTTTTAACAATCTTTTCAGAGTTAGAATGTTTGATAAAGTGAATCACTGATTCACAGCTTGTGTTGTACATAATGATAGCATTGTTCCCCACCCTGCCAATGAAATCCGATGTAAGTTATGTAAGTATGTGGTAACAATGTTCATTTAGTAGTTCATTCTTAGTCATTTTTCTGTCGAATTATTGCCCTTGATTTATGAAACAAATGTTATGTTACGAAAGCTTACATTCTAAGTTGTGCATTAACACTCAACTTGCATTCCAAATTTGTTTCATACTGTAAAATCATTAATTTGCGTGGGGGATTAAAATTTCATGAATTTCGTGGTTCTACTTAAATCATGAAATCAAATCCCATTGAACACTAATTTTAGCCCTTCAATGTATTAATACCTGAAATGCAAATTCCACGAATTAAAATCCCATCGAAATAGTCTTTTTTCTGATACCACAAAATTTTGTCCATCAAAATTAAATGATTTTACAGTAAATACTCATAAACTCATACATGCCAGATCTCCTGCATCAAGCAGAAGTCTCCTACATTTGGTACTCTACTCCTGCATGATTTTAGGCAAATTGATCAAATCTCCTGCATTAAATTTCTTGTAATATTGTAACCTTGACATTTTGTTGTTGCATGATGAAAATGATTACAAATCTTAATTTAAATATCTTTATGAAGTATGCATGGTAATGTCCTACAAGTAAAATAGGTGAAAACTGCATATTAACTTCATTTATTAAAGCTTAAAGTTTGAGGAAGAAAAATCTCTTGCAATTTGTTAAAATCTCCTGCATTTCGATTACCAATTTCCTGCTACACTTGCGGAGCAGTGGCCTAGAGTTAGGTGCATGCTTCTGGATCAAGAGGTCGCAGGTTCGACCCCACTCTGGACCCCTGATTAATTTCTCTGAGCAAGACCACTCCACTTCACCATGGTGTAAAATGGTGCCTGTGAGGGCAGTGTCTATTCCTGGGCGCCGCAGATCGATGTTGGCTACCACACTTACAGGAGAGAAATAGTCTCCCCAGGGAGACAGGAGTCTATGTCTCCATAGGTAGCCTAATGACCAGGGGAAGTTAACATGTCAAAGGGTGCTCGAGAGCCCTTACAACTGAAAAGAGCCCTAGAAAATTGGTAACTTAACCTTAACTTATACACTTCAGGAAAAATATGGCATGTATGTTAAACCTGTAGATATGGGAAATGAATTCATGAAAGTTGTTTGTTATATTACAGATGTGACAGCTGTGAACAATGGTATCACTTGACGTGTTTAGATCCACCTTGTACTCGGACACCCAAACAGAGAGGTTATACCTGGTATTGTGAAGCTTGTGATGTATCAGATGACACGGTAATCATTTACGAGACGATTTCAAGATTAAGAAACCGGTTAATCGTCCGTATAAACCGAATCGGTTAATTGGCCGCCATTTTGAAAATGGTGACTCCTTCTCGGCGACCATATCAAAGTACTTTCAACAGCTGAACTAATTTGCATTTATTTTATTATCTGATGAAAATGTATAATTTTTACATTATTAGTAGTACATTAACTACAATCACAAGCAGATTGATGTATCATAGATTATCCCTGCGCATTCAGCTTTTGTACCTGTTGTGTGTCGATAAACACATTCGAGTACACATTTGTAAAAAATATAATTTATACATGCAGTAATACACATTTCATTGACATTCTAGGATGTGCATTGTTTTAGAACGATTTGCGGTTTTGCACAATTGAAACCGATTACACTTTGTAACCAAATTGTGTCACTGGATAATCGATATAGGCAAGGCCCCCAGAAGAGTTTTAGTAATTTTAGTTGGCTAGCCTGGGATTTGAACTCACAACCTTGAGATCAGTAGTGACTACTAGTATCGTGCTCTACTGATCTCAAGGTTGTAAGTACTGGGGTTGGATACATTCCAGGCAAACTGGTTGTTTGAATCGGTCGATCTGTAAAACTGAAAATGTGAGAAAACATAGTGCTTAAAGAGGCGTTCCCTATAACTTTGATGGTTTAAATCAATTCAGGAATATTATGCATTAAATAAGAATCATTATTGCTTAAACTCCTCAAATCTTCAACAAAAAGCTCCCACCAATTACCGAGAAAAAAATGAAAATATCTCTGTAACAAGCCAAAATAGTCACGAGTTGTTTCCCTTTGACCACATAATAATAAATCGCTGGAAGCGATAAATTATTATTGGTGATTTGAATATATTTTTGATATTATAGAGCGTATTTGCACACACTAACCTCTGACAAATTATGATTATTGATAGTGCTTTGTACATTTAGCTCATTTAATGTGATAGTAGAGAAAAATATGCTAGTTATAAGGAATGCCTTCTGAAAACCTAATTTTTTTAAAAACAACTTCTTGTAATACAGATTTTTTTTTAATATATGGCATCTTAAATCTGAATAAACAATAATAATATGTTGAGGTCATTTAGCCCCCTAGGCCTCTAATCATTCGCTTTACCAGATAAAACTGCAGCGAATCAGTGCCAGCTATCCTGAGGGAAACCTCGTAATCTCTTGTTATATTAGATTATTGTGTCTCTTGTTATGTTGGATTATTGTGTCTCTTGTTATATTGTATTATTGTGTCTCTTGTTATATTGGATTATTGTGTCTCTTGTTATATTGGATTATTGTGTCTCTTGTTATATTGGATTATTGTGTCTCTTGTTATGTTGGATTATTGTGTCTCTTTTTATATTGGATTATTGTGTCTCTTGTTATATTGGATTATTGTGTCTCTTGTTATATTAGATTATTGTGTCTCTTGTTATATTGGATTAGTGTGTCTCTTGTTATATTGGATTATTGTGTCTCTTGTTATATTGGATTATTGTGCCTCTTGTTATATTGGATTATTGTACCTCTTGTTATATTGGATTATTGTGTCTCTTGTTATATTGGATTATTGTACCTCTTGTTATATTGGATTATTGTGTCTCTTGTTATATTAGATTATTGTGTCTCTTGTTATATTAGATTATTGTGTCTCTTGTTATATTGGATTATTGTACCACTTGTTATATTGGATTATTGTGTCTCTTGTTATATTGGATTATTGTGTCACTTGTTATATTTGATTATTGTGTCTCTTCTTATATTTTAGTATTGTGTCTCTTGTTATGTTGGATTATTGTGTCTCTTGTTATATTGGATTATTGTGTCTCTTGGTTTATTGGATTATTGTGTCTCTTGTTATATTGGATTATTGTACCACTTGTTATATTGGATTATTGTACCTCTTGTTATATTGGATTATTGTGCCTCTTGTTATATTGGATTATTGTGTCTCTTGTTATATTAGATTATTGTGTCTCTTTATATTTTATTGGTTTTCATTTTCAGGATGGTGAAGTCAACATTGAAGACAAGACGTAGATTTGCAATGCTCACATAGATTGGCCACGCTCACATGAATACTAGACGTTGGTTGGCCACGCTCCGCTCGCATGTGTCAAGCGCTTCAAGTCCATCTCACTGTCCAAGGTTTATGGACTCGCCACGAAAGATTTCAGATGTCTAAAGACATATCTTGCAGTTGTCACCGTTCTTTGTTGTGAAATATTGTTCAATAAATATGATGAATAACCACATGTTTGTCATGTAGTTTACCTATGTTACTTGCACCATTTTAGCTTACTGTAAAATCATTCATTTTCATGGGGGATTAAATTTCATGGATTTCATGGTTCACATTCGACCACGAAATCAACTCCTATCGAACAATATATTACCGTTGTATTTATTACCTGAAATGCAAAATCCATGAATTCACGTCCCATCCAAAAGATCTTTTTTGCCAAAACTACAAAAATTAATCGCATCGAAATTAAATGATTTTACAATAATAAGCTTAGTGCTTGACAAAAGTTGTGTGTCAGTTATTGCCATGCTTTGAGAATACAGGCTTGAAACTTTGTCCAAATGTTTGTCTGTATTAACTTTAGACCAAGGAAGCAATAAGGTCACATGGGTTCATTAGCTAGGTCACAATATGCAAATCTTAACTCATTGTGACAAAAATTACATTGTACCTGGTGTAACAGTCCAGTTCCCCCCCCCACCGGTCAGTTTTTTCCCAGAGAAAAATTGACTGGTCAGGTTTTCCCCCACTGCAATCAAAATTTGGTGCTGGGGGAAAACCAGGTGATTTGTTCTCATTGTAATTTAATATTTTGTAATAGTGAAACAAATGACTTGTAAATTTTTCACCATATACTGTAAAATCATTTAATTTCGTTGGGACGAAATTTCGTGGTTTTGGTAAAAAAGACAATTTCGTTGGCACTTGATTTCGTGGATGATGCATTTCAGGTAATAAAACAAGGGTCAAAATCCATATTCGTTGGGATTAAAGTTCGTGGTTGAGGTGAACCACGAAATCCACGAAATTTAATCCCCCACGAAAATTAATGATTTTACAGTATTTTAAATACTTTGCTATAATGAAATCCCCGTTAAAATAAACTGACTAGTCATTTTTTACTTTGAAATGCTTTGATAAATACGTGTGCCCTTGTATGAAACGTGGGCTAAATGTCTAGAGACAAACATTGTGACAAAGTGTTGTGAAAGTCTGCTTATTGTCTGGTTGTTTGCATTCAACTGGGTCTGATTACCTGCCCAGGAATCTTGCGTACCAAATGAGGGGAAATCACCCTCCACGAGAACTCTAAGCATACCTGCCAAGTACTCCTATTGAAGTGGAGTTACTCCTATTGTCTTCGTTAATTTCTGGTTTTCCAAGTTCAGGTAACTTTGAAAAAAGGTACATTTGATTCATTTTATGATCTTCTGTCCCATGCTTATAACCACAAGAATTGATACATTCCTTGTTTATGCATCTAAATCCCTTTTAAATCACTTAAGTGCATCTTGTTACATGTTTTGCTTTATCACTTCTATTTTGGATTTAACTAGCTTGGCAAAATCATGCACTGTTATATAGATTTGTCAATCTGTGTCTCCATGGAGTAAATGGGTTTTTTCTAACCAAGCAAAAAAGAAGATGAAGTAAAGTTACGCAATTTTTTTTTTTATTTGGTAGAAAAATATGAAAGCTACTCTACAATGATGCATAATATGATGAAATGAGAGAAACGAATAAAATGAACAATAAATGATCATCAATTCAAGAATACATATACTTCCGTATTTATATTCTTTTTGTCGTGAGAGTACAAAACCTGTAACAGAAATGAATGCAATAAATGGGTAATTGTTATGAAAAAGATTTGGTTGAACTATTCATCATAATGTGACTTAATTTGTAAAATTGATTGACTTCTGAACAGTTAATTATAATGATTGTATGCACTATCTTTGTAAAACACCTTAAATTTGTCTCTTAATTATTTTGTAATTCTTTGCGGGCTTCCTGTTTAATGACTTTACGAGCTTCTTTGCGAGCTTGTTTGCGAACCATTTTATTTCCCTTCCACTGCTGCCTCTTTGCCTTCTTGTCCTGCTTGCTTGCCTTCTTCTCTGCGATCCATTCTTGTCTCTCCTCTGGTGTCATGGCCTTCTTCATCTCTAGTCTTTCTTGTTTCTTCTGTTTCTTCATCGCAAACTTTGCCTTCTTCCTTTCAGTTTTTTGTGCCCATTTTGTCTGGAACTTCTCAGCTTTCTCTGTAAGACCTTTTTCGATCCATTTGTTGACTAGTTTTTCACGTCTAGCTTCTTTGGCTTCTTTCTTTGCTTTCCAAGTCATCCTCTTTCCTCCCTTTTGTGCGGCCTTCTTCTTCAACCAGGCCTGTCGTCTTGCCTTCCTTTTTGCTTTCCACATCTTCCTCCTGAAAGTTCAGAAATTTCGAAAAATTTAAAATACTAAGCTTGTTTTAAATATTTTCAATTGCTTAAAGAGGCGTTCCCTATAAGTTTGGTCGTTTAAATTGATTCAGATATAATATACATCAAATGAGAATCATTATTGCTTACTTCTCAAAAAGCTCCCACCAATTACCGACAAAAATGAAAATATATTTCCGTAACAAGCCAAGATAGTTGAGCCAAAGTATTCACGAGTTGTCTTCGTTGGCAACATAATAATAAATCGCTGGAAGCAATAAATTATAATTGGTGATTGAATTAATAAATAAATTATATTTTTGACATTACAGAGACATATTTGCGCACACTTTCTTTGGACAAAATGTGATAATTGATAGTGCTGTGTATATTTAGCTCATTTAATGTGATAGTAGAGAACAATAAGCTAGTTTAGGGAATGCTTCTTTAAATACATGTTATTCAGTCCATCAATGTATTGATTTCAAACTTGGCTCATAAAGACATTACATTATCAAAGCCATGTAACACTTATCAAACATTTAAACAGATTTTTATGGACAATAATTCCACCGTAACGTAAGTGTTTACTAAACGGGACATAAGTGTTTACTAAACGCAGTCTTGGGATATACCAAATTTTCCCGCGATTCACGTTATCCTGGGCGCACTATAAATGAGACTGTTTGGTGCATGTGAGTAAAGCTATGCACAAGATCATGCATATACCGGGGAACATTCATGCACCCATATCATGATTTATAAAAAGAAATACAATTCTTACTTATTCATATTTCCATCATCAGTTTCTTCCAATTCCATTTCATCTTCCTCTTTCTCCTCTGCCAATTCATCACTGACCTCGTCAAGTTCTTCCAGTAGATCTAGTTCTATATCGTCTAAGTCAATCTCAACCTCACATTCCTCCGTGACGTCAATACCATCCAATGTCCATTCTACTTCACACGAGCAGTCTTGACTAAAATCAAATAAGCAAAATTACTAGTAAGTCTTTATCAAATGTGTATTATACAAGACACGCATGCAGCATCTAGGTATAATACCAGGATCTCCGTTCGAATACGTTATTTTAGGCCACTACTGGTTTACAACCCGAGAGGACTATAGGTTTGCCCTCTGTGAGTCATTCCGTCAAGAAAATCATGATCATGCCATAACTCAGAACAGTTTTCAATCTATGTTTATGAAACTTGGTTTGTCAATATGGACCAATAAGGAGCTAATGTCCGTTTTTTAATTTTCAATTCGGACAAAAATTATAGTTGTCATGGCAACAGAAACATTGACAGCCTTGGAAACCAGATAGGGGACTTCTGTAATGTTTGCAATTCCTAATTACTTGTTTTTCAAATGAACTTACTTGAATCAAACATTTTGTTGATGCCACATGAGGGGTGACAGGCAAAGTTTGTTACATTGTGAAGCCACAGGTAACTGTATCGTTGAAAACAACAAAAAAAAAAATTATAGAAAAATATAAATTTTCAAAAAAAATTTTTTTTCGTTTTCAACGATGCAGTTACCTGTGAGTGAAGCCATGTAATTAATGCTACTTACACACAATTTGCCTCAGGGAATTCACCACATGGGTCTAAACACATATCCTCACATACTGTACTCTCTGGACATACTGAAATATAACACAATTAATATAATAAGTTATTAATTACAATGCCTGTCAAATGGTAGTCTGTCTAACATACCCTATGTTTAGAAAGACAATGCCTCAATCTACTCTTTTCTCGTGAAATTATTTCCCTACATTACGCCTGAGCAGAAAATGCTCCGCCTGATTGTATGTCAAAGGCTATTTTTGGCGAAGGTTTTCAAGTTAATCCATTGGACCATGTGAATATAATGTTCCGTAAAAATTGATTTAAAGGGTATTGATTGACAAATGGCGTAATGGCAATTGCCGAACACCATGTGTGTTTTTTTAAATAATATAAAACGTTAACACCGTGCCAGCCTATTTTTCCCTCTGAAGTTTTAACATTACAAAATGACGCCGAAATTCCCATTTTAATCTAAAAGCCATCATAAAAACATAAATATTTGCTATGGTTTTAGAATATTTCAGGATCTCTTAACCGTTGAAATGTTGTTACTGGCATTGGTACCAGAACATAAGCATAATTCGGATAATTCGAGGTAATCTGCTGTACTGAAGTATTTGTTTGTTTTGTCCAAGGATTTAAATACATATATATTTATTTATATACCTCCCTGTTTTGTCTAAATACAGTGAAAGATCATATCGAGTCATCCTGAAGCTATTTAAAACCACAGGTAACAGTATCGTTGAAAAAGAAATCGAAAAAAAAATTGAAAAAAAAAATTTTTCTCGAAATTTAGGTATTATATAATACCTAAATTTCGAGAAAAAATTTTTTTCATTTTTTTTTTTGATTTCTTTTTCAACGATACTGTTACCTGTGTTTAAAACAAGAATATTTTCAAGAGCGTGCAGTAAGGCATAAAAAACCTACATCTGGTCGGTAGCCAGCCTACACTGGGACACGTGAGATAGAGTCGGACAGAAAACAATAAACAAGGTAGTTGAAGGAGTTACATGATGAAAGAAAGGCCGACAGAATAACATCAATCTTGCTGATTGATAAAGCTACAAGAATTTGACACGATTCTGACATCTAATTAGAATGATTGAACAGCTGATATCTTGTCTATATTTATTACCCGGGGAGTAGATCAGAAACAGTGTGGAGAATCACGTGATCAAATGAATAACGTATGTCTTCTGCTAACGCTGAGTTTTCACTTAATTATAACGATCGTGTGTTTAATATAGTTATACATGTTGTATATAGCCTAAAGAATATCCCTTATATTTAAGAAAACGCGACAAGTACCTATTTCGTTTCATCTTTAGCTGTTTTTATTTGATGCTCGAACAAGTGTATTGTCGATGCAGTTTTCAACCAATTATAATAATTTGTTCGAGCATCAGTTAACAACAGCTGAAGATACAGCAAATCGGTGACCCGAACACAAGTCTAAAATACCGATATTGCACGATTTGCTTGTGGAAATGGGTATATTCACAGGTAACAGTATCGTTGAAAAAGAAATTTAAAAAAAAACTTGAAAAATTTTTTTTTCTCGAAATTTAGGTATTATATAACGTGTTAATACCTAAATTTCGAGAAATTTTTTTTTTCAATTTCTTTTTCAACGATACTATTACCTGTGGGTATATTCAATGCAAGAACAAATTGTAATAATTTTGAATTTGTTAATGCACAAAGGTCATGATCTAGTCAAATTCTGCAAACTACAAGTAAGTATAACATGCATTGATATGTGTTTACTGTTTATACATAATGTCTCTTATAATTCTGTATAGAATGGCCATGCGCATGTTTAAACTGTGATTTGTATTTGTGTTTTATATGTACATGTAATGACTATATATATATATCATATATATATGGACGAGACAGAAATAAATAAATATATTCATTGTATCTCTACTGTATGGCTTCAAGATAATACAAACGCGTGTAAAACACGACCCCGGGTACTATGTAAGAAAAAGGACGGATTAGCACAAAGTGATTTAATCTTATAATCGAAATAACCAGGAAATGAAGCCATGCACGAACATTAATGATCACAAAATGTTATAAATCCCTTTCTTTGATTTCTTATCGCTCTAAGATTAATGCAGCGGTTCATTAAAGTGGCTTAATCGCGATAGTCAATTTTATAATTTTTAGTGGACCATGTGATTTTCATTATTTTAACTAAAATGTATATAAGCTTAAGAAAGGTTGGCCCTTCGGAAGGCAGCATTTTGAGGGCCCAAATTAACCTTTTTATAATGTCCCCTGCCAATCCAAGGGACAGATGAAACATTTTCCCAACGAGTTTAATAAATTCTATAAAATAATTACACAAGTTTATTTTTTTAGCAGTTCATTGAATAACTTGCGTCAATGAAAGAGTTGCTAAGTCTAGATATATTTGAAATAACCAAAAATAAATATTTTAATTAATAAAATAAATCGCAAGACAAACTGTTTTGCAACGGTACAAGCATACCAACATACTACACTTAAATTTTTTTGTATTTTCAATGAAGTTCAGAATTACAAAAATGACGCTTGTCTATTAGCATAATAATGATATATTGTTATATATTCCGTCGACATTGCTAAAATATCTTGGACTGTGCTTTTATTTAAGTATCAACATACATCGAAATTGTACAAATTGCTTGAAATATTTAATTTCTAGTAAATGAAACATTATAAAGTATTGTAAATGTTTTTTTTTAAAGCTACATCAAGATCTTACCTGCGGTTACAGCCACTGCGAGAAACGCCGCTAGAATTATCCGTAACATCATTTTGACTTGATGAGCACTCGATGGTAATTTTCTAGACTAAATGATGATCAGCGATAGCGCTCGGGTTTATATAGCAAGTGGGGAGAAGCCATCTGGTATGACTTTACCAATCAAACCCGTTTAATCCGCCTTCTCGGCTGATAGATTAGTCAGCACGTCAAAGATGTTTGTAAACAAAGCAAGGACCATGTCAGAAGCTGGGACGCACTCTATAGCCTGGAAATCAACTGCAAGTTTCCACATTTATATTTTTACACAACTTGGGTTTAATTCATTTTAGAGAGAATGTGTGGTTCATGAACTTGCATTTTAAAAAAGAATGTGTTCGGTTGAAACCTGCTGATAACAGTGGTTGAATATTTCAATCTCAACTCCTTAATAGAACTAGATAATGTCAATAAGTATAATACCAATGAGTGAACTATCGCAGTCGAAAGGAGAGCTTCATTTAACTCATTTAATATAAACAATAGTTTACCTCATAGACGAGCTTATGTTTATAACCGTTCTCAATTAACAGTGAACATACTGCAAATTTATTTATTATGCAGAGTCCTTCCTGTAACGCATGTCATTGGAATTATTTATACTAGACAGGCAAGAACAAAGCACACTATTTTGAAATTCTTTCAAGAAATTATTGAAGAATTCGACCCATTCTTTATAGAACTTCAAATTCCTTTATGTAAAGGTAAATGCAAAAAGACGTATCAGTAAAAAAGGTATACGGTTCGCTTTCAATGTATAAACTTACATCGTATATCGTTGAACTTATACCTGTAAATTTGAAGTATTTCTTTAACCATACAACCCGTGGCACATTTTAGGAAAAAGGATGGTCTTTCAAAATAGACACTGATTTTGCAAAAAAGGTAACATACTACCCCCAATGATAATGTCGCAAAATTGCCTCATTATAACGCTGCAATTTTGTCAGTATGTTCCATGTTTCAATTATCTCCCTTCATTCATTTAAATGTACGCAGGCATGTCATTTATGTACGTTGTATCAATGGTGCTTTCCAAAGGTTAACAATTTTGAAGAGGAAAAACCAATACCGAACTCAAATACTGGGTTAATTGTACAGTCCTGTCTTCAAATGTTTTATCGGTCCTTATTAGGACTTGCTTTATGAACCACCCTGTACATATAGAGTTTAAATACTGTATCAACCAACAAACAAAGACAAAGAGAAACAAAGGACAGTAAAACACTTAAGATTGTTGAGGAGAATTGTGTCATGTCTCGATGAAACTTGACATGCAGCCTTCCTATTTTAAGTGTGGTTTTAGATGAACTGTTACATTCCCGGATGTTGGGTACTCGGGGCTACTCAGTATTTGAGTAGTCCAACCGTATACCGGAAGTTCAGGGATAAGTACAGATGCAATCGTAACTACTCGGGAATTTCCGTAACAAAGAAATAGAGATAAAGCCGAGGAGTTCCAATTGGAACAGAAGATGAGTATCTTGTGAGAATATGGATCTTATCTCAATTTGATCAGCATGAATATTCGATTTCATATACACTCGAGACACGACACAATTCATGCAATTCTTTACTGACTATCTAGCCTAAGTGTGTTTGGTGGTCACGTGATGCAAGATCGTAAGTGTCTGATCATAGTACTTTACCAGTTTACTTATGAAATAAGCCAATAGAAGTAGAGGGCTTATCAGCAGTGATTGACACATAACAATGATGTTTTATACACATGAGGTCATACCGATGCATCATGGAACGGAACTATGAACTTCATTTTGGCGAAAACAGTGGGAAATTAAAGTGTATAGAGCTTGAGCTATATCGGACGATTTTTTTAAAGTTTCAAAACACTGAATAACAATTATGCTTTCATATCCACTAGATCATTTTTCGCTTCTGTTTTAACAGAAACTCTCTTAGATGTGATTTATTGGACATGCAAATAGTCCATTTTCATACGAAAGAGTTCTAGAACACCCAATGAAATTATAAGAATCGTTTTTCGACGATTGAATCAAAGTATTCGGATTAAGGTAGTCTAGTATCATACTAAAAATGATGCAAGTAATTATTTTGACATTAATGACCGTTAAGATATAGCTCTATACACTTTAAACACATGCTGCAGTGGACTATTCAGGTATTTCAATGAAATAGACGTGTTTTGCACATCACCATTGCTTAATAATACAATTATACATTTGTAGAGCATAACCAAAAATGTCTTCAATGTTGATTACTTATCGGTCTCACTATTCATATAGTATTAAACAAATTATTGTCTGAGTATGAAATGTGTGTTGGTGCTGACTGACAGAGCGCACATGAAATGATATTCAGATCCAATCATTTAGGTATTGCAGTTTTTTTGTGTTTTTTTTTGGTATTGCAGTTTACACACACCAGGTAACAGTATCATTGAAAAAAAATCGAAAACAAAACTGAAATTGAAAAGAAAAATGAAATTTTAAGAGA
The DNA here is from genome assembly GCA_963678985.1 of Spisula subtruncata. Classification (NCBI taxonomy): domain Eukaryota; kingdom Metazoa; phylum Mollusca; class Bivalvia; order Venerida; family Mactridae; genus Spisula; species Spisula subtruncata. Next base: position 1,765,459 of record OY787668.1, read on the forward strand.
ACCTTAATTTCGAAAAACAACAACATTTTTTCAATTTCATTTTTTTTCCAATTTCTTTTTCAATGAAACTGTAACAATGTATTTACACATACTAAATAAATACGTTACAATATAAAAGAAGAGCAAATCGACGGCTCATTCCAAAACTATGGTAACTGTACATCAATTTATAGACGCATGTATCATAGTTTTGCACTGACCCTCTAAATAATAAATAAAATCAAAGATTATGTTGTAGGCACAGGTAACAGTATCGTTGAAAAAGAAATTGAAAAAAAAAATTGAAAAAAAAATATACTAAATACCTAAATTTCGAGAAAATATTTTTTTTTTCATTTTTTTTTTATTTCTTTTTCAACGATACTGTAACCTGTGGTTGTAGGTGCATTTGTTGGAAGTGGCGAACACAGTTATGAATACTAAATTAAAAATGTATCTTCACTCCTCAATTTTGAGCCCCGAAACGCATGAACCGGGATATTTCACAAGAAGCTTCACTTTCATGGGTTTAAATTCAAAATTTTCCAAATACTGAAATCTGCTTGTCAATATACTGAACTAAATTATTTTCATAGACATTACATAGGGGAATTATTTCTAAAACTACTGAAATCAGTATTTAGACTGAAAACGTTTACCCCTGCACTTTTGATTGTCTGTGTGTTAAGTACCAATGCATGTTCCAGTGGCGAGTCTATGTACGTTGTTCATGTTAACTATTCCAAGAGCGAGGTAATTGAGGAGGGTATTGATTGGTTGATTGACCAACCAATGGAACTGACGTCACATATCACCTGATGAATGTTTACTTCTTCACGTGCGTATGAGTCACTTCGACCTTTGACCGGGTACGTTGGCACTAGATAACACAACAGAATGTACGCGCTAAAACAACAACAACAACAACAACAACAGCAGCAGCACATACGAACACGCCAAACAACAAAATATGTGTGGGAAAATGTATACCCTCTTACAGCACAGTTGAACACAAATCAAAAACAACAACAATCGTAACAACAGCACCTCTCCGCAACATAAATGAACAACAAATAACGAATACACTGTAACTATGTGTGGAAAATCTTGTATACATAAAATCTGCGAACGTCGGCCCTTCTTTGTTCACCAATTACATCACAGGCAATTAAACGGTTGTAAATATCCCCTTGGCATTAATTATTAGCAAACCCTCCGTAACGATGTTCGGCACTGAGTTGATCCCCAAACCCCTACCGCTCTTACGAAACAAAACAACTTCGAATGACTAACTTCGCGAACATTGAGATTTTCGTAATTTGAAGTGCAAACGATACATGTATAATTGCTGTTCTCGATGAAAGTTATTATCGTTATCAGCTGTTCCCATAAACATCAACAAGATTAAGAGAAATTTTATGCAAATCTTGACGCGTTGGTGTCTTGAAAATGTAATACAGTTTGTAAATGATAATTAAGAAATATGTTTCTAAACGTAATCTCAGTGTAAAATATTACAAACAAAAATTGTAATTTAATGCATTGATAATGACTTCGCTGTCTTAGAATGAGAAGGTCGTAAAGTTCTACAAAATAAATTTTTTGAGAAAACAAGAAAAACTGTCTGATAATCAGTCTTTACTTAATATGGCAAAAACAAGCTTTTTCAACTTCAGTTTGGTCAACATGACAAGTTCCGATTTTCATGAAAATAGGCCCATAAGAAGTGCCTTATGGTGTATGTTTGAAATAAGCTAATTCTAAGCCAGCCACTGGTGCCGAGTTCTTTTTCAATGCTACTGTTACCTGTGTGTGTGTAAACTGTGCAACTTTAACATGCTTGGATCTGAATATCATTTCGGGTATGATCAGAACCAGCGAACATTTCATACTTAGACAGCGGAAGCACTGAACATTTTGATTTGATATGTCGAGTATAGTGGACTATTACAAAACAGTGTATTACAAGTATAACAAATCCTTCCAAGTACGTTGAATACAAATATTCATTTATTAGCAAGACTGTATTACAGCAGCAATGAAGGTTTCCAATCATTGTACAGTTGACCCCTTAGTCCATCTTCACACGGTAAAACTTACGTCCAGCACCGTACGCTGAAATAATAATACGAGATTGAAAAAATATTCATAATTAAATATTAAATTCATTTATCCGACCTGAGTCACTCTGTGCTTTATAAACAACCTGAAAAATGCAATTATTGCAAATAAACTCTATGCTATGGTAGCTGGTCTATTTCGTATTTTCGCTTTTTATTCACAAAAAAGCAACGTAGCGTCAATCACAGTCTGGTCACCCGACTAGATAATATATTTTATCAATCAAATACTAGTAGCATAACTTTTTAAAATTTTGCTAGATTTTATTCTGGGCTTGATCCTATGTTTGAGGGTGCAAAAGGAAATAATTTCATGCAAAAAGAGTAGATTGAGGAGTTGTCTTTCTGAACATAGGGTATGTTAGAGAGACTACGTCAATGCGAACACACGAAGATACAACAAGGCTGGCGTACGTATTTTCGCCTTGTTCCTTTGTCGAGTCGAATAATGTACCCGTCAATTGAATCCACAGCCCCCAGCCCTAGGGATGTACCGGGAGTTTTACTTTTGTCTTGTAAACTCTCCCGCCCTTCCTTCCAATGTCAAGCGAGGGACAGCTGGTGGTGAACTCCCCCGCTCTTCCTTCCAAGGCCAAGTGAGGGACAGCTGGTGGTAAAATCTACTGTCCTTCCTTCCAAGGTCAAGCGAGGGACAGCTGGTGGTAAAATCTCCCGCCCTTCCTTCCAAGGTCAAGCGAGGGACAGCTGGTGGTAAAATCTCCCGCCCTTCCTTCCAAGGCCAAGCGAGGGACAGCTGGTGGTAAAATCTCCCGCCCTTCCTTCCAAGGTCAAGCCAGGGACAGCTGGTGGTAAAATCTCCCGCCCTTCCTTCCAAGGCCAAGCAAGGGACAGCTGGTGGTAAAATCTCCCGTTCTTCCTTCCAAGGCCAAGCGAGTGACAGCTGGTGGTAAAATCTCCCGCCCTTCCTTCCAAGGCCAAGCGAGGGACAGCTGGTGGTAAAATCTCCCGCCCTTCCTTCCAAGGCCAAGCGAGGGACAGCTGGTGGTAAAATCTCCCGCCCTTCCTTCCAAGGCCAAGCGAGGGACAGCTGGTGGTAAAATCTCCCGCCCTTCCTTCCAAGGCCAAGCGAGGGACAGCTGGTGGTAAAATCTCCCGCCCTTCCTTCCAAGGTCAAGCGAGGGACAGCTGGTGGTAAAATCTCCGTTTTTCCCGGCCCTTGACAACTAAATATTGAAACCAGGGTATTGAACCTGAGTGGAAGCTGGAAGGTAAAAACACGACCGTTTTCCCGGCTGTCCCCGCGGATCCCCGGGTAGGGGAGTGGATGCAACTGACAACTGCATTAGCGTAAATGCGACATGACATCAAACGACCACTATATTTTATTATTGTGTGCAGACCAAACGTACTTATTTAAGCTATTCGTAATGTATGGAAATATTTAAGTATAAAAATGTGTATAATACTGTAAGTACATTATCTCTTCACTTGATAAGTGACAACAATTGTGTGTGAGTGTATAGTCTGGCCACCCGACTAGATAATATATTTTATAAATCAAATAGCACAACTTTTTTCAATTTTAGCTAAACTTTATTCTGGGCATGATTATCTATGTTTGAGGGTGCAAAGGGAAATAATTTCATGAGAAAAGAGTAGATTGATGAGTTGTCTTTCTAAACATAGGGTATTATATGTTAGACAGACTAGTCTTACCATGTGTGAGTTCACGCCTACGTCTCGTACATGTACCTGTGACCAGAAACTGCACTCGTAACTTCTTCTCTGTGATCAGACTCGTTATGTAGTTAATTTTCTGAGGATCTTTTGGCGTAGCGTCCGTGAAAACAAACACGTCAGAGTTTGGCATGGCAACCGTGGAAGCTATGGAAGCAACAACAACAACAACATGATCATTATATAAGTCAAAATATTCAAGTTATCGCGGCGATAGTTTCAGTGTGTTGAATCACGTGATCAAATGAATGCGGTTTTACGCTCAAAACTATTGCGATTTCGTCTGCTAACGGTGAGTTTTGTTCTGGATTATAACGATCGTGCATTTAATATGGTTATATTATATAACCTAAAGTACATTCCGTATATGTAAGAATACCCGGCAAGTACCGAGTTCGCTCTATCTTTAGCTGTTTTTAATTGATGCTCGACCAAATGCAGTTTCCAACCGAGTGTAATTATTGTTTATTACAAAGGTACCAAATATTTTTTATTAAAGCTGATTTACACATAAATTTGAATTAGATTTCACCATTTTTAGCTATTGAACTACTAAGTATCTCAATATCAAATTGAACTGATGCAGGTGATAATGAAAAATACGTTCCATTTTCAAGTGGATATTTCGCGGGACAATAGTTTAGTTAGTAAGTAAGTAAGTAAGTAAGTAAGTAAGTAAGAAAGACTTTATTTAACGAGGCTACATATTTGGTTACCCGATCTTCCTTTGCCAAAATATTACGCTAGATATTAAAATATCAGATAATAAATATGTTCCTTTTTTATTTAACAAGTATATTAACATCGCGAATTTCGCCAATATTGTCACCTTTCTAAATAAACACTTATACAGTATTTAATCTTATGTAGGGATAAAATGATGTTGTTTCGTTCGTTTTTTCCTTTTTGTTCCCATGCTCAGCAATAAGCCTTTTACATGTTCATATGTTAGAGGTAAATTAACCCATATAACGTTTCAAATACACATACTAGTTCTTCAATGCGATAAAGTGCGAAGTCATTCGAGTGAATGACCACGGGAATCTATTTTTAGGATCAAAGTCATGTCAGGGAAATTTTTACGCTAGTCACGAACAGAATGCAAAAACACCCTGTTCAAAAATGGTGTTGATTCGCCGTTTTCCTATTTGTTCCCAGGCTCAACAATTAGCATGTTGCATGTTCATAAGCTAAAAGTCAATTAACAAATATAATGTTTCAAATGCACGTGCAGCAGAAACAAAAGTGAACGAGAAAAACACATGTGTTCATTAAGTAAAGCATTGACATAGGAAAGCAATGTGATCAGAAAATATTATATGCCAAATTATCTGGCCTTTTCAATAGAGGCGGCACTGTAATAAACGAACGCTAGTCTTTTGAACCGATCGCTTGAATTGCTATGCCCTTTCATTAATGCCTCAAGGATATTTCTTTATTTATCTAAACTTTGTCTGAACGTTATTTGACTTGCAAGCTACACGTATAAGAAATGAAGACATAGAACCTTTTATTAGATCTAGAACAAATCTTATTACAGTATAACTTAGTCTGGTCACCCGACTCGATAATATATTTTATCAATCAAATAGCATAACATTTTTCCATTTTCGCTAGATTTTATTTTGGGCTTGATTATCTATAATATGTAGCCTATCGATGGCTTAGAATTAGAAGGTCGTAACTACCAAATCGATATTTTGAGAAAACACGGAAAAACTGTCTGACATTTACTCTTTACTTATGGTAAAACAAACTTTTACATATTCATTTTGGTCAACATGACAAGTTCAGAGTTTTATGAAAATGGGCTCATAAGAAGCGCCTTGTGATGCTTCTTCTAAATATGTATGAATCTTAAAAGGTCGTAAGTGGCACTTACGACCTTCTAATTCTAAGTGAGGGTGCAAAGGGAAATACTTTCATGAGAAAAGAGTAGATTGAGGAGTTGTCTTTCTCAACATAGGGTATGTTAGACAGACTAGTACAACCTATATAGAGCAACATTCTCTGGGCGTTGCGAGTAGTGGCCGTTGTTGCTGGATAAAGGCTTAACTTTAAACTTAACCTTACGTTTTCAACTACGATGCTTTATAAATACAGGCACCTGTGTACCGACCTGCTTGTATTCCAGTCAGTGAGAACTCAGGGCAATCATCTCCCCCATGTACAACTATAGCACTCAACCAGCTCTGTATGTCATCCGGGTTCTTTGTCTTCTGAACGGTCGTCAGGTTACCTAGAAACATCGAAACATTGTTTATAGCATACATAATGTGAACATGCCAAGCAGTGGAGTTACTCCCGTTGGCGTTGTTAATTTCTGCTTTTCCAAGTTAGAAAAATACTCTGGTTGAACGAGAATGAAATTTGGAAGAAATGATGAGGATAGAATATATCGAATATCAATAACTTCAGCTACGTACCAGGATCATTAAAGGTAACGAGGATGTAATTGTATGGTGCGTTAGCAGTGCCCTGTGTCTCGCGAACAATTTCAGCCGTCTTGTTCTGTACGGCTGCGATATCTTTACCCATTGATCCTGTCGTATCGATAACAAATACGAGAGATTTTCCAGCACGGATCTGTAACAAATCTTGAAACTTTTCATCTCCTACAACGGCTCGTAGTCCAGTCACTGTAAATATAAATAAAAAAATACATCAGACTATTTGTATCCAGACGCGCCTAGACTGGTGCCGCGGTCCGCTTTGAACTATCTTGTGAATATTCTGACCGGGGACCAGTCTAGACGCGCCTAGACTGGTGCCACGGTTCGCTTTGAACTATTTTGCGAATATTCTGACCGGGGACCAGTCTAGACGCGCCATCATGAGCAATCGGCGCACCTCGGACATTCTAAGACGAATCATCAGCTTCCGGAGTCATCACAGACAGACCAGAGTAGTTACGATGGTACCATGAGTTCTACACGTCTTCACCTCGGTTTTTATGCATAGCAAAATGCATGTACGTGTATTTACCGGAGACAAGCGGAAATGGCCGATCTTTCACGATTGGAGCTCTACACATTCGGCAACCTCGGTCATTTACGGTATAATGTGTACGATCTACAATAACATATGGAGATGAAAGTTTTTAAGACCACTCGAAAATAGACAGAGGTTCCAAATGACTGACCAGGACCGAGATAACGAGAAGCCGTCATAAGCAGCCATATTCCCCACCGAAGAGAATTGTACTAACGACAAAGAGGTGGACCTCTTTGCTAACGCTAAATATGTAAAAATCAACAATGGACCGTAACTCAGACACAAAGGGTCGATTCACAAAATCATAACAATATGCGCCGTCCCCTTCGTCTTTGATGGGTGATAAAATGTATCCCATACAAACGCCCATCTGATGATCATGATGCGAGGCGCCGTACTGTTGACACCATTATATCGATGCTAATAAATTAATGTATGCAATGGAACAATAGAACAGTGATCTACCATGGTAGGCCTAGTCATTCATTTTTAAACACTTCTCCAATGAATTCCATTATGGCATACGAGTATTTCTGACACGTATCAAATTATCACTTATAATTTAGTTGCACATTTATTAATCTAATTATTCCAGAGATGGCAGTTTTCTTTGCCACTATGCAGAAACAGAAATGACACTATGGGGCCTCTATGTGCAACTAGATGTCAAGATATACATCTAAACAATCCATGTATCAATTAATTACCTAACTACATGGTTTATATTCTGATAATGTAAACGGTAGTAAATCGTCTTAATTAGTTGATATATCTATATTTACCGCCTCCTCGATAGCCTAGTAGTTGGGCGTTCGCTTCGAGTGCGGGAGGTCCCTGGTTCGAGCCCAGGCTGCGTCATACCAACGACGAAATAAAAATGGTACCAGAAATTCCCTTGCTTGACGCTCAGCATATAAGGGCAACTATCTTCTCTTCTCTCATATCCTTGTGGCGATGAGGAATGAGGTGTCGATAGTGATTAATATAAGTTGTAAAACTTTTTTCACAATCGACCTTAAATAAATTAGTATAAGTTGATATATATATGCATCATGAACAGCGCACTCTGAGCCAGAGCCTATATTTCTCAATCTCAGTATTAAATAAAAAATATATTGACTGTTCAATCCCTTTCAGATCAAAATATTAGTAAACGTGATAAACGAGTGTCATAAATGTGTCAGTCTTAGAGTATTACATAGACCAAAATGAAAATAGCTTGCCCAGTTACCGAAAAAAACGATACTTATATAGAATCTACTAAATTAGCTCTTGAAGCACATGTTCTTTGATATATACATGTATACCCAAAGTGAATTAATTTGTTGAGCAATTTTCATGGAAAATGGTTTGAATTACTTGGGTCCTCAAAGAAGATTCGTGTATGTTCAATGGCGGATTCGGCGGCTTTCTCGTGCAGATGTGAATGAGGCGAGTATCCCGGGTCCATAGAATCTTTGTTGATACCACCAAGTGCTGCTGACGTCACAGATGACGAGTCACGTGGTCCACCATGGCTACATTTACCCGTGTTGTGCGTGTTAGGATCCTCTGTGGGAAATAGAAAGTATAGTGCGCCCAGGATAACGTGATGTTCTACTGTTCAAAAATTAGTTACTTAAATTATGCACATATGGTCTATTTTCTACCATTCTCATGAATCAGTGTATAGTCAAGTCTCTAGTAATTGAAAATAATACGCTGGTTGGACGAGAATGATTTCCTACTAAAAACACTGATAAAGCGTACACGCATGATTTTCCACCTATGTGACTTATTCCAAATTTGCCCGCCTTTATTGTTATCCTGGGCGCACTTTACTATAGAGTTGAGTGAAGTGCAAACATTTTTTCTCGATATAACGAACTCGGATAAAGCGAATAGTTTAGCTTCACGACACTACGTGATCATTTGACGACAGTAACTTATAAAAGTATTATATTTGTGCAAACACCGAGAACTGGCGTCCCCTTGAAATGGTATTTTAATGAAAACCACGATATTTCATTCATCATTTTTAATGATTTTTACAATATTTTGCGAATAAAGGTTGTAATTATTTGATAACGGTCACTTTTAACTACATGTGCGACTTTCCTAGCGTTTGTCCACATGTTGGACCCTGTATTAACAAAACCCAAGAACTGGTGTCCCCACGAAATGTTTTATGAAAGCCACGATAGCCTATTTCGTCCAAACAAAATTAAATGATTTTACAGTTTATCGCGAATTCACTTTAAACGCTCTTGAAAAACGATGATGCAAATTAATTGTGTACACATCCTATCCCAACTCAAATCATAAAAGCGCTACATAAAAGAGCAGGGTGTCCAATAGTAGGTGATACTATGAACAAACATTCTATATGTACTAGTATATGAAAGTTAGCATTTTCTTATGATAGACATATTTGGCTGTAAACGTAACATATACAGGGTGTCCAAAAAGAAAGTACATCTGAATACAGTTTCAGTGTCTATTTATCAGAACTATGTATACCAGAAAAACGTACCCCTTTGGCCTATGCATGTGCAAGTTTTCTCGGGGTGATAGAAGGACGTAAAGATTTGATGCAAAGTCTCTTAAACCGTATGTACATGTTCTATCTTTTTGGACATCCTGTAGTATGGGACACCCTGTACATGGAGTGTGATATCGACGGTGCTGATCCAAAACACCGTAACATATTTTTGGGCGAAAACTTTGTTTGCAGCATCCGAATCTGCTAGACGTCCCGCGCATTTCTGTCTTGTCGCCATTTAAATAGCCAATCGCGTTACTTAGATGGCGACAAGACAGAAATGCGCAGGACGTCTAGCAGATGCGGATGCTGCAAACAAAGTTTGCGCGCCAAAATTGAGTTACGGTGTTTTGGTTCGACACCGTCGATATATAACATTATACAGTTTATGGAGAACAGGTTTAATACTGACTCATTGGTTTGACGACATCTTGTCCACTCTTGTAACTACTGGTCAGGAAGTTGCTGGTCACTATTAAGTTAGTCGAGCAATCAGTGTGTAAAGTTGGTCTACAAAAAGACAAAGTTCGATGAATTATATTCATATAGCTTGCCCAATTTGACATGAGCCTGACTTTTTGATTAGCATAATTTAACAGTTTATATATTGCCTATGTTTATAACGCCGATTGTATGTTTTACTTATCGGGGAGTATCACGAAGACGCTCGAGATGTAATACAAACACAAATTTGAAATCGCACGATTTGCTTACGGAAATTGATATATTCGAAGCAAGAACCTTGTAATATATTCTTGCATAAAGGTCAGGCTCAGGTCAATATAGCAAAACTATATAGTGCTTTTAAAACAGTCATATACACGTACTTCATTCAACTCGGATTTTAAAATAGTAAAATTGTGGCAATCGCAATTATGGACCGGACGAATGCGGACTTTGCCTCCGTAGCTCAGTGGTTAGCATGCTTGCCGCCTAATCCGGCGATCCGGGTTCAACCCCGTGTGTAGGCAAAGACGCCTGTCATATTCAGCAGAAAGCTGAATGACAAATACATGTAAGTCTATGCTCGGCAAAAAGGCTATGCACGGAAAGTTGATATATTGAATGCGTGTGATTCAAAGAAACAGTGAAACAGTCGCTTTGAGATCGGGTGCTTGAGTTTGTGTGGAAAAGGTACAAAAACTTATGACGTCGAGATCCTGAATTTGAGACGCCTTGGAAGATATGTAATGAAATGTGGAATTGTATATATTACAATGTACGTAGACATTTTTTATATTTAGTTTATTTGGAAAGTAAACCGTATAATGGTGACCTTGACAAGTGTTTTACATTCGTAGTAAGGGGTGTGCTTATTGACGCCAGATCTACATTCTGATCACCTCGGTTTTTATGCAATGCAAAATATTTACCGGAGACAAAAACGGAAATGGCCGAGCTTTCACGATTGGCCAGTTCTACCTACCCACAACTTCTGCATGTATCCACGCTAGGTGGCGCTGCCGCCATGATCGGCTGTCCGGTTATACCTATATACAGAAATAAGTTGAAATAACCTTATAGTATATGTATAGGTGATTCAAAGATCTCTGTCACAACCGGTAAACAAACATTCAACCCGGGTGATTTATTACAGGTTTCTCAGGATTACATTCTACCATCATACATATACTTATATGATTAAAACTCTAATGGTCCTATTGCGTAGTGGTTATACTTACTGCATTTAGTTATTTAGAAATTAAAAATTCTGGCGGTTTTGACAGACATCTTTGAATCGACAATACGAGTATTCGTTATATTCAAAATCCATAAACATTACATCCAATGATGACATTTGTTCAATGAACAGTATAACTTCGTTATAACGAGCATCGATATCATGAGCACCTGGCCTATCTCGAACAAGTTTTAAACAAATATCTGTTTTATCATCAATACATGCCCTTTGCCGGGTTAAATAATCAATGGAATGTATTCATTCTAGTGGTTATATAAATAGGACAGAAGATCATAAAATGTATCAAATGCACCTTTGTGCATAGTTTAAAAGGTGAACATGGAAATTGAGAAATTAACAAGAAAAATAGGAGTAACTCCACTTTAATGGGAGTAGTTGACATGTATGACATGATTATAGTATATTATACCTAGGGGTCTGTATAGGACGGTTCCACTCATTTCCACCCAGTTTGTGTTACTGTAAAACATTTGTAACAGATGCAGAAACTGTCCCACCACTTCTCGCGCGGCGTCGAAATTTGGCGCCGTGTTGTTCAAGATCTGTATGGCGGTATCTCGCAAATTTTGCATTTTTGCGTTTGCTGAAATACATTTATGTTTGCATGTATCACCTGTGGATGGTATCCAAAGACTTAAATTACACAGATTGGAAACATGTACCAAATCTCACGATATCTCGTGGCAGATATTCCGAAATCTCGCGAAATCTCGTCCGTTTTTAATACCCTATATCTCCTGTTCTAATATACTTATGAAAAAAGTAATAAAACTATGCAATAGATTTATTAATCAATTTATCATAAAATACCTGATTTGCCTCATTCAAATCCGATTTTTTTTTGTATTTTATGAGAGGTAGACAAAAATGAGTGACTTCGTGTTGTAGAAGAAACTTAGCTCTTCAACATGATACATTGTGCATTAAAATCGGATGGCTAAAAACATTTTTATGCACACTAACTGAATCTGCTGCCTGTTATTTTGCGTTTTCTCTGAATGTTCAGTGCAGTGTCCAATCTGTGTAATTTAGGTCTTTGATGGTATCATACTATGCTCGTATGCAAGTGTCTTGTAAAATTGGTCAGGAATAACTTCTGATGTAATACACATACTTACATATAAAAATGTATTAAAATTTCAAACGAAAATGCCCCAAAACCATCATAATCATACGATAAAAGTGTATATCGATGGCTTAGAATTAGTAGATCGTAAGTGTCACTTACGACCTTTTAAGATTCATACATATTGAGAATAAGAATCACAAGGCGCTTCTTATGAGCCCATTTTCATAAAAATCTGAACTTGTCATGTTGACCAAAATGAAGTTGTAAAAGTTTGTTTTACCATAAGTAAAGAGTAAATGTCAGACAGTTTTTCCGTGTTTTCTCAAAATATCGATTTGGTAGTTACGACCTTCTAATTCTAAGCCATCGATATATATATATACATGTAGTTCTTACAAAGTTTTGTTTATTTGATATCAAACCATAAGAATGAATAAAGATAATAAGAGGCCATAACACTTTAGCCAATGTTTGTCGGTAGATATCAGAGATAAAAGCACGAGAATCAATTATTAAAGTAAAAGGAATGTATTTATACATCAACAAGTATTTCCTGCGAACGTTTGTACAAATAGCATGTGGCTATCACATGTGAGAGATAACTTGAAATGAAATAGAAAAAAGCCCCCCACATAATCTCACTAACGATCAGAAAATGAGTTTTCAACATCTGACCTAGCCTTGCTGTCGATACGGACAAACTATTTGCTGTAAAATAATTATTTTTCGGGGGGGGGGGGGGGGTAAACTTTGTGGATTTCGTGGTTCACATAAACCACGCATTTTCATCCCATCGAACAGAAGTTCTAACCCTTGTATTTATTATCTGAAATTAGGCATGCAAAATCCACGAAATTACGTCCCATCGAAATGGTATTTTTTACCAAAACCACGAAATTTTGTCCGATCGAAATTAAATGATTTTACAGTATACCATTCAACTAAACTGTACACATGTTTCTACCATCCATATTTACATTTTAGGAGCATGGTTCCTTACACAAAACTAAATATAATTCAGACGTCATGTGGACTTTACAAATAGCCTCAATCATGGACATGCTTACGCACACGCTACAAAGTATTATTCTTTTTCCGAACTTGCTTATTATTCTTTTTCCGGGAGGGGGTACATGTATTTATTTGATAGCACTTCCAAGATATCTACTTGTAAATACTGAACATTGGTCAAAATATTATCCCAACAACACGTTTAATGCTTCAATTGTAATTTGACCTAATCGAAATTTGACATTATAAGCTGTTGAGGACGAATCCGATCCGTTCCAGCCTACCGGGAATTTAGCATCAACAAACACCCAGCCATATGTTGATTGACAGGTATCAGCGTCAGGTTTCACGAGTATGTAATCTGATTTTCTCATCAACGCCACAAATTGGCTCCGATCGTAATCATGGTAATCAATTCGACCTTGTATCTTATCTTTACTCTACCCCGAAATCAATCAAACTCGGACAGCAAGACATTCGTCGTTTTGTGTGGTGGTCTGCTTTCGATGTACTGGGGTCCGTTGCTTTAGCAAAGTGCATTCAATCGCTTTCATTTAGTTACCATCCGTTCTATTAAATATAGAAGTCATGGATTCTCTCCCGGGGAAACCCCTTTGCAGCGCTTCACTTAGGAAACGTACACATAGTCAATAAATGACTTCTGGGCACCCACTTTGGCCCTTATCCGAGAATCTCTATGACCATTTAAGTAGGTGTGTGTATTTTATACATTGGCTACCCAATTAATCTGATCATTTTGGACATTACTGTTATCTTGAATAACGATTTTCGAATGTAACAGTATCTGTAATCTTTACCATCTGTTCTAAACTTGTGATCAACCATATAAAGCCTAATTAATCAATTAATTAATTATTTTTTCCGCACCCTCCTTAATCCGCTCTCCGTTAAAATGCCAGGCTGCTTCAGTAAAGTGGTCCTGATCCACTTTGTTGTTTTGTTTGACAATGTCGTCTATAGCTTCTTGAAACCTCTTTTCTGACTCTTGACCTGTGGAAAATAATGATAATGACACTCAAGTGATCCCTGATAAGGGGCTACACGCCGATTATAAGTTTATACATGTACGTCAAAAAGACGACAAATGAAATCCAGGGCACTCAAATAAGGTATCCCTGATGAAATCACACTTCAAAATAAGGGTCACCTAAATTAATACAGTAAAAAAGTTACATCGTTATATCGATATCATGAGCCCCTGAATTTGGGCAGGAACAGTGATTAGAATTGACTGTTCCTGAATTGGGCATCGAACTGGGACAATCTACATGTATTCATAAAAGAGCAAGCCTTGTAATATATTCATGCATAAAGGTCATGATCAGGTCAAAATCGCTAAGCTATAGATTTACAAATTATGTGTTTTGGTCAGAGGCCACTAAAACCCGTAAGCATAGAATTGCATACAGTGTGATTGGATAAAAATGCTTGGTTTATAATTTTTAATGGTTGTCAAAATCAAGGAATACGATGTTTTCTGTGCAGTTTGAAACATTTGACAAGTGTCTAGCTGTATAATTTACTTTTTGGTGGCCTTTTTAGAAAATTATGTGATTGGCAGTATTTTAGGCATTTTGGTCACTCATGGTGGGGGTAGGGATGTTTCAAAAATCAAATTGGCTTTGCCTATATACTGAGGTATTTTTTTTGTCATTTATGAACTAATTAAAGAAATAAATATTGAATTTTGTGCCAACACTCGATTTCAAGAACTGATTTGGGGACTTATACTATAATGTAGGTCTATGGGAAATGTTATAGTGGTCTCTGACTTTTTATGATGTCCCATACTTACCACCGTAGTATGTATCATAAAGTTTTCTAGCTGTAATATCAGGTATACCAGTCAAACTTCCGGCTGTACATGGCTGACATTGTTGTACGGGATGCTCCTCAAAGAACTTGGCTACAGCCTAGGTGTAACACATGTGTATCACATAATCATGAACAATATTTTTTAAATAGTAACTGTCGTCAATGGTAACAGTATCATGAAATTTGGGGGGAAAATCCCGAACCTAAATTTCGAGAAAAAAATCCCACTTTCTTTTCAATTTCATTTTTTTTTCAATTCTACAATGACCAGTGACTACAGTGTGTATATCATTGAATTAACGAAAAAAATTCAAATACATTTTCTTCCGTTTTAGACTTTATCGATGATACAGTTAACTGTTATTTGATGCAGTTATAGCTCGGCTATTTTGACCTGAGCCTGACCTTTATGCAAGAATATATTACAAGGTTCTTGCTTTGCATATATCAAGTTCCGCAAGCAAATCGTGCGATATCGGTATTTCAAATTTGTGTTTGTATTATCTCACGAGCGTCTTCGTGATACTCGCCGATTATGAAAACATACAATCGGTATTGTAAACGTAGGCAATATATCGACTGTTAAATTATGCTAATCAATAGGTCAAGCTCATGTCAATGTGGGCAAGCTATACTTGTGATTGTGGTGAGTCAATCGTGAACACTCGGCCATACCGGTCGTTTGTCTCCGGTAAAAATACACTATTGAAATGTGCAAAGGCCGAGGTGATCAGCATACCTAACTCAGGTATCCGTCGCTTAAGCAAAGGGCTACCGAGCGCCTTCGTTCAGTTACCTCCCGTTCAGTTAAATATATAAGGCAGAAAATAGTTTAATTGTGACATCGGCGATCAGTCCGAGGCCCGGTCATGGTAATACTTAGTCATAGTTGATGATCCTACCCAATGAATAAATGGTACAGTCTGTTCCACAGTGACAAAAATCGGCTCATTTTTAGCAGGCCAGTATAGTTACTTTAGTAATCACAGTGTACTGTAGTCATAAAGGGTCACTGTGGCTCGTTTCACAACATGAAGGCAATAAATATTGGATCAACTTCCTGATAAGCCCCAGATGTTTATTATTGCAGAGGTTGTATGAACACAAGTATCTGTCTTGCTAATGCGATGAGCAGCTCAATTCACATGTACTTACGTTACAATATTTTATGCTAAACGTAAAGTAAATTTTTTATTGAAATTGAAAGGGATTTCTTTCTGAAAAGTGGGGCTGTGGAACAGACTGGTGTAGTGACTGTAGGGAATGAGTCACAGCGGGCACCCAGCTAGTTCACTCGGTACTAAGAGCTCCTGACTAACAAAACTTGGGCCGTGATTTCGAGTCACATGACGATTGCCTTGTGTTACGTTTCCTCAGAAGTGCCTCGGTAAATCAGAAACTAGCAATCATTTGGTCAGAATGATAATCAAAATGCGCACCCTAAGCTGGCCATATTTCAAAATTAATGTCACTTTTGTCAAACATATGTTCTTACAAACGGTCGAAAAGGAAGCATTGTGAAACCAGGCCCGGTGATTATAAACATTTCTCATTCTCATACTCAAACTCCATGCTCAAACTTGAAAAACATATTTCTTTAGAATTCTGCATCAAAACCAACATCAACTTGTAGCAAATGATCTAATTAAGAAAATGAACCCCCATTTCATATGTTTCCAACTTTCCATCCAGTAATGAAGAAGTTACAGCATTTTTTTGTAACTAAGAAATGCTCAAATTGGAGTTCGGAGTATTAGTTGGAGCATGGAGTATGTACTACAATGATTATAATCACCGCACCAGGTGCTGGTGAAACAGTTTATTTTTACTTAAGGTATCCGTGGTATACTTGTTCCCTTTTTGTACCATTCAGCATTGATGTGATGTATTTGCAGCTGTTAAGCACTGCTACCTCTAACAAACAAACAAACACTGGTTCTTCATTTGTATTTGGTCAAAGGCACAATCATGTCGATTTACCAATACCAGTAAATGGAATTGTTCAAAGATTTGAAATCCAAAGGGTAGAAATGAGTAGAACGGTAGCACATCTTACGCCAGAATCTTTGTAGGTAATAACTTTAGGAATTATTTAATAGACCAAATCACGAATCTTAATTGTGTTTCAATAGATCGGAGGTCGGTAAGAATAACGAAATAAAAAGAATTCCCTCTTTGTGTTTGAAATGTTCACAATACTAGTATAGAAAGCCAATCTGGGAAGAATTCAGACATATTTTGGAGCCACTGATCATGGGAAATAAACACACATACCTGGCTCTCGTGAATCAGCTGTTTTCTTGTTTATTAACAAAGAGCCGTACTGTGCATTATAGTAATATATGTGTTCAGTATATTCCTCGATTTCGGCCAAAAATATCCCACTGAATATGATGAGCTTAAACTAATCTCAAATACTTATAATAGCAAAACGTGTTCTCTCATTTCTTTACAAAATTGGTGCATATATTACTAAATTGAAACATTGATCGAAAATAATCGCAAATAATTCGTAAAAAGCTAAAGTGGGGGCTTTGAATTTCAACATGCAATGTATGGTTATCTGTCGTGTACGCCAGGGGTAGCTCAATTCAATCGCACTGTGAGGACCAAAATCCGAGAGTCGTATAATTCAGGGTTTTGTTCATTACAATAAATCATAGGATCGTGTGAAGTTAATTACATTGAGTTTGGTAAAAAAACAAAAAATATATTAAAATACCATTCCGTTGGCAATTTTTATGTGTTACAGAAAATTGTAAACCTTTGGATGTCGATTTGATATAATCACTAGGTTTTGGTTGTGTAGTTTAGGTTAAACTATTCCGCGAAAGTTAATCATTCGCGAATATTTCGGACTAACAATATCTCCGATACATTCCCTTACAACACGTAAAGTCTTTTTAAGATATTAAGGTGGTAGTATACATACAATATTGTTTGTCTTTCAAAGGAAACTGTGTCACTTATTTTTCAAAATATTAAGGTGGTAGGGTTATTATAAGAGTACTCTAACCTTAAGAATCCCAAGTTCTGTGATGTCTGTATGCGTGTAGTCGTTGATATTGATGGCAGAAAATGGATTTGGGAGAAAAGCCAGACATGTCCCTAAGAACGATATATACACCAACAGTTTAAATGGTTCCATTTTGAAATAGTGAGTACTTTAGTTTATAAATGTATGTCGTCAGTAATATTCCTTATCTGTGAGAGACACGTCACATGATAACAAATAAGGTCATCTAGGAATTTGTAGTAAAGTGCGAAGCCCAGGACAGTATCAAAATAGAAGTGTTTTTTAGTACACGTATATGAAGGGAGGTAACCATGTTGTGTGTACATTCAATACTGTAGGAGTTGTTTCCCTTGGATATTTTCTGAGGTGATCTTATTTCATTTTCATAGAATGATATCAGCCAATCATATCGCCGGTTCCTGGCACGGACTTAAGCATTGGGTGTGGTCTGATAAGTTGTCCTTAACCTCAAGTCAAGTAATATTAATTATCTCGGAAATTCCCCTGGAAAGCCGTCAGTTACAACGGACGAACGAATGGACAGGTGTAGTCATATATGCCTCCGCAGTAGATGCCGATTTCATTTCTAGGAAACAAAGGCCATGTCAGGGAAAATTTCAGCGAAATCCATAATTATCAGTATTGAAGACTTTCTGTCTATAGTTCAATTTTGAACCCTGAGCCATGACCTTTTCTAAAGATGATTCTATATGGGCGGGTAACCCGTGATTTATTGACTTCAATAGTCATGGTTTAAAGATATGATACTTACTAGTATGTGTAATTTATCAATTGGCAATTTAACACAGTTAGTCAATGCCGTAACAAGCTTTATCGGCGAATTGATTAAACTTTAAAAGTGCAGTCACGGCTCAATGCTCGAAATCGAACTATACCACCCAGTGAAAACAGCTTGTAACTGTAAACCAGTATAGAAATACCATGTAACATTGGACTACTAACCCAAGAAGGCAGAAGTAATTTGCTTCACTTCGAAAACAAAAACAACCGACAGTATTTTATTTCTCGATCAATTTGGATGACATTTCTATGAAATATACGCTACGCTAAGGCGAAAATCAAAAGCTTTCAGTAAGCATACAGTATATCTCCAGTAGGGCCATTTTTGCAAACACCCTGTGAAACCTTCAGTCTACATTTTCAAGCCATTTTTCCTCAAGGTTTCACAGGGTGTTAGACTAAACGGCACAACTGCTGATAGGTATCCTTCATTTCATTGAAAGCAGACATATTTTCCCTTAGCTTGTTTCATAGAAATCAGTAAAATATGGCTATTTTTATTTTTGAAGTGAAGAAAATTTCTCCTTGGGTTTGAAGTCATGTGGTATTGCTACACTGTAAACCAAAGTTTCTTAGGGCGTTTGCAAAAAAGGCCCAGCCATGGATACAGATGCTTTTTGTTGTAGAAAGCTATATACATTTTCCTTGTGTTAGGTGTATATTTTATAAAGATTGGTGAAGATAGAACGTTCAACTATTTTCGTATTCAAAGTGAAACAAATTTCGGTCTTGGCATTGTAGCCAAGTCATGCTACACTGGTTAGGGGAATGCTATTAAGAATTGTTGTAGACGAGCGATTGTTAGTTATCACAAATTCTGGTTGATATTGAGCATTTTCTGTCTAGTATGTCTCTTGAAATCCAGGGCACTGTTTTATCAAAGCATTTACGCTAGCGTAAACCTAAGTTTTCCTAAAATATTGCGTACGTCGATAATATTTGCGTAAATGCGTTTTACAAAGATATTTTAGTTCACATTCTGTCGTAAGTTTTAGCTTATTTCTACGCCAAGGCTGGGCAACCCTAAATAGCAAATATGAACGTAAGTGAAGAGTTTTTAACACGCACTGATGATTTTTGACCGTCGCATGTTATTTAAGACCGTCATTTGTTGTTTTAGACCGTCACTTGTTGTTTTAGGCCGTGATAAATCATCAAATCTTGACGTATATGTATTCATTCTGGTACCCGTTATATTTGTTATATTGTGTCCCGAGTTAGGTTAAATCTTCAATATTTTTGCGTAAATGTAGATCGTTTAGTAAAACTCACTTACGCATTTGCGTAGGGTAGATATCTATGCCTAAATTTACGCATTGTTAGTAAAACAGTGCCCTGGTTGTCCATTATAACTATGTTGGTGTAACCTTCAATGCAACTGACCAATTTGTTCCAAACCCATAGATGCAGCCTCACAATATCAACTAGTTAAGCACCCCAGTAGCATTTCATTTTGGTTTTGAAGTCCTTTCCCATTGAAATAAAAAAATCAACGAGTCCCACTACCGGTATTTAAAAACCAAGTATTTTAACAATTTAACGAGTTTCCAGCCGATTTTGTGAGTCAGGGATTCGATCCAAAATGAACACTGCCAGTACATTATTTGCCAGCAAGCTATTAAATGGTTGGTACCTAACACACTGAGCTGACACCAAACAATCCTTATGTTTGGGTTGATTCTATCTTGTAGCAAAAATCCATGAAGATGTTTTACAATACATGTATCTATATAAAGTATTCTTAATACACCCGCCTAAGAATTTCTTAAAATTCTGGGCGACTTAAATTAATATCCAAAGCAGAATAACTCCCATATTTTTTTTCATTTATTTTATTTGACAGTCTGTACAAAACATATCACTCATCTTCTCCCTTGGTTGCTCGTGTGAAGATCAACTGTGAACTGTGTTTAGACACAAGCTTAATCAAACCTGAAACCAGAAAACATGCGTATGTCAACTATTTTTTTTAACACATCAGAAGTGAAATTTACTCGTTGTAGCTTTGTACAACTAAAATTCTGAACTTATTGGATTTGACACAGACATTTTCCCTACAAAATTCCTGCCAAGGTAACTAGGCTTGGGATAAATTCATCTGAAGTTTCAATTTAATTACGACCAATGGTTAAGAACTACTATGACTTGTGACATCCATCCAGCACAAAATTAAATAGGTAGGTCACAACCATACCCCCATCAAAACTGAAAGGGCCGTTAGTGTTACACAAAAACGTCTCCAACAAGGAGCCATAACTCCTGAAACAAGACAGACTGCATTCAGTTAATGCTTATGCCCGGTGGTAGCCTTGTCCATAATAACTAGCTAAGTCAATATTAACATGAAAAAGAACGGACAGGTGAATAATTCAGTAGATGCCCGGCATAAAAGGCTAGACAATATTCACAACGAGGCTAGAAAGTCCATTAAACTCTATTCAGCTGTCGAGGGAAAGTATGGTAAAACTTTGTGACAGAACTCCTGCACAAAACGCAAAATTGTAAGACTAAGAGATACCATTTCAAATATAAGCAACAAAATAGTACAAATGTCGACTCACCTTTAGCATGCAACTCACGGAGACCTTTAGTGGCTAGTGATCCACGGACCTTCAGTCTTTCAGACACAACAGATGGAGTGATCAGTTTATAGTTGGGTACTTCTTTGTACAATTTGTCATAGGTAGATTTATCAAACAAGACCAAGTTGTTCAACTTGTCGCGGACTTTTCCCTTCGACCACTTCTGCAAATTGGAACAAGACAATGATTAAGAACAAACTGTCTTGAACATAAATATTTTTACTTATAACCTCAAAAATCTGCTTTGGCTCTTTTTCAGAGCAAGCATCGAAGTCTAGGGCACAGAGACAAAATGACAATTCATGGATGAAAATAAGATAAATGCCTGCTGTCATTAAAAGTTACCTTAAATTACAGTATTCAGTAAGTGTAACTTTACCATAATAAATTCAGACAGTGCAGAATCAATTATTAACTATACAGAGAAGTTCAATTTTAATTCTTCTTCGATTTGAAGCAGCCTCAAAGCATCTGACATGCAATAGAAGATGCTTAAGGTTATCTGACTTACAATAGAAGATGTTTAAGGTTCAAGGTCAGTTAAAACTTATTTTTTCTGTCAAAAGTCTTGTGGCTCATCGTTGATGATTTACAAATTTATACCCTTCATTGAAGGCTTCAAGTAAATAAGTTCTGTTTCAATAAATCGATTGCCACACACGTAATTTTGGAGACAGGCACACAGGCACGCTGCCAACTTTGGTGCATGTGGACAGTGTAGCATGTGACTTAAGAGACAACCCAAACCGAAACATACAAAAATTTGCCCGTCCCAACAATTATGTGGATTCAGTCTGACATCTTTCGATACTGAAATTGTCTGGCACTTTGTAAGTCCTTGATGTCTGAACATAGTGCCAACAGCTAACTCAAATAACACTGTTACACACTGGTAAAACTAGTGAATGTGTCATTTCGAATTTTAAATAATAAATTCTTAGTTATTTGGAACGGGAACTAAAGTTTACAAACCTTTTTTTTGGCCTTGCCACCACCTTCCTTCTTAGCCTTGGGCGCAGCCTTTCCTTTAGCCCCTCCCTTGGGATCTGGCTTTTTAGCTCCCTGAAATTAAGTTTTAAATAATAATGTGCATCAACAGTTCAAGTCTCGACCAAAATAGGCAGAAAATGTAAATTTGGATAATTTGCCATGTGGTCTTGTGAATAATAAAAACTGAATAAATTAGCCTTAAAAAGGCATGTTATTAATGTATTCATGAATTGGTCGAGAATAACGGCAATGTACACCGCACAGGAAAGGTGAAGTACGTTTCTGATAGACAAAATTGGGGTGCACGATGCTGCTAGTCGCGAAATTGTATGACAATTAAATTATTGCGATTTTGGAATTCTATCGAGGAAGTATCATCTTCTTTAGAACTGCAAGTTAACGGTAAATAAAAAGAAAGTAAGAAAGCACAACATTTATTTCATTGAAGTAGTTTAATTGCAAATTAGAGAGACTGAAATTAGTACCATGTTGCTTTCGGGAGTCCACGTGAAAAAGAGGCTGGAATTCCCACAATTCTTTGGGAATTTGGCAATTTAACGAAATGACAGAGTAACAGCGAAAGGGATCCGGTCAAAACGTAACCCCAACAAAAACGTAACCCCAAATAACAATCAAAATCATAACTAGCGCTTATTTGTCTATTTCTGTTCGACGTTTGTTATATTTATATACAAATTGGTGGTTAAATGATCTTGCTTGCTGCAGAAAGCTGAAAAGTTCTTCACAATATGTAAAAACTTTTCTCCATTCCGATCGTTTCGCCTTTTTCCATTTCACATCCGTCAAAATTTTATTGGTTTCGTGGTCGTAAGCGATAGTCGCAGTAAAGATGCGCACATGAAACACTTCTACTTTCGCTTCTGACAAATAATGAGTTTTGCTGTTTTATTACAGAGAGAAACAGACCGGTATCAGTTTTAAGTAAGTTCCATTCCTAAAATGATAGTGTTTAATTTAAACATTTCAGAGTTCACAAGCTTCTACTACAATTGCATGGGGCACAGTAGCAGCATACTAGTGTGTAAACTCGGGAACTGTATTGTAAAGTGTAAATACATGTTATGTTTTTTAAACAAGTTACAATATAAAGAAGTTTTTATCAAGCCGATTCACACTCTGCGCACACACAGTTTTAAACCCTCGTTTGTAAATATCTACATGTGGATGTTAACGAGTAACCCTATTGAAGTTGAAGTTTTTGCCTGTTTACTCTAGTTTTAGAACCAAAACTCTACTGAAGTACTGGCATGTGTCCTTTAAATCTGGACGGTCTCAAAAATGCTAAATTGCGGCCAATAATTTCACTCATCAGTTTTCAATCAATTAGACGCTTGGTTTTTGACAATACTACAAAGTAACAACAATTTAACGTAAATATTTAACAAGAAAAAGTTGCATTTATTTTCGTCTGCACTCGCAAAGCTTGTGGGGAAGTCGTAAATCTCTGAACTGCGCATGCGAAATATTACTGCCCGGCCCAGAATTGTAATTTACGACCCTAGCGCTAATTAAGAGGTAAGCTGACGAGTTGTTTGTTATCAGTTTTATTACAAAATTATTGCTTTAAGTTTAATAAATACTAGCCGAGATTCAAAATGTCATACAACGTCAAAATGTCCGCTACAATGTGGCCATGGCGAAGTTGATTTCGATTCAAGGGAGATAACCCCTATAAGTTATGTATATTAAATTCACAAACCATGCATCATGCTGTCCGGGTTATAGGACCTGTTAGGCTTAAAAATTGGTGATGAAGTGACCCCTTTTATAGACCCCCAAAACACCTAGTTAACCTCGTTTTAGAAATAAACAAATTAGTTCTACAGTCCAGAGACGAACCTAGATTGGTTCAGGTGAAATTTGAAGAACTAGATTTACATAAAGTTTTCTTTAAAAATATGCGGAAAGTGTCCGGAATTAGGACAAAAACTGAAGCAGCGTAATAGAGCACTTTACAACATGTATCTATATAATGAAACGCTACCAGGGAGCAATGCTATAGCAATAGCATACCGTTTCTCAGCACTTTGCTAGACGAGTGCTTTGCTGTGCAATAGATTTCATTTGTAGCAATTTGCTCTGCAACAATTCTTGTATCAGGAGAGTGCTCACTGGTATCATTATTATTTTCTAGGATATAAATTGTTCATCTTGTCCAATATGTTAGTATGTAGCGCTTTTTGAAGCAAACCATTTCCTAGGATAGCACTCAGTACCAATTTTCCTGATGACGAGTGGTATTTGGACTTTGTATATTGGGGTGACATACAGGGGTGTATATTGAAGGGTCAAAATGATGCACACAGAGGATTTTCCAAGCGTCAAAATGGGGTATTTTGCAAGACTCGTGCGTCAAAACCCGTAGCTACGGGTCAAATGAAAGCCCTGCCACTCTTGAGTTTTCGGTAGCTGTATGTTAGACAACAGGATCCAGATTTTTATTGTAACTTACAATGTACATTGAAGGATGTTATATCTGCATTGTTTTGGTCTTTCTTCACTGAATGGGTGGAATTCTGGCATAGTGAGTGAGTGATAAACACCCTAGACTTCCAATTTAAAGGTCCCCAGTTCAAAATATCAGAACACTTTTAGCGCTTCTCACACTTCCAATTTCCCAAGATCTTTGTCACAATTGAAGTGGTGAAACTGTTGGTAACTAATCTAGGTAGACTTATGTATGTATATCTGTACACCAAGCTTGTTAAAGAACCAAGGAGTCTTTCAGGAAAGACTTATAAGTGTATCGTACCCTGATTCCTGGTATCACAAAAGCGCTTTTCACTTCTAGAAAGCCCTGCAAGTGTAATAGAACTGGAAGAGAGAGAGAGAACTTGTGACCATCTGTAGTGATGTAATATTGAAACACTTTTGTGATAGCCAGAATGTTGTTTAGTGCTTGAGCATCTGCTTTGAGACGTCGACCAAATTGTATAACCAATTTATTACAATTGCACCGATAGTTCCCTTGCCAGATGCTCAGCATAAAAAAAAGAAGAAAAAAATGTGTCTCATGTAATTGTGGTGAAGAACTTGTTTCCCTGTCAACTTTAATTTATTAAGTATAAATCATACTCAAATATGCCAGACAGTCTGTTAGCAATGATTTCATTTCAATGAATAAAAATTACTAGACTAAAACGTTATGTGTTACGGTATGCATATTTGTATGCACTATGCAAATCTTCTCTCATCATAGGTGGAGGCTTTTATTAATTTGTATTACTTATAGGCTTATATGTATTCTTTTTCACTAGATATGGCTAACACATTCCAAGATATATGTTGGGGTATTGTAAGAGGATTTCAGGATGCAATTCTTGGTACTACAAAAATATTCAAATTAGATGCTGATAAATCACCAGAACTTGAACAGAAAGAAAAACACTTGACTACCTTGGCAAAGAGACGGGCTGACAAGAAACCAGCCACAAAGACAGCAGAGAAAAAAAACAGGTTGGCGTTACTTACTTACTAGTGTACATAGCAAGTGCACATCTAGAGGGTCCGGGGGACCTGGGTACTGTTTAAACAACATACTTACGGAAATCTTAAAATTACGTTCAAATGTAAATTCTTTATAACATTTTCACAACTATAAAATGTGGCAAATGGAGTTGTTATACTCATCAAGATTCAGTTAATGAATTCATTCAAAAATATTTGTCCCCAATTTGCAATTGTTAAAGAATCATACAGAATTCAAATTAGAACGTAAGTTTACGATTTCCATAAGTATATGTTGATAAAATAGTACCCTGATCCTGTTGGAATTTTGATCAATGGTGGTATCTTTCTAAATGTCAGATAAGGGCAATGTTCTAAGGAAAATTCTGACTAGACCTCCATGAACAAAATAGCTGGTTTCGCCAGAGGCTCGCTTAATAAAATTTCCAAAACTCGTTTAATATAAATTTATATCAATTAACAACTCGTGATAGATCCTCTATATCTCCTGAGCAACAACCTCTCTACAACAGTCGACAACCAAAAATGATATGTTTCTTATTGGGTGTTACTCTAGAGAGGCTGAGTACTATAGTGCATACCAGTCTATAAGTACAAAATTCAAGATCATTTACTGAAAAATCATGTATTTTCGATGGCACAAAATTCCGTCGTTTTTGGTAAAAAGACCATTTCGATGGGTCGTTATTTCATGGATTTTGCATTTAAGGTAATAAATACAAAGGTCAAAATTATTGTTCAGTGGGATTTGATTTCGTGGTTGAAGGTGAACCACAAATTCTATGAAATTTAATCCACCATGAAGTTTAATAATTTTACAGTATTCAGTCTAGTAAATTTTATTTTCCAAGTGTTTTTGCTATCTGATATCTTTGAATATATGATGTTCATTTCTACTTATTTTTCAGCGAACCTAAAGTTATCCATAGAATATTTCAATGCTGTGCTTGGAATGGAGGCATTTTCTGGGTAAGTTTATGACTTACCACAACTGTTACATGTTATAGTTAATGCACTTGGATACCTTTTACCGACATTCTGTACTTATCAATAGCATCTTTCGACATAAAGGTCACTAAATGAGAATTTTGTGCCCGGTCCTTAACTACATAATTATGACTGATTTTTAAATAAGGTGCAACAAATCTCCATATTATCAAGACTATGTGCAGGGCTCAGCACACACATCGCTGGCTTAGAATGAGAGGGTCGTAAGTGCCACTTACGACCTTATAAGACTTATGCATATTTGAAATCTACACCATTATGTGACCATAAGGTGCTTCTTATGAGCCTAGTTTCATGAAAATCAGAACTTGTCATGAATTGACCAAAATGAAGTTGTAAAAGCTTGTTTTGGTAAATTTCCGACATTTTTTTCTTGTTTTCTCAATGAATTGATTTTGTAGTTACGACTTTCTCATTCTTTTTAATTGTTATTTGTTTATTATTAGTCCCCTACCGGTGAAACCGGAGGGGATTTATGGTTTGTGCTCCGTCAGTCCGTCACAAAAGTTTGTCCGGAGCATAACTTCAAACCTAAGCAAGCTATGGCTTTATAACTTTACATATGGATCTATAGATATCAATTAGGAGAAGTGCAGTGCGCAAGAACCATAACTCTGCCTTACATAATTTTTGAGTTATTCCCCTTTGTTAATTTTCATACTTAAATTTTGTCCGGACGATAACTCCATTACCAAAAGAGATATGATTTTGAAACTTTGCATGCGGATAGATATCAATTAGGAGAAGTGCAGTGCACAAGAACCATAACTCTGCCTTACTAAATTTTTGAGTTATTACCCTTTGTTGATTTTCATACTTAAATTTTGTCCGGAGCATAACTCCATTACCAAAAGAGATATGATTTTGAAACTTTACATATTGATAGATATCAATTAGGAGAAGTGCAGTGCACAAGAACCATAACTCTGCCTTCTTAATTTTTGAGTTATTCCCCTTTGTTAATTTTCATACTTAAATTTTGTCCGGACGATAACTCCATTACCAAAAGAGATATGATTTTGAAACTTTGCATGCGGATAGATATTAATAAGGAGAAGTGCATTGCACAAGAACCATAACTCTCCCTTGCTTAATTTTTGTTTTATTCCCCTTTGTTAATTTTCATACTTAAATTTTGTCCGGAGCATAACTCCATTACCAAAAGAGATATAATTGAAACTTTACATGAGGATAGATATCAATGAGGAGAAGTGCAGTGCACAAGACCATAACTCTCCCTTACTTAATTTTTGAGTTATTCCCCTTTGTTAATTTTCATACTTAAATTTTGTCCCAAGCATAACTCCATTACCAAAAGAGATCTGATTTTGAAACTTTACATGTGGATAGATATCAATGAGGAGAAGTGCAGTGCAGAAGACTATAACTCTGCCTTACTTAATTTTTGAGTTATTCCCCTTTGTTAATTTTCATACTTAAATTTTGACCGGAGCATAACTCCAATTCCAAAAGAGATATGATTTTGAAACTTTACATGTGGATAGATATCAATTAGGAGAAGTGCAGTGCACAAGAACCATAACTCTGCCTTACTTAATTTTTGAGTTATTACCCTTTGTTGATTTTCTTACTTAAATTTTGTCTGGAGCATAACTCCATTACCAAAAGAGATATGATTTTGAAACTTTACATGAGGATAGATATTAATGAGGAGAAGTACAGTGCACAAGAACAATAACTCTGCCTTACTTAATTTTTTAGTTATTCCCCTTCGTTAATTTTCATACTTAAATTTTGTCCGGAGCATAACTCCATTACCAAAAGAGATATGATTTTGAAACTTTACATGAGGATAGATATCAATGAGGAGAAGTGCAGTGCACAAGAATCATAACTCTCCCTTGCGTAATTTTTGGTTTATTACCCTTTGTTAATTTTTATACTTAAATTTTACAATTGGCTACCAGTAGGGGACTTTCATTGCTTGGCAATAGTCTTGTTTTATTTTGTTTCTTCTTTTCAGTGGACCTTATTGAAAATTGAACTGTCAAATATGTTATCCACAACAAATAAAGTGGTTATTATTCTTAGCCACCGATATAGAGATATGCTTGAATTCTATGTTTTATTGATTATTCTTACAGTTGAGTATCCTCCTGTTTAACTATGTATTGTTACCCAGTCTTCAATGGATGACACAGATTATCTCTGGTAAGTGTGTGCATCAAATTCTCTGTTTTTGAAATCGATGCTAACTTTGTATTCTTTGTTTTAAAATTGGTTCTAATTTTCTATTCTCCATTTTGAAATTGATGCTAACCATGTATTCTCTGTTTTGCAATTGATGCTAAATTTGTATTCTCTGTTTTGAAATTGATGCTAATTTTCTATTCTTTGTTTTGAAATTGATGCTAATTTTGTATTCTCTGTTTTGAAATTGATGCTTATTTTGTATTCTCTGTTTTGAAATTGATGCTAATTTTGTATTCTCTGTTTTGAAATTGATGCTAATTTTCTATTCTTTGTTTTGAAATTGATGCTAAATTTGTATTCTCTGTTTTGCAATTGATGCTAAATTTGTATTCTCTGTTTTGAAATTGATGCTAATTTTGTATTCTCTGTTTTGAAATTGATGCTTATTTTGTATTCTCTGTTTTAAAATTGGTGCTAATTTTGTATTCTCTGTTTTAAAATTGATGCTAAATTTGTATTCTTTGTTTTAAAATTGATGCTAAATTTGTATTCTCTGTTTTGAAATTGATGCTAACTATGTATTCTCTGTTTTGAAATTGATGCTAATTTTGTATTCCTTGTTTTAAAATTGATGCTAATTTTGTATTCTCTGTTTTGAAATTGATGCTAAATTTGTATTTTTTGTTTTAAAATTGATGCTAAATTTGTATTCTTTTTTTTAAAATTGATGCTAATTTTGTATTCTCCATTTTGAAATTGATGCTAAATTTGTATTCTCTGTTTTGAAATTGATACTAATTTTGTATTCTCTGTTTTGAAATTGATGCTAATTTTGTATTCTCAGTTTTGAAATTGATGCTAATTTTGTATTCTCCATTTTGAAATTGATGCTAACCATGTATTCTCTGTTTTGAAATTGATGCTGAATTTGTATTCTCTGTTTTGAAATTGATGCTGAATTTGTATTCTCTGTTTTGAAATTGATGCTAACTTTCTTTTCTCTGTTTTGAAATTGATGCTAATTTTGTATTCTCTATTTTGAAATTGGTTCTTATTTTGTATTTTCTGTTTTGAAATTGATGCTAATTTTGTATTCTCTGTTTTGAAATTGATGCTAATTTTGTATTCTCCATTTTGAAATTGATGCTAACCATGTATTCTCTGTTTTGAAATTGATGCTGAATTTGTATTCTCTGTTTTGAAATTGATGCTGAATTTGTATTCTCTGTTTTGAAATTGATGCTAACTTTCTTTTCTCTGTTTTGAAATTGATGCTAATTTTGTATTCTCTATTTTGAAATTGGTTCTTATTTTGTATTTTCTGTTTTGAAATTGATGCTCAATTTGTATTCTCTGTTTTGAAATTGATGCTAATTTTCTATTCTCTATTTTGAAATTGGTTCTTATTTTGTATTTTCTGTTTTGAAATTGATGCTAAATTTGTATTCTCTGTTTGAAATTGATGCTAATTTTGTGTTCTCTGTTTTGAAATTGATGCTAATTTTGTATTCTCTGTTTTGAAATTGGTGCTAATTTTGTATTCTCTGTTTTAAAATTGATGCTAATTTTCTATTCTATGTTTTGAAATGTATGCTTATTTTGTATTATTAAACATGTTTCCATGAAAAACTAGTTTTCCTGAAAATACTTGGGTATATCCAAAAGAAATGTCACTGATGCTGTAAAATCGTGTATAATGCCAGTAAAACCACAAATTTTTTCATACCGTAACTTCAGTCTAATTTAAATATAATGTCCAAATTTCACAAAAATGCAAAAAACAGTTCTTGAGATATCGCCGCAAGTCTGACGTCAACGACGTCACAATGACGTTACCCGGTACTTGTGGACACCTACTCATCCAGCAGAAATTTATCCCTGGTAATTTCTAACGACTCATAAACAATGCAGTCATTTCCACAACCTAAAAATATGTGCAACCCACCCGACACTTACTCTCTGCGAAATCAAATTAGTGTTAAGTGTCCTCTAGATAGTCCCACAGTAAAACAATTAACTCACCACATAATGATGGCAGATTTGAACGTCGAATTGTATGGACGGCGTTAAAAATACTCTAAGTGTTCTATTCGGATCTACTGCAAACCGTTCATATGACTCTCTATCGATAATGATTTGTTGATCCATGCCCCTTAAAAGTTTATACTACAGGTACACGAGAATATGTTGCCGCCGTGTGTAACTAAATATTCAGTAGGTGACTTTCATAACTTTTTAGGAAAAGTGCATTATTACGCACAGCGTCTTTTTGTCACAAATCTGCAGTGTTTTTGCTAAGTAATCAGTAAGTTGAAAATCTATTGCGAGTTACAAAAGAGAATGACGTTAATGAATTTTTAGCAACAGACCCAACACATTGGTTTCATCACGTCACGAAAGTATCGTCTGCTTTCGAGAATTTTTTTTATAAAAACGCATAAAGTAAAATCGTTATGATAATGAACAAATATCGTAATTTTCGTGTGCGGCGATATGACGTCATAGGTATATTTTAAAATTAACATATAATCCAATTATGAAAATAGAATAATGGAACACGTTGTTTATTAATCAGAATTGAATAGCTGAACATTTTGATATCAAGTTTTTGCATAGCGGCCTATTAACAAATAAACCACGGGAGGAGTGAAATTACTTTTGGATATACCCTCGTATATACCGGTAGATAGGGATAAAAATTCAACTTAATGCTTCAGTATGTTCATTTCTGACTGTTTGTTTGATTTGATCAAAACTGTTCAAGCTACGGAGTAGTGGTCAAGTGGAAAACACTCTTTGACTATGAAATGGTCTCTGTATCGTCATTCTTAACGTATAAACATTTATTGGCATCAAAAATATAAACATTTATAAGCATCAAAAGTACTTTTGACATAAAATGTTGTTGTCTTCTTGAAATATGTTCTCTCCTGTCGAAAATCCTTATTACATGTCACACCGCTATTATCCATGTATATCAATTTTCTATATATTCAATGCACCTGTTATTACTAGTATGTAATCTGTGTTGAAAATAAAGGTTATGTTCTGGCCTGAGATTTTCACATTACTTGATTTCAGACCCTAACTCTAATCTGGGTAGAATCTCAATTATAAGCTAAAATTTTTCATTTGAGATGCTTCTGAATATTAGGGTCTAGGACCTTATTCACCAACCTTGTAAAGTGTATATAGCTATATCTAACGGTCATTTAATGTCAAAATGATTACTTGCATCGTTTTTAGTATGATACTAGACTACCTTAATTGCAAACTAAAACTTTGGATGGGTTCCATGTACTTTGATTCAATTGTCGAAAAAGTAGACAATTCTTAAATAATTTCATATTAGGAACACTTTCGTATGAGAACGGACAATTTGCGTGTCCAATAAATCACAGAGACAGTTTCTGTTTATAGCTTAAGCGAAAAATGATCTAATGAATGAAAGCATAATTGTTTTTCAGTTTTTTGATTTTTTTAAAAAAAAATTGTCATTTATAGCTCAATGCACTTTAAGACTTAAACCCAGATTTAGACTTAAAATTGATATTAACATGTATAATCAATTCACTGCCATTTCTTTGCAATTCGATGGAACTATGTGAAATTTTATCTGATTATTTGTAATTACCAACTGAACATGTATACCAATTTATATCATATGCCTCCATAGCTCAGTGGTTAGTGCGATTGCAGTCTAATCCAGCGACCTGGGTTCAAATCCAGGTGGGGGTACATATATATGCCTGCCATGTTTCAGTAGAAATAAAGCAAATAAAGGCTATGCTCGGCATATCAAATTCTGTACATTTATAACAACATGAGAGAGAATAGAACATTTGACAATATAAAGTCTAAGTCTGAGTTTTAAACATACAATGTTTGTGAATAAGGCCCATGGTGATGTGATTGTTTTGTTATTTGCACAGGGTCATCAGAGACGGGGTTAATCTGGTCGTGGATGGGACCGATGTTACGTTGGACGTTCAGTGCATTATGGATACTACCGTTGTTTGTCATCAGTAAGATCGTCAACTGCTTCTGGTTTGCTGTAAGTCACGAGAAAATACTTCAATAAATAATTAGGACATAAAAGTGGACGAGTCTGTATTTCTAATATTAAATTGCAATTTAATCTTATGTAAATGACTTGTTTATATTCTTTTGAAAAAAAGCAAAAGAATCTTTCCCTAAAATGTATGGATCAAAGCACTAAAGCATAAATAATTTGTTTAAAATCATATTAAGTTTGCTGTAAGTTAGAAAATAGTTCAATTAATAATTGAAACAAAAAGTGCAGGTATGCATATTTCTAATACAGTAAAACTTTGTTAAGACGAGCAACGGTATTACTAGCTCCTGGCTTTTTTTTAGCAAATTTCAAAGTCTCGGCAAATATTTGAAGTTTAAAAGGAGCAGGTACTATAAGGGGTGGTTTTGGCCCAAATATTTTGGAAAAAATAAAATCTATGTTATGAAAGTTTTCTTTACAGAAAATGATAACCCCATATCTTGACAGTCATTTTATCATGTTTACACACATTAATATGAGCTGGATGACGTCATAAGGGGTCTCATTTGACCCCTAAAATGACAAAAATAGGCAATTTTTGTCAAAATATGGTCATAAAATGACATATTGCAATACGAGCACAGGCGTGTACCAAGACCAAATTTTAAACAATTGTTGAAAATCATATTATTTATGAATACAGAAAATATAAAGTTGGTACACGCCTGTGCTGATATCTAATTTTTAAAAATTAGTGAAAATAAGAAAATATTAAGTGAGAGTGTGAATTTTTGGAATCGGTATACTACAATGTCATTAGTTAAGTTATTTGAAAATAAATCACTATGGTATATGCAAATAAACGTCTAGTTTTATATATTACAACATTGTGTACGAGGCTTTAGCAAAAGAAACGCTATTTTGGGATAAAAGTGACATAATATGAAATAAAAGTGTGATTTTTTGGAATCGGTTCACTGCAATGTCATGAATCCCTTTATTTGAAAATTAATTGCTGTGGTTGTCGCATAGTAACCCAAAGTCTTAAGTTATACAAATTCCAGATTTAAATATTTCTGCAAACAAGGTATATTTTGGGGTAAAATTAACAAAATATGAAATAAAAGTGTGATTTTTGGAATCGGTACACTACAATGTCATAAATCATTATTTTTGAAAACTAAGTGCTGTGTTGGGTGCATAGTAACCCAAAGCCTAAGTTATACATATTCTAGTGTCAGATTTGTATACAAATGAGTTTTATTTTGGGGTAAAAAGCTCAAAATAAGAAATAAAGTGTGATTTTTTGGAATCGGTAGCCTGCAATGTCATTTGATATTTTATGTGAAAATGCATACCCGTCGTGGATGCATAGTAACCCAAATTCTAAGTTAGATAAATTCCTGATTCAGATATTTCTTCAAACAAGGTGTATTTTGGGGTAAAATTAACAAAATATTAAATAAAAGTGTGATTTTTTGGAATCGACACACTGTAATGTTAATAATAATGTTACTTGATGATTAATCAATGAAAAAGATGCATGGTAACTTACAGTTTATTTAAGCCAAACTCAAATGTTTCAATATACTTTATTGTGGAATATTTTGGGGATAAAATAAGAAAATATGAAATAAAAGTGTATGAATAATAAATGAAATTTCCATGTGAATCGTTTATTTTTGCATATTTATTAATTTGTGTAAATGGTTGCTATGGCAACAGAAGCACAGAAAGTGGTAACAACAGTAAAAATATATCACACACAAATGTATATGTTATATATTGAATAATACTTCAGAAAAAAATACATGGAAACACAAATTATTGCAAATTTAGTAAAAGTAAAAAATGGTTGCCATGGAAACAAAAACTAACTTTTTTAAAATTAAAATGAGGAAATCCTGATATTCAAGTACATGACTTCCTATGGTCACTTTTTCGTTCAAATAAGAAGAAAAACACAGATTGTTGCATATTTGAGAAATTAGAAAAAACGGTTGCTATGGCAACATACAGTGAACAGAAAATATGTAAAATACCAAAATCGTTTACTGGAGGGTATATATCTTTCATTTAGAGAAATTTCATTAAAATCGTGCATTGGGCCAAAAACACCCCTTATAGTACCTGCTCCTTTCATGTCTTAAATTCACAAAATAGTCAAGTTTTGAAATACTGTATTGGAATAATGACATATCGAAGTGACTTTGTGTATTATTATAGTAAAACAATGAAATATTGAAGTGAACTTGTATTTTATCGTAGGATATTGCTGACAGTGCTTACAGAAAGTCGAGAGGTCGACCACAGTTACCAAACATCAGCTTGTTTTTTGCAGACATGTTATTTAGTTTGGTCATTCAATTTTTTTTCCTGATTCAGGTAAGCATGTTGATATTTTATTATGTCCCCTATCTTTGATTGATGACAGGGTATATTGCTTTGCACATGTCGGTCTGTCAAAAGACTCAAGAAAGCTTTGTCCTAGGATCTTCAAACTTTACATGGAGGTTGGTCAGCAACAGTAGATGAGCCCTGTTGATGTTGAGGTCAGTAGGTCAAGGTGACTTTTACCATATTTTAAGACCAAATGGTTTTTGTTCAATAACTTGTGAATGCTTTGCTCTAGGATCTTCATACTTTACATTAATGTTGGCCAGCAATAGCAGATGACCTGTAACAATTTTGAGGTCATTTAGGTCAAAGGTCACTGTGACCTTTACCATTTTCAACCATCGAGTTCATACGTTGGTATCAGCCATTAAACACATACCTCATATAAAACTTACAAATAATATTTTAAAAAGAGCTAAATTTAATTTCCTTCGTGTGAACTTTGCAAAAAATATGTTGGCAGTTTTAAGTGTATTGTCATTTAGTTTTTCCTGATCTTTTTTCGTTTTTTTTTCTCATTATCAATGAAAGTATTTGTGTGGCACACATGTAGGCCTAGAAATTGGTGTGATTATTATACCCATCATATTGACAACAGTTAATAAAAATAATAATAATAATAACGTCTTTATTTTCGGTGGATAACATAATTGGTGAACCAATTTTCATTATGGTCCACAACAATAATACAAATGAACAAGTAGAAACATTGTGTCCAAAAAGAAAGTATACAGTTTCGGGGTATTTTTATCAACGCTTAATGTTCTGCTACCGCAATGAAATTTTGCACATGGATAGAAAAAAGATGCAAGTTTCTGGTACCAGTTTGAAAATTGTCACTCGAATAATTTTTAAAACATGTCAATTTCCCAAAAATATCTTATTTTGATGTGACGTCATTTTGACGTAAATT
Organism: Spisula subtruncata; assembly: GCA_963678985.1. Taxonomy (NCBI): domain Eukaryota; kingdom Metazoa; phylum Mollusca; class Bivalvia; order Venerida; family Mactridae; genus Spisula; species Spisula subtruncata. The sequence goes on from OY787668.1 coordinate 1,801,754, forward strand.
ACGGCTTTTTCACAATTTCTGTCTGTCGCATGCTTCCGGGTTTGCGCACAGTCTTTAAAAGTGTTGGGTTACATTTGCACAGATTTCTACAAACTGGTCTTCTTAAATTTCATTTTGGATGTTGATCAGAAGCAAACTTGTATATATTCGCATTTAATTGTGCAGAAGCGATCTCGGATAGCCCAAAAGAAAAAAATCCACATGAATTAAGACCCGGGTTGTGGGCGGGCCATTCCATTCTGCAGTGGAATTCGCTAGAAATTATTTTGACACCAAAGGTTTCTTGTAATTCACCCCTGGCTCAATTTGCATGAACCATACAACATTCAAAACAAAGGATTCGCTGCGGAGTTTCGAAAGAACTTGCTTAACAAAGGCAAGTAACACAATGGGTTTACTTCGTTCTATTTTGTTGTCGAAATCTCAAGTAAATAGCACATTAAAAGCCAACAAACATGCCCATGCCCGTGAGACACATCATAACTATAATATCAGTTTAAAAATTTGTGAAATATAAAGCAAATTTTCCAAGAATGCATGCAAGACAGGAAACACCAGAAATACAGAAACTGTGAAAACGTTGTAAATAGCGTCAAAATGACGCCACGGACAGAATACGGTAATTTTAGAAAATTTATATTTTCAAAAAAATTATCCAAGTTACAAGTTTTAAACTGATGCCTGATAAAAATTTCATCTTTTGACTCACCATGTGCTGAATTTCTTTGCGATAGCGAAACGTCAAGATTTTATTAAAATACACTGAAACTGTATTCTTTCTTTTTGGACACCCTGTACAAAGAAAATATTTACAACAATACATATTTCAAATTACACTATTGCTAGTGTACATATTGACACCTAAATCAGATGTTTAGGTGTATTTCAGTCATTGTATATTATGTAACAACACTTTTGTTATCATAAAGTAAAATCATCACTAAAATGTATATGTAATAACAGATTTGTTTATTATATAATGTATCGACAGTAACTATGAAGCACCAGTATATTTCCACTGTAAATAGTTGCTTTTAAATGAGGAAAGTGTCCTATCGGTTTGCACTGATTTTGGAAGGTTATTCCATAGTTTTGCACCCGAGTAGTAGAAGGATTTCCTTGTGAATTCAATTCTTGGCTTTGGAACATGAAGTATATTTTGTACTGATGATCTTAAGTTGATATTATGTCTGTCGGACGTGTATTGAAATATGTATGTTAAGCATAATTCCAGAAAAATTCACTGCTAAATCTACCATTATGATCTTCCTAGGTGTCCAGCAACAAACTACTGTAAAATCATAAATTTTCGTGGGGGATTTTGTAAAATCTTAAATTTTCTTGGGGGTTTTGGAAATTTTATTTAGAGAGCCTCTGGCAAGCTTAATAATATTTCCAAAACGAGTTTAATATAAATATATCAATTGACAACGAGTGATAGATTCTTTATATCATATGACACTAAAAACGCAAAATACGCATTGACTTATTGGAAAAATTCAATACCTTATACTTCATGTGGTGCGTATAACTTTATACGTACTGGCTATACTAACCTGGATACAAGGACAGTCATGTGATATGCCGAGCATAGCCTTTATTTGCTTTATTTCTACTGAAACATGGCAGGCATATATATGTACCTCCACCCGGATTTGAACCCGGGTCGCCAGATTAGACGACAAGCGCACTTACCATTGAGCTACGGAGGCACATTATGTTATATAACGTAATACTATTATACTGGTATAATGTGATTTGTTATTTCAGGGAACTATTGCCATATTTTTGCCACTTCCTGCAGTCAGTCATTGTATTAGTGTGTTACATATGAGTCTACTCTATGCATTGTATGCATTTGAATATAAATGGATAAACATGGGTAAGCAGTTTTTGGCTAATACTTTTATTTTATTAAAAGACATTGAAAAATCAAACAGGGTGGGCTGCACTCAACCGTAACATCACTTTTATATAAAGAATACAACTACAGTAAAACTTCATTATCTTGAGGACTAATTGGGACAAGCCAAATGATCGAAATAAACCGGAAGCCCAACATAGTGGTGTGATATAATTTTACAGCATATATTTAGCCAATTCGTTTGGACTTTGAAATTTGCTTGAAATTAACCACAGGGGTGTGGAATTCCAGTGTCCGACTTGTCCGACTTGCCCGACTTGGGCTTTTTGAGCTGCGGGCAACTGGATTTTTCCTTCCAGCTTACCCATGGGCATGTGCAAAATTAACATGAGAAAATAATATTTTGTGTCCTATTTCACCAAAATCCCTTAATTCTGACTGAAAATGATTTAGTGTCAGGTACACAATAGGCTACTCTCAAGTTTGACAAAATGAATTGATGAAACTGAAATGTGGTAGCATTTTGTGTTCTCCTGGGCAAGTAGATTTAATCTTTGGGCAAGTGGAATTTTCAGTCCAACGTGCCTATGGGCAAGTGAAAAATTTGAGGATTTCCACACCCCTGAACCTGTTGCTCATAATAATGATGCTCGTCTTAACAAAGTTTTACTGTACTAACTTCTAAGTCTAAGTGTGTCTTAAGTGTTGCATATACAGTCAACCCGGTATATAAAGACCCCTCATTCATGGTAACAACAAAAGATGTCACTGGATTCATTGTTGATATAGATAAATTAATATCTTTCTTGAAAATGAGAGTTGAAATTTGTGGTCTTTTTCAGACAAGTGGTCTTTGACTCAGGGCTTTCACTAGGTTTCAAAACCCAAGAGTCATGATTCTTGGCCCCAAAATTCCAAGAGTCAAAATGACTCTTGACATCAAATTTCTAAGAGTCGATTCAAAATACATAGTGGATTTGTATCCGCTACATGCTTATTTTGTTTTATTCATAGCCACTGACCTTGTCATAAATTCACTTTATAAACAAGTATTTCTTGTTTACCTTCATCTTTCTGCTAAAAAACAGAAGAGTGAGAAGTAATTAGTACAAACTGAGCCTTCAAAGGAAATGCCCACACAATCTATGTCATTTAAAGTTTACTCATGTATGTCCACATTTTACTCATATGGGTAATCAGGCAATTCCCAATCACTAATCAACACTGCTTATTCGTTCAAATTTACAAACATTGTGGCCTTTTATGTTGATTCTTTGGACAGTGTACACTACTGTACATACGATACAGGTTTTATTGTCACTCCAAAACCGAAAGTAATTTCCGCACAATGCATGCCTTTAATGGATCCATTTATGTATCACAGATCATCTTATTTACGAAAGGGTACTGGTAGGTTGTGATATTAATCACAGTGTTGCCATAGAAACCTGGAAAAGGTCTGGGAAAATTCTCTGAAGGAAACATGTGCAAAATATCAGGCCTGCGATCTCCCGAAGTATCTCGAACAGAATTCTCATCTCAAATTGAGATTTTGCTTAAATCAGAGTCTGAATTTGCTATGAATCTGATGTTTGAGCCGTGTATATGTTGCTGAAATAAACTCAGAATGATATTTTGTGTTTTGTGATGACAATTTTTAGCTAAGCTTCCCCTAGAACTAACCTCAAAGACACATGGCAATATTTGAGATGAGATTTAGCTTGGATTGAGATCTTTCAGGAGATTAGGCCAGGGAATTATCTGGAAATTTTCTTGTTGAGCCATTCTGTACCAGCATGAAAAACTGTGCTACGCAGATAAATGTTTGACTGTAACCATACTTAGATTGAGTTATGGGCCTCGTTAAATTTTTTTTTGTAAAAGGATAACCATGTTGCTGTGTTATGAATACATTTTTTGGTTCCAACAAATATAATGTACCGGTACTTCAAAGATTCACCTAACCAACTGGCTCTATTGAAACAGACTATAATTCCTCTTCCAACGCATCTCCAAGGCCAATGCATTAACTTCTTGGCAACCAAACATATTTATCTAGGTCTGATACCCATATGCAGGGATCTGGAGTTCCTGTGTCATACTTGAGCTTTTTGACTTGTGGATTTTTCCATCCAGCTTGCCCATCAGCAAGTGCAAAATGACCATGAGATAAAAGTATTAAGTGTCCTATTTTACCTAGACACTTAAAGTGTATAGAGCTATATCGGATGATATTTTTTAACAAAGTTTCAAAAACTGAAAAACAATTATGCTTTCATATCCATTAGATCATTTTTCGCTTCAGTTTTAACAGAAACTCTCTGTGTGATTTATTTGACATGCAAACTGTCCATTTTCATACGAAAGGGTTCTAGAACACCCTATGAAATTATAAGAACCGTCAATTTTTCGACGATTGAATCAAAGTACACGGAACCCATCCTAAATTTTAATTTGCAATTAAGGTAGTCTAGTATCATACTAAAAACGATGCAAGTAATTATGTTGACATTAAATGACTGTTAGAATATAGTGCTATACACTTTAATGATAATCCTGACTAAAACTGATTTAAATATCACATATAGCTTGGCTATTTTGACCTGACCTTTATGCAAGAATATATTATAAGGTTCTTGATTTGAATATACATGTATCAATTTCCGCAAGCAAATTGTGCACTATCAGTATTTCAGATTTGTGTTTGTATTATATCTCGGGTGTCTTCGTGATACTCCCCGATTATGAAAACATACAATCGGAGATGTAAACGTAGACAATATATCGACTGTTAAATTAAACTAATCAATAGGTCAGGCTCATGTCAATGTGGCCAAGCTAATCACCATACTATCAAGCTTGGCTAGATAAATGAATTATTGAACCCGAAATTTTGTTGCTTTTTGTGTTTTCCTGGGCGAATAGATTGAATCTTCAGGCAAGTGAATATTTCAGTCTAACTTGCCCATGGGCAAGTGAAAAAGGTAAGGATTTCCACACCCCTGCCATAATTCTGTGATTTGTCTACAGCTTACATGAATACTATTTTGTTTTACCATTTCAGGTTGGGTATTACACGAGAGATTGACTCATATTGAGTCTTGTTGGCCATATTTCTTTGGTTTCGGGTTACCGATGGCGATCCTTACATCTCTACCGTCATCATCGATTGTATGGTTAGTATGTTTAGTCTGTAGGTAAAGCTGGACCATATTGACACGCTCCTTTCATCTTCTGGTCACAGGTGCTTGGCATGTCGATATGACCCCCATGGCTCCTCTACAACCCCCCCCAAAAATTTAAAAAATTATAGAGATTTGATATATTCAGGGTGGGGGTTGTAGAGGGGCCATGGTGGTCATATTCACATGCCAAGCACTTATGCTTCTTGATTTGAAACTTGACAGGGCTATGGTACACTGATAATACATGATGAATGTCTGAAATAATAAGCTGTTCCTCAACCTTAAAGGGACTAAACTCCATTTCGAGTTTTTGTATACATTTTAATCACAAAACTATGTTTAACGAATACATAAAATATTCTTACAATTTACATTACGATCAAACAAATCAGTCAATCAATCAAATCAGTCAATCACATCAATCAATAATCAATTAATTGTCAAATCAGTCAATCAATTCAATCATCAAATCAGTCAATCAATCAATCAATCAATCAATCAAATAAGTCAATCAAATCAGTCTATCCAATCAATTGATCAATCAATCAATCAAATCAGTCAATCACATCAATCAAGTCAGTCTATCAAATCAATCAATAATTAATTAATTGTCAAATCCGTCAATCATCAAATCAGTCAATCAGATCAGTCAATCAAATCAGTTAAGCAATGTTTATCTTACAGTTGTATTACTTAGGTCCTATCACTTTGATTATGATTACATTTATTAAACAAACTGAATCACTGAAACCTTCCATTAACGTATCTTACATTACGTTTGTATGCATGATTTTATTTATCCTCGCCACACGATATTCAATATGTAGGAGGCACCCAGAAGAGTGTTAGGTTTTGGGGGATAGTGCAGATACAGGTGGTGTACTTGTTCCTGAGACACCACTGGTTCTTTGATATGCCAATTGTATAGTCCCCAAACATAGGACCAAGGTTTAAAGTCTCATCCGAAAGTCTATTAGTAAAATTTAGTTGCTCATCCCGGGATTCGAACCCACAACCCTGAGATCAGTAGTTGCGTGCTCTACCGACTGATCTTAGCCGGCTGACAAGCAGTAGATGAACAAGTACTGTCTTATATCTAGTTCTTATTGACTAATTAGTAATTACATTGGTTTATTTGTATCTAGCAGAGAGCGTGTACACAGATATCATACTTGGATATCCTCCCTCTACAATCAGTCTAGAATGTTCATGATCATACACAGCACAATGTGTATATGTTCGTCCATCTTTACAGTCAATCAACTTGCCAACTTGTTTTCCATCTTTGTCCATCTGAGCAAATATACCTGAGTAATACCACCCACCAGCCAGACAAATACCACCAGGTAGTACACATACTGGCCATGTATAACCAACACCTGATAGCGAGACTTTCTGTTTTAATGTTCCACTCTTGTCTAAAATAATCAAACCTTTGTTCCAGTCAGTGACGTATACATCTTGTGTGTTCTCACTCAGTGCAATCTGCCGACACGCTGAGAATATCTTCTCACCATTTGTATCTGTATCATATGTTCTCAGGTTATTTCCTGTTTTACTGTACACACCCACTTTATTTTCCTCACATGCAAATATTTCCTCTGTACCAGCCTCATATGTCATACCAAATCCACCGCCATCAAGTGTGAATGATGACGTTAGTTGCATAGTCTGACCGACTGATACAAACTGTACAATTCTCCTGCCCTCTATTCTCACAGCTACTTCATGATTGTCAATCTCACAAACTGCAACTGGTTGTCCTGGTAACTCTATCTCGTCTTTAAATTGCAAATTGGAATTGAATCGTTTCAGTTTGTTTTTAGAACAGTCGGCTAAAAGTAAGTGTTTTGTGGATGTATAGCACATATCAAATACTTCACCACGCTGCTGTACCTTTGACTGGAACGTTGCCTTATACTCTGCTACCTGAGCCTTTGTGTCATTGTCTAACTGACTCACCTGTGACTCTGGGTATTTCTCCTGGCGCTCCTGGTCTACCTTATCTTCTAACTGACCCAATGATTTCATCCCTAACACACATTTCTTCAACGTCTCGTTAAAGCGGAATAGAATTTCTCTCGGTTTCCAGTCCTTTGTCAGAGCTTGTAGAAGCATTTTGCCATCCTCTATTACAGTCACATTGGTCTTGGCATGGATGAATAATTCCTCATCATCAGCTTGGTCTAGTTTGTCGACGCATTCTGTGTTTGCGACTGTAACGGCATCCAAGGCTTCTATATCAGTTTCCAGGACGGTCTTGTGTTGTCCATGTATAGAACGTATTTCCGTTCTAGAGATGTTGGCCAGCTCTTTAACCTTTGCAATAACTTCCTCTTCATACTGGTCTACATTTTCTAAAAGTTCCATTTTCTGTTTACCGATACCATCTAGATTGTCGTCACGTTTCTGTTTCACTTGTTTACATTGGACCAGATTCTCAGTCAGCGCTTCTTGGAACTTTTTCATATCAGGACTGGATTTGAAATCCTTGGCAGCTGTAGTAATTGATACAGTTGTACATGATCTAAAAATAGAACAGATTATCTAAATGGACCTCATTTACACACATCAACTCTATATATAGCTAGGCTATTTTGACCTGAGCCTGGCCTTTATGCAAGAATATATTACAAAGTTCTTGCTTTGAATATATCAATTTCCGCAAGCAAATTATGAAATATCAGCATTTTAGATTTGTGTTTGTATTACATCTCGAGCATCTTCGTGATGCTCTCCGATTATGAAAACATACAATCAGTGTTGTAAACGTAGACAATATATCGACTGTTTAATTACGGTAATCAATAGGTCATGCTCATGTCAATGTGGCCAAGCTATACTAGTACAAGTGATTAAGTTTGTGACGTGAAATCTTCATAATTATACAGTGACCATCAAAAGTAAGTTCTGGTATACAAAGGTTATTTCTCCATTTACTTGCCTGTATAATACTATTTGCAGAACAAATAGGCGCGCACCAATATTTTTACAGACCAGGATTTTTTTTTGTTTATTAAGTGTTAAGACAATACCTAGATTGCTACCATAGATGTAATTTTTTCTTCTTCTGATTTTCGAGGTAAGTTGGTCATAAAAAGACCCCATGGTTATTTTAATTTTGAACATGTTCATCTTTATTTCTATGTCACTATTTACTCATTTAGTAACTGGAACTTACCAATAAAAAGTTATCGGTCAGTTATCAGAACTTTCAGAATGCCCCTCGTACAAACCCAGCAGTATGTATACTTGTAGTCGGGTGTATAGGATTTAATAACAAATAGGGGAGAAACTTGTGTAAGCAGTCGGCTAGCCCAGTCGGAAGAGCATTCGTCCTGTTAGCGAACGTGTCCCAGGTTCGAGCTCCGGTTTGGTTTCGCATTTATCTTCCCCTGTTACATACTTAATTTAAATTATAGCTTGGCTATTTTGTCCTGAACCTGACCTTTATGCAATAATATATTACAAGGTTCTTGCTTTGAATAAATCAATTTCCGCTAGCAAATTGTGCAATATCAGTATTTCTGATTACATCTCGAGCGTCTTTGTGATACTCCCCGATTATGAAAACATTCAATCGGTGTTGTAAACGTAAGCAACATATCGACTGTTAAAATATGCTAATGGAAAGGTCAGGCTGGTGTCAAATTAGCCAAGCTATAGTAATACAATAGTAGTTTAAACATGTACTTTATAATACTATATTTTACCTGTGTTTAACTACCACACATGTTCCGCAGCAAACTTTGTTGTGGCCCTTGCAGTATGTATCAATCGGTTTTCCGGGATGTGATCTACAACTCAACCTGCTAGAAGATATGGCTGGATCCTCGCTGGAAAACTCATGTTGAACCCCTCTCTGTTTGCTCCTAGCCTCGTCCTCCACATCAATGGTGTCAGAAATGTTTACATCGTTCACTTGATGTGACTTTAGTGATGGTAGTTTGTGACATTTCACACACCCTGCACAGAAATATGACTCACAGTCCACACAATAATGTCTAGCCACTGTATTCCGTCCATCATCTAAACACAGAGAACAGCAAGCATATTTAACGTCCTCTCCACTTGCCATTTTGGGGGCGTACTGTTATCATTACTGCATCATGGGATTGAAATCATACTGCACACTTACATATTGGTTTTCATTTTTCAAAAAAAAATGGCCCACATAGATTGAGTACTGTAAATTTTAAATCATTAATTTTTCGTGGGGGATTAAATTTCGTGGATTTCTTGGTTCTCCTTCTCTAACAAAATCAAAACCCATCAAACAAACTTTTTATGCCCCCGGAACCGATGGTTCGGGGGCATATTAAAATCGCACCGTCCGTCCGTCCGTACGAATGCACCGGTAGTTGTGGGGTGTGGAACAATAGGCTATTTTAAGATTCCATTCATTCCGTCACTTGTGGGGTGCAAAATGCTACTTGTGGGTTGCAACCAAACAAAAGAAAGAACAAAAGAAAACCCCACAAATACCGTCTCATGAGTACGTCCGTCCGGATTCGTTTCCGCTCAATAATTCAAGCAGTGTTTATCCGATCTTCACCAAACTTCATGAAAATGTGTAAGGCCATGAGATCTAGGTCAAGTTCGATAAACAGTCAAATTGACCTAGCTGCTTCAGAGTTACGGCCCTTGACACATAGAAAAATGGCGTTTTTTTTGGTTTCCGCTCAATAACTCAAGCATTTGTCATTGGATCTTCACCAAACCTCATGAAAATGTGAAAGGCTACGAGATCTAGGTCAGGTTTGATAACCAGTCAAATTGACGTAGCCACTTTAGAGTTACGGCCCTTGACACATAGAAAAATGGCGGTTTTTTTGGTTTCCGCTCAATAACTCAAGCATTTGTCATCGGATCTTCGTCAAACCTTTTGAAACATGAAAAGGTGTACGGCCATAAGATCTAGGTCATGTTAGATAACAAGATTTCAAATTGACCTACACGCTTTAGAGTTATGGCCCTTTACACAAAGAAAAATATGTCAATATCACATTTGCCCAATATATTATGACACATCTGTGACGGTGCTGATATCTTAACGTTACGTTACTATCAAAGCATGCACGGGGGCATGTGTCGTCCTATGGAGACAGCTCTTGTTGACTGTTTTATTTAATACCTGAAATGCAAAATCCATGTATCAATATCCCATCGAAATGGTATTTTTTACAAAAAAAACCCATGAAATTTTGTCCCATGGAAATTAAATGATTTTACAGTATTGTCATTAGATAGTGTTTTATCTTGATGGTTGTTCAACTGTAGATAACTGTATGTATACATATTAAAAGTAATTGGGGCATAGATATAGCTTGGCCAATTTGACAAGAGCCTGCATGATCTTTTGATTAGCGTAATTTAAAGTCGATATATTGCCTACGTTTATAACACCGATTGTATGTTTTCATTATCAGGGAGTATCACGAAGACGCTCGAGATGTAATACTAACACAAATTTGAAATACCTATATTGCACGATTTTCTTGTGGAAATTGATATATTGATATATATTGATTTTATTCTTTCATAAAGGTCAGGCTCAGGTCAAAAAAGCCAAGCTAAACATTGTTTCAACTTGAGTCTAATTGATACATGGGAATATCTAGGACGCTTATTAAATTGAAAGATTACAGGACAATATAATGTTTACTTGTATAATTATGAGATAGCATTGTTGCTGGGCTATCATTAGTCTGGCCACCCGACTAGATAATATATTTTATCAATCAAATAACATAACATTTTTCAATTTTCGCTAGATTTTATTTTGGGCTTGAATATCTATGTTTGAGGGTGCAAAGGGAAATAATTTCATGAGAAAAGAGTAGATTGAGGAGTTGTCTTTCTAAACATAGGGTATGTTAGACAGACTTAAGGCTAAGATGTGATTCAGATTGTTCAAATTACTATCAATAAGATTATGATAAATTATTAACATAGAAATTATTAAAGAGGCATTCCCTATAACTTGCATATTTTTTTCCTACTATCACATTAAATGAGCTAAATGTACAAAGCACTATCAATTATATGTATATATCATAATTTGTCAGAAGAAATTGTACGCAAATATGTCTCTATAATGTCTAAAATATATTTAAATCAACCAATAATAATTTATTGCTTCCATCGATTTATTATTATGTGGTCAAAGTGACTATTTTGGCTCGTTACGGAAATATGTTTTCATTCTTTCGTCTGTAATTAGTGTGGAAAATTTGAGGAATTTATTCTCATTTAATGTATGATATTCCAGAATCGATTTAAACGATCAAGGTTATTGGGAACGCCTCTTTAAGTGTTGTTTAACCAACTGCCAATCTGTTTGAATTCTCTTGGAGGAACCTCTTAGGTTATAACACCTTAATTAAGTTAAGAAAATAAATTTGTATGTGGAACCACAGACCTAAGGAATTGTGTCACGAACGACAGTTTTTACTTGGGCATCCATTCAATATAGTGTATAATTGACAGGTTTGCAACGTTTCAGGTTGGATTCCATTGTCAATATCAAAACAACATGACAATGGCTTCCAACCCTGAACGGCACATCTTGAATGTACCTGATACTGTAACTTAAATAAGACTACAGGTATATATTTTGATTGTTTTGTGTGAAATGGGCATAATTAGATCTGACCAAAACCATTTTCTGGACGGTTTATGCGTTAAATGGTATAATCATGTAGGGGCGGACTGAGACGTATCAAACCTGTTCTTTTATCTAATGAATGGGTGAAAATTTGTCATTTTTTGTTGTTGTTTTTTTTGTAATATAATTTCTTTGGCCTGTGGTGGAATGAACAGCAGATATATCGATGTCTTAGAATTAGAAGGTCGTAACTACCAAATCGATATTTTGAGAAAACACGGAAAAACTGTCTGACATTTACTCTTTACTTATGGTAAAACAAACTTTTACAACTTCATTTTGGTCAACGTGACAAGTTCAGATTTTTATGAAAATGGGCTCATAAGAAGCGCCTTGTGATGCTTATTCTAAATATGTATGAATCTTAAAAGGTCGTAAGTGGCAATTACGACCTTCTAAGTCTAAGCCATCGTTATGATTATCAAATAGAATGATTACCCATGTTTCTGCCTTCATCATTGCATGATAATTTGTGTCATTCTTTTTGAACATGAAATAAAGCACTATGAGTCCAGTGCATGTCAAACCTATAGTGAATAGGTAGGCACACTTTTGTTATTACTGAAATAATGATCATCTTAGTTTGTTGAAATTCCTGAAATTCTGCTAATTGAATAAGAAATTATTCTTTAGTCTCCAAACAGTTTTCAACTGGAGGGGATAGGTTTGCCCTCCATCTGCTCCATCTGTTTCCATCCAATAAATTCTGAATCCTTCCATTATAGCTGAAAAGTTTACAAATGAACTGGTCAGGCACTTGGGAATTGCTTGCAAGTCTTAATTACTGTAAAATCAATTAATTTCGATGGATCAAAATTTTGTGGTTTTGTAAAAAAATCCATTTCTATGAGACTTAAATTCATGAAATTTGCATTTCAGGTAAAAAATACAAGGGTTAAAATTCATGTTCGATGGGATTTGATTTAGTGGTTGAAGGTGAATCATGAAAACCATGAAAACAAATCTCCATGAAAATTAATTATTTTACAGTACTTGCTTATATTACTAATACATGAATATGTATATATTTCAGTGGCTGTGTATTCTCCATACTCTTTCCAGTATTCATTGTCAGTGCTAACGAAGCTGTAGATAAACAGCAACAATTGTAAGTATTGTGTCATGTTTTCCATACTGTTTCGAGTATTCATTGTTAGTGCTAACGAAGCTGTAGATAAACAGCAACAATTGTAAGTATTGTGTCATGTTTTCCATACTATTTCCAGTATTCATTGTCAGTGCTAACGAAGCTGTAGATAAACAGCAACAATTGTAAGTATTGTGTCATGTTTTCCATACTGTTTCCAGTATTCATTGTCTGTGCTAACGAAGTTGTTGATAAACAGCAACAATTGTAAGTATTGTGTCATGTTTTCCATACTGTTTCCAGTATTCATTGTCAGTGCTAACGAAGCTGTAGATAAACAGCAACAATTGTAAGTATTGTGTCATGTTCTCCATACTGTTTCCAGTATTCATTGTTAGCACGAAGCTGTAGATAAACAGCAACAATTGTAAGTATTGTGCCATGTTCTCCATACTATTTCCAGTATTCATTGTTAGTGCTAACGAAGCTGTAGATAAACAGCAACAATTGTAAGTATTGTGTCATGTTTTCCATACTATTTCCAGTATTCATTGTCAGTGCTAACGAAGCTGTTGATAAACAGCAACAATTGTAAGTAGTGTGTCATGTTCTCTATACTATTTCCAGTATTCATTGTTAGTGCTAACGAAGCTGTAGATAAACAGCAACAATTGTAAGTATTGTGTCATGTTTTCCATACTATTTCCAGTATTCATTGTTAGCACGAAGCTGTAGATAAACAACAACAATTGTAAGTATGGTGTCATGTTTTCCATACTATTTCCAGTATTCATTGTTAGTGCTAACGAAGTTGTAGATAAACAGCAACAATTGTAAGAATGGTGTCATGTTTTCCATACTGTTTCTAGTATTCATTGTTAGTGCTAACAAAGCTGTAGATAAACAACAACAATTGTAAGTATTGTGTACTGTTTTCCATACTATTTCCAGTATTCATTGTTAGTGCTAACGAAGTTGTAGATAAACAGCAACAATTGTAAGAATGGTGTCATGTTTTCCATACTGTTTCTAGTATTCATTGTTAGTGCTAACAAAGCTGTAGATAAACAACAACAATTGTAAGTATTGTGTACTGTTTTCCATACTATTTCCAGTATTCATTGTTAGCACGAAGCTGTAGATAAACAACAACAATTTTAAGTAGTGTGTCATGTTTTCCATACTGTTTCCAGTATTCATTTTTAGCACGAAGCTGTAGATAAACAGCAACAATTGTAAGTTTTGTGTACTGTTTTCCATACTATTTCCAGTATTCATTGTTAGCACGAAGCTGTAGATAAACAACAACAATTGTAAGAAGTGTGTCATGTTTTCCATACTGTTTCCTGTATTCATTGTTAGCACGAAGCTGTAGATAAACAGCAACAATTGTAAGTATTGTGTACTGTTTTCCATACTATTTCCAGTATTCATTGTTAGCACGAAGCTGTAGATAAACAACAACAATTGTAAGTATTGTGTCATGTTCTCAATACTATTTCCAGTATTCATTGTCAGTGCTAACGAAGCTGTAGATAAACAGCAACAATTGTAAGTATTGTGCCATGTTCTCCATACTATTTCCAGTATTCATTGTTAGTGCTAAGAAGCTGTAGATAAACAGCAACAATTGTAAGTATTGTGTCATGTTTTCCATACTGTTTCCAGTATTCATTGTTAGTGCTAACGAAGCTGTAGATAAACAGCAACAATTGTAAGTATTGTGTCATGTTTTCCATACTGTTTCCAGTATTCATTGTTAGCACGAAGCTGTAGATAAACAGCAACAATTGTAAGTATTGTGTCATGTTTTCCATACTGTTTCCAGTATTCATTGTTAGCATGAAGCTGTTGATAAACAGCAACAATTGTAAGTATGGTGTCATGTTTTCCATACTGTTTCCAGTATTCATTGTTAGTGCTAACGAAGTTGTTGATAAACAACAACAATTGTAAGTATGGTGTCATGTTCTCCATACTGTTTCCAGTATTCATTGTCAGTGCTAACGAAGCTGTAGATAAACAGCAACAATTGTAAGTATTGTGTCATGTTTTCCATACTGTTTCCAGTATTCATTGTCAGTGCTAACGAAGCTTTAGATAAACAGCAACAATTGAAAGTATTGTGTCATGTTTTCCATACTATTTCCAGTATTCATTGTTAGTGCTAACGAAGCTGTAGATAAACAGCAACAATTGTAAGTATTGTGTCATGTTCTCCATACTGTTTCCAGTATTCATTGTCAGTGCTAACGAAGCTGTAGATAAACAGCAACAATTGTAAGTATTGTGTCATGTTTTCCATACTGTTTCCAGTATTCATTGTCAGTGCTAACGAAGTTGTAGATAAACAGCAACAATTGTAAGTATTGTGTCATGTTTTCCATACTGTTTCCAGTATTCATTGTCAGTGCTAACGAAGCTGTAGATAAACAGCAACAATTGTAAGTATTGTGTCATGTTTTCCATACTGTTTCCACTATTCATTGTCAGTGCTAACGAAGCTGTAGATAAACAGCAACAATTGTAAGTATTGTGTCATGTTTTCCATACTGTTTCCAGTATTCATTGCCAGTGCTAACGAAGCTGTAGATAAACAGCAACAATTGTAAGTATGGTGTCATGTTCTCCATACTGTTTCCAGTATTCATTGTCAGTGCAAATGAAGCTGTAGATAGACAGCAACAATTGTAAGTATGGTGTCATGTTCTCCATACTGTTTCCAGTATTCATTGTTAGTGCTAACGAAGTTGTTGATAAACAGCAACAATTGTAAGTATGGTGTCATGTTTTCCATACTGTTTCCAGTATTCATTGTTAGTGCTAACGAAGTTGTTGATAAACAACAACAATTGTAAGTATTGTGTCATGTTTTCCATACTGTTTCCAGTATTCATTGTTAATGCTAACGAAGCTGTAGATAAACAGCAACAATTGTAAGTATTGTGTCATGTTCTCCATACTGTTTCCAGTATTCATTGTTAGTGCTAACGAAGCTGTAGATAAACAGCAACAATTGTAAGTATGGTGTCATGTTTTCCATACTGTGTCCAGTATTCATTGTCAGTGCTAACGAAGCTGTAGATAAACAGCAACAATTGTAAGTATGGTGTCATGTTTTCCATACTGTTTCCAGTATTCATTGTCAGTGCTAACGAAGCTGTAGATAAACAACAACGATTGTAAGTATTGTGTCATGTTTTCCATACTGTTTCCAGTATTCATTGTCAGTGCTAACGAAGTTGTTGATAAACAGCAACAATTGTAAGTATTGTGTCATGTTTTCCATACTATTTCCAGTATTCATTGTCAGTGCTAACAAAGCTGTAGATAAACAGCAACAATTGTAAGTATTGTGTCATGTTTTCCATACTATTTCCAGTATTCATTGTTAGTGCTAACGAAGCTGTAGATAAACAGCAACAATTGTAAGTATTGGTCATGTTCTCCATACTATTTCCAGTATTCATTGTCAGTGCTAACGAAGCTGTAGATAAACAGCAGCAATTGTAAGTATTGTGTCATGTTTTCCATACTGTTTCCAGTATTCATTGTCCGTGCTAACGAAGCTGTAGATAAACAACAACAATTGTAAGTATTGTGTCATGTTTTCCATACTGTTTCCAGTATTCATTGTCCGTGCTAACGAAGCTGTAGATAAACAGCAACAATTGTAAGTATTGTGTCATGTTTTCCATACTGTGTCCAGTATTCATTGTTAGTGCTAACGAAGTTGTTGATAAACAGCAACAATTGTAAGTATGGTGTCATGTTTTCCATACTGTGTCCAGTATTCATTGTTAGTGCTAACGAAGTTGTTGATAAACAACAATTGTAAGTATTGGGTCATGTTTTAGATATCAGGGGTGTCGACGGAACAAAATTCAAAATCTGGAAAATCTGATGTGGTCTACATTTTTGACAAAAAAAGCGGTTTCCAACCGGCTTCCAACCACATTGTTTCCATATTTGAAGCAGTTTTTATCAAGAAATGTCTTCATTACAGATTAAATTGACCATAACTTTGCCATTTCAAGATATTTTCATCAAATAACTTTTATTTTGGTCAGAAATCATGCCTCTTTCAGGATATGTAAATCCGGAATTCCGGATTAATCCGGAAAATTGACAACCCTGGATATTAACCCTTTATTCCATAAGTATCAAGTTTTGTAGTTATGCACAGGCACACCAACATACTTGACTAAATAACTTAAAAATATCAACTATAACACCAAAATTTTACCAGAGTTATGGCCCTTTGTTTCTTGTGTTTTAAACTCTGCAAACACCATTGGGTGGAATCTTTTCAAACTTTCACAGATGATCAACCTCAATGTGTAGATGACCGTATACCCCATAATGAAAAATATCCTCTCTCCTTCCCCATTTCAATGACATGTGCTATAATGTCAGGGACCATCTCATGGACAGATTTCTAGTTTATTTGATGTTATTTTCTCATGGTCTTTCATTTCTATTTTCAGTTTGTTTCCATTGCGACTGTTTGCCCCAGTAGTATATTTAACCAATACATTATTCCACCATTCATTTACGAAAAGTAGCAAATCTAGAACGAGTAGTGAAGGCACACCTACAAGAAGATCGGTCAACACACACGAAAATGTTACATTCAGATAACGATAGTTGACGGTGTAGTGAACTTGGTTATGCAATAAACTTTAAAATTAAACTAGAAAATTTTGCGATGGATTCATTTTCGCGTTGTATAGGAAGTCAAAATTCAAATTCATGCTTGTGAACAAAAACAATGCCAGCGAAACGTGGAACATAGAATTTTCTGAGGTTGAAAAATTGCGAGTATTTAACCTGGTGAACTACTTCACAATTTATAAAAAATTCGCAAAATATTAAAATCGCAAAAATATATCATTCTACTGTTTACTTAATTTGCTTGTTTGATTCTTGTATTATAGATTTGCCCTACGTTCAAGATATGCTAACAGCAAACATGTTAAAAATTCACATTTTTTCTCACATTATCCTTCGTTGAACTCTATTTAGCAAATGGTAAACACTTTAGAGCCTGTAAAGTATTGTTTATCTGGTCTCTGATCGGGTTTAATGATGCACAGGTTTTATCTTTAACACACCAGTCTGCCATTTTGATAGGATTTACAAATTTAGGCGCACCTCCTGGGTCTACTGGTAGCCGAATTTCCCTAACATTAAAGGTTAACATATCATTCAGCAACTAACAAGTATGAAACCTTACGAACGTTACATAACGTTATTCTACCTTGAATGCAGGGCAGGTGATTATCATTACTATGTGCAAGCATGTGCAATCATGTTGAAACTAATCCAATTATGGTTTAGGATTATAACCAATACTTAACACTCTACACTCAGCACTCAAATATTGAATTTAATTATTTTGAGGTTCATAGCCACAATTTTTTATGAGAAAGTTGAAAGAAGTTGTAAAAATGTTAAATAGGTACTAAATATTATTTTTAACCTACCGATACTGCATATTGTTATTTTGTATATTTGTAAGCTATAATGTGTAATTTATCAGTCTGGGTGCAGAGTGTGGCACTCAGGTTCAATAATTACGCTTTTCCCTCATAAATAATACAAAATGACAAAGACAATGTACCAAATGTTATTTGCAACATTCAAATAAAAATTCTTTATATCGATGGCTTAGAATGAGAAGGTCGTAACTACTACTTATGACCTTATAAGACTCAAACATATTTGAAATCTGCTTCACAAGGCGCTTCTTATGAGCTTTATGAGTCTATTTTCATGAAAAGAGTAAATTACAGACAGTTTTCTCTTGTTTTCTCAATATATCAAATTTGTAGTTACGACCTTGCCTATTTTCATGAAAAGAGTAAATTACAGACAGTTTTCTCTTGTTTTCTTAATATATCGAATTTGTAGTTACGACCTTCTCATTCTAAGCCAGCGATATATTTCCCCACCTAGCTTAGCAACCTAGAACAAATAATACCTTATCATGATAAAATTATGACAAAGTCAATATTTGAGTGCCGAGTACAGAGTGTAAGTATTGGTTATAATCTTGTTGCTATCTTGATGGCGTAATTGATATTATTATTTGCCATGTTGATAAACTACTTTAATTGATATATAATTACTGTAAAATCATTTGATGGAACGAAATTTCATGGTTTTGGTAAAATAGACCATTTGGATGGGACATTAATTTGTGGATTTTGAATTTCAGGTAATTATTTAATATATATGAGGGATTAAATTATTTTTTGATGGGATTTGATTTTGTGGTTCAAGGTGAACCACGAAATCCACAAAATGGAATTTGTCGTGAAATTTGATGATTTTACAGTAAACTTAGTACATGATTTATAATATGATTATGACTTTTATGATATACTGTACAACCTCTGTTGAGCAATACTCAATGGAAGCTGCATATCGACGGTGCCGAACCAAAACCCTGTAACTTAATTTTGGCGCGAAAACTTTTTTTGCTGCATCCGCATCTGCTAG
Organism: Spisula subtruncata; assembly: GCA_963678985.1. NCBI lineage: Eukaryota > Metazoa > Mollusca > Bivalvia > Venerida > Mactridae > Spisula > Spisula subtruncata. The sequence continues at coordinate 1,821,061 of OY787668.1, forward strand.
ACGTCCCACTCATTTCTGTCTTGTCGCCATCTAAAGAGCAAATCGCATTACTTAGATGGCGACAAGACGGATGCTGCAAAAAAGGTTTTCGCGCCAAAATTGAGTTACAGGGTTTTAGTTCGGCACCGTCGATATATTAGTCCTTGTTGAAGTTTTTTGCTCTACAGGGTTTTAATTCACAGCGAATACAAACAAAATGGCGTCGGACAATTTTTTGTGAAAATTTCAAACTTGTCAAACTTTGTCATTTCTTGCTCGATTTTCTTCAATTTTTTTTCATTCAAATCTTATTTCATTTTTTACATGTGACCAATACACGACAACGACCAATTCACGGGGAACTACGGTATTAGCTTTGGCAAATTTTGAAGGTGTTGGTATGGAGATTGTCTGTATGGAGGTCACTCTAGGGGAGGTTGAACTACTGTAAAATCATTAATTTTCATTGGGGATTACATTTCTTGAAATTCGTGGTTCATCTTCTACCACAAAATTTAATCCCATCAAACAATAATTTTGACCCTGGTATTTGTTACATGAAATGCAAACTCAACTAATTAACGTCCCATCGAAATGGTCTTTTCACCAAAACCACAAATTTTTTTCCCTTTGAATATGTTCGAATATGTATATGTGTTGATGGCTAATTGTCATGATGTTGAACTCTTGATGCCACAAAGTTAGGCCATACCGATTGGTATTTATGTTTACTGTCGTCATGCGGTTTTGAAGTCAAATTTTCAAAATAAAAAACATTCGAAAAACAAAACATTTTCTTGATTTTGCTCTGGTAAATGTTTGTTTCATTTGAAGTTTTCAAACTGATGCCAACAATAATGTTACTAAAAAGAATACATTAACTGACTTGTTCCATATCTAAACACCCTTTTGGGCAAGTATTGCAAGTATTGCCTTTCGGTGTGTGTAAACACAACTACACGGATCCATGTGAGGCAATGCTTTTTTGAATCTGCTTTGTTTATTTTTGTGAATAGGTACACCGGTAACAGTATCGTTGAAAAAGAAATTGAAAAAAAATAAATTGAAAAAAAAATTCTGGAAATTTAGAATTTCTTTTTCAACGATACTGTTACCTGTGAATAGGTAGCTAGGTTTCAGAAAGCCAGACCTGATGCTAAACATAAAAGCGATTTGTTATGGTCGTATGAAACTCATTAAAACCCGATCCTAACATTTGCTCCATTCCTTTGCACTGTTAGTTAGATCTGACAACACTACATAAGAGGTCATGTTCAAATGACCTCTCTGATGCATGTTGTAGTATATCTATTCACCTGTATGTCAAGAGATTCACTCTCTACTGCACTCAAGTATAAAATTCAAACCATGTATTTCTCTCACTGTAAACCTACAGCAGAGAATCTCTCTCTGCCTCTCTGCACTTTCATGATTGTGAAAGTAGCAATTTGATTGGATGATATAAAGTTCACATCAACATGATCCCATATGGAGAGTGTCAGATCCTATATCAGTATAAAGTAATGGAGCTTGTATGGGTCTGATTAAAATGAGATTGTGAAGGTATGAAATTCCACTTGACTATACTATGTGCCCACTTGACTATACTATGTGCCCACTTGACTATACTATGTGCCCACTTGACTATACTATGTGCCCACTTGATTATACTCTGTGCCCACTTGACTATACTATGTGCCCACTTGACTATACTACGTGCCCACTTGACTATACTACGTGCCCACTTGACTATACTATGTGCCCACTTGACTATACTATGTGCTCACTTGACCATACTATGTGCTCACTTGACTATACTATGTGCCCACTTGACTATACTATGTGCCCACTTGACTATACTATGTGCTCACTTGACTATACTATGTGCCCACTTGACTATACTATGTACCCACTTGACTATACTATGTGCCCACTTGACTATACTATGTGCCCACTTGACTATACTATGTGCCCACTTGACCATACTATGTACCCACTTGACTGTACTATGTGCCCACTTGACTATACTACGTGCCCACTTGACTATACTATGTGCCCACTTGACTATACTATGTGCCCACTTGACTGTACTATGTGCCCACTTGACTATACTATGTGCCCACTTGACTATACTATGTGCCCACTTGACTATACTATGTGCCCACTTGACTATACTATGTACCCACTTGACCATACTATGTGCCCACTTGACTATACTATGTGCCCACTTGACCATACTATGTACCCACTTGACTGTACTATGTGCCCACTTGACTATACTACGTGCCCACTTGACTATACTATGTGCCCACTTGACTATACTATGTGCCCACTTGACTATACTATGTGCCCACTTGACTGTACTATGTGCTCACTTGACCGTACTATGTGCCCACTTGACCGTACTATGTGCTCACTTGACTATAGTATGTGCCCACTTGACTATACTATGTGCCCACTTGACTATACTATGTGCCCACTTGACCATACTATGTACCCACTTGACCGTACTATGTGCCCACTTGACTATACTATGTGCCCACTTGACTATAGTATGTGCCCACTTGACTATAGTATGTGCCCACTTGACTATACTATGTGCCCACTTGACTATACTATGTGCCCACTTGACTATACTATGTACCCACTTGACCATACTATGTACCCACTTGACCGTACTATGTGCCCACTTGACTATACTATGTACCCACTTGACTATACTATGTACCCACTTGACTATACTATGTGCCCACTTGACTATACTATGTGCCCACTTGACTATACTATGTGCCCACTTGACTATACTATGTGCCCACTTGACTATACTATGTGCCCACTTGACTATACTATGTGCCCACTTGACTATACTATGTGCCAAGCCAAAACTATTATAGATCGGATTATTTCTGTTGGAGATCTTTGTAAAACATTTGAGTTTGTGCTATTTATTCACTTAACATGTACATGTTATCAAGGTGGACAAGCCATGTGAGATTCTGGCTAAGACTGCAAGTAAACCCTGAAAAAAAAGTTATTTATGATAGTCGTAAGTATTTTGTTCTTTAACAGATTTTAATGAGGAATCTCTGATGCCTCAGTCGAGAATTAACACTACCCATTCAATCAACTGCATGTGGCAGAAATTGTGACCTGGTTCGTTTCTGTCACAAGCAGTCAAGTTGAGTTTCAGGCAAAAACTGCAATCTGTTTCACAAAAATATATCAAGTTGCATGGGTAGTGCATGCTTATTCTTGGCATGAACGTCACACATGTCTCCTTAAAAGAATAAAATACTTACCGCAGTTTTTAATCTTTTTGTCAACATATTTTAACTTGCTGTCTTAGCCAAAAAGTCACATATTATGTCCACTCTTCTTATGTTGTTTTGATATGCTTTGTTCACCATGTTCAAATAGTGTTCATTTGTGATTTTAATTCTTCCCAAAGCATTTTTATGTTGTAGTGAAATTTTGAAATAAATTATCTGAAGAAAGCAAATAATTGACAATTTGTAAATTTACATATTTAATATCTTCCTAATGCAGCCAATCTGGATTTCAACACAGATTCTTTTGGTTTCAAATAGAAGAAAGAACTGTCATAATATACTGTAAAATCATTAATTTTCGTGGGGGATTAAATTTCGTGGATTTTGTGGTTCACTAACTTTAATCCCAACGAACATTGATTTTGATCCTTGTTTTGTTACCCGAAATGCAAAATCCACGAATTCAAGTGCCAACGAAATTGTCTTTTTTACCAAAACCACGAAATTTCATCCCAACAAAATGAAATGATTTTACAGTAATCCAATCCAGCAATCAAGAGAAGATCGGTGGCTGATGCTGTAAAAGCAATCCCAACGAACATTGATTTTGACCCTTGTTTTGTTACCCGAAATGCAAAATCCACGAATTCAAGTGCCAACGAAATTGTCTTTTTTACCAAAACCACGAAATTTCATCCCAACAAAATGAAATGATTTTACAGTAATCCAATCCAGCAATCAAGAGAAGATCGGTGGCTGATGCTGTAAAAGCAATAATTTTTGTCGGGGATTAAATTTCATGGTTCACCTTTAAACCAAGAAATTGAATCCCATTGAACAATAATTTTGACCCTTGGATTTATCACATGAAATGCAAAATCCACAAATTAACGTCCCATCGAAATTGTATCTTTCACCAAAACCATCAAATTTTGTCTCATCGAAATTAAAAGATTTTACAGTAATCAACCTTGGTCCAGATAAAATGGCCATATAATACCATTGTCACTAAGTATCTACTGAATCATAGTACCTCATTGACACTGCCTCAGCCTTGCTAAGGGTCTTCATTTACTGTAAAAATCATTTAATTTTGATGGGACAAATTTTCATGGTTTTGGTAAACAAGAGAGCCATTATGGCCCTATCACCTGATAATAAATGAAGCCCGGCACAATTTTCACCCAGGAGAATAATTTGAACAATCTTGGTAGGAGACCACTAGATGATGCTACATACCAAATATCAAAGCTATAGGCATTGTGGTTTTAGACAAGAAGATTTTTGTATGTTTTCTCTATACTAGTCTATGTTGAACTGTTGACCCCCAGGCAGGCCAATTTTGACCCCAGGGGCATAATTTGAACAATCTTGGTAGGGGACCATTAGATGATGATACACACTAAATATCAAAGCTCTAGGCTTTGTAGTTTTAGACAAGAAGAAGATTTTTTATATGTTTCCCCTATATAAGTATATATAAAACGGTGACCCCGGGGTGGGGCCAATTTTCACCCCAGGGCCATAATTTAAGCAATTACTAAATCCCCCAATGCCATGTACATCTTGGCAAAAGATCATCAAATGTGAACATGACACAAAGGGAGCAACTGGTAATGAGAAAGCAAATGTAGCCTAATTTTAAACATTAAAGCAATACAAGATTGCATGAAATTATCTCCCTTATTACAAAATGAAAAACTGTGTTTATTACTTAATTTGTAAGTTCTTCAGCTGCATTTTATTTCACAATTATCTTAACATGTATCTTAATGAAAAAAACCTATGAATTGTAAATTAAAACTGTTATAATAAAATATATAAAGAAGTCAAAATTCTTGGACCGTGGGAAAATGTTTTTCAAGTTCAGGAGTCAAATTTTGAATTTGGATTGTCTCCCTTTGACCATTTTTGGTCAAAGGGAGGCAATCCAAAAATAAAAATTGACTCTTGAACTAGAAAAACATTTTCCCACGGTGCCTGCATGTTTTCTTTCATTATTTTTCGATAAATATGAATTGAAAGTGGTAATTGTTGATTGATTTGATATTTATGATGACTATTGATGTTTACAACGAAACATGAAACTGCAAATATGTGAAACTTGGTCACAAACACAAATTTTCAGTTTTCAATAAGGGAGATAATTTCAGTATAATTATAGGCTAATGAATAAGGTACTAACCCTTCCTCCTTTTGAATACTAAGATTCGTTGGCTCATTGACATGCCTGTGTAAAGCACAGATACATGCGAGACTACCTCTTGAGCTCTACAAAGTTTTTTTCATTCATCAAAATGAATTAACTACTTTGTAATCCAACGAATGGAAATTGTTTTGAGTTACTTGTTCGTTCATATTTATACCTACAGTTTCAGGTATATTCATGGCTTCACCAAGTTTAGCAACGGTGAATAGCACTTATACACACCACAGGTGCTTGGCTTGTGGGCATGATCCCCATTGCCAACTCTACAATCCAACAAAAACATAGTAAATATAGAGATCTCGAAAAAGATGTATTTATTGTTGGGTTGTACATAGGACCATGTGAGTCATGTCCACAAGCCAAGCACCCGATACACACCAGACTACCGGTACATCTCTAGTTGGGTGGGATACACTGAAAAGCATTTCAGAAATGACCAAGTGCCCGTGTCGAGATAAATCAAACCAGGGACCTCTCGATCTGAAGTAAATAGAATTGCACATTTAATTAATCACTGCGCCACCCATAGCAAAATAGCAAAAACAAGACTGTATGTAAGAATACAACTGGTTTTATTCAATATGCCTGTCATTTCAAAAACGAATTAACATCAATTTTAATCACATTTCATATTTAAGTATAAATACATGCATTTTCTGCATATAAAATACTTTTATAATAAAATTCAAAACTTACTCCAATCAAATGCATGAACATAAGCCAAACTTAAAGTCCCATTAAGTCTTAAACTGCTATTTAAATAAGCTATAACTTGGTGACCTCTCTGCGGAATGATGCAATTTGAGCACTTTAGTCGATTCCCAAATGTGGAAAACACCCTAAGATCGAAGAAAATAAGATAAAACATCCAGAACGTTCGTTGACAAAATGACAATTTGTAAACAATGAATGCAGGATTTAATGTCTAAGGGGAGCAACTCTTGCAAAAATGAGTATTTTGTTCACCATACAATTTGCTAAATACGACATTTGGTCAACTATTTCGACAGATATAGTTCACATTCTATCGTCCAGTATTTGTCATTTGTTAAGAAACAGCCTAGTTGTTCCATGGTACATTGTATGTAATGGATGATCGGAAGAAAATGTGGGAGCAATAATGTGACTTTAACATAAACGTATGCATAAACTATAATGATCATCTTACAACAATGGCTTGCAACCTGAATCAATCTAGCACATTCAATTTAACCTGGTTAGCTTACTTATAAACTAGACTAGCATAATTCAATCGTAATAAACACATCGCCGGCTTAAAATGAGAAAGTGGTTACTACTACTTATAAGACTGTCATATATTTAAAATCAGCATCACAAGGCACTTCTTATGAGCCTATTTTCGTGAACATCAGAACTTGTGATGTTGACCAAACTAAAGTTGAAACAGTTTTGTTTTGCCATAAGTAAAGAGTAAATTTCAGACAGTTTTTTCTTGTTTTCTCAAAATATCGATTTTGTACTTACAACCTTCTCATTCTCAGCCAGGGACAAGACAAGGAGATTCTACTGTAAGGCCTTAGTTAAAAATTAATAATGTTTGTTTCCAGTCATTCATCCTATGTCATTCAGTATTCAAATTTTTCAGACATATAAATGACATGTTTTTTTCTTTGGGGGGGGGGGAGGGGGTTAGAATAGGCAGAGTGAGGGGAAACAAACATTATTTTCATTTTAGGCCTAAATTCGGATACAAGGTTTCAATGTGATACAATATACAAAAAAAACCAGGTGTCCTATTCCAAAGCAAAGTCCTACATAGTGCTTTCCACAGGAGGTTATCCATGCCTTCTACATTTAATTGAACAGAAGGTGACTGAATGAAGGCCCGCTAGGTTGCTGCTAAGCACTTTGCTTATGAACCGGGCCCCTGGTGTTCTTGTTCCTTCAGTTAGTCGAATAATATCGACTTTTACTAAAGAGAAAATGAGTAAAGTCAACAAGAAAATAGAAGTCTAACTTATCGTTTCAAGGTGGTCATATAAATGAGGTGGTCTTTGAGAGAAGTTTCACTGTGATCAGACATAGATTGATATTTGAGAAAGATTATGAAACATTAATTCAATGTTTAAATGGACTAATAAGAGTATATTAACAAGGAGTTTTCAACAATTTATTATAGAATTAAATAAAGATTTTTGCTGCAGTTTTGGTTAAACAATTTCAATAAAGGAATTGGTTCAAAATTTATAATTTACATTATGCCTATTGTCAATTAGTAACTTGAAAACCTTCATAAAACCGCTTGGCCTTTGCAAAGGGAGCAACTGGTTTTGAGAAGGCATGTGTAGCTTAATTTTAAACATTAAAGCAATACAAGATTGGATGAAAGTATCCCTAATATCCAGTTATTTGGGTTGAATTTGACATCCAGGCAACAGATTAATATAGAGATAAATACAAGACTGCGTTGACTAAACGCTTATGCCCCCGTGGAAGCCATTTCAATAAGTCTTAAGTCCAAAATTAGGTCAAGGTCAAAATGGAGTCAGGTGATACAGGCATGTGGAGAGTGGTCATATACAACATCCATGCAAGTTTAAAAGCTTTGTAGCAAGCCATATTAATGCTAGAAGAAACGGTCAATTTGGGTTAACCAGGCCGGCCGGACGAACGGACAGGTGAATCACTATATGCCTCCCGATCTATCGATACGGGGGCATAAAAAAAGATACAGATAAATATTTAAGTTTATCACGAAGATGTTCCATGAATATCAGCTCAGACATTCTAAACTAGTAGTTAACCAACAGACAGATGTCAAGTACAACAAGAGGTGCTTGTAAAACGTCTATGTCCCCATGGCAACCCAAATGTCGGAAATGGTTAAAGTCACTGTTACCTTGACCTGTGACTTCGAAATCAGTAGGGGTCATCTACTGTTGCTGGGCAACCTTCATGTTAAGTTTGAAGATTCTAGGGTGAACTTTTCTTAAGTTATTCACCGACCCACCTATCTACCGACCAACCAACATGTGCAAAGCAATATACAACTCATTAAAGATTCGGGTCATAATCATAACAAATTCTAGTCCGGTAACCCTGGACCAGACGACTTTGAGCCCAATAACTGGTAGGTCCCAACACAAGACAACTTCGAGCCCAATAACTGGTTGGTCCCTAACATCGGCGATTTGAGTCCAATAACTGGTAGGTCCCTACACAAGGCAACTTCGAGCCCAATAACTGGTTGGTCCCTTACATCGGGCGACTTTGAGTCCAATAACTGGTAGGTCCATACACAAGGCAACTTCGAGCCCAATAACTGGTTGGTCCCTTACATCGGGCGACTTTGAGTCCAATAACTGGTAGGTCCCTACACAAGGCAACTTCGAGCCCAATAACTGGTTGGTCCCTTACATCGGGCGACTTTGAGTCCAATAACTGGTAGGTCCATACACAAGGCAACTTCGAGCCCAATAACTGGTTGGTCCCTTACATCGGGCGACTTTGAGTCCAATAACTGGTAGATCCCTACACAAGGCAACTTCGAGCCCAATAACTGGTTGGTCCCTAACATCGGGCGACTTTGAGTCCAATAACTGGTAGGTCCCTACACAAGACAACTTCGAGCCCAATAACTGGTTGGTCCCTAACATCTGGCGACTTATATATCTAGTCCACTGTTCCGACATCATTTATCATTAACAATCTGTAATCTCATTGAGCGACTGTCTGAGGCCATGGCAACAAGATGAGACGAAACCTGAAATTCCGGATGTAAAACTAACAAGAGTGCCAAAATGTCACAAAATACCCCCCGTCTTGGTTGTGTTTGTGACAAAAAAATATTGATTGTGAAATAAAAGCTGATATTTAATGATGTCAAAACATTTTTAAAAAATCATCTTTTAACTAATCTTTATAATCACAAAATATATAATTTTATAATGTTTTGACAAATGCACCATATCAGTTGTTTCCAATATTGCTACTATATTCTAAATCATCTCTCTTTCATTGAAGGGGTCAGATTTGGCGTATAAAATTCGGAGTTCATTCCATTTTCATTGAATCAAACTTGGCCTAGATATTATGCCCATAAGCGTTGTCACCAAGATTGAAGAGGATCTGACGAAAACTGTTTGAGTTAGAGTACAGACAAGGCCAATTTCGCATTTTTCGATAAAAGAAGGACCATAACCCAAGAAGGCCTGCACCGATTTGGACTATAATCGAACTTGGCCTAGATATTACACCCATAAGCATTGACAGTAAGTTTGAAGACGATCGGACGAAAACAGTTTGAGTTAGAGTGCAGACAAATTACTGGACGCCGCCGCACGCGCGCATGCCAGCCAAGGGTGTTCACATAATAAGTCCCGTTTTTCAACGGGCGTATAAAAACGCTTGAAAGTCAATTTGGTCAGACTAGAAATTGAAACAAAATCACACAGCAGTGTAAAACTGAAAAAACCTGAAATACAGCAATTACAACTTAAAACTACTTTCAAGTCAATTTGGTCAGACTAAATAGTCAAACAAACCACATAGCAGTGTAAAACCTTTAATATTTGAAGAATATAAATTGGATGATGACCTGAATGAGCCAGACAATAATGAGCCTATTTTTTGCGCTTGACTACATGTATATATGTGTCAGTTGTAACATGTAGTGTGTTGTTATTCAGTTTTATCGCAGCTCAATAGGCCAATGACCTCTGACTTAGAGAGAATAAGCCTATATAAAATGGCCTGTAAAATGTATTATATAAATCATGTGTCTTTTCATCCAAAACAACATTTACCACTCAAGCCATTCTACAAACTTAATGCAACATTGAAATGTAAAATTTAACATTAAATGTTATTTTGTTTCACGTCAAGTATTACATTGCGCCATCAAGCACTTATTTTTCCAAGTAGAGATGACACGAACACTGTATCACTAGGCTATTGAGGAGGAAATTGAAATGGAGTGACAACATTAAAACATAATATTAAACACTTACTTGTAAAACACGAAATGCACAGGGTATCTGATTCCAGCTACCATACAAACTCAATGATGACCATAACTTGGTTAAAAATCTGAAACATCAAACACATATCATTCAAATTAAGATAGGATATCTATGACAAATTTAACAAGAGCACAGCCTACAAGTGCTTGACTCTCGACTTTCTAGAAAGTACCCTTACTCATCTGTGAGTGAAAATTCTAAGAGTAACAAGGGCTGATAACTCAATAAATATTGGTCACCAGGTTATCCGCCTTGTCAGTATGGACTCCTCCTGTGATGGTGAATAACTCTGTTGAGTTTAAAGTGGATACTTTTGATAGTCTTTGAGCAAATGACTCTGACAATGAACTTAAAAAATCAACGCACAGGCAGGCACTCTGGTAACAACAATTAGTCTTTATTTCATAAATTGACTTTTTGTCTTTGAAAAGGGTCGCTTATTAACTAGGTTGAGATTTTAACCCCAGTCAGTGTCATCAAATTTTCTAAAAAAAATCCTAATTTCATTAAGATCACAAAATTAAGGAAAGAGGAGAGGACGCCAATGTGAACAAAACTAAACCCTTTTTAGCCTGTTTTGATGATATTTTAGAGTTTTTACTTTTAATTGTTCTATCAGCTTATCACCCCCACCAAGAGCTAACAACTTTTCCACATGTAGAGGGACTAACCTCCCCCACCTGGTTAGTATAGGAAAAGTTTGACAGTAGAAGTATGGGACTTACTTATGATATATTCTTACGACAGCAGTTCTAGTAGATTGATCATACCTCAATATATCTATCAACGAGCTGGCTCCTGTCTGGAAAACAACGTAATTAAGGCAATTATTAATATAATGTTAACTCAAATCTTCCATCTCCGTTTTGGTCACTGGTTCTATAGAAAAGAATAACAATGTATTAAATTTACAAACAAAACAGCTACGGGTCTTTCAAGACTTTCATTGGTCCTTCTTTATTTTCACTGGCCCCAGGCCAGCGGAGAGAGCGAACCAGTGTAAGTGTTGAGTCCTAAATAAAGGTTTAAACCTCTATTCCATATACCAACCAATTCTGATGTAAGCCTACTCTTGTCAAGTGCAGAGTTTTTAAACAAATATCTAGAATAATCTCCCTTGATCAGATTTATTGTTCAATCCATGTCTGAATTTAGATTATCCCTTTCTAACATAATGATATTGTTGGATATTCATTGGTAATGTACATCATGTGAATTGACGTGTCTCAAACTATTCTTGGAGTTGTGTAAATGGAAAGAAATTAGTTTTGTCAATTCATGAGAAGGTATTACATCTATCTATCTATCAATTATTTACATGACATTTACTTAATCAGCACTAAAAATGCCACTTGTTTTTGGTAAATGTCACTAATTTATTAGGAAATCGAATGTCACAAACATATGTATTTGAAATGTTAATTGGAAAGTGTGGTCAATATATTTGTTAATGTCAGTATGTCTTTATTTCAAATGTATTATTATAATTTTTTATAGATGTCCCTCATTTATAGATACACTTACAATTCCAAATAAATCTGTGACCGCTTTCAGTATGATCTGTTTGTAGGTTGTAAAATTTATCTGGGGATCGACATTATCAAAATCTCTGTAAAGGAAGAATTATATGTTTAAATTATGTACTTTTTATTGTGTTCATATTGCAAGGTTGCCACAGGCTTTCTATAAACAGCACTGTTCTTTGTAGTAGTTTCCACTTCTCCAAAGTTTGTTTGCATAAAATGTATTTTTTTTTCAAAGGTAGAGAAGGGGTATTTTCTCAAATTATGGGAAAATAACCTAAATATTTTTTCAAAAGGGGGTCAAAATCTTAAAGTAAGTTGATTTTAGGGGAAAACTGCATGATTAAGACCCCTGTAAATGGCCCCTGTTATAAAAGAAAAACAAGACTATGTTCAATAAATGCTTATAATGCCCCAGTGGAAGCCTTGCCCATGAAAACTAGCCAAGTCTGACAGTCTTGGGCCATAAATCTGTTGAAATGTTGGAAAGCGTACCTGTTACATTGTTAGTATACCTTGAAATCAATGCCTTCATGGACATAAAAAATATTAGAGATTTTAAGGGACAAACAGACAACACAATTACTATATGCTCCCTCATCAACATATGTCTGAGTGTTAAAAACCTCAGAGCAGAAAAGAATAGAATGATTTGTTATCTTTATTAGGATAAATATAGGTTGTCTTTGAGATCAACATTTCTTAAATTAAACGAGTCTAGAAAACACAAGTTAGTTAGCGAGCATTTGGCAAGTTAAATAATTTGTTTTCGTGACGAGTTTAAGAAATATTGATAACAAAGACAATGAATGACAAGATTCTTTTTATCACATTACCATAGATACAGAGTCATACAACAAATTTAAGCCGGCGACGTTACATTTTCATGGATTTGTTATCACACGTGTTGGAGAACATTATTCTGTGGGGTCATTTGGTAATGTCAGGGATTTCCCTGATGCAGGTTTTCTCCGTCCTTGACGCAACTTTGCAGCTTGGGACCCTCATTTCTGCATTAGTGTGCATCCTGGGGACCCCCAATAGGATCCTTCAAATAGATATTTTCGTTTCGCTGGAACATTTTTCTTTTATTGGACTTGAAAAAAATCGTCTTCTAGTTAATAGTATCGTCTTATTACACTCATGGCAGAACTTGAAATGGGTGTCTGTATATGATGGGACCCCCAAAATTTCTCAGGGACCCCCTTAATATAATCCTGAAGGGTCCTGGGACCCTCGTATGAAAATTCCTAGGGAAATCCCTGTAATGTTAACACATGGAATATCACGTTACGTATTAGACTAGTCCAAGCTTCTTAGACGATGATTTTTCCAATTCAGTGATTATTCCAATTCATAAAGATCACCGTCATTAATATCAATAAAGGATCATTTAGTTATGGTACGGTACCCAGAACTAGTTACGTATGTGATATTATAGCAAGAGTAACTCACATTTTTACCATTCGTATTGAAACTGTTGAATGTAGATATTGAACTTTAACTCTTATATTGAGCATGACTACCAATGATGGATAAAATATGTGTAATCAATGTGTATACTTACAACCGTATTTTCAAATAACAGAACTCTGTGGAACCTTTAGTGACAATCTTTTTGTACATTCTCACAAATTTCACTCTCCTATATTTTCATCTTTATCTGCAGTTAAAATAAAACTTGTAGAATTGGAGACAGCAAGCTCTTGTAGAACACTCATGATAAATAAGCTTTTGCCAAGCACTGGTTCTATATATCTTTCATTATAATGCACAAACCTACCCTATGAGGTCAACATTTACAGTCGGAATCGACTCCTGACCTAACTACGGAAGACGACGAAGACGATTATAATGCACAACTTTTCCAGATATATCAATGTCAGTCACATTGATCATGTTTCACCATAATCAGTCGCTGAAAACCTGGTTTTACTACTTTTAACCTTTCTTTCTACTTATAAGTTTATCCCTGTATTATACTATACTACACTATAATACTGTTCTATACTTATTTGTACTGTTCTTTTACTCTTTTATTCACTCTTAGCAGTTTGAAGCGCAAACTAAGAGGTTTGACAAAATTGACAGATAGATAGATAGTCAGAACAAGCTAAACTGTCTTGTATGCGCTTAGTTCTACCAAAGACCTAAATTACACAGATTGGACACTGCACTGAAGATTGAGAGAAAACGCAAAATAACAGGCAGCAGATTCAGCTAACGTGTATAAAACTTTTTTTAGTCATCCAATTTTAATGGACAATGTATCATGTTGAAGAGCTTAGTTTCTTTTACTACATAAAGTAACTCATTTTTGTCTACCTCTTATAAAATACAGAAAATTAGGAATTGAATGAAGCAAATCAGGCATTTTGGGATAAACTTGGAATTTACATTAATTTGATGAAAATGAGATTAAGTCTGGCTCTTCGGGGTCTACTGTTTTATTCCTTGACTGATTTCAATAAATGAGGTATCATTTTAAAGCTGAATAATAAATCTATTGCATCAACTAATTAGATTTTTCGTAAGTATATAATTAGAAAAGGAGATATAAGGTTTTAAAAACGGACGATATTTCGCGAGATTTCAGAAGACCTGCCACGAGATATCGCGAGACTTGGAAAATGTTTCCAATCTGTGTAATTTAGGTCTTTGGTTCTACTAGTAAAACTCAGATATCCGTCGCGGTATGAATATGCTCCAGTACTGAGTTTTATAGCTGTATTAATAGCTCTCCATAGCAAAGTGTAATTTTCAAACTAAACCACCTATTCTGTATTAAACAGCTAACATGGTCATAGTAACGCTTATTTCATTCATAAACTACAAAAACATCATTAAATATACCTTTACACAACCAATATTAGATAAAACGTTTTTCTGACAGCCGCTGTGAATCAATTTCAGTTGACCCCATTTTGGTTACTCTAAAGTAGACGCATGTGTCTTAGACGAAATAATTAATCTGTACAGAGTAGTAGTTCTTGATTATCGTTCCGGATGTTATGTTCCGGATACCAGGTTTTAGCCACTTTTTTGGTCTAATAAAAATTCGCCATATTGTTGTTTGTCAACATTCTGGAAATTTCAGTAATTTGGCAGTGGAAGTGAAACTGGATTAATTTGTGCATCAGTGAGGTTAGTGTTCTTGCAAATATTGGTATTGAACGATAGGAAAGGTATTTATGAAGGCATGTGTGGTGTGCTTTAACTGTATATTGAATTGAAATGCTCTAAATCGGTCACCAATCAGCGACAAAGAATCGTGTCGCAAAAAGCTATGCACATCTAAGAGCCGCAATTTAGCACCCTAGTTTGTGAAACATAGTGTAGCATACCGTGAAGCAAACGCAGGGTCTATCATTAGACAAGATTTCGTGTCTCCGGTGGCTTTCTTCCACGGACGCTTCTTTGGGACGCTTAGTCACTAGGTCGAGATTGTTTGACTAGGTCTATCATTAGCACTAGTATGCGCTAAGTAATGGTAAAACGAAATACTTTAGAAACATCACAACGTCATGAAGTTGAACGTCATAAATTTTGAAAAAAACCTGAAAAAAATCCAAGATAAAGACACAGGCTGTTGTATCAAAAATTTAGAGTGTATACAACAACCTGTGGATAAAGATTGCAGTTTTGGACACGTGCAAATTACGCGTAACGGCTTCTTGTCATTAAGAAATAATTTAATTAACCAATCTAATAGAATTAGTTTTTGTCAAACAACATGCAAAATATTACCAGCAATGAATAATACATACATTTTCGATTTCAACCAAATTGGCAAGATATCGTGCAACAGAAAAGCAAATGGCGTATATTTTCAAAGGGAGGTAATTCCTGTAATTTGGTTCAGTATAAAACCCAGATATTGTCCGGATTTTTACCGTAATCTTATTGTACATAACCTCTTTGCTACGCACCCCACAGTATATATATTGAATGATATAAAATGACATGTCTGTGAGTCCAATGTAACGACTGTGCAATCAGTTTTCGGTCTTCGAAACTAAATATTGTATCGAAGGTTGTTGTTCTTGCGATTCAGGGAGCATATATACTATTTATAGAGACGGTCCTGTCCGAATAGAGGATCTTGGAGTGGTCTTTACATAGACTACAAGTTATAAATTAATTATATACAAGTAATATGGTGGACAACATATTACGCCATGATGCGGACCCGGTAACAATAACTTAAATACACACGTGTTTATACATAGGCTATATACAATCAGCTAAACATTTCATTTTAAACGTTTTATTAACGAAATTACGTACAAAATAGGTAAACAACAGTTTAGGATACATAATTACAAAGCACAACATTTAATTTGGTTACATGAACTTCAAGCAATATGTATAACTGCAAAGCACCATGCATCAATTGTTGTCAGGTACTGTTCTGGAATTGACGAAAGAAACAACGTCAGATTTCTACTTCTTAATAATAAATATAGTGTTCATAGACAGAGCGAAACAAATACACAAATTAACAATAAATATATTACCCTAAAACAATGCGAAACAAAAAAATACAATGTCGCTAAAAATAGAAATCTATATAATCTCAATGACAAGACTACAAATGTCTACTATAAATGTATATATTCCAAGACAACTAGTTTGAAGGGTTCAAGTGGTGGTCCATTTTTTGATACCACTAATTGTTCACAATCAGTCGCCAAGTGTTTTTGATTACCGAACGAGTGGGGTAAAGTAAGATACATAGAATAGGCAAGACTATGTGAATGATGGAACACACCATATACCCAATATTGGTTCGATGCCGCCCAGACAAGATGTGGACATTATCCAACACGAATTTGACCAATTCTTGAAAACAGTCCAAACCATTCCAGACAATGAAAAACACAAACAGTTCTTTTTTAGCGACACTCGATGTATGATCATTCGTTCCATTGTCATAAGTTCCCGGAATTCTCTTTGCGCGAATAAAAAACAAACATCCGACTAACACACAGACAACTGCAACCACCCAAGGAAGTACTTGATTAAATACCATGATGACAGAAGTGGTTACAGCAAAAGAAGAAATTACGTAACACGAACCCCACTCGTCAGTGTGCCCAACCAAAAATACGAGAACGGAAAATGCCGTGCTTAAAATCCACATGCCGGTCAGCGATATAGCAAATCTAAGAATCGGTTGAGCACCGCCACATGTACTTTCGGGTGCGAACATACGAATAATTTCTATATCCATTAGTATGAGGCTGTATCGGTTCACTACATTCACTGCAAGAACGGCAATGAGCATAAACTTGCAGAATCCAATTGAAAACTCTGTTTGTTTTTTTACCATAAATATGAACACGAAAACAGTTTGCATCAAAATCACTAGTATCATATTATAGATGTACCAATACAATGGACAAGGTCTGGAGTGTTTAGAGATGACTGTCAGCAGTAAAGCAATATTGATGACGGTTGATATGATAGCTATCGCGATGTAAATCTTTCTGGTTATCAGTATCTCTTCGATAGTAGGATAGGAGTGATCTGAATCGTCATCTGGAACATTTACATCGTGCTCGTTGGGGTTGGAAGTGTAATGGGTCTGAAATAGAAAACAATGCAAATGAAGTAAAAATACACCGAATAGAATAAATATACAATAACATGTATACCAGGTAGTTACAAGAGGTGTTCCCCATTCAAAAGTGTTGAAATGCCATTTTCAGAGCTCTGTGTGTTTCGTTTTAAGGCCTTTTTATTAGTCAGTATGCCTCAAGAGGCAGCATGAGTATAATATCTTAATGGCGGCACACGTTGTCAATAAAACATGTACGGGTACGAGTACTGCGAACTGATCCGCTTGTTCTGTGTAACGTCGTTCTTACAGCACTTACCGTGCTTTGATTATAAGCGCGACACGTGAACACTAAGCTCTGTCATTTTATGTGACTTCCAGTGCTTTGATAATGTACATTTGTATATTGATACATTTAAGGCAAGTGAAAAGCGAACTTACCTCATGATTAGAGTCCATGTTTTCATTCCAAGTTCAATTTTTCTTCCAAATATAATTGTCTGTATGAGTGTTTATTGGCTATTTAAATCGATCATATGTCACGTATACATATATACAGTAACCAGCATCCCAGAGCAGTTATAGATTTTGATCCCAGACAGATCTATATTTAGCTGCACATCATGCAAGCTTGACGCAAGTTGTTACAGTGAATTCATATAGTGACATACATAATTTAACCAGTGTGTGTTTTATTGAATACAAGTCTTTTGAGACCATGGATCTTTGAGACAAGTCCAATGAGACCAGATTGCTGGAGTTTTGAGATCAAAGCGCCACCGAGTGCCTTCATTCGGTAACATCCCGTTCAATTAAATATAGAAGGCATGGATTGGCACCCGTGATGACCATATGTAATAATATACTCCAACATACCAAAATGACTCCGTTCAAAAAGTGTACGCTTCAGACAATTTGGTGTTCGTCCTTACAAAACTGTAAGTTATAATCATTGAAAGCAGACATTTTTGATAAAACTCGAGTACATAGATGAAATATTAACTCATAAACATCGTTATATCCGATCAACTGGTTGTGTATATTCTCATTCATTTATTCATTCATTCATTCTGAATATTTTGTTTAACTTCAGGAGTATTCTTGCTGACTGTAGTGCTGCAGTATATCTGACAAAACACTCAGTAAGTCTATATACCTGTGGTGAAGCATGCATGATGCTATAAATAGAACTGGATGTTGATAAAATATTCAGGTTATGCTTACTTACAGACTTGAAAGTAAATGCTTTTTATGCCTTGCAATCGTCTAAGTGTATCTGGGACGCTGGTTTTTTCATGTCGACATACACCGTTACACATAATTTAGCGTACTGAGCTAGAATCTTCTCAAATAAACTGGATTGAAAGCTGGTACACGTATAATTAATTAAATATACCGACTTGGAAAACGTTCGGTGTTTGTTTTAACTTAAATCATGGAATCTTACCTTGAGGTAAGTTCTTTTTTGGTCTCTTGGTGGTCACCACTATTTTGTAATTTCTTCGTAAAATTGGGTCGTCCTGCGTTTTGGCGGCGGAGGCTTGGGCTTTTGGTGGTTTCTTTGGGTTGTGTGTGGGCATTACACCGTGTAGTTGTGTATCTTGTGTTGGTTGTGTGTGGGTATTACACCGTGTAGTTGTGTATCTTGTGTTGGTTGTGTGTGGGTATTACACCGTGTAGTTGTGTATCTTGTGTTGGTTGTGTGTGGGTATTACACCGTGTAGTTGTGTATCTTGTGTTGTGGTGTCGAGTGCTCCGTTCCCTGTCCGATTTCCTCATTCCCTTTTTAGTAAATTGCATATAATGTTTTATTCGTAAAGGTATATGTTATCACAGCACTGACGATACTTTCGTGCATACTACTTGTAGTAGTGTTTGTGATTTGCTTAATTTTATTATAATATATTAACTTTAAAGAGGCGTTAATTCCCTATAACTTTGATCGTTTAAATCGATTCACGAATAGTATACAGTAAATGCGAATCATTACCGCAAATCTTCAACAAAAAACTCCCACAAAATTACCGAGAAAAAAATGAAAATATATTTCCGTAACGAGCCAAAATAGTCTTTCCTTTGTTTCCCTTTGACCACATAATAACAAATCGCTGGAAGCGATAAATTATTATTGGTGATTTTAATATATGTTTGACATTATAGAGACATTTTTGCGCATACTTTCTTCTGATAAATTATGATAATTGAAAGTGCTTCGTACATTAAGCTCATTTAATGTGATATAGTAGAAAAAACATGCTAGTTATAGGGAATGCCTCTTTAAAGTGGGGAGCGGTGGGCTAGAGGTAGGGCGCGCGCTTCGGGATCGAGAGGTCCCGGGTTCGATCCTCCTCTGGACCACTGGTTAAAATCTCTGAGCAAGACCCACAGCTCCACTCCACCATGGTGTAAAATGGTACCTGTAAGGGCAGTGTCTATTCCTGGGCGCCGCAGATCGATGTTGGCTGCCACACCACAGGAGAGAAGTAGTCTCCCCAGGGAGACACGAGTGTAGGTTTCCATATGTAGCCCAATGACCAGGGGAGTTATAATGTCAAAGGGTGCTTGAGCGGCCTAACAGCTGAAAAGAGCTTAACTTTTTTAAATGGTACCGGGTCTGCAAACATACATATTATATCCATGTTTATTGTATAGTTCTACTTGCATATGCATATATACATTATAACAAGCTTCTTGTCCAGTGGATATGATTTTATCGACAAAAGTTACGCATTTAGTTCAATTCCTATGCGGAAGCTCTTAGACCGCCCGTCGATATTTTGGCTTGACTAGATCACGGCCTTACAAAAACCCTTCTTATTTTTGTCATCGGGTCCGGCAATTTTTTATCCATAATCAGGCGCGTAGCACCGCATACTCAGATACTCGATCGAGTATAGTTGAAAATGAAAAAATAAAATCGTTTAAAATTCGAATAATGTATTAAAATATTGATTGACAGTGTGCATGGGGGTAAGGGGATAATTTCATTGCCAATCATCATAAATCCTATTTGTCCTTTTCAATGCTACAAAAATAAGATTCCACAGAACGCCCAGGAGGCACCAATTTAATCTACTGTTTTCAAAATTTTCCCCGACCCCCTACCTACTATTTAAAAAAAACCTATTCATTTTCATGATAATCCCAAATGCACGACAGTAATGGTACTGTAATCTGTCTGGTGTTCATCGTGAATGTACCACGGATAAAAATGGCAACCTGTTCTAACTTGTTTCACTATCAAACTAACCATTTCGGTAATTGTTATTACGTTCTTCTTCTTAGAACTGTGTCTGTCTTGTTGTGGTATATAGCGGATGCTGTGATGAACTGCACCGTCTGTTACAGGTTGTTGGAATTTCCTCCACAGTTTGGTCCGGAAGAACATATTTCTGTCACGGTGGTAACAGCGGCCTGGTTCTTCTTCCAGATTATGACAGATTTGCAGTATATAGAATGGTGTCTGTTCTGTGTCCAGTACATGCATTCAGTTGTTATCGCAATACCCAGTCTTTTCACATGTTCGGAAATATCCAGTATGTATGGTTCTATCGCTTGTTGTGCTCACATTGAGTCTGTTCAAAAGACAATAGTGTATCTAGTTTTCTTTCGAAATTTCGCTGAGACAGTTGAAGCGCAGCACATCTTCCTGCAATTCGTCCCATTTTAACCAACCAGTGAAGGCTTCTATCCAGGAGTGAGCTGGTTATCATTCAAAATTCCTCTCTAGTGTATGAGATTTCTGGATGTCTACATCTCTTAACCTCAGTATCTGTATCAGGAGTGGCTTTTTTATTGGTAGGTCCTTGACACTGTGGTTTACACATAATTGCTGTTTCAGTCTGCTCTTGAATCGGCTTTTGGAGTTTTGTGTGAAGTAGGTTGGGTGTTAGGCTATTTCAAGGGCTTTGTGCTCCTGTCTTGTCTGAAGTAGCTTTCTTTTCTATTTCCTTTTATGGTGTGGATTTCATGGTCCCAATGGTAATTCTTTGAACCTTGTCATTGGCTATGCTGGTTCTGGATACAATTAGCCCTGGTGTGTAGAACGTGTCTGTGGCATGCTGTTATGAGCAACGATGCATATTTCGTGCTTGCTGCGCTCGCACAAATTTTTTTATAGCGTATGCTTTTTATAAAAAACAATGCATTTTAATTGTAATGTGAGATCTGTTTCAGGTATGCCGCTCAATGTAAATACTTTCGCTTTTGTCTGCGCAAGTAACAGTACTTTTGGATACTGTGACACAACCTTCATTAGTAGCCGAGGTCCCTATTATGACCAACTTCCATCTCAACTTTTTTTATTAAGATAAATCCAAGATGCGGCCATAAATACTTGAAAATTTAAGTACTACTCGTAAATTTGAGATTCCAACTACAGAAACTATATTCAGATTTCACCTATAGTCTGTCTACTTATCTTCTAGTGTTTGATGAACATCGTCCTTCACCATGATGTCCAACCAGGATATTGCGTGAAGTAATTCATTGAAGTGCATGTACCTTCTTCTCAGATGATCAACGTCTTACAAAATAAATTCGAGCTGACGTTTTATAGTAGTTTTTTTTATCAAATCTTGAAAGAAATAATGAGACTGATTTGACGTCCAAACTCCACCAGAGACGTCTAAATCAATAATACAATACAATATTTTCTTGGGGGAAGACCCCCAAACCCCCCTTCGTCTTCTTTCATATTTCGAGTATGTTCAAATTACTGCTAGCTTCGCCCCTGATAATGCAATATGCTATGCCCATGCGTGTACTGTCTCTGTACCGAGTTGACGAAGTAGCCGCTATACCTTAATTACCCGCAGATCACCGTATTTGCTTACAAAAGACACCATTTTATGAACTTTTAAAATTGTACAGAAACTGTTTCATTTCGTGTTACCAATGTATTTTAAGTTAACTTAATCTTTTAGATTAAGTGGGTAAAGTATTTCTTTAGTCGGGGGTTTTAACAACAAATGTGCATGGACTATCAAGTTAACAACAAATGTGCATGAACTATCAAGTTAACAACAAATGTGCATGAACTATCAAGTTAACAACAAATGTGCATGAACTATCAAGTGTCCTTGTTTTTATCATTTCAGAATAATTACACATACAACTTTAACGATTCGTCTTTGTACAACGTTAGTTATCATTATGACGAACCGGATCGATCCTATCCGACTCTGGACGAGTACATGACCGCCAGAAAGATATACACTGGCTTTGCTATCACATCCGCTGTCATCAACGTTCTCTTACTGCTTACAGTCATCTCTAAACACGCCAGACCTTGTCCATTGTATTGGTACATCTACAATATGATTGTTGTAATCCTGATGCAAGCTCTTCTCGCGTTCGTGTTTGATTTCAGCAACCAGGAAGAGTTTACAACTGATATATGTAAGTTTATACTCATTGTAAGTCTCGCTCTGAATGTAGTGAACCGTTACAGTCTTATACTTATGGACATAGAAATGATTCTAATGTTCGCCTCAAGCGTCATTGCCGATGT
The DNA here is from genome assembly GCA_963678985.1 of Spisula subtruncata. Lineage (NCBI taxonomy): Eukaryota > Metazoa > Mollusca > Bivalvia > Venerida > Mactridae > Spisula > Spisula subtruncata. Next base: position 1,844,095 of record OY787668.1, read on the forward strand.
TCAACCAATTCTTAGGTTTGCAATATCGATGACAGGCATGTGTCTTTTAAGGATCATGTGGGGTGGGCCAAATGCTTGTAAAACACATACTTGAAAAAAGCTGTTTAAAGCGGTTTGTGCCATCTGATTTTATCAATTATTAAAGAAAACAATCATAGCATGTAAGCATGGTGCTAATTTTGGCATATGTTCGCCTATTTTAAATGTTAACACAAAAATAAATGCGATTTTCACCTGAAAAACAACAACATTTTTTCAAAATGTAGAACGTTATTATTATTGCATTCTATAAAACGAAACGCTGTATATGCTTTAAAATCGATCGTCGCAAGGGCATGCCAGGCTTGAAAATAAGTGTTGGCGTTTCGTTTACGAGAGAAGCAGCGTCATGTCCACTGATTTCTTCGACAAGGAGGTCGCCATATTTGAACCCCCTTGTCACCGAAGAAAACGTACTGATACATGTATTTGAAACATATTAATCAACAAAATCGATTACCAAATGTAATGATGAATTACATTAGGTTCGTATAATATCAACATCACAAACGATCTTATGATAGTAATAGAGAAATATATGCATTTTCTGCAGCTGCAATCTAGTTTGTTTACAAATTTCGCGCTGTGTAGCAAATATGTATTCATGCGCCAAAGGTGGTTTAAAATAGTGCGACAGTTTATCTGCGAAAACGTTATGAAGCATTGTTCACAACGCGTTGTTCTTCATGATTGATGATATAGATAAATATAAAAATCCTTACCAGTTAATTTAAGTCCAATATGAAAGTCAATATCCGCATTTTCGTATATCGGCAAATTTAGCACATGTTAGCCAATGGATAACCGGAACTGTGTTATGCGGTTCCTGTCAAACTTTATTTTATCTAAATTTCGAACGAAATATGTCTTTTAAAGCAATCCTAAGTGTTTATTATGTACGTATAATAATTGCATCCATTGTTTCGTAATCCGATTGTATATATCGTTGTGTGATCGTGTTTAATTAGTAAAAATCGATTCAGTACACTCCTGTCAAATCCCCACGAAATTCACGTGCTAAAGTTTCAACACACCAGTAAGTTTACGTATGGTGTAAGTTTACTGCCATATTTGGTTATCGTCTGCTAGTAGTGTTTTGCGTTATTTATTAACTTTTTAACTCATACAAAGATCAACTATAGTAAAGTACCATTCTTAAAAGAAAAAAGGCTAACTGACACACAAAAATATGTTATAGACCAGTACGACGAAAGATATAAACGCCTTTTCTTTTGTATGAACAATGTTGGTCTGATTAAAATATGTTTATTAAAGTCAGAAAAACTAATGTTTGAAATAATGTTCCCAAAATACGTTTGTAAGTTGTATTCTTCAATTATTAACTTAAAAATATTTAATTAATTGAGTTTTAAGTCAATATTACCCGATTTAATCAGATATGTGGCGTATTTATTACAAACCAATAACTATCTGGTTCATCAGGCCCACCATACCCTAAAATATTTAAGATTTGTCAAAAGTAGTTCTACACACATACATGTATCATTGATTGCAAGTCATGTTGATGTATTTATTTGTTCAAAATAAATGCATTTAAACCATTTAAATTTTTAAAAAAGGGCTGGCATGACCTTGATCAAATCTCTGACAACTGATTTGTCTATTTTTTCTAATATTTTATCAACAAATAACAGTGACTGACATTTTGAAAAGTGTATACCAATTATATTATTATCTTTTACAAATATATTTTGATAACAATGAGGTACAGGAAAAATATTCAGACAGATAGATAGTGTGAACTTTAAGCAACAAAACGGTGTATGATACTTCGGGGTTATTCTGTAAAAAAGGTATGTAATTCATTGAAGAAAAATACACACTTTTTTCTGTTCAAATGAACCTTAAGCACAATTTTTTCTGTTCTTGTGTTTTTGGTTGGACATACTGACAAGTGGGGCTCATGTTATGTAGTTTCTGACGCAGTAACCACTGTTATAATCACGGTTTTTAATCAAATTCTTCCTTGGGTGGTTACAGTCGTATGTGTGTTTGTCGGATGTTTGTTCTTTATTCGGGCTAACAGAAACCAAGGACATGAAACATATGGACAAACAAGAAATGTCTGTAAAACTGAACTGTTTATGTTTTTCATTGTTTGGAATGGCTTAGACTGTTTTCAAGAACTGGTTAGATATGTGTTGAATAGGTTGCACATGCGTCTGATGAATACAGGAAACCACAGAGTCTATATTGGATATATGGTGTGTGCCATCATTCACCTTTTCTTGCCTGTGTTGTGCCTTTTACTTAGTCCTACTCGTATGGTAATCAAAAACACGTGGCGGATGATCGTGCGTAATTAGTACACGAGATGTTTAAAACGTTGTACCATTCTAAGAAATGGACCACCACTTGTAACCCTGCAAATAAACTGTTCGTCTTTGAATGTGTCAACATGGATGTATTCTTGAAATATTTCTGAAAACAGTGTCCAGACATGTAAACTTCGTATGCACGAGACATGCTTTAACTAAGTCGCTTTTTCGTCCAAAGTGACCATACAGAACATGACACATGTATGTGATACCATGCGACTGGCTGATAGTATTGCTACTGGGGCCTTATTCACCAACGTTGTAAGTCTCAAACTCGGACTTAAAATTGACAACATTTAAAACCACTGCCATTTCTTTGCTATTATATTTAACCATATGAAAGTTTATCCGAGTATTTGCTGTTACCCACTGAACATGACTACCCATTTATTTCAAAATCGGTACATTTCTAAGATCAGGAGAGTCAAAGACCTAATTTAGGTCTTTGGGAGAGTGAATAGAATATTTGGCAATTTAAAGTCTAAGTCTGAATTTTAGACTTATGACGTTGGTGAATAAGGCCTCTGGTATTGGTCACAGGGAACATTATCATTGAAAAACAATAAAACAAGTGTATACATTTGTAATATATATGTTAAGGTAACATAAATTTTGAGAAAAACATAAGTTTTCCCAATTTGTGTTTACTCATTTTTCAATGATACAGTTATACCTGTGGTATTGGTGTGTATTAATGTTATAGGAAACATGATGAACTCAGATACCATTCTTGTTATATGTCGCGAGTGACCCCTGTGACCTTATTTAGTTTGTAATATGATGCGAGTGACCCCTGTAACGTTATTCAGTTTGTAATATGACGCGAGTGACCCCTGTGACGTTATTCAGTTTGTTATATGACGCGGGTGACCCCTGTGACGTTATTCAGTTTGTAATATGACGCAAGTGACCCCTGTGATGTTATTCAGTTTGAAATATGACGCGAGTGACCCCTGGGACGTTATTCAGTTTATTATATGACGCGAGTGACCCCTGTGACGTTATTCAGTTTGTAATATGACGCGAGTGACCCCTGTGACGTTATTTAGTTTGTAATATGACGCGAGTGACCCCTGTAACGTTATTCAGTTTATTATATGACGCAAGTGACCCCTGTGACGTTATTCAGTTTGTAATATGACGCAAGTGACCCCTGTGACGTTATTCAGTTTGTAATATGACGCAAGTGACCCCTGTGACGTTATTCAGTTTGTAATATGATGCGAGTGAAGCCTGTGACGTTATTCAGTTTGTAATATGACGCAAGTGACCCCTGTGATGTTATTCAGTTTGAAATATGACGCGAGTGACCCCTGTTACGTCATTCAGTTTGAAATATGACGCGAGCGACCCCTGTGACGTTATTCAGTTTGAAATATGACGCAACTGACCCCTGTGACGTTATTCAGTTTGTAATATGATGCGAGTGACCCCTGTAACGTTATTCAGCTTGTAATATGACGCACGTGACCTCTGTTACGTTATTCAGTTTGTAATATGACGCGAGTGACCCGTGACGTTATTCAGTTTGTAATATGACGAGAGCGACCTTTGTGACGTTATTCAGTTTGCAGTATGACGTGAGTGACCCCTGTGACGTTATTCAGTTTATTATATGACGGAAGTGACCCCTGTGACGTTATTCAGTTCGTAATATGACGCAAGTGACCCCTGTTACGTCATTCAGTAAGGTTTTAATCAACTGTAGATTCTAATATATCATTAGTTTTTGGATTTATGTTACTTGAGATTGTCCACAATATATATACAATGTATTTATATAGTGTATTGTTGATTTGAAGTCTATAATGAATTTAAACATAGGTTATTGTCAGTGCTTGTTTTACCATGTCATACTTTCAACATATTGTGCTTTCTGTTTAACCTGGAATAAAATTTTGAAAATGGTATCGTGTAATGTTTTCTTCTTTTCTTTACTCATATGCCTGCCATGTGTCAGTGGAAAGCTGATTGGTAAATAAAGTCGGTAGAACCTCAGGGATGCTCATTGAGTTGACAGAACCTCAGGATTGATCATTGAGTCGGCAGAGCCTCAGGGATACTCATTGAGTCGACAGAACCTCAGGGATTCTCATTGAGTCCGCTGAACCTCAAGGATGCTCATTGAGTTGGCAGAACCTCAGGGATGCTCATTATGTTGGCAGAACCTCAGGGATGCTCATTGAGTCGGCCGAACCTCAGGGATGCTCATTGAGTCGGCAGAACCTCAGGGATACTCATTGAGTCGGCAGAACCTCAGGGATGCTCATTGAGTCGGCAGAACCTCAGGGATACTCATTGAGTCGGCAGAACCTCAGGGATGCTCATTGAGTCGGCAGAACCTCAAGGATGCTCATTGAGTCGGCAGAACCTCAGGGATGCTCATTGAGTTGGCAGAACCTCAGGAGTGATCATTGAGTCGGCAGAACCTCAGGGATGCTCATTGAGTCGGCAGAACCTCAGGGATGCTCATTGAGTTGGCAGACCATCAGAAGTGCTCATTGAGTGGGCGGAACCTCAGGGATGCTCATTGAGTCGACATAACCTCCGGGATTCTCATTGAATCGACAGAACCTCAGGGATTCTCGTTCAGTCTTTTTTACCTGGAATAAAATTCTTAAAATGGTTATTTTGTAATGTTTTCTTCTTTTCTTTACTCATATGCATGCCATGTGTCAGTGGAATAAAGTCGGTAGAACCTCAGGGATGCTCAATGAATCGGCAGAACCTCAGGAGTGATCATTGAGTCTGCAGAACCTCAGGAGGGATCATTGAGTCGGCAGAACCTCAGGGATGCTCATTGAGACGGCATAACCTACCTCAGGGATGCTCATTGAGTCGGCAGAACCTCAGGGATGCTCATTGAGTCGGCTGAACTTCAAGGATGCTCATTGAGTCGGCAGAACCTCAGGGATGCTCATTGAGACGGCATAACCTCAGGGATGCTGATTGAGTCGGCAGAACCTTAAGGATGGTCATTGAGTTGAACAATGTGGTCTGTATTCCCTATGGCATGTAAAGGCCGTAATACCATTTTTTCGACCCAATGAACATTATCTCTATTTGACCAACTTATTTAAAGATCACACCTTTCAGAGGCATGCTCTAGCATTTTAAGCGCCTGTGCTTTTCAGTGGAGGCATATAACTTTTAAGAGACAAGTGTCATGAAGTTTGTATTAAAACTATGCAGGTAACTTTCATGTAAAATTTATGACCCAGATTCGGACTTACCTAGGTTTCATGGAAAATAACATTCTCACCCAGATTTAAACTTGGCTTACATGTCATGAATACAAACATTCTGACAAAATTGTATGATGATTGGATCAAAACTGTGAACTTTAGAAAGAACACTGTGCTATTGCTAACATTTGACATAGTTACATAGTTTTCAATCCGGAGTGACCCAGTTTCAAAATCGGCCTAGACTTAATTCAGAATAACATTCTGACCAAGTTTATGAAAATTGAATCAAAACAGTAACCTCTGGAGTTTTTTAAGATTTGACCTAGTGACCTAGTTTCTGATGCAACATGACCCAGATTCAACATAATTTAGTTTTCATTAAAACTAACATTCTGAGAAAGCTTAATGAAGATAAGATTAAAACTGTGACCTGTAGAGAGAACACATAATTAGTTTTTAAGATTCGACCTAGTTTTGACCGAACATGACCTGGTTCTGAACAAGGCCTGGATTTCATAGAGAACAACATTCTTTACAGCAGAAAGCGGACTGGCAAATAAAGGCTGTGCTCAGCATTTTGTTCTATTGTACACATGTATATAAACCGTTTAAAAGCCCCAATCAACAGGGTGCATGTACCACATGACTTTTTGAGTATTCAGGGGCACCAAACCATGGCAGATTTGTGGGGGGGGGGTACTTTGCATTGCTAGGATATGGTTTCTTTAAGCATATCTATTCATAAAGTTTATTTATCACATAACCTGCGATCTGGGAGTGCATTAAAGCCATGCCAGAAATATCGTAATGCACACCTAGCCCATTCATTGAACTTTAAAAAATTAGTTTGACCTTGACTGGTTGGTTGAGGAAGAAGTAACGTAAGCCAATCCGTGCCTTGAATCGACCTGTGATGTCAGTATAATACGAACTTCGGCATGACGTTGCATGTATTGTAACGCTAAATTTTTATGAAACCTTTGTAGTGTACATCAGCCTTTTGAATGTTAACGAGTGTTCTCTAAGGTTATGTGATAAATACAATCTTACATTCGTGCTAATTACACACAAGTTTTATTAAACTCGTCGAAAAACAATATGACACTCGGCAAAGCCACTCGTTTAATAAAACTCATATGTAATGAACATTCATGCAAGATCCTCTACATAAAATCACAAAGTCTATTATATCTCTTTAAATATTTATTGTAAAACAAAACATGATTCATTGTAGTCCAGAGAACACATGCACCGGTTATATACATAGAGGATCTATCAAGAGTTGTCAATTGATATAAATTTATATTAAACACGTTTTGGAAATCATATATATAATCATATACATAATATATAAATTTATAAATAATATTTCCCGAGTTTAATATAAATATATCAATTGACAACAAGTGATAGATTCATATGACATAAAAAAACGCAAAATATTTGGAAAACTAACCCATGTATTTAAACTTTTTACTACACGTGTTACGTATGAGATTATACGTACTCGCTATACTAACCTGGATACAAGGAAAGTCATGTGACATATAGACTTATACACTAAGTAGCTAAATAAAGTAAATGTGACATATAAAATGAAATTGACATTACACCAGGGAAGAGATTGCCCCACCTGCTTGTGTGTCGAAGGCTGCTTGGAGAAGGTTTTCCAGTTAATCCATTGGACCATGTGATTTTAATTTACCGTTAAATTTGATTTAAAGGGTATTGATTGACAACTGTCGTAATTTCGATTGTGCTGTACATGAGGCAGAATCAATCAAATATAGTTTGCAAAAATTGCAATAATGTGTACCAGTATTTGCATGCGCAACTCAACACAACTGCATAGAATTTTTCAGCAATATCACAGACTCCTTGCAACAGTTTAACCATACTGTTACTTCCATTTTTGATCTTTTTTACCAATACCGGTACCTTAATTGCTTCAATCGCCAATATTTTTTAAACTGATTTAATACACCTGTTACTATATATAGTAACATTTTTGCGTTGACAAAATCTGTATTATTGGTCCTCCAGGGATATTATCAACAAACGCCGAGGATATTATCAATCACATGACCGATAATCGCCCTACGATCGAGCGACGTTAATTACGCGGGTTTTACGTTTAGTTAGAAATATGTAGACGCGTCGCACCGTACGCTTGAACGCTAAGCCAAATAAAGTAAGAAAACGGGACATCCAGCACTTTGTGTTTTACTGAATAAATATGGACAATTTACAACAAGGCACTGTGATTATGGACAAAATACAACCAGGCCCCGTGATTATAAAAATTTCTCGTTCTCATACGGGAACTCCATAGATCTACTCCATGCTCCAACTTGAAAAACAGATTTTTTAGAAATGTGCATCAAAACCAACACCAAATTGTAGCAAATTACCTAACAAAGAAAATGAACCCCCATTTCATATGTTTCCATTCAGTAATAAAGAAGTTACAGCAGTTTTTGTAACTGAGAAATGCTCCAATTGAAGTATGGAGTATGTACTCTAATGTTTATAATCACTGGTTCAGTTGAAATTAAGTGCTTTCATAAATTTCCTTCCCCGGAACAAGTGTATTAAACAGTTCAATACCTGGGTGCGCTGTGGCATTGAGTGATAATATCCCCGGCTCTTGATAATGGCATTCGGGCTAAAGCCCTCGAGCCATTATCGACACGCCGAGGATATTATCACTCAATACCACAGCGCGCCCAGGTATTAATCTCTAAGTATTGTTTCTTCAATCATTGCTGTGTTAAGGTGTACAAGACATATTGAGCAACATTGAGTTTATTATAAGGGCAAGTTTTTCTTCTAAAGACACAAATTGTGATATCAAGTCAGATCTGATCATTTCTCATTCTTAATATTATTATATTGAACTGAAATCATTGATTCTACTGTAATTTCTACCGAACAATGAGCACAGGTAAGTGCCAATGAGGACATAGAGACTGTAACCTAAGCTACTACATAAATACTGTAAAATCATTTAATTTCGATGGGACGAAATTTCATGGTTTTGATTAAAAAGACCATTTCGATGGGACATTAATTGTAGATTTTCATTTCAGGTAATAAATACAAGGGTCAAAATTATTGTTCGATGGGATTTAATTTCGTGGTTGAAGGTGAACCATGTAATCCACGAAAATTAATGATTTTACAGTATAAGATAGCATGCACATTATTTCACCAGAATCTGTCTTAGATTTGTAGCTAATACCGTCCATTGGTCCATGTAGTATTGTAGATTGTGTCCATCTACTGTAATCCAGGGGACACAACTCTGTCCCGATTGATGCCACCTACAACAATAAATAATCAAATTATAACTACATACTCAAATATTGTAGTTCAGGGGTGGTATTCACAAAGCATCTTAAGTGAAAACTTAAATATTTTGACTAAAGTTAAAATACAGTCGAACTTCGATGCCTCGAACTACCTTCGGACCGAGAAAATAGTTCGAGCCATCTACTGGTTCGAGGCATCGGGGGTACGAGAATATATGCACTGTAAATGTATAAGTTCGAACGCTTCTCGGTACGTGTACCTGTCAATCGTGCGTAATTGTATTTTTAGTGTGTGTTCGTATTTTGTGTATATTTAATGCATTTGTGTCAAATTGTAAAATAGTATGCATAATAATAATAACAATAATAATAAAACATGCTATTGTTTGAAAAAAATGGCTTGAAATCGTCGGCTAGCTTCAAATATTCACATTTGTAAACAAAGTTCCCTGTTATCCCCCCATTACCACGTCCTTAGTCAAGTTGCTCAGTATAGCCTTAATTTGTAGTATATCGTCGTTACGTTTCATTTTGACAATGATAAAATTAATAAATTCCGATCAGGTTTTCTACGAATAATGACGAATAATGACCATTCAACATCGTTTTAAAGAATACAAACATTTAAATTAATGACAAATTTGTTGTTTCTAAATTTTATTCACGAAAAATAAATCAGTTATAATTTTCTTCATTAAGTAATTAACGGACATAAAAGTATTATGTTTTTTTCATAAACATGTAATACAATACAGCCGTAAACATTTTTTGGGTACAGTAATTATCACAAGGTGTTAATAACACCTTTCACGGACTTCCCGTGGGCATACAATGGATTTAAACAATCAATGAAAGGTGCGAAAATTTGCATTGTTCGAGTCATCTACTGGTAAATCATAGCAAGGGACCAGCAAGTCAGTTCGAGTGTTCGACCCTCGTACTGTTCGAGTCATCTATGGTTTTTCTATATGAATAAAGAAGGGATTTTGACGGGACCGGAGTACGAGTTCGAGGCATCTAGGGTGTTCGAGGCAAGTACTGTTCGAGGCATCGAAGTTCGACTGTATTGAACTGTACATATTTCCCATGAAACAAATAACAACCCACATTGTTTATGTGATTATTGTAGCTCCTTACATAATGCTTCTAAGAAAGGTATTTAATTGTTAATCTTGATTTTCCTGTTTAGCTTATAAACTTAAGGAAACTTTGAGATTTTTAGAAAATTCTAAGTTTTCACTTAAGATTCTTTGTGAATACGGCCCCAGAGAATTTGACATAATATACGCATTCCAAACCTAAATTTAACCCTTATATTTCAAATATTCAGTAATTATTTAACTTCAGCTCATGAAAATTCAACAGACAATAACCTATTCAGGTAGAATCTGCAGAAAAGGTTCATTCTTTCTAGTGCAGCCAATCAGATCACCAGAAATGTAGGACACTTGAAATAGGGAAGTTTAGTACTGAAAAATCATTAAATTTCGATGGGACAAAATTTGTGGAAAAGACCATTTCGATGGGACTTTAGTTCATGGATTTTGTATGTCAGGTAATAAATTAATACAGGGGTCAAAATCATTGTTTGATGGGATTTGATTTGTGGTTAAAAGGCGAACCATGAAATCCAATGAAATTTAATCCCCAAAAAAACACTATTATAGGGGATTTAAATAGCCCCGCGCAGCGGGGCTATTGAAAATACCCAGACCGTTAACAGGCGAACGTGCATATTTTCGTTGAGTTTCTGCCGGTACTAATGCTTTCAAAAAAAGTTATTTCCGGTCAAAAATTTCAGGCAGTTTTCCGAGGTGAATAGTCCTTGGAATATAAAAAAAATAGTAACCTGTAAACGGTTGAGCCTATCGTTCTCTTTCGATTAAATATCATTTTTAAAAAATGTGTAATAAATAAAAAAAACTATTTTTAAAAAAACAAAGGGAAGTAAGAAATATGCTACTGTAGATACTCCGCTTTACGTGTCACTAGCCAATTGATTACAAGCGTTTACGAGATTTTCATGCGCCCATTAGACATGGAAGATGTTTTAAGAATCATCAAAACCCAAAAAATAAAGGTGAAATTTTCATTTCAATAGCCGATTTATCATGACAGTACTCGATCTCCGAGGAAATTGGTCTTTAATAGACATTTTTACGTAGTTTTACAATGATATCAACACTCAGATCATACCAGATGCTTGAACGTAAGTAGGCTACAATTCGTTCCATGTCAACAATGCAAATAAACAATTCTATGTCTCAATGTATAGCTTGTCAAAGCAATGTTTATGAGATTATTTTGTTACTGTCAGTGTGTATAAGACTTATGTACCAGTTAGTTTCATCCACAGCACCCCAGCCCCGGGTGAAGGGGCGCTCCTGGATTTTGAGTTGTCAAAATCAACAGCCCTTCTACGGCCTACGGGGAAGCTGATGGTAAAATCTCCCGCATTTCCCCTGACATCTACCGGTAAATATTGTCTCTAGGCTGTTGGTTTTCGCAGAAAAAATCCTAAATTTCCCCTGCCTTGCAGGGGTAGCTGGATGGTAAAAACATGGCCTATCCGCCATTGATCCCTGTGGTCGGGAGGAACTGTGGATGCAACTGACTGGTGCATTAATTCTATCTGTGGTGGACAAACTTGTGTACTAGCAGGGTCCATACGTTGTCGCTTATGTAATATCTTCGATTTTCCAAGCGGATAAGGACAAAGACAAACATGGGAGGCTGTAAATTATCTATATTCGGAATATGAATAAACCATCTTATAGTAGGCCTACAATACTACAGTACAGTAAAACAAGGTACGTCTTTGATTTTATTGAATTGGAATCAAATTATGACAATTTGATTGATTGACTTCTGTGCTGTATAAAGATTACAATTCACAATGATTGGATGCATTTGTTATCTCCCTTGGATAATGCATAGCAACTGTGGCCCGTGGTCTATATCTACAAATATAGCCTAGCGGTTATCTAATATGTATTAAATCCCCATTATAGGCAATGCCTTAGTTCATATTAGTATTTCTAGAAATGTAGGACCCATAAAAATGGGAAATTTAGTAATTTCAGAAATGTAGGATCCCAGAAAATCAGAAATTTTTGTATTTCAAGATATGTAGGACCCTTAAAATGGGAAATTATTTATTTACAGAAATGAAGGACCTCTGAAAAAGTAAAGTTAACAATAAACAGATAATACCAAGCTTGTGCTGCATCGCGTGTTTGTAGACAGTTAGATATAGCTCCAGCTGTTAACGTAATCTTCTGATGTAACATGGGTAATGTTTTACTGATCTGCCGTTCGTCTTCCTTCTTCATAGAATCACATAAACCTGAAGTTATATTATACAATAATCTATGTAAACTCATTGCAGTTTAAGGTTAACATTATTTAGTAATTAGGAATTGCATGCAATAGAGAAGTCCCCGACCTGGTTTCCAGATTGTCAATGTTTCTGTTGCCATGGTAACCACAATTTTGTCTGAATGAAAAAATAATTGGACGTGCATAATCTCCTTATTGGTACCTATCCATATACTTAGGTTCATAAACTAGCTTGAAAACTATTTCACTTATGGCAGGATCCAGATTTTCTTGACAGATGGACTGACGGCCGGACGGCAAACCTATAGTCCCCTTCGGTTGAAAACGGGATGGGGCCTAGTAAGACCTATGCAGAGCAACAACCCTACAAATATCCATAAATTGGAAAAAGCACTTTTACATGTTACATGTATATAACATTGACGTCATTTGTTGGCATATTTTACATGTTACATGTATATAACATTGACGTCATTTGTTGGCATATTTTACATGTATATAACATTGACGTCATTTGTTGGCATATTTTACATGTATATAACATTGACGTCATTTGTTGGCATATTTTACATGTATATAACATTGACGTCATTTGTTGGCATATTTTACATGTTACATGTATATAACATTGACGTCATTTGTTGGCATATTTTACATGTATATAACATTGACGGCATTTGTTGGCATATTTTACATGTACATAACATTGACGTCATTTGTTGGCATATTTTACATGTATATAACATTGACGTCATTTGTTGGCATATTTTACATGTATATAACATTGACGTCATTTGTTGGCATATTTTTGGCATAAAACACATCGCATTGGAAAGATACAGATTCCGAACACCAAACACATCTACATTGGAAAGATACAGATTCTGAACACCAAACACATCGCAGTGGAAAGATAGAGATTCCGGACACCAAACATATCGCATTGGAAAGATACAGATTCCGGACACCAAACCCATCTCAGTGGAAAGATACAGATTCCGGACACAAAACATATCGCATTGGAAAGATACAGATTCCGGACACAAAACATATCGCATTGGAAAGATACAGATTCCGAACACCAAACATATCGCATTGGAAAGATACAGATTCCGAACACCAAACACATCGCATTGGAAAGATACAGATTCCGGACACAAAACATATCGCATTGGAAAGATACAGATTCCGGACACCAAACACATCTCAGTGGAAAGATACAGATTCTGAACACCAAACACATCTACATTGGAAAGATAGAGATTCCGAACACCAAACACATCGCATTGGAAAGATACAGATTCCAAACCAAACACATCTACATTGGAAAGATAGAGATTCCGAACACCAAACACATCGCATTGGAAAGATAGAGATTCCGAACACCAAACACATCGCATTGGAAAGATACAGATTCCGAACACCAAACACATCTACATTGGAAACATACAGATTCCGAACACCAAACACATCGCATTGGAAAGATACAGATTCCGAACACCAAACACATCTACATTGGAAACATACAGATTCCGAACACCAAACACATCGCATTGGAAAGATACAGATTCCGAACACCAAACACATCTACATTGGAAAGATACAGATTCCAAACCAAACACATCTACATTGGAAAGATACAGATTTCGAACCAAACACATCGCATTGGAAAGATACAGATTCCAAACCAAACACATCGCATTGGAAAGATAGAGATTCCGAACCAAACACATCTACATTGGAAAGATAGAGATTCCAAACCAAACACATCTACATTGGAAAGATAGAGATTCCGAACACCAAACACATCGCATTGGAAAGATACAGATTCCAAACCAAACACATCTACATTGGAAAGATAGAGATTCCGAACACCAAACACATCGCATTGGAAAGATAGAGATTCCGAACACCAAACACATCGCATTGGAAAGATACAGATTCCGAACACCAAACACATCTACATTGGAAAGATAGAGATTCCGAACACCAAACACATCGCATTGGAAAGATAGAGATTCCGAACCAAACACATCGCATTGGAAAGATACAGATTCCAAACCAAACACATCTACATTGGAAAGATAGAGATTCTGAACACCAAACACATCTACATTGGAAAGATACAGATTCCGAACACCAAACACATCGCATTGGAAAGATACAGATTCCGAACACCAAACACATCGCATTGGAAAGATAGAGATTCCGAACCAAACACATCGCATTGGAAAGATAAAGATTCCGAACACCAAACATATCTACATTGGAAAGATACAGATTCCGAACACCAAACACGTCTACATTGGAAACATACAGATTCTGAACACCAAACACATCTACATTGGAAACATACAGATTCTGAACACCAAACACATCTACATTGGAAAGATACAGATTCCGAACAACAAACACGTCTACATTGGAAAGATAGAGATTCTGAACACCAAACACATCTACATTGGAAAGATAGAGATTCCGAACACCAAACATATCTACATTGGAAAGATAAAGATTCCGAACACCAAACATATCGCATTGGAAAGATACAGATTCCGAACACCAAACAAGTACGATTGACTTGATAAATTTCGACTTGAGTAATTTGGTCCGTATTTAGCACAATTCATACATTGATATATCACTGGTTTAGAATGAAAAGGTCGTATTTTATTATTATCTTAAGTACAAAATTATATTTTGAGAAAACACATAAAAAAAATGTGTAAAAATTACACTTTACCTATGGTAAAACAAACTGTTTACTCATCATTGTTGGTGAACATGACAAGTTTTTGTTTTCATGAAAATAGGCTGGTAAGAAGCGCCTTTTGATGCAGATTTCAAATATGTAACAGTGTTATAAGGTTGTAAGAACTGGTTACTACCTTCTCATTCTTAGCAAGCAATATAATATTAGTAAATACCTGACATGACTGCGACAATGTCTTTATCTTCATCTTTGTTTTTCTGACATTTTTGTTGCAAAGTTTCTCGATCCACTCTGTGAACAATTTCCTCGACTTCTGTCTTCAATTGTATACAACGTTTTAACATCATCTCTGGTGCCTGTGTGTATACAGTAAAACCTGGTTATCTCAAGGACTGATCAGCTCGTCTTAGGCTAGATTAACTAGACTTAAGATTAATGAACAAGATACATAGAGCAAATTTGCAATGACTTAATTCAAATATGCTTGAGATGCAATATAGGCCACATGCTGGTCATATTGATGTTTGCTCTATTCAAATCTGGGCCAGAGTACAAGTTATAACAAAGTTGAGAGCTACAGATAAGGTTTTAGTCCATTGGGTATTTTACCCCCCAGTTTCAATTTTGATTGGGTTTTGACAAATTTTATTTGGGTATTTAATAAAACTCATAGGGTAAATGATATTTTATGTACTGGTTTTCACTATATTGTCCTTTTCTATTTGGGTATTTCAGATTGTAATTGCTTTTTCTTACTCCCTCCTCTCAAAATCTATTGGGTTTTAAGAAAATTTATTGGGTAATTACCCAAATATGCAGCTTATCTGTAGCTCTGACAAAGTTATAAATGTCATAAACATGAATAGATTGAAGAACTAAATATCGGGTACTACTGTCAAATCATTAATTTTCATGGATTTTGTGGTTCGCCTCCGATCACCAAATCAAATCCCATCAAACAATAATTTTGACTCTTTATATTATTACTTGAAATGCAAAATCAACGAATTAAAGTCCCATTGAATTGATCCTTATTAAAATCCCATCGAACAATAATTTTGACCCTCATATTTTTACTTGAAATGCAAAATCCACAAATTAACGTCTATGAAATGGTCTATGTGACCAAAAAACCCACAAAATATTGTCCCATCGAAATTTAACGATTTTACAGTATCGGCATTACATTACCTGGAAACTTGGGAACTTGATACATTCAAGTACCGTCATTAATGCAGGTCTCAATAATGCTGGGTTTGTGTGATGAATGGACAGGTCTATCACAGCAGTCTTCAATGCACTGAAATACATTACCGTAATATGTCAACTATAAGTCACACCCATGTGTAAGAAATACATTGCCGTAATATGTCGACAATAAGTCACACCCATGTGTAAGAAATACATTGCCATAATATGTCGACTATAAGTCACACCCATGTGTAAGAAATACATTGCCGTAATATGTCAACTATAAGTCACATCCATGTGTTAGAAATACATTACAGTAATATGTCGACTATAAGTCACACCCATGTGTAAGATGCATTGCAAATATGTCAGTAAATGTCTGACAAAAAACTTGTCTAAAAACAACACTGCAAGATGGACTGCATGGCCGTTTGTTTTAGTGTTAGATTGAAAGAGTATATGTATTACAAGCTATAATGAAGTAAGACTGAACAAAATAGTCACCGAAAACGCATATTTCATATTTATTTGTAAACAAAGGCTAGATATATCTATGTGCCTCCGTAGCTCAGTGGTTAGTATCATGCTTGCCATCTAATCTGGCGACCCGGAGGCGAATCTGGGTGGAGGTACATATATATATGCCTGTGATGTTTCAGTAGAAATAAAGCAAATAAAGACTATCAGGGGTGTCAACAGGGCGAAATAAAAAATCTGGAAAGTTGTATGCGGCCAAACATTTTGCCAAATAAGTGGCTTTCAATAAACGTTCTTTCCACATTTAAATCAGTTTTTATTATGAAAGAAAATCCTTCAGAGCAGATTAAATTTGCTATAACTTTCCCATTTCTAGAGATATTTTCATCAAATCACTTTTGTTTTGGTCTGTAAACATTGCTCATTCAGGGAGGATTAATCCGGAATTCCGGAGAAATCAGGAAAATTGACAACCCTGGGCTATGCTCGGATATATCACCAGCGGACTGTTTAACAACTCACTTGTCGATCTGAGAAAACATCAAGTATGGTAAAGAGAGATTAGCAAACTCATTGACTTCTGTAGTTACACAATTCTTCAGCTTCCCGGCTACCTCTCCTATATGTGATTGATTCGACTCCAGAGATTTCTCTATATACTGATTGATCTGAAATATAATATGGGAACTTCTATTATCTTATACTAAACAAGATTGCATTCAATAAATGCTTATCCCCCCATCCGTCCTGGTGCGAGCCTTATCTCAATTAAAATGCTCAGGTTGAAGTTTGTATCACTTATAAGTTCTCTATACACTGATTGATCTGAAACATAACATGGGGACTTCAATTATTTAATACTTAAACAAGACTGCATTCAATAAACACTTTTGCCCGGCCACCACAGTGCAAGACTTATCTCAATAAAAATGCTCAGGTTGAAGTTTGTTTCTGTAATAATGACCCATTTAAAGCCTTGTCTTCATAAAAATTAGCTATTTCATACAAAACTACAAATACGTTACATCGAACTTATAAACAAAAGTTTTTTAACTGAATTCTGATGTTGCTGAAATTTCAGTGAGTATTAGGTAGATATATTTCATTTATTAGTTCAAAATTTCATAAAAGTAGGTTTAGTAATTACAGAGAAATGTTTAAAAAACACGATTTTTTTCTATCGCAAACTAGCTATACATGGCTTAGACAATGTGAGGTGTTGATGATGGTTGACAATATGAAATAGAGATCACACGTCAAATATAGTGTTTTACAGTACCAATTCATGAAATACAGATCACACGTCAAATATAAAGTGATTTACAATACAAATTCATGAAATAGAGATCACCATAGTCACTGGTAGGAACGACACCGGATATTGCAGCTAAGCGAGTCGCGATTTGCCAAATTGCATGAAAATCATCGTTGTCCAAGGTTAGTACAAGTGATATTTCTCTTACTTTATTGGGTTTCTGTAAGTGGTAGGGTATTAATATAACTATGTACGTAATATGTCAATCTAAATATATACATATTTCGATGTAAAACGTTTTTTAGTGGGGCAAATATCGTCATTTGTGACGCGGGCTCGCACAGAAAAATACGACCCTATCGCATATTTTGTGATTTTCTTTACTTAAACATACAGAAACTAAAAAATGTGAACCGGGCGATCTCTTTGAATATATCATTCATCTAAGTATACTGAAAATTTCAGATTCGTAGCGTAATTATTGGCGAGAGAAATACCACTTTTACTAACCTTGGACAGCGATGATTCCCATCTGATTTAGCAAATCGCGGCTCGCTAAGCTGCAATATCCGGTGTACCAGTGATAGTATCGAGTCATAAATAACGAATTTAAGCCAACATAGCGAAAGATGTAATGTTTTCGCAGATTTGTTATCACACATGTTGGAGAACATTGTTCCGTGATTTGTTATCACATGGAATAATACGTTATTTATTTGATAAAAAGTGGATTAACAAAATGTCGAGCGTAGCCTTTATTTACCAGTCAGCTTTCTGCTGAATATGGTATTTGTACATGTGAAATCATGGGCATATTGCCTAATTTTAGAAATAAACTATCTATATGAACCACCAGATTTGAACCTGGGTCTCCGGGTTAAGCGGCGAGCGCTAACCACTGAGCTACGGAGGCACTATAAAGAACTGTACCTCATCTATTTGAGCGTCCAGTCTGGATTGTGAGTTGATATTCTGTTTGACGAGAACTTGTATTACATTCTGCTTCTTATCCTGAAACAAACACAACAAGGCCGATATTTATAAAGCAGCTTAAGGAAAAACTTAAAAGTCTTCTTAAAATATTTAACTAAATTCAACATAAAATGACAAAGTTATGAACATTTTTTTTACAAAATGTAAAGTATAGAATTCCAAAGAAACCAGTAAACAGGCACATTTTTTTTCCATTTCATTTGGCACTGCTTGTCCATGAAATTTCCTAATTACCAAGTTACCTTGACTCGAAAATTCCCAACTGATCGTACCTATACCCATTCCCAAAGTGGAATAAAAATCACTAACATATTTCCCAAGAAACGAAGAATAGCTCATGTTTTCTATGTGATTACTGAAGCTCATTAGAGTTTGATTCTAAACAATGTAAACAATTGTAAATCGTGATTTTCCTGTTAAGCTGATACACTTAAGAAAAGTTTGAGATTTTTTAGAAAATTCTTAAGTTTTCCCTTAAGATTCTTTGTGAATACCATCCCAGATATGTAATTTTTAGGTTTACAGGAATATTTTGTTGTCGCCTGACCCAACAAGGACATGTCTATATGTCATTCTAACTTTTATTTGTTATACTTGCATAGTGAAACAAGTTTTTTTTATAACTTGATCATTGTCAACACTTCATTCCATATATCATCCATTACCACGAGGGTATAAGAGAAAAGAAACCAGTCTTCATTTTTCGAGGAGGATCCAGCAAGTGAATAATTGGAACCCTTTTTATTTCGTCTTTTGTATGACATGTCCTGGGCTGGTATTTATAAAGAATCTTAAGACTTAGTGTAAACTAACAATTTTCTTAAATATCAAATTTTCCTTAAAGTGTATAGAGCTATATTCTATCAGTCATTTAATGTCAAAATAATTACTTGCATCGTTTTTAGTATGATACTAGACTACCTTAATTGCAAATTAAAACTTTGGATGGGTTCCGTGTACTTTGATTCAATCGTCGAAAAATAGACAATTCTTATAATTTCATAGGGTGTTCTAGAACACTTTCGTATGAAAATGGACAGTTTGCATGTCCAATATATCACAGAGAGAGTTTCTGTTAAAACTGAAGCGAAAAATGGTCCAAATGGATATGAAAGCATAATTGTTTTTTTAGTTTTTGAAACTTTTTTAAAGAATATTGTCCGATATAGCTCTATACACTTTAAGTGTATCAGCTGAACAGGAAAACTAACATTAACAATCATTTATACTGTTTAGAGGCATTATGTAAATAGCTACAGTAATCATAGAGAAAAGATGGGATGTTTTTCGTTCCTTGTGAAATATGGGCAGCTCAGTAGGTCAAAATATTTAAGATTTCATTTATTAATAAGATGCTTTTTATATACCGGCCCTGGGAACAAACCAGAGACATCACACCCTTAAAGTGGCGACTCAACCACAAGGCTATCAAGGAGGCAACCTCTGGTGGGATATATAAACAAAATGTTATGATAGAGCATATACGTGTGTATATCCAAAAGTAATGTCACTGATGCTATAAAATCGTATATAATGTCAGTAAAACCACGAAATTATTCACACCGTAACTTAAGTGTAATTTGAATATGATGACCAAATTTCACAACAATGCACATACTAGTTCTGGAAATATGAACATTTTCATGAAACATACTTACGAACATCGCCGCAAGTCCGACGTCAACGACGTCACAATGACGTTACTTGCTGACACCTACTCATCCAGCAGAAGTTCATCCCTTGTGATTTCTAACGACTCATAAACCATGCAGTCATTTCCAAGACCTTTAAAAATGTGTAACCCACCCGACACTTACTCTCTGCGAAATCAAATTATTTTTAAGTGTCCCCTAGATAGTCCCACAGCAAAATATTTAACTCACCACATAATGATTGCAGTTTTGAATGGCGAATTGAATTGACGGCGTTAAAAATACTATGGGTGTTCGTTTCGGATCTACTAAAAACCGTTCATATGACTCTTTATCGATAATGATTTGGTGATATATGCCCCCTTAAAATATTATACTACATACACATGAGCCTATGATGCCGCCTTGTGTAACTAAAGTTTAAGTCGGTGACTTTCAAAACATTTAGTAAAAGTGCATTTCTACGCACAGCGTCTTTTTGTCACAAATTTGCCGTGTTTTCGCTAAGTAATCAATGCGTTGAAGGTATATTACGAGTTTCAAAGTTGAGTGACGTTATTGAATTTTTAGCAACAGACACAAAACATTTGTTTCATCACGTCACAAAAGTATTGTCTGCTTTCAAGAATTATTTTTTATAAAAACGCATAAAAGAAAAATGTTATGATAATGAAAAACAATCGTAATTTTCGTGTGCGGCGATATGACGTCATAGGTATATTTTAAATGTTCATATAATCCAGTTATGAAAATCGAATAATGCAGCTCGTTGTATATTAATCAGAATTGAATTGCTGAACGTTTTGATATCATATTTATGCCTATCGGCCTATAAACAGTTAAACCACGGGGGGAGTGACATTACTTTTGGATATACCCTCGTACATACTGTTAGTTCTTGGAATTCCTGTATTTTGTGGTATTTAGCAAACAATTCCTGTCTCTCACGATAACTACTCTCCACAATCTCCTTCAAACTTTCAGCTTCCTTATTTAGACAATGTAGTGATGCACGACAACCGTCCAGTTCTAACTCATAGTCGATCAATTTCCTGAATAAAATAACAAAACAAAATACTGTAAAATCATTAAATTTCGAAGGGGATTAATTGTGTTGATTTCATTGTTCACCTTCAACAACAAAATCAAATCCCATGGCACGATAAATAATTTTGATCCTTGTATTTATTACCAGAAATGCAAAATCCATGAATTAAAAGTCCTATCAAAGGGCAGGCGCTTCAGAATCCCAAGGTCCTGGGTTCAACCCGTTTGGACAACTGGTTAATTTCTCTAAGCAAGAATAAGCCACATGGTATAAATTGGTATCAGTCCTGTGAGAGCACTGTCTATTTCTGGGCACCACAGATCAATGTTGGCTGCCACACCCACAGGAGAGAAATAGGTTTCCCAGGGAGATTGGAACATGGGTTACCTGGGGAAGTTAAAAATGTCAAAGGGTGGTTGATCAGCTGAAATGCTAAAAACAGCCCTCGAAAATTGGTAACTAATCTTCAACTTAATGATACTGCATGTGGTTGATCGCATATATATGTATAAATATAGGATCCGTCATGAGTTGTCTTTTGAGATATACATTTCTTACACCAGTATAATACAAAATACAAATTATTTAGCGAGCCTTTGCCAAGATTAATAATGTGTTTTTGTGACGAGTTTAAGAAATATTGATCTCAAAGACAACGAATGACAGATTTTATTTATCACAATACTATAGTTACAGAATCAAAACAAAGTCAGAAATAACAAATTTAAGCTGAGGACGTTACTTTTCGCGGATTTGCTATCACATATGTTGGAGAACATTGTTCCGTTATTTGTTATCACATGGAATATCACGTTATTTATGTGATAAATGCATATATAGGATGTGCAAAAACTATTAGTAAACTGATAAAGTTAAGTTTAAATAGGTAAAACATATTTTACTTCCATCTATCCAGAAGTGTAGCACAAAATCATTATGTCTACCATAATATTTGTGACAGTCAAATTGAGCTTCATACTTACCGGGCAATCTGATAATCGGCGGCTTTTTGAGAAAACATTTTTTGAAGTCGTTTCTCGATCTGGCCTTTCATAGATGCTATAGATTCCTCCAGATTTCTCGCTTCATTTGTATATTTCTGTACCAGTATAAACCTACGTAGGTGTTCAGTAGATCTCTCCTATAGATAAACAAGTTATAAGGAATAGATGATATCCTGGGACCTTATTCACCAATGTTGTAAGTCTAGAACTCAGACTTAAGACTTAAAATGTCATTATTCATAATTACTAGCATTTCTTCGAAATTCGATTTAACCGTGTGAAATTCTATCTGACTATTTTTTGTTACCCTCTAAACATGTATACCAATTTATATTAAAATCGGTACATTTATAACAACATGAGAGCGAATAGAAAATTTGACAATGTAAAGTCTAAGTCTATGGTTTAGACTTACAACGTTGGTGAATAAGGCCCCTGAACTCTATGCAAGGTGGTTTTTCCCTTAATTTACATGTAGGTACAAACTAATTTGGACTAGTTAGACAGGTTTTGTATTCAAAAATGCAAACACAACTGACCGCAACTCTGTTGTCCAGATATCAATATTCAAGCCACAGGCACACTGTGTCAACGATTTAATAAACTTGCATGAAAAAATCCTTTTAGAACTAATAATAATTAGAAGGTTGCTCAGCTTCCATAATCTCAACCAACGGAAGTGATGCAATCCAAATAACGATTTACCAGTACCCCTACTGTGTGCTCCAATAAGCTTACGCGATTGGAACCGAATACTTTGAATAATATTTAAATCGAGAATGGTTAACTTTGTTCAATATTTAAATCCAGAACAGTTCCCAGCGCGTAAGTGTAATAAATACAAGAGCCAAAATTATTGTTTGATGGGATTTGATTTTGTGGTAAAAGGTGAACCACGAAATCAACAAAACTTAATTCCCCACAAAAATTAATGATTTTACAGGAGTACAAACATATTTACCTGTAATAATTAATGATATTACAGGAGTACAAACATATTTACCTGTAATAATTAATGATAATAATTAATGATATTACAGGAGTACAAACATATTTACCTGTAATAATTAATGATATTACAGGAGTACAAACATATTTCCCTGTAATAATTGATGATATTACAGGAGTACTAACATATTTACCTGTAATAATCGATGATATTAAAGTAGTGCTAACATTTTACCTGTAATAATTGATGGACACTTCTCAGTAATGATGGTGGTTTAGATAAATCCTGTACCTCGCCGCTTGGCTCATACTTAAATCTGAAATTGTGAATAAAATATCAGTAAAGTATCAGTAATTCTGTCAGAGAGCCTACTAAGGCATAATGCCCAATCCTAAAAATGAGTCCAAAGTTGCACCGATGGTCTCAAACACACCCCAAATACACCAACACTATGTTCAAATGTTGTTAGCTAAAATAAAGATTATGGAACTTCAAATGACAATAACTTAGTCAATTTTTTAATTTCTTTCATCAAATAACTTTCATTCTGTGCAGAAAAGATCACTCTTCCCTTATGCCGCAAATCCTGGGGCCTTATTCACCAACGTTATAAGTCTAAAATAAAGACTTAGACTTTATTTTGCCAAATGTTGCATTCGCTCTCATATTGTTATAAATGTACCGATTTTGATATAAATTGGTATACAAGTTCAGTATGTAACAACAAATAATCAAATGGAATTTCATGTGGTTAAATCTAATTGCAAAGAAATGGCAATGATTATGAATATTATCAATTTTAAGTCTAAGTCTGAATTTTAGACTTACAGCGTTGGTGAATAAGGCCCCAGATCTCTGGATAAATCCCAAATTGTAGGACCCCTGTCAAATGTTTTTTTAATGCTAAAGTTCGGTTGATGAAACTTCAAATGACCATAACTTTTTCAATTCTTTTATTTTTTTTTTCACCAAACAACTTTGATTTTTTGCAGGAAAGCTTATTCTTTCAAGTGCAGCACATCCGGGTGTATCAGTCTTATAAGGTCCTATGTACTACTTATGACCGTCTCATTCTAAGCCAGCAATATATAATACTTCAAAATCATTTAATTTCGATGGGACGAAATTTCGGTGGTTTTGGTAAAAAGACCATTTCGATGGGAATTTGTATTTATCACCTGAAATTTGTGGATTTTGAATTTCAGGTGATGAATACAAAGGTCAACTTAATGTTCGATGGGATTTGATTTCATGGTTCACCTTTCACCACGAAATCAAATGCCATCAACAATAATTTGGACCATTTTATTCATTACCTGAAAGGCAAATTCCTCGAATTAACATCCAATCGAAATTGTCATTTTTACCAAAACCACGAAGTTTTGTCCCATTAAAATAAAATGATTTTACAGTACCTTACATCATCATTGCAGCACAGTCTACCCTGTGAGCTTATATATTACTTCACTAACTCTATATCGCTGGCTTAGAATGAGAAAGTCGTAAGAATATGATTGATATTTTGAGAAAACAAGAAAAAACTGTCTGAAAATTACTCTTTACCTTATAATAATAGTAATACAAGCTGTTTCAACTTCAGTTTGGTCAACATGACAAGTTTTGCTTTTCATGAAAATAGGCTCATTGGAAGCACCTAGTGATGGTCATTTTTACCAAAACCACAAAGATTTTACCCCATCGAAAATTAAATGATTTTACAGTATATGTTATATATGTATTTTATACCTGAGATTCTGTGCCTCTCTCCTGATGTCCACACAGTACCGTACATACAGTATGTGTTATATTTTATACCTGAGATTCTGTGCATCTCTCCTGATGTCCACACAGTACCGTACACACAGTATGTAAAGATCTATTTTATACCTGAGATTCTGTACATCTCTCCTGATGTCCACACAGTACCGTACATACAGTATGTAAAGATCTATTTTATACCTGAGATTCTGTACATCTCTCCTGATGTCCACATAGTACCTTACATACAGTATGTGTTATATTTTATACCTGAGATTCTGTGCATCTCTCCTGATGTCCACATAGTACCGTACATACAGTATGTAAAGATCAATTTTATACCTGAGATTCTGTGCATCTCTCCTGATGTCCACATAGTACCGTACATAAAGTATGTGTTATATTTTATACCTGAGATTCTGTGCATCTCCTCTAATGTCCACACAGTACCGTACATACAGTATGTAAAGATCTATTTTATACCTGAGATTCTGTGCATCTCTCCTGATGTCCACACAGTACCATACATACAGTATGTAAAGATCTATTTTATACCTGAGATTCTGTGTATCTCTCCTGATGTCCACACAGTATCGTACATACAGTATGTAAAGATCTATTTTATACCTGAGATTCTGTGCATCTCTCCTGATGTCCACTCTACTGGTTAGTGTTTTCAGTGTAGTAGTGGTCAGTCTTGTATTGGTCAACAAACTGGTCAGTATCTGGTCTGGAGAGCATGTAGAGGAGACTTGTTCAACCTTCTGCCATAACGGTTCCTTTCTTTTAGAACTGTAAGTATTTTATCCAAATTATTTAAAGTCACATTATTGCTCCCACAACTTTTTTCCGATCAACCATTACATACAATGAATTTTGGAATCATTAGGCTGTGAATAAAAACATGCTTGAATGCTCACACGAGTCTATGAATATACCACGAAAATTAAACCATTAAATGTCAATAAAAACAAAGACCTCAATTACATAGATTGAAAACATGCACCAAATCTCACGATATCTCGTGGCAGGTCTTTTTTAAAACCTTATAACTCCTATTCTAATATACTTACGAAAATACTAATATGTCTAAGCAATAGATTTATTATTCAGCTTTAAAATGATGTATCATTTATTGAAATCAGTCAAGGAACAAGAGGGCCCTTAAGGTTGCTCACCTGTTGTACATTGGTCTAGGTATCAATACCAGATTTTAAGAAGATTCGATCAAAACTGTTTCAAACTTGGCCTAAATTTCATGGAGAACAACATTCTGACCAAGTTTCGTGAAGATTGAAACAAAACGGTGACCTATGGAGTGTACACAAGGTTTTTCTAAGAGTTGACCTAGTGACCTAGTTTTTGAGACCACATGACTGAGTTTCGAACTTGGCCAAGATTTCATGGAGAACAACATTCTTACCAAGTTTTGTGAAGATTGGATCAAAATGGTGACCTCTGGAGTGTACACAAGCAAATTGTTGACTGACGGACGACGGACGGACGCAGACGAAGAGTGATCACAAAAGCTCACATTGTCACTATATGACAGGTGAGCTAATAAAAGAGTAGACCCCGAAGAGCCAGACCTACTCTCATTTTCATTAAATCAATGTAAATTCCAAGTTTATAAGAAAATACCTTATTTGCCTCATTCAAATCCTAATTTTCTGTATTCTATCAGAGGTAGACAAAAATGAGTTACTGCATGTAGTAGAAGAAACTTAGCTCTTCAACATGATACATTGTCTATTAAAATTGGATGGCTAGAACAAGTTTTAGGCACAATAACTGAAACTGCTGTCTGTTATTTTGCATTTTCTCTAAATTTTCAGTGGAGTGTCCAATCTGTGAAATTTAGGTCTTTGATAAAAACACACTTGAATGGTCACATGAGTCTATAGATATACCTTGAAAATAGAAAATTAAATAGAGAATATTTCTATTTCATGGTGCATGATTGTCTGATAATTCACCGAGTGAGCGGCTGACATATTTAAGTTGAAAATATAAGTCGGCTGCTCACAAGGTGAATTATCAAACGATCAAACATCGTAAAATACAAATATTCTATTTACTTCATGCTTCAAACATCTTAAATTATGGAAATACCCGACTTTTTACCTCAAATGTTTTGTGTGACGTCTTTTTCCCGCCATACGCGCGTCAGGTTGCCATCAGGAAGTTTTTCTGTAATGGCTTCAATGTCATCCATTTTTTACATTAATGTACAGGAAGTACTGTTATTTGTTAAAGATTAAGAGAACAAGTGAAAATGCTTCTTTTTTTTTTATTTTCTACGGCGGGGAAATTTGTTTAAAAAGCAGTCACTTTGCATGAAATTATCAACTGTGAAATTATCAGGGAATATTCCACCCTTATTCCGCCTGAAACCATCGATAAGCATGAAATAAATTTTTTTAGTTAAACTTACAACTGTGATTTATCCCCACCAAATTCTCCTCTCAGTGTATCATGTAGGAAACTGCCAATATCTTCACAACATTCTCTCACATGTTTCTGTAATCAATATCCGGGTTAGTATAACCATGTACGAGGGTTGTTCATTTAATTCCCGGACGATCGCCATAGCGCTTGATTGGAACATGTGATTGTAGTAAAATTTCGTTTTATAAGACTTAGTCCCCAACTTGATTACTTGACAAAACATGAAATAATTTTATCCAATCAAACACAAAATTTGGTTACTATAGTAACCACACAAACGACTACCCGGCCCAACCCAATTTTGCAGTGGTATGTAGAGTGTTAATTAGGTAGGGGTAGTGGAATTATCGTATATTTTAAGTAGAAAACATCAGCCAACAATATATATGTATCTATGTCGTGTAATATAACATTTGATGTCAATTCTGTGTAGCCTTTTGCGTTCTAATGATTAAGAGCGTGCTTCTGTGAATATCGCGATTTGTTTAGAGAAAACGGGTAATGAAACGATTTTATGAAAGTATTGGCCGTACATCTCTAAAACTTAAGACTCTCTTAAAGAAAAACTCTTTAGACAATTATCGTAAATTCGGACCGTTGTTTATATATGAAATAAACCGTTATACGATGACATAGCACCACCATGTGATCATCAAAGGCCGGGCAAACCTACAGTCATCAACAGAAAATGTCGTAGATTCAAGGCCTGTTGGGCGGTTAACACTAACAGAATAATAAGTGATGTATAAATTGTAGCCATATGCGATTTTATCGTAGTTATAGCATATTACATAACTACTGAACAGCTTAACATGGCGAATATATGTGTCCGGGCAACTACTTAACCCCTAAATAATGATCAAATGATGCGTTTTAGATGCGAAAACGTCGTAACGTCGCCATTTTTGACGTCGACTTGGGCCGACTAACGTTACACGCGCTTACTAAAACGCTAATATTATGAAATCCCTTCATTGTACCAAGTTGAAATTTTGTATGTGAATCAAGGAATGATGTGATTGTTCTAGTGTGCGTTTTCATACATATCCGTCTAATCGTTTGTCAGCAATATCGATCGTCCGGGAATTAAATGAACAACCCACGTATGTATAATCTTATACGTAACATGTGTGATATAAGGTTATACTGCATGGGGCATGTTTTTCCAATAATTTGATGCGTATTTTGCGTTTTTAGTGTCATATGATATAAAGAATCTATTACTCATTGTCAATTGATATATTTATATCAAACTCGTTCAGGAAATATTATTAAGCTCGCCTAAGGCTCGTTTAATAAATTTTCCAAAACTCGTTTAATATAAATTTATATCAATTGAAACTTGTGATATACGTATATTCATAAGTGAGTTTTAATTAACAATCACAAGTTGTTGCAACTATTTATGCAAAAATATTGAAGATTTAACGTAAGTCAAGACACAATATAACCAATATTCCAATATTCTAAGTCCAAAAGGGGACAATTATGAAAAAAAAAACCAAGCACAGTTATAGGACCTGTCCCTATGAGCTTAGATATTCACAATAAACAAAAGTGTGTGAAGTTTCAAAACATTCCTTTCAGTGATTACGGAGATACTAGCTTGCACGCAAAAACTTAACATTAATATTCTTACATTAATATTCTAACTCCAAAAAGGGACATAAAAACAAAGTTACAGTTATAGCAATGAGCTGAGAAGGGGGGGGGGGGCACAATTAGCAAGGGGTGTCAACAGAGCCAAATTTAATATCTGGAAGAACATACCTTAGTCAAACATTTTTGTCACATAAGAGGCCTTTAGCTTCATGGTTTCCATATTTAACTCAGTTTTTATTAAGAAATTCCTATAAAACAGACTACCGTATTTACCCGAGTATAAGTCGCGGCCGTGTATTGGACGCATGTAAAAAATGAAAGAAGATTTGAAGAAAAAAAAATTTGAAGAAAATCGAGCAAGAAATGACAAAGTTTGACAAGTTTGAAATTTTCCCAAAAAATCGTCCACCGCCATATTGTTTGTGTTCCGTAATAATGACCAAATCGTGATAACTGTAATAAAATGAAAAAAGATTTAAAGGGAAAAAAATTTGAAGAAAATCGAGCAAGAAATGACAAAGTTTGACAAGTTTAAAGTTTTGACCAAATCGTCCGCCGACATTTTGTTTGTGTTCCGTAATAATGACCAAATCGTGAATATTGCTAGTGTATTAAAATAAACTGGGAA
Source organism: Spisula subtruncata (assembly GCA_963678985.1). Classification (NCBI taxonomy): domain Eukaryota; kingdom Metazoa; phylum Mollusca; class Bivalvia; order Venerida; family Mactridae; genus Spisula; species Spisula subtruncata. Next base: position 1,874,029 of record OY787668.1, read on the forward strand.
CAAAACAATCACTGTATATTTTGTTTGTTTTTTATTTAACGATCGTGGCTTTGTGAAAAAATAATTTATATAAGTATATTAACAAGCTCCAGTATTTAAAGTGTCTTTATTAGGGTATCTCAACATGTCAACACTTTCTCAAACTTCTCAACACAAACTTGCAAACAATTTGACATGTTGACATGTGCAATACCTTCTCAACACCTTTTCAAACGTTGGATGGGTGTTAAATGTCTGGCCAATTAGCGCACACGTGTTTGCATCACAGATGATTGTTTGCAAAACTTGCGAGGGCCGTGAAACAGTGTTGATTGCTTCATAATTTTTTTGGAATTAATAGATCTAGTCGCTATTATTAATACAATTTCATATACATCAACATAAAACACTCTTCATCAGACTATATCTCTCAATAATAACAAACACAAAATATATATAATAGTAACTTATTTTTTATTTTAAAACGAACGGAATGGGACCGGAACGGTACGGGACTTAGCCATTACGAAACCAGTATGACTTACTCCCCTTTTTGAAAAAAATGGCCGACTTCATTTTTTGCCGATCGAAGTGAACTGTGAGCTGAAAAATGGCTCTACCTTTGTATAGGTCGCATCCAACTTTTGGTTATGATTCTGGCTTGGTAAAGGCGCGTCTTATACTCGGGGAAATACGGTAAATTGACCATAACTTTGCCATTTCTGAAGATATTTTCTTCAAATAACTTTTATTTTGGTCAGGAATCATGGCTCTTTCTGGATGAGTAAATCCTGTATTCCGGATTAATCAGGAAGATTGACACCCCTACTTGAAGTATTATACAGACAACTTACAGCTGATGCTGTTTCCAATGGTGATGTATCGCTTCCATCATTCTGATCGTCCGTCTCACGACTATAGAACTCTTCACCCTCCTGACTTTTCCTATAAATCAACAAAAGACAAAAGTGTCATAAAATATGCCCGTCAGGGGGTATGGTGAATGAAAGTAAAACAATCAAACTTGGCCCATTTCACATGTTTTTGGCAATTCAGGGACAAATTAATCAGAGAAGGCCTTGGCCAATTTGGTATTTAATCAACTTGGCATAGACATTATGCTCACAAACATTGTAGCCAAGTTTGATCAGATGAAAACTGTTTGAGCAAGAGTACAGACAAAGGGTCATCATGGTCTACGGAAAGATTTGAAGAAGTCATTAGAAAATTTAAGAAATCTCTGTTCCCGATCTCTGCCGTAGCTAATTTATTTCAATCGGTAGTGCATCGTCATGGCAAAAATTGCTGAATGTTATAATACTGAAAAATCTTTAATTTTTGTGGGAGGGGGTAAATTTTGTGGAATTCGTGGTTCGCCTTTAACCACGAAATTAAATCCCATCAAAAAATAATTTTGACATAGTTGTATCAATTAACTGAAACGCAAAATCCACAAATTAACTTCCCATCGAAATGGTCTATTGAACCAAAACCATGAAATTTCGTTGCATCGAAATTAAATAATTTTACAAAATGATAAATGGACTTACTGTGCTCTGTGTTTGATACCGTCCACACGACTAGTAACAACTTGACTATATTCTCCGTACTGATCCATGGTACTCTGACATCGCTGACAGTATGAGTCTAGAAGTGATGACTTCCTCCTGCTGTTATACACATTCTCTTTGTCCTTCTGGTAATTATGTTCTGAAACATATACATGAGGAAATTTGTTAATTTTGGTAAAATATTTCATTTTATTTCACTGAATAATCAAAAGAAATTCAATATTTTTTTATAGCCAAGAGAGAAAAGTTTCAGTGATTGCAAGTAAAGTAAACAACTTTTTTATCATTCACCAAAAATCAACATATTTTCTCTTTATTATTATTTGTCAATTTTTGTTAAAATGGTTCAGTAATTTGCTTAAAGTGTATAGAGCTATATTCTTACCGTCATTCAATGTCAAAATAATTACTTGCATCGTTAATAGTATGATACTAGACTACCTTAATTGCAAATTAAAACTTTGGATGGGTTCCGTGTACTTTGCTACAATCGTTGAAAAATAGACAACTCTTATAGTTCCAAAGGGTGTTCTAGACTACCTTAATTGCAAATTAAAACTTTGGATGGGTTCCGTGTACTTTGCTACAATCGTCGAAAAATAGACAACTCTTATAGTTTCAAAGGGTGTTCTAGAACACTTTCGTATGAAAATGGACTACTCGCATGTCCAATAAACCCGCACAGAGGGTTTTTGTTAAAACTGAAGCGAAAAATGATCTAATGGATATGAAAGCATATTTGTTTTCAGTTTTTGAAACTTTAAAAAAAAAATATCTTCCGATTCACATTCTAAAACTTGGTTCCAAAGACATCAATAGCATCCATTCCAATTCATCAAATTGATTACTTATTTATAACACATGGAAACCAAAATTGGACACCTAGTCAGACTTCGTAGGGGTGTCAATACGGCCTAATTGAAAATCAGAAAAATTAAATTAAATTAGTTCCATATTTAACTTAAATGTGTATGAAAGAAAATCCTTCAGAGCATATCAAATTCACCATAACTTTGTCATTTCTAGAGCTTTTCTCGTCAAATAAATTTAAGTTTGATCAGAGGGCATTGCTTGTTCAGGATTGATAAAAATCTGGATGATAAATCCGATTGATTGCTCTTTCTAGAATAATAAATCCAGAATTCCGGATTACCGTTATCAGGGAAATGGACACCCTTGTCAACATCACATACCTGTGTCAGCAATTTCCTTGGTAATTCGTTCAATATCATACTCTAGATGACCGATATCACGTAATGACGTAGTTATCTCCCCTGATAGAGCAGCTCGTCGTGCCAATAGATTACATTTGGTTTGTTCAAACTGTTCATCACAGTCAGCATATTTTACCTTGTACGGTTGAGAAGATGTTTTACTCTTTCTGATTGTTACGTCAAGGAATATTTTGATATAACTATGGTAATTAGCACTAATGAAAGATTCTATTAAAGAGGCATTCCCTATAACTAGCATATTTTTCTCTACTATCACATTAAATAGGCTAAATGTACAAAGCACTATCAATTATCATAACTTGTCAGAAGAAAGTGTGCTCGAATATGTCTCTAGATGTCAAAAATATATTTAAATCACCAATAATAATTTATCGCTTCCAGCGATTTATTATTTTGCGGTCAAAGGGAAACAACTCGTGACAATTTTGGCTCGTTACGGAAATATGTTTACGTTCCTTTCTCGGTAATAAGAGGGTGTTTTTTGTTGAAAATTTGAGGAGTTTAAGCAATAATAATCCTCATTTAATGTATAATATTCCTGAATATATTAAAACTATCAAAGTTATAGGGAACGCCCCTTTAATCACATAACCTTAGAGAACGCTCTTAACGTTCAAAACGGTGATGTACATTGACCTTGACCTTTGACCTACTGATATCAAAATCAATACTGGTCAGCTACTGTTGCTGGCCAACCTTCATGTAAAGTTTGAAGATCCTAAGGTAAAGAGTTCTGGAGTTATAGAACCATATGGGTATACCGCCTGACAGACAAATTGATGAATACGAACCTAATTACAAAATTGACAGAATGATCCTCATATACTGTCAAATCATTTAATTTCGACGAGACTGAATTTCATGATTTTGGTAAAAATGACTGTTTCTATGGGACGTTAATTTGGGATTCTGCATTTCAGATAATAAATACAAGGGTCCAAATAATTGTTTGATTGGGTTTTATTTCGTGGTTGAAGGCAAACCACGAAATTTAATCCCCCACATAAATTGATTTGTCACAGTAATATATTCATCAGTAATTTGGTAATTTGCTTTCATTCTCAAGCCTGAAAAATTGTGAAAATCTCTGATTCAAAGCCTTAAATTCAATTTTTCAACATAGAAAAGGAAGGAAAAATCAAGATTCAAAATCCTTAAATCCTTAAGACTACCATCTGGGTTTCAAACCAGTTCATCAGTCTGTAATTGGATGGGTAATACCAGTACTGAAAAGCATTTCTCAAACATCCAGCGGCCTGGCCAAAAATTCAAACCAGGCAAGGTCAGATTGGTGGGCAAGATTGCTAACCACTCAACCACTGTTCGACCAATTTCAGACCCTAGTGAAAACCACTGTTCCACCCATTTCAGACCCTAGTGAAAACCACTGTTCGACCCATTTCAGACTCTAGTGAAGCACTGGTTGAGTCACCAACTAGTAGATATCACTGTTCCACACATTTCAGACCCTAGTGAAGCACTGGTTGAGTCACCAACTAGTAGATATCACTGTTCCACCCATTTCAGACCCTAGTGAAGCACTGGTTGAGTCACCAACTAGTAGATATCACTGTTCCATCCATTTCAGACTCTAGTGAAGCACTGGTTGAGTCACCAACTAGTAGATATCACTGTTCCACCCATTTCAGACCCTAGTGAAGCACTGGTTGAGTCACCAACTAGTAGATATCACTGTTCCACCCATTTCAGACCCTAGTGAAGCACTGGTTGAGTCACCAACTAGTAGATATCACTGTTCCACCCATTTCAGACCCTAGTGAAGCACTGGTTGAGTCACCAACTAGTAGATATCACAGTTCCACACATTTCAGACTCTAGTGAAGCACTGGTTGAGTCACCAACTAGTTGATATCACTGTTCCACCCATTTCAGACCCTAGTGAAGCACTGGTTGAGTCACCAACTAGTAGATATCACTGTTCCACACATTTCAGACCCTAGTGAAGCACTGGTTGAGTCACCAACTAGTAGATATCACTGTTCCACACATTTCAGACCCTAGTGAAGCACTGGTTGAGTCACCAACTAGTAGATATCACTGTTCCACCCATTTCAGACTGTAGTGAAGCACTGGTTGAGTCACCAACTAGTTCCACCCATTTCAGATCCTAGTGAAGCACTGGTTGAGTCACCAACTAGTGGATATCACTGTTCCACACATTTCAGACTCTAGTGAAGCACTGGTTGAGTCACCAACTAGTAGATATCACTGTTCCACCCATTTCAGACCCTAGTGAAGCATTGGTTGAGTCACCAACTAGTAGATATCACTGTTCCACCCATTTCAGACCCTAGTGAAGCATTGGTTGAGTCACCAACTAGTAGATATCATTGTTCTACACATTTCAGACCCTAGTGAAGCACTGGTTGAGTCACCAACTAGTAGATATCACTGTTCCACCCATTTCAGACCCTAGTGAAGCATTGGTTGAGTCACCAACTAGTAGATATCATTGTTCTACACATTTCAGACCCTAGTGAAGCACTGGTTGAGTCACCAACTAGTAGATATCACTGTTCCACACATTTCAGACTCTAGTGAAGCACTGGTTGAGTCACCAACTAGTAGATATCACTGTTCCACCCATTCCAGACCCTAGTGAAGCACTGGTTGAGTCACCAACTAGTAGATATCATTGTTCCACCCATTTCAGACTCTAGTGAAGCATTGGTTGAGTCATCAACTAGTAGATATCACTGTTCCACCCATTTCAGACCCTAGTGAAGCACTGGTTGAGTCACCAACTAGTAGATATCATTGTTCCACCCATTTCAGACTCTAGTGAAGCACTGGTTGAGTCACCAACTAGTGGATATCACTGTTCCACACATTTCAGACTGTAGTGAAGCACTGGTTGAGTCACCACCTAGTAGATATCACTGTTCCACCCATTTCAGACCCTAGTGAAGCACTGGTTGAGTCACCAACTAGTGGATATCACTGTTCCACACATTTCAGACCCTAGTGAAGCACTGGTTGAGTCACCAACTAGTGGATATCACTGTTCCACCCATTTCAGACCCTAGTGAAGCACTGGTTGAGTCACCAACTAGTAGATATCATTGTTCCACCCATTTCAGACTCTAGTGAAGCACTGGTTGAGTCACCAACTAGTGGATATCACTGTTCCACACATTTCAGACTGTAGTGAAGCACTGGTTGAGTCACCACCTAGTAGATATCACTGTTCCACCCATTTCAGACCCTAGTGAAGCACTGGTTGAGTCACCAACTAGTGGATATCACTGTTCCACACATTTCAGACTCTAGTGAAGCACTGGTTGAGTCATTAACTAGTAGATATCACTGTTCCACCCATTTCAGACTCTAGTGAAGCACTGGTTGAGTCACCAACTAGTAGATATCACTGTTCCACCCATTTCAGACCCTAGTGAAGCACTGGTTGAGTCACCAACTAGTAGATATCACTGTTCCACACATTTCAGACTCTAGTGAAGCACTGGTTGAGTCACCAACTAGTAGATATCACTGTTCCACCCATTTCAGACCCTAGTGAAGCACTGGTTGAGTCACCAACTAGTAGATATCACTGTTCCACCCATTTCAGACCCTAGTGAAGCACTGGTTGAGTCACCACCTAGTAGATATCACTGTTCCACACATTTCAGACCCTAGTGAAGCACTGGTTGAGTCACCACCTAGTAGATATCACTGTTCCACACATTTCAGACCCTAGTGAAGCACTGGTTGAGTCACCAACTAGTAGATATCACTGTTCCACACATTTCAGACCCTAGTGAAGCACTGGTTGAGTCACCAACTAGTAGATATCATTGTTCCACCCATATCAGACCCTAGTGAAGCACTGGTTGAGTCACCAACTATATATATAAGTAGATAACAGGGGGTCTACTGAACTGCAAAATCCTGGAAAAAGAGTCGCAAGGCTGCTTCAGATGCCATTAGCAAACATCCCTACACTTTAACTAGGTTTCAAACATGGTTTTGATGTCAAAATTGAGAGTAAAGAACTTCAAATGACCATAACTTTGTCAATTCTTTGGGGGTTTTGGTAAATAACCACTAAATGCCTATGCGGACCAAATTCAGATACAGTCAAATAGTCCGTTAAAAAACTTTAAAGCGACTGGAAATGGGGGTATGTCTTGACAAATCAGCATCAGAATTATGAAATTGGTGTTAAATGCTTTGTATGCATGTATGTGATGTAGTGAAATGGTTTTATTCAGAAATATTTTGTATTCTAGCTTAAATATGAAAGTGAAAGTAAGGTTGGGGCTAACGGACAGTGAGTAAATCCGTACATGTGAGAAAATCTGTTCACCGCGTTTGACGAACCAAATTTTTCTTATATGATACATGACCCCCTACTTTTTTTTCATTTTCTTCAAGCTGAATGCTATTTCTATTGATTAAAAAGTTTTGAGAGGGCCCCATGGACAAAAAGTTGACATTTTTTTTGGCTGACCAAGGTCACTTTACATTGAGTTAAAGAACAACTCTATTTGGTGGTTTGTGACCTAAAGACACGCAAAATTCCTTCAAAATCATGTTTTCATTTTTTGCATTTAAATGAATGGAAATGCACTCAAGATGGGGTTTTAGCCATTTTTATCTGTGTAAAATGTCTAAAAAAGTGAAAATTTGGATTTTTATCATGAAAAATCCAGAAAAGTTCAGATTTATTTTTTCTTAAATTGACATTTTTATGTGAATGTTGCCCTTATTTTAGTATCAGACATGGATAATTGTGATTAAATATGAAGAATATACATATTATTAGGCATCTTAAGCAAAATTGGGGTTAAGAATACCATTTTAGCACAAATACAAGCCCATTTCATGTCACTATTCATACCATTTGACAGGCGCTGACCAAATTTCTCCTTAAAGGCGCATATGCGGGTTTGTAATTTTTTCTGGATTTCATGCCCAATTTGTCTAGAATTGATTGTTTTGTGCTGCACATATATAGTAGCATTGAAAAAAGTGCAAAAAACACTTAAACAACCCAAAAAGGGTTGCCTTAAGGTAAATAACCACTAAATGCCTACGCGGACCAAATTCAGATACAGTCAAATAGTCCGTTAAAAAACTTTAAAGCGACTGGAAATGGGGGTATGTCTTGACAAATCAGCATCAGAATCATGAAATTGGTGTTAAATGCTTTGTATGCATGTATGTGATGTAGTGAAATGGTTTTATTCAGAAATATTTTGTATTCTAGCTTAAATATGAAAGTGAAAGTAAGGTTGGGGCTAACGGACAGTGAGTAAATCCGTACATGTGAGAAAATCTGTTCACCGCGTTTGACGAACCAAATTTTTCTTATATGATACATGACCCCCTACTTTTTTTTCATTTTCTTCAAGCTGAATGCTATTTCTATTGATTAAAAAATTTTGAGAGGGCCCCATGGACAAAAAGTTGACATTTTTTTTGGCTGACCAAGGTCACTTTACATTGAGTTAAAGAACAACTCTATTTGGTGGTTTGTGACCTTTTCATCAAATAACTTTTATTTTGTGCAGAATAGATAGCCCTGCCTAATGCAGCCAATTCAGATTTCCGGATTATTCCGGAAATATATGACCCCTGCAAATATGTAAGTATAAGGATACAGTGCAATATTTCCTCTCACTGTCTTCACTGTTCTGAAATAATAAAACGATAAAATACAGAATGTATAATATACATATAATTACAAAGTACATGGGTAAAAATTCAAAATTATCAAAATACTCAAAACTGCATGTCAATATACTGAAATAGATCATTTTCTTATAAATTTCATTATAGTGTTTTATTCTAAAAATGCTGAAACCAGTATTTAGACTGAAAACTTTTAACCCTTGGAGTATACAATGTTAGGTGTAAACATTAGCAATCTGATTAAAATACTTGATCTTCCTGTTTGTACAGATGGAACGAAATTTCGTGGTTTTGGTAAAAAAAGAACATTACAATGGGATCTAAATTCGTGTATTTTGCATTTCAGGTAATAAATACAATGGTCAAAATTATTGTTCAATGGGATTAAATTTCGTGGTAGAAGGTGAACCATGAAATCCATGAAATTTAATCCCCCACGAAAATTAATTATTTTAGAGTAACATAAAACTAATAATAGGAGACTGAATTGATAGGATTTCTTTCACACTCTTTAACTATCTACACATGAATCAACAAGAGCCAAGTTCACGGTATGGGTACAATTCTTTCAAAGTCAATCAAGAACGGGTATAAATACTGTAAAATCATTTAACTTCGTTGGGGTAAAAAGACAATTTCGTTGGGAGTTGAATTTGTGAGTTTGGCATTTCAGGTAATAAAACAAGGGTCAAAATTAATGTTCGTTGGGATAAAAGTTTGTGGTTGAGGTGAACCACGAAATCCACGAAATTTAATCCCCAACGAAAATTAATGATTTTACAGTATACTATCGTTCAGCAGGTAAACTATGATTATCCAGGCTTATGAGGTTTAACTGGGTATACATATGTCATGTGATAACAGTATTCACCGTTATTCTTTCGCTATTAGTTTCCTTATTTAGTATTACTTATTGAATCAACTATACTTAAATATTTACCAACAAAGGGAAGAAAGCTAACCATGTGCTAATTACTACTGTACGGGTTACTCTATTCATTAATTAGACCTTAAATTGACGGCATAATTATATGCAACTTAAACTACAAGACTGAATAGATATAGCATTTCTATCACACACTGTAGTTATCTACAAATAAATATGACTAAAATCACATTGTTTCCTTGTTATTATACGCAAATTAATCAAAACAGCCAATATCACCTTTTCAGAATATTTACACACAAATTCAAGAAAGATAACTGTGTGCTATACTATTGTACAGTTCATTCCCGTACTATTCACTGATCAAGATTGGTTTTAACCACAACCCAGACAAGGAAGTGTTAAAGATTACAGGAGGGCGATTTGTGACAAAAAGTAGAACAATATTTTTCGTGAATTTATTGGAACGTTTCTTCATGTAAATTCAAAGATAATTAAAGCATTAGGTAAGAAAATGTTCATATAATAATGAAAAGTATTCAATTACTTCAAATTTACAGTAAGAAGGACAAATTAGTTCATTTTATTGGTTTCTATTTACTTGTTGCTAAGGACACAAAAGGACAAGAATTTGGTTAAACAAATAAGAGCTACATGTAACAGGTATTTAAGTGTTACCTTCCCTGTCTGGTTTTTAGTAAATTATTTTTTTAAAATCTGATTTGTGAATTTGAAATTCTGCTGCGAAATATGACTGCAACTATAAGTTTAAACATACAGATCTATGAATAAACTCGATATTAAAGGATAAACAAGTACATACACGTAATGTTATAGCGTCGACTTTTATAAATAAAGGTTTGTAAATTTATATGGGTGTATCAAGTTTCTTCCCATTTTAAAATACAGTCAAGTACATTGTAGTATATTCTAACACGATTCGCGGATTAATCCAATACACAAAGAACGAACCGAACCATGTTTTATTGCCCCCATAAAACATACCTATCAAATTGGCTGTTTCTATTTACGCCCAGTATCACTTGACATATTTATGAATGAATGTAGTAAAATTTACTACGAGTCACGATGACAAGGCGAGTTGCACGAGAATCCAGTGTTACATCTATGACGCATCTATTTTTAGAAACTCCAATGTACTCTAGAAACCAAGTTTTATTAAAACTTCTGATAATCAATCCATTTATATTTTTCATTTTATGAAATAGATACCATATACTCGTGTTATTAAAATTGTTTCAATGTTTAAATTGTGGTATTTCCTTCAGAAAATTACGAAGGTCGTTTTCATTAACGAGGGAGGTAATTGTACCAGCTAATAAGCCACTCAATTTCATAGTGGAATTATGTTCAATGTCAAATGGGTGAAAATGGAATGCGCGCAGTTAAATAGTGCGGGATATTATCGTATTTAGAATCGAAATAAAAACTCTGTTTTTGTATATTGTCGGTGAATAAAACACGGGCACTCGTTCGGATGCGGAAAATTAAATCACTCGTGCTACGCACTCGTGATTTAATTTTTCCGCAACCGAACTCCTGCCCGTGTTTTATTCACCGACAATAAACGCGAACAGATTTTTATTTCTTAAATAAACATGACTCCAGGGGCCTAATTCACCAACGTTACAAGTCTAAAATTCAGACTTAGACTTAAAATTGATAATATTCATAATCACTGCCATTTCTTAACAATAAGATTTAACAATATGAAATTGTATCTGATTATTTTTTGTGACCCACTGAACATGTAATACTATAATACCTATTTATATTGAAATCAGTACATTTATAACAACATGAGAGCGAACAGAACATTTGGCAATATAAAGTCTAAGTCTGAATTTTAGACTTATAACGTTGGTGAATAAGGCCCCTGAGTAACTGTATTCAATTTCTGACTTACATTTGTAAACAAAGGGCTATTATATAAATTTGAGATTGGTCAAAAATGGTTGAACCATAAAAACCAGACAACAGGGCACCCCATAACGGTGATTTTTTAAAAGTATCTCAACATCCTGAATTGTGCAAAGAATTGTTTTCAAAACTTACAAATGTAAGTAAACCAATTAAGTGTCATAATTCAAATAAAATAAAAAATCCCTTAAAAAAGCAACAGGCTCGCCACATCATAACTGTTCTTTTGTGAAATTTTGGACAACATTCCTTGAAAAATAAAGGACAAGATAAGACACTGCCACAAAACCAGGTTTTCTGTGCGGTTTGCATCTGTATCTAATAAGGCAGTCAAACTGCTGTGTTGGGTATGTCTCTTATTTTTTCTCTTTTTTTAGTAACACTGACCTTGACCCCACTGACCCCAAATACAACCCCTTGCTAGGTCTCATGTCAGCTTGCTATATACACAGTTTCATGAAGATTAGTCAATGCAAACTCAAGTTATGACTGGAAACTGTTTCTTTATCTTAGTAACACTGACCTTGACCCAACTGACCCCAAATACAACCCCTTGCTAGGTCTCATGTCAGCTTGCTATATACATAGTTTCATGAAGAAGGGTCAATGCAAACTCAAGTTATGACTGGAAACTGTTTCTTTATTTTAGTAACACTGACCTTGACCCCACTGACCCCTAATACAACCCCATGCTAGGTCTCATGTCAGCTTGCTATATACAAAGTTTCATGAAGATTAGTCAATGCAAACTCAAGTTATTGACCGGAAACTGTTCTTCTATTTTTAGTAACAGTGACCTTGGCACCAAATTCAGTCCTATTTTTAGCCAGGTATTCATGTAAGCTTGCTAAACACAAAGTTTCATAAAGATGGGTACATTCAAACTCAAGTTAAGGATGGGTAACCATCCCGCCCACTCATACACTATACCCTTATCTAATCACCAGGATTTTTCTTTGAAACACCTGGTAAATAAGTTTTGGGCCTACAGTATCTCACCTGTCACAGTAGAAACCTATGGTGGCCTTAAAATCATCTACAACTTCTAAGAATTAAGACAATAGAGCCTTGGCCTATGACATAAAAACAATAGGGATCATCTAATCAATGTGACCAATTATCCTATGAAGTTTGATATCCTATGAAGTAAATGAGCCAAAATAGATGGCCAAGTTTCAGATTGGATAAAAATGGTGACCTCTGTGACCCCAGATGACCCAGTTTCAAACTTTGCCTAGATTTCATGGAGAACAACTTTCTGATCAAGTTTCATGATGATTAGATCAGAATGTTGACCTCTGAAGTGAACACAAGGTTTTATAACATTTGACATAGTGACCATTTTCTGACCCCACATAACCCAATTTTGAACTTGGCCTAGATTGCATGGAGAACAACATTCTGACCAAGTTTTATGAAGATTGAATCAAAACAGCGACTTCTTTGAAGATTTGACCTAGTGACCTAGTTTTTGACCCCACATGACCCAGATTCAAACTTGGCCTAGATTTCATGGAGAACAACATTTTATTTCATGCTTATCGGTGGTTTACGGAGGAAAAACGGTGGATTATTCCCCGATAATTTCACTGTTCATAATTTCACAGTTCATAATTTCACGGCAAACGGACTATTTTTTTAAAATCAAATTTCCCCGTCGCAAAAAATAAAATAATAATCATTTTCACTTGCTCTCTTAATCTTTAACAAATAACAGAACATTATATGTACATTAATTTTAAAACAAATGGACGAAATTGAAACAATTGTAGAAGAACTATTTGATTGCAACTCGACACGTGCATGGCGGGAATACGACGTCATGCAAAACATTTCAGGTAAATAGTGGAGTATTTCCATCATTTAAGTCATTTGAAGCATGAAATAAATAGAATATTAGTATTTTATATGATCGTTTGATAATTCACCTCGTGAGCAGCTGACTTATATTTTCACTTGTGGCTATGCCACTCGTGAAAATATTACATCAGCTGCTCACTCGGTGAATTATCAGCCGATCATACACGGAAAAATACAAATATCCTCTTATCTAACCAAGTTTCATGAATATTGGATCAAATTGGTGACATCTAGAGTGAACACAAGGTTTTTCTAAGATTTGACCCCACATGACCCAGTTTCGAACTTGGTCTAGATTTCATGGAGAACAACATTCTGACCAAGTTTCATGATGATTGGATCAAAACTGTTGCCTCTAGAGTGTAAACAAGCCAATCGTTGACAGACGACTACGAGGGACGGACGGACGGACGACGAGTGATCACAAAAGCTCACCTTGGCACTATGTGACAGGTGAGCTAAAAATAAAAGGGATCATCTTATGAATGAGACCATTTACCCTGAAGTTTAAAGACTGTGAGTTAAAGAGAACTGAAGTTATTGAGCAAAATCAGTTTCACATTTTGGGTCACCGTGACCTTGACCTTTGACCTGCTGAATAATAGGGATCATCTTATGAATGAGACCATTTATCCTATGAAGATTGAAGACTGTGAGTTAAAGAGAACTGAAGTTATTGGAGCAAAATTGGTTTCATATTTTGGGTCACCATGACCTTGACCTTTGACCTGCTGAATAATAGGGATCATCTTATGAATGAGACCATTAAATTTTATCCTATGAAGATTGAAGACTACAGTATGAGTTAAAGAGAACTTATGTTATTGAGCTAAAACAGTCTTTACTTTTTGGGTCACTGTGACCTTGACCTTTGACCTGCTGACCTAGATAAATATAGGGAAACTCTACTCAATGAGACCAATCATTCTATGAAGTTTCATGACTGTGGATCAAATGGTTCTCAAGTTATTAAGCATAAACAATAAGTGTGACAGACGGACAACGGACAGGGCAAAAACAGTATGGAAATGGGGAATACATAATCATTGAAGAGAAATTACTAGTAAACATTTGGTTTACCAACTCAGACATAACTGCAAAGCAATACAACCCCTCATTGATGAAGGGGGAGGGGGGCATTATTATAGCAGGCAGTACAATTAAGTTCAATCCAATAAATTCACCATAATTTTTATATTACAGGGAAATCATTTCAAACCTGTACCAAAGAACAACTGTTATCACATACAAACCGACATGGCAGAAGGTGGACGAGGGTCAAGGTCGTTTCTGGACTCAAGGTCGTTTGTGGACTCGTTTGGTAAAGCGTCCGGAGATGCTGACGAAAGCTTCTGTAGTCCTTGTCAAAGTAAGGGTACTTTTAAAGCTACAGAAGCGTTCTGCCCAGTATGTGATGAGTTCTTATGTGAAGCTTGTCTAGACGTCCACAGAAATCTCAAGATCACCAGAGCTCATGCAATCATAGAAAAGAGTCGGATGCCAAGTGGGCAAGGATTGGGGAGAAGTCAGGACTTGTGTGTAGATATATGCAAGACACATCGCCCGGAAATCATACGCTTCTTTTGCAAAGCCCATGATGAGGCCGGGTGTGTCGACTGCATGACGCTCAAGCACATCAGCTGTCAGAAGGATAGGGTGCAGGATATATCCGATGGCTTTCAGAATAGCAAAGCATGTAAAGATATAGATCATCAACTTCAGCAGCTTCAACAAGAACTGGAGGCCATGGATGGTGATCTTGATAAGAATTTGAAGAACTTGGACATCACATACGATCAAGTTCTTCAGAAGATAGCGTCAGTTCGCAAGCAGATTGATGCATACCTAGATCAGATTGAGAAGAAGGTCACAGAAGAAGCAGCAAAAATGAAAAGACAAGACGAAGCAGAGCTTAACAAATTACGGTCTGAAAATCAAGCGCTAAAAGATGAAATAGACGCCATGCTACAAACATTGCATGCCACTAATGCAAATATGAATTCAATCTTTGTAGCCACCAAGCTTGCGAAACAAAGACTGGTTAACATGGAACAAGAGTTCAACACGATTCAACAATCACAACAACAACAACAGTATGAGTTCCTGACTTCCAAGGAAATAGAAACTATCATTTCAGCAAAAACTCCACTTGGAAAATTGTCACGAAGAACTTCCCACAAAGCTTCACTCACCAAGAAACAAGCTCATACGACACAAGGAACTCCGCTAGGACAATCCTCACAACAATTTACACAGAAAAGTGGGAATATGACAAAGAAACGAGACCAGACGACACCAAGAACACCAACCATAGATAGTACAGCAACATACAATAGAACTCCAACCATAGATAGTACAGCAACATACAATAGAACTCCAACCATAGATAGTACAGCAACATACAATAGAACTCCAACCATAGATAGTACAGCAACATACAATAGAACTCCAACCATAGATAGTACAGCAACATACAATAGAACCCCAACCATAGATACTACAGCAACATACAATAGAACCCCAACCATAGATAGTACAGCAACATACAATAGAACTCCAACCATAGATACTACAGCAACATACAATAGAACTCCAACCATAGATAGTACAGCAACATACAATAGAAGTATTAAGGTGAAATGTGGGACTGACAAGAATGACTGTTATATCTGGGACTGTGCACTACTCAGTCCTGATAGACTGGTAGCTATTGATAGGAACAATCGGAATGTGAAGTTAATAGATGTCAGTAACAATACAGTGATATCCCACTACAGTACATCAAGTAGACCATGCAAAGTTACTGTACTCAGTACAAACATGATTGCTGTTACACTATATGATGAGGGTAAAATACTAGTACTGAATGTTACATCAACATTTACCTTACAGCGTAAGATAAAAGTCAACAAGTATTGCAGGGGTATAGCATATAAAGATGGGAAGTTTGCTGTCAGCTATCAGGGAACAGGTAGAGTAGATATCCTAGATATACAAGGGAAGGTACTACATTCAATACAACAACAACAAGGTGGGGACAATGATATACTACGGTATCCTCACTATATCATATTTGGACGAGACAATGATACTGTGATTGTATCAGATGGGAGAACCAACACAGTTAGTGTTGTTACATTCAGTGGACAAGTTCTCCGTACATCCACAGATGCTACATATCCACGTGGTATAGTGATTACAGCAGATGGTGTACTGTATGTATGTAGCATGGATCGTTACTGTATACATGCTATATCACCAGACTTCAAGAGAAGTAAAATCCTCATCAACAATGATGAACATGTGATAGGTCCTAGGGCTATAGCCTACTGTGAGATGAATCATACACTGTATATCAGTAATACATCATGGACTGATGGAGACCTGGACAACCAGATACAGGTGTATGATGTGAATGTATAAACATGTGGTGTATCCTACATGGAGTGGAGACCTGAACAACTACAAACAAGTGTATGATGTGAATGTGAGACCTGTGTATGGTGTGGAAGAATCTGAATCGATATTAGACAATCAGATACAATAAACAAAATGTATCTACACAAACATTATAATGAGGCGTTTTATATCTCCTAAACAACCAGATACATGTAACTTTGATGCTAGGACATGTACAACATTGAGTACATAGGCTAAGTGTATTGTACATTATTATATAGTTGGTCAGCCTGGGATCCGAACCCACAACCCTAAGAACAGTAGTCTTGCGCTCTATCGACTGAGCTAAGTGGGCTGAATAAGGCAAAGTTTATTGTACATAATGATTATATCACACAAAATGATTCAGTGTCTTCAAGCTTTCCTTTGTTTTAATTTGTGTCAATGCCCCAGAGATGCCCATGCAAATCAATTTGACGAAGAAGAAGAAGAAGAAGAAGAAGAAGAAGAAGAAGAAGAAGAAGAAGAGAAGAAGAAGAAGAAGAAGAAGAAGAAGAAGAAGAAGAAGAAGAAGAAGAAAACAAAGTTTGAAAAAACAGACATATGTTTTTCAAGTTATCCTGACTCATAATTTCAATAACATGACTGAATAATTAAATCTCAATTAAATCAAGTTATTTTGAGAAATTCAGTTATTTTCAGTACAGTTTATTTTTTATCATTTGTTGAGAGATGCTGTTCATTTTGTATACTTTTATTTTTGGAGTGAACATACTTATATACGAGGGGTATTCCAGAAATAATAGGACTTTTCTCATAACTTCTTACTCAACACTTACATTTAATTGAAATTTGTCTCGTATGCTAAGCAATTCTTGCTCTATATACTGGTAGCAACAGGTTGTCGATGTTATTGGTGATACTCGTACAAAGCGTTGTCACAGAAACCATGTAACGCCAAGGCGGGTTGCATTGCTATTTCACATTACCATCCTTATTAAAAATGTGAATATCTCAGTAGCATCTTCATAAATAATAGCGCCTAACTATGTGGTATTACATGGATACCCCTGACGTGCAAACTTATGAAGCAATCGGTCTTTGTATATGATCATAAGTGAGTAAACAATTATAAGTATCAATGTGCATCATGAATGAAACGATGTCTACGTCAAAAACTAGAAACCGCGCAATTGTTAAATAGTGGTAAACATTTGGAAAACCAACAATGCGAACCATTGATATGATCAAATAAGCAGAAGGTGATGACGTCAAGAAACTATTCGTGTTACGTTTACTCAAAATGTTTACAGATAGCAGAGATGTGAGCTAACAAGTGAATACAGGTCAGGTCACGGGAAAGGTAGTTTGACGTTAACAGAAACCGTTCGTACATTGACATATGCATCAATGTCAAAGCCATTTCTTACATTGCTGTTGCCACGTTTTGTATCCAGGGGTACTGAGACACTTTGACAATGGGAACAGCGACATCAGATATGTTTTGAATGCCAGGATAACTACATACCAAACACTACGAAGAGTGTATTTCTGTTAAAATAATTGTGTATAAAAGGCGACGTCATCATAACGTCACAGCCCGACCCGCCTCCGTGGTACTTAGTATATTGAATGTATAATATTTTTGTAATTTTTCGACCAATTGATTTGATATTTTGCATAATAATCAGTGAAAGACGGAAAATTATTTATAGCAAACTAGTTTTCTAAATTTCTGATTTTCCGCACTGCTATGAAAAAAGTCCTATTAAATGTGGAACACCCCACGTACATATACAATGTGTATTTGATGCTTTTTTGATAAATATTGATTTATTTGTGATGAGTGATGATTTTATTTTGAGGGATGTTCCTAATGTTAGATATTTTGAGTGACATTCCTAATGTTAGATATTTTGAGAAATGTTCCTTATGTTAGATATTTTGAGAAATGTTCCTAATGTTAGATATTTTGAGGGATGTTCCTTATGTTAGATATTTTGAGGGACGTTCCTAATGTTAGATATTTTGAGGGATGTTCCTAATGTTAGATATTTTGAGGGATGTTCCTAATGTTAGATATTTTGAGGGACGTTCCTAATGTTAGATTTTTTGAGAAATGTTCCTAATGTTAGATATTTTGTTTTTTTGATAAATATTGATTTATTTGTGATGAGTGATGATTTTATTTTGAGGGATGTTCCTAATGTTAGATATTTTGAGTGACATTCCTAATGTTAGATATTTTGAGAAATGTTCCTTATGTTAGATATTTTGAGAAATGTTCCTAATGTTAGATATTTTGAGGGATGTTCCTTATGTTAGATATTTTGAGGGACGTTCCTAATGTTAGATATTTTGAGGGATGTTCCTAATGTTAGATATTTTGAGGGATGTTCCTAATGTTAGATATTTTGAGGGACGTTCCTAATGTTAGATATTTTGAGAAATGTTCCTAATGTTAGATATTTTGTTTTTTTGATAAATATTGATTTATTTGTGATGAGTGATGATTTTATTTTGAGGGATGTTCCTAATGTTAGATATTTTGAGTGACATTCCTAATGTTAGATATTTTGAGAAATGTTCCTTATGTTAGATATTTTGAGAAATGTTCCTAATGTTAGATATTTTGAGGGATGTTCCTTATGTTAGATATTTTGAGGGACGTTCCTAATGTTAGATATTTTGAGGGGTGTTCCTAATGTTAGATATTTTGAGGGATGTTCCTAATGTTAGATATTTTGAGGGACGTTCCTAATGTTAGATATTTTGAGAAATGTTCCTAATGTTAGATATTTTGAGGGATGTTCCTAATGTGAGATATTTTGAGGGATGTTCCTAATTAGATATTTTGAGTGACATTCCTAATGTTAGATATTTTGAGAAATGTTCCTAATGTTAGATATTTTGAGGGATGTTCCTAATGTGAGATATTTTGAGGGATGTTCCTAATTAGATATTTTGAGAAATGTTCCTAAAGTTAGATATTTTGAGGGATGTTCCTAATGTTAGATATTTTGAGGGATGTTCCTAATGTTAGATATTTTGAGAAATGTTCCTAATGTTAGATATTTTGAGGGATGTTCCTAATGTGAGATATTTTGAGGGATGTTCCTAATGTTAGATATTTTGAGGGATGTTCCTAATGTGAGATATTTTGAGGGATGTTCCTAATGTTAGATATTTTGAGGGATATTCCTAATGTTAGATATTTTGAGGGAGGTTCCTAATGTTAGATATTTTGAGGGATGTTCCTAGTGTTAGATATTTTGAGGGATGTTCCTAATGTGAGATATTTTGAGGGACGTTCCTAATGTTAGATATTTTGAGGGATGTTCCTAATGTGAGATATTTTGAGGGACGTTCCTAATGTTAGGGATGTTCCTAATGTCTAATATTTTGAGGGATGTTCCTAATGTCTAATATTTTGAGGGATGTTCCTAATGTTAGATATTTTGAGGGATGTTCCTAATGTGAGATATTTTGAGGGATGTTCCTGATTAGATATTTTGAGAAATGTTCCTAAAGTTAGATATTTTGAGGGATGTTCCTAATGTTAGATATTTTGAGGGATGTTCCTAATGTTAGATATTTTGAGAAATGTTCCTAATGTTAGATATTTTGAGGGATGTTCCTAATGTGAGATATTTTGAGGGATGTTCCTAAAGTTAGATATTTTGAGGGATGTTCCTAATGTTAGATATTTTGAGGGATGTTCCTAGTGTTAGATATTTTGAGGGATGTTCCTAATGTGAGATATTTTGAGGGACGTTCCTAATGTTAGATATTTTGAGGGATGTTCCTAATGTAAGATATTTTGAGGGACGTTCCTAATGTTAGAGATGTTCCTAATGTCAAATATTTTGAGGGATGTTCCTAATGTTAGATATTTTGAGGGACGTTCCTAATGTTAGATATTTTGAGGGACGTTCCTAATGTGAGATATTTTGAGGGCTATTCCTAATGTGAGATATTTTGAGGGACGTTCCTAATGTTAGATATTTTGAGGGACGTTCCTAATGTAAGATATTTTGAGGGATGTTCCTGATGTTAGATATTTTGAGGGACGTTCTTGTGTTTAATATTTTGAGGGACGTTCCTAATGTTAGATATTTTTAGGGATGTTCCTAATTAGATATTTTGAGTGACATTCCTAGTGTTAGATATATTGAGAAATGTTCCTAATGTTAGATATTTTGAGGGATGTTCCTAATGTTAGATATTTTGAGGGACATTCCTAATGTTAGATATTTTGAGGGATGTTCCAAATGTTAGATATTTTGATGGATGTTCCTAATGTTAGATATTTTGAGGGATGTTCCTAATGTTAGATATTTTGAGGGATGTTCCTAATGTTAGATATTTTGAGGGATGTTCCTAATGTTAGATATTTTGAGAAATGTTTCAAAAGTTAGATATTTTGAGGGATGTTCCAAATGTTAGATATTTGGAGGGACGTTCCGGATGTTAAATATTTTGAGAAATGTTCCTAATGCTAGATATTTGGAGAAATGTTCTTAATGTTTCAAGTTAACATAGCCTTGAAGCTCATGTAGCCGGTGTATCAAACGAAATTGACAAAATAAATATAAATCACTTACTCCTCGACACATATTTTTTGGAAACTGCTAAAATGACCTTTACTCTTTAATAAAACTGCACAATCACATCAAATGACCTTTGGAATCGGAAAAAATACATGTAAACAAACACCATGTAAATTTTCAGGAAAGGGAAATAACCCCATCTATCCGGTGCAACAATAACTTTTTCCAAGTAAATTTGGTCCAGTTTGTTGACAAGCTGATTTTTTCCCCGCCAAAAGTTGCACACGACCCTTTTTATCAATGGATGACGTCATAGCTGTGAAAATGATGTTTGATAAATAAACAAGCGAGCATTGAATACATGCATGTCAAACATTGCCGATTAAATAAGGATTTACTCGTAGTGAAGGCATGGTGCAAGTTTTTGTTGTGATTTCATTCAGAAATTGGTCCATTTCGTATTTATTTATTTAATTTACTCGTCAGTTATTGTAAACAATCCTGCAGGCAATGTCACGAGAAAAAGAATCTACAATTTCATGAGAAATTACATACACCGGTACCGTAGATACACCGGCTTCATGGGGTTTCACTATACATACATGTATACAGGGCTTTCATTAGGTTTCAAAACCCAAGAGTCATGACTCTTGGCCCCAAAATTCCAAGAGTCAAAATGACTCTTGACATCAAATTTCTAAGAGTCGATTTGAAATACATAGTTGATTTGTATCCGCAACATGCTTATTTTGTTTTAGCCATAGCCCCAGACCTTGAAATAAATTCACTTTATAAACATGTATTTTTTGTTTAACTCCATCTTCCTGCTAAAAAACAGCTGGTGAGAAGTAACTAGTACTGAGTCTTCAAAGGAAATGCTGACACAATCTATGTCATTTAAACTTTCCTCATGTATGTCCACTCATATGGGTAATCAGGCTATTCCCAATCACTTATCAACACTGGTTATTCATACACATTTACAAACATTGTGGCCTTTTATGTTGATTCCTTGGACAGGGTAGTACACTACTGTACGGACCATACAGGTTTTATCGTCACTCCAAAACCGAAAGTAATTTTAGTTTCGCACAGTTTATGCCTTAAATGGATCCTTTTATGTATCACAGAACAATCTTGTTTACAAAAGGGTAGGTTGTGATAAAATGGCATCTAGTTTCTAAATGAGATTGAAAACATGAGAAACTTGCACCTACATGTACAATTACTACGTCGCCGTCGGGAACCAGAACTTTTATAAATTCCTTTGATCATTTGGATTCTACATCGATCATATTAGTAAATTAGTTTTAGTTGACAGTAGTATTGTTTGAATCACATTTTCCATAACAAATAATCTTAAACATAAAATAACAGATGGTCATGAAATCATAGGAATCTAGCTAAACTTACTCAAATCTATCCAGTCAAAATCCATTCAGGAATATGCATTATATATTATAAGTTACAAACATTTTAATTATTTATATAACACCAAAAAAAATCCAAGTGTGATTAACTCATTTCAATTAAGACTTTTTACGTCGTCAAAAATAGCGTGTATGCTGTTCAATACAGTTACTGGACAAATGTGAGTTTTACATAATGACGTCATTCAAATGTGTAACTCGTGTGAGTCTACACGTTTCCTTGGTGATTTTGGGTACTAAGAAGAATCAAGTGAATTAATGTGATTGTTTACAGTTACGAGGAAATACGTTGAGTCTGTGGAAATTAAAAAATATTTTTTGGATTAAACACATGCTTTATAGTGTATTGGAGCTGCATATACGTGTATAAACTTATTACCGCTATTAAATTATTTTGTACAACAAGTTGAAATCAACGAGAACAACTTTTCTGTTGAAATTAACGAGAATAACTGTTTTGTTGAAACTAACAAGATTTTGTGTAAGTTGCGCTGTCAATTAAAAAATATCCACGTGGGTAATGCTTGTTGTAACCGCAAGGCGCGATCTCATTGGCTGAAAGCAGATGACATACTCCGCCTCCGATGTAATTTATTATACGGGTGATTGGCATATCTGGTCAATATACAATGTGTCACTTTGTTAATTACACATTTCTTTTATACATACACGGTACCAATGTTCCTGATGACGAGTGGTATTTGGACTTTGTATATTGGGGTGACGCACAGGGGTGTATATTGAAGGGTCATAATGATGCACACAGAGGATTTTCCAAGCGTCAAAATGGGGTATTTTGCAAAACTCGTGCGTCAAAACCCGTAGCTACGGGTCAAATGAAAGCCCTGTGTATAGCTATTTTAACAATGTTGCTATTTTTGAGACATAGTCACTTTAAGTGTTATTTTGATCATATGGATATTTATGCCCTGGCATTGACTTATGCAAATTGGATGCAAATTGGAGGCAAATAGTGATTGTCCTGCCTGTTCATCCGTCCCCCCTTGATTTCCGTTGGATAACTTTAGGTAGGAATATGATATCATGATGAAATTTGTAGCTTACGTGAAAAGGCCGCCTTGGATTCAAATTGGGGCTTTTGGGTTCAAGGTCACTGTAACAAAAAAAAAGATATTATGGATAAGGCTTCCACTGGGGCATAAGCGTTTACTTAACGCAGTCTTGTTTTAATACATCTATGCTACTTGCTTAGAAATGTATTTTTGTACATGCAGTCTTGTTTTAATACATCTTTGCTACTTGTTTAGAAATGTATTTTTGCACATGCAGTCTTGTTTTAATACATCTTTGCTATTTGTTTAGAAATGTATTTTTGTATATGCAGTCTTGTTTTAATACATCTTTGCTATTTGTTTAGAAATGTATTTTTGTACATGCAGTCTTGTTTTAATACATCTATGCTACTTGTTTAGAAATGTATTTTTGTACATGCAGTCTTGTTTTAATACATCTATGCTACTTGTTTAGAAATGTATTTTTGTACATGCAGTCTTGTTTTAATACATCTATGCTACTTGTTTAGAAATGTATTTTTGTACATGCAGTCTTGTTTTAATACATCTATGCTACTTGTTTAGAAATGTATTTTTTGTACATGCAGTCTTGTTTTAATACATCTATGCTACTTGTTTAGAAATGTATTTTTGTACATGCAGTCTTGTTTTAATACATCTATCCTATTTGTTTAGAAATGTATTTTTGTACATGCAGTCTTGTTTTAATACATCTATCCTATTTGTTTAGAAATGTATTTTTGTACAAGCAGTCTTGTTTTAATACATCTATGCTACTTGTTTAGAAAAATGGTTTTTTGTACAAACATTATAATATAGATTTGTTATTGTAACATTTTGTGAATTGTTTCTATATTTGAGAAGGGTAGAGTATGGTATTATTTTCACAGAAAAAGGCTACTTTTGGAAGTTTTTGGGGGTATTTTCACAGAAAAAGGCTACTTTTGGAAGTTTTTGGGGGTATTTTCACAGAAAATGTCTACTTTTGGAAGTTTTTGGGGGTATTTTCACAGAAAAAGGCTACTTTTGGAAGTTTTTGGGGGTATTTTCACAGAAAAAGGCTACTTTTGGAAGTTTTTGGGGGAGTTTAGTGCTCAATTCTCACTGTAGTTAATTTATATACACACAGGGGTGTCAATAGGATCAGACGGAACTCAAATTTTAATTCAGGAGAATCATATGCAGCCAAACATTGTTTTTTGCGAAACAAGAGGCCTCCAACTACATTGTTTTCATGCTTAATTTCACAGAAAACAAAATCCTTCTGAGAAGATTTCATTTACCATAAATTTGCCATTTCTTGAGACTAATATGTTTGTCAAATAACTTTTATTTTGGACAGAAGCCATTGCACTTTCAGAAAATGATAAATCGGGAATTCCGGATAAATCAGGAAAATTGACACCCCTGGTACACGGCTTATCAGTTCCAGCAGAGAAGTGTACTGTTTTCATCTGTCAATGTCAGACAGAACTCAAAACTAGCATGAAGCTATTATGTGCCACTGTTGATCTATAGCTTAGGTGTGCTTGCTGTCAAATCTCACGACCCAGGTTCAAATCCGGGTGGAGAAACATAAGTATAAATGATATATATATACCTGCCATATTTCAGCAGAAAGCTGACTGGCAAAAAAATGTCAAGCTAGACATTTTGTTAGTAAACAAAGATGAAACTCAGGAACAGAACTATTCATTGACAGACCTGAAAAGTTGTGTACAAAAATTTATACCGTGTTGTTTGCTTTGCTATGCAGCATTTTATGTTTTTTTATTCGGATGTGTGTAAATAAGAGATTTTTGCAGTCATATATTTCCATAAATAAGTGCATTACTGCTTATTAAGCACCGGTCAGTTGCATCCATGCCCCCATCCCTGGGGATGGGCCGAGATTTTGTCTTTTGGGTTGTAACCCCCCTCCTCAGCCCTGCCGGGGACAGCTGATGGTATAATCTCCAGTATATCCCCCTGGTAACAAAATATTGTCCCCCGGGTATTGGTTCCAAGATTTTTTCCCCAACATTTCCCTGTGAAGCTGGAAGGTAAAAACATGGCCGTTTCCCTAGCAATCCCCCTAGGATCCCTGGGGGGGGGGCTTGGATGCAACTGACTGGTGCATTAGGTTAGCACAAACTTTTCATTATCATTGCATGATTTTGATTTTGATAGAGACACACTAAGTGGTTGTGCATCAAACTTCTCCAATATAAGCAAGATTGGTCAATGCATGACACAGGTATGGTCTGTACAAACTTTAATTTGACCTTGACCTCCAACTGTGACCTTGACTTTTTCCAATTAAGCCAATTACAGTGCCATTCATTCCTCTTGATACATTGAAATAATCAGAGTGCATAGAGTGCCATCCATTATTCATAATAGCTGCAATTATATCATTATAGAACATCTTGACCCATTTAATAAATGTACTTTTGAATACAAATTTTCGTTGGGCATGAGGCATGAATGGCCATTCTATAGCAGTGATCGGGAAAGATTTTTTTAATGGGACAATGGCCCATTTGGATACAAAATCAATGGGACATTTTGAAAACCAATGTCACATTTTCAAAATCAAATGTGAAATTTAATGAGACAACATTAATTTCAAAACAAATTCTACAAAAAAGTGCATCATTTTCGAGTAAGAGCCACGGCCAAATTTTCAACAAATTAGTCAACCTTGGGAAGAAACAGACTGTTCTTCAGGCATAATCAACGCTTGGCCATCGGGTTCTTTAAACTTCTTTATCGGTAGCATTATTAAACATACAATACTGAATAACATAAAATTTGATAAATATACGTCTACATGACCATTTACAAGCGTCTATGAGCTAGCCGCTCGCTTGTCTCGCATAAAGCGTCAGATGATACAGACTGCCTGTCGTAAGGTGCTTGCTTACACTTGGAAAGAATAGCGTAAAGCGTCTGATGACACAGAGCAGCTGTGTTTACCACGAGGCGTACTCATCATATTTCGTACACAAAAAGATCGAAAAAAAATCGGAATGCGACAAGGCGCATCTAGTACAAAAAGCGATGTGACATTTTGAGTTTTAATGTGACTATGGCGCACACCTTTCCCGATCACTGCTATAGTATCGAATGCCGTTTTGAAGTCAATAAATATAAATTAACATTGCTCTTTTGGTATCTAGATTTTCCAAATAGTCAATTATGTCTTAGATTGTAGCCTACGTATCTGTTTTGTATAATTCCTTGTTGGTTGCAGCTTATTATTTTAGGAAGTACTTCATGTAGTCTTTTCGCCAAAACCCTTGCTGCAATTTTTTAATCGATGTTCAAAAGAGAGATGGGACGCCCGTTTTTGAGATTTTCAGAATCAAACTTTTTGTATATTAATGATATTGTACATTGCCTTTATTTCTTGTTAAACTTCCGCTTTGCATGCTTTCATTCAAACATTTTACTAACAAATCTTCCAAGTCATTCCAGAATTTGACATAGAAATCAAAAGATAGACTGTCTGGGCCAGGGCTTTTATTCAATTTCATTTACAGAATTTTTACCTTCATCTTTTGTTAAAAGTCCTTCACATATGTCTGCGTCTGATTCAGTTAATATATGTTCTAAGATTATTGTATCTAGGTATTCACTGTTGTTTGCATGGCATTTGATGTGTATAGATTTTTCTAGAAGTTGGTTTCTGCCTTAAGAATGTCACTGGGATCAAAGATTTGTTTATTGTCCACTATTAGTGATGTTATAGTTTTCCTATTTTGTCTAGATTTTTGCTGATTCATAAAGAATTTGTAATTATTTTTGCCTTCTTCAAAAATTTGAAGTCTAGAGCGTATTTGGGCTCCTTGAATTATAAAATTGTATATTTCCTTAATTTCATTTTATATTTTAATTACTCTGTTTTGAGTCTCAGTTTTATTGTCGCAGCAGTACAATTTACTTGACTGTTTGTTTTTCTAGTGTATATAAATGATTGTACAGCTCGGCAAATTTGACACGACTCTGACCTTTTGATTAGCATAATTTAACAGTCGATATATTGTCTACGTATACAACACCGAATGTATGTTTTCATAATCGGGGAGTATCACGAAGACGCTAGAGATGTAATACAAACACAACTTTGAAATACCGATATTGCACGATTTGATTGCGGTAATTGATATATTCAAAGCAAGAACATTGTAATATATTCTTGCATAAAGGTCAGACTCAGGTCCAAATAGCCAAGCTATACCTTTCCCTAGCCTTAAATTTAGAGAATGATATATCATAAAAATTTCTCTTGTATTTCATATTGAACTGTTTCCCATTTGAGTTGGTTGCTTGGATGTTATCTAATACCTTGATATTGTTTGTAAAATTTAATCATAATATTCCTGATCTTGAATATAAGCATTGTTTAGTTTTCATGGGTGATTTAATTTCGTGGATTTCTTGGTACACCTTCAACCACAAAATCAAATCCAATCAAACTGTAACTTTGGACCTTGTATTTATCAACTTACACGAAAAATCCACAAATTAATGTCCCATTGAAATCATCTTTTCTACTAAAACCACGAAATTTCATCCCATCAAAATTAAATGATTTATCAGAATAATATAATTTTTATATATTTTACTTTATTTATCCTTCATGTTTTTTGTATAATGTTGTAATATATAAAATATAGGGATGGCAACGAGTAATAAAATCGGTACTCGAGGACT
The DNA here is from genome assembly GCA_963678985.1 of Spisula subtruncata. Lineage (NCBI taxonomy): Eukaryota > Metazoa > Mollusca > Bivalvia > Venerida > Mactridae > Spisula > Spisula subtruncata. The sequence goes on from OY787668.1 coordinate 1,902,267, forward strand.
CAGGTTTTTCTTCCGATGGTGTACTCGGTCATTCTTCGGATCATGTACTCGGTCATTCTTCCAATCGAGTACTCGAGTACTCAGACATTATTCTGATCAAGTACATGGAAAACTTATATCTAATAATCTTGCGTGCTATTCGGGAAATACAAAAACTGAACTGCAAACATGCCAGTTGAAATACGAGAATTTGCGAGTGCTTTATGCATACAATAATCACAAACACAGAGTCATCGAGTTTTAAAGCAAATACATGTACACACTTATTAAATAAATGTGCTGTTAAAACGAAACAAAATACCGGTATAACATAATTATGCATATACTCATTTTTAATTATTATATGTATGTGACGTATTTGCTGAATCCGTTATGGTCCCCCTATTGACCATCATATTCATTTATTGACATAATATTTACATAAAGGGACCAATACATAGATCGCTCAGAGTTATCGTTCCTGCACTTTTTTGATTGTGTCATTTATTGTTTTATTAATTGATTTTCAAACCCAATGAACAATGAAAGTCAATTAAAGATCGAAGCCAGTTTACTTGGATTAACTGCAATGTAAGAACTCTAGCTTAAGTGTCATAAACCAATTAACAAACGATGATAGAAACATACACATTCCTACGGATCACAGGTGCTTGGTATGTGGATATAACCCCCATGGCCCCTCTACAACCCCCACCCACCCAAAATATCAATAAGGTATTATAGACATTTGATTTTTTTTTGGGTGGGTGGGGGTTGTAGAGGGGCCATGGGGGTCATATCCACATGCCAAGCACCTGTAGATTTGATGACACACTGTTTGAAATTGAAATGTTAGTTGACCCGTTAACACTTCTAGACGGGACCTTTTGAGCTCTTGGATACTGATTTTACTATTCAATAATCGAACCATCGAACAAGTACTCGTTGCCATCCCTAATAAAATGTGATGTACTCATACTCAATATTTAGAACTAATAAAATCAGTTCAGTTGTAAACATTTGGCATAGATCTGTTGTTTATCTTTATTTATAAATTTTGAATTCCTAGGCTTAACCGCTTACCACAGATTGTGAGAGGTATCATCGCCAGCTCAAATTTAAGAATCAGATTCAGATCTGCTAAGGCCAAAAAAATGTTTGTTTCCACAACCCCTACTGAGTCAGTACTGGCCCTATATTTTGCCCCCAACCCGACAAAATTGAGCAAAAAATAAAAATATTTGAATTTTGATCTCTTCTACCAGGGAAATTTGATTCTTTATCATGGAAGGTATCTGTGAGTAGATTAAACTCTAAACTTAGTGGGTGATTTAAAGGTATGTTTAGAGTATTTTTTATCTAAAAAAAAAAAAAAAAAAAATTATTCCCTACCTTTCGATCCTATTCATTTCAAAGCCAGTGGCATAAACGAACAATTTTTTAAGCGCCTAATTAGACATTACTATAGTTCGATTTCGAGCATTGAGCCATGACTGCACTTTTAAAGTTAAATCCATTTGCCGATAAACTGTAAATCGATAAATTACACACAGTAGTGTAAGTAGCATATCTTCAAGTAATGACTATTGAATAAATCATGGGTTACCCGCCCAAATAGACTCGTCAGAAATGGCTCAGGGTTAAAAATTGAACTATAGGAGTACTATCTAAACAACACAACATGCATGGAACCTACAATTGTTAGACTCAGGAAGGAGTCCAACCAGCTATTTTGAACAAGATGTTTTATTAGTGGGACGTTCTAACCTTATTCACCTTGGTACTGTATTATCAACGGACTTACGGAAATCGTAAACTTACGGTCATATTTAAATTCTGTACATTTCTTTAGCTTCAGTGAATTGGGGGACATATATTGTTTGTAGACATTCATTAACTGAACCTTGAGTAGTAATGCAGTTCCATTTATCACGCTTTATAGTTGTAAAAGAATTACAAAACATTAAAATTTGACCGTAAGTTTAAGATTTGCGTAAATGCTTTGATAAAACAGTGCCCTGAAGCCCCTCATTTTCACCGAAATCTCATCACAAATATTATAAGTATATGTTCGTTTTCAGTCTGGATGCTTGATTCCAGATTAGCTTCACAAAAAACTCTATTTTTAGTTACCGGTATGAGTTGAGCTTCAGATTTATCTCAAATTCAGTCTCTGACTGAGAAATATCTCAATTTGAGGTGAGATTTCTACTTGAGGTGCTTCGGGGAAATTGGGACCTGATCAGATCAAATAACCCTGGGAGCCAACTTTGGCTCTGCACAATATACTGGGCCTGGAAAGCTGTGTCCCCTAATGTCCCCCTGACTGAGAACACCAGTATAAGACTCATACCGCTGGCTTAGATTGAAAAGGTTGTAAGTGACCCTTACGACCTTATAAGACTAATGAATATTTGAAATTTACATCATAAGGTGCTTCTTATGTGCCTATTGTCATGAAAATCAGAAGTTGTCATGTTGACCAAACTGAAGTTTAAAAAACTTGTTTTACCATAAGTAAAGAGAGTTTGTCAGACAGTTTGTCTTGTTTTCTTAAAATATTGATTTTGTAGTTACGACCTATTTATTCTAAGCCAGCGCTACATGAAAAAAGGTTTCAGTATGTGTATTTGATTAAAACAGCCGATAAGACAGGCTTCAGTTTTTTAAACTCTACTGACCTATTGACCCGAATGAACTATACTTATTATACATCAAATAAAACTCATATTTCCCCTTAAAAAAAGGCCATCCTTGAAATATTGTGTGTTTGTCAAGACGTGAACCACAGTTTTTACGATGGGTAGGTAGGTTGATTTTTTATGGAAATGTTTTTGGGGGACCAGTAAAAAATTGCACTTGTTATAATATCGTTATATAACAAAAAGGCTGAAAAAAATTGAGACTAGGGGCGATTTTGATGGGTAGTAGTAGCATTAGAGCATACATACGTTTAGGGTAAACATGCAATATTCCAAGGACAGTCGGGATAATAGTGTGTATAACTTACTCCGTGGATCTTATGTGAGTGATGACCCATTTCCATATTGCTGCATTAGGTCCTTTACAAACCCTGCAACATAAAGTGAACAATAAGAGAATCCAGTTATAAAATAATGTACATACAATTTGTAAGTTTTAAGCTTTTTTTAAAGGAATAATATTGAAGGACATATAATAAATGATAAAAGGACTTTTTAGTTGTCAAACTAAAGAAACACCCAGCCCCTTATAATTTTTATAAGAAATTGAATATTATGGTAGTTTTACAAATCTGACAATAAAGTTAGAGATGAAAATTAGTCTTGATGATCAGATATCATAACATTACCAATTTTTAGATCATACTAGATGACAAGTCTGTCATAAGTGTTACTTTATAAAGTAGTATCACGGTATGAATCCTGTTCCATGATTTTTGAGTTCCGTCAGAGCGTTACAAGGGTTTTGAGTTCCGTCAGAGCAATCGCTAGGTTTCAGACCTGCTGCAAATTCCGTCAGGGAAAAACATCTTGTTATTTTAGTTCCAGAAGGCTCGTTGCGGAGTATGTCACCATCGTAGAGACAAAGGTAGATATAATATTAAATACAGCACATTTACTCGAAACAATTGTTCGAAAAGACACTCTTTTTTATGGATTTAATGGTTTTTTATGCATTTTTCTTGCTGGATATACTAACATTACTTTAATCTTAATAAACAACGATTTATATTCATAACAAACATTCAGTTTTGAATGTCAATGTTAATTGATATCTAAGCTAGTTATATAATACGAAAGCAGTCATAGAACTGCTGTATAATGCCATTATTTTTTATCCCAACGCGATCATCTGACATTGATGTTACAAATTCCGATTACCACTGTTACAAATTCCGAAATTTTCAAAACAAGGATGATACAAATTCCGTGAATATGAATAAAATTCTAGGAACACATTCACTTACTTTTTATGTATGATTTTAGTTGTAAAGGAGACATTCTCACACAAAACATTAATTTTATTACCCAATTCGTGTTCTTAATGAGTGTAACCATTTACAAGTAATATACAGCCTTGAACTACCATGCTTAAAGTACTTGACACATTGAGTCATACTGCGCAATATTCTGACAATAATTCTGAGCATTTAAATTGATATAAACTGAACATATGTATCAAATTAACAAAATTAATCTACGGATTATTACGATCTCACAAACTTTGAATATGCGTACTGTACTCATACATAATTACACAAGACAATTATGTCATAATTAGTTCGAAATACAGAGCAATACCGACTTGGCATAAACCGTGATCGGATTTAAGACTTTTAAGGTAAACATACTACAAAATTAATGAAATATTTGCTCAAATGCAAACAATAGCGTTATAATTGACTATTGAGAACTACTTAATTACCGACACCAAACAACAATGGTGTGTACACTTACGGACTTTGAAAACGCACCACTTTTCAGGGGTCGATATTTTTTGTATGAACTATTTAGAGTTATTTTATACCAATGGAATAATGTTCCTAGGTCAGAATGTTGTCAGTAAAGTACTGTTTAATCCATTTTACCAACCGAATCGCTAGTAGTGACCACGTGGCCAAATCTCATGTTTAGTGCGTGAGTCTCGTGCGAATGAAAATATCCGAACTGTGTAAATGACGATGTGTAAACGATTCATTAGCATACCAAAATTTCAGTTTCTAAAACCAATGGTTACATTTCATGTCAATCTAAATCTGATATGTCTGGAGGTAAAGACATGTAACATACCGGAAGTAACCACCACGCTGGTTTTGCGCAATTACATTGTCATAATACAATAAATATTCGTCTTCAATAACGTTTTATGCCAAATGACACCACCATTGATCTTCAAATAGGGTTAAAAGGCCTAAAAACACACATAATTCGGATAAATTAATGCACATGCTCCACCAAAGAAACGACTTCCGGTCAGCAACCGTGCCTGTCAAAAGAATGCTTGGTGTCGATAGATATGCTAAATCGTCAAAGAAAAATATCAAACACGTTTATTTATGAAATACAACATTTTCATTGAGAACTCTGCCAATTTGTGTTTCTTCTAACATTGAGCACGTGCTTCAGCATGCAGTCACTTTCTTCCTGTATAACTGTTTCTGGATGATAGGGGTGTTAACATTGGAAGTATGAATATAATCATGCGCATAAATAACGAATAACAGTCACATTTCTTGAAGAAAACAGTATCTGCGTGATTGAATGTCCCGGATTTTGATCCCACCGAATACGTATGACATGTTCTTTCAAACCTGTGTCCATGCATGAGTGAGTGACGCGATCGACCCAAACGATTGTCCAAACCTTTGTTGATGAATGGAGGATATGGAGGAACATTCCCCAGAAGCGGATTGCACTTGTAACGAGTACCCGCTGTTGTGAGCGCACCAAAAACATAACTTTACACGCACTCCCCCTAACTGTGAATTTGGTTTTGAGACTTAAGCACGTGGATGTCACATTGTTAACTGTCGTTTTGAAATTTTGCTAGATGTTAAAACATAAAATGAGCTATCTATAGACAAATTTTTTTTTGCAATTAAACAATGTTTACTACAAAAATTCGTGGTTTGAATAAGTGGTGCCTTTTCAAAGTCTGTAAGTGTAAAATAATCATGAATTGTTCCTTCAATTATACTGGACAATTCAATGTGCTTCAAATTTTCGATGACCAAACGATCAGATATTGGGTACTTTGATAACATTAAATTTTAGCTGAAACAAAATTAAAGAATCTTTGTTTATCGGAAATGTTATCCTCGTTTAAAGGTGCAACCTTACAGATTGAAATAACGTTATTGTTTGTCGTAGTTTTCTTCCCTTACCAAAACTTTATATAAAGTAAAGTTGCTGGTTGGTGCTACATGAATGCTTTATTGCATATTTGCGATAATAAATTATTACTAGATAAATTGTGAGTTGTACTAAAATTTAGGTGACCAGTGCGCCTTTTATCTAACAGATGCATTTGAACTATTGTATATTATTGTAAACCCATATATTTTAGAAATATGCCAAAAAAAAGAGTTAACATTCATATTCAATCTTGGGAACTTTAAATGTTATGTTTGTTCTTATCTATACCCATTTTGAATTTAACTGGCACTGTGTTCTGTTACATGAAAACCACTTTCATTCTGATCATACCAATTATTAGGCAGTTGTTTGTAAGATTATCGTTTTTTAAAGTGAAAAGATAGGTCACTATACTATCAGAGTTTAACATGGACCATACATGTATATACGGTGGGTAATTCTCCCATCTATCTAGCATTACCTTAGGCATACCTTTCCACAAGAAACCGAAGTGTAAGACCGATAGTTTTTAAACCAATGGAAGAATGTCGAAAACACGAACGAAAACATGTAGATCTAGGCCTACCTTCTGAAGTTTAATTTCTTACTAGCAATGTTGAAAGCGCTAAATCGTTAAGCGCAGTTACAGTGAGAAAAGGGAACAGAGTAATATAACAAATTCATGGATTTATAAGTTACAAAAATGTACTTATATCCATATTTAGTTCAAATTATGCCGGAAATAACAAACTATTTCTCAAAACATGAGTTTTCCTTATTAGTTCCTCAAATGACACAAGTTAACAACACTAAAGTACAATTCGTAGAGAAGACTACTGTTCGGAATTTGTATCAGGTCCAAACGGAATTTGTATCAATAAAAATGTTCATGTAACGGAATTTGTAACAACACATCAACTTTCGGCTAAATACATGTATTTCACCGTCTGAATGCATCCAACTTGGTGCGATACTAAGCAACATAGTTGTAGTATGAAGTGTTAAAATTTTCAGGTTGTTTTGAACGATAATAAAAATAAAAATAAACAATCTTCCAAAGTGTCAAAATTTTGTCATATAATGCTTTTCATTCGTGATTATTGAGTGCGATTGTGGTTTTGGTACCGTAATAATCTCCAATTATCATTTCTTCTATAACCAGAAGAAATCAATAGCATACTTACTTCCAGAACCTGTTACCGACGATATGTTGGAGTGAAGTGTTTATTTTTCTCTTTCATGGAATTTGTAACTCGCGCAAAATGCCAACATTGCTCTGACGGAACTCAAAACCCTTGTAACGCTCTGACGGAACTCAAAAATCATGGAACAGGATTCATACCGTGAGTATTGTCACATTAAAGAATCCAGTTTGACATCCACATGTAATTATTCCAGAGTGTCCTAAGTTCCTCTTAGAGTCTGCAACATTGTAATTTGTATAAATAGAAAACCAGAAATTTTAAATTTAAGTTCAATTTTATTACTGGTATTATATTACAGTTTATAATTGTAGTTGAGGTCATGGGTTGGAGGATGAAAAGCTATCAAAAATATTAACTGTATACTGTAATTTGTAAAATCATTTAATTTCGATGGGACCAAACTTCATGGTATACAATGGTCAAAATTATTGTTTGATGGGATTTGATATCGCTGTTCAAGGTGAACGAAATCCACGAAATTTGATACACCACGAAAAATATTGATTTTACAGTATCACACTTTATACATTGAAGCTAAGACTTTAGTCCCTATGTCAGTCAGCCAGATGCTAAAACCATCTCAACAAACTGAGAATATTATTATATTATTAAAATTTAAATAATAATTTAAAATCATTAAAGAGGCGTTCCCTATAACTTTGATCATTTAAATTGATTCAGGAATATCATACATGCATTAAATGAGAATCATTATTGCTTAAACTCATCAAATTCTCAACAAAAAGCTCCCACAATTTAAATACCTAGAAAAGAATGAAAACATATCTCCATAACAAGCCAAAATAGTCACAAGTTGTTTCCCTTTGACCACATAATGATAAATCGCTGGGAGCGATAAATCATTATTGGTGATTTAAATATATTTTTGACATTATAGAGACATATTTGTGCACACTATCTTCTGACAAATTATGATAATTGATATTGCTTTGTACATTTAGCTCAATTAATGTGACAGTAGAGAAAAATATGCTAGTACAGAAAAATATGCAAGTTATAGGGAATGCCTCTTAAAGTGCAGGGGTGTCAACAGAGCCAAATTCAAAATCAGGAAAATCATATGCAGTCAATCATTTTGGCTAAACAACATGCCTTCAACCACATTTTTTCATATTTAACTCTTTTTTAAGGAATTCCACCAAAACAAACTACAGTAAATTCTTCTGACAAATTATGATAATTGATAGTGCTTTGTACATTTAGCTCTGTGATAGTAGAGAAAAATATGCTAGTTATTGGGAATGCGTCTTTAAATGACTTACGACTTAAACTCTTCAATGGTCGGTATGCTGCTTCCAGCATTCGTTCCCTGTGAGTAGAAATGCATCTCCTTCACTGCCCATGTATGTAACTGGGACGCTAGATCCCCCTCAACTGACATCATGTACACACAGTTTGATGCTTCTACAATATAAATGATAATAGGATTAATCAAAGCGCTGATAGCGCTACCAAAACAGGGTTTTAAGGCTTCCAATATGTAGGATAAAAAGAATTAAAAATATTCTAGAGCATGCCCTTAATATTTTGTACACAAAGTATTTCAACCATAAAGGAGAACTTTCCTATTACATAGTATAGCGTAACGGATTTTACGCCTACATGAAAAAATAATCCTTCACATACTGGTAAAATTGACAAAATGTATATGTACAGAAGGTCATTCAAGTATTCATCAAGGAAAGTAACCACACTCTGTATATAATATTATGCGGTACGAGTTATTCCCCTTTGCATAAACTAATATTAGTTGTGCTACAAATTGAACATGGAACACGTTCGTGCTATATAGAAGATGGACTAGCGAAAAGGCACAGTGTAGTAATATTTACAATTATAAGCATAATTTTTTTGAATAACTGCAAGAAATATTATTCATTGTAATACAGACATAGCTATTTTTTGTTTTATTTTGAGTTTCCATCTGCAGAGAAATGTGCAATGAAGCATTATCGCGGAACTATTTCTTTGTATGTTAGCTTATTTTGTGTGTGTGCTAAAAATCAAGCTGCGCGAGTCAAAAGTGCCGTCTGTCTCCTCAAAACAGCGGTAGCTAGCGACCCTGTTTAAAAACCTTTGTAAAAATTGAGAAACACAGTAAGATTTACGTCTAATATGACAGTAGTAACTAATAAAGGGATATCAGATAAAACTATTACTTTTTTGCTGATTTGGACAAGTAGTAACTTATTATTATAATTAAAGAGGCTTTCATTTGACTCTTGAAGCTACATTTTGACTCGTGAATTTGACAAAAGTGCCCTTTTGCCTCTTGAAAATTTATGCTGAAGAGTCAAATTTACTACACTTATATTATAAATTTCTTGCAAGATATATATGTTGATGACTCTTGAAAATTGAGAGTTAAGGGGTCATTTTCACTCTTCACTTTTGGAGGCTAGTGAAAGCCCTGGGTCACATTAACACTGACAGACAAGACTGTGTTCAGTATACCCTTTATGTGGAAGCAGTGAATTTTTAAACCTCTTTGGGAATGGGTCCAGGTTCGATCAGTAGTGGTAACTTGGTAATTAGGAAATTTCATAAACAACCAGTGCCAAATGAGATGAAAAAAAAGATTAAATGCAGGGCTCGACACTAACACTGGTCCCCTGGTCCGAGGCCAGTGAAAATCTTGAAGGACCAGCAACTGTTTTATTTACAAATTTTACGTTTCTTTGCTGGGGGACCAGTGACCAAAAATAGTTAGTGTCAAGCCCTGAAATCTGGTTTCTTTGGACTTCTATACTTGACATTTTGTCAAAAAATGTTCAGATCTTTCTCATTTGATAAAGGATTTTGAAAATTCTTTTTTATGCTCTTTATGAAATTCTCTATTCAATTTTGAGAACATTATAGCTATTAGAATATTATTTGCTATTGGGAAAGGGTCCTTTTACCAGACCAGTCTAAAGAAGGAAAACTCACTGTGGAAGCCTTGTCCATCCAGGGGTTTCACTAGACCTGAAAAATTTACTGCCTGTCAATCTGCATATAAGTCCCGCCTCGTGTTTACATCACCTACGACGACCTTGGGCATTTTACTATGTAATTTATTCAAGCCACGCCTTCCGCCGACAATCATTGGCTTCTGACCGACACGTGGATTTCGTCACGCATCCGGGTCCCCATCCAAGCGTTCATGGATTGCGATCATGCGTTGATTGATAGCGATAACTCAAGCGTCCAGTGATTGTTTACACGCTAATATTTACAGTTTTATGACAGGAAACGTGCGATAATTTAATGGACTGACAAAGGAAAAATCTCCCGGGTCCGGAGTGACGCACAGGCTTGAAATACGCCGGGTCCTTTCTGCGTCTTTTGGAAATCTCCCGGGTCCGGACTCGGGTCCTCGGGTCCATTGAAACCCCTGTGGACCATCAAAACTAGCTTAAGTCAATCAGGAACCATAACTCTGCAGAAATGTTGGATAGACTTAGTGATACAGGGCATTGACAATGCAAGGCATTTATGACGGTAAACACGAATGCCAAGTTTGAAAGCAATGCTTTGATGCACTTTGAAAAATATTTAAATTTTAACAGACAAACAAACTTACAAACAGCCATAATTCTTTTGAAATGTTGGATATTGTCACCTGGTTTTGAAAATGTAGTTTGTTTATGATGGTTAACATTAAAAGTATGACAAGTATTATAGCAGTGCCTTCATAAACATAAAAAAATTAAGAGTTTTACTGTAAAATCATTTAATTTCATTGGGACGAAATTTCGTGGTTTTGGTAAAAAAGACAATTTCGTTGGCACTTGAATTCGTGGTTTTGCATTTCAGGTAACAAAACAAGGGTCAAAATCAATGTTCGTTGGGATTAAAGTTCGTGGTTGAAGTGAACCACGAAATCCATGAAATTTAATCCCCCACGAAAATTAATGATTTTACAGTATCTGTCCAACATGTGCCAAGGGATTAATACTGATTTTGTACTGACAGGGATCTGATTTTGTACAGACAGTAGGGCTGTAACGGTACGCTCACCTCACCATATGATATGTACCGTCAATTTTTTCTAACGGTTCTGTATAATTTCGGTATGAAAACTATGATACAATATTCTCTAACAGCAGCTTAAATACTATAATTTTAAGTGACAATGAATTTGTTGATTCTATAACAGCCTTTATTATGTGGCTTTCAACTATTTTAAATGAATTTCGACGATATGAGGCATATCTTAATACAATTAAAACGCGTGATGCATGGTTATTATACTTTTTCGTTCTCTGAATATTATTTTGTTCATAAAAAAGCTTATACCGAACCATACTGAATTTGCAACTCTTGTACAGTGTTGGACTGAAGTCCGCGGTCTTTCGTGTACCGCAGTATACTGTTACAGCCCTAACAGACAGGGGTATTATATGGACTGAAAGTACAGTCTCTTCTTTCTATGGTAAAAGGCAAATAACTCTATTTTATTAAAATTATTTACAGATCGTTACCAGAATGTCCCGAGAAACAATAATTCATGGTGATTTCTTTTAACTTTGACAGATAGATTTGTTACAACTTTAATACATATATACCCCAATTTGTTATACAACAGTCTGTGGCGTGTGACTATAAATTTGGTGAAAATTTAGCGCGAAAAATTGGGAATTATTAAAAAGATTGTTTTCCGTATCAATTTGTTGATTTTTTGTTCCTACATTTTTTTAAACTTCTGATTATAAATTTATGCTCAACTGTCAGATCTATCATTAAAATTAAATGACCTACACTTATGCATCAGTCAGAAAGACTCAGTTGAAACAACGGCCCCCACTGCGATGGGCACTAGATAGCAGAGGAAATGTCTGCATATTTATTTTCCAGCTTCCCACGCACTGCCTGGAAATGTAACGGATTTGTCTCTGAACCAAAACTAAGGGGTGTCGTGCAATTATACACAGATAGTTTACCATCAGCTTTCCACGCAGGGTGGCAAAATGGTTTGAAAACCCCAAAATAATAATACCCACCCATCCCTGAAATTGAAGGGGGGGGGGGGCTGGATGCAACTGACAGATCTATGCTAGTACTACATGTACCAACTTGTACAGTACTGTATCATTTAAAAAACGGTCCTCAAATAAAAATCACCAGAAAAAATTCAATTCAATAACATGAACGAACAGAGATGTAAATATTAGGGAAATTAATTATGAGCATAACAAGCACGGGGGCTTCTGTTCTTCTTGAGTTTTAACTTTTATTTCATTCAAATGGCCCATCCATCGCGAAAACTAATGACAAAACTGAAATCCACTGATCATAACCGTCTGCTTAAAAAAGTAACACAAAAATATATAATAGAAAAGATGTTTGAGACTATGAAAGTCAAAAATTATTGATTACCAGTAAAACATTCAGCAAATAACAAAATAATTCACTTTAAAAATTCCGCGTTTCTACCGGAAGTTGTAATTTAATTGAGGCGCAGGATTAAAATCGAAGCCAAAGAATATAAATGTACGAAAAGCGTAAAATCCAACAAAGCCGTTCTTATTCTAAATCTAAGAAAATGTTTCTTTGGACTTCTTTGGGTCTGCCATACTGAGTAATTCGAATCGAATTCAGACTCATAACCCCTCCTATTCAGTAGAAATATAACCTGTTGGCGTTAAAGAAATACACGTTGAAGACAAGATGTACTAAAATAGTAAAATGACCACGTAACTACTATTTATAACTTGAGATGTACTGTCATTGACTTTATGAGCTACAATACCTATATGTTTTTATATAAACTGTATTATAGGCGGCCCTATTATAGGCATGTGCATTTAACCGGTTAATTATGTGTTTTATTCTTATATGACATTCGTAGATATTTGATCTTCACCATATCGACCCTAGCTGGACGTTATTCTACCAGTAGTGCCATTGTCATACAGTGGGAGACTACATGAAGAAAAGAAAAGCTACTGAATATAATCACAGGTGCAAGACACAAACTCTAATTTGGCTATATAGGCCTATTAGTATGTATATGAGAGAAAAGGTACACAATAAAAAGCAAAACATCATGCTGAACTAACAAAACACTGCTGCAAGAAACGACCAGAAAAGCTACTGGATATAATAATATTATGTGGGTCTTATAATTAACGTTATTTTGTTTATAAGACCAAATAACTGTAGTTCAGGTCTTTCATGAGACCAATTAAGTTCTCTCCGATCTCCCGAAACATCTCAGGTAGAAATCTCATCTCAAATTGAGATTTTGCGAAAATTAAAGTCTGCATTTGAGATTCACGTGACTAGTAATCTCCAGTTCAAACTCTTTATATGTTGATGTAATAAATTCAGAATAATGTGTTCTGTTGTGTGATGCCAATTTTCAATTAAGTCTCCAACGGAATTTAATTAAAAGACACATCGATGGCTTAGAATTAGAAGGTCGTAACTACCAAATCGATATTTTGAGAAAACACGGAAAAAACTGTCTGACATTTACTCTTTACTTATGGTAAAACAAACTTTTACAACTTCATTTTGGTCAACATGACAAGTTCAGATTTTTATGAAAATGGGCTCATAAGAAGCGCCTTGTGGCGCTTATTCTAAATATATATGAATCGTAAAAGGTCGTAAGTGGCACTTACGACCTTCTAATTCTAAGCTATCGACATGCCGAGATGATATTTCACCAACATTGAGATGTTTCGGGAGATCGGGACCGGATGTTTTAAAATTGTAATTTACATGTCATCTTATATAAGACCCATACTGGGAAATAAACTATATTCAATTCTATTCAACAACTACACATATATCACATGACCGTCCTTGTATCCAGGTTAGTATAGCCAGTACGTATAAAGTTATACGTACCACGTTAAGTATAAAGAATGTGTTTTTCCAAAAAATCAATGCGTATTTTGTGTTTTTAGTGTCATATGATATAAAGAATCTATCACTCGTTGTCAATTGATACATTTATATTAAACTCGTTCAGGAAATATTATTAAGCTCGCCAGACGCTCGCTTAATAACATTCCCAAAACTCGTTTAATTTAAATTTATATCAATTGACAACTCGTGATAGATCCTCTATGTTTACTTCAATTAAAGCGCCACGTGCTGAACCCTAACGCAAACTTTCTGATAATGTGCAAAACCAGGCTTGGTACCAAATTATTCAAATGAGGTTTCATTAAAATCCTAGTAATGGTTAATAGACCACATGTATATGTAGAACAAGATACTGGCAATACAACACAAAGAAACACCCTTTGAAAGCTGCAAATGTCGGTCCTCGTTTAGAGGTTGTTGCTCTATAGAAGTTCAATGTATAGTAAGTAATACGTCATGCGCCTATTGAACAAACTTCCAGCGTCCGTAGTTGAAGCCAATATCCTCGGCAGCTAGGCTACAGCCCGTGGTTGTAGGAATATCTCGGCCTTTGTGATCATAAATTCGTTTTAATAAATGAAAATTTTGGATTTTACTGATTTCATACATGTATATAATATATGTAACTGTATCATTGATAAAGACTAAAACGATTTTTTGTAAAAGTTATATTTTTCAATGAAGTAGAAAAATAAATATTGTACAAAAAAGTGTTGTTTTTAGGCTGGCGATTTGCGCCAGACTATTACTATCCTAAAAAATGAAATCCACTTAGATGAATTTACTCCCGAAACTGAAAACACAGAATCTATACACCAAATGCAAATAGTTCCTCCTCGTTAATCAGTTTTGCAAGATAAGAACATTCAACTTTCCTTGTTTCATTTATTCTGTTCGATTGTAATATTGAAATGGAAGGAAATTGTATGAAATTAAAAGAAAAGGTGTTTAAAGGCGTTGATAATTATTACCATGCGTTCGTATACTACGCATTACGAACGCGATATAGCGCGCGCATAAATGATTTTATTATGTTAAATTATTTAGGTCATTATTCTCCAACGAGATCGTGGTCGAGTGGATGAGCAACTCGCTTAGTAATTTTCTGATGCTAAGGTCCAGCGATCGAATCACGGCGGCTCCATATTTTTTTTTAAATTTTTTTTTTTGTTGAGTCTAGCACTTACCTCTCTTTCGACTTAGAAAACCACTTGATGTTATATTACTTGAAAAGCTATTGTTCCTTAGCAGTTCGCCAGCCTGTCAGTACTTTCAGTACTTTGATTTTATTTGTTTTTATTTCGTTATCAATGATGCCGTTTTTATACCGCTGTATAGTAAGGTTAAGGCTTTACAGAGGTCTAGAGATATTATACATACCTCGTCACTGGTGACAGAAGACCTACAAACACGCCGGGTCTCCAGTCAAACGAAGAGAAAGAAAACACCTTTTTTCATAATGTTGTTTATTTCAGTCGCATTATCTACAGAAACAAGTCGAATGCACAATAACTAGTTTCAGAGAAATGCATCAGTGACAGTCTGCAGAAAAACCTGTTGTTGACCGCCACATCATACTGACTAAATATAAACATATACAGTGCCCACCAAAAATATGGATATACTTTTTGACAGATGCAGAATTATAATTGGTTTACTTATTCCATATCTTTTGGTCAGACGGTAACAAAGTTTGCAATTTCCGAGAAAAAAACCAGTTAATGAAGGAGTAAAAAATGTGACAGATAGAAAGATGAACATTTTATGATTTAAAAATAAACTATGGGGTTCAAGGGGCTGAATTTGCCATATTATATGATCACGTTGTCGTTCAAAGCTGGCAAAGAAACTTAATATTTTCATCTAGGGTACCTATCAATGTATTGTCTTTACACTAAATAAAAGAAAATATTCCTGGTTTTCAAAAACATTGTTGCTTCTCTGTTCTGCAAGTAGTGTTATACAGGCAAGTAAATGGGGAAAAACTCTCTGTATTCATATTTTTGGTGGGCACTGTACATAAAACATGAAGAACAATTCAAATGGTGTAAACACACGAAACTTTTTGTAATACATATCAAACTACATGTAAATTATACTGTTTACACTGGCAATATACAATGTACACACACGCATATTCTTATACAGAAATATAAATGATAAAAGCACATGCGTATGTCATTTTTTTCGGGCCATTTTATCCAATATTCCAAGGAATACCAATAAGTTCACCTAAAGGTGACAAGCCGCCAGATTTCAGTTTAGATAATTCCACTATAATATCCGCTTTGAGCTGCGCATCGGTAGCAGGTTCGACATTATGCGCATACCTATAAATAGCTTTTCCATCTGGACCAATCAGAAACTTCTCGTAATTCCATTTGACGTCCTCGGTGTAGATTGGACCGTACAGTATGGGTGTTGTCAACTCGGTGAACACACTTGGACACACAGACTAGGAGAAACAAAATAACATAATTATAGAATATCTAAGTACATGTCGCTGGATTAGAATGCGATTTATAAGACTGATGCATGTCTAACATCTACACCCGTACAGTGCGCTTCTTATGAGCCTATTTTCATGAAAATCGGAACTTGTCATATTGACCAAACTGAAGCTGAAACAGCTTGTTTTACCATAAGTAAAGAGTAATTTTCAGACATTTTTTTCTGGTTGTTTTTTTCTTCAAAATATCAATTGTGTACTTACGAACTTCTCATTCTAAGTCAGCGATGTATACATTGAAGTTTGGAGGAATAATGATGTATTCATGTATCTGCTTACATACACAGAACCATTCCTAATTAACAGATCATTTTCGAAGGTGGTCTTAACTCTTAATAGTCGGTTTTAGTACCCGGATTTTTACATTAAAATGTTCTGTTCTTAATTCAAGACGCTTGTTCTGACCACATTACTGTTATAGACAAATATTTCAAATAGCTAAATACTAGTATAAGCTAGGAAAAACGCACCATGCAATGTACTTTATGTTAAGAGGGTCAAATAACTGAGATGGTATAAGTATTAAAGTCCCATTAAGTCTTAAACTGCTATTTAAATAAGCTATAACTTGGTGACCTCTCTGCGGAATGATGCAATTTGAGCACTTTAGTCGATTCTCAAACGTGGAAAACACCATAAGATCGAAGAAAATAAGATAAAACATCCAGATGGTTCGTTGACAAAATGACAATTTGTAAACAATGAATGCAGGATTTAATGTCTAAGGGGAGCAACTCTTGCAAAAATGAGTATTTTGTTCACCATACAGTTTACTAAATACGATATTTGGTCAACCATTTCGACAGATATACGTAGTTCACATTCTATCGTCCAGTACTTGTCATTTGTTAAGAAACAGCCTGGTTGTTCCATAATTCATTGTATGTAATGGATGATCGGAAGAAAATGTGGGAGCAATAATGTGATTTTAAGATAGATATTGAAATGGTATATATATTAAGGTGTTTTTCTTTGTATACAAACACTGGCAAAATTTCACAAAATAGAGATACTCACTTTCAAGTGTGTATACATTGCGTGTTCCTTCGCACCATTAACATCAACTTTTTGAGTCAGTGGAAAGTTTGGAACGAAACCATTTCCTGGATGGAGGTATTTCAATCCATTCATCAGTTCTTGTCCGCTCCATGCTGGTTCGAGCTATAAATACAGTAGCAAACTGAGAAAACTAATTCTATGATACATTTTTTATTAATTTGGTTCGTTATAAGCATTTTTCGTTCTATCACTAACAAGTTTAAGTTAAGTTAAAGTTCTTATACCCTCAGTTTTCTTAAAAAATATTTTGGAATACATATTGTGTAATGTGCATTAATATCATACATGCAGCATTATTAACCTTATACTTGGGTCATTCTATCCACGAATTCAGATTTTGTTGTTGTTAATGCGTGGATAACATGGAACAAACGCCACGTACTCGTAATTACGAATGTCGATAAACCGAAACATAAAAGAACAGAATTAAGTATGAATGGATTCCAATAGCATAACAATAGAAAAAATGTCACCGCATCGATACTTACAAAATCAAACTGGTTACAGGGTACACCAACGATCTCCAATCCGTCAGCACCATGGACAGATTTAAGTGCATTCAGTCCATGATACTGGGTAACACGACCTCAGTAAGTCGCTACATTGACCACCAGGGTGAGTTTCCCACGTAGTGACTCGAAATCAAATGATGCATTTTTGTACAAATTTTGTATCGCAAAATCAAAAATAGTTCCGTTACTTAGCGACGAATCACATTTACTCCTTGGTTGTATTGCTGCGCCCGCTAAACACACCACCGCACACGCCGAAATAATAGTCAAAAGAGCGTCTCCAGCGCCACGTCTTTTCATGACTCCGAACGGTCTGTACGCCGAGCACACAGCCCGAGAGGCATTTTATACTGTCATAAGTTCTCAACCCAATAATAAAATAGACTAAATGTCTCTGGGCCCTGGAAACGATTAGGTGTGTGGGCTGTTCGAACATGGTTCAGGTGATAAGAACGGATGATGGTCACTAAGCTTATGACCAGTTTAAAAGTGAAAATGACCCTGGATATTACGTGTAATTATTTAACTGACCGCTGAACTAGAACATGTACTGATTATTTGTAGTTGACCCATAGAAACTTGGGTATTTATTACGTAACAATTGCCACACCATTAGGGTTACCCGAGACACAGTCACAATCTAGATGTACAATGTATAGTATTAATAGCCCTGTAACACTAAAACTACTATCACTTAATGTGCCTGAAATGTGTTCGCTTTCGATGGGAAAATGATGCACCAGTCAATATTTTGCCCGCCGGGGGGGGGGGGGGGGTACCAAATGGAAAATTAGACATTTTGTTAATGTCTTACTAGACTCTAAGTCCCCCACCATGGAGACAATGCTTTCTGTGTAAATCCCCGGGATCGGGACACGTAATCACGTACAATGTAGTAATTCCCGAGTCTTGAAGATTCAAATAATTTTACAGACTTTAAAAGCATGACACTCTAAAAGAAATAACGAAACAATAGAAATAAAACAAACTCAGCAGTTAACAGTAAAATGGTGTGAACGTAACAAAGGGGAACAACTTTATATCACCTTATCAATTTAGGTAGGGACTGAACTGAACAGAATCTTACTTGTTATGAATAACAAAACTATGAACAATAAACCGTTCTATTTTACTGTTCTATTTAAACACCCAATTCAGCAATTTTAATTTACACAGGTAATATTTTTTCTTATCTACATGACAAGTTGGACTTGATTTTTTTTTCAAACTTTTTAGCTTGATTATTCGAAACGACGGTTTTTTGGTGTCTTTTGGTGTCGCTTTTATGTCAGCGGATACTAGTAACTGATATACTAGTGCATGAAGGAAACTTGGTAAACAAACGTTCAGCTTATGTTAGGGTGTTAGGGTTATCCTAACCCTAACCATATTATAATATAATGTACAATATACAAGTATTATATTAGGTTGTCAATGTTTTGTTAGCAAGCTTCTATTTTAGAGTTGTTTTCTGGTAATAATTGAGAATTCAACAACAGCACGTATATTGTAAATATTGTATGGACGTTTCGGCCGAAGCCTTCTTCGGAATAACAATAACAAAACAACGGATTCTTTAAAAGAGTTTTTCTGGTACACCTTTTGAGACATATTAATGATGTTTGGTATACATACAGCGGGGTCGACTAGTATGATAAAGGTCAAGGCGACTGTTATTAAAAATGATGCGACCTTTGATTGAAAGTTGGGTTCAAGGTCATTGATACTAAAAATAGAAAATAACATTTTTTGGTCAATTACTTTGCGTAGGATTAGGATATTATGATGAACTTTAGTTAGGACGGAGATATAACGATGAAACTCACTGTATTGATAGATCTACACAAAAATGCTAGAAAAAGGGGCTGCTTGTAGTCAATGTAGATTTAAGTGAAGTTTTTTGTTCTAGACACTAGTTTAGTATTACATGTCGTTTGGAATAAACTATTGTATTGAAACATGTTGTATATATACCTTGTATAAAACGTTACTGTTTGTACGATGGTTCAATGTTACTGTTGCTTAATATAGAACAGCAGGGGTGGTAGGAAACCGTTACTAACTTCGAAAATAAGGTTTTTGCTCGAACGTTTATATAGGAATCAGATGTTGTGATGTTAATATGAATACCTCGCATCTAAGGCATGTCAGGATCGATGGAGCATATGTTGTTGGAGTTTTTTTTATAAAAAATGAAAATAAGTTTCTCACAACGTGTCATAGTCGAGCGATGCACCCGTCTTTTGGCGCTCTTGTTTGTTCGTCTGCTGACAAATAGTTTGGTAACCAGCAACCACGGTGAGTTGGCCCATTTTACTGACATCTTTTCAATATATTTTCTTCGTATAAAGTCCGGGATGAAATGTGATAACATACAGTTTTAAATCATGGCGAGACTGAGCACAACAAGTGCTCTTCTCACCTTGGCTGCGGCCTTTGCTGCGGCCATTGACACTCCACCAAGGAGCGCGTGTGATCCGTCACTTGCAAATGGAACCTTATTTGATTTTTCAATTAAAAATGTGTATGAAAATGCTTCGTTAGACTTGAGCGCGCTTCGTGGAAAGCTGACATTGATCGTCAATGTGGCGACCTACTGAGGGCACGTTGGACAGTATCATGGGTTTAATGCACTTCAAACCGCCCATGGTGCTGAAGGATTCCAGGTTCTAGCAGTACCATGTAATCAATTTTACTTCGTAAGTACATTTCGTCTTCTTTATTTTGTCTTACTTGATACAATTTCACCATCTTCTTTTTCTTCGTCTCCATCTCCTTCTTCTTCGTTTTTTTCTTCTTTTCGTCTTCTTCTTCGTCTTCGTCTTCTTCTTCTTCTTCTTCTTCTTCTTCACCTGTCAATATTAGTCGACAGTTACAATGGATGTGTCTACTTCCATTAGATTGTCATAAAATATGGCGTTATTTACTAAATTTACCAAACGTGTGGTTATGCTTAGTTTTTTATGGCGGCTTAATTAAAACCAGCGATAGTTTAATACTTATGAGCACCATTGTATACTCGTATTCGACTACATGTCTTTATACCTGGGTCACAAATTTACCCGGACACAAGGTTGATTGTGAAACAATGTGTTGGTTGCAATATAAACGATATAACAGCCTTTACAAGAGCCAGACATGATTTAAGCGCTTTGGGGCGTCATAAAGCTAATACCAGTAATGGGGTGCTCCTCGTAAGATTGTGAAAACGACGGAACCATTCGGTTACTAGTATACAGCTGGTGTTAAATCTAGTATTAATCTTGTTTTAATGTGCTCGACATAGGCCGTGTGCTCGTCTTATCGATGCTCGTCTTAACAAAGTTTTACTGTAAATGTTTTGATTTCAGCAAGAACCAGCATGGAGCGGCCAGGAACTGATGAATGGACTGGAACATGTCCGTCCAGGAAATGGCTTCGTTCCAAACTTTCCACTGACTCAAAAAGTTGACGTTAATGGAGCCCAACAACATCCAATCTACACGTTCTTAAAGGTGGGGTTTATTCTATTTAAACAACCGACGGACGTTTAGTGTTTTATACGGTGACCCATTAGGTTCATCGCGGCATAGCTTTAAAAAGTCGCTAGTACGATGATGGACAGTAGATAGTAGGAAACAACGATAATACGATGGTGAAAAGTCCCTATTACGAAACAACGATATAATATCGAATTTTCACTATCGTGCTTTCGTTGTTTCGTGTTTTCATTATCGTACTATCGAGTATTCACCATCGTTTTATCGACTTTTCCCTAACGTACTATCGACTTTCGTATTTCGGCTTCCATTGGTTAGATTTGACAAACAAAGCATGATAGTGTCCATGTTTTTTCTTTAAAGTGTATAGAGCTATATTTTAACAGTCATTTAATGTCAAAATTAATTACTTGCATCTAGTTTAGTATGATACTAGACTACCTTAATTGCAAATTGAAACTTTGGATGGGCTCCGTGTACTTTTGATTCAATCGTTGAAAAATAGACGAAATCTTAAAATTCCATACGGTGTTCTAGAACACTTTCGTACGAAAATGGACAATTCGCATGTCCAATAAATCACACAGAGAGTTTCTGTTGAACCGAAGCAAAAAATGATCTAATGGATATGAAAGCATTATTGTTTTTCAGTTTTTAAAACTTTTTTTAAAAACTATCGTCCGATATAGCTCTATACACTTTAAATAACCCGATGTTACTCATCAGTTGTTGAATTACATGATAGAACAAGAGCCAGTGAAACAGTCCACTACCACCTTGCACCAATGCTCCTACGTAGTGAGTCCACCTACCCAAAGACCTAAATTTAGGTCTTTGACCTACCCAATGAATATGCCGACGTACTGTGTTATGTAAAATCGCAAACCTTTCGTGCTTGAAGAGGTGGGTTGACAGGATTAAAACACCACAGACATGTCATAAATAAAACAAATAGATGGGTACGTTGACTACGTACTTTATCCCACCGTGAATCTCGGCCATGCTTAAACAATACCCGTAGTATAATGATGAATTACAAAGGTATGGCCAAACTGATTTGATTGTAGTCACGTTATTTACTGTTATAATACATATCTAGTTATCTACATTTACTAGTATGGTGTGTATGTTATATTCTTGCATCTCCAACTTGGTGTTTTCAGGCACAATGTCCCCACGTGTGGCGTCAAGTATACGAACCTGTTCTATACAAGCCGATATACACCGAGGATGTCCGATGGAATTACGAGAAGTTTCTGGTTGGTCCAGATGGAAAAGCTATTTATAGATATGCGCTAAGTGTTGAACCTGCTACTGATGCGCAGCTCAAAGCGGATATAACTTCGGAACTGGCGAAAATGAAATCACAGGGAGCTGCCCAGCCCCTTGTCGGTTAAAGTCACCTTTAGTGTCCTACGTACAACATTAGTTGTAGTTCAAAGAACAATACTTTTTAAAAGTGCTTCAAGCGTCCTTAATACTTGGTTGTTTGATTTTCTTTAGATCTATACTAGTATTTATAAACTGAATTTTAAGGACACCCATCGCATACTATTTTAAGAAAATAAGATTCAATAATTTTACAATTTACGTACGAACATACTAGTGCATCTACTCAAAATGAACATAAAACAATATAGTGAATATCATTTGTAATATATTTGGTCAAATAAGCTCACTCGAGACTCACTGTAACTGTTACATTTAATAATAATTATTACTTACTTTGTTATTGCCATTATTATGTTAGTTGTAATCAGAATATTTGTGTGTCGGTGTGATAATATGTATTTTGTGTCTAATACATTTTTTCTATTTTTTTTCTATTTTTTTTCTAATTTTGTATTTGGTCAGTATGATGTGGCGGTCAACAACAGGTTTTCCTGCAGACTGTCACTGATGTATTTCTTTGAAACTAGTTCTTGTGCATTTGACTTGTTTCTGTAGATAATGCGACTGAAATAAACAAAATTAGAAAATGTAGATGTTTTTTTGCTTTGTTTTATGTTTGATTCATTTGTTCTATATTAAAGAGGCATTCCCTATAACTAACATATTTTTCTCTACTATCAATAAAATGAGCTAAATGTACATAGCACTATCAATTATCATAATTTGTTAGAAGAAAGTGTGCGCAAATATGTCTCTATAATGTCAAAAGTATATTTAAATCATCAATAATAATTAATCGCTTCCAGCGATTTATTATTTTGCGGTCAAAGGGAAACAACTACATGTAGTGACTATTTTGGCTCGTTACGGAAATACGTTTTCATTCTTTTCTCGGTAATTAGTGGGAGCTTTTTGTTGAAAATTTGAGAAGTTTAAGCAATAATGATTCTCATTTAATGTATAATATTCCTGAATCAATTTAAACGATCAAAGTTATAGGAATGCCTCTTTAACTTACTGCACTACCTAAAAGTTCAGAGTCTTCGATTGAATCAACGTTGGCACCTCACTCCTGGTGGTATCCATCAGCACGAGGGTTTGAGAGAAGTACGTACACATAGCAGAAAGGGTCCAACCTTTGAATGCTGATAGATGCCAATCCATGGAAATACTGGCAACATTTGGTTTTGTCTGCAGTATGAACCAATCACACAGTTAACGGACACGGGACATCCCTCACTCGAACTGCTCGCTGAACTTACCGTGTAAGTGGTCGAATTATGTTTGAGATACACGTAGACGATCTATCACGAGAATTTATATTAAACGAGTTTTAGCAGTTTTTTAAGCGATCCTCTGGCGAGCTTATTACTCTTTCCCAAAAGAATTGACTACGAGTAATAGATTCTTTATATCATATGACACTAAAAACGCAAAATACGCTCAGTTTTATTGGAAAAACATACCCATGTAATATAGCTTTATACTGCACACGTTACGTATAAGACTATACGTACTCACTATACTAACCTGGATACAAGGAAAGTCATTTGACGTACAGTACATACATTTTGTAATTAATGTTACGTATGGTGAACTTGCAAAAGCTAATATCACTAATCACTAAACAACTAGGAAATAGCATTTCGATTGACTCTGCCACAGAAAACTTGACTCATCCAATATAACTGTATAAATTATGCAAAATTTGATAATATACAGAGTAACACTCACATATTCAAATACAAATATCGCTCACAAAGTAAATACAAAACGAATCACTCTTTTTCATTGGGAAAATGTATTGAATGGAAATATTAAATGGAACCAATGCACTTTTGAATTCCTTAAGTTCCACGACAATAGATATACATGTAATAGATGCAAAAAATATACATACAAGGTAAACAACATAATACTCCTATCAACACAATAGAAAATAGCAAAACCACTCTTTCTGTTATTTATGCAATTGCAGTTGACGACTATACAACCACACAACATGTAGTCACTTCATGAACTACAGTTCATATACAATTAATTCACTGACTTAAAAGAAGGTCGTAAGTACAAAAATGATATGTTGAGAAAACAAGAAAAAATGTCTGAAAACTGCTCTTTATTTATATTGAAAATAAACGATTTTTCCAGTTCAGCATTTACACAGATGATACAAACGATAAGATGGAGACTAGATCTATGGAAAAACAAATTCAATTGCACAACACAAACATTAGAATGGTGTTCTAGAAATAAATAACGACAAACATCGGCGCCGGTGCAGTGCAATAGGCCTAGCTCTTGCCTATTTATTTTCAGTCGGACAGTCCACAGGTCCGTAAAACGTGTAGAAGTCGTTCAATTCAATCGATAGAAGTAATTGTTTGCATCGAAATCACTCGTTGTGGACACTGTTTCTAATTTATCACATGTCCCTGTAGTAGACAAGTAGTTGACAGCTGCACATTTTGATGTTTTCTTACACTGCATACAGCACGATATCATCGAGTTGGCTTGTGAAGCATCTAGAACTACTCCAGTCCCAATAACATCTTCGACTTGTTTCAATTGCAAAACTGTATGAACAATAAAAATCCTATTAGCTTTTATTTTATTTTTTTAATTTGTCTAAAAACATTTTTGTTTAGCATAAGGCATCAAAGAGGCATTCCCTATAACTAGAGGAGTTTAATCGATAATTATTTTCATCATAGGTTAATGTATAATATTCCTGAATCGATTTAAACGAGCAAAGTTATAGGCAACGCCTATGACGTCATGCATTTGGCTTCTCGGAGTTTTGAAAAATATTTTAAAATGAGTCAACAGTAACGTTGTATGAGGATAAATTCAACCCTCAGTCATTGCCTGGACAGGAATTTGCAGTTGCTACTTTGTTAAAACGAATTTTCTCGTAATGGAAAGGTGAGTGGCGTATTGGCGCATTTCGCTGCTGCTATTTTCTTTTAGGGTGCGTGCATGTCAGTAAAGGGGTATGGATAGTGTTTTATGGGCTATATAAAAACTATCAGGTTCCTGTGGTATTACCTTTAGCAGTTTCAATCTCGCTACCCATGACCATTACTTCGCATAAAACTAATGATTTCTGTACAGATATTCGGGATATTTTCACCCAGCGTCCGTAAACATACGGCGGCATCTGGAACGTGTAGCTGGTCGCCATCTCACCAGAGTGGTTTCCATGTAATATGTAGTCACTGTCGTCCAATCCAATGAATAACACAACATCCCTCATCCAGCCTCCTGAATGGAAAGAACTAAATAAAACAACAGTAAAAAAGACTAAACTCCATTCAGATGATAAAAACATGTTTTGTAGACATTTTAATCACATTTTTAACTATGTTTTACGAATACGTCGAGTATTCTTACAATCATATGCGCTATTGATGAAAACTCACGAACATGTTTTACCGTCCGTAAATTCACAACATTTATACATTCCTACGCTACAGAACAACGTTGAATATATATTTTATTGCGTTAGACACGCAATGGATTTTAAGGTTTTGTATATACTGTAAACGTATTAGGTCGGTCAAGCCGATGAAATGAAACCGATAACTTTGACGTTGAAAGTTGTTGGATTAATGTTGAATTGTGAAAAGTGAATGGACCGGAATGTTGAAATAAGAAACTGGATGCTTTTAAAGTCCCATTAAGTCTTAAACTGCTATTTAGATTAGCTATATCTTGGTGACATCTCTGTAGAATGATGCAATATGAGCACTTTAGTTGATTTCGGATTTTCCAAATGTGGAAAACACCACTAGATGGATGAAAAAAGATAAAACATCCAGATGGTTTGTTGACAAATTGACAATTTGTAAATAATAAATGCAGGATTTAAAGTCTAAGAGGAGCAACTTTTTCAAAATGAGTATTTTTTCACCATACAATTTGCTTAAAACGATATTTGGTCTACTATTTCGACAGATATAGTTAACATTCTATCGTCGAGTATTGGTCATTTGTTACGAAACAGTCTAATGGTTCCATAATTCATTGTATGTAATGGATAATCGGAAAAAGTTTGGGGAGCAATAATCTTACAGGAAAAAGAAATAAAACCCTCACCACAACAGTCGTGTCTGTTATATATGGTCACGTGATCTATGACGTAGACATCACCAAGGTCAACTTTCCACCATGCATCACCATCTGTGCCGGTATGCGAGCATGAGTCGTGGCGAAAAAGACCGTCGGTATTGCCATCCACGGCCCGATCTGGTACCCCTCCATAACGTGTTCCCGTTTGATAAACAGATTTCCCGAGTGCTACATTTTGCGTTCCTGATTAAAAAAATATGTATGGATATTTTATTAAACGTAAATAAAATAATATCACTTGCATCGGAGTCATAGCAACAAATTGTCAGTTACTACAATAACGCACTGGAATAGAGTGCAATTACTACAATAATTTACGAGAATATATAGAGAATGGATATTTGTATTTTTCCGTGTATGATCGGCTGATAATTCACCGAGTGAGCAGCTGATGTAATATTTTTTCGAGTGGCGTAGCCACGAGTGTGAATTATCAAACGACCATACATGGTAAAATACTAATATTCTATTTATTTCATGCTTCAAATAACTTAAATGATGGAAATACTCTGACGTAACGCACGCAACTGAGTACGTTCGTAATTTCGTACACTCGCTGTAAAACAGTAGTTGATACTTCTTTCTATTTCACTCGATACATTACGTATCATATACCAAACTATTCATTATAAAATTGTCTACATTGTCATTTTAATTTGAGTTCATGTAGAATTGTATGTAGCCGTAGAATTGGAGACAATGCCCGACAGATGTACAAAAATCCGTGTGCAATTTGTAACACAAAGTATTGGTCGTCGGCATAAAATAACAGCCGTTTTATTCAAAATGTCATTAAATTTGTGGGATACTTCACTGAGTGACACCAGCAGTGACGTGTTTTAACACACTTTCGTGAAAAATCACGGGTGCAAAAAATAAAAAAGTTAAATAATAAACTGGTAACACAAAAAAAGTGCAAATTTGCAAAAAAATGCTGAAAAATTTCCGAAGACGCATGATTAGTTCGCAATTTTGTTTTCATTTTTATAAATAGAATTATTATGATTTCGTTTTTAAAATATTATTTTTGTTTTATTATACATAATACAATCCCAATGCATTCTAGCCAATACTTATCGAGATTATTAGAATGAAATATGTGGAGGAAAATTGTCCTACTCGCTCGTTTTAGCGATACATTTTGGCACAGACCATTTTCGAAACTTAATAATTTTATTATAAGTCATACAACGTACAATTCAAATAAAATTTGAAATATTATCAAAGTAAAATTTTTACTTTCAAAAACTCTTTACGATTGCTCTTAAAATAAGTCCGACACACTTGATACAATGTGTGGAGGAAGATTGTCCTACGGCGCAATTTTGCGGCGTTTTGGACGTTTTATGCAACGCGAGTTTTTATAGTGGACGAACTAAATGACCAAAATAATTATTTTGAGCGATATTATGCATAGGCATGCAATGCATTTTGTACCCGTATATTCTAAAACAATGTGGTGTGTTGTTTTTCATAAAACAGTACCTATATAAGTGTATTAGGGGTTGAATTCGTGAGTGAGTAAGGTACTTGTCAGATAGACAACGAGTGATGCAAGCGTTAAATTGAACAAGCGGGAGAAATTGCAACCGAAAGACACCCAATATTTTTAATTAAAAACGATTAGTCTAGGAGCTGGTGACCAGAAATTCAAAATCTATTTACCCCATCTGGTAGAAAAAGTCCATTGGTATTTTCGAATAGTACATACATTCAGGCTTCAGAAAAAGGTGGATGCCAGATCTGAAAGTGGTGCAGATTTTTTTAACAGGGGCAACAACTCTTGCTTCCGAGCTAATTTACGAATACACATGGCATTCTTAATTCGGCTGTGAATGTTTTGTTTATGTATATATTGCCATATATTTGGGTAGATATTATTCAATTAATGCTGTGCATCAATTGGACATACATAAATGACCAGTTTGAGGTCAAGGTCAAGGTCATTTCAAGGTCAAAGTGAGAAAAATAGCTAAAAATTGATATTTCACCCCAGTTCTTTCTTCGTATAGCATATGTTTGGAATCAAATTTCGTTATTAATATAATAGCCGTGTTGGTAAGTACATATTCTTTCATTATAAGCCATTTGTTTAATGAAAATAGTCATTTCTTTATCAAAACAGCAATTTAATACATATGCATGCTGGCCGAGAAGGCATTCTTTGGACCACCCCTGGTATTCTATAATCTAATATGATTAAATTGTTCATGTATATATTGCTTCATATTTGCCTGGTAATTATTTATTTGATTATGGACATCAAGTGGAGAAAAATAATTGACATTTCTTGGGTCAAGGTCAAGGTCAGTTCAAGGTCAAATCGCGAAAAAAGCAAAACATGGACATTTCCACTCGATTTTTCTTCGTATGGCATTTGATATGAATATAAGTTGCTTATAAAAATAAAAGCTGTGTTGGTTAGCTCATATTATTTCATTATAAGTCATTTGTTCAATAAAAAATTTCGTTTTTAGTGTGAAAATAGCTATTTTGCATATGACAGCTTACGAAAACCTTGTACGACAACCCCAGGTATTCTATGATCTAATATGATTAAATTGTTCATGTATATATTGCTACATATTTGCATGGATATTATTCATTTGATTATGGACATCAAGTGGACAATCATAATTGACCTTTCTTGGGTCAAGGTCAAGGTCACTTCAAGGTCAAATAGAGAAAAAAAACAAAAAATGGAAATATCCACTCTATTTTACTTCGTATAGCATTTGATATGAATACAAGTTGCTTATTAAAATAAAAGCTGTGTTGGTTAGTTCATATTCTTTCATTATAAGTCATTTGTTCAATAAACAATTTCGTTTTTTAAGTGTGAAAATAGCTATATGACAGATTACGAAAACCTTGCACGACAAACCCTGACATAATGTGACGTATGTATGTGTATGTAGTGTGAGATACATGTATATTCAGGGATACTACCAGTATTCATTTGATTATGAACATCAAATGTACAAACATCTTACATAAGTTTGTGGTCAAGGTCATTTCAAGGTCAAATTTAGAAGAATAGCTTAAACATCATACATTTTTTCATTCGTTCCAGATCTGTAATTCTTTTTCTCATGTATGTTTTGGTATTATTGAATATATGAATGGACATTGTAATATCAATGTCGTATTCAAAGATGTTTAAAATACTGACCATTTCAAGGTCAAGGTCAATGTCCTTTCAAGGTAAAACTGTGGTTTGTAATAATGCAGTAACAATTTATGTGTTGGCTGATTTGTTCTTTTTACAAGCAA
This sequence comes from Spisula subtruncata, assembly GCA_963678985.1. Lineage (NCBI taxonomy): Eukaryota > Metazoa > Mollusca > Bivalvia > Venerida > Mactridae > Spisula > Spisula subtruncata. The sequence goes on from OY787668.1 coordinate 1,932,522, forward strand.
TACGGAACATTTTGTACCTGTGTTTACTTGTAGATGTACTAGTTTGTGTGGGTGTGTAATAATGAATTGAAATCAATTCTATTAGCTGCGAGTGTTATAAAAATCTTTAATGAGGAAGTATATTGCTTAACACACGTTAATCTGTGTGTCGGCCTGTCGATAGAACAAACGGTTTCCGAGCAAACGCCTTCCCAATGATTGATCCTACTATCCTTAGCCTTTTGGTATGTTGGTTGGTATGAAACAGCAGACGGCAATGATCCTGATATCAGAATATCAGGACAACCATTGTCTTTAAATGAATGAATACATCAAATGGTTTCCGACCAATAAACCCAGAACGATTGGACCTTCGATATTAATTATCACCATCATGCCCCATTGATTACAAATTTCTTTGTACCAAAAATAAGGAATGGATGTACCAAATATGATAGTCAACCTATATGGACTAGGATGGGTGTACTGTATGGTAGTGAGAACCCCTTAAAATATGATATGGATGTGGCGGTACTTTATTGTGATGTATATTCAATGGAGCATATTGGCTGACCAATCTGGCAAATGATAATGCTTACCTCCTAGGATAAGGATAGTTGCACAAAGTATGCGATTGGTAACACGTTATGGTAAAGTTTATAATGGCTAACATGGTGGTGAGCTTTGAATAACTGTACAATACAGTAGTGATTACCCAATGTGGTATGAGGTAGCTGTACTCATTGATAGTAGGTACACTCAAAGGCCATACTAGTACGGCCTGTATTTTGCAGTGAAGCATATCAGATAACGCCATATATGACTGTACTATTTGAGAATACATTTGGAATTCAATAACATAGTTTGAAATCCAGAATGGCTAAACCAATCATTTGGAATTCAATAACATAACTTGAAATCCAGAATGGCTAAACCAATGATAGATACTCGTACGAAACCAACTAAGTGAAGTTTGCTTTATGAAAAGGGAGCGAAGACATTTGGAAAATAGGCAAACAGTTAAAGTACTATTTGGACACCCTGTCCCAGGCTGTTTTGTGTGTTAAGTATCATACAGTATCAAATGATATCTGGCTCAAGACCTGATGATGTGTGTCTTTGGATAATTATATATGTTCTTGGCAATGAGGAGTACCGCATACATTATAACCTGAAAATGGCAGTACATCGTGGAGTGGAGCAACCCTTATGGCCTAGTATGGACATGCAATGCTGTGGTATCTATTCACAAGGGTCTGGGGTGTCTGTATTTGTATCCTGTAGTCATGTCTACCTATAAGGGATTGGAAGGGTTCTACTTTTTATTAATGTGTATCTTGTAGAACCAGGTATGGCTGAATTATGTGGTGGTGCGTACATCGTATGAAGTCGTAAGGCTTCTAGAATATTATGTCGTAGTAGATACATGTACGCTATTAGGCCTCAGGTGGTTAGACACGATGCTGGTACTACTTTGTCTGGGGTGACTATATTCCGTTGTATTAAATGCACGTATCTGTGACATTATTTACTTATTGTAGTGCTAAATTGCAATGGTGACTTCACTATAAGAGTTGTGTTGTAATAGTATTTTCCATAGGACCAGGATTGTCGACCCTTAATGGTGATAAGTACCACTTAAGAATCTAGTGTGGTTCAAAACACTGCTAGTTACAGCTTTCACAGGATCTATGTCGTACACATTACTACTAAGTACGGGTATCAGATGTCTATGTTGGTACATATCACTGTAAGGAATATACATATCATAACCAATTCAGTTCTAGCTACCACAAATGAAATAGCTCATCACATACCGTAATGATACTCAATAACACCTTGGATTTTAGCTAGACTTTATGTGTTATACAATACACACCACTGCACTATACAGGCATCGAATATTATGAAGTTATGTGTTATGCACAAGTCAATATTTTGCCTAGGCGTCGATGATGTTGTCAAATTTTCGCCGGTCAGAATGCAAAAAGTAGTTCATGATGGGTCTTCAAAGAGTCAAGAAATCCTGATGGATTTAATGATATGCATTTACATGAGAATCCTTCCAAGCAGTGCCCCTGTGAAAAACGGTGTATTCAAATATACCGAGGCTGGCATAAAATAGACAGGTATAGTGCTTTTGCAAGCATTTATACGTAGTTTTGCATACTTGCTTGAACGTAAACAAAATTATTGGTCGTTTAGGCAGTATTGTGTACAGTCCATTTGATAAAAAGTGAGACAAATAAAATTTGCACTTTCCTAATAAAGTCGAATAAAACCAAACGTGAGAATTACAAATACAGATAGAATTTTTTTTTTATATATATTTTCTCACTTTGATCCTGAAACGACCTTAGCTCCGAAGTGGTTTTAGATGCTTATCCATTTGATGCCCATAATATAATGAATAGTACATTGTAAACGTGAACATATGACTCCCTTCATAAATAAACAGATACATCACATTAGATTATATAATCACAGGGGCTGTCGTAAAAGTGTTCGTAAACTTTCACATACACAAAATAGCTTTTTTCACATTAAAAACGAATTTTTTTATTGAACAAATGACTTATAATGTAGGTACATGAACTAACCAACACATCTATCATTTCAATAAGCAAATTAGATTCATATCATATGATATACGAAATAAAAGCAGAATGGAAATGTCCATTTTTATTATTTTTCTCGATTGGACCTTGAACTGACCTTGACCCAAGAAGGTGAATTATGTTTGTCCATTTGATGTCCATAATCAAATTATAATGCCCCATATTTTGCTGTATAGTTTTGTGAAATGCAGTACTAAACTATGTATTATTTTTATGTGTTTCTACAATTAATTTGTGTATGTTACTCAACATGTATTTTAATTAATAATTCAATGTTATTTTTCAAACTTAGTGTCCATAATTTGTAATAAGATTAATCCCATTACTTCAATTAGTTAGAGAATAATCTCACTTAAGCCATTTCCTTACTCTATAATAAGTGACAGATACTTCCTTGGTTAGTATACATATGTTTTTCTATAGTAAACAAACAAATACATTAAGTTGGTGATTATTTAACACCTTTTTGTCTAGAGCGTAAATATACTAATAGGGTCAGGATATGTTCTCAATTGAGACATCATCAACTTGAAGCCGAAAGCTCCGCCAATTTCCTGATTAGGTGTTAATCAGGATGGCTCGGTTATGTTTAAGTAAATAATTCAAAGGAAATAGTAATCATGTCATAATTTTGTTTGGCTTAACCATATGTCCGAGTTAAGCCATCTTTTTGTATAAAAGCCGGGACAAAATCCAAGATCAGCATATTCATAATTTATGCAACAGAATAAAGTTCTTGGATTAAAGATAAATTATTCTTGTTCCTGTTTTTCCAGGTATGTTCTATTATAATTTTATTATTTCATTGAAATTAACTTTGATATTTTTAAAGTAATTGTTACTAAAATATGTTTACTATGTATATGTTTTTCATGTGAAATACTATGCTCTTTAGTTTGATAATCGATTGTTTATTCATTAATATGATGTACTTAAACGAACACAGTTTCATTATTATATTTCATTTTATAGATTTTGTAATGACTGAAAGTTCTGTACCTTATTATGATATTCGATTGAATACTACATGTTCAAGCGAACAATTGATATTTGCAAGTATTAGGTTATTAAATCAAAACAAATGATTTACCTATCATATTCAAATCATAGAACATTTAGTAATCTTACTACCATAATTGATTTTTATCATATTTTTACAATAGTTCATAGTCATGCGTAATTCTAGCATGACTTAAGTAATTATAACATAATAAACATTCAGTAGAAGTAAATGTACTTAAATTTGATATATTTCACTCACAAGCAATTTATTGAATTGTGATTTTTATAAGGAATTAATTAATGGTTATTTTTGCGTTGTCACGGACAACCTCTCATATCATGCTAAGCGAGTTTAGTTGTTCCCCAACAACTTTAATTATTCCCCATCATTTTGATTAGGTTATTTTTATATGATATATACTCATTCTATAGATATTGATATTTCCTCATATAATTAGTATTATGAGTATTTCGTTAATTAATTATTGTTTTGTTATTAGTATGTTATTATGCAATGTTTATACGTATTCCATCTAGTATGCATTGTGTAATATATATTCATAATTTATGCAACAGAATAAAGTTCTTGGATTAAAGATAAATTATTCTTGTTCCTGTTTTTCCAGGGTTAACAAGTAATTAATTCCAAGCAGTCGGTTTAGTTCGCAAAAGAACAAACCAGACCAACGACCCGCTACAACGGTGTAAAACCACCGAATCATCAGCCTCTCTATAGAGTTCTACCTCTCAACAACGGCCACCTTTATAGAACGCTTACGAGCGCCTGGCTGTGTTGTAACATCACTCTCGTCTAAAAAAACACCACAAGCGCGCCGCCACATTCACGGCATTATAACTTGAATAATTAAATATCCATGCAAATATGTAGCAATATATACATGAACATTTAAATAATATTAGATAATAGAATACCAGGGGTGGTCGAAAGAATGCCTTCTCGACCAGCATACATATGCATTAAATGGCCATTTTGACAAAGAAATGACTATTTTCATTTAACAAATGGCTTATAATGAAAGAATATGAACTAACCAACACGGTTATCATTTTTATAGGCAACTTATATTCATATCGAATGCTATACGAAGAAAAATAGAGTGGAACTGTCCATTTTTTGCTTTTTTCTCGATTTGACCTTGAACTGACCTTGACCTTGACCTAAGAAATGTCAATTATGTTTGTCCATTTGATGTCCATAATCAAATGAATAATATCCATGCAATTATGTAGCAATATATATATGAACAATTTAATCATATTAGATCATAAAATACCGGGGGTGGTCCAAAGAATGCCTTCTCGGCCAGCATGCATATGTATTAAATTGCTATTTTGACAAAGAAATGACTATTTTCATTGAACAAATGGCTTATAATGAAAGAATATGTACTTACCAACACGGCTATCATTTTAATAACGAAATTTGATTCCAAACATATGCTATACGAAGAAAGAACTGAGGTGAAATATCAATTTTTAGCTATTTTTCTCACTTTGACCTTGAAATGACATTGACCTTGACCTCAAACTGGTCAGTTATGTATGTCCATTTGATGCACAACATTAATTGAATAATATTCACCCAAATATATAGCAATATAGACATAAACAAAAAAATCACAACATAATTAAGAATGTCATATGTATTCGTAAATTAGCTCGGAGGCAAGAGTTGTTGCCCCTGTTAAAAAAATCTGCACCACTTTCAGATCTGGCATCCACCTTTTTCTGAAGCCTGAATGTATGTATTATTCGAAAATACCAATGGACTTTTTCTACCAGATGGGGTAAATAAACTTTCATTTTAAGGCCCTTTTGAAACCTGGCTCCTGGACTAGATGTTATTGACAGATTAATGTATTGTAGTTTTCGACATAGTAAACAGTTGCAGAATTAAACAGTAATGTTTAGATCATAAGACTAGTATTACGCTCTAGTAAGTTATGCTGACGTAACATGACGTTACACATACGTACGCAATATCGCGTTACGTCTCTACGATATGCCTCAAATGTTTTGCATGCTGTCGTTTTCCCGCCGTGCATGCGTCGAGTTGCAATCAAGTAGTTCTTCTGTGATGGCTTCATTTTCGTCCATTTGTTTTACATTTATGTACATAAAATGTTCTGTTATTTGTTAAAGATTAAGAGAGCATGTGAAAATGCTTATTATTTTATTTTTGGCGGCGGGGAATTTTGTTTAAAAAAGTAGTCCGTTTACGTGAAATTATTAACAGTGAAATTATGGACTGTGAAATTATCGGGGAATAATCCACCGTTATTCCTCCGTAAACCACCGATAAGCATGAAATAAAGTGCAATTACAGTTAATTGCACTGGGCTTAGTGTTTTAAGACCTCACCCATCACACCTTTAGTTAAACAAAAAAGCACAGATCAGACACTTGGTATGTCGGTTTTTAAACAACAGTATCTGTTCTAGAATTTAACATACAAACCTTTCACTGATGGACATGCCATGATGAGAGCTATGAGCACAATCGGCATACCTCCAAAATCTCCAAATCGACGGAAAGTGCTATAAGAACTGAATGTGGACGAATCCATTTCAAATTATGTTATATAATATCACTGTAACCCAGTTGTGTAGAAAGAATAAATATGAGTAAACTTCTGATCAAGTCAAACGCGTTTTATAATTTGTATAGCCGTCCATTTAGTCATACGATTATCGGAAATCACAGGTGTCTTTGCTCGCAATAAGTCATACACGCTACATTGTAAAGTACATGTACCCTCATAAATCACACAGTGATAAGGTCTGTACACTGTGAAACCAGTTTCAACTGTGTTACCGCATGGACTGACGACGTAGAAACGCGATGCTAAAAAAAGCAATCGGCACTCCTCGGTGTTTAGCGTATTTCTCGGTTATGGAAATGCCCGAGTAGTTACGATTGGCTAAAAAGTGGTTCAGTGTATGGCAGGCAGAATTATTCCTAACACTGTTCGCGTTTTGTCACCTTTGTGATAGTTTTCAATTAAATGATAAAATTCGTGTTATCGACGTTCCAAATCGTTAAAACATCCATTAATATACAATGTCCAATCAAGCTGGAAGTGCATTTACAACAATTAAGCAAAGTGGTCCGTGTAGTGAAGCGTTACTGTACTATACATTTGTTATAACTATTTACTTTGATAAAGCCAAGCCCAATCTAATTTTTATTAATAATTTAAATATTGAGAGCTCATTTCAAAGTATTGCAAAACATCGAACTCGTCTCGGAATCTGAATAGGCAGTGTGCATACTGGTAAAAGAAATGCTGAGCTGTTAGTTTATAATTCAGACTTAGACTTTAAATAGCCAAATGCTCTATTCACTCTTATGATGTAATAAATGTATCGATTTTGATATAAATGGGTATACATGTTCAGTGGGTAACATAAAATAATCAGACACAATTAGACATGGTTCAATCTAATTGCAAAGAGCTAGCAGTGATTTTAAATATTGTCAATTTTAAGTCTAAGTCTGAGTTTCAGTCTTATAACGTTGGTGAATTTCGGATTAATCATCACAGAAATGAATTTTTGCACGAACTATTGAGAAAGCCTTGTGACTAAACACGTGTAGCACATTTCTGGCCAGAACCATGCAATTTAATTAAATTTATTCGAGGTAAAATCCCGGTTTTAAGTTTGACCTCTAAAGAAACTTGATCTCAACCATTTGACCTTGGTTAAAAGTTCATGTCAGAGGTCTATATATCGACGGTGCCAAACCAAAACCCCGTAGCTCAATTTTGGCGCGACAACTTTTTTGCAGCATCCGCATTGGCTAGACGTCCCGCGCATTTCTGTCTTGTCGCCATTTAAGTAACGCGATCATTGGCTTATTCTGGTTCCCGGCATCCAATCTGTTCAGTACCAGATACCGTAGCATCAAGGGGAGGGAACTCCAGACTATCATTGGCTATGTAAATGGCGACAAGACTGAAATCGGAACTCCTCAGCGTTTATCAAACGAAAGTGCGTATTTCTCAGTAACGGAAATGTCCGAGTACAAAATGTAGGTTACGATTGTGATCACACCGGGTACTAAAGTACTAGAAATCTAGTAACTCTGAGCTAGCATTGACTGAGGCAATTCATTAATTTACAAATATTATTTATAGTTTTGTCACATTAAGCATTTATATTAGAAACATCATCAAACATATTGATATAGCCAGCGTATTTTTCATCTGAAATATAGATTAGTCTGGGGACACTGATGAAAGTCAAGATAATGGGTCTTTACTGGGTCATGATAAAATAATGTCAATAACATTAAAACTAAATTAGTACAAACTCCATGGTGTGGTGTTTAATTTCACTAAAACCTTTTTTGTAATGAATTACTCATTACATGTCAAGCAAATTATTTCAAAGAGTGATTTAGTACCAATGAATATTCATTATCATTATGTTGCTGCTCTTGTTTGAGTACATGGTAAACATTATAACCCGCTTCAAGATTAAACAGTCTCAAATGCAAATTTCGTTCTAAAATATTAACAAACTTCAAAGTTATTATGCAGTGAAAAATTGCACAATTATAGAAGGGCCTCTAAGTGAATGGCTAACATGAAGTAGTTTAAACCCAGGTAAAACATAGACTGGTCCCCGGTCTGAATATTCTCAAAATTCTTTTAGAACGATAGTTCAAAGCGGACCGCGGCACCAGTCTAGGTAAACACTGTTCGCAATCGGGATCCCTCGGACGTTCCTAACGCAACAAACTTCCGGAAATACCCGAGTACTGTACGTAGTTTCGATTGTGTCACTCGTTCACTGTTTCTATGAATCATATAAAGTTGCCAACTTGATATGATACATTCACGTCAGTAACATGAACACGACGGGTGAACTCAAGGTTGGTCAATTAAACATTGTTTGGTTGGCTTGAAGATGTTATACGGTTATATAATTGCAGATAGACTAACCGTTTACCAAATACCTAAACTAACTTAGGTACAGTATAGCTTTGATATCTCCAGGAGACATCGGGACAGGTGCAACGCTCGATATCTAAACCATGTGCTCGAAATACTGATGCTCAGCAAATAGATGGAAATTCGCCGGAACTTAAAAACTTGCTCGACTTAGACGATGCCTTGTGCTCGTATTATCGGTGCTCGCCATAACGAAGTTTTACTGTATATGCGTTTACCAAGTGACAATAAGAATACATCTTTAACATTAAACAGTCCTTCATTGTTTTGTTCAGTCAGATAATTCAATAACAATGCATTATATAACATGTTGATGAAATAGCTTAACTTCATGAGGTGTTTCTACTTCTACCAATTCCTGACCACCGTCATATGGTTGACTATTCTGTCACTTTGGCGTGCCCATGTATATAAAAACACTTTACTAGTATATATTTAAAATTGTCAAAAAAACCCACAAGTTTTATATTTAAATATCTTATTATATCACATGACTTTCCTTGTATCCAGGTTAGTATATCCAGTACGTATAAAGTTATACGTACCACGTGTAGTATAAGGTATTAAGTTTTTCCAATAAATCAAAGCGTATTTTGCGTTTTTAGTGTCATATGATATAAAGAATCTATCACTCGTTGTCAATTGATATATTCATATTATACTCGTTCAGGAAATATTATTAAGCTCGCCAGAGCTCACTTAATAAAATTTCAAAAACTTGTTAATATAAATTTATATCAATTGACAACTCGCGATAGATCCTCTATATACGGTATGTTGGTGGTGTTCTGTCGGAAGAAACGTGTCTGTTATCAGATGTTTGCTTGTTTTAAAAGTACTATAATCATGTATACTTGCTATTACTCCGGTATATCTAAATGATACAAGCTTTAACAAGTCTTTAATCTCCCATAGTAAATATCATATTAACCAATTAAGTTTAGGTGAGTTACGTTAGATAATTTAAATTCCTTATAACGCTTTTGAATCTACCAATGGGTAAAATGTATTGTTTGAAATCTTTAACTAAATCAATTATCTATTGATATTACATATCGCTTTACCAGAATTTGTAGCAGTTTACTAATTATAAAGAAATCAAATTTGGGCGTAAGTTTATAATTACCGTAAATGCTTTGATAAAACAGTACCCTGACGTACACCACTCACTAGTCCTAACTCCTTGATATAATCATGGCAACAAGGCTATGCGGATGAACAAACTTAGATTATTCGGAATGCTCAAGGCTACCACCGAGTCAGAACCCGGTGTCCGTTGCCTAAGCAAAGCGATAGGAAGCACTTTCCACGAGAGGCAATACATGCCTTCTGGCTATATTTAATTGAACGGGGAGGGGGTACCTGAATTAAGGCGCTCGATAGCGCTTGGCTTAGGCAACGGACGCCCAGTCCATCAAGCGGTCGCTCTATCACCATAGGCTATCAAGACAACATTTACGCAACACCAAAAGCGGCGTCTGTACACCGAAGTTGTCTGTTTACCGAAGTTGTCTGTACACCGAAGTTGTCTGTTTACCGAAGTTCAGTAAATGTATCTCTATCAAAGGATTATAAATGGCAACACGTCCATCACTTTTAACGTGAGGAGGTTCTGATGCCGATACCGGGTGCAGTACGATACAATGTACTGTAAAATCATTAATTTTCGAGGGGTTAAATTTCGTGGTTTACCTTAACCCACGAAATCAAATCCCACCGAACACCAATTTTGGCCGTTGTATTTATTACTTCAAATACAAAATCCACAAATTAAGGTCCCATCGAAATGGCATTTTTTGCCAAAGCCACATAATTTCGTCCCATCGAACTTTAATGATTTATCAGTAGCTCTACCTGTTCTTAAAATGGGAACTCTCTCCTCTAATACAATCAAGGGAAGGTATGGGTGGTGTCTTCAATCATAAACTATTAATTTAAAAAGAACGCACGCACGCACACACGCATGCACGCACGCACACACGCACAACATAAGTCAATTATAGCTTGTATGCAACAGTTACTGTATACCTGCGATAAAAATATTTTTTTATGTATGTGATATACCTAACTAATTGAACATAAAACAAACATATACATTTCTAATGTTGTTTATTTCAGTCGCATTATCTATAGAAATCAGTCGAATGCACAAGAACTAGTTTCAAAGAAATGCATCAGTGACGGTCTGCAGGAAAACCTGTTGTTGACCGCCACATCATACTGACTAAACACAAGCATTATAACAATATAATAAGAAACATGAAATACAAATAAATTTCTGATTACATTAAGTTGCAAAAAATGATAATAAAAATCAAAAAGGGTTTTCCAGTAAAGTAGAATTGTTAAACATACAACAGCGGAAGTAAACAGGAATGTGAGTAAAAACTACCCAAATGGCATGTATGTTCCGATTAATACAGTTGACAATTTCTATGCGGGAAAGACAAAACTGAATTTTGACGCATGGGCAAGAATAACAAATGACTCATGGATATTAGAAACAATAGCAGGTTATAAGGTTGAAATTTTATCCCTTCCGGTACAGAATTATGTTCCGTCACCTTTAAAATTTTCGTCTGAAGAGTTGGTAAAAATTGATGAAGAATTGAATAGGTTTATTGACCAGGGTATTATAGAAGAAGTTAACGGAACAGATAATTCTTAGGGGTCAAAATCTTGCTATTTTGTAAATAACATCCATGGTCTGTTAGTGATCAATATCTTGCTACATTTTGTATTTTGTAAATAAGTGTAAAGGGGTTGTCTAAAAAAGGGTTTCGTATAAATACAAGTATTCATATCTAACGCAGGCTTGCAAAAAAAACAAGCAAGTGATAACAGCGTATGATAAACTTATAATGGGTGTTCTGTTACTGCAGGTTTAGTACTTTTGAGTGTCTGATGTTTAGGGAACATGTGATCACTTTAACCAAAGAAGTCCAAAGATTCTTTGCTTTAACCGACAACGGGCTGAACAATTGCATGAGATTTCAATTTCGCCAATTCTGAAGCGATGTCCGCGTTCAGCTGCGCGTCAGTCAAAGGATCGACTGTTTGCGCATATCTATAAATAGGTTTTCCATCTGGACCAATAAGAAACTTCTCGTAATTCCACCGGACATCTTCGGTGTAGATCGGTTTGTAAAGAACAGGCTGGTAAACTTTGCGATACACGTTTGGACATTGTGTCTGAAAAAAAAACCAAAACAAAATACACGTACCAGTATAATTATATCGTAAAGTTGGGTAATAAGGCCAATCCATTGACCATAGTTTCTACGAAAGTAAGTCTCAATTCCATATTGTCAAACCCTTTTGAATTGTCAATTATACCTCGTATTTTAGGTAGCACATGTATTTGTAAATTTTGTAGATTTCGTGGTTCACATTTAACCACGAAATCAAATCCTATCGAACAATTCTTTTGGCCCTTGTATTTGCAAAGACGTCCAGCACGTGTTGGGCGTCTTTGGTATTTGTTACCTCAAATACAAAATCCACGAAGTTTTGTCCCATCGAAATATTCTGTTTTTACCAAAACCAAGAAATTTTGTCCAATTGAAATGGGGTTTGTACCAAAACCACGAACTTTTGTCCAATTGAAATTAAATGATTTTACAGTATACGAGTAGATTTTTTTTTAAAAAGGTCAACCTCACCTTCAAGAACGTGTAGATTGGATGTTGTTGGGCTCCATTAACGTCAACTTTTTGAGTCAGTGGAAAGTTTGGAACGAAGCCATTTCCTGGACGGACATGTTCCAGTCCATTCATCAGTTCCTGGCCGCTCCATGCTGGTTCTTGCTGAAATCAAAACAATCACATTATTATGACAGTCTAGTATCATACTAAAAACGATGCAAGTGATTATTTTGACACTAAATGAACGTTAAATATAGCTCTATACATTTTAACAAAATTATTGAGCATAAACTTTTTGTTAAATGTAACGGTGACAGCAATACCACTTTCAACCTAACTGATCAATCTACCGACAAGTGGACAATTCGTTGACACAAAGGTATTTAAATTATTACCTGAGTTAATTTATACATGTTTGTACCTGTATTAAACAGTTATCGGGTCATACAAATGTACGTGGCTGCGTTGAATGTATAAAATATTTGGCTGTTTTTAGAAAGACAAAAATAAAGAAGACGAAATGTACTTACGAAGTAAAATTGATTACACGGTACCCCTAGAACCTGGAATCCTTCAGCACCATGGGCGGTTTGAAGTGCATTCAACCCATGATACTGTACAACGTAGCCTCAGTACGTCGCCACATTGACAACCAAAGTCAGCTTACCACGAAACGCGCTCAAGTCTAACGAAGCATTTTCATACACATTTTTAATTGAAAAATCAAATAAGGTTCCATTGGCCAGTGATTGGTCGCACGTGCTCCTTGGCGGAGTATCGCCATCCACCTCGCTGGCCGCAACAAAGGCCGCAGCCAAGGTGAGAAGCGCACTAACTGCGCACACTCTCACCATTGTAACAACCTATGTAAAATCAAACTATGTAAAATCATTCTCCGTTCCTGTTATTTATACGTGGACAGGTATTGTAAACATGTCAACAAAATGAGCTAACTCACAACGGTTGCTAGTTACCAAACTATGTGTCCGCAGTCAGATGTTACCAACGTGTCTGTCCGAATTACAAAACGGATGCATTTGTCAAACATGCTAGGAAAATGAGAAAAAATGAAGGACACACAATATGCTGATTAATCTATGACACGGAACAGTCAGATAAGTACAGAGTACTAAACATGTGACAAGTACGTGAATTTTTTCACCTTGGTCAAGGACATGTAACAGGCATTATCTAAGGAAGAATTACTGTGCACTCATATTAAATTTATAATATTATCTAGCCTAAGTTTGCTTACAAGCTTGTGCGCACGTACACTAATAATGTTGGTCATACCATGGACGGGTCTACTAAATTGTGTCACAAACGACAGTTTTTACTTCCCCAATTTTTCATCCATTCAATATAGTATATATTTGACAGGTTTGCAACGTTTCGGGTTGGATTCCATTGTCAAAATCAAAATAACGTGACAATAGCTTCCAACCCGGGCCGACACATCGTTGAAAGTACCTGATATTATAATTTTAACAAGACAAAAGGTATGTACTTTGATTGTTTTGCGTGGTAGGGGCATTATTACTATTAGATCCGACCAAAGCTATTTTCTGGCCTGTTTATGCGTCTATGTGACCTCTAGATGGAATAGTAGGTGCCTGTTGGGGTTGTTTTGGTTACATATATTGTTGGCTAAGAATCGATATTTTTAGAAAACAAGACAAAACTGTCCAAAAAATTACTCTTTACTTATGCTAAAACAAACTGTTTCAAATTCAGTTTAGTCAACATGACAAGTTATGATTTTCATGAAAATAGACTCCTAAGAAGCGCCTTGTGAAGCCGATTTTTAATATGAGTCTTATAAGATAACACATGGAATAAAGCATTTCTTCCTCTTAGGAGTACTATTACGTTTTTATAACACGCACAAACAATTGCTCAAATATAATATTCATCTCAAACACACATGTACCAAATGCACAATTTTCTAAGTGCTTTTTTCATTTTTATCATTTGAAGAAATAGCTTTTCAAGTTTCTAAAACCAGTTTTATTTATTAACAACATGTGTTAAGATTTCCCCTTCAGAAATTATAACTTATTAAACTTTAAAGCACAATTATTCACTTGAAAGAAATTATGCAGGGAGATACATTGATACAGAGTTTAGGCAAATACATGCCAGATCTCCTGCATCATGCAAGAATCTCCTGCATTTGAGACTCTACTCCTGCATGATTTTCGGCAAATTGATCAAATCTCCTGCATTTCTTAGAATGCTGGAACCTTGACATTTTTTGTTTGCATGATGAAAATGCAAACAAATATTAATTGAAATAGCTTTATGAAGCATGCATAGTAATGTCCTTCAAGTAAAATATGTGAAAACTGCATATTAACATTTATTTAAGTTTAAAGTTTGAGCAAGAAAAATCTCCTGCATTTCATTGAAATCTCCTGCATGTCTCCAGCATCACAAATCTCCTGCATGCATAGGCTTCGTGGAAATATTGAATGTATGAAGGCAATAGTGAGCATCATTATGACCACACTTCCAAAATGTCCATTCTCGTTCAACCAGCGTATTTTTTTTCAATTAATTTCTAGGTACTTGACTAACCACTGATTTATGAGAATGAAAATGCCACACTGGTGATTCGTTACCCCATAAGAACAAGGTTTGATGCATATACTTTATATAGACATCTATAGCAGATATATGCTGGCATAATAATAATCAAATATTCCCAGACTTACACGCAGATAATCAGAATACAAGTGAAGATTATGTACTCAACAAAGTATATATCTTGTATCAGAATGTTGTAGGTGAGATGACTAAGAAACAGGAGATAAATAAACACTGCAATTCAGCCAATAGATTAACTTGATTTGTAGTTTTATGATTTATCTATGTTTTCCACATCACTGACACATCACTGGTACATGTAATCCTTTCCATGCCAATAAAAAGGGGTACCACTTAAGGCCCTGCCACATAGCCTCTGTTGTTGGGGGCCATTTAAAAAAAATTCAAAGCAAGTATTTATACAATTCAAATATTCTTTACCTATGTTATTAACTAATTCACTTGTTATCTCCAATATCTTCATCAAGATTAGAAGTTCTTTTTGTAGCAACATTAAATAATTCAACTAGTTGTGTCACTTGTTCATCATTAAAGTTTTCTAAAAGTTCTGTGGATAAATTTGAACCCACGGTTTGTTGTTTCTTCCGGGCTGATAACTGCTTGGCTAATGTTAAATAATATTTCTGTAAATAGAAAGTAAACAAGTAAAAATTAAAGTACCAGTTCATATTGACTATATTTATTTTGCCAAATAAGGAATTGGCAAATAACAGTGGGAACCCTTTGCTGCCATGGATATGATAAAATTTACGCAAAGATTGTTAACCTACAAGTCAAGGTCTGAAACTAAACTTATAAGTTTTTAAAATTAACATGCACTAAGGAGTCAAATATGTTGTTGAAATTATGTTTTTTATCCAACAGTAAAGGACTCATCAGAGCTACAGGTAAGGTTTAAGTCCATTTGGGTATTTTACCCCCCATTTTCAATTTTTATTGGGTTTTGACAAAAAAATTTGGGGTATTTAATCAAACTCATTGGGTAAATGATCGTTTATGTACTGTTTTTCACTATTTCATCCATTTCTTTTTGGGTATTTCAGATTGTCATTGCTTTTTCTTACTCCCTCCTCTAAAAATCTATTGGGTTTTTAAGAAAATTAATTTGGTAATTACCCCAATACGCAGCTTATCTGTAAAAAAAGGTATGAGAAAATCTGACAGGGAAGGTAGCACTCAACCCAACCAGCCGAGAACAGAAATCAGAACGACACAACTACCCTACGGCGACCAAATGAGGCACAACAACCCCGGGGCGTGACCTAGGTTAAAACACTAAGACAGTGACCTAAAGCGGCACAACTACGACATGACCTAGTTAAAATATGGGCAAGGTAGGACTTGACCTAGTTAAAATGTGGGCAAGGCAGGAAAGCAGCGGGAAATAATATGACATATTCCTAGCAACTACATATGTAACTGACTCATATATTATAATGAGGAATCTGACAGAATGTTATCAACAACATCCATTCTATCAGTGAGCATACGTTTTATACACTTCCTGTCATAAAAGTAACTCCTATTGTTTTATTATCAACTACCAGGGCCTCTTGTTGACTAAATAACATAGTGTGCAATGTTACATAATATAGGGGTGCAATATAGCCAGATATCTTACAAACCAGGGATCATATGCTGAGAAAACTATGACCAAATTGTGTTTGGCCCAGTGCCAGAACAAACAGTTTTATAATACTCACTGTCCATTCTTCTACAAATGTGTCAGCTTCTTGTGTTGAGCAGTTTTTATGTCGTCTAAACTCATCCTTCACATACTGGTCACCCATGGCTTGCATGTTGAATGGCAGTCCTCGGTGTAACTTGAGTAAACCTTTGTATAATGCCCGAATATGTCCTGTATGACTAACAGACATCTTAGAACTAGTTATGTCGTCTGTATATGGATTGCCTTCACAAAAATACTGGTACGTTTGACTGACAAGCTTCTTACACCCTTTAAAACCAAAAGAGAGCATCCTTTAATTAGCAATTAGTTGCCAATAATTATAGTATCATTATTTAAAGACTAAAACAGCCTAAGACATACACGGGGTTGCCTTGGAAATTCAACAGTTTTTGTTGCGGAACCATTCTGTTATATACTTATTGATAAATATGTGTGAATGGACCTGGCCAATAGATTAAAGCAATGACTAATAAAAAAACCTTCCAAGAAAAACTTCAAAATGCACGAAACCAAGGATATCCAAGGCAATAAACTAGCCCCACTAATTGCTTTCATTTGGGGTAGTACTTTTTATCCGTTTATACTGCCTGGGAACAATTTAAAATAGATGTGAAAAATATTTCATTATGAAACATCAAGACTATGAAGGGATCATGCGATGTATTAATGTGATTATTTACGTATTCACGAAATTATCATATAGCCTACATGTATATTCCCTAGATATAGATACATGCTATTATTTACTAGTACGAAATAGGTTGAGTACGAATCCTACAAAAAATTGTGTTCCCAGGAAACAAAGATTATGTAAATTCCATTGTGTATACCTCGAAGAAGAAAAAACCATAGAGAACAACTTACACGGAAAAATTCATCGGAGAGCAGTCACAAATTGGATTTGTTTATGTAACTTCGATGTTGACATTCGTTGACGGAGAGTGCGTGTGAACTACACGTCGTGGAAACTAAAATGGAAAACCCCCGAATTCTACTTTCGGTTTGACAAGGAAATAGGTTGGTAAGATATATAATTTTAAACTGAAAACTTGTTCACAAAACTCAAAACTTGACATTATAAGACAGTTATTTAATTCAATTTTTCGTTAAAGTCATAAATTTTGAGATATTTCTGTCGATGTAATGCAGAACTTCTTAATTGTTGTTTGTCGTCTACTTTCGTTTTCGAAAATGTATTATATATATTTATTTCCTCTGTGCTCATGAATCAGACATGATCATTGTATGTACCCTGTCATTATTGACAATACTATAACGATGCATAGTTCCGAAAAGTATTTGATTTATGCAATGGCAGCACCACATGTCTAGATATTTAATGTCTATATATTATACGTATCGATATCACCACCTAGTTATACAAAACTATACAGTGAACAAAGTAGCAGGCATATCACTTGGGCACAGCAAGCAAGTCTATCACTCACTATTGCCTGTGGTTTGTGGACAGGGGTTTCAATAGACTGGTACATTACCTTGTAATTTTTATCTGACTGTATGGTGCATTCCATTCAAACCCCGTCCGTTAAAACAAAACTGCATGGTCTATTCCTCTCCATAAGTTTTTGGTAGAACACATATACAGTATGACAGTGACTCCATAAAACAGTTCATATTATTTTACACTTACAGGAAATAATGTTATTGCCAAGACTTGAATCTGGTTTATATATGTATAAATATTTACAGGTGTACAAAATTGATCTATGGAACCAAACACTACAAACGATTATGATTCCGACTCTGAGAATATTTTCCATAATGAGTTCTCTGACTTGGAAGATATCGAAGAGCCTTACATTGAAGGTGCGAGAGATGAGGTTGGTGTTGCTACACAATATCCAAGTGAAAAGAGTACCGCTGCGGTCAATGGTTTCACTCATCCACCATCAGCAGTCTACTCACCTCAACCTGACTATGTCAATGATGCAGGGATAGCTAGTCCACTATCTGTCCACTTCTCCAGGGGCAACAATCCTCACATCACAGGTCATAGAAAGTCTGCAGTTAATAAAAACCTCCACAGCCGTAAACCCCACCTAACTGACGGTGCTCCCCGCCTAACTGATGGTGCTCCCCGCCTAACTGACGGTGCTCCCCGCCTAACTGACGGTGCTCCCTGCCTAACTGACGGTGCTCCCCGCCTAACTGACGGTGCTCCCCGCCTAACTGACGGTGCTCCCCGCCTAACTGACGGTGCACGATATACTCCGTCTAACAATACAATGCCTGCAACTTTTTCAAGTGGTACTGAAGACTTCAGTTTCAATGGTGAACATTACAGAGATGCCAGAGATTTCCAAATGAGAGACGCTGATCAAGTTGACCATCCGTGGAGTCAGTGTGGCCCTAACCACAGTGATACACATACTGACTGTGTTAGTGACCGCACCGAGCCAGGATTCCATGATGATGTTAGTGACCGTAACGAGGCAGGATTCGGTGAAGAATTTCATGACAGAAATACCTCAGTTTCAAATGCTAGAAGTGATAGTGTGAAGGATAGAAGACCTGCAAAAGCTAACCAAGTATTCAATGCCTGGAATAGTAACTGGATGACGGATGAGTTTCTATTCTGTCCAATGTCTATATCTAAGGCAGGTATGACGTTGGTTGACCATCCCATCTCAAGACAACCGGGTAATTGTGGACAAAATAGTGGACCCAATTCATCTCGAAAACAAAGATCGAAAATATACATGCCACATGCATTTCATAAAAGAAAGAAAAAGAGTAAGCTCAACTTTTGATATTTAAATTATTGCCATTGTGTTAGATTACAGTATTAAAACCTTGTAAAATCACTCTTCAGACAGACTTTTAAAAACTGGCATTATAATTCAGTAGATATTAATATCTTAAACGAAATAGAAAAACTGTGAAAATGAACCTGAAAGAAAGTGTGATGTTAATTTAGACATTAGGACTGATGATATGGATGGGGGGGGGCTTTTTTTCAACAACTGCTTAAATGTGCGCTTGGAAATATTACCAATAAGAATTGAAATATAACAACATACAGTCAGCCAGGAACCCTATACATTCCTTAACTTCCTGGGTCAGCAATGTGATTAACTGTAGATTCAATAAGTGATACTAACAAGGGCACTATTATTATTGTTATTGTTATTATTATTATTATTATTATTATTATTATTATTATTATTATTATTATCCCATTCAAAAAAATATAGCAGGGATTACAGTTAACACAGTTAACCTAGATAAACATACACGTAGTTAACTCAGTTAAACCCAGATAAACATACATGAAGTTAACTCAGTTAAACCTAGATAAACATACACGTAGTTAACTCAGTTAAACCCAAATAAACATACATGAAGTTAACTCAGTTAAACCTAGATAAACATACATGTAGTTAACTCAGTTAAACCCAGATAAAATACATGTAGTTAACTCAGTTAAACCTAGATAAACATACATGTAGTTAACACAGTTAAACCCAGATAAACATACATGTAGTTAACTCAGTTAAACCCAGATAAACATACATGTTGTTAACTCAGTTAAACCTAGATAAAAATACATACATGTAGTTAACTCAGTTAAACCTAGATAAACATACATACATGTAGTTAACTCAGTTAAACCCAGATAAGCATACATGTAGTTAACTCAGTTAAACCTAGATAAACATACATGAAGTTAACTCAGTTAAACCCAGATAAACATACATGAAGTTTACCTGACAGATGAGCTGATGTTTATAACCGTTCTCATTTGACTTTGAACAGACTGTATATGATGGTTTTATACAAGACTAGGGTCAGTAGACATTAGCTTGTCCATCAGGTAAAGTATGTTTATTTGTGTTTAACTGGGTAAACCTGAGTTAACAGTATTCCCCGCTCTTCTTTTGAATGGGATAGTTCTCTCATTAGTTGTACTTATTGAATCGACTATAGTGGAGAGTAAGATATTTATCATTGTATATTATAATATTGTTTGTCTCTCCTAGGAAACTTGAGTATGATATTTTGATAAAAAAGTTTGACTCGTTTCAAATTTTCGAGCTCTTGCCCTTCTTCAGGATTTACATCAATTTAAGTAGCATCCATTTGTTTTCATGTTTTCATAAAACAAAATGGATGCTACTTAAATTGATGTCAATTTAAGTAGCATCCATTTGTTTTCATATTTTCATAAAACAAAATGGATGCTACTGACAGTATGTCAATTTAAGTAGCATCCATTTGTTTTCATATTTTCATAAAACAAAATGGATGCTACTTAAATTGATGTCAATTTAAGTAGCATCCATTTGTTTTCATATTTTCATAAAACAAAATGGATGCTACTTAAATTGATGTAAAACGAACATTAATCCTGAATAAAGGCAAAAGTCCGAAAATTTGAAACGAGTCAAACTTATTTAACAAAATATATTACATCAATGATTTGTGTTTTTCTTTTTAATGTTTAGACAAACATGGCGGACATAGAGAGGGTTTGGATGAAAATATGCAGGAACTGATGATGTACAATCCATTACTACTTCTTGCTAAGAAAGCTAAAGATATGGGCTTTGATTTCTCAACCATCTTGGAAATCGCTGGACCTGCTGGTCTTCAGTTTAATCTACCTTGCATGCAATGTTACGAAGCCAATGGAGACCATCATTCTTGGCCAAAGAGTCACCACGATTCCACTTCAAGTGGACGTTGCCAAAGTATGATTAATATATTTATTTCATATACCATGTACGCAACCTGTCACTTTAACATCTGCCTATAAAGCATACCTGCCAAGTACTCCTATTAAAGTGGAGTTACTCCTATTTTTCATTATTAATTTCTGGTTTTCCAAGTTCACCTAACTTTGAACTAACTTAATGTACTTTTGAATGATTTTATGATCTTCTGTCCCATATATATAACCACTAGAATTAATACATTCCTTGTTTATGCATCTGAATCCCTTTAAAAGCTCATTTAAGTGCATCTTGTGACATGTTTTGCTTGTCTATTTTGGATTTCACTCCTATTTTGGATTGAACTAGCTTGATAGGTATGCTATATTGCCTAGTGGTAAACAGTCTAAGTCGCCTCGCGGGGTTTAACTACAATGCAGATGCTGTAAAATCATTAATTTTTGTGGTGAATTTAATTTCATGGATTTTGTGGTTCACCTTCAACCACGAAATTAAATCCCATCAAATATTAATTTTTTTACCATTGTTTTTATTACCCGAAATGCAAAATCCAGGAATTAAAGTCCCATCGAAATGGTATTTTTTTACAGAAACAACAAAATTTCGTCCCATTGAAATAAAATGATGTTACAGTATTTTATTAATCTATGAGAATGATGATTAAAGGGACTCAACTCCAGTTTGTGAATCGCAATTTTTTTCAAAAAGCTCTCTTAAAATCACGTTTTTTTGGACTTGACCTACCTAAAATATTTATATTGAGTCTGGACTTATTCATCTACAAGAAAAATAATCGCATAACGTCGGTTTATTAAATTTAAAACCCCAAAAATCTATTGCGTGACTAACACATTAAAATATATATTCAATGTTGTGTAGCTTAGGGTGGTGTTTAAATGCTGAGAAAAGCATATTTCGAGGGGTGCCCGCAAGACTGTAGTAACGACATATGATTAAAGAAGGACTACAGTATTGCAGGCAACCCTCGATTTGGTAGTTTTCATCAATAGCGCATTTGATCGTAATGTAAATTTTAAGAATACTTCATGTATTTGTTAAACATAGTTTTGCTCTCAAAACGTCTATAAAAACATGTTTTTATCATCGAAATGCAGTATAGTCCATTTATCATGTTGCATGTTTTAGACTGTGGAGGGAAAGTTTCAACAATTCAATCCTTCAGCTCAATGATATCAAACACCAAGAAACTTCTGGTAGAGAAACAGTTTGAGTTTTACGACGTTTATCCGGATGGTAACTGTATGTTACGTACCATAGTTGATCAACTCCGTGTCCGCGGAAACTTTAGATTCACCATTTACAGTCTTCGAGAAGCAGCAGTCGATTACTTGCAAAGGAATCCAAATGCTGTAAGATTGAGTTGACATTCTAAATTATCTTTTTTTTAAAGCAATAAAAAAGTATGTAGTACTAACAACTGACAACAGATGTATTTTATCTATTTTATTTGTACCAATGTTTCGGCTTAACACTAATTAGCCTTTATCAGGGTTAATTATCTCTTATCAGAATATTTTTGGTTTAAATGGGAGACATTGACTAGATCCTAACCTACATGCATCTTCTTGCCTTGACTATAGTCTAATATCATAATCCATCCCATCGCAATGGTCTTTTTTACGAAAACCACAAAATTTTGTCCCATCGAAATTATATGATTTTGCAGTATATATTTAGGAAATAGATCTTAGTTTTCCGTGATATACCGGCCAATATATCACGGTTTGGAGTTCATATGCGTAGGAATTAATCACGAAGGCCGTAGGCCTGAGTGATTAATAACTATGCATGTGAACGACAAACCGTTATATATTGGCCGGTATATCACGGAAAACTAAGATCTATTTGCATTCTAACACGCGTAATATGCGCAATTTCATATGGACTCATTTTTATTGCAGAGTGGTGCGTTGTTTGTCGTGTTGCTACAGACAACTTCCGCTGTTTAAAGTATAAAACCTCCACCCCTGGAATATCGTTTTTTGCTCATTTCCTTTAAACAGAGGCATAACTAGAGCTCATTCCAAACTATGTATTTCATAAAACTAAAATGAATCGATAAATGCAATTGACGTTGCAATACTACGGATATAATTAAATAATTAAAGAAAGAACGCTACGCAAATAAAAGTTCGCACAACGTCACGTTAACGTTGACGCCAAATAAACGTCATACAATCCATGACGTCATGTGATAAACAAGACGTAAATTCCATTCATAAAAAGCGTTATTTATACGTGGGAGGTAATTCAACAGCCAAAAAGTAGTACGGCAAAAACTGTGATATACCGGAAATTTAACCACGGTACACGGAGCTAAAAATAGACAGTGTTAGAATATAAGATTTGGTTGTTAAACTATTTTAAACCTTCCATATTGAGGGCTTAGTGCAGAACTATGGTAACTATATCAACACTTCACTGGCTTAGAATGAGGTAGTAACTACTACTTGCAACCTTATAAGACTCATACATCATAAGGCGCTTCTTATAAGCCTTTTTCATGAAAATCTGAACTTGTCATGTTGACCAAACTGAAGTTGAAACAGCTTGTTTTACCATAAGTAAAGAGTAATTTTTGGAACGATTTTGCTTGTTTTCTCAAAATGTTGATTTTGTACTTACGACCTTCTCATTTTAAGCCAGTGATGTGTTGATATAGTTACGATAGTTTTGCACTGAGCTCTTGATATACTCTACAGGAAGATGGGACACCACTAGCAATGTTTCTATCTGGTGAGACATGGGAAGAGTATCTGTCACGGATGAGTGAAGATGGACAATGGGGCGATCATCTTGTCTTAAAGTAAGAACAACCCCTTGTCTTAAACCATACCTGGACCTGTATTTATAAACCATCTAAAGCATCTAAAAGTGAAAACTTAGATTGTTCTTAAATTCTCAAATTTTCCTTAAGTGTATCTGCTAAACAGAAAAACTTATATTAACATTTATTTACATTGTTTAGAAGCACTATGTAAAGAGCTACAGTAACCATGTAGAAAACATGGGCTATTTTTCGCTTCTTGTGACATATGGGCAGCTCAATATTTTAGCTTAAGTCGAAATATTGAAGTTTTCACAAGTTTTCACTTCAGATGCTTTATAAATACCAGCCCTGCTAAGTTAGTTCAATCCAAAATAGGAGTGACAAAGCATGTAACAAGATGCACTTAAATGTGATTTGTAAGGGATTTAGATGTGTGAACACGGAATGCATTAATTCTAGTGGTTATTAATATGAGACAGAAGATCATAAAATGAACCAAATGTACTTTTGTGCAAGGTAGGTGAACTTGGAAACCAGAAATTTAAATTATCAACAAAAAGAGGAGTAACTTTAATAGCATTATGTGAATATTATTAAAATCGAATGTTGCAAAGTGTTGACAAATTATTGTATTGTTATTATATGGAAGGATTGCTGTTCAAGTTGAGGTTAATCGTTTTGTTTTAATTTACCAACAATTTTCTATGTGCAAATGCCAAGTTAACTAGGATGCAATGATAATCATGTTATATTGTATTTCAGAGCTGTTTCCAACATATTACAGATACATATGGTGATATATGGGGGTATATCAGGGGAGACAGAGACCAATATAGTACCAGGGGACATCAGTAAGTACCGACTATATCTGTGGTGATATATGGAGGTATATCAGGGGAGATAGAGACCAATATAGTACCAGGGGACATCAGTAAGTACTGACTATATCTGTGGTGATATATGGGGGTATATCAGGGGAGACAGAGACCAATATAGTACCAGGGGACATCAGTAACTATGTACTATATCTGTGGTGATATATGGGGGTATATCAGGGGAGATAGAGACCAATATAGTACCAGGGGACATCAGTAAGTACCGACTATATCTGTGGTGATATATGGGGGTATATCAGGGGAGGCAGAGACCAATATAGTACCAGGGGACATCAGTAAGTATGTACTATATCTGTGGTGATATATGGGGGTATATCAGGGGAGATAGAGACCAATATAGTACCAGGGGACATCAGTAAGTACCGACTATATCTGTGGTGATATATGGGGGTATATCAGGGGAGATAGAGACCAATATAGTACCAGGGGACATCAGTAAGTATGGACTATATCTGTGGTGATATATGGGGGTATATCAGGGGAGGCAGAGACCAATATAGTACCAGGGGACATCAGTAAGTATGGACTATATCTGTGGTGATATATGAAGGTATATCAGGGGAGGCAGAGACCAATATAGTACCAGGGGACATCAGTAAGTATGGACTATATCTGTGGTGATATATGGGGGTATATCAGGGGAGACAGAGACCAATATAGTACCAGGGGACATCAGTAAGTATGGACTATATCTGTGGTGATATATGGAGGTATATCAGGGGTGACAGAGACCAATATAGTACCAGGGGACATCAGTAAGTATGGACTATATCTGTGGTGATATATGGGGGTATATCAGGGAGACAGAGACCAATATAGTACCAGGGGACATCAGTAAGTACCGACTATATCTGTGGTGATATATGGGGGTATATCAGGGGAGACAGAGACCAATATAGTACCAGGGGACATCAGTAAGTATGAACTATATCTGTGGTGATATATGGGGGTATATAAGGGGAGACAGAGACCAATATAGTACCAGGGGACATCAGTAAGTACCGACTATATCTGTGGTGATATATGGGGGTATATCAGGGGAGGCAGAGACCAATATAGTACCAGGGGACATCAGTAAGTATGGACTATATCTGTGGTGATATATGGAGGTATATCAGGGGAGACAGAGACCAATATAGTACCAGGGGACATCAGTAAGTACAGACTATATCTGTGGTGATATATGGGGGTATATCAGGGGAGACAGAGACCAATATAGTACCAGGGGACATCAGTAAGTATGGACTATATCTGTGGTGATATATGGGGGTATATCAGGGGAGACTGAGACCAATATAGTACCAGGGGACATCAGTAAGTATGTACTATATATGTGGTGATATATGGGGGTATATCAGGGGAGACAGAGACCAATATAGTACCAGGGGACATCAGTAAGTATGGACTATATCTGTGGTGATATATGGGGGTATATCAGGGGAGACAGAGACCAATATAGTACCAGGGGACATCAGTAAGTACTGACTATATCTGTGGTGATATATGGGGGTATATAAGGGGAGACAGAGACCAATATAGTACCAGGAGACATCAGTAAGTACCGACTATATCTGTGGTGATATATGGAGGTATATCAGGGGAGACAGAGACCAATATAGTACCAGGGGACATCAGTAAGTACCGACTATATCTGTGGTGATATATGGGGGTATATCAGGGGAGACAGAGACCAATATAGTACCAGGGGACATCAGTAAGTACGGACTATATCTGTGGTGATATATGGAGGTATATCAGGGGAGACAGAGACCAATATAGTACCAGGGGACATCAGTAAGTATGGACTATATCTGTGGTGATATATGGGGGTATATCAGGGAAGATAGAGACCAATATAGTACCAGGGGACATCAGTAAGTACCGACTATATCTGTGGTGATATATGGGGGTATATCAGGGGAGACAGAGACCAATATAGTACCAGGGGACATCAGTAAGTACCGACTATATCTGTGGTGATATATGGGGGTATATCAGGGGAGACAGAGACCAATATAGTACCAGGGGACATCAGTAAGTATGGACTATATCTGTGGTGATATATGGGGGTATATCAGGGGAGACAGAGACCAATATAGTACCAGGGGACATCAGTAAGTATGGACTATATCTGTGGTGATATATGGAGGTATATCAGGGGAGACAGAGACCAATATAGTACCAAGGGACATCAGTAAGTATGGACTATATCTGTGGTGATATATGGAGGTATATCAGGGGAGACAGAGACCAATATAGTACCAGGGGACATCAGTAAGTATGGACTATATCTGTGGTGATATATGGGGGTATATCAGGGGAGACAGAGACCAATATAGTACCAGGGGACATCAGTAAGTACCGACTATATCTGTGGTGATATATGGGGGTATATCAGGGGAGGCAGAGACCAATATAGTACCAGGGGACATCAGTAAGTACCGACTATATCTGTGGTGATATATGGGGGTATATCAGGGGAGGCAGAGACCAATATAGTACCAGGGGACATCAGTAACTATGGACTATATCTGTGGTGATATATGGAGGTATATCAGGGGAGACAGAGACCAATATAGTACCAGGGGACATCAGTAAGTACCGACTATATCTGTGGTGATATATGGGGGTATATCAGGGGTGACAGAGACCAATATAGTACCAGGGGACATCAGTAAGTACCGACTATATCTGTGGTGATATATGGGGGTATATCAGGGGAGACAGAGACCAATATAGTACCAGGGGACATCAGTAAGTACCGACTATATCTGTGGTGATATATGGGGGTATATCAGGGGAGATAGAGACCAATATAGTACCAGGGGACATCAGTAAGTATGGACTATATCTGTGGTGATATATGGAGGTATATCAGGGGAGACAGAGACCAATATAGTACCAGGGGACATCAGTAAGTATGGACTATATCTGTGGTGATATATGGGGGTATATCAGGGGAGACAGAGACCAATATAGTACCAGGGGACATCAGTAAGTACCGACTATATCTGTGGTGATATATGGGGGTATATCAGGGGAGACAGAGACCAATATAGTACCAGGGGACATCAGTAAGTATGGACTATATCTGTGGTGATATATGGAGGTATATCAGGGGAGACAGAGACCAATATAGTACCAGGGGACATCAGTAAGTATGGACTATATCTGTGGTGATATATGGGGGTATATCAGGGGAGACAGAGACCAATATAGTACCAGGGGACATCAGTAAGTACCGACTATATCTGTGGTGATATATGGGGGTATATCAGGGGAGGCAGAGACCAATATAGTACCAGGGGACATCAGTAAGTACCGACTATATCTGTGGTGATATATGGGGGTATATCAGGGGAGGCAGAGACCAATATAGTACCAGGGGACATCAGTAAGTACCGACTATATCTGTGGTGATATATGGAGGTATATCAGGGGAGACAGAGACCAATATAGTACCAGGGGACATCAGTAAGTATGGACTATATCTGTGGTGATATATGGGGGTATATCAGGGGAGACAAAGACCAATATAGTACCAGGGGACATCAGTAAGTACCGACTATATCTGTGGTGATATATGGGGGTATATCAGGGGAGGCAGAGACCAATATAGTACCAGGGGACATCAGTAAGTACCGACTATATCTGTGGTGATATATGGGGGTATATCAGGGGAGACAGAGACCAATATAGTACCAGGGGACATCAGTAAGTACCGACTATATCTGTGGTGATATATGGGGGTATATCAGGGGAGACAGAGACCAATATAGTACCAGGGGACATCAGTAAGTACAGACTATATCTGTGGTGATATATGGGGGTATATCAGGGGAGACAGAGACCAATATAGTACCAGGGGACATCAGTAAGTATGGACTATATCTGTGGTGATATATGGGGGTATATCAGGGGAGATAGAGACCAATATAGTACCAGGGGACATCAGTAAGTATGGACTATATCTGTGGTGATATATGGGGGTATATCAGGGGAGACAGAGACCAATATAGTACCAGGGGACATCAGTAAGTACCGACTATATCTGTGGTGATATATGGGGGTATATCAGGGGAGACAGAGACCAATATAGTACCAGGGGACATCAGTAAGTACCGACTATATCTGTGGTGATATATGGGGGTATATCAGGGGAGACAGAGACCAATATAGTACCAGGGGACATCAGTAAGTATGGACTATATCTGTGGTGATATATGGGGGTATATCAGGGGAGACAGAGACCAATATAGTACCAGGGGACATCAGTAAGTACCGACTATATCTGTGGTGATATATGGGGGTATATAAGGGGAGACAGAGACCAATATAGTACCAGGGGACATCAGTAAGTATGGACTATATCTGTGGTGATATATGGAGGTATATCAGGGGAGATAGAGACCAATATAGTACCAGGGGACATCAGTAAGTATGGACTATATCTGTGGTGATATATGGGGGTATATCAGGGGAGACAGAGACCAATATAGTACCAGGGGACATCAGTAAGTACCGACTATATCTGTGGTGATATATGGAGGTATATCAGGGGAGACAGAGACCAATATAGTACCAGGGGACATCAGTAAGTATGTACTATATATGTGGTGATATATGGGGGTATATCAGGGGAGATAGAGACCAATATAGTACCAGGGGACATCAGTAAGTACCGACTATATCTGTGGTGATATATGGGGGTATATCAGGGGAGACAGAGACCAATATAGTACCAGGGGACATCAGTAAGTATGGACTATATCTGTGGTGATATATGGAGGTATATCATGGGAGACAGAGACCAATATAGTACCAGGGGACATCAGTAAGTACCGACTATATCTGTGGTGATATATGGGGGTATATCAGGGGAGACAGTGACCAATATAGTACCAAGGGACATCAGTAAGTACCGACTATATCTGTGGTGATATATGGGGGTATATCAGGGGAGGCAGAGACCAATATAGTACCAGGGGACATCAGTAAGTATGGACTATATCTGTGGTGATATATGGGGTATATCAGGGGAGACAGAGACCAATATAGTACCAGGGGACATCAGTAAGTACCGACTATATCTGTGGTGATATATGGGGGTATATCAGGGGAGACAGAGACCAATATAGTACCAGGGGACATCAGTAAGTACCGACTATATCTGTGGTGATATATGGGGGTATATCAGGGGAGACAGAGACCAATATAGTACCAGGGGACATCAGTAAGTATGGACTATATCTGTGGTGATATATGGGGGTATATCAGGGGAGACAGAGACCAATATAGTACCAGGGGACATCAGTAAGTATGGACTATATCTGTGGTGATATATGGGGGTATATCAGGGGAGACAGAGACCAATATAGTACCAGGGGACATCAGTAAGTACCGACTATATCTGTGGTGATATATGGGGGTATATCAGGGGAGACAGAGACCAATATAGTACCAGGGGACATCAGTAACTATGGACTATATCTGTGGTGATATATGGAGGTATATCAGGGGAGACAGAGACCAATATAGTACCAGGGGACATCAGTAAGTATGGACTATATCTGTGGTGATATATGGGGGTATATCAGGGGAGGCAGAGACCAATATAGTACCAGGGGACATCAGTAAGTATGGACTATATCTGTGGTGATATATGGGGGTATATCAGGGGAGGC
This sequence comes from Spisula subtruncata, assembly GCA_963678985.1. Lineage (NCBI taxonomy): Eukaryota > Metazoa > Mollusca > Bivalvia > Venerida > Mactridae > Spisula > Spisula subtruncata. The sequence goes on from OY787668.1 coordinate 1,963,105, forward strand.
AGAGACCAATATAGTACCAGGGGACATCAGTAAGTATGGACTATATCTGTGGTGATATATGGAGGTATATCAGGGGAGACAGAGACCACTATAGTACCAGGGGACATCAGTAAGTACCGACTATATCTGTGGTGATATATGGAGGTATATCAGGGTAGACAGAGACCAATATAGTACCAGGGGACATCAGTAACTATGGACTATATCTGTGGTGATATATGGAGGTATATCAGGGGAGACAGAGACCAATATAGTACCAGGGGACATCAGTAAGTATGTACTATATCTGTGGTGATATATGGGGGTATATCAGGGGAGACAGAGACCAATATAGTACCAGGGGACATCAGTAAGTATGGACTATATCTGTGGTGATATATGGGGGTATATCAGGGGAGACAGAGACCAATATAGTACCAGGGGACATCAGTAAGTACCGACTATATCTGTGGTGATATATGGGGGTATATCAGGGAGACAGAGACCAATATAGTACCAGGGGACATCAGTAAGTATGGACTATATCTGTGGTGATATATGGGGTATATCAGGGGAGACAGAGACCAATATAGTACCAGGGGACATCAGTAAGTACCGACTATATCTGTGGTGATATATGGAGGTATATCAGGGGAGACAGAGACCAATATAGTACCAGGGGACATCAGTAAGTATGGACTATATCTGTGGTGATATATGGGGGTATATCAGGGGTGACAGAGACCAATATAGTACCAAGGGACATCAGTAAGTATGAACTATATCTGTGGTGATATATGGGGGTATATCAGGGGAGACAGAGACCAATATAGTACCAAGGGACATCAGTAAGTATGAACTATATCTGTGGTGATATATGGGGTATATCAGGGGAGACAGAGACCAATATAGTACCAGGGGACATCAGTAAGTACCGACTATATCTGTGGTGATATATGGGGGTATATCAGGGGAGACAGAGACCAATATAGTACCAGGGGACATCAGTAAGTATGGACTATATCTGTGGTGATATATGGGGGTATATCAGGGGAGACAGAGACCAATATAGTACCAGGGGACATCAGTAAGTATGAACTATATCTGTGGTGATATATGGGGGTATATCAGGGGAGACAGAGACCAATATAGTACCAGGGGACATCAGTAAGTATGAACTATATCTGTGGTGATATATGGGGGTATATCAGGGGAGACAGAGACCAATATAGTACCAGGGGACATCAGTAAGTATGGACTATATCTGTGGTGATATATGGAGGTATATCAGGGGAGACAGAGACCAATATAGTACCAGGGGACATCAGTAAGTATGAACTATATCTGTGGTGATATATGGAGGTATATCAGGAGAGACAGAGACCAATATAGTACCAGGGGACATCAGTAAGTATGAACTATATCTGTGGTGATATATGGAGGTATATCAGGGGAGACAGAGACCAATATAGTACCAGGGGACATCAGTAAGTACCGACTATATCTGTGGTGATATATGGGGGTATATCAGGGGAGACAGAGACCAATATAGTACCAGGGGACATCAGTAAGTATGAACTATATCTGTGGTGATATATGGGGGTATATCAGGGGAGACAGAGACCAATATAGTACCAGGGGACATCAGTAAGTACCGACTATATCTGTGGTGATATATGGGGGTATATCAGGGGAGGCAGAGACCAATATAGTACCAGGGGACATCAGTAAGTACCGACTATATCTGTGGTGATATATGGGGGTATATCAGGGGAGACAGAGACCAATATAGTACCAGGGGACATCAGTAAGTACCGACTATATCTGTGGTGATATATGGAGGTATATCAGGGGAGACAGAGACCAATATAGTACCAGGGGACATCAGTAAGTACCGACTATATCTGTGGTGATATATGGAGGTATATCAGGGGAGACAGAGACCAATATAGTACCAGGGGACATCAGTAAGTACCGACTATATCTGTGGTGATATATGGGGGTATATCAGGGGAGACAGAGACCAATATAGTACCAGGGGACATCAGTAAGTACCGACTATATCTGTGGTGATATATGGAGGTATATCAGGAGAGACAGAGACCAATATAGTACCAGGGGACATCAGTAAGTATGAACTATATCTGTGGTGATATATGGAGGTAAATCAGGGGAGACAGAGACCAATATAGTACCAGGGGACATCAGTAAGTACCGACTATATCTGTGGTGATATATGGGGGTATATCAGGGGAGACAGAGACCAATATAGTACCAGGGGACATCAGTAAGTACCGACTATATCTGTGGTGATATATGGGGGTATATCAGGGGTGACAGAGACCAATATAGTACCAGGGGACATCAGTAAGTATGGACTATATCTGTGGTGATATATGGAGGTATATCAGGGGAGGCAGAGACCAATATAGTACCAGGGGACATCAGTAAGTATGAACTATATCTGTGGTGATATATGGGGGTATATCAGGGGAGATAGAGACCAATATAGTACCAGGGGACATCAGTAAGTATGTACTATATCTGTGGTGATATATGGGGGTATATCAGGGGAGACAGAGACCAATATAGTACCAGGGGACATCAGTAAGTATGGACTATATCTGTGGTGATATATGGGGGTATATCAGGGGAGACAGAGACCAATATAGTACCAGGGGACATCAGTAAGTATGGACTATATCTGTGGTGATATATGGGGGTATATCAGGGGAGATAGAGACCAATATAGTACCAGGGGACATCAGTAAGTATGGACTATATCTGTGGTGATATATGGGGGTATATCAGGGGAGGCAGAGACCAATATAGTACCAGGGGACATCAGTAAGTACCGACTATATCTGTGGTGATATATGGAGGTATATCAGGGGAGGCAGAGACCAATATAGTACCAGGGGACATCAGTAAGTATGTACTATATCTGTGGTGATATATGGGGGTATATCAGGGGAGACAGAGACCAATATAGTACCAGGGGACATCAGTAAGTACTGACTATATCTGTGGTGATATATGGAGGTATATCAGGGGAGACAGAGACCAATATAGTACCAGGGGACATCAGTAACTATGGACTATATCTGTGGTGATATATGGAGGTATATCAGGGGAGACAGAGACCAATATAGTACCAGGGGACATCAGTAAGTATGTACTATATATGTGGTGATATATGGAGGTATATCAGGGGAGACAGAGACCAATATAGTACCAAGGGACATCAGTAAGTACCGACTATATCTGTGGTGATATATGGGGGTATATCAGGGGAGACAGAGACCAATATAGTACCAGGGGACATCAGTAAGTATGGACTATATCTGTGGTGATATATGGGGGTATATCAGGGGAGACAGAGACCAATATAGTACCAGGGGACATCAGTAAGTACCGACTATATCTGTGGTGATATATGGAGGTATATCAGGGGAGGCAGAGACCAATATAGTACCAGGGGACATCAGTAAGTATGGACTATATCTGTGGTGATATATGGAGGTATATCAGGGGAGGCAGAGACCAATATAGTACCAGGGGACATCAGTAAGTACCGACTATATCTGTGGTGATATATGGGGGTATATCAGGGGAGACAGAGACCAATATAGTACCAGGGGACATCAGTAAGTACGGACTATATCTGTGGTGATATATGGAGGTATATCAGGGGAGGCAGAGACCAATATAGTACCAGGGGACATCAGTAACTATGGACTATATCTGTGGTGATATATGGAGGTATATCAGGGGAGGCAGAGACCAATATAGTACCAGGGGACATCAGTAAGTACCGACTATATCTGTGGTGATATATGGGGGTATATCAGGGGAGGCAGAGACCAATATAGTACCAGGGGACATCAGTAAGTACCGACTATATCTGTGGTGATATATGGGGGTATATCAGGGGAGACAGAGACCAATATAGTACCAGGGGACATCAGTAAGTATGGACTATATCTGTGGTGATATATGGGGGTATATCAGGGGAGATAGAGACCAATATAGTACCAGGGTACATCAGTAAGTACCGACTATATCTGTGGTGATATATGGGGGTATATCAGGGGAGACAGAGACCAATATAGTACCAGGGGACATCAGTAAGTACCGACTATATCTGTGGTGATATATGGAGGTATATCAGGGGAGACAGAGACCAATATAGTACCAGGGGACATCAGTAAGTATGGACTATATCTGTGGTGATATATGGAGGTATATCAGGGGAGACAGAGACCAATATAGTACCAGGGGACATCAGTAAGTACGGACTATATCTGTGGTGATATATGGGGGTATATCAGGGGAGACAGAGACCAATATAGTACCAGGGGACATCAGTAAGTATGGACTATATCTGTGGTGATATATGGAGGTATATCAGGGGTGACAGAGACCAATATAGTACCAAGGGACATCAGTAAGTACCGACTATATCTGTGGTGATATATGGGGGTATATCAGGGGAGATAGAGACCAATATAGTACCAGGGGACATCAGTAAGTACCGACTATATCTGTGGTGATATATGGGGGTATATCAGGGGAGACAGAGACCAATATAGTACCAGGGGACATCAGTAAGTACCGACTATATCTGTGGTGATATATGGGGGTATATCAGGGGAGACAGAGACCAATATAGTACCAGGGGACATCAGTAAGTACCGACTATATCTGTGGTGATATATGGAGGTATATCAGGGGAGATAGAGACCAATATAGTACCAGGGGACATCAGTAAGTACCGACTATATCTGTGGTGATATATGGGGGTATATCAGGGGAGATAGAGACCAATATAGTACCAGGGGACATCAGTAAGTACTGACTATATCTGTGGTGATATATGGGGGTATATCAGGGGAGACAGAGACCAATATAGTACCAGGGGACATCAGTAAGTATGGACTATATCTGTGGTGATATATGGGGGTATATCAGGGGAGACAGAGACCAATATAGTACCAGGGGACATCAGTAAGTATGGACTATATCTGTGGTGATATATGGGGGTATATCAGGGGAGACAGAGACCAATATAGTACCAGGGGACATCAGTAAGTATGAACTATATCTGTGGTGATATATGGGGGTATATCAGGGGAGACTGAGACCAATATAGTACCAGGGGACATCAGTAAGTATGAACTATATCTGTGGTGACATATGGGGGTATATCAGGGGAGACAGAGACCAATATAGTACCAGGGGACATCAGTAAGTATGAACTATATCTGTGGTGATATATGGGGGTATATCAGGGGAGACAGAGACCAATATAGTACCAGGGGACATCAGTAAGTATGGACTATATCTGTGGTGATATATGGGGGTATATCAGGGGAGACTGAGACCAATATAGTACCAGGGGACATCAGTAAGTATGGACTATATCTGTGGTGATATATGGAGGTATATCAGGGGAGACAGAGACCAATATAGTACCAGGGGACATCAGTAAGTATGGACTATATCTGTGGTGATATATGGAGGTATATCAGGGGAGACAGAGACCAATATAGTACCAGGGGACATCAGTAAGTATGGACTATATCTGTGGTGATATATGGAGGTATATCAGGGGTGACATGTAGAGACCAATATAGTACCAGGGGACATCAGTAAGTATGGACTATATCTGTGGTGATATATGGGGGTATATCAGGGAGACAGAGACCAATATAGTACCAGGGGACATCAGTAAGTACAGACTATATCTGTGGTGATATATGGGGGTATATCAGGGGAGACAGAGACCAATATAGTACCAGGGGACATCAGTAAGTATGGACTATATCTGTGGTGATATATGGAGGTATATCAGGGGAGACAGAGACCAATATAGTACCAGGGGACATCAGTAAGTATGGACTATATCTGTGGTGATATATGGGGGTATATCAGGGGAGACAGAGACCAATATAGTACCAGGGGACATCAGTAAGTATGGACTATATCTGTGGTGATATATGGGGGTATATCAGGGGTGACAGAGACCAATATAGTACCAGGGGACATCAGTAAGTACCGACTATATCTGTGGTGATATATGGGGGTATATCAGGGGAGGCAGAGACCAATATAGTACCAGGGGACATCAGTAAGTATGGACTATATCTGTGGTGATATATGGGGGTATATCAGGGAGACAGAGACCAATATAGTACCAGGGGACATCAGTAAGTACCGACTATATCTGTGGTGATATATGGGGGTATATCAGGGGAGACAGAGACCAATATAGTACCAGGGGACATCAGTAAGTACCGACTATATCTGTGGTGATATATGGGGGTATATCAGGGGAGACAGAGACCAATATAGTACCAGGGGACATCAGTAAGTATGAACTATATCTGTGGTGATATATGGGGGTATATCAGGGGAGACAGAGACCAATATAGTACCAGGGGACATCAGTAAGTACCGACTATATCTGTGGTGATATATGGGGGTATATCAGGGGAGACAGAGACCAATATAGTACCAGGGGACATCAGTAAGTACCGACTATATCTGTGGTGATATATGGGGGTATATCAGGGGAGACAGAGACCAATATAGTACCAGGGGACATCAGTAAGTACTGACTATATCTGTGGTGATATATGGGGGTATATCAGGGAGACAGAGACCAATATAGTACCAGGGGACATCAGTAAGTATGGACTATATCTGTGGTGATATATGGGGGTATATCAGGGGAGACAGAGACCAATATAGTACCAGGGGACATCAGTAAGTATGGACTATATCTGTGGTGATATATGGGGGTATATCAGGGGAGACAGAGACCAATATAGTACCAGGGGACATCAGTAAGTACTGACTATATCTGTGGTGATATATGGAGGTATATCAGGGGAGATAGAGACCAATATAGTACCAGGGGACATCAGTAAGTATGGACTATATCTGTGGTGATATATGAAGGTATATCAGGGGAGACAGAGACCAATATAGTACCAGGGGACATCAGTAAGTACCGACTATATCTGTGGTGATATATGGAGGTATATCAGGGGAGGCAGAGACCAATATAGTACCAGGGGACATCAGTAAGTACCGACTATATCTGTGGTGATATATGGGGGTATATCAGGGGAGACAGAGACCAATATAGTACCAGGGGACATCAGTAAGTACAGACTATATCTGTGGTGATATATGGGGGTATATCAGGGGAGACAGAGACCAATATAGTACCAGGGGACATCAGTAAGTACCGACTATATCTGTGGTGATATATGGGGGTATATCAGGGGAGACAGAGACCAATATAGTACCAGGGGACATCAGTAAGTATGGACTATATCTGTGGTGATATATGGGGGTATACCAGGGGAGACAGAGACCAATATAGTACCAGGGGACATCAGTAAGTACAGACTATATCTGTGGTGATATATGGGGGTATATCAGGGGAGACAGAGACCAATATAGTACCAGGGGACATCAGTAAGTAAGGACTATATCTGTGGTGATATATGGGGGTATATCAGGGGAGACAGAGACCAATATAGTACCAGGGGACATCAGTAAGTATGGACTATATCTGTGTTAGGGGTGTAACAGTACCATCACTTCGTGTTATGATATGTACCGTCAATTTTTCTAACGGTTCGGTATGTTTGGGTATGATTCAATATTCGCTAAGAGCAGCTTAAATACTTCAATTTTTAAATGACAATGATTTTGTTCAATTATGATGTGTCTATCAACTATTATAAATGAATTTTGACGATATGAATTCAATTAAAACGAGTGACACATGACGTTTGAACATAATTTGGAGGCTGTCAGATATTTTTGTTATCTGATTGTACCGAAAAGAAGTCTTGTATTGTGAACCGTGTGGCACTGAAATCCACTTTTTTTTGTGTACCGCAGTATACCATTCAGGGATGGGGTACTCGTACTTGTACTCAAGTATTATGAGTACAAGTACTGGTTTTCCAGTACTCACTTGTACTCAGTACTCAGCTGAAAAATCAGTACTTGTACTCGTACTTACTCGAGTACCATACCTTAAATACTCAGTACTCATGAGTATTCATGTCAGTACTCATGATTTTTTTTATCAATGAAGGTATATTTAATATTCATTATGATCATTCTTATAGTTGATTCAAAGATCTCTGTCACAACCGCGTAAACAAACATTCACCCCGGTTGATCATTACAGGTGTGTCAGGATTAAATTCTACCATCAATGATGCACTTAAATGATTAAAAATATAATGGTCCTATAGCGTTGTGGTTATATTTACTGCAATTAGCTATTCAGAGATGGAACATTATGGCGGTTTTGACAGACATCTTTGAATCGACAATAATTCTATCTTATCAAGTGAGATAAAGTGTCAATATTGCTGTTGAATAAACAGTTTTTCACACCTAATAGGTGATCTATTGTTATTGCATTCTCAATTATTGAGGGCACAATATAGAAAGGGTATAATTGATCAAGTATAATCAAGGTATTACCATTACAGCCCTTATCTGTGTACAACTATCACGCAAGGACGGTAGTTGAGCAAGTACCTCTATCCTATGAATAGAAGTTCTTTGGGTCCGATGTGTTTGTGACTTAAGCACTTAACCGGTAATTGAAAGAAACATGCAAACAAAATTTGATGTAATTTGAACTTAAAATGACAAAGTTATGCTGCGGGCAATAAATGCTGTAATAAAATCAATCAAAGGGAAATAATTCAAAAATCCCTCAAGGTACACTTATGGTTCTTGCCCACTACACTTCAAGTCACTGCAAGAAACATGCATGCCAAATTTGAAGTCATTTCAACTAACGATGACAAAGTTATGCTCCGGACAAGCAAAGCAGGATGCCACTGCGGCCTTCTACGAAAGTAAACCAGCATGTCCCCTGTTCAGGCGACACAACAATACATGTATTTGCAGCTCCTAAATGGTACATGTTTGCTTTAGAGTCTGTACCAGGGCTTTCACAAGGCCCCCAAAACAAAGAGTCAAAATGACTCCTGATACCAATTTTCAAGAGTCATTACAATTTTGTAAGAAAATTTGTATTATATATTATTTGACTCTTGAGCTTAAATTTTCAAGTCAAAATTGACACTTTTGTCAAAATGCAGTTTCGAGATTCAAATAAAAGCCCTGTTGCAGCACTATACAACGTATTATTATTATTATTATACCATATTTATATAGCCCTCTTTTGATGTATACACACGTTCAAAAGTGCTGTACTATCATGACTAATACATGGTTAAAACAGTATATAATGTACATAAAATATACAAGTAGGACCCACTAAACCCAGTAGGCGGGGGCTCTACTTAACCCAGTAGACGGGCCTCTACTTAACCCAGTAGACGGGGCCCTACTAAACCTAGTAGTAGGGATCTATTGAACACAGTAGACGGGGCTCTACTTAACCCAGTATGTCCTTGTCTTGCAGATGATGGTACTATGCCCACTATTTATATGTTACATATGGGAGAAACACACTATGTAAGCCTACGACCAAAGAACTGGAGGCAACAATTACAAGAAGGTATGTTTCAACAAGTATAGCATGCATTAGATCTGAGGGTCTATATTACCTTTCATTATGTTTTAACCACTGGACCACTGGTTAATTTCTCTTAGCAAGACACACATGCTCCACTCCACCATGGTGTTAAATGGTACCTGTGAGGGCAGTGTCTATTCCTGGGCACCGCAGATCGATGTTGGCTGCCACACCCACAAGAGAGAAATAGCCTCCCCAGGGAGACACAAGCGTAGGTTTCCATAGGTAGCCCAATTACCAGGGGAGTTAAAATGTCAAAGGGTGCTTGAGCGGCCTAACAGCTGAAAAGAGCCTAATAAAATTGGTAACTTTTAGCTTTTTTCTTTGAGTTTATATATATAGTTAAGCATTGAAATATTGGTATAAGCCTTAATAATTGATTTTACACTAACTGCACCGCTGCATCACTCTATGCATACCCTAACTGGACTATTGGTTATATTTTAAATACTTGTTATTTAATGTAAATAATTTTTGCTTTTACAGAGAACCACAAGTATCTAGAACTATGGAAACAGAGTGATTCCCGTATCAACGCACCGTTTGAGTTTATGATGTATCCTGTTACACATGTAGATTTTATTCTACAACATACAATCTCACTAGGTTACATTAGTAGCTTCCTGTCGGAAAATGTCGGTAACATGCCTGATCAAAATATGGAGTCAAATGAGATTAAAATATCCATGGTGGGTTCAGTAGTGTGTAAGATGTCTCCGACATGTTCTAACCCAACACAGAGCATAGACCTCGATGCTAGTCTCATCTTTCCTGTCGATAGAGAAAGAGAAGTTGTTGTTCATTATTTGATCAAGTTTAAGATTCTTGTCAACACGGGTGTGCATAGGAGAGGGGGCGCAGAAACTGGACCGGGCGTGCATAGGAGTGGGGCTACAGAAACTGGACCGGGCGTGCACAGGAGTGGGGCTACAGAAACTGGACCGGGCGTGCACAGGAGTGGGGCTACAGAAACTGGACCGTTTGATCTCTACGTGGAGAACACAGATTCTAGCCTATTGCTGGTTCGATTAGTTCCTGTGGTACCGGTGAATTGGGAGGCACAAACTATTCCATCAGGGCCAGGGGGATCGGTTTGTTTAAAAGTCATAAACTTACCAAACTCAGTACATGAAGAACACCACTCTGAAGACTGTATTTTAAAATACCAAGAACTTGCTGCGTTTCAATGCAAGTGGCCTGAACGTGCTGATGAATGGTTGGTAAGGGAACGACCCAGTGACTTTCCTCCGAGGACTATAGTACATTCCATCGAAACTAACGGATGCCACATTATTCCAGTGATATCCCTGCAGACAGAGAATGATGTCATAGACTGTGTAGTGACGCAGGATATGATCCTCAGACAAGACACGTGGTGTTATACATTCGCTGAAGCCGAGAAAGAAATATGTCGAGCTTTGCTTGATGACCAGAGATACTGCTATCTTATGTTCAAGACATGTTTAGATACGATTTGCAAAACGTCACCAATACCCACCTCCTTAATGAAGAGTGTGTTCTATTACGCGTGCGAGCATATCGAAGGGCTTGACTGGAAACACGAACCAGGACGTTGTATTCTAATCATGTTGGATAAACTCATTCAAGGTCTGGAAGGGAAGTATATTCCACACTATTTCATTTCACAGGAAAACTTGATTCGGGCTATTCCAGAAACCTCCCTAGCGGTATGGATACGTGGACTAGAGTATATGCGCTTCGATCCAATCACTATGCTTTACTTTACCTTCGATGCTATTGGATTGACTTCCACAGAAGTTGGTGGAATGTTTGATGAAGTGATTGACGACTTATTGAAGTTTGGCCGACATAAAAGCTTACAGCGATCCTTCAAGGAATCATTAGTTCCTGCAGCAGGACGTATGGTCCAATCACTGATCTACCTTGGTGACTTCCTGTCGGCTATGGCTATTGTTGAGAACCTGACCGATCAGTGGAATGAAGTATCAAGTAGAGAAATATCGCTGATATGTACAATACGGACAGTTACATCGAACATGGCTCTAGGTTTCAGCTGGTGTTTAGCGTTCATGTTTGACATAAAACTCAAAACAAACACAACCAAGGAGATATGTGCTTCCATGGACTGTGTCAATGTTTCTGATATTTTTGGACCAGAAATCGTAGAGGAATTACCCAACACTGTAGTACCCTTCTCATACAGCATTGCTAACGGTGACTTAATATTTCCCACGGTTTGTTCCAAAGTTATCGAACAAACTGGAAATATGAACTTACTGGCCAAGTCTCTGCGTTACTATTTGGGAGTGTACAGTAGTGTGGCAGGAAATAACCTTATTATAGAAACCCAGCAATGCTATAAATGTCCATGCGGTGAATGCGGGAAAATAAAACAGTGCCTATCATTAGTGAAACTGTATGTGAAGTTATTGGATGCCTATGTAGACATCAATCAAGTTGAGTCATTTCGAGAGGTAATGCCACTGTTTATAAATATCGTAGAGGCCGCGGGTGATATGCGCAGTTATTCGTATTTAGCTTACGCTTGGGAAAAGCTAGGCGAGAAACAAATGGCGTTAGAATGCAGACAAGGTCGAAGTTCACCCTTATCAAACATGGAACAGAGTTTAAATTCTCTGTTCAATATGTTGGGTGTAAAATAAACTGATGCTTGAATATTTAAACACATACTGTAAAATCATTAATTTTTATGGTGGCTTAAATTTTGTGAATTTCGTGGGTCACCTTCAACCACCAAATCAAATCCCAGCTAACAATTCTTTTGACTATTTTATTTCATTCCTGAAATGCAAAATCTACAAATTAACATCCCATTGTAATGGTCATTACAAAAACCACGAAATTTCGTCCCATCAAAATTAAATGATTTTACAGAAACAGAATTACAAAGTTTTACTGTTTTAAGATCATGTACTTAATTGTCGACAGTGTCAGTGAGTACTTTATCTTTAGTGGCTCACTATTTATTAATTTTTATTGTTATGTAGTTACTGTATTAACAAGTAATTAAGAATTGCAAGTAATACAGGGGCCTTATTCACCAACGTTGTAAGTCTAAAAAATAGACTTTGACTTTACACCGTCAAATGTTCCATTCGCTCTTATGTTGTTATAAATGTATCGATTTTGAAATAAATTGGTATAAATGTTCAGTGGGTAACAACCAAAAGTCCGATAAAATTTCACATGGTTAAATCTTATTTCAAAGAAATGGCAGTGATTATGAATAATGACAATCTAAAGTCTAAGTCTGAGTTTTAGACTTACAACGTTGGTGAATAAGGCCCGAAATTACAACCTATACTTACACTTTGCACTCAGATATTGAAATTCCTTCATTTGAAGTTAAAAGCAACATTTTTTGAGAACGAGAAGTTGTAGTTATGTTAAATAGTTGCTAAATATTATCAGTTGCTAATTTCCAATTGAAATTTAGTATATTTGTAGGCTATAAGTGTAATTTATCAGCCTGAGTGCAGAGTGTGGTACTCAGATGCAGCATTAAAATTTTTATATCATGAATAGTACATAATCGCATAGATAATGTATCGGTATTGTATTGGTAATGTAATTGTAATGTATTGGTTGTGATTTCGGGCCCAGGGCACTGTTTTATCAAAGCATTTACGCTAGCGTAAACCTAAGATTTCCTAAAATATTGCGTACGTCGATAATATTTGCGTAAATGCGTTTTACAAAGATATTTTAGTTCACATTCTGTCGTAAGTTTTAGCTTATTTCTACGCCAAGGCTGGGCAACCCTAAATGGCAAATATGAACGTAAGTGAAGAGTTTTTAACATGCACTGAAGATTTTTGGCCGTCGCATGTTATTCTAGACCATCTTTTGTTGTTTTAGACCGTCATTTGTTGTGAAAGGCGTGATAAATCATCATATCTAGACGCATATTTATTCATTCTGGTACCCGTTAGATTTGTTATATTGTGTTCCGAATTACGTTCAATCTTCAATATTTTTTGCGTAAATGTATGCAAGTACTTGCGATCGTTAAGTAAAACACACGAGTTTGCGTAAGGTAGATATCTATGTGTAAATATACGCGACATTTACGCATTGTTAGTTAAACAGTGCCCTGGAGTCTCCTACCATGGTTTTCAATGTTTCTGTTGCCATGGTAACCACAATTTTTGTCCGAATAAAATGTTTAATAATTGTGCATAATCTCCTTATTCGTATCTATCCACATACCAAGTTTTATAAACCTAGCTTGAAAACTCTTAGAGTTATGGCAGGATCCAGATTTCATGACGGACAGACGGCAAACCTATAGTCTACGACGGTTGAAAACCGGTAGGGGCTAATAATACAGTACATCGTCTTGAGAGTGTCCTTCTATAGTGCAACAACCTCTCTATAACAATACCTTCAACATGTCCCCCAGATTATACATGTATTTACTACATCGTTTACATGGTATTTATGAATCTTAAACCTTGCATAAGGCTGAAAGGAATTCATATGTGTTAGTTTTGATACAATAAAGTGTGTTGAGTTAGATGAGCAGTCGTCACTTTTATGGACAGTTATAGTGCGCCCAGGATATTGTGAAAAGCAGGGAAATGTGGAATGAGTTACGGAGGTCGATTACTCGAGTGTGCACGATTTATCAGTGTTATTTTAGTACAGAATTTACCGATTTTATTACAGTAGGCGGCTAATTCATACAAAACACAAGACATCCATTAAGTATACACCACAATTTATTAACTCACAAGACAAAACAACTAGTGTGTGTAGATTGAAACCAATGTAAGATAAAATGTTAATAAACAACCAAAACTAACTCACTATCATAGTGAGGAGATATTAAACTGACTCTCAACTTTATGCATGAATATGTTACCAGGTCAGGTTTTTTATGTTACTTTATCACATAAATAACGTGATATTCCATGATATAACAAATGACGGAACAATTTTCTCCAACACGTGTGACGTCACCAGCTTTTGTTTGTATTACACCTTTAGCATATTTATAACAATTCCTGCTAGGAAAAGATGCAACTGAAGTTAAATAAAGAGAAATCGGCTGTTAATTTACTAGTATACTAATTGAATGTAAGAGGACCAAATTAATATCTACACACTATACATGAAGCTAGCAAATTACCGTGATTAATGGCATTCATGTTCTATGATGTATGAATAATGTAGATACCGGTAAGTATAAGTATGTGTTTCACACTCGAGAAGTTCCACACACATACACCTGGCCGATAAAATAAAATGTATTTCACACTTTATTTTAGACATGATAAGTTTCACACTTTACCAACTAGTCAAAATCTGTGTGTTTCACACATGAGAAACATTTGGCCGTTAAAATAAGATGTATCTCACACTTTATTCTAGTCAAGAGAAGATTCACACTTCACAAACTAGTCAAGATCTGTGAGTTTCACACATGAGAAACATTTGGCCGTTAAAATAAAGTGTATTTCACACTTTATTCTAGACATGATAAGTTTCACATTTTACCAACTAGACAAGATCTGTGTGTTTCACACTCGAGAAGAATTTCACACTTGAGACGTGTTTCATACTCGAGAAGATTCACACATGAGAAACATCTGGCTGTTAAAATAAGATGTATCTCACACATTATTCTAGTCAAGAGAAGATTCACACTTCACAAACTAGTCAAGATCTGTGAGTTTCACACATGAGAAACATTTGGCCGTTAAAATAAGACGTGTTTCACACTTTATTCTAGACACGATAAGTTTCACACTTTACCAACTAGACAATATGAGTTGCACACTTAATATGAATAAAATTTACAATCTGGAGTTTTCGATCTCTCGAAAGATTAACATACAAATGTACATAATTTATACAAATACCCCCAATGTTAGCTACATTTAGTATACAAGTGAAAACAAGACCAAGAATAGTGGCTCATTGTGCCTTTAATTCATTGTGTTTGTGACTACAAAGTATCTATATCTTTGGCTTAGAATGAGAAGGCCATAAGTGCCAATTACAATCTTATAAGACTAATGCATAATTGAAATCTACATCATAAGTCGCTTCGTATGAGCCTATTTTCATGAAAAACTTGTCATGTTGAGCAAACTGAAGATGAAACAGCCTTTTTTTTACCATAAGTTAAGAGTGATTGTCAGACAGTTTTTCTTGTTTTCTCAAAATATTGATTTTGTAGTTACACCCTTCTCATTACATGCCAGCGATAAGTATATTACACCAAAATACAGAATACTATAAGTAAGTGTCCGCATGATTTTACCATATGTATTTACCATTTTAACGCAGTTATCACCAGTTCAAATGAATATAGTGAGCATGGATTACCTCCCTTCTAAAGTGCTATGAAGCACTATTCTTAAGAGTCACAAATGATCTTAAAGCTTATGAATGACTCTTTACTCTATAATAGTCTATAAGTTTAAGAATTTAAAATTATAATTTTTCAACAAAAAAATTGTTGATGGACAAGCAATATGGGACATGATTGGATGTATCTATGGAGTAGAGGTTGAATATTTGATGAATTCACAACAATTAAGTACAAATCATAAATAAAATTTGTACATACATTTAAGTGTATTAAAAGAAAAGAAGAAAATTACAAACAATGCATTAAAAAACTAACAAAACCAACATAAAATAGGGTACCATATCTTGAGGTACCAAGTATTAATGAACATATTTTGACACATATTCCATATATTCGAGGCATATGCATTAAATGCATCAATCAGATTTGCATGCATATTGCGTAAACACCAGTTGATCACCCATTAACCTATATGGTGATAGTGCACACATTATCTATAGGTAAATAGATTTAGACAGTCACTGGAGTAAACATCATCTAAAACTGGTCCCAAATATTAATTACAACTGATACAAAATATCTAAAATCGAACCCTCATATACTTGCAATTGACAACCAAAATGCTTTACATATTTGCTAATTAAGATTGCCAATTCTAATGCATTACAAAATGGGAAATTCTTGTCCCACGAAAATTAAGTATATGATCAATAAATTGAATCATGGTGATGTACATATGAACTGATAATTCTTGTTCTTAGTTTCACAATATAAAGACAAAGTAAAAACATGATTGTTAAGTTAACTTGTAACAGTGGGAATTACTAATACTTAGTTCACCATTTTTGCAAAAAATATATAGAAGACAACAAATAACATACAAAACTTGATAAAACATTTAAAACCTAATCCTTAACCCAGTTGGTAAACTGTAGCTGAACCCCAGTAGTTAAAATCGAGAACTCGGTGTAAAACTATGGTAACTACCAATCTATATAGGCATATACCACAGTTTTGCACTAAGCCCTTGTATATGGCGTGTTCAGTTAAATGAATGTCACATTTACTAAATGTTCCGTTAACTTGATGCCACTTTCATTAAATGTCCCATTCACGGCTGACTACAGAATGGCGTGTTTATTAAATGTTAAATTTACCTAAATGGCTTGTTAGCTGACTGTCAAGTAAATAAATGTCATATTTACTAAATGTCCCATTAAATTAATGTCACTTTCTTTAACTACATCACTTTGTCCCATTCACGGCTGACTACAGAATGGCTTGTTAATTAGATTTTAAAATTAACTAAATGGCTTGATAGGTGACTGTCAAGTTAACTAAATGGCTTGTTTAGTTACACGAAAGTCACATTCACTAAATGTTCCGTCAACTTGATGTCATATTCATTCACTTTCTTTAAATGTCACATTCACTACAGAATGGCTTGTTAATTAAATTTTAAAATTAACCAAATGGCTTGTTCAGTTAAACGAATGTCACATTTACTAAATGTTCTGTTAACTTGATGTCATTACATCACTTTCACTACATGTCCCATTCACGACCTACTCCTACTTCGACTATCGCTAGAACTTCTCTTCCTTCTTCGTGGAGAAGATGAGCTCTTTCTACGACGTGGCGAGGAGGAACTTTTCCTACGACGTGGCGGTGACGAACTAGCGCTGGAGTCGCTGCTACTGGGCGAACGTTTACGTCTCCGTGGTGACGGTGAACTACTGGCTGACGAGGAACTGCTGCTATCTCTATACAAATACAAGACAACAACAGGTAAGAAATCATGAAATTTATAAATACAAGTTCTTCAGATTAGTGTGAAAAATGTTGGAAAATATTTCAAAAGACTAACTTTTAGATTTACTCACTTAGTGCAACTTTTTTTACCACTGCCATATGGCACAAATAGGTAGCACTGTTTAGCCAGATTGAATGCCTTTCTCAACAATTTGTTCAGTTCATAAGGCAGTAAGTACACCTAACCAGTATACTGCTTTCTCGTGGAGTCGAGCCCCTTAGGGATAAAAGCCTTGCATGATCACTTTCTACTTTTTACTCCTTAACAAATTTTATTTTTACTGACTGAGAAATTATTCATGAAATCAAAACAGTTTTGCCATTAAAAAGTTTTCCTTGTAAAATATTTGCTATAAACCAAGTACCAGTCAAAAGCCAACGCCATTCTGAAACTTTCTCATCGACTCGAGCCCTCTGATTGGTCAGTCTGTATTTAACCCAAAGACTGAAAACTCTTCACAAAACACAGTTGTGACGTAAAGTTAAATCATCTTAGATGATAATTTCCGACTTTAATCAATGTGAACGAGCCTGTTGACAAAAAAATCGTCAACAACAGAACCCCATGGTAACTAGCTGAGGCGTTGATTCTTACCAAAATGGATTTCCATGGTTGGTTGTTATTAGTGATCACAGAACAATTACAAGTTGTTTTCATTCACATTTGTTTTGCGGTTGTGACAGAAATAAGACTTGCAGCATATTTTATCATGTTTTGGATAATAACCATCTCCGCATGTGTGCATATTTGACCAAAACAATTGGGGCTCGAGTCCATGAGAAGGATCGAGTCGATGAGAATCAAGTATACTACCTTACCCTTCTGAAAGGAACCAGCATTTTTTCCGCTGGTGGGAAGTAGCTAAACATGTAGTCAGCAAAAATAAACATGAATAATGTCCTAAATACCTGCGTTTTCTTTTAACCGGACTTCTGCTCTTTTTCTTTTCTCGACCACCCCTACTCCTGAAACATATCAAATTATTGCCATGGTTACAATTTACTGTAAAATCATTTAATTTTGATGGGATGAAATTTCGTAGTTATGGTATAAAAGACCATTCCGATTGTACCTCTATATGTGGATTTTGCATTTCAAGTAATAAATTTTTGTTTGATGGGATTCGATTTCTTGGTTAAAGACTTTGTATTTGACTATTTCTGTTTACAACTTTACAGTCAACTGTTTATTAAGGTTGTAAAACTGTACAAGTTTGAAGAAATTCCGCCCAACCGTTTTTAGGAGTTCAACACACAAGACTTGTGTTACATACGGACGGACAGCACCAATATATGCCTCCCACACTTATATATATGTTAGGGGACACACACACAAGGGATAGAGCAAGAACTACCCCAATCATTAAAATTATTTTCACACCCTAGCACACATGATTACCCCTGACCCTTTCTTCAGGAACAGATCCCTAACATGGTCATTACAGTATTAAAGTAACCCCTTATACCCTTATACTGCTGCAAAATACTCAAAAACAGACATAAGTGTTGGGTCACTAACCTTGATCTAGACCTCGAGTACCTCCTTCTAGGAGATCGTGATCTCGGTGACCTTGATCGTCTTCTTGGCGACCTTGACCTTCGTCTCCTGGGCGACCTTGAGCGTCGTCGCGGAGGAATCGGAGAATACCTTCTAGGGGACCTAGAATCAGAGGATGACCTTTTCCTCGTTCTTCTAGGAGATCGTGACCTTTTTGCCCTTGACCTTGAAGAAGGTGACCTCCGTCTTCTAGGTGAAGGTGACCTTCGTTTCTTCGGTGAAGGCGACCTTCTTCTTGTTCTCTTTGGTGACGGAGAACTTCTCCTTGGTCTAGGTTCTGGAGATCGCCGTCTGTTTGAACTACGATCCCGAGATTTTGACCTTGATTTTGACCTTTGTCTCGATGACTTGGATGACCTTCTTTCCTTCGACAGTGAAGAGTCCGAATCTTTGGTATTTTTAGTGCTGGATTCGCCGGGAGGTTTTGTGTCTGCAGGTATAGGAATGTCTGCATTAATAACTTTAGGTAAGATGGACATGGGCTTCACTACTCCAACTTGACTTTTGGTTGGCGTTCCGCTTGTTTCAAACACACTGGATAAAGATTTCTCTCTGCTAGAAGATTTTAATAAGGTTGAAGACGATACTGGAGAAACGACCTCAGTAGGTAAAGGAGGTTTGATGTCACTGGGAGGCGGGGGAGGTTTCACGTCACTGGGAGGCGGGTGGCGGCAAGGGAGGAGCTGATTCTAACGGCATCGGAGGTTGCAGTGATGGTATCGGAGGTTGCAGTGTTGAGACATCTGGTTTTGTGGGTGAGTCAGGGTTGTAACTATCTACAACAGGGGCTGTAACTTCTTCTGTTGACTCTCTCTTTTTAGCAGGCTCAGAACTATCCCATCTCCCACGTTTCTTTCTGAAAATGTAAGACATTTGTTTAGCATGGACAATTTGACCTGATCCTGAGCATGGAAAATTTGACCTGATCCTGAGCTTTAAATATATAATTTTCCACAAGCAAATTGTGCAATATCAGTATTTTAAGATTTGTGTTGATATAACACATGGGAGCGTCTTCATAATAGTCCCCGCTTGTGAAAACATAGAAATATAGGCAATATATCTGCTGCTAAATTATGCTAATAGAAGGTTGAGGATAGTGTCAAATTATCTGGACTATACTGGCATATACGGTACATCTGCAGTGAGTTCATTAATAAAAACGCTCGCCAACGTTCGCGAACAATACGTGAGTTAGGGTTAATGAACGATAAGTTCGCCATGAACATGTTAGCCAATCGCGAACGACCTTTACACATAGCTTGCCAAGCAAACAAAGATGGCGGATAGATAAATATTTGATTTAATTTATTATAATCTTAGCGATTTAAACATTAATTGTAGTTTGTATGTGTTTTAAATTTGTGATACAGAGTGGATACCAAAGCTGAATAAATAGAACACGAAAGAAGTATAACTGAGTTCCTAATTTTCAATCTACGGCTGAAAATCTAATAGAACAAGTTAGGCCATTAAATCGTCTATCTCCGCCATCTTGAAATTGTTTGCGGCGAACGATTATAATCGTTCAATAAGTAGTTCGCGTGACAAACTAATTCTCGCGGCGAACGTTTTCGTTAATGAACGTAAGGCTGATCATCCACGAGAATATATTTGTTAAAGTCCCGATCCTTCATAGTTGTATTTGATTACAACATGTTGTAAAAAAGTTATTGAATAAATATTGTTTAAACTTAAGTCAACATACTGCCAAGTTACAACAATTTATGAAACATCAACATGCAAACAAATGAAAATATACCTAGCAAGTTCAGGCCCAGTGATTATAACATTTCTCATTCTCATACTCCATGCTCCAACTTCTTCAATGATCTAATTAAGAAAATGAACCCCAAATCAAATGTTTCCATTCAGTAATAAAGAAATTTTGTAACTATGAAATGCTCCAATTGGAGTACAGAGTATGAGTTTGAGCATAAAGTACGTTCTCCAATGTTTATAATCACCGGGCCTGATGCAGTTCTCACGGCCAAAAGTTGGGATTATGTAAAATGCCAAGTTGCCACAATTTGTGAAACATAAAAATGCAAACAATTGAAAACATACCTAGCTAGTTCTGACGCAGCCTCTACCACTTCAGCAATTTTAGGTAATGGAGGTGTTTTTAGAGAAGTAGACGATCGACTGGTGTCATCCATATCAACGGCAACCTGAAATATATATCATTTGTTGTTAATTTATGCATATCTATCAAGTACTCCTATTAAAGTGGAGTTACTCCTATTTTTGTGATAATTTCTAATTTTCCAAGTTCACCTTGTTTTGAACAAAGGAACATTTGATTCATTTTCACGGCAACCTGAAATATATATATCATTTGTTGTTAATTTATGCATAGCTATTAAGTACTCCTATTAATTTAAAAGTGGAGTTACTCCTATTTTTGTGATAATTTCTAATTTTCCAAGTTCACCTACCTTTCAGCAAAGGTACATTTGATTCATTTTATGATCTTCTGTCCCATATTGAAAACCACTAGAATTAATACCTTCCTTGTTTATGCATGTAAATCCCTTTTAAATCATATTTAAGTGCATCTTGTGACATGTTTTGCTTCAGCACTCCCATTTATGATTTAACTAGCTTGGAAGGTATAAATAATGCGTAAGAACAAAATGGATTATCAAGTGTTTAACTAAGGTATCCTGTATTGGCTCTGACCCCAATCTCACAAAGAATTAGAGCTTATGTTCAGATTCAAGCTCAATTCAATTGTTGATAGTATTTGTCAAGTTAAGCAATTTTGTAGCAACCAGTTCCACATAAATACTGTAAATCATTTAATTTTGTTGGGACAAAATTTCGTGGTTTTGGTAAAAAGACCATTTTGATGTGACATTAAGTCGTGGGTTTTGCATTTCAGGCAATAAATACAAGGTCAAAATTATTGTTTGGTGGGAATAAATTTCATGGTAGAAGATATCCATGAAATTTAATACCCGACGAAAATTAATGATTTTACAGTTAATCATTTATACACATATCGATGGCTTAGAATGAGAAGGTCATACGACCTTTTAAGAAAAATGCATATTAGCCTATTTTCATGAAAATCAAAAATTGTCATGTTGACCAAAATGAAGTTTTCAAAACGTGTTTTCCAATAGGTAAAGAGTAAATTACAGACAGTTTTCTCAATATATCGATTTGGTAGTTACGACCTTCTGGTTCTAAGCCAGCGATATGTACATAATTCCATTCAACTTACACTGAGTTTGACCACAGGACTTTGATCATCTTTGTCAATATCTTCAGGATCTGGGGGTGGCTGCCATTTTATTCTCTCCTAAATAATATACATGTAGTAACACTTAGTAAACATTAGAAATATCTTTCATGTCATTGAGGGGTATGATAAAGCATTCAGACTCTTATTTATAACCTTTTTTAAGGCAAGTTGTTATAATAGCTTTTTTGTGTCTACAATCAACCGAGCCAAATTCAAAATCAGGAAAATCATATATAGTCAACAATATTTGCCAAAAAAGATACCAATAACCATTTTGTTTCTATATTTAACTCAGGATTTATTAAGAAAATCCTTCAAAATAGATTAAAATTGTAAAATTCATAATCTTATATTCAAAATAGATTAAAATTACCATAACTTCGCTATTTCTTAAGATGTTTTCATCAAATAACTTTTATTTTGGTCAGAAATCATGCTCTTTCAGAATCTGTAAATCCTGATTTTTCCGGAAAATTGACACCTCTGTGAAGAAAATCCTTAAGAACAGATCAAGTTTACCATAAATTTGCTATTTCTTGCGATATTATCATCAAATAACTTTTATTTTGATCACGGGTCATCGCACTTTCAGCTGAGTTAATTCTGGAATTCTGGATTTTAAATCATGAAAATTGACATCCCTGCTGTAAATAATCTAGCTCGAGACCTTAACACTTACTTCAATTTTCTTCTTTTCTGTTTCTTTTCTTTGTTCTTCTGTTTCTACACCACTTCTTCCAGCCGACCTTGAACGTGACCTTGAACTTGCTGAACTTCTAGATGACCTTGAGCTGTCACTACTCACTGACCTTGACCTTTTGGACTTATTTCTCTTCTCGATGACCTTGATAGGTCGAGCCGTCACATTTGGATCATCCAGATGATACTGTATTTTATCCGGAAGTACGTCAGATTTCGTATCCATCTTTGGAGGTGAAGTAATCACGGCTATATGAAATAAATACGAAAAATACAAAAATATTTGTTTATTCGTGGGGCACAAATAGCGCATCCTCACATCAATCTTTGAATCTAGTAATAATAAATCCCCGGATCATAATAACGTTTGTAGAATAATCATTCTTTAAATACCTAGGTACGGAGCAGTTTTAAAGTTTCAGCATGGTTTTTGTCCTGTAAACATATAGACAAAATCAATGTTTTTGATGCTATAATGTCTAAAGGTCCAGCAATATTCCTAGAGGCAGTACAACAATAAACTACAAACATTGTGTAATTTACTGTAATCAAGGAAATTATTTCATGCGATTTAATTTCGCAGAGTTTGCGAGAGCTAGCAATACGTGAAATTAAGTAGCCGCAAAGTATTTTCGACATGTGAAACTAAAAAATGCAAACATTTGTAGTCGCAAATATGCCCATCGGCAAAACGCGAAACTTAGTATTCGCAAAAATAAATTGGTTTACAGTAAATAAACTACATAATAAGATACTCAATGCAAACAACTGTAAATACTCAGCCATAAGTCGTACAAAAACAGTCCCGAAAAATTTTTAAAAGTCACCCCACGACTTATGGAAGAGTTTACTACATTCCTCCCTATTTTGTTGGAAAATCACTTCATTCCTCCCGACTTTTTCTGAAAATGGCCACATCCCCCTGACTTTATCTTGAAATGACCACATTCCCACCAACTTTGTCTGAAAATTACTACCCTCCTGCCAATTTTGTCTGAAAATGACCACATTTCTACCAACTTTGACACTGGGCACATGATTTCAGCTTTCACAAAAATTGCAAACTATACATGCGACCTATGAAAGGGTTTAGACAAAAAACTTGATTTTTCATTCAAAAGTCCCCCTGCGACTTATGGCAGCATACGACTTATGACTGAGTATTTACGGTATTGATAGATGTATAATAGAAGACTGACCAGAGATATCGGCTATTGGCGATGTTGTTACTTGAAGTATCTCAGGATCACCGCCACCAACCATAGCGCCACCTAGGTACGGAGCAACAGGGGGAATAATTGCACTACCACTGAAATATAAATGAATTATGCCGAGCATAGCCTTTATTTGCATTATTTCTACTGAAACATGACAGGCATATATATGTACCTCCATCCGGATTTGAACCCGGGTCGCCAGATTAGACGGCAAGCGCACAAACCACTGAGCTACGGAGGCACCACTGAAATATAGCGTTTTATAGTTATTGTAATTAACTCTAAGCCTGAGCAGAGAGCCTGTGAGATCTACAATTCTTAAACTTGTCACAAAACAAACTATTAAGCCTGTCAAAGGTTCCCGAAATAACTTGTGTTTTATAGACTCCTTAAAGAAATGTTGATCTCCTAGAAACCCCACCACCGATCCTGATTCCTATATTTCTTGAGTAAAATTCTTGGAAAATTGTGAACACAAATGTGAACAGGTTATAGACCTCAACACAGTGCCAAGTTAATCATGCCTTATTGTGACACGACAAAAAGCCGAAGACAAAGCATTCATCTATATAGACACTGGACAACTTATTGATCAAATTTGACTAGAAGTTTACCAAAATGCTATTTTTCTATCAAAATATCTAATAAAAAATCTAAGCATTTTCCACTGAATCATTTAAAACATTATCTAATGCCAAAACAATGTTGCAATTCAACACTAAGTACAGCCTGGCGAATTTGACTTGAACATGACCGGAATTCCAGATTTATCCGGAAAATTGACAAACCTGTATAATGACCGGAATTCCAGATTTATCCGGAAAATTGACAACCCTGTATAATGACCGGAATTCCAGATTTATCCGGAAAATTGACAAACCTGTATAATGACCGGAATTCCAGATTTATCCGGAAAATTGACAAACCTGTATAATGACCGGAATTCCAGATTTATCCGGAAAATTGACAACCCTGTATAATACATGGTACATTTTCCCTATAAGAAACTTACAGTTTTTGTTGTTCATTTTCAGGATTCTTATGTTTCCATGGTTTCTGACCAGGTTTCCAATGTGTAGGAGGAGGACTCTCAGACTTTATTCTCGCCATTCTGAAATAATACAAGATTGAGTCGGTGAATGCTATATGTAGGCCTTCTCAAAGCTAAGTCAATCAGGGGCCATAAAATGTAAAATATTAGATAGTGATATAAAGGCATGGCTTTGACAATGTAAGGCGTTTATGAAGGTAAACAAGAATGTCTAATTGAAAACAGGGCCTTGATGAACATTGAAATTTTTTGAAAACATTATCAAAAGGGTGGAGGAACGGACAGACAAGCCAATTGCTATATGCCTACTGCATCAGTAAATGTCAGGGCAAAAAGCACCGTGCATAAAGCAAATCACTGAATGGCAAATCTTTTAAGATAAGGGAGGTAATAATAAAGTTACTGTAAAGTCATTAATTTTTGTGGGTGATTAAATTTTCATGGAATTCGTTGTTCACCTTCAACCACGAAATCAAATCCCATTGAACTAATTTTGACCCTTGTATTATTACCTTAAATGCAAATCCAAGAATTAACATGCTATCGAAAAAAATTGACCAAAACCAAAACAATTTGTCTCATTGAAATTAAATGATTTTACAGTATCGTGAAAAATAATACACTGTAAAATTATTCAATTTTGTTGGGTAAAAAATACCATTACGATGGGACGTTAATTTGTGGATTTTGCATTTCAATTAATAAACATTAATCAAAATTTTTGTTCGATGGGATTAAATTTCGTGATAGAAGATGAACCACGAAATGTATTCAGTATATATGCTAACCTTGCTGCCTCTTCTAGTTTCTTCCTATCAATGCCTCGATCTCTACGTGTATCACTACGTCTACGTCGATCTCGTGAAGTTGATCTTGACCTGTAACGACCCCGTGACCTTGATCTCGAAGATTCGCTTGATGATCTTCTTTTAAAGCCGTACTTGGCAGAAATTGTTTCCCTAAATAATAATTTTACTGCTAAGTACTTTTAGCTTGACATTTTCATCATTTATGCCTAGGTCCCACTGAGCATTATTTGCCTCAGTGATGTACTCCCGATTTAAATAAATGAGCTTCGGCAGTCATCAGGAACAGATATTTCACACAAATGTTCTATTGACTTCCTCGAAGCTTTCTGCATTCCAAGATGATCTTTTTTCCTAGTACCTTCCTGTGTTAATTTATAAAATCGGAACGACGTCGCCGAGGCAAAAATGCTCAGTAGGACCTAGGCTTTAGATTTGCAATCCAGGAATTAATAGCACATAATAACATAGACATATATAGTTGGCATATTTGAGAGTGCAGAGTGTATTGGCTGTATTCTGGGCCCTAGTAAGTCTTAGTCTAACTTCTGACATAAAGATTTACAAGGTTTTCATTTGACTCTTGGAACTGCGTTTTGACTCTTGAATTTGACATTAGTGCCAATTTTGACTCTTGGAAATTTAATCACAAGAGTAAAATTTACTATACTCAAATTTTCTTGCGATGTTTTGATGACTCTTGAATATTGAGAGTCAGGGGTCATTTTGACTCTTCACTTTTGGAGGCTAGTCAAAGCCCTGATTTAAAAGATTTTCTGGTTATAAAAGTATTTTTAGTTTCTGTGAATTAGATTTGCAAAGAAGTAGAAGATTAAGACAGAAAACTAGAAATGTGTCCATCGACATGGGTGCCCCCATTGGTGTATATAGTAAAAGTAACAAAGGGCCATAACTCTGGTAAAAATTGTCGCAGCAAAATGTACTTGCTCTACAGTCAACTAAACATCAAGGTTGTTATTCTGTGAAAGTTTGAAGAAATTCCGCCATAATGGTTAGTGAGGAGTTCAACACACAAGATTAGCTTTACATATGGACAGCGCCAATGTTATATGCTCCCCACTTATAAATAAGTGAGGGGGACACAACAATAGCTTACATTGATTTATTTACTTTCAAAATATCCAAAAAATCTGTTTAATGTGTTTTTCGTTTAGTAGCATACCTTTTTCTTCTTGGTGACCTTGACCTTCGATCCCTTGATCTACTTCTAGAACTACTCAATGATTTCCTTCTACGACTTTCTTTACCGCGGCCAGTGGGTGATCCTTTACCGCGGCCAGGGGACGATCCTTTACCGCGGCCAGGGGACGATCCTTTACCGCGACCAGGGGGCGATCCTTTATCACGTCCTTTAGGTGATCTTCGTGATCTGTCAGGTGACTTGGATTTGGCTTTTTTCGTTCTTTCAGGCGACGATGACTGACGACGTTTTGCCGGAGATTTCGATTTAACTGGTCGTTTCCTGGGAGGGGACTCCGGCGACCTTTTTCTTTGTTTAATGGGTGGTGACCTTGACTTTTTTCTGACCTTGCTAGAGACCTTCCGGTCAGGTGATGCTGATGATGAGTTATCTCGACGTTTTCTATCAACCACATTCCTAGATTCCGACGATGTTTTCTTTTTTGTAACAGTGATCTTCCTCTCATATTGACTTTCCTCGGAGTCCGACCCCGCTTGTCTTCCATCCTCTGGCCCCTCATTGGAACTGGAACCAGATTGTCCTCGCTTCCGTTTATCCTTCTCTTCCTGTCGGAGTCTCCGGGCCCGGGATGCCAGAGCTTCACGTCGTAGCTTCTCCGTCTCAGACTCGGCATTCTCACTGTCATCGACGTCATGTTTCCCGTTACTCTGTGATTCGTGTATCTCTCCTTCTTCCGACGTCGAGTCATGACGCGATCTGACATCTCGTACTGGTGATAAACGTTCACCGTCGGACAGACGTCGTCGAATCCTGTCCCTCAGATCAGGCGGTGCATTGTTAGAGTCGTTCCTCTTTCTCTGCCTGACCTCATCTTCAGAATCTTCGGTACTATCCCTCCTGCCTCGTACAGGTCTGTAAAATATGAAAATAACCAATGACCTCTTAAAAGTAAAACTCATCTGGGTTCTCAATAACAGCAGGCTGCAGGCCAAATTGACTGCTTAAAAAACATTATAGACTGGCTGAAAATGTGAAATTTGTACACAATTTGAAGAAAATAGCTGCATTAAGGACCTTATCAAGCCTGTTGGTAAAGCATTTCGGTTTGCTAGGTAAAAACGGGTCTATACAAAGATAGAATTGACTCATTTTAAGACAGTTGGTGAAGAAATCCAACAACTTATAATCAAACATGTTCTGAAGCTTGAAGTTTCAGGGGTGAAACTAATTCAAGGGACACAAGGCTTCGAAACAATCAAGTTTTTGGGTGAAGTTTTGAGAAGCAAAAGTTTTAAAGGACAAACATGGAAACTTACTTCTTTTCCTTTTTACTTTCCCTCCTTCGATCTGATTCGCCATCACTGTAACAGAAAGTATAAACTGTGAAATCCTTAATTTTCATGGGGAACAAAATTTCATGGATTTCGTGGTTCACATTCAACCACAAAATCAAATCTCATCAAACAATAATTTTGACCAGTGTACTTATAACAAGAAATGCGAAACCCACTAATCAACTTTCCATCGAAATAGGTCTTTTTTTACTTAAATCACGAAATTTCAAATTTTTTATGATTTTACAATAATGTGTAATAGAGAGATACAACTTCAACTTGCTTAGCTCAGCCGGAAGAGCACGGAAAGTGACGTGATTTCTTATCTTGGGGTTGTGGGTTTGAAACCCCGGATGACCAACTAAATGTTTGTAACATAATCACTCTAATTACTTGATATTTGGACCCATCAGTCTCCTACAGTACAGGTTAAAGCTTGGCAGAATAACTTTTTATACATGACTTTTGACCTACTGACCTAAAAATCAATAGGGGTTATCTACTGTTGCCTGCCAACCTCGTTGTTAAGTTTGACAATCCTAGGGCAAAGCGTTCTTGACTTATTGAACAGAAACCAATTTGTTTAAAAAATGTGGTAAATGACACAGTGACCCTGACCTTTGACCTACTGACCTCAAAATCAATAGGGGTTATCTACTGTTGCCTGCCATGTACAGTTTGGGCAAAGTGTTCTTGAGTTATTGAACGGAAACCATTTGGTCTACCGACCGACCTACAGACATGAGCAAAGCAATATACTCCCTCATCGGACATCAAAGATCGAGGTATGATAAATATTCAAACTCACCTTTCACTGTTACTCCTTTGCCGGCCTCGTTGAAATCTATCTCTTAGATCTGGCTGGTTCCTTCTATCACGGTTCCTATCTTCACGATTCCTACCTTCGCGGTTCCTATCTTCGCGGTTCCTATCTTCGTTGTTCCTATCCCACGACCGGTCCTGGTTCCTATCATCGCGGTTCCTATCTCGCCAGCTGAGCCTCTCTCTCCCCTCACCACGGGAACCGTCATCCTGGGACCGTTGATCATGCTGGTTGCGATCCATTCGGTTGCCACGGTTCCAACGTCCTTGATTATCTTGGTTCTCGTTGTTAGGGCCGCCATGTTGTAATCTGTTCTGTTCCTTTCTCCAATGTGGAGGTGTGGCACTTCTCTCCCGACTCCAACTCCGATGAAATCTCTGGAAAAAGTTATATAAATTATGACATCAGAAATATTTACACCAAATTAGTACATGTTAACATATAAAGTGCCTAAGATTTTTGTTACTCTCGAAGAATTCAAGTGATCAAGAAAACCGTTTGTTTCCACAAGTTTTCCCTGACTTCTGAAACATTACAGAAACATTACTTGATAAACAAGTAATTAGGAATTACAAGCAATACTGAAGTCCCCTACCTTGTTTTCAGGTTGTCAATGTTACGGCTGCCATGGTAACCACAATTTTTGTCCGAAACAAAAAATAAATAGACGTGCATAATGTCCTTATTGGTCCCTATCTACATACCAAGTTTCTTAAACCTAGCTTGAAAACTATTTGAGTTATGGCAGGATCCAGATTTTCTTGACTGATTGACGGACATACTGACGGAGAGCAAACCTTTAGTCACCTCTGGTAGAAAACCGTTAGGGGACAAATAACAAATAAATATGATAAATGGACATACTATTGTGCCTCGTCCTTTGATCTTTCCACCACTAGCACTGTAACGTATCTTTGATCGTACATTCTGCCTCGGTGGCGGATCATTCACCGGTCTAAAAATATAAACAATACAAAAGTATACAACATTGTGTGAACCCATTACGCATGTTCTTGATATAACCTTCCCAATGAATGGCTTTATATGGCAGGGGTTCTAGTGAGGCATATTGTCCAATACTGGAAACAAGTCACAAGTCTGCTGTGGGTACTATTTTTCTACCTCCCAACATTTTAAAAATGCTTCAAAAATTGATTGATTGTTAAAATTTAGATTAAGGAACTTCGAATTACCATAAATTTGTCAATTATTTGATATTTTTCATCAAATAACTTTTATTTTGTGCAGAAAAGGATAGTCTTTAAATGCAGCAAATCAGAATTGTATGACCCCTGCTTCTACCATCAGCAGATTCTTATTTAAATCAAAGTCACCAATGATAAAGATATATATGAGCAGCATAAGAATAATTGATACACATTAAATCTAAGGGAAACAACTCCATTATTAACTAATGTGTGTCAGGTTTCAGAAAAAACTGCCCAGACTACAAACAATAGACCTAATGCTTTGTTTCTATGTATAACTCAAGCTTGTATTTCAGAAAGCAGATTTATCTAGCTATTTCTTGACCATATCATGGGATATTTATATCACGCCGCCTTTATCATGACCAAAAATCATAGCTCTTGATAGGTCATCCCGAATTCTGGATAAATCTGAACTATTGTCACCCTTGTACAGGGATCGGCACAGATCAAAATTTTAGGAAGAAGTGACTTCTCCGTCTAGAGCAAATAGGGAGAAGTTTTCAGACACAGGGAGAAGTGAGGAGACATCTATTGATTACTATTCACATTGGTCGGGATATCCGTGCTTGTTACAGTCAGGAGTATGTATAATATCAATCCCGCCGATCACAGATTGTAACGGTTAAATAATTCATAGTAAATCATCAATGAAATACCGGATTATCTCCCTGCGTTAAACTGTCCATATGCATGTAATTTCAATATATAGTAACGAACAAATGTCTTTTAATAGGTGATTAAAATTATGAAATTCAGATTGAGAGTAGGAAGTCATTGTAGTGCTGTGTATTTTTTTACCAAAATCTGATTAAAAAAAACACAATTTTTTTCAATCCCAAACTAGCTATATAAAGTTCTCACCTATCCGGGTCCTCTCTCCTGTCTCTAGATAGGAAAGCGTTAGATGGTACACTAGGTATATCTTCAGGACGTATATTACCGTACACTGTACTAGATTCCTCCTCCTTTTTCTCTCCCTCTTCATCTTCCGAACTACATCAAACAGAAACATAATATAGATATCATGCTGTAAAACTATATAATTTTGTGAGCGCGAAATTTTGCAGATTTGTTATTTTCGATTAAGTCTATATGTTCTCTGAAACCAACTTTTCATGCTTTAATGGCACTGAAGTTTAATAGCATAATTTTTTCGAAACATAACAATTTTTGTGAATTATCGCAAAAGTTATTCACACACCATGTAAGTTATGCATAAATTACATTTCATTTAAATTGTATTTTGTCTTATTTTGAAAAGTTTTTGTAATTAACTACATTGTAACAAAACATATAGATCCATTATTTAGAAGCACATCAGTGATCGTCTAGGTTTGGGCCTATTAGGACAAACTGTTGTTTTCGCGAGATCATACAGGACTACAATCTCAAGACTTATTTTAAGCCCGAACAATGCCATGATTGTTATTTAAATATTACACATTTGTTTCATAGAATTCGACCAAGCGTTTAAAAGTTATGGAGCCGACACAATTGGACAGACACACACAGACAGACGGACGGCCATTTCCCTTTGTGGCCGATGATTAATTTAAGGCATTTATTAACAAATCTATTCAATACCTTGATTGTTTATGTTTCTTCTTTTTCTTTTCTTTCTTCTTCTTTTTAGATTTCTTTTTATCTTTTTTCTTTTTCTTCTTTTTCTTCTTTTCATGTTCTGAGCTCGAAGATTCAGAATCTGAACTTGATGCACTCGACTCTTCTTCTACTTCAGATTCTTCAACCTTTTTCTTTTTCTTGGCTGTTAATTTAACAGAAGAAAATAAATCATTTTTGCCCTTATTTTTATAATGAAATGTTTTAAAACATTACAATATTTTGACTGATGATGGTAATAAAGCATAACATGAACAAAATGACTTCAGCCCGCCACAATTCAAATCGCACACCTACATAAACCTACCTTTAGCTTTGAGCTGTAAGACAAGTAAGATGTGACCACAGGCTGAGCTCGTCTTATGGCTATGTGAGTCTTATGGCCAAGCATATACAGTATATGACCTACCTTTAGCTTTGAGCTGTAAGACAAGTTCCCCACAGTTAGATATAACCACGGGTTATGCTGGACTTACGGCTGTGTGCGACTAATGGCTGCATGTGACTTATGGTCGAACATATACGGTATATGACATACCTTTAGCTTTGAGCTGTAAGACGAGTTCTCCACAGTTAGATATAACCACAGGCTGTGCTGGACGATTCTTCTTGTCTGTATGGAGGTTCTCTACTTGCATCACAATATCTTGTCCACTGATCACATGTCCAAATACAACATGTTTACTGTAAATATACAACATGTAACTTGTTACAAACAAACCAGAGTTTCTTCTCCCTATTTTGGGAACATAGCCCATGGCTTCGGGATTGGAAATTTTAGTGGCATTTGGACCAAATTAGGACAAGTACAAATTTAATAACTAAACATTCATGACCAAATACAGCATGTTTCCTGTAAGGTCAATCATAATCTTATAATCTTAATGTAAGTTAACAGTATAGATGCTCAACTACAGATGAGGATTAAAATATATGTGTTTAAAGAAACACTGCATTCGGTAAATGGAAAATCAAATGAAAATACAGGACAGACTCAGTCGTACAAACAAACAAGATTCAAACTAAATTTAAAGAAACAAGCAGGGTTTAGAAACAGAAAAATGGGTTCAACTTACCCATCTAAATGTGGTGCAGGTTTTGTAGTTCTGTTATATCATCAGTTATATGAAATATACAAACATGAGAAATATGTCATTAATGACATTGCCTTCCAACTAACAACAAACATAAAAGTGAAACATGCTGGCGATTTGGTAATCTCCATGAAGCAAATTTTGATCATCAGGGGTGTCAAATTTAAAATTGCGAAAATCAAATGTGGTCAACCATTTTTGACAAACAAGAGGCCTTCAACCACATTGTTTCCATATTTGAAGCAGTTTCTATTAAGAAATTCTTTCAAATCAGATTCAATTGACCATTTGACCATAACTTTGCCAATTCTGAAGATATGTTCATCAAGTAATTTTTTTTTTGGTCAGAAATCATGTCAATCCGGAATAGTCCAAAAAATTGATACCCCTGGATCATTTACATAAAGCTACCAGGATGGTTTGAAGATCAAACATAAAAGTAAGAGAAATACAGATGTATTCAATTTTTCATCAAAATCTTTAACAACAATCTGATAGGTTTTACACCAGTTTTTATAACAGCAAAGCAATTATAACAATTATTTTAAATACAATAAGCAATCATAACATCAGAACATGTAGCAATTCAGACAATCACAAAAAAAATTTATAATCATCATTTCGTCTACATTTTATGGTCGGAGTTGGTTTCCATGGCAACCTGAAATGTTTACCTGTCCATGATCTCCGTCGTCTATACACCTTCTCTGTATGTAAGTATAAAATGATAACAAAATGACAACACTAGTCAAGGAGCAAGAAATGTTTAAAGAAAATAGTTCAATGAAAATATGGCACTTTAACAATATGATTACCTAACTAACCAGCTTTACATTAGCCAGGGGTTGACACTATTTTTTGTCACTAGTCCAATAGTTAAGAAGCATTAAATTTGTGAAGAAAACAGTAACTGGTCTTTTTCGTGATTTTCACTGGTCTTCAAGATTTTCGCTGGCCCCGGGCCAGGGGACCAGTGTTAGTGTCGAGCCCTGTTAACTACCATTGAATACCCCCTTATACTGCCCTGACACAGTCAATTGATAATTTTGTAGAACATACCGGTACATGCCCACATGGCAGCCTTATAGTCAATAATGATAAAAGTCATGGTGACCTTGACCTTTGACCTACTGACATTGAAATTAATAAAGATTGACTACTGATCGCAATGAGCCTCCCTTTTAAGTGTGAAGATAGAACCTAGGGCCAGTTATTGTCAACCTATTGATCAGAAAACATTTGTTCTATTTATTTATGTCGAAGGTCACAGCTACTTTGACCTTTGACCTACTTACCTTAAAATGAACAGGGGTCGTCTACTGTGATGACCAACCTTTATGTATAAGTCTGATGACCCTAGGGTTAAGCATGTTTGATTATTGACCAGAAAGCGTAAGTTCACTAACTGCTGACATGAACAAAGCAATTTATCAACTCATCAAAGATTGGAGATGGGACAAAATAAAAAGAATTAAAAGGTACAGACTCAATGAAAATTGACCCAATCCTAACTTGCTGCTGCTTGTTGCTGATATTTGCAACTAGATTTGGTGTTAATGAGTCATGTGACATTATTTTAAAAGCTGACAACTGTTTAAAGTGGTAAAATTTTATCGACAGACAGACCAACGGTGTGACTCCAATATAGCCCCAGTACACTTCAAATCTGAGGGTCTTAATTTCCACTCTTAGCAATCCGGATAGGTCATCACCCCTGAAACCTGACATCTGTGTTGTTGACACTGATAGCTCCCTATGTACAATGACTTTTCAAAAGTACAAAAGAGAAACTGAATAGGAAGAAAAATATAATATGGGAACCTATTTTCGGAAATGTATTAATTATATAATTGAGCCATTCACTGAATAAATTATGTTTGAAATAAAATCAACTGGAGTTATAACAATTACTGAAATACAGCTGCAGTTCTGCATTCGCAAAAAAAATGAAAAGAAAATCCAATATGGCCGACTGGAGGCCATCTAAAATGTGATTGAAAAAATGTGTAGACATTCATGGTTGGTTAAATTTGAAAATCCTCGAATATTTCAGATACCATGCCAGTGTTTGTCATACAAACCTCTAAACTGCTTTGTCCATTTGTCGTGAAAACTGTCATATTTTTACAGGCAATGAAAAGACAGGACATTTCTTTTTCTTGTAAGAGAAGAGCTAGTGGGGATGGAGTGAGAAATGTTCTATGTACAGTATACTTACATAAAGAACTGTGATCCGTTTGTATCCTTACCCCTATTTGCCATAGACAGCAAATATTCCCTACCATGCTTTTCATTAAAGTTCTCATCTAGAAACAAAAACCATACAAAATTGAAATACATAAAAAAATATAAAAACTTTTTTAATTAGCATTTCGGCAAGATGAACCTTCCTAGATCTGAAAAATGACAATTGTTTAAAATGGTTTATCATGGGGTGCAGTTTATGTCGATTTTGTGGATAAATGTGGCAGTGAAATTGATATTTAATCAATCTTGAAAGATGTAACAAGCAGTTTGCCCTTGATTTTATTTATACACAAAGTTATGAAGGCATGAAATTCAATATACTAACAACAAGAGGGCCATGATGGCCCAATATCACTCACCTGATTATAAACCCTGCACAATTTTCACCCAAAGGAATAATTTGAACTTCTTGGTAGAAAACCACAAGATGATGCTACATACCAATCATCAAAACTCTAGGCAGTGTAGTTTTAGGCAAGAAGATATTAATATGTTTTCCCTATATAAGTCTATGTAAAACGGTGACCCCCAAGTGGGGCCAATTTTGACCCCAGGGGCATAATTTGAAAAATCTTGGTAGAGGACCACTAGATGATGCTACATACCAAATATCAAAGCTCTATGCAGTGTAGTTTTAGACAAGAAGATTTTTATATGTTTTCCCTATATAAGTCTATGTAAAACGGTGACCCCCGGGGCTGGACCAATTTTGACCCCAGGGGCATAATTTGCACAATCGTGGTAGGGGACCACTAGATGATGCTACATACCAAATATCAAAGCTCTTAGGCATTGTAGTTTTAGACAAGAAGATTTTTATATGTTTTCCCTATATAAGTCTAAGTAAAATGGTGACCCCCAGGGTGGGGCCAATTTTGACCCGAGGGGAATAATTTGAACAATCTTTGAAGAGGACCTCTAGCTGAGTCTACATACCAAATATGAAAGCCCTGGCCCAAGCAATTTCGGAGAAGAAGATTTTTTAAGGTTTTCTCTATATAACTCTATGTAAAACTAAGGGCCCCCGGAGCGGGGCCAATTTTGACCCCAGGGGCATAATTTGAACAATCTTTGTAGAGGACCTCTAGCTGAGTCTACATACCAAATATGAAAGCCCTGGGCCAAGCGGTTTCGGAGAAGAAGATTTTTAAAGGTTTCCCCTATATAACTCTATGTAAAACTAAGGGCCCCCGGGGCGGGGCCAATTTTGACCCCAGGGACATAATTTGAACAATCTTTGTAGAGGACCTCTAGCTGAGTCTACATACCAAATATGAAAGCCCTGGGCCAAGCAATTTCGGAGAAGAAGATTTTTAAAGGTTTCCCCTATATAACTCTATGTAAAACTAAGGGCCCCGGGGCGGGGCCATTTTTGACCCCAGGGACATAATTTGAACAATCTTTGTAAAGGACCTCTAGCTGAGTCTACATACCAAATATAAAAGCCCTGGGCCAAGCGGTTTCGGAGAAGAAGATTTTTTAAGGTTTCCCCTATATAACTCTATGTAAAACTAAGGGCCCCCGGGGCGGGGCCAATTTTGACCCAAGGGACATAATTTTAACAATCTTTGTAGAGGACCCCAAGGTGATGCGACATACCAAATATGAAAGCTCTAGGCCTTACGGTTTCAGAGAAGAAAATTTTTGAAGTTTCCATTTTGAAAATCTATTTTTAGCCTGTGTGACCTAGTTATGCGACAGACTGGAATTTTTTTAACAACTTTGGTAGAGGTCCACCCAAGGAACATTCCTATTAAGTTTTATCAAATTTGGCCAAGCGGTTTAGGAGGAGAAGTCGTTTGAAGAAATTGTTGACGGACGCACGACGGACGACGGACATCTCGGTATGACAAAACCTCACCATGACCACATTGTGGTCAGGTGAGCTAAAAATAAACACTTTCACACAATCACAGTATTTTCAAGTACACAACCTTACTTTATTACATTGGCATGACCAAAATTTCAGATAAATTTTTTAAATATTTTTGGTCTTCAAATACCATTTTTCATCATGCTTCGTAAACTTTACAAATCAGTACTTGAACAATTGTTCTAGTTTTATACCTTAAGTGTTGGCTATTTGTAACACTTTCATCTAAGGAAAATACAAATAGAGTTAAATATTCAGACAAATATCAGCTGAGAAGTATCATGAACATATCTCTGCACCATGTACATGTGTTTGCATAGTCGAAAACATAAATAAACTCACCAGGAAACTGCCCTCCATATATAGATTCACCCCCTGTTCCATCTCCTACAAACACAAAATACATCATATATAAACATTGTTTTCCTTTAGGCTAAACTTGCAAATCAAAAGCATAAAACAAAGTTAATTTTCCTTGGCGATCAATACAAAACCCCTTAATACAGTGAACTTAAACATTAATAAGCAACTAACACATTAAGAAATACATAATATTGAAGAGTTACAAATGAAACCACAATCAAACATTTTCAAGCCATAAAATTAGTAATTACACTAATAAGTAATAACTGCACAAAACTGTAACCTACCTTTAGTGAAATCACCACCCTGGATCATAAAATCTTTGACAATACGATGAAAGGGGGCGCCACGATAATGAAGCGGCAGTTCACTCTTTTCACTCACACCCTTTTCACCTGCAAATAAAATTTAATATACAAACAAATATCAAACATTTGATAAAACAATTGGCATAAACAAGACTGCGTTCAATAAACGCTTATGCCCCCGTGGAAGCCATGTCCATAAAAAGCTAAGTCAATCAGGGACCATTATTCAGTTAAAATGTTTGATAGTGTTACATGGCTTTGAACTATAAGGGGCTTATGATGGTAAACGAATATGCCACATTTGAAAGCAGTGCCTTGGTCAACTTCATGTGTGATCTGGTGATACAGGTGTTATGGTTCTTTGTCACTGCACTTCTCCAAGTTGACAGCTATTCATATACCAAGTTTCAAGTCAATATTTTAAATACTTTTGAAGATACGCTCCGGACAAACAATTATCATGAAAATACTGAAGGGGAGATAATTCAAAATGTAAGACAGACAGAGTTATGGTTCTTGGTCCCTGCACTTCTACAAGCTACCATATATTTATATATCAAGTTTTAAGGCAATATCTTAAACACTTTTGAAGATACACTCCGGTCAAAATTTGATTCTGAAAATACTAAAGGGGAGATAATTCAAAATTTAAGACAGACAGAGTTATGGTTCTTGGTCATTGCACTTTTCCAAGTTGCCATCTATTTATATTCCAAGTTTCAAGTCAATATGTTAAATAGTTTTGAAGATATACTAAGAGCAAAATTTGACTATAAAAAATCACTAAAGGGGAGATAATTCAAGATTTAAGACAGACAGAGTTATGGTTCTTTGTCAATGCACTTCTCCAAGTTGCCATCTATTTATATTTCAAGTTTTAAGTCAATATGTTAAAAAGTCTTGAAGATACGCTCCAGACAAAATTTTATTGTGAAAATACTAAAGGGGAGATAAGTCTAAGTCCAAAATTAGGTCAAGGTGAAGGTCAAAATGGAGTCAGGCGATACAGGTGTGTGACGAGTGGTCATATACAACATCCATGCAAGTATGAAAGCTTTGTAGCAAGCCATATTAATGCTAGAAGAAACGGTCAATTTGGGTTAACCAAGAATTTGGCCTTTCAATAAGTCTAAGTCCAAAATTAGGTCAAGGTGAAGGTCAAAATGGAGTTAGGTGATACAGGCGCGTGGAGAGTGTTCATATACAACATCCATGCAAGTTTGAAAGCTTTGAAGCAAGCCATATTAATGCTAGAAGAAACGGTCAATTTGGGTTAACCAGGACGGACGAACGGACGGACGGACGGACGGACAGGTGCATTACTATATGCCTCCCGATCTATCGATACGGGGGCATAAAAACAATCATCAAATTAACTACACTAAACAGCTTCCTGACATATCTAATCTACCTTATCTATCTGTGGTTGCTGAGAATTATTCATTAGGAAAAGTAGTAACTTACGCAGAGATTATGTAACAAGAGGGCCATGATGGCCCTATATCGCTCACCTGATTATAAATGAAGCCCTGCACAATTTAGACTAACAAAGGTAGAGCGTAAATATAGAAACTGGTGACCCCCGGGGCGGGGTCAATTTTGACCTCAGGGGCATTATTTGAACAATCTTGGTAGGGGACCACTAGATGATGCTACATACCATATATCAAAGCTCTAGGCATTGTAGTTATAGAGAAGAAGATTTTTATATGTTTTCCCTATATAAGTCTATGTAAAACGGTGACCACCGGGGCGGGGCCAATTTTGACCTCAGGGGCATAATATGAACAATCTTTGTAGGGGACCACTAGATGATGCTACATACCAAATATCAAAGCTCTAGGCATTGTAGTTTTAGAGAAGAAGATTTTTATATGTTTTCCCTATATAAGTCTATGTAAAACGGTAACCCCCGGGGCGGGGCCAATTTTGACCTCAGGGGCATAATATGAACAATCTTGGTAGGGGACCACTAGATGATGCTACATACCAAATATCAAAGCTCTAGGCATTGTAGTTTTAGAGTAGAAGATTTTTATATGTTTTCCCTATATAAGTCTATGTAAAACGGTGACCCCCGGGGCGGGGCCAATTTTGACCCCAGGGGCATAATTTGAACAATCTTGGAAGGGGACCACTAGATGATGCTACATATCAAATATCAAAGCTCTAGGCATTGTAGTTTTAGAGAAGTAGATTTTTATATGTTTTCCCTATATAAGTCTATGTAAAACGGTGAACCCCGGGGCGGGGCCAATTGTGACCCCAGGGGTATAATTTGAACAATCTTGGTAGGGGACCACTAGATGATGCTACATACCAAATATCAAAGCTGTAGGCATTGTAGTTTTAGAGAAGAAGATTTTTATATGTTTTCCCTATATAAGTCTATGTAAAACGGTGACCCCCGGGCCGGGGCCAATTTTGACCCCAGGGCCATAATTTGAGCAATCTTGGTAGGGGACCACTAGATGATGCTACATACCAAATATCAAAGCTGTAGGCATTGTAGTTTTAGAGGAGAAGATTTTTATATGTTTTCCCTATATATAAGTCTATGTAAAACGGTGACCCCCGGGGCGGGGCCAATTTTGACCCCAGAGCCATAATTTGAACAATCTTGGTAGGGGACCACTAGATGATGCTACATACTAATATCAAAGCTCTAGGCATTGTAGTTTTAGAGAAGAAGATTTTCATATGTTTTCCCTATATAAGTCTATGTAAAACGATTAGTAAGGTTGCATAAGACTATAATTACAGCTTAATAATTGTTTAATAGTTTGTAAACATACAATCACTGTAAACGATGATAACCCTTATATCCACATTCTGCATTTAATTTAAATTAAAGCCTCAAAGCTGCTAACAAGTACACATTTCGTAGTTCTACAACTAAAATATAGTAAGAGAGACAACTCTTACATGATCACAACCAGTATAATTACAGAGTACACTCCCTTTGATAAAATGAAAAACAAGGTTTTTCTATTACTTGACCTAGTAGCCTAATTTTTGACCTCAGATGACCCAATATCGAACTTGACCTAGATTTTGTTAAGATAATCATTGTGACCAAGTTTCATAAAGATTAGGCCAAAATTGTGACCGCTAGAGAGGACACAACCCAATTGTTGACGGACAGACGGACGGACGGACGGACGACGGACGAAGAGTGATCACAAAAGCTCACTCTGTCACTTTGTGACAGGTGAGCTAAAAAGTAGTAAGGGAAACTATTCTTTTTTGCTGATTCTGACAAGTAGTAACTTATGAAGGAATTTTCTGTCGCATTAGGGTCATTGTCGACCAACAACGAGAACCATGAAAGTGCAACTTATTTCTGTATGAATTTCTCATTTTCAGCCAGCCCAAAATGATTTTTAAGCTGTCAAAAACCCAGCAAGGCAAGAACGAAGACAAGCAAACGAAAGGAAGCATACCTGTACATAGTGCTCGGAAGTTTTCACATGTTACAGGTGTGATGTCTGAGAACAGTTCAAATACGATACGACCGACTGAAATAAAAACATGTAATTAAGTAACAGTGGCTGATATCAGGGTTTTGTAATAATAATATAATTATTTTACAGTGAATTGTGCAATTTGATAACAGCAGGGAAAAAACAATTCATTTGATCAAGACCCTTTCCCTAATAACATCTTCAATACATATGATAATAGACTTGTCATATTGTCAACTAGTTTTTGGAAACTTATCAAATTATACACAGTATGGACTATGTAGATAAATCTATTCAACCATGTGTTTCAGGTTATAGAAAAATAATTTTTTAAAATGGGTGATCCACGTCAGAAGATTTGAAAAGTAGTAAATGGGGTAAGACAGGGGCTTAGCTAGGACCTTAGCAATGTGTAGGCCCGTAATAAAGATGAAAGAAGTAGGGGGGGGTAGGGGGTCGGGGGTATGCTCCCCCAGATTTTCTTTATTCCTTGAAAGGTACTGGTGCGTTTTGACGTATATTTAGTAGATTAAATTTCAAGTTAAACTTAAAAAAATAATCTCGAAATGATGTGTAGGCCCGGGCCTAATAGCCTAATGGCCTAGCGGCAGCTACGCTACTGTAAGACTAAGAGCATCTCATTTAAAACAATTTTTCCAAACACAATACAAAGTAGCCAGTTAATGATAATCAATTACTAGTTACTACTATACTCACGGGTTTGGCCTTCAATATCCACATCAAAAAAGCATCTTGTTCTGTGTGCTGGAGTGGCCATCTTCACTGAAGCCTAAAGTATCAAATTTTAGCTATTACACAATCTTGCATAAAGAATGCTTACACATTACATAAATGCTGTGTCTATAAGTCAAAATCCCCACAGCCAGAAGTGTGTTTAATATTATTAGTATTGGGGAAAAATGTTCACGAACATTCGTAAAGTCATAACTTTTTTATGTCTAGGTTGATGCTCAGAATCCTGGTGAATGTTTCCCATGAAATCCGTGCTCCATAAAACGGGTCTGTTTCGGGGCCCAAAGTGATGGAATTCCAAATTTGCAGTTAGATTAAATAAATTTGGAGTAGTGCTTATCAAAGTGCATGTTCAGTTTGAGTATTAAAGATTGTGGTGATAAAAATATTGCATAATGAAAACGGGATTCAAAAACAATTAATAGGTTGGAATAATTACTAGGGCAGGCGTATCATTCCTGATCGTCAAGGTGACTACTATGATGTGTTGTCCAAAATAATGGCATCAATTGATGTAGGATATTTGTAGGATGATTTTTAGGTAATTTTACCTAAATGACAATGTTGAATTCAAGTAAGCACAGATTTTATGAGAAGGCACAAAATTATGAGACAGAGGTATATGTCTCAGTAGCGCTTTCACACCGCTTTGTTTAGGCAATAGACCTCTGATTGGTTAATAAGGACAACTACAAGACAAGTGAAGTCAATGTCAAATTGCAACAACTTTTTTAGGACGAAATGTTACATGGACAGCCTTCATCACAATCAGGCCATACATTCCCGAGTGCAGGGCCTCCGCTACCGTTCGCCAATTTAGCCATTTGCTAAAGATTTGCTAA
This sequence comes from Spisula subtruncata, assembly GCA_963678985.1. Lineage (NCBI taxonomy): Eukaryota > Metazoa > Mollusca > Bivalvia > Venerida > Mactridae > Spisula > Spisula subtruncata. The sequence goes on from OY787668.1 coordinate 2,006,479, forward strand.
ATTGGCTAATAAATTGGCTAAAACTTTTGTAAATTGGCGAAAACATTGGCTAAAATGTATATTTCCTCGCAGAAATCGTATTTTCTTTACTAAATATCAATGGTATAAGCGACACAGACCGGTTTGTAAATTGTTTACACGCGCGTCGGATGTTAATTGGAAACTCGATAACCAGTGCCCTTTCATCAATAAAAGAAAGTGTGTCCTGTATTGACCCCCAAATTATGTAATCAAAGTCTCAATAAAGATAGATCGGACGTGTCATAAACTTTCAACTAACAGTCAAACTGGAGAATTTCTAGTTATCTTCTTACACACTAGCGGTCATAAAATCATTAATTGCCCCGAGCTATACCAACCTTTATAAGCAAACCTTTAATCCAATTAAATCCAAACTATTTATGTAACAGTCTGAAACACATCTTAATTGACCCATTTATCATCGTGGTTTTAAACTTTAGAAGGGTAAACAAAAGAGCAGACGAGTCTGGAGAGTTGCCCAGTTGGTCACGGCCGTAATTATACACATTTCTACGGAATGAGTTGAGGATATAAAATATGCTTAATAGCTATCAATAGACATATTTTAAATGGTTATTGCCTTTTAAACAATAATTAGAGGTAAATTTATGACTAAAAATAAACCAGTTTATGTCCAAAGCAATTTATTATTTTAGGCACTTGAGTGGTATCCGGATAAAATCAGATTCGGACAATAAAACAACAAATACTCAAAAGTTTTTTTCCTTCAATTATTATTTTTATCAAAATAACATAATTATGAGTTTTAAAACATTGTTTATCACAGGGATTTCCCTGATGCAGGTTTTCCGCGTCCCTGACGCAACTTTGTGGCTTGGGACCCTCATTTTTGCACTACTGTGCATCCTTGGGACACCCAATAGGATCCCTCGAGGCTCGAATTGACATGTTTATTTCAGCTAGAACATTTTTCTTTCTGCTGTTTATTGCACTAAGTCTTGTGGTGCATTGAGCAATCTGCATTTGCTGTTTTATTCATTTAAAAATGTGATACTCACTAATAATGAGCTTGAAATGCTTTACTGTATATTGAAGGGACCCCAAAAATTTCTCAGGGACTCCCTAAATATTAATTTTAAGGGTCCTGCAACCCTCGTATGTAAAATCCTAGGGAAAACCCTGTTATCATAGTTAGACACCTAGGAATTTTAATCTAAAAGTAAACTAGGACTCTGATGAATTCTGGAAATTTTTGGCTTTTTGGCTTTAAGTGGCTAAAGGTTGGCTACAAGAAAAAAATAGCCAGTGGAGGCCCTGCGAGTGCATAGTTTATTTTATTTTTATTAAGCACAAGTCACAACTAAGTGACACTGACTTTAGGTTGATTTGGTATTTCTAAAACAGACTGTCAGACAACCTCACTGTCTTTCGAGTATGTATTTGTTTATTGTCTTGCAAGAGAGTGTCGCGGAAACATATGACAAATAAAGGTTTTCAGCAACACGCATGTAATGGATGATGCAACGTATCGTCATCTTATGCATTTGAAAGAAAAAAAAACAAAATATGGAATTATCCATGTTAAGCATTCAGTAATAAGCTTGCAATGGAGTTAATGATTAAATTTTAGAAACTTTACCGGTGTTTTCGTTTCCCGATGGATATCGCCATTGGACCATTCCATGCGAAATAGTGGGGGAAGTTTTTGAAGATGTAAATAAAATATTCTACTTCAAATGTTGTGATGCATAATACAACTAACAAAAATAAAAAAATAAAATATTATCTGCTTTTAGTCGAACTGTAAAAATTGAATGTTACTTCGCTACTGCCTTTATTTACAATTTACCAAATTAACTCCACCCCTATAAATAAAGTACACTGACCCACTCAGACTCTCTAAACCCTTAAAAATCCGGGGAAGTATATAGGGTGTATATTATTTTCATAAACTATGATGTATTTTTTTTTAATTTAATATTTATTAGTTTTATCGCCATTGTTAATTAAACTGAGCAAAATGTGAATTATACTCTTTTTTTAGTCTCTACGACATGACCGGTGTCCGTTCAACTTTATTCTCGGACAAAGCATCCATACCTCAACAAACAGAAAGTAAAACACGTTATTTCACATTGAAACAAAACATGAAACAAGAAAAGAAGACAACTTTCCCTGAATTGACTGAAAATGAAAAGAAACTATTTGAGGCTGTCACCAAAGGTATATTAAAGTTTGATTTCGAGTCAATAAAGTTATAAATCATTGTTGAAATTTTGACCACTGCCACTGGACTCTGGAGTGGCACTGTTGTTTTTGTTGACTCACAGTTCTGAGTTCATGTATAAATTATACTTGCGAAACTAGAATTAATGATACTTGTTTTATTTTTCCGATTCTTCAGATTAAATGATGAGTTTCGGATGTGTTATTTGTCTTGTTGTAAATTCTCAAGTAGAGAATAGACAGATAGAGTTGTCATTTGATGATTAGTACATTTTCTGGAATATTCCATGCATCGTTGCGATGGGTAACATCACTCAGTAATGAGGTTTCAAGAGTGATTAATAAAAGGTGAAAAAACTTGTTTCAAAATCGATTTTAAATAGATTAGTATACTTCTGCAAAACAAAAAAAAACTATTTAACTCATTCTAATTAATTTCTGTAATAGATACAGTACTAGTTTTTGATCAAAACTGTCCTCTTACAACGGTTATAGGATAGTTTTGTAAGGACTAACAAGAAATTGTCCAAGGCAAAATAGTTTGAAGCTTAAATTGACCAATCATTTTCTGAGAAAATGTCTCACAAAAGTGTACATTTACAGAAATAATGTACACTTTATGAATAGATTCAGTGGGAATGACGGAGTATAAATAAAAGTACAATCATTCAATGGTACCTCTCTTGAGTGACATTCTTCGGAGACCAGAAAAGTGTTTATTGTAGAGAGGGAGTCACTGTGGAATGTATATTTAACCGGCTGCAGCTTAAAACAGGACTAACCTTTCTAAAAATCATACACATACGCACATATACAACGTACATACATGTACATAAGATATTTGAAGATTCATGTTTATTCGCGGCCTGATAATGATATTAATCAATTTCACTAAAAGTACAAATTCTAGCAACCTTTAGTAGCCGAACCGCAAAGCACCATTTTTCTCAAATTTGACAACATTTTATTTGCTTGATAGAGTAAACGCGTAACCGCTTAGTATTTACATTTAAGTCTAAAATAAAGTATTTCTCACCTAAGACTGGTAAAAAATGTTTAACAGACCATCGTTGAATGAAAACAACCGAATTAGCTGCCGTAAATATCCAACTGGACCAATCATGCCTGTTAGTTGTGTCATATGTGTAGCTGTAAGTGGTGAAAAACAGCAAAGTATTGGCTTTCTCAATGATGATTGGCATACCGTTTACACATTATGTCGAACTTTATGTAATTAAACAATCAACATTTAACAATTACCGACCAAGAGAGGTAAATCATAGTGTTGGTGCGACTTTCAGAGTGTTGTTTGTCGTTGTAGAGAGGTGTCGTTCCTGGGAGGGAATGTAACGTTCTAATTGCATGGGAGCAATTTTGAATGTCGTTTAAAGGAGGGAGTCGCTGCTGAGAGGTGTCGTTACGAGAGGGAACACTGTATTAATACATCTGTGATTAGCCAATTTGCCAGACAATTCTGGGTTAATTATGCGCTGATGAATAAGAATGGTATTCACATTAATTTGTGCTTATCCTTTTCCTTTTCCTGGATTCATCATAGAATGTGTGTAATTTGTAACTCAACAAAACTGAACATAGGGTCTTACAAATATTAAAAGTTCATTAATAAATGTCTGTTTAAACAAAGACCGAAAATAAAATGTATTTTAGGTCTTTGGTTTAAGATGAAGTTTAGCTGCCTACGTTTGTTTCAGGAGATTCTGAGTGATTTGTTTATTGTTTGTTTGTGTTAATGATTCATTTTATGCTTGTAGATAACTTCTTTTTTTTCTCTTTTATGTGAAAAGGGTCCGGTACCATAGGAGGGGAAATTAGCGTGCAGAAAAGCTAAAAGGGGAACTTTAAATTATTGTTAAATTCTGTAAAATAAATGTCTAGTTTTATTGATTATTAAAATCCATTCTGAATTCATTTATTTAATAAATTTACTCTACTTATGTAAAAAAAATTTGCAAGACTCAAAGGGGGATATTTAGATATTTTGGGTAAAAATATGTACTCTGCATCGAGACAACAGGGGCCTAATATCTCCATATATTTTAGCGAAAAAAAAACCAACTGCATAAGATAAGTTTATTTTCCAAAGTCTGACCCCTTGTTCGTTTATAAATTTGGATATATGTACACATTAACACACTGTTTCTAAACATACACTTAACTTTATGTATATATTGGCTGAAACATTTTGTTACAGTATCCTGTGAAGAAGTGAGGACAATATTACAAGAAAAGGATGTCAAAGTGGATTGTCTGGATGATGTAAGTATTGTAAGGTCCTTGAATAATGTCCTTGAATAATGTCCTTGAATAATATCCATGTCCTTGAATAATGTCCTTGAATAATATCATTGAATAATGTCCTTGAATAATGTCCTTGAATTGTGATGGGCTTTTAATATTTACACAAACAGGTCCTTGAACTGACATGGGCATTATAATGATTATATTTACACACTCAGATCATTGAATTGTCCTAGACATTATTTTTACACCAGTACTTGTATTTTCAAGGCCTATATATCCACAATCATGTCCTTGAATAAGGTCATTGAAGATTTACACACATCGGTCATTGAATTGACGTCAGTAGGCACTATAAAAATAATTATCATTATAGTGCCTACTGAATTTATGTTTACATAACTCCTGTCATTAAATTATCATAGACATTATATTTACATTCAGGTTATTGGACATTATATTTACATGTAGCACAGCTACTTGTATTTTCAAGGACTAATAAGTACACCCAGGTCCTTGAATTTTTCATGGACTTTATATTACCACCAAGGTCCTTAAATTTTCATGGACTATATAGTCACACTCATGACCTTGACTTTATGTCCTTATCCATGTCCTTAAACAATTATTGATTTATTTTGACACACAGGTCCTTGAATAACTGGCCTTGATCTGTTCATCAAGGTCCTTGAATGATTATGGACTTTACATTAATACCCCTTCTTACAATTGGCATGGACACTTTTCATATCCCTTACTCCAAAATAAAAATTGAATTATTTTTAAGTTGAAATAAAATATTTTCTATCCACAAACTTAATAAAAAAATATATAAATTTTCTTCCCATTATATGAACCACAGCTTGGTAAACTTGGCATAAGAATATTTCACGTAATATAATGAATGAAAGGCTCTATGTATTGTTTTATTGATTTTTACTATAACTATCAGTCAGTGACAGGTGTAGGTTGACTGTGCTAATGAAGCGCTAGGTTGGATAAACTCTATTGATAGAAGTATTGACATTATTGATTTGTAGTTAATGTAAAGTGCACCTAGGATAACAAGAAAGGCGGGACAATTTGGTATGAGCCATATAGGTGGAAATATCAAGTTAGAACGCTTTATCAGTATTATTTTAGTACAATTGACCATATGTGTTTATTTAAGTAACTAATTCTGCAACAGTAAACCAATCTGGTCAATGTTTGTAAATATCACATATTCCTGGGAGAATACTTTTTATTAAATTAAATAACACATTTTTGTTATAAAAGGTAGACTATTTTTTGTCCAAGTTTTCTTCAAAATAATTGTTTTGGTCCAGAAAATACAACAAAACCTGTCTGTTAAGACCACTCATCAGAATAGCAGAAAGTGGTGTTAGTTGACAGGTGGTCTCTTGTAAGAGGTTAGATATCATAGGAAATCATAATATTTAAGAAAGATAAAATTGGTGGTGTAGTGGTTTGTATAAAATTTAATTACTTAATGGGGAGAAACTGATGGAAGCAGCCAGCTAGCTGAGTCGGTAGAGCATTCGCCGTGTAAGCGAAGGGTCCTGAATTAGAGCCCCGGTCTAGTTACATTGGTATAAACATATAGGCTTTTATACTATAACTGTCTCATATACTTACAGTCTGGTATGACACCGTTACAACATGCCGCATTCCGTGCCAAGTATGACACGGCTGAATTATAACTGTCTCATATACTTACAGTCTGGTATGACACCATTACAACACGCCGCATTCCGTGCCAAGTATGACACGGCTGAATTATTACTATCCCATATACTTACAGTCTGGTATGACACCGTTACAACACGCCGCATTCCGTGCCAAGTATGACACGGCTGAATTATTACTGTCTCATATACTTACATTCCGGTATGACACCGTTACAACACGCCGCATTCCGTGCCAAGTATGACACGGCTGAATTATTACTATCTCATATACTTACAGTCTGGTATGACACCGTTACAACATGCTGCATTCCGTGCCAAGTATGACACGGCTGATTTATTACTGTCTCATATACTTACAGTCTGGTATGACACCGTTACAACATGCTGCATTCCGTGCCAAGTATGACACGGCTGATTTATTACTGTCTCATATACTTACAGTCTGGTATGACACCGTTACAACATGCTGCATTCCGTGCCAAGTATGACACGGCTGAATTATTATTGTCTCATATACTTACAGTCTGGTATGACACCATTACAACATGCCGCATTCCGTGCCAAGTATGACACGGCTGAATTATGGTGTCACACCGGTGGAAAGTACTTCCGGGTCGTAGTATGCTAAAATAGTCCCTTTCAAAAATTTGATATATGTCTGTTGAAGCACTGTTTTAATGTGGAAAATGCTGATTGTTGGCCAAATTACATGAATGTAGATCAAATATGACCTGCATGCTAACTTTAAAGAGTGTTTAATTGATATTTTTCTGAATTATCTTTCCCTGGCTGAAGACTGACAATGTATGTGTGCTTCGGTCAAGTCAGCTTTTGAGGCATGGGAAATAGCGTTGTCCTTCCAGAATCCCTGCAGTAGCTCGAAAACGAAACTATCGACATGCCATTTTCTCCAGCTTATTTTGGATAACAGGGATTGCTTTTTATGGAAACGGCCACAGAAAATCACCCGGAATGTCAGTGAAACGGAGGGAGAGATGCGAATTTGGGTCATTTTGCATTAATTCCAATGGCAGAAAATTCACCGGTGTGACACCTTATTACTGTCTCATATACTTACAGTCTGGTATGACACCGTAACAACACACCGCATTCCGTGCCAAGTATGACACGGCTGATTTATTACTGTCTCATATACTTACAGTCTGGTATGACACCGTTACAACATGCTGCATTCCGTGCCAAGTATGACATGGCTGAATTATTACTGTCTCATATACTTACAGTCTGGTATGACACCGTTACAACACACCGCATTCCGTGCCAAGTATGACATGGCTGAATTATTACTGTCTCATATACTTACAGTCTGGTATGACACCGTTACAACATGCTGCATTCCGTGCCAAGTATGACATGGCTGAATTATTACTGTCTCATATACTTACAGTCTGGTATGACACCGTTACAACACACCGCATTCCGTGCCAAGTATGACATGGCTGAATTATTACTGTCTCATATACTTACAGTCTGGTATGACACCGTTACAACATGCTGCATTCCGTGCCAAGTATGACATGGCTGAATTATTACTGTCTCATATACTTACAGTCCAGTATGACACCGTTACAACATGCTGCATTCCGTGCCAAGTATGACATGGCTGAATTATTACTGTCTCATATACTTACAGTCTGGTATGACACCGTAACAACATGCTGCATTCCGTGCCAAGTATGACACGGCTGAATTATTACTGTCTCATATACTTACAGTCTGGTATGACACCGTTACAACATGCTGCATTCCGTGCCAAGTATGACATGGCTGAATTATTACTGTCTCATATACTTACAGTCTGGTATGACACCGTAACAACACACCGCATTCCGTGCCAAGTATGACACGGCTGAATTATTACTGTCTCATATACTTACAGTCTGGTATGACACCATTACAACACGCTGCATTCCGTGCCAAGTATGACACGGCTGAATTATTACTGTCTCACGGAGCAGATGTGAACTCTAACTATCACGAGAATGGATACACAGCACTGATGTTTGCAGCTTTATCAGGTAAAATATCATACACACATAGGTGTTTAACCTGAGGGGACTATAGGTTTGCCGTAAGTCCGTCTGTCTGTGCGTCAGTCAGTCAGTTTGTCTGTCTGTGAAGAAAATCTGGATCCTGCCATAACTTGGTAACTTTGCAATTCAATTATTTGTAATGTCCATCAGGGGATTGCTCAAACTTAGCATACTTGTTGCCCTTCATATTCACTTACATACACTTGACATTTTTGGTTTGCATGGTAACAATTATTATTTATGTCAGACGCTTGACAATACATTGACAATAATTTACTCAGTTTACAAAACATTTAGCCATTTGTTTCGTTCGACATTCAAAATAATTTGATTACTAGCTCAGCATACATAACATAACATAAGTTTATTATAGAAATTTGTGATAAATTGCTGGCTTAGAATGAAAATGTCGAAAGTACAAAATTGATATATTGAGAAAACAAGAAAAAACTGTTAGAAAATTACTCTTTACTTATAGTTAAACAAACTGTTTCAACTTCAGTTTGGTCAAGAAGACAAGTTCAGAAATTTAAGAAAACAACCTCATAAGAAGCGCCTTGTGATGCTGATTTTAGATATGTATCTTATAGTGTTATAAGTTGTACTCACGACCTTCTTATTCTAAGCCAGCAAAATACTGTAAAATCATTAATTTTCATGGGGGATTCAATTCCGTGGATTTCGTAGTTCACCTTCAACCACGAAATGGAATCCCATCGAACTATAATTTTGACCCATGTATTTATTACCTGAAATGCAAAATCCACAAATTAACGTCCCGATGAAACGGTCTTTTTACCAAAACCACGAAATTTCGTCACATCGAAATTAAATGATTTTACAGTATATATGTTTACAATCATCATTTTACAGGAAATACTGAGGTGACCAGACTGATGTTACAACATGGGGCCAAAAAAGATCGAGCTAATACTGTCGGGAGAAATGCTTGTCAGATGGCAGCTTTTGTCGGTACATATAACATTTTTTATGACGGCTTTTGTCAGTAAATATAACGTTTTATATGGCGACTTTTGTCTGTAAATATAACGTTTTATATGGCGACTTTTGTCAGTAAACATAACGATTTTGTGACAGCTTTTGTCCATTAATATAATTGTTTTGTATGTCGACTTTTGTCAGTAAATATATCATTAATAATGGCAGCTTTTGTTGGTAAATATAACATACCTAATCTGACAGGTTTTGTAATGAACAAGATTCAAGATGAAGCTAACGCCATCTTCTATTGGTACCTGTTTCAATAAATTTGCCAAACGAGAGGAACTAATTCAGTACAGTTTCTTCTTCATAACTTTTACACCATACACCCTGCACTTTTTTATTTCAGGTCAGCATCAGTGTGTGGCTGTGATCAACAACTACTATGAGAAATCAGAGCTGGAATACTATACTATAGCTAGAGGTACGACTCTTTATTTCTCCTTTCACTATATTGCCTCAGTAGCTCAGTAGTTAGCGCGCTTGCCGCCTAATCAGGCGCCTCAGGTTCAAATCTGGGTGGAGGCCCATTAATGCCTGCCAAATAAAGGCTTTGCTCTGCATGCCCTATAGTTTGATGTATCATTTTGCTGGCTTAGAATGAGAAAGTCGTAACTACTACTTACGACCTTATAAGACGCATACATATTTGAAATATGCATTAGATGTCACTTTGAGCCCATTTTCATGAAAATGGGAACTTGTCGTGATGGCAAAACTGAAGTTCAAAAAGTATTTTTGCATTATGATATAAGTAATGGGTAATTTTCAATGGTTTGATCAACATGACAAGTTCTGATTTTCTTGAAAATAGGCTCATTAGAAGCGTCTTGTGAGGCTGATTTTAAATAATTATGTATCAGTTCTCCTTCTAAGCCAGCGGAAATACGCACTTGTATATAAGTACATTATGTATTAACTTTTTACCTAGATTATATGTTTTATAAATATTTCTTTATGTTTGTGTTTACAGGTCAGGAAAAAGAACCCAAACTTCCACCCATGGTATTACCTGCATTATTAAAACTGTTAAATATGGCCAACATGAATCCAGTAAAGGTAAGTCTTGTCAGGTGGCACGATGGTCGAGCAGACTGCTGATCAAGTGGTCACTGGTTCAATCCTCGACTGGGGCACTTGGTCATTTCTGAAAACGCTTTTCAGTTTTTCCCACCAACTAGTGATGAGATTTTTGGCAACCCAGATGTATTCTCACATGTATCGGTGCTGTACATCGCACTGGGCACGTTGAAGAACCAAGAAGTCTCTTCGGAACGAGCTAGGGTAGGGTGCCCAGATACCTTGTATTATCCGACTGTTTCCTCTACTTGATGTCCCTTCAGCAAAAACACAAGACCCCATTGGAAATAAGTGCTTGCACTTTTATGGGTTATTATCCTTGACTGAAAGGTGTACTTATATTGCTGGAGATAGTATTGTTTCCAGTGCTTTTAAGGCATTTATTGCATATTTTTGCCGTGCCAAACATTTTTAGTCATGGAAAGTACTTGAATTTCTATTTTTTTTATTATCTATTAATTATGGGAAGCAATTTTGGTCTCCCGATTCAATTTCCTGGTAACAGGTGAACCACGAAATTCATGAAATTTAATCCCCCATTGATTTTACAGTACTAGTTAGAAAACATTTTTTTTATTTTTTTATTTTTTTTATTATTATTATTATTATCATTTATTTCTAGGTATCATTCCATCTACAAGAGAACCCCGAAATGATGAATGAAAGTTATAAAGTATGTAAAGTGTTAGATCTGATTAGTGAGAAAGCTATGAAAGCCCGAGAACCTGATGATGTTATAGCCATCAAGACACATTACTTTGCAACCATTATCAGGAAAGCTAAAGATAACCCAAATATGGACATATGGATAAAGTGGTATGTTTTAAACTGTCAAGGTATAGTCCAGTTTCTCAATAAGTGTTTAACATAGCAGGCCAAAATGCTTAACCAACAGGCCTGTTAAGGCCCTTAATGCAACTTTTTTCTTTAGATTATGTATAAATTTCACACATTTTTAGCTGGCCAAAAATGTTTTTTAAGCAGTCAATTTGGCCTGCAGCCTGCTGTTATTGAGAACCCTGATAGTTCCCTATAATATTTATGGCTAACTAGTCTTACTTCACTAATGTTCAGGGTTCAAAGTGTCTTTGAACTCGCTAATATTTTGGTCAAGAGTCAGTAGATGACCTGTATTAGTTGTGAGATCATTTTGTCCTTTGAAATTACTATTTTCCACCTTTGGGCTCTATGGGGGATTATGGGTTGATATTAGGGCTGTAACGGTACGCTCACCTCAAGATAAGATACGTACCGTCCATTTTTCTAACGGTTCCGTATATTTCGGTATGATACAATATTCTCTAACAGCAGCTTAAATACTACAACTTTTAAGTGACAATGAATTTGTTGATTCTATAGCAGCAATTATTATGTGGCTAGCAACTATTTTAAATGCATTTCGACAATATGATGCATATCTTCATACAATTAAAACGTGTGATGCATGATAATTATACATAATCAGAGCGCTTTCAGACATTTTCGTTCTCTGGATATTATTTTGCTAATAAAAAAGCTTATACCGAACCGTACCGAAAATTGCAATTCTTGTACCGTGAACCGTGTGGGACTGAAGTCCACGGTCTTTCGTGTACCGCGGTATACCGTTACAGCCCTAGTTGATATATATAGGAGTTGTATAATTATACTCCCATCTTTGTGTATTTCTATGATAAGGCTGGTTAAAGGAAGAGATGTTGATGGTCATCCAGAGAGTCAAGATAAAGTTATACGTCAAGCATTGAAGGAATTCCCCTTCGTAGATTCTGTTTTACTGCAGAATATGGTCCGACAGTTATCTATGACAAAATTGGTGAGTAGATTCCATTACATTCTGTATTTCATCAGGCTGTCCAAACTGGCTCTAGGTTAGAAACTGGAAGAAATATGTCTCCCGTATCACTGGCTTAGAATGAGAAGTTTGTAATTACTAATTGCATCATAAGGCACTTCTTGTGAGCCTATTTTCATGAAAATCGGAATTTGTCATGTTGACCAAACTGATGTGTAAACAATTTCGTTAAACAGAGGTAAAGATTAATTATCAGATAGTTTTTTCGTGTTTTCTCAAACTATTGAGTTTGTCGTTACGACCTTCACATTCTAAGCCAGCGACTTGTTTGACTGTTATATTTGATGATTTCAGGGGGACAGTCCAACATCGTTAAATATATTAAATCAAGGAGTGAATGGACAGAAGTTTAATTTTGATGTAGAACAAGAATGCAGTACGTGTAGTGAACCGAACGCCAAGAAATGTGTTAAATGTAAAATGGTAAGTACCGGTATCAGTCTTTTTGTCCTTACTTTTATGTTGCACCTTTTTTAAATAACTGTCTCCATTGCTGATTAATTATGCAATGATTTTAACTACATTTAAAAACATTCTGAGTGACTTGAGACATTGTTCTGTTCTGTGTAAATAGGTGTTAGTTATGTTTATTAACCGGAAGGGGCTTAAGGTTTTCCCTCCATTCGTCAGTCCGTCTGAAGAAAATCTGGATCCTGCTATAATTTGAAAAGTTTTTTAGGTAGGTTAATGAAACTTGGTATATGGAAAGGGACCAATAAGGGGAAGATTCACTAATTCTTTTTTGAAAATGTGGTTACTATGGCAACAGAAACATTGACAACCTGAAAACCAGGTAAGGGACTTCTGTATTGCTTGCATTTCCTAATTACTTGTTTGAATTATTTTCAGGCCTATTATTGCAATGCAAAATGTCAGAGACTACACTGGTCCACACACAAGAAATTTTGTGCCAAGTTAGCAGGTTAGTGCAACTAGAATACTGTAAAATCATTTAATTTCGTGGGATTGTGGTTTTGGTAAAAAAGACAATTTCGTTGGCACTTGAATTTGTGGATTTTGCATTTCAGGTAACAAAACAAGGGTCAAAATCAATGTTCGTTGGGATTAAAGTTTGTGGTTGAAGTGAACCACGAAATCCACGAAATTTAATCCCCCACAAAAATTAATGATTTTACAGTATTCATTTCCAATGACCTTTCCTTTCTGTTTGTATTATTTTAAATTGATTCAATTAAGATCAATTGTGAAACAATTTTTTTCAACTTGATTAATCACTCTGGACACCTCATTCCTGATAATTTCCACTAGGGTATGAGAGAAAAGAAGCCAGTTTCCCTTTGCTTTATTTCTACTGAAATATGGCTGGCATATATTCATTGTTAGTATAGTCTGTGCCATTAAAAACGTCGTTTATTAACCGAAACTGCTAAAAAACAATTCAATGCAACGAACAAAAATGGCGGCCGATAGCTAGTCGAACTAGGCATTGATCACGTGGGCACCCGGTATTGAATTTACTGACATGGTATTGATCACGTGGGCACCCAGTATTGATTTTTACTGACCCGGTATGGGATGACATTGTGTCACCACGTGATCGCGATGGACCAATCACATTCTTTGAATTAGCTACTCATCTGTCAGTGGAAGGGTAAATGTCTATATAAAATGCACTGTGCACAATGATCATAGTGCTTTTATGGAAATTCATTATGAAAAATCCTTGAATGTGTGATAAAATGAAATAATAAAAAAGACGAAACATTGTGGATGAATTAACAGTATTTTAGTTCAACCCGTGCTTGGCGGTGTATTTTCATTATAAAAAATGTTACCAATTTTCTAGGGCTCTTTTTAGCTGTTAAGCCGCTCAAGCACCCTTTGACATTTTGACCTCTCCTGGTCATTGGGCTACCTATGGAAACCTACGCTTGCGTTTCCCTGGGGAGACTATTTCTCTCCTGTGGGTGTGGCAGGCAACATAGATCTGTGGCTCCCAGGAATAGACACTGCCCTCATAGAAACCAATTTACACCTTGGGGGAGTGGAAGAATGTGAATTTTATTCTTGCTCAGAGAAATTAACCAGTGGTCCAGACAGGGGTTGAAACCGGGACCTCTTGATCTCGAAGCGTGCGCCCTTCCTATAGGCCACCGATCACCACTATTAAAAATGATATAATAAAAGTCTGTCACAAGGGTTGACACAAACTATGTTTGGTCACTGGTCCGACATTAAAGAAACGTTAAATTTGTAAAGAAAACAGTGACTGGTCCTTCTAGATTTTCACTGGTCCTTCTAGATTTTCACTGTCCCCGGGCCAGGGGGCCAGTGTTAGTGTTGAGCCCTGAGTCATGAACAGGTGGAGTATGATTGAATTATATCTCTATGTTTCTAGTGGAGTATATTGAACAAGAGAAATTAAGGGAAGAAAACAAAAAACGAGAAGAAGAAGAAAAAAGACAAGAAGAAATAAAGAAAGAAGAAGAGAAGAAGAAACAAGAAGGTATTTCCCATATTCTTCATTTCCCATATTCTTCATTTTCCAACTTTCTTCGTTTTCCAATATTCTTCATTTTCCAACTTTCTTCATTTTCCAATATTCTTCATTTTCCAACTTTCTTCATTTTCCGATATTCTTCATTTTCCAATATTCTTCATTTTCCAATATTCTTCATTTTCCAATATTCTTCATTTTCCAATATTCTTCATTTTCCAATATTCATCATTTTCCAATTTTCTTCATTTTCCAACTTTCTTCATTTTCCAACTTTCTTCATTTTCCAATATTCTTCATTTTCCAATATTCTTCATTTTCCAATATTCTTCATTTTCCAATATTCTTCATTTTCCAATATTCTTCATTTTCCAACTTACTTCATTTTCCAATATTCTTCATTTTCCAATATTCTTCATTTTCCAATGTTCTTCATTTTCCAATGTTCTTCATTTTCCAATATTCTTCATTTTCCAATATTCTTCATTTTCCAATATTCATCATTTTCCAATATTACATTTCAGAAAGAAATATTATCAGGGTCAAATTTCGCGCATTTCATAGAAATATTTTCCAATTATGAATTATTGCCCTCTGTATTTAAGGATTTGAATCCTGTTAATGATGTTTGACTTTTGATTGCTAGTATGAATTTGCTGTTTATATATTTTTAGAAATAGCTCGAAAGAATAAGGAGCAAAATAAGGTAAGAAAAATATTTATGTAAGAAAAATATATTTATGTAAGAAAAAAATATTTATGTAAGAAAACGTAGTGAGATCTATGAATACTGCAGTTATGTAAGGGTAATATAGTGTACTATCTCTTGAAAAGACCAAATGGGGTCGAAATATATAGATATAGAGTTATCTAGCATCATATCTTAAATTTTGTGCCATGTATTAATACATTGATGATTATCCCCCCCCCCCTCCTCCATCCTCCTCCATCCTTGATGAGGGGGATATTGTTTTGTTGGTCGGTTTGTTGGTCTGTCGGGAGACATAATGGTTTCCGTTCAAGAACGCTTTGTCCTAGGGTCTTCAAACTTCAGATGGAGGTTGGTGAGCAACAGTAGATGACCCCTATTGATTTTAGGGTCAGTAGGTCAAAGGTCACTGTGCCCTACATCATTTTCGACTATTTGGCTGCCATGTTTGCATTTCTGAGGTACTATATATTTTACAATGTATTTATAGAATGGGGATGACACAACTGTTGCGGAGCAGGGAGACACCAAGGTGGATCTTGGATTACCAGGTATGTATTTTATAGTCAGGCCTCAATCTTATGAAAGAAATACAATGTTCCCTCTCAATATCGATGTTGCTTTTTCTTTAAAAAATAAAAAAAATTACTGTAAAAGTTGTCACTTCTGAAATTTGAAAATTACTCCTCCTTGCATATTTTAAAGCTGAGATCTCATGCATGGTCAGCAGATACACATGTCATTAAAAAGCTCGCCCAACAGTAAGGATATCAGAGGTCTTGTCAGGATCTGAATTTAGTGGTGTATAACCAATAATTGAATTTAGATGTGTATAACCTATAATTAAAACTTATTTCAGATGGTGTGAGTATGCCTGATATCGAAAAAATCCTGCAGAATGAAGAGATAGCTAAAGCCTATCAGGTATGTCATATATTACTACAGGCGTAGGGTAACGGCATTACCCGATAAGTGTTGGTAACGGTTGACTAAAATGGGCTGAGCCTTGACCTACTGATAATATTAATCCTCCATCTATGAAGGCTGATTACTATATATAAAGCACAGACGAGGGCTATATTTAAAGGATATACCATACAAAGAAACTTTTTTTTAAATGCCGAGCATAGCCTTTATTTGCCAGTCTGCTGTCTGCTGAAATATGGCAGGTATATATCTAGTATGTGTGTCTCCACCCAGATTTGCCAGATTAGATGGCAAGCGCAATAGCCACTGAGCTACGTAGGCACAAAAGCCTAATTACTAGTACATGTATTACAATAATGCCACTCTGATTTATATAAATAAACTACATATTTTAGGGAATGCTGTAGAGCATGTGAGATAAAATCAGACAGAAACCTACGCTGAACTGAAAAAGAAATATTTGTGACACATTTTTCACATGTATTGGTGTTATATGGTTATGAAATTCTCATTGAGGTTGCACACATGAGAAATTTTGTGTATTGATGAGAAAAAATCATTTCTTACATGATCAGCTTCAGTGATCTGTGAAAGTGACCTATATTTAAGACACTTTCACGGACCTGTGATCAAAATGATGTAAGAACAGTTATCTCAAGTTATGTCTTAAATCCTAATATTTAATATTTTTCAGAATCCAGAATTAATCAAAGCTTTAGAAGAGATCAGTGTGGATCCGAGAAACATAGAGAAATATAAAGATAACGAGGATTTAATTAAGTTGATACAGACGATACCGGATAAGGTGTTAGAACTGACCGGTGCCCTGGAAGATACACCGACTGATGAGCAAACAGAAACACCTGCGGTAATGTCATGATTAGCTTTTGTTATTTCCTTCCGCTCAATCTAGTAGTGGTATATAGTAAATAGTTTGGTTCGAACCACGCTGAGCATCACCTAAGTACCATCTTTAAATTAAGACCACATTTTTCAATTCTGTACATTTTAAGTTTTGACCAGTCTCAAATGGATGTTTTTAATAATTTGATGGATTAAACACAGCACAACATGTTTATTTGTGATATTTTAGTCCAATCTCACATGAAAAATATTATGATAATTGACATTATATGAGCTGAAATCAATCTCAAATTGTGATTGTTCCCAGATATTAGGGCTAGATTTGGTTGTATGATAGTTTTCCGTTTCTATATGCAGTAAAACTTCGTTATCTCGAGGAGTAATCGGGACAGGTAAAATGCTCCAGATAAACAGGGTGCTCGAACTAACCAAAGGATATGTATTGATAATACAAACAGATACTATTTGAAAATTGGTTCAACATAGGCTGGGTGCTCATGATATCGATGCTCGTCATAACGAAATTTTACTGTATTTTCATAAATAACTTGGTAAAGAACATTTATAGCCTTATTAATCACAGAAAGATACTTCACAGGGAAAGATGGAATCATTCTTGGCATACTTGTTTACCATCATTAACACATTACATTGTCAAAGCCATGTAAGACTATCAAACATTTCAAAAGAATTATGGCCCCTGAATGACTTGGCTATTTGTTAATGACAAGGCTGCCACCAGGGCGTAAGCGTTTACTGAATGCAGGCGTTTACTGAATGCAGTCTTTTTCAAACTCAATTAATTCTCCATTGATGAGTATTTTGATAATTATTGTTTATTGTTTTCTAGGTGACGGCAGACGGTGGCTACATGTTAGAATAGCAACTTCTACACCACCACCTAGACCTGTGTTAGATTGGATTTATAAGACCATATCAGACTGTTAGGGACTTATACATATACCTGCCAAGCTAGATAAATCCAAAATAGGAGTGGAAAAGCAAAACATGTCACAAGACGCACTGAAATGTGATTTAAAAGGGATTTAGATGCATAAACAAGGAATGTATTAATTCTAGCAGTTATAAATATGGGACAGAAGATCATAAAATGAATCAAATGGACTTTGTGCAAAGTTAGGTGAGCTTTGAAAACCAGAAATTAACAACAAAAATAGGAGTAACTCCACTTTAAAAGGAGTGCTTGGCAAGTATGCTTATACAAAGTGTACATGCATACTTGTAATGGTTGTGTTTCTACTGATGTAGTTGATTAATAAAAAAATATATATTTAATTTATTTTATAAAAATATTAAGCAGGCTAAAACTTAATATTTGTCAGACTATACGTCTTGCTATGAGTGTTGACAAACCATGTGGTGTATGACTTAACATTTGACTAATACTGTAAAATCATTTAATTTTGATGGGATGACATTTTGTCTTTTTTTTCTCCAAAAATTCCCATTTCAATGGGACCTTAATTTGTGGATTTTGCATTGAAGGTAATAAATACTAGAGTAATAATTATTGTTTGATGGGATTAATTTCATTTTGTGGTTTAAAGATGAACCATGAAATCCACGAAATTAAATCCCCCATGAAAAATAATGATTTTACAGTAACTTAAATAAAATTCTGTCCACATACCACATGATATATCTACGCCACAGGTAACAGTATCGTTTTAAATTATAATTTGATGTGTATGATTTTGTTTCGTGGTTAAAGTTGAACCACAAAATCTACAAAATTTAACCCCCCACAAAAATTAATGATTTTACTGTAACATAAATAAAATTCTGTCCACATACCACATGATATATCTAGGCCACAGCTAACAGTATCGTTGAAAAAAAAAAAAAAAATATTTTTTTGTTTTCATCGATACAGTTACCTCTGATATGCAGGATATGATAGAAACCTAAAAATATGTCTCCAACAAATAAAGTGTGAAATGTATGTTATATGTCTACCACATTGCTACGCATTGACCAGTATATTTACTGATTATCAACCGTGTGTAAATAATATACAGGACTGGTGATTATTATTCATGCTCATATTTTCTTCCTTCTTACTCATGTGTTAGTAACTAAATAAATATATTTTCATGAAAATCAGAACATTTTGATATCATGATAGAAATGTATATATCCTGTTTTCCCTTTGGCGCAGCAAGGTTGTATCTTACTGTATACTATATAGAGAGATACAACCTTGTTGCCCCAAAGGGACGATATTATTGTACCTTACTGGTGTAAATTAGTCTCTATCACTCACTGTTTGTATCATCAAAGAGTATAGGGATGTGATCGTGAAGGAATAGACTTGTGTGTTTATATGTATTACAAGAATACTTCACTAATGATATTAAAATGTTGGCGCATTCATTATAGTACAAAAAAGTCACTACGTCATGTAGGTACAGTATTTATGTTCATAGTGTGCTAGATTTTTAAGCCCGGCATCTACTGATGCGGGAGGCATATTGTATTTGTCCTGTCAGTTTGTTTGTTTGTCTGTCCGTCCATTTGTTACAAACTTTTAAATTGATTAACTTAGCTAAGCGTTTACTGAACGCAGTCTTGTTTACAGCTGAAACTTGGACTTTTAGCAGTTAAGTTATATATTCTGATTTAGTTGTGTGTTTGGCATTGTGCCATATATTCGTGATTGTTGTTTTTGTTTTTTGTGCTAAGCTGTTTCTGTCGAGTGTTGCATGCTGACTTCCCTGTCTGAATGTTTATTGTCTCTGTCGAGTGTTGCATGCTGCCCTCCCTGTCTGAATGTTTATTGTTTCTGTCGAGTGTTGCATGCTGCCCTCCCTGTCTGAATGTTTATTGTCTCTGTCGAGTGTTGCATGCTGCCCTCCCTGTCTGAATGTTTATTGTCTCTGTCGAGTGTTGCATGGCATGCTGCCCTCCCTGTCTGAATGTTTATTGTCTCTGTCGAGTGTTGCATGCTGCCCTCCCTGTCTGAATGTTTATTGTTTCTGTCGAGTGTTGCATGCTGCCCTCCCTGTCTGAATGTTTATTGTTTCTGTCGAGTGTTGCATGCTGCCCTCCCTGTCTGAATGTTTATTGTTTCTGTCGAGTGTTGCATGCTGCCCTCCCTGTCTGAATGTTTATTGTTTCTGTCGAGTGTTGCATGCTGCCCTCCCCTGTCTTAATGTTCATTGTTTCTGTCGAGTGTTGCATGCTGCCCTCCCCTGTCTGAATGTTTATTGTCTTTGTGCATTTTATGAAGCTTTATTATCATATACCGGTGTTCAGAAAACAAAATTGAAAGATACAGACAATTAGCATACTGTAAAATCATTAATTTTCGTGGGGGATTAAATTTCGTGGATTTCGTGGTTCACTTCAACCACGAACTTTAATCCCAACGAACATGGATTTTGACCCTTGTTTTGTTACCTAAAATGCAAAATCCACGAATTCAAGTGCCTTTTTTACCAAAACCACGAAATTTCGTCCCAACGAAATTAAATGAATTTAGAGTACCTGCCAAACTAGTTAAATCCAAAATATGAGTGATCAAGCAAACTAGTGTGCTAGTGGCATTGAGCATTTAAATCTCTTTATTATCACATAGTCCTGGTTATGTAGCCTGACTGCTGGTATACTTATTGATGCATATGTAAGGGTATACTGGAATATCTGTATACTATCTCTAGTCTTTTACCTCAAATAGATGTAGTTAGTTTTATGGGTGTGTACAAATTTATGTGTGTTTCATACAATTTTGTTTGTTTGTAGTACATTCTGTAATAAACTTATAGTACATGCAGTTAGATGTACAGTTAATTATGCGCCATATTTTTTGTGTGTTCCATTAAAATGTTTATGTTTTTCAATTGCATTCTGGTATTAATTAAATACTAGCAGTATGTTGTATGTTATGGTTTAATCCCTCAGAACAGAAGGCAAGATCTCAGTACCATGTTAGACATAGTTTGTAACATATGCCGTTCAATTTGACATTTTTTGGAAGATACCTGTATATCAGATTGACAAACACATACCTGCCAAGCTAGATAAATCCAAAATAGGAGTGATCAAGCAAATCATCTCACAAGATGCACTTAAATGTGATTTAAAAGGGATTTAGATGCATAAACAATGAATGAATTAAATCTATTGGTTATAAATATGGGACAGAAGATCATAAAATGAATCAAATGAACATTGTTCCTTTGTTCAAAGTAAGGTGAACTTGGAAAACCAGAAATTAAGAATGAAAATTGGAGTAACTCCACTTTAATAGGAGTACTTGGAAGGTATGAATACATACTGTGGAAGGAGCAAATCTTTGAGGCCTAATCCAGACATAACCTGGTGTTCATTGGACATTTCACAATCGAAACATTGTAGCATTTTTTTGTAACTCAATATGAGTGCTAGTATCAGCCTATAAGAAAACATTGTAATTAATTATTATCTCATTTTAATGTTCGACATACATGTTTACTATAATATCATCCGATATCTCCGAACAACTTATCCATGGTGTATTTATATAGCATTGTTTCATGTACCATAGTTTATCATTGTTTGTACATGTAATTTCATATATTTTAATATTTTCTGTTACAATAATTGTGTTAAGTTAACAAATGATCATTTTTTAATGTTCGATGTTTTTTAAAAAAATGAATATTCCTGTATTCATGTGTAGTTAAGATATTCAAAAGCAATACTCCTGTATAAATCTTTGATTTTGAGAATATCAGTGTCTTGCTATGCCCCTAATGACTGAGTATATTGCTTTGCACATTTTGGTCTGTCGGTCTGTCGGTCGGTAGACCAAAATGGTTTCCAATAAATAACTCAGGAACGCTTTGCCCAAGGATCTTCACACTTTACATAGAGGTTGGCCAACAACAGTAGATGACTCTGATTGATTTTGAAATTATTAGATCAAAGGTCAAGGTCACTGTGACCTTTACCATTTCAGACTATTGGGCTACCATGGGGGCATACATGTTTTACAAACATCGTTTGTTACTGTAAGAGTTTTGTTGTTTTTATGATAACGTTACATGTTGTTCAAGTATTTGCTCTGTAAAATGTTTTCAAAGAAATAAATTAATTGAAGAATTTTATTCGTTATTTGTTTTTTTTGTTTTGTCACTTTCGGTTGCACATACACAAGGTTGCGGTACCAGTCCATTCCAGAACCATTGTGGACGAGCTCCAGTATACATACAGTCTGTGGCCTTATTCACAAACATTGCAAGTCTAAAACTCATAGGTTCTATTTGCAAAATATTTACTTCTTCGTAGTGATGTCTCCGTAGCTCAGTCGTTAGTGCGCGTGGCCTCAAATCTTAGGGCCATATATATTTGCCTTCAATATTCAGCAGAAAGTTTTGGTAGGCAATCAAAGGCTATACTTGACATGGGCTGCTGCAAAGAAGGGAAATCAAAGGCTATAATTGACATGGGCTGCTGCAAAGGAGGGCAATCAAAGGCTATACTTGACATAGGCTGTTGCAAAGGAGGGCAATCAAAGGCTATACTTGACATAGGCTGCTGCAAAGGAGGGCAATCAAAAGCTATACTTGGCATAGGCCACTGAAAAGGAGGGCAATCAAAGGCTATACTTGGCATAGGCCACTGAAAAGGAGGGCAATCAAAGGCTATACTTGGCAGAGGCTACTACAAAAGAAGGCAAACAAAGGCTATACTTGACAAGGAAGGCAAACAAAGGCTATACTTGACAAGGAAGGCAAACAAAGGCTATACTTGACAAGGAAGGCAAACAAAGGCTATACTTGGCCTAGGCTACTGCAAAGGGAGGTAAGTACGTGCTGTAAGAATTTATTGAAATTTAGCTTTTATTATAAAATTTTCATTAAGTGTTATTTTTCAGTTAGGTAAATAATATAACTATATTTATTGAAAATTTAAGCAATGCAGTTTTATTAAACCGTGAATTATGGACGTGTTATGTTTTTGTGATACTTTGTGTCCCGTAATACCGTACAGTACGGTACGTATCGGTCTTTAGCCAACTCTAAATTTTTACGCGTGTCTGACCTTGGCGCTCACAATTTTACAAATTTAGTGCTTTCAAACAAACCGAAACTGGTGGTGGGTTTACAGTATTTTGGTAGGTATTTCTTGATTTATGATGTATGAATTAATCCTGTTATACCATATACGGTACGTTTATAAGCATAGGTATGCGTTATTCATGGGTGGGGCGAAAAGGGAAGGTGGCTCTCCGAATTTCTCACGAATTTCGAAAAATTATCACAAAATCAAAAATAAAATAAAAGATTCAAACCCAGGGTTCGTCTTTCGACTGATTCAATGTATCTAAAAATAATAATAATGAGTTAAGTTCCTGGGTATGCATGTTGGACGCTTGACTGACCGAGATGTCCCTTGATCAACTTCAATCCTCCGCTTGTGGCTTGGGCACTTGGTCATTTCTGAAACACCCAACTAGATATGAACCTAAAATAGCGTTTCTGAAATGACCAAGTGCCCCGGCCAAGAATAAGCCCAGGGACCTCTCGATCAGGATTCAAGCGTTTTATTCAGTTGATCGCCATGCCACATCGGCTATGAATGAATTAGGGAGGGAGGGCCTGATGTATGCATGAAAAATAGGTGGCTGGCCCTTTCAATACTCTGAATAGGGACCTGTGACAATATGTCAATATAATATACATGTATAAACTTATCCTTTTTACTTTTTTTAATTGTAATTTAATATATTCTAGGTGTAGGACAGTCATGACGGAAATGGCATGTGAAGTGGTGAGAGTTAAGGAGGAGCTAAATGTCTCTGAGCCAGAGGCAGAAGTATTCGAAAACTACGGAGTGTTTCAGAATGACTACGAGTTCAAATTTGTGCAGGAGGGAACGGACAAGACCACCCTGATGCTACCTACGGTAACATACAACAGCATGGATGTTCAATACTTCAACATTGAAATTGAAGTGGATAATGCTTTACTTGTAGAAAATATTCAGGCTGAAAACACAGAAAGGAATACTGTTAGATATTCTTTAAAAATTGCCAAACACGGTCTGTTTCATGCAGCTTCAACGGATTTTGAACCTATTACTGAAGCGCAGACTTTAGAACAAGTTATTCAAGCTGTTGAAAAGAGAGCTACAGCTCCAAATGATGTACATAATTACAGTAAGAATAAAGAAGTGAACAATCCACCAGCTAAAGAGAATGATCAAGTGTCTGATGTAGTGCAGATTGTCAGTGAAAGTAGACCGGTGGATACTAGTACCGGTACTGTACTGATGAAGCCTAAAGTTGAAGCATTAGACGGAACTGAAATTTCTAACGATTTAGCAGATGATCCAGATTACATTTTAATGGACGATGATGGTGATGATGATGATGACCTTGGCGATCTTGATGACTCCGACTTTTCACCCAGCCAAGCATCGTCTCGCTCATCACGCAGTGGGGCCGGTGGTACCCCTAAATCTGCTTCTAAGAAAGAGAGGAAAACCAGTAGAAAGTATGAGAAGACAAGTCATTATAGTGGAAAAGTTGATTCCACAGAACAATTCACTGTTCAGAAAAATGAAGCAGGTCAGTATTATATGTTGTTACAATACACAAACTATATCAGGGGTGTCGATCTTCCTGATTAGTCTGGAATTCTGGATTTACATATCCTTAAAGGGCAATGATTTCTGACCAAAATAGAATTTATTTGGTTAAAATGTCTTGAGAAAAACAGAGAAATGTCAATATTATAGTAAATTTTATCTGTTTTGAAAGATTTTCTTAATGAAACTTAAGTAAGATGTAGATTAAAAACATTGGGTTGAAGGCCACTTGTCTGACAAAAATGGTTGGCTGCATTTGATTTTTCTGATTTATAATTGGACTTATTTGACACCATTACTATAGTCAAATTAATATCATTTGCCTCGAAGGGCATATTTGGGCAAAAGAATTATAAATGATCACTTGCAGGGCTTTATTTTCTGTTACATAAGAGTAGGGTGATGTGCTTAAACTTCAAATTGCTCCCCAAACTTGTACCTTATTTCAGGATTGAGCTGCATTATGCCTTGATAGGACCAGTAACTGTTATGCTAAAATATGTAACAATCTTGCAATAAGGGAAAAGTAACTTGCTAATGGATCTGTTTGTTCCTTAGTAATAATAGTTTTCGTGACATGATTTTGCAAAAAGTCTGCAATAGTAAGGAATGTTTTTCACACTTCTCGTTGCAGGTGTCCGAGCATTCATTTGTACGAAGTGTGGAAAACAGACTAAAACAGCAGGCCGTATGCGAATTCATGTGAAAACTCATTCAAACATTGTTACAGTAGAGCCGGAGGGTCCCGTTCAATGCACCTTTTGTGCCCTAGTTTTTAAATGTCCTAAATCATTAAAAAGACACTTAGTTCGTCATAAGGATAAACATATGACGTGTGATGTTTGTGGCGCGATGTTTCATAGTAAAAGTGAACTAGTTAGTCATACTCGAGTACATGTTAAGAAGCTAAGCCATGTTTGTAGTATCTGTGATCGTTATTTCAATCATCATTCCTCGTTGGTCAGACACTACTCAACACATCTTGATAAGCTTGATCGTAGTAGCTTTATATGTCATATATGTGCGGAGAGTTTTGTGCGTACAGAATTTTTGAAAAGACATTTAATTAATAAACATAAAGTGATGTCATGATATGGGACTAGATTGTTTAAAATCGGATGCCAAACGCTTGATGGGTGTCTGAAGACAAGGTAATGTTGTCACGCCATAGTGTGACCACATGATATGTATTCCACTCAGGGGTGTCAATTTTCCAGATTAATCTTGAACTTCAGATTTACATCTCCTGAGAGATCCTTGATTTCTGACCAAAATAAAAGATATTAGATGAAAATATCCTGAGAATTGGCAAAGTTGTGGTCCATTTAATCTGTTATGAAAGAATTTCTTACTAAAACTTACTACAATTTGGAATAATGTGGTTGACCGTTGAAGGCCTCTTGTTTGTCAAAAAAGGTTGACCGCATCTATTTTTCCTGATTTTAAATTTGGATCCATTGACACCCCTGATATGCAGATAATGTAGTATTCTAGTTTCCTGTCCATGTACCTCAAGAGTTTTCATTATTCACTGATTTGCCATTTGAAAGAATTATGTAAAATTAGGTGTGTGTTCATTGCAGTTTTTGAAAACTAGGATATTTTTATTAACAATGCTTTTTGTCTTTAGAAAGAGGATTGTTTATTTCCTGCTAAGTTGTTATCAATAATAATATTGAAACCCCAGTTCCTCTGTACTGTAAATTATTTATCTATTTTCAAGGGAGTGAAAATTTTACTCATGTTGAATTGCAGGGCTAGGCATTATTAAGACTGTAGCAAAAATCACTCTAGTTTATTTTCCATGGTGGCCCTGGCCCAAAGGACCAGTGATCGTCAGGTAACATTTGTATGGTTTGACAAAGTCCACATCTAAGGCTTGGTGCAAAAGTATTGTAACTACATGAATTTATAGAGATATATACCGTAGATTTGCACTTAGCCCTTAATATTGTCCTTTGGCTAAGGACTACCTGTTGAGAATTATGTCTTCCACATCTGTGACAAGCCGGACATGTCAATTAAAATACGGAACAAATGTTAATTTTGAAAAATGCATTTTAACAAAATCCACCAAATTTAATGCCCTTGAATATGTGAACAATATATATTGCATATGTCTTGCATAGGGTTTCCATTTATGGGTAAAGGCGATAATGACATTTTAGCTATTTTAAAGTGGTAATATCATATTGTCAAAGTTGGCTTACCTACTGAAGCCCCAGAATTTCAATAATTTTACATTATAATAATAATTACCTCATACCATTTTCTATCTGTTGTTTCAGGTGACAAATGGTTTGATTGCAACAACTGTCAATACACCTCCAAGTGGGTGGGGAATATGCGTGACCACGTCCGTATACATACTGGTGAGCGTCCGTTTGTCTGCAACGTGTGTAACAAAGGATTCACTAACCAATCTGCGTACAACAATCATTCCAAGATCCACTCGGACACACGGCCTCATGTGTGTAAAATTTGCGGATTTGCATTCAAGGTACGACGACAGCTGATGAAACACGAAGAACGCCATAAAGGGGGCGGGCAATTTAAATGCCAACATTGCGGTAGACAATACTTCACAAAAACTGAACTCAGAAATCATATGCCAGTACACACGAAGGAACGTGCGCATAAATGTGAGGTTTGTTTTAAGACATTTACCTCGGTATCGTCATTGTCTAGGCATCGTATGATACACACTGGAGGGACCTACCAGTGCCATCTATGTGGGGGCGTGTTCATGAGGAAAGAATATTGGAGGAAACACATGATACGATCACATGACTACGCTGAGAACGATGCATTGTTATCAAAGAGGATTCGTTACACCAGTATGGGTACCATAAATGATGGTCAGGCGGAATTGGTGAACGTCGGCGACGAGAGACAGGAGGTGATTAAAGTTGGTGCGGCCGTGGAGACGGAAGATGTAGGAACGAGTATGGAGGTGACGGGAGAGGAGGAGGGGGAGGTTCAATATATCATCAGTCTGGCGTATTGATGAAGTTCATTATTTCAGTACTATACATTAACAAAGTGTACCAGGGATTTCCCCCGAAAATTTTGTAGTTTTAAGAACTTGCACCACCTTACAAAAGACAATTTACAAACATGTAACATAATACCTAGATAACAAATTCTCTTGGTCTAAGCATTTGACTTCCAAGAAAACGTAATTTATATAGCGCTTAGCTTTCGAGTTATGTATAAATTTTGCAAAATTCAAGCGACTAAAATGTTCTTTCCCTTGTTTCTAAATTAATGAAATTTAACTGTATGATTGTTATAACCGACTAGATGCTATTGCCAATCTATTGTAAAATTAATGCAAAGAACGATTTTTGGCTTTAAAAGTTTTTGTGGATAATGTCCCAATTAGCAGGTTTAGATGTAGTTATTCTTGCTATATGAATTCTTTATAATATAAATCTCTTATGTTAATACTGTCAGATTATATTTAAATCAAGGGAGGTAATTGATTGCTGTTCTAAAAGTCATGGATAATTCATTTCACTTTGAATTCCTGAAATGTTCAAATACAAAATGTAGCCCCTTTTGATCCTCTAGGTCAATTTTATATTGGATATGTCTCGTGTGACATGTTTTTGTCTTATATTATACACCTTTTCTTTTAAATTATTTGTTAGAATATACTGTACAGTTATATCATATATGTGTTCCATTGTTGAATGTACTATAAATATTGTACAAATGTTTCTTGATATATATTTATGTTCAGTTTTATGTTTGAAACTGCTTTTAGAGGTCTATAATACACTGAACAAAAAGTATAGACTACCACTATAGAATGCAAGTTCTTGTCAGTTAAAAAATTGGGGCTCTCTTCAGATGTTAGGCCGCTCAAGCACCCTTTGACATTTAAAATTCAATTAACAGTCATAAAAGATACATGTTTGTCAAATAACAATTGGTTTGACATATCATTATCCAGAGCAATGAACAACTCTAAGTCTTAAACTTTTTCATATACATGTGCAGGTCTAGACACTTATTAGAGAGAAATTACATTTTTGTGTGTTGTCCATTAGAAGTTTTGTTCAGTGTATATGGATTTCTTGTGGTCTAAGACCTCGGCTCAAAATTGTTTTGCAATAATTGAATGGGTTATTGCTTGTATGATCACTGAGTGAAAATTGCTTTTACTTACTAAGTATTAGTCCTTGACTTTGATTCTTATCCAAAATCATCAATTATTTTGTATTACTTGGTGGTCTTGAATTTGTAATGAAATGTAATTTATTCAATTATGGATGTTATACTCCAGATTTTGTTGAAATATGGTGTACACTGTTTGTATAACGTAATGTCATTGATAAGGATACGTATTGTTACATTTCAATATTTAATTTAATTTTATATATGTTTTTTGTTACAATTCTGTCTTTATCTTTCACAATTTGAACAAGTTTGTCAGTGAATTCTACTTTTTGTCTTTATATAGATGCCGCAATGTCTGCAGGGTGTATAACTTGTCAGTATGTACCGCAAAATAAAATGTACAGTAAAATCATTTAATTTCCATGGGACAAAATTTCATGGTTTTGGTAAAAAATACCTTTTCGATGGGACGTTAATTTGTCGATTTTGCATTTCACGTAATATTAAATAAAATACAAAGGTCAAAATTATTGTTCTATGGGATTTGATTTCATGGTTTAAGGTGAACTACGAAATCCCAAAATATAATCCCCCATGAAAATTAATGATTTACAGTACTAGTATGTGGGTTTCACATTTTGTCTGCAGATTCCTGTCTTTATCTTCTGTTAGTTCAGCAGGTTTTCTTGTTGTTAAACAGTTTTATGTAAATAGATTACGTCTATTGTAGAAAATAAATGTTCAACATTGACACATATTTTGACGTCTATTGTAGAAAATAAATGTTCAACATTGACACGCATTTAGTTTGTTGATAATGAATTACCGACTGTTCAAAGTTAAATGATAACTGTTATAAACATAACCCCGTCTTTCAGGTAAACTATATGTATCTAGGTTTAATTGTGTGTAACTGATTTAATTGTAATTCCCGCAATTCTTTGAATAGGATAGTTCCCTCATTAGTAAAACTGTATTACTTATTGATCGACTGTATAGCTTGACTATTTGACCTGAGCCTGACCTTTATGCAAGCATATATTCTAGTTCTTGCTTTGAATATATCAATTTCTGCAAGCAAATCGTGCAATATCAGTATTTCAGCTTTGTATTTGTATTACATCTCGAGCATCTACGTGATACTCCACAATTATGAAAACATACAATCGTTGTTGTAAACGTAGGCAATATATCGACTGTTAAATTATGCTTATCAATAGGTCAGACTCGTGTTAAATTTGCCAAGCTATAGAAATGTCTGCAAGGCAACAACATAAGGGACTCTCAACACAAGCATTGAACATTGGATACATATAGATTTTAAGACCAAGACGAGGATATCAGCCTGAAGAAGGACTAATTGCAACCCTGTGCATTTGAAGATCAGACATTACAAATGACCAAGTGCCCTGGTCAGAATTCGAATCAGGGACCTCTTCAAAGAAAGTGCCCATTTGACCACTGACCTAGTTGAGCTAAAACATGAGTACATGAAACAAAACAAGACTTTGCTAGTCCCCTACCAGTTTACAGTGGTTTTTTTCATAAATGACCCAAGTGCCCAGGCCCAGATTTCACAAAGCATCTCAATCTGAGATAAATCTCACCTCAAATATTGACATGCATAGTTTGGATAAGTTGCATGGGAGGATGTACTCAAAATTAGCTTCGTAAATAGAAAACATTCTTACAGAGATTATTACAGTAAAATTTAACGAGTTTGAACTTCAGATTTATCGGAAAGTCGGACTCTGAATTTGGGCAAAAACTCAATTTGAAATGAGGTTTCTACTTCAGATGTTTCGGGAATTGTCTGTTTGACCACTGACACAGTTGAGCTAAAACATGTTTAACACAGGTGGATTAGAAATATTCTTTATTCCATTTTTTATGACAAACAAACAATATTATCTGTAGTCTATATATTGTTCTGTAAGTCAGTAATAAGTGAATTCACAAAGTTATAGTAACAAATTACATAAAATATATATATATAATACAATATAGTACATTTGTACTAAATAAATAGTTCACAAATATAATTTCACAACTTTTACAAATAGTTGATCTCTCTAGCAATCTCGCTTGAACGGAGATCATAAAATAATAACAAGAGATGTTTGTAAATTTGAACATGCCCTCAATGGCAGCTCCATAGTTGGAAATGGTGTCTGTTGCCTAAGCAAAGCGCTACCAAGAGCCTTCATTCAGTTACTTTCAGTTCAATTAAACATAGAAGGCATGGGTTACCTCCTGCGGAAAACGCTACATAGCGCTTTGTTTAGGCGACGGACACATGGTTAAAGTCACAGTGACCTTAAATCTACTGACCTCAAAATCAATAGGGGTGATCTACTGATGCTGGTCAAACTCCATGTAAAGTTTGAAGATCCTAGGGCAAAGTGTTCTTTTGAGTTATTTAATGGAAATCGCTTGGTCTGCCGACTGACCACCAGACATGTGCACAGCAATATACCCCCTCATCAAAGATGGAGAGCATAACAATGAATTACATGACATTAAAATAACAGCAGTGATGAATCTACGTATGACCTGCATTTAATTCATACCACATTGTCATGATAAAATATTGAAAAACAATACAAACACAAAGGTGCCCAATATTGGCCCTTTTTATCACTCGTCTAGAGAACAATGGTAATGGCGGTCATTGACTGAAGCTCTGTCGAGACTTCACAATACTACTTGGGTATCAAATAATAGTAAGTACATTTTTGCGCTAGTTTATATAAAAGCAAAACAAAAAACATTCAATTGGAAGAAATACCCCTAGATTGTAACCAGACTCGGTCCTGAACAAAAATTCAAGGGCAAAATATTTCAGTGAAAACTGATCTGGAGCTTGTTGAATAAGCACGAGGCTATCGAGCCCTCTATAGCGCTACACTAAGAAACGGTTTGCTGAAAAAAAATGGGCAAAAAAGCGAAAAATTTATGTTTCCGGCAACTCTCGTGGCTAGCAGACCGTTACTCAGCGAAGCGCTACCAAGCTGAGCCGAAGCAGTCTGTTGCATAAGAAAGTGCTCGGTAGTGCTCATCTAGCACTGGTATGCTATTGGCGAACACTGATCGCTAATAGCATGTCATGGAATAGCGCTACCGAAAAGTGATTGATATCACCTTGGCAATGCAATGGGCTCCAGGTTTGTGCAAATAGAAATAATGAGAAAATTAAGTTTGACTGCAGATGGACTGTCTGATCAAAAGTGTGACTCCAAAACAGTGCCTTATGCTAGATTATTATTCAATATGAGACATGATTCAGTCAATCATAGAACATTCCAATGTATAACATTGACAACACTAATAACATCATGGTTGGTCTGAAAAATCTAAGATCATCTGAACTACGTATATATTTTCATTCTTACACAAATATATATTTCAAGTATTAAAACATAAAATAGTAATAATTGTATCACAAATCGAGACATTATGCACCAATAATGTTGACAGTACAAATATACCACATAGTTTATTACAAATTGCATACAGTGATTGGTAATATGATTGATTGGTTATAATTCCCAGCATTGAACTAAATTAGATGATTTATATCAACCATCAAATCGCTGGCTTGGAATAAGAAGGTTGTAAGTACTACTGACGACCTTATAAGACTACATGTAATACATATTAAAAAACAGCTTCACAGGGCACTTCTCATGAGCCTATTTTCATTAAAATGGAAATGTGTCATATTGACCTAACCGAAGTTTAAACAACTTGATTTTTTCCAAAACAGTTTTTTCTTGTTTGCTAAAAATATTGATTTTTTACTTACAACTTTCTCATTCTTAGCCAGCAAAATTCTAATATCGGGACTATTGACACATGGAAAATTAACAATAAACAGTTTTCACTACAAGGGCCACAACTCCTCTGCTGAAACTTGGTACACCAGAAATTAAACTAGTAAATCAGAAATTACTCCAGAAAACTGATGGAATAGAAAAAAATGGTTGGACAATAGAAAATCAATATGCAGTACAACCACTCGAGATCCGCCAACCCTTTGTACAGCAGCAACCTCTCTACAACAACATCTGAAAAATGTTCCTAAGCCAACATTTACTACAAATTCAACCTGTGAGAGCAACAACCTTTAAACAATAACTAATATTTACAGCTCCAAAAGGTTATTCCTCTACAGAGGTTGTACTGTATATATAAAAAAAAACATTTAATTCTCTCGATTCAGCCTCATGAACATTAATTTGATAAAAACATTGATTTAAACAAAGTCATAAACTTCTCATATATACAAATAACATAAAATATAAAAATCTAATCACTGTGACTATTGAAGGAAATGACATAAATTTTATAAACGAGAGCAAAAATCTGGAAATTGATCTATTCAATACAACCCATGGAATGGCCATAATTTTGTATACAAGTTTTTACTCTGCAGAGTGTAATTCTAGGAAATCTTAGTTGTAATTTAGAAATGGAATAGTCTTTACTTGAATACACAAACAATTTAATTTAGCTTAAGTTTATAACTCTATTTAATGAAAATTTTCGGCCTCACGGCCTTCATCAGTCAACGATAACACAGACGTTATTTTTACATCTTTCAATGGTGGCGGAAAAAACACAAATAATGACGTTACGTCATTGACGTCACGTTATACGCGATGACGTCGCTTGACGTTACGCGCCAAAAAATTAATTTGGCGCGTAACGTCAAGCGACGTCATCGCGTATAACGTGACGTCAATGACGTAACGTCATTATTTGTGTTTTTTCCGCCACCATTGAAAGATGTAAAAATAACGTCTGTGTTATCGTTGACTGATGAAGGCCGTGAGGCCGAAAATTTTCATTAAATAGAGTTATAAACTTCAGTTTTATTATAAGTATACTCCCTATGGAGTGATTATTGGATTTTCCTAATTTAATTTAGATTTTACACAAAGTTTTTTTATTTCTTGATTTTCAGCAAAGGAAGCCCCCTCAAATTCAAAAAGGAACGAAATTACCCCAAAACTACCGATTTATGAATGACAAATGTCGCAAGGTCATAAACTCATCATACTTCAATGTAAAGCTGTGACAACAAACACAGATGAAATACAATTTCAAATTCAAGTTTGTGATTTTATATATAAACACTTCTTTTCTAAGATAACAGTTCTTTACAACTGAAATATTTTTAATATTAGGTACATGTTTTAACAAACCCGACCATACTTTTCAAACAATCTGTTTTTGTAAAAGGTTTATAGAAAATACTTAAACACAATACTGTAAAATCATTAAATTTCATGGTTTTGATAAAAAAAGACAATTTCAATGGAACGTTTGTTCGTGGATTTTGCATTTCAGTTAATAAATACTAGGATCAAATTATTGTTTGATGGGATCTGATTTCGTGGTTGAAGGTGAACCACAAAATCCACGAAATTTAATCCCCCACGAAAATTAATGATTTTACAGTATGCATAAATATGTATTTTTATTAACATAATTGCACCTCAGTTCAAGATTTGCATAAAAATAATACAAACATAAATACAACGCACAACGAAAGATAGGGATCAAAATATCTACAAAAGTAAATTTTTTAATGTTGTGTCAATTATTGTGAATCCCAGGAAATGTTGAAACTTCGCAAAAAACAGGTTTTAAAACAAAGAAAAGCATAACTCTGCTTAAACTAAGGTCAATGCTTTACAATAACATGCCGAGCAAAGCCTTTATTTGCCAGTCAGCTTTCTGCTGAAATATGACCGGCATATATGCGTGCACCTCCACTCAGATTTGAACCCTGCCCAGTCAGATTAAACGCCAAGTGCACTAAGCTACAGAGGGACTGTTGATAAACATTCTGGCTGCATTTCAGAGTTAGAAGTTATAATAATTTTATAGTTTTGAAAATACAGTTCAAATTACCATAGTTGAGGCCCACATGGAAGATCGGGAAAACAAATGTGTCAGTCTCGATTAATAAAGATGTCACTTTCTTACATACTAGTTCTTTCAGAGAACATTGGTTAAATGAGTATTGCTATGATTAAATCATTATGTAATCTTATACATCCATGATCTCAGATATTCATGATAGCTGATATATTCTTCCCTTTCTCAAATTCTAAAACTACACACACATGCCAGAGGACCTCGTCACAAAACTTCGTAAAAACATTGTTTTTTCATCACTTTTTCACAACTTATACATGTAGTTATGAGATTTTAGATTGTCTAATTTTGTGAAAACAAGAAAAGCTTGTAGGTCTGTCTGAACAAAAAGTTTGTCATAATTAAGCATAAAGTTTGAATGAAAACATTCAGAGAAGTTAGAACTTCAAGAAAATCTTTATGCAAAGTTTTGAAAAACTGCCTAACGCAATCCCCCTCCCACCAAATCTCCGAAAAGCTCATAGGTCTGTTTGAACAAAAACTTTGTAATAATTAAGCATAAAGTTTGCATGAAACTACAAGATGATCTTTGTACCAAGTTTTGTGAAATGCCCTAATGCAACACCCCCCCTCCCCGAATCTCCGAACACAAACATTATCACTTGTACAGATGAAACATTTCTGGATTGCTTTCATGTTGTATATATATACAGTCTATCATACCTGCCAAGTACTCCTTTTAAAGTGGAGTTACTCCTATTTTCGTTGTTAATTTCTGGTCTTCACAGTTCACCTAACTTTGCACAATAGAACATTTGGTTCATTTTATGATCTTCTGTCTCTTATTTATAACCACTAGAATTAACACATTCCTTGTTTATGCATCTAAATTCCTTTTAAATCACATTTCTTTTAACATGTTTCGCTTTATCACCCCTATTTTGGATTTAACCAACTTGGCAGGTACAAGTCTATGGTGGTCGCTCATATAATACTCGCGATGATCACATGTGTCGGTTTGTCCAAATGTTTATGGGGTTTCTTGGCAGGTATGAGTCTATGGTGGTCATATAATACTCCAAATGATCATGATGTGTTGGTTTGTTCACACGTTTATGGGGTTATCACAGATTTATGTCTAGCTTTGATAACACTAGGGTGGGTGGGGTACTATAAACCATGAGTCCGTTGTTCTATAACTTCGTCATAATGAGCAAGTAAAAGTTTAAAGTATGTGGATAATACACCGGACATTGCTTGATCTATGGCCGCTTGTGGTAACCAACCCTGAAATCAGAAATAGAGAGAATCAAAGCACTGAAAGTACTGAAGTAACAAATGAAACATATGCTGGTTGAACGAATACTAAATTCATATGCTGAACTGTAACATTAGAACATATTTTCAGCATTATGCCTCACAAGGAGCCCTGAATGAGCCAGTGCTTTACAGAGAACTAAAGCAACAAAAGTGTTTAATTAAGAGTGGTGTTGTGTAACCAATTATTCCATACAGCTTTAACTATTCTGATGATAAGGGTTGTACTAGAATCTGCACACATATTGTGTACCGTAAATACGCAGCCATAAGTCGCATGCAGCCATAAGTCGCAGGGGGACTTTTGAATAAAAATTCAAGGTTTTTGTCTTAACCCTTTCATAGGTCGCATGTATAGTTTTCCATTTTTGTGAAAGCTGAAATCATGTGCTCAGTGTCGGTAGTAGTGTAGTAAACTCTTCCATAAGTCGCGGGGTGACTTTTTAACTTTTTTTGGGACTGTTTTCGCCCGACTTATGGCTGAATATTTACAGTAGTGCATTTTAGCAATTATATCCCCTCCATCAAAGACCTAATTATAAAATTACATGTATTTTAAGTCTTTGCCTCCATATAAAATAATTAGTGACAAATAATTTCTGACTGCCTCCCCTTGAAAACTGGTAGGGGACTAAAACAAACAATATATTCAACATTTTTATTTCCAATCATCCTGATGCATACATATTTTACAATGGCTCCAAAGCCGGAAAAAAAGCCAAGGAAGTAACTCTTCCACAAACAAAAGGAAATGATAACTAACTCATAACTACAAAATTATCGTTGTCATCAATAGGAATACAGTCCGTTCAAAGTTAAATGATAACGGCTATAAACATTAGCTTGTCCACCATGTAAACTTTGTTTATCTAGGTTGAACTGGGTGTAGTGAGTTAACGGTAGCCCAGCTATTCTTTCAAATGGGATAGTTCCCTCATTAGTATAACTTATTGAATCAACATTTGTAGCACAAAAATATTCTAAGGGAAGTAACTCTTCCACAAACAAAAGGAAATGATAATTAACGGACGACTTCAAAATTATTGTTGTCATCTATATAAAGACTAACCTTAAGGTTTGTATTTACAATCCATGTAAATAAACATTGGTCTGGTTCCCCTTCTACAGATTGAAACGTCCAGCCACCGGGCCCATTATCACCCCTGTAACAACAACAACAACAAATATATAATACAATGTTTACGTCACATGACGTTTGAATTGTGAAAATTTTAAGACTTGCAGCTATTGTCTGACCAGATTAAACTGAGACTCATCAAAGTCTGTAACGTGTTCGGCTATTCGACTGTATTTGATTCTTATGTTTGTTTGCTATACATGTACCGTTATATCCGTATAAGTCCCGATATAATTGTAAGTATATACTTTTATAACTCGGAATTTTCCTGACTGGTACAATTATGCAAGGAGTCTCAGTTTAATCTGGTGGGACAATACACATGTAGAAAACAAAGATGACCATATTATTGCTGTTTTTTTTTTATAACTATCATTATTTAACATGAAATCCCCCTGCCTTGTGAAACTTATTAGAAAAGTGAAAAAGTAGTTTAGGGAATATTTTTATGAAGGTTATTACTATGTGAATGATAGTTTTAACACATTTTTATGAAGGTAATTACCATCAATTTTTTTATTGTAATAAGTTATTCCATTTTGAGAAAGAAATGAGAGAAATATTTGCCCTTTAACAGATCTAGAGATACAGCTTGGCAATTTTAACCTGAACCTGATCTTTATGCATGAATATATTACAAGGTTCTTGCTTTGAATATATCAATGTCTGCAAACTATCTCGGTTTTGGAAATTAGTGTTTGTATTGCATCTCGAGAATCTTCATGATACTCCCAGGCTATGAAAACATACAACCGAGGTTATAAATACAGACAATATATTGACTGTTAAATTATGCTAATCAAAAGGTCAGGTTCATGTCAAATTCTTCAAGCTATACCAATATGTGTGAGCAAGAGAAAGGACTTTAAATATCCAGTCAAGTGTATGTATATGTTACATATAAGTGACATCCAATGAGAAAAGAAAGATTCAAATATTCACAGATTTACTGGAGTAATAAACATACAGGATAGAAAACTATACCTAACTAACTAAAACTAACACTACTGAAAAATCATTTAATTTCGTTGGGATGAAATTTCGTGGTTTTTGTAAAAAAGACAATTTCGTTGGGACTTGAATTCGTGGATTTTGTATCTCAGGTAATAAAACAAGGGTCAAAATCAATGTTCGTTGGGATTAGGTGAACCACGAAATGCACGAAATTTAATCCCCCACGAAAATTAATGATTTTACAGTATGTGAAATCTCAATCATTTTTTCTTTGTACATTCATATAGATCTAAAATATTTCTAAGTTTTAAGTCTCCTGGGAACTCTGTGAAAACTAAGTCGCATAGTGACAAATTCGTAATAATCTGCAACATACATTGCTCGCTTATTGTATAACTGCTGCTCAATCAAAGTTTTCACCTTACGCTAATATATTGATAATTAATTGATTAACAGAAATATTCAATAAGTTGTTGAAGAAATGATTGAGATTTCACTGCTACATAATACATACTGTAAAATAATTTAATTTCGATAGGACATTAATTCGTGGATTTTGCATTTTAGGCAATGAATACAAGTGTCAAAATTATTAGTCGATGGGGTTAAAGGTGAACCCCGAAATCCACAAAAATTAAATCCCCCACGAAAATTAACGATTTTACAGTATACAATGTATTTCTATAAACACGACACAGGTGTAATATAGACACGAGCGCCCATCAAAATCCAAGTCTAGAATGGTCCTGTTAGTAAAGGTGGAAAAATCTGTAAAATGTGAAACACACAAAACATGCAGTGTATACAATCCTGCATCAGCACTAATAAACTACACTCACTAAGTACTGTAAAACCAGAAATTTTTGCAAGGTATCAATTTTTGCATTTTTTGCAGGCATTTTGCAAAGGTTAAATGTACGCCAATTAGATTTTTATAAAGAACAACTTTCGGGGTTTTACTGCCGATGTTTAAGTGTAAGTGTATAAATTTTTGCCAATATAACAATTTTGCAAACATATTGAAAACTTTATCCCTAGCGATTATTTTTTATTTTTATAGAATTTGAAAACTGAATATAAGAATGGACTCTCCTACGATGTTGAGGTGACAAAATTGCCTGCTTTCAAATTCCTAGGTTTTATAATCAATAACAAATTGTATGTCTAAATAATTGGCAGGACATTTTGTTTTTTGTAACGTTGTTAGGTCATTATTTACCTATTTAGATATTGTATGTCTGAAGAAGGCTACCACAGGCATACCCGCCAAGTACTCCTATTAAAGTGGAGTTAATCCTACTTTTGTTGATGAATTTCACCTACCATGCACAAAAGTATATTTGGGTCACTTTATGATCTTCTGTCCCATATTTATAACCACTCAAATTAGGACATTCCTTGTTTAAGCATCTAAAGCTCTTTTAAATCACATTTAAGTGCATCTTGTGACATGTTTCCCTTATCCCTCCTATTTTGGATTTAACAAACTTGACAGGTATGCCCGAGGAAACATGCGAAGAAAGAATATAGATTCAAATTAATTTCTAATGCCTACATAATATATACATCTAAATATATTATATTGAGCAGGTGTGTATAAATGAATACACTAAATTGTTGAATGGATTGATGTGCACTTATATTAGAAATTGATATAAAAATTGAAAAAAGATAAAAAAAGAAAGGTACAAATAGTTAAATGATTATACTGTTATATACTGAAAACTACGGTAATTTACAAAATTGTTGAAAAAGTGAAGAATGAATGTAGTTATATGCCAGAGATAGTGTATACCACGACTGAGGGTGGAAAATGGACTTCAAAACTATTTGAGTTTCAATAACTTGAAAGTTTTGGTTAACATTTTTCAATGAATGAATAAACAGACGGACGGACAAATGAACTGACAGGCCGATCACTATATGCTTCTGCATTTGAGTTTCAACAACTTGAAAGTTAAGTTAAAATTTTCGAACTCACAAGCGAACAGAAGGATGGATGAACAGACGGGACAATCACTATTTGCCTTCTGCATCAGTAGATGCTAGTGTATAAAAATGTGTGAAATAAGTGACAGGGGTGTCAATGGAGCCAAATTTAAAATCAGGAAACTTATTCGTGGTCAACCATTTTTGACAAACAAGAGGCATTCAACCACATTGTTTTTATATTTAAATCAGTTATTATTAAGAAATTCCTTCGAAACAGATTAAATTCACCATAGCTTCGCCATTTCTCAAGATATTTTCATCAAATAAATTCAAAATGGCTCTTTTAG
Organism: Spisula subtruncata; assembly: GCA_963678985.1. Lineage (NCBI taxonomy): Eukaryota > Metazoa > Mollusca > Bivalvia > Venerida > Mactridae > Spisula > Spisula subtruncata. The sequence goes on from OY787668.1 coordinate 2,046,875, forward strand.
GATTTTCAAATTCAGAATTCTGGATTAAACAAGAAAATTGACACCACTGAAGTGAGTAAACAAGCATGCTTGGTGTAGTCTCAGTGTTGTCATGGCAATGAGTGATGATATATTAGTCAGTGAAAACTATCAAAATGTAGATCTAGTAAATCATCTCCCCTTATTGTTGAGAGAGTATGAAAGGCAATGAAAGAATAAAGGAGACCAAAAGCGTTTCATGGCACACCCTCATACCTCACATATTTTTTCTGTACCGGCATATCAGGATGGATACACCCAACCCCGTATGATATAAATACACCTGAGTCTACTTCCAACCATTGACGTACACTTATAAAATCCCTGGCCGACACGAGACCACCTGCAGCCTCGGAGGATATATTATACGTGATCTCTGAGTTCTCGTTGATAACCTGTAAGCTCTGGAAGGTAAGCGAGATACACGAATCATGCAACGTTAATCACACACTGACAAACACTGTCTGTGAGTACCTGCACGAGAAAACACGCACACTGGTCCATCAAATAAATCCAACATTTCATGTTTTAAAATTAAAAAAAAAATATAATGTCTAATATTTTTTCATCATTTGATAATGGGTTGAGAGCACTTCATATACACCTCCCAAATCAGTGCAAGTTTATATAGGTATCTCAGGTAAACTTTGCAATATTCTCAATAGAACATTTTGGCCAAACAACTTTTTTAAAGTCAGATAATTCCACACATCTTTTAAGCAATAGAAATCAAATTCAAAAATTTAAAAGGATTTTATTTAGTATTTCAAAATATTTCGAAAAAAAAGAAAAACTTTATGTTGTGAGATTTGACAACCGATGTGCGTGTTTTCCTGCTCATAACGAACATGCCGAGTTAACGATATCAACCACTAACCTGACATATTTTTTCTGAGGTGGCATGTCAGCGTGGGGCGTACCAATACTGACAACTATGAACATTTCATTGTTGTAACATGTCCACTGTCTTATACTCACAAAATCACGTGAAGACACAAGACCGCCACCCCCTTCAGCGGCGATATTATACGTGATTTCTGTAACCTCGTCAATCACCTGCAGAGCCTAAAACAAAGTCTACACTATCAAATCAAATATCAATTTTAACTTTTTTAATTTTCAACATTGACTGTTTTATTAACCTGGCTGTTAATACAGCCCAAGAGTAGAATTATCCGAGTTTGTGACACTTAGAGACAGTCACATGATAGTATATGAGCAACAGTCACATGATAGTGAGGGATAGTCACATGATAATTAGAGATAGTCACATGATCATTACAAATGGTCACCGTAACGTGATATAGCTTGACCAGATTTAGTAGGCACTCATTAAACTTCGGAAGCATGTATTATTTTCCGTAAACGTAGTCGGTACTTATCGGAAATATTTGTTTATTTTTGCACCGACTTTGTCCGAAATATGCACGGAATATGTCCAAAGTGCCTACTAAATCTGGTCAAGCTATAATAAGACAGTCATATGATAATAAGAGACAGTCACATGATAGTAAGAGACAGTCACATGATAGTGAGAGACAGTCACATGATAGTAAGAGACAGTCACATGATAGTGAGAGACAGTCACATGATAGTAAGGGACAGTCACATGATAGTAAGAGACAGTCACATGATAGTAAGAGACAGTCACATGATAGTGAGAGACAGTCACATGATAGTAAGGGACAGTCACATGATAGTAAGGGACAGTCACATGATAGTAAGGGACAGTCACATGATAGTAAGAGACAGTCACATGATAGTAAGAGACAGTCACATGATAATTAGAGATAGTCATATGATCATTACAGATGGTCTCAGTAACGTGATAATAAGAAACAGTCATGTGATTATAAGAGACAGCCACATGATAATTAGAGACAGTCACATGATAATTAGAGACAATAAAATGGTAATAACTAACAGTCACGTGACAACCAGAGACAGTCACATGATAATTAGAGACAGTCATATGATACTATAAACAGCCACATGATAATTTGAGATGGTCACATGATAATTAAAGATGGTCTCAGTAATGTGATAATAAGAAACAGTCATGTGATTATAAGAGACAGCCACATGATAATTAGAGACAGTCACATGATAATTAGAGACAATAAAATGGTAATAACTAACAGTACCAGAGACAGTCACATGCCAATTAGAGACAGTCATATGATACAAGAAACAGCCACATTATAATTTGAGATGGTCACATGATAATTCGAGATGGTCACATGAGCATTTGAGATGGTCACATGATAATTGTATAATTAATGTAGCAGATATATTTATGATGTATAATACTCAGTGATGTAGACTCATAGTGCAACTTAAAGTGTACATAGCTATATTCTAGCAGTCTTTCAATGTCAAAATAATTACTTGCATCGTTTTTAGTATGATACTAGACTACCTTAATTGCAAAACTTTGGATGGGTTCCGTGTACTTTGACTTAGTTGTCGAAAAATAGACGATTCTTATAGTTTCATACTGTGTTCTAGAACACTTTCCTATGATAATGGACAGTTCACATGTCCAATAAATCATACAGAGAGTTTCTGTTAAAACTGAAGCGAAAAATGATCTAATGGATATGAAAGCATTATTGTTTTGCAGTTTTTGAAACTTTTTAAAAATATCTTCTGATATAGCTCTATACACTTTAACACCATGATAAAGCAGATACTTTCTAAGGCATGGAAAATTAGGAAATTCTAAATTCAGCGTGCAGAGATTTAAGATTGATCTCAGTGTGATGTGAGACTGTCAATGACGAGCATAGCCTTTATTTGTCAAAAAGTTTTCTGCTGAAATATAGCAGGCATATTAGTGCAGACTCATATTTGAACATGGGTCACATGATTAGATGGCAAGCGTGCTAAGCCACTAATCACTGAGCTACGGAGGGTTGTACCCAAATTTATGTAACATTTTCTCTAGGTCTGATCATGGCTACTTACCCGACTTTCTAATATAGTAGGGTTCCATTTTGGTGAATCGTTTAACGTAGCTACCATGTCCTGCCATAGATCTTGAGGTGCCATATTTATAATGCCCTACAAATAAACAACGATGGATACACAATGCAGCAGGTACCACAGGCAACTGTATCGTTGAAAACGAAAAAAAAATGAAAATAATTTTTTTTGGAAAATTTATATATTTTTTTTTTTTTTCGTTTTCAACGAACGATACAATTACCTGTGGCTGGTACTAGGCCGTCCTAAAAATTGAATATTTGCCCTAACGCTACCTACCCACCGAAATCACTCCTACTCAATATTTTGTTCAGTCTATTTCTTTATATAGCATATTTCAACTTAAATTTTTGAACACCTGGTTCCCGAAAAAATATTTCCATAAAAATATAATTCAACCTACCCATCTGTAAACAAAAAATATTTTAATGACGGCCCTACATCTTTTTTATAAGACTTTATAATGATTAAATGAGTTATCAATATTTTACAATTATCATTCTTTACGTCATTAACTAATCACTCTTGATGTCTTGTTTCCAGTGACGAAACATGCCGGTTGTAGCCTTTATTTGCCAGTCAGCTTTCTGCTGAAACATGGCAGGCATACCAGTCACCAGATTAGACAATAAGGGCTAACCACTGAGCAACGAAGGCAATACTTAATCAAAGTGACTGAGGGCTGGTTGTCAATTTTGAAAGCAATGCCTTTATGGACTTTGATAATGTTTGAGTTTCAAAGGACAAAAGGACAGACAAATGAATGGACAGAAAATCACAATCGATATCTCCCGCATCAGTAGATGACGGGCATAAAAAATTTAATTCAATAGTCAGTTTAATTGCAGTGATTTTAGAACATTCCATATCTTGATGGTAACTTGGAATTCAGCACCTTTGATAAAAAAGATAATAAAATAAACATCATATTTACCTGAAGTTTGAATATTTTCCTTCCAAATTTTTTGATGTTTTGACTGTATATTAAACCTTCCTGAAGGTTCTTGCCACTTTCTAACTTCCAGCCGTCCATGTGGAACATTTCAAGAAAAGCTTCTTTTGCCTCAGCCAACAGTTGATTATAATTTTCTATATCCTGCATGCAGAAATAATTACAACATTTCAAACACAAATCAAAATTACAGTACAAAACTAGAAAGAAATAACTCCAAAAATATGCAATAAGGATAATTTTTCTCGGGCACAGCACTTTCTTACATTGAGATCTATGCAAAGTTTCAAATTAATATGTGTAATAGTTTTTTAGGTATCCCACAGACAAAAACATGTAGGACAGATTGAGGAACAGACAAAGGGCTGACTACAAATGTATATGGTCCCCAAAAATTACAGAACGAAATCCATATCAAACTATTTTCACACTACCAAATGCATACATGTTATGATGGAGTGTTTCAACCCAGAAAACTATCATAGAATAATCTCCAATACAAACTAACAAGACAGGAATTGACACATATGTGAAATACAAATGTGCCATTGACCCTTCCATATAATAACAGACCGAATTTGATACTATTAATGCTTGAGACTTTCCGACATTATACCCTCTAATGGCAGACACTAAGGAGAAGCAGAACTGATAGTATGTAGTGAACTTAGTGTTTTTGACAAGTATGGGGTTGTGTTATAATATTGCAATGTAGGTCTATAAAACAATCAAATCATTATCTAACAGACAGGCACAGTTACATAGGATAGTAGATTATATCAAAGAGAATAGAAAAACAGAATTACAGGCATCAATAAGTTAACAAACATATCGCTGGCTTAGAACAAGAAGGTCGTAACTACCAAATTGATATATTGAGAAAACACGAGAAAACTGTCTGTAATTTACTCTTTACCTATGGGAAAACACGTTTTTAAAACTTCATTTTGGTCAACACGACAATTTCAGATTTTCATGAAAATATGCTCATAAGAAGAGCCTTGTGAAGCAGATTTCAAATATGTATGAGCCTTATAAGGTCGTAAGAGGTAGTTACGACCTTCTGGTTCTAAGCCATCGATATATAGACATGGCAGTAATCCCGATACTTGGCTTCTCAGTTCCTTAAGAGGTTCATGTCATTTTTATATTGTTCTTATAGTACTGAATGGTTCTAATGGAACTAGAGCACTGTTTATGCAGTTTTTCAATTCCATTAAAAAGACAAGACCACAAAACCATCTGTATTGAGATTACCACCAAAATAGAGCATACCAGTATATTGATGGCTTAGAATTAGAAGGTCGTAACTACCAAATCGATATTTTGAGAAAACACGGAAAAACTGTCTGACATTTACTCGTTACTTATGGTAAAACAAACTTTTACAACTTCATTTTGGTCAACATGACAAGTTCAGATGTTTATGAAAATGGGCTCATAAGAAACGCCTTGTGATGCTTATTCTAAATATGTTGGAATCTTAAAAGGTCGTAAGTGCCTCTAATTCTAAGCCATCGATATGTAGGAGAATATTCTATGATGAATAATCATGCAGAATACATAAACTTATATACTTAGCATTTCAAGGGGACATATTGTAGTGTGGGCAAACAGTGCAAGAGAATCATGGTGTACATGGTCATGGTTTGTAGTGAAGTGACATACATACACACAGAGAACCAGTGTACGAGAGTACCAGTGGCAAGGAGTATAGGTTGCCATTCTGTGTTTGCACAAAGGTATCATTTTGTGAAGTTAATCTACTGTGACTGAGGGACTGGTTGCTAGGTAGTGACTGTGGGACTGGTTGCTAAGGAGGCAGTGACTGGGGGACTGGTTGCCAGGCAATGACTGAGGGACTGGTTGCTATGGAGGCAGTGACTGAAGGACTGGTTGCTATGGAGGCAGTGACTGAGTGACTGGTTGCTATGGAGGCAGTGACTGAGGGACTGGTTGCTATGCAGTGACTGAGTGACTGGTTGCTATGGAGGCAGTGACTGAGGGACTGGTTGCTATGGAGGCAGTGACTGAGAGGCTGTTTGCCAGGCAGTGACCGAGGGACTGGTTGCTGTGGAGGCAGTGACTGAGGAGCAGGTTGCTATGGAGGCAGTGACTGAGGGACTGGTTGCTATGGAGGCAGTGACTGAGGGACTGGTTGCTATGGAGGCAGTGACTGAGGGACTGGTTGCTATGGAGGCAGTGACTGAGGGACTGGTTGCTGTGGAGGCAGTGACTGAGGGACTGGTTGCTATGGAGGCAGTGACTGAGAGGCTGTTTGCCAGGCAGTGACCGAGGGACTGGTTGCTGTGGAGGCAGTGACTGAGGGACTGGTTGCTATGGAGGCAGTGACTGAGAGACTGGTTGCTGTGGAGGCAGTGACTGAGGGACTGGTTGCCAGAAAGTGAGTGAGGGACTGGTTGCTGTGGAGGCAGTGACTGAGAGACTGGTTGCTATGGAGGCAGTGACTGAGAGACTGGTTGCTGTGGAGGCAGTGACTGAGAGACTGGTTGCTGTGGAGGCAGTGACTGAGGGACTGGTTGCTATGGAGGCAGTGACTGAGAGACTGGTTGCTATGGAGACAGTGACTGAGGGACTGGTTGCCAGAAAGTGAGTGAGGGACTGGTTGCTGTGGAGGCAGTGACTGAGAGACTGGTTGCTATGGAGGCAGTGACTGAGAGACTGGTTGCTGTGGAGGCAGTGACTGAGAGACTGGTTGCTGTGGAGGCAGTGACTGAGGGACTGGTTGCTATGGAGGCAGTGACTGAGAGACTGGTTGCTATGGAGGCAGTGACTGAGAGACTGGTTGCTATGGAGGCAGTGACTGAGGGACTGGTTGCTGTGGAGGCAGTGACTGAGAGACTGGTTGCTGTGGAGGCAGTGACTGAGGGACTGGTTGCTATGGAGGCAGTGACTGAGAGACTGGTTGCTATGGAGACAGTGACTGAGGGACTGGTTGCCAGAAAGTGAGTGAGGGACTGGTTGCTATGGAGGTAGTGACCGAGGGGCTGATTGCTATGGAAGCAGTGACTGAGGGATTGATTGCTTTGGAGGCAGTGACTGAGGGACTGGTTGCCAGGCATTAACTGAGGGACTGGTTGCCAGACAGTGACTGAGGGACTGGTTGCCAGGCATTAACTGAGGGACTGGTTGCCAGGCATTAACTGAGGGACTGGTTGCCAGACAGTGACTGAGGGACTGATTGCTATGGAGGCAGTGACTGAGGGACTGGTTGCCAGGCATTGACTGAGGGACTGGTTGCCAGACAGTGACTGAGGGACTGGTTGCAACGGAGACAGTGACTGAGTAACTGGTTGCTATGGAGGCAGTTACTGAGGGACTGGTTGCTTTGGAGGCAGTGACTGAGGGACTGGTTACCTGGCATTGACTGAGGGACTGGTTGCCAGACAGTGACTCAGGGACTGGTTGCTATGGAGACAGTGGCTAAGGGGCTGGTTGCTATGGAGGCAGTGACTGAGGGACTGGTTGTTATGGAGACAGTGACTGAGGGACTGGTTGTTATGGAGGCAGTGACTGAGGGACTGGTTGCTATGGAGACAGTGACTGAGGGACTGGTTGCTATGGAGGCAGTGACTGAGGGACTGGTTGTTATGGAGACAGTGACTGAGGGACTGGTTGCTATGGAGGCAGTGACTGAGGGACTGGTTGCTATGGAGACAGTGACTGAGGGACTGGTTGTTATGGAGGCAGTGACTGAGTGACTGGTTGCTTTGGAGGCAGTGACTGTTTACAGTTTATTTCAAAACATGTTAAAGGCCACCGGCCCATACACAACATATATACAACATAATGTTTTTTTCATACAAATACAATATTTCCCAATTATACATAATAAAATATACATGAAGACAGTATTTCCCAATTATACATAATACAATATACATGAAGACAATATTTCCCAATTATACATAATACAATATACATGAAGACAAACAGTATTTTCAATTATAGCATGTTACTAGTATATGATAAAACTATGTTAATTATTGTAAATGTTTAACCAATTCCTTCGATGAATGAACGTCTTAATTTAAAAGCATAATATATAAACATGGCTAAATTTCTAATAGTAGTTTTGTTTGTACATGACATTATTGAATAAAATTTCTGTAGATTGGCATAGGGACTGGTTACCTGGCATTGACTGAGGGACTGGTTGCCAGACAGTGACTCAGGGACTGGTTGCTATGGAGACAGTGACTAAGGGGCTGGTTGCTATGGAGGCAGTTACTGAGGGGCTGGTTGCCAGGCAGTGACTGGGGGACTGGTTGCTAGGTTTGCAGTGACTTAGGAGCAGGTTGCTATGGAGGCAGTGACAGAGGGACTGGTTGCTATGGAGGCAGTGACTTAGGGGCTGCTAGCTATGGAGGCAGTGACTTAGGAGCTGGTTGCTATGGAGGCAGTGACAGAGGGACTGGTTGCTAGGTTTGCAGTGACTTAGGGGCTGGTTGCCAGGCAGTGACTGAGGGACTGGTTGCTAGGTTTGCAGTGACTTAGGGGCTGGTTGCTATGGAGGCAGTGACTGAGGGACTCGTTGCTATCGAGGCAGTGACTGGGAGGCTGGTTGCCAGGCAATGACTGAGGGACTGGTTACACTACCAGTCCGCCAGCAGCCTCACTTACCGCAGTACTATAGACACTATACATGGACGCATCACTTGCCTTTCTACTGTGTGTACTAGATATTGACCCCTTGTGACCATGTTGATGATGCCCGGAATGATGATGATGATGGTGGTCCCCTTCATCTTCAGAACCTGAAAATATAAAATGTCCAATATATTGCCAGACAGTGACTTCAAGACAGTGACTGAGGGACTAAATTCTTCAATATTTTACGAGACTGAACTTTCATTAGGGATCAACAGCAGAACTTTTTTTAAAAAGTCCAGATTTAAGGGGTTTCTTGATTAGAGGGATTTCTCGTTTATAGTTAGAGACCTTGACATTGATAGAACTTGTTGCAGAGCCATCAAGTTGGGCTTATCATATTATTCAAATCTGCCCTCCTCTAACTGGCTGTTAAACCATGTTTTTCATTTCCAATTTTAAAATGACTTTTTCTTACTAGTGTTTTTTTTTGTTTTTTGTTTTAAAAGTTTATTCCGTCAACTGGTCATTAGTATTCAAGTCATATGGAGACTACCAAGTCACAAGTCATATTATCCCTACACCAAACAAATTAGCAGTTACCTTGAACAAACTACTCTGAGAGAATCCAGCAAGGGAAACATACCAATACCACTTTTTACATCTTTCAGATATCAGAAAACTTACAACCATTATAACTGTTTTTCATTTCATAATTACAGAATTACTTTTTGTTTTCCATTGGAAAATGTTTATATTTAAGTCATATGGATACTACCCAGTGTCATTGCCCAACACCACCTTAACCACAAACTAAGCTGAGTCAAGCAAGGGAGACATACTAATACCATTTTTAACAATTTTCGGATGTCACAGCCTGGGACGGAACCGGACATATCGTGTACACAAAGTGGGCACGCTACCACTATGGTATCAAGTCAGATAAAAAAGGTTACCAATTTTCTAGGGCTCTTTTCAGCTGTTAAGCTGCTCAAGCACCCTTTTACATTAATTTTTAACTTCCCCTGGTCATTGGGCTACCTATGGAAACCTATGTTTGTGTCTCCCTAGGGAGACTATTTCTCTCCTGTGGGTGTGGCAGCCAACATCGATCTGCAGGGGGCGCCCAGGACTAGACAATTGAGTGTTTGTATTGTTGATTGGTTATGGTTATGTTAAACCTGAATGTGTGTTTATAGTTACCAATATTGGTATAATACAGACATGGGCTAATATCTCCAGGGTAATTATATATGATCTGAGAACGAATCAATATTATACAGTACATAGAGAGTACCGCAGTCAGCTAGTCTTTAACTGATCATACTTTTCTTGTTAAATATTCATTTCATCAACAATAAAGGGAATGGAATAAAAGCCATTTCATTGTGTAAATGCATTCATACCTGCCAAGTACTCCTATTAAAGTGGAGTTACTCCTATTTTCGCTGGTAATTTCTGGTTTTCCAAATTTCATCTAACTTTGAACAAAGGTACATTTGATTGATTTTATGATCTTCTGTACCATATTTATAATATCTAGAATTAATACATTCCTTGTTTATGCATCTAAATCCCTTTTAAATCCCATTTAAGTGCATCTTGTGACATGTTTTGCTTTATCACTCCTATTTCGTATTTAACTAATTGGGCAGGTATGATAAAGCAGTTAGTTAAAGTATAAATCTTATGTGACTATTTAGGAGAGGTCACACTGTTAGTGTATTCAACAGTCGTTCAATACATTTAATATTGATTTTACAGCACCAGTGACTAATGAAAACAATACAACCTTTATAAAGCAGTCAGCTAAGTCAGTCAAGAATGTATCATAGGTGACTGTTAAAAAAAGGTCTGACTATATTCAACATTAGCTCAATACATTCAGATATAGATTTTTACATAAACTGTCTTTCTACTACCGATCTGTGAAGGTTATATCAAAGGTGACTGCTGAAGAAAGGTCTGGCTATATATTTAACAGTAGCTCAATAAATTCAGATATAATAGATTTTTACATAAAATGCCTTCTACTACCGATCTGTGAAGGTTATATCATAGGTGACTGTTTAGAAGATGTCTGACTATATTCAACAGTAACTCAATAAATTCAATATAGATTTTTCCATAAAATGCCTTCTAATACCGATCTGTGAAGGTTATATCATAGGTGACTACTGAAGAAAGGTCTGGCTATATTCAACAGTAGCTCAATACATTCAAATATAGATTTTTACATAAAATGCCTTCTACTACCGATCTGTGAAGGTAATCTAGAGGCAACTTGCTATTTGAGAGAAAATCTATCATCCGATGATTTGATTTTATAATTAAGACAATCAATATTTTCAATTAGAGCACAAAAATCGGTGAGACTGCCAGCGGGTACCCGGATACAGTAAGCGGGTACCTGGAAACAGTACAGTGACTACCCGGATACAGTACAGTGACTACCCCGATACACTACGACGGATGCATGGATATGGTACGGCAGATTTCTGCCATTTAACTGAATAGTTGTAATTTAAATCGTTAGACAAAGAAATCAAATTGCACGATTAGCACAAAAACCGAGGCAACAATATTGCAAAAAACTAAATTTGCATCATTTAACGTTGGTATATAAAAATTTCAATGGATTTCATCTACTGCATTATATATGTAATGTATGTGAATAGTCTAATATTCATGTTCTTCAATGATTTCAAAAACTTTTTCAAATTACTAAGATCCCTAATATTCAAGTTCTTCAATGATTTTCAAAAACTTTTTCAAATTACTAGGATGAAAGTCAAACTGAACTTTCTCCATACAAAAATTTACTACAACTACAACAGATTTGTTTTGCCATCTATATTAATTATGCAATACTTATATCACTGAGATAATGTTAACAGTACATGTATAGATTTTACTATTTCTATCAAAGCAAATATTTCAATAGCACAATATGAATATACTGTAAAATAATTAATTTTCGTGGGGGATTAAATTTTGTGGATTTTGTGGTTCACCTTCAACCACGAAATCAAATTCCACGGAACAATAATTTGGATCCTTGTATTTACGACTGGAAATGCAAAATCCCCAAATTAACGTCACATCGAAATGGTCTTTTTTACCAAAACCACGAAATTTTATCCCATTGAAATTAAATGATTTTACACTAAACTAAAACCGATAAATCTACATCATCATATTTTTCTAACCAGATTCAATAAGCTACTTGTATAAAGAAAAATAATCGATTCTGCGGCCCCGATGTTGTATACAGTGGGCGAGATTTTTGTAAAATTAGTAGATGAAATCATAAACTTTACGACAACTAATAAATTATTAAATAGTAGGTCTATACCAACCATAGGCTATGGAAGAAATGTAAAGATACTTTTATAACATTCACATTAAAGTCTATGTACAATTAAGGTTCTTTTTCAATTAAGGTTCATTTTCAATTAAGGTTCATTTTCAATTAGGGTCTATATACAATTAAGGTCTATGTACAATTAAGGTCTATACACAATTAATGTCTACATACATATTTGAAATCAATATCACAAGGTGCTTATGAGCCTCTTTTCATGAAAATCAGAACTTGTCATGTTGACCAAACTTTACTCCGTTTAGGTTTATTGATTTTTTGAAAGGGTAAAGAGACAAAAATAATATTTGATTTCCACTGAAAGTGATGAAACAATATATGTTCAAGTGCCCTATCAACCTGCTGTAAAATTATTTAATTTTGACGGGACAAAATTTCATGGTTTTTATAAAAGAGACACAACTGCCCAACATGGCCACAACTCCTCAACGAAGCACAATGTTGCTATGTATAAGAACATACTAAATTTTTACAGAACTAAGTCACAACTATTATGAAATAGAACTTGAACTAAATTGTTATTAAAACGTCTACAAAACATGTTTTTATCATGGAAATGGAGTAAAGTAGCTTTAAAGCTCTTATAAATGTCTAAATTTAACTTATTTTTAACAAGAATCCTATAATTTAATATCTAATAACACTTTTAATTGAAGTTCTTAATATAACTTAAACTTTATGTACATAGGTGGTGTAAATCAAATATAATGGTTTAATGTTACATTGTTGGCCAGCAGTGGGTCAATATTGTAAATGGCCTGAATAAGGTCAAGGAGTAAGATGACCACAAGTTTGTCATTGATTTGTTAATCTATATCCTAGGTGATCAATGGTCAATAAGACTGAATTCAATGTCATATTCACTGTGTATACAGGGTGTCCAAAAAGAAAGTATACAGTTTCGGGGTACCGTAAATACGCAGCCATAAGTCGCATGCAGCCATAAGTCGCATGCAGCCATAAGTCGCAGGGGGACTTTTGAATAAAAAATCAAAGTTTTTGTCTTAACCCTTTCATAGGTCGCATGTATAGTTTTCCATTTTAGTGAAAGCTGAAATCATGTGCTCAGTGTCAGTAGTAGTGTAGTAAACTCTACCATAAGTCGCGGGGTGACTTTTTAACTTTTTTTGGGGCTGTTTTCGCCCGACTTATGGCTGAGTATTTACAGTAGTTTTATCAATTCTCTATGTTCTATAAGGGCAAGACGGGAAACATCAGAAGTACAGTGAAAACGTCGTAAGTTACGTCAAAAAGATGTCACAGATAACAGGCCTCGACAAATTTTTTAAAAGCCACTCGTCCTGCCGGACGAGCGGTGCCAAAAAACCACTCATCCAGCAGCAAAATCAACTCGCCCGTATTTTTCAGTCAAAGCAAAATCTGGAAATCTGTTTTTGAACGATGTGATTCTAGTCTCAAACTGTCAATAAAATTGTGAAAATATAAATGTGTTCCGCATTTCCTCTCCTTTCTCCATTCTGAAGCAGACAACTTTTGATCAGCTTGATTGGTAAATACACTGTGTCTATACGAACTTTATTCTTCACGTAATGACCACTATGTTGGCATCTAATTTTGTCCTTAATTACGCAAACGATGGAAGGAGTTTGTTTGTTAATCCATACATTCATACATAATAATCATTTTTCGCACTGTGACGAACCGAAAACGTCGCTTTAACGCTAAAAAATTATGTTTCGATCGATTAAACTAAGAACAGTGTCATTCATTAATCGAGCATAACCGGGGAATTCCCGTGACGTCACAGCGCACTCATGTTTTGATTCTTCCAACTTTCGTTTTTGACTGACAGATGATCTGGCGTTTGTATCGAAAACGAGATGGTTTTTTTATCGAATTATTGGACTTGATTGTTTTCTGCCAGAAATTGCACTCGTCCTGTAGGACGAGCGTTGCTGGATGTTGACTCGTCCGATGTGAATTTCTACTCGTAATTACGAGCGGACGAGTAAATTTGTCGAGCCCTGGATAAAATATAGTATTTTAGACAATTGACTTTTTTTTTAAAATATCTAAGTTACCCTATTCAAACTGATGCCAGAAAAAACTTTATAACTAACAATTTTCAAACTGATGCCAGAAAAAACTTACACCTAATAACTAACCATGTGTAATTTTTCTTTGCGATAGCAGAACGTTAAGATTTGATTAAAATACACTGAAACTGTATACTTTCTTTTTGGACACCCTGTAGACAAGTTGATTTGCAATAATGAGTACACATTGAATTATATAGTACAGCAATAAGGAGTACAGTGATCAGATTTAAATCATTTTACATGTGCTTTCAATAGCAATATGTCACATACAAGTTGAATTTTAAAGTTATCCGATAAGTCATACAGTGATTTGGTTCATACGTTGTCATATTGGTCACTTTGAAAAACCCTTAATTTATTATTGAACAGAACAGAGCAAACAGAACAGAACATACTGTTTACTTTCAAGTTATTAAAACAAATGATACCCCCTCTTTCTTTCGCAAATTATATTTTACTATCAATTAAGAAATATAGTTTGTTATATTATTGGTACTTCTACTGTAAAATCATTTAATTTCGTTGGCACGAAATTTCGTGGTTTTGGTAAAAAAGACAATTTCGTTGGGGTTTAAATTCGTGGATTTTGCATTTCAGGTAATAAAACAAGGGTCAAAATTAATGTTTGTTGGGATTAAAGTTCATGGTTGAGGTGAACCACGAAATCCACGAAATTTAAGCCCCCACAAAAATGAATGATTTTACAGTATGAGGCATAAGTTCATCCTCTTATACAGGGTGAACTAACACCATGAATTTTCTGCTAAGTCAGCAAGTAAAAATATGCATCAAAATGTTAAAAACAACCGTAAGTATTTTATTGTTTTACCAATTAAGAAATAAAGTTTGTTAAACTTGTACTATGAGGCAAGGTCACCCTCTTATACCATGTTTCCATTTAGAACTGCTACCAAGCTTAAAATGCTGAGCTAAGCCTTTATTTGCCAGTAAGCTTTCTGCTAAAATGATGGCAGGCATATATATAATGTGCCTCTACCCGGATTTGAGCCCAGAGTCGCCAGATTAGACAGCAAGCAAACTAACCACTTTCCCACTGAGAGATGTTGTGACAGAATTTCAGTCATATGGATCGGCTTAAAGTAACAAGAACTGTAATATATTATCTTGAAAAAAGCGTTAACAACAGTCCTGTAGCTCCTCTAGGGAAGATGTGAGAGATGACCCCTACATAGCTGCCAAACTAGTTAAATCCAAAACAGGGCCGATAAAGCAAAACATGTCACAAGATGCACTTAAATGTTAATAATTTAAAAGGGATTTAGACGCATAAACTAGGAATGTATTAATTCAAGGGGGGGTATAAATGTACTTTTGTGCAAAGTAAGTGAACTTGGAAGCCAGAAATTGATCATCGAAAAGAGGAGTAACTCCACTTTAATAGGAGTACTTGGCAGGTATGCCCCTATATAGCAAATTCCATTAGCAATCAAGGAAACTAATCATTACCAGCAACACTCTGGCATCAAGAACACTCTTTTAAGACGGATACATGCAGCTCCTCTTGGAAGTGAGAGGTGACTCCCATAATTGAGGTGACCCTCATAATCATACAGTCAGCTCCCAAAATCAAGGAAACAAATAATTACCAGCAGCATTTATCTAAACAGTCTTGCATCAAGTTCACACCATTAGGATGGATACATTGACGTCAGAATGACAATTGACATATTGCCCCAGTGCAGAGACTATAGACCATTTAATCATTTGTCAAATACTGCAGACAGTTAAATCATTTGTCGAAGATTTTCAAGTGAATTATTGGACTGTGTGAACAGTTTTTATCCTCAATACTACCCAGGCTTAGAATGAGAAGGTTGTAAGTACTACTCTTCTAGTAGACTGATACATGTTTGCAATCAGCATCAGAAGTCGCTTCTATTATAATAATATGAGACGATTTTCATGAAAATAGGAACTTGTGTCAGGTTGGGCAAACTGAAGTGGAAACAGATTATTCTACCGTAAGTAAAGAGCAATTTTTGGACAGTTTTTTCTCGTTTTCTCAAAATATCAATTTTGCACTTACGACCTTCTCTTTCTAAGTCAGCGATTTGATAGACACCTGGCATTCAATCATTAGCCCTAAGGAATATGTTTTGCATTACAAAGCTTCTAGGAATATTGAAAGGTTGAATTATATTTTTATAACAAGTTAGCTGTTTACCATAAATTCTTTCTGGGTAATTATAACAAACACATAGAATTTGTGCAACAAAAATTATGTACTATGAATAAATTAAGATCCACGAAAGACATTAAGTCTACATTAGTACCAATGCTAAGTAAGCATTATTAAAGGAAGCCGTGCTAAACTTTGTACCTAGGATACATGTCGGAAACATCCCTAACACATAATTATCGACGGTGCCGAACCAAACCCCTGTAACTCAATTTTGGCGCCATTTAAAAAGCCAATCGCCAAAATTGAGTTACAGGGTTTTGGTTCGGCACCATCAATATAATGCTCAATCAAAGTTGTGAAACAATTATAAGAATGATGGGTCTGTAACAGTGGTCCATCAGTCTTGCCTTCTGTGAATGAGGCCCCACATTATTGCATTTTGTGACTTGAATCTTGAGTGTTTTGCCTTCTCACAAGTTATCTATTATACTGCCACAGTTACACCCATATACCAATCGGGACACCTCTGACAATTCTAAGACGAATCATCTCTCGGACGTAAAATAGAACGTCACCATTATTCAAACGGTTCTAACGGTTTTTAGCGAAGCCAGAACGGTTTTGTAAACAGATTAAAAATGAAAATCGCGGCACTGTTTATACATCTTGGGCATAAATATACACTTAACTTAGCATGTTTTATATATTTATGTTCTTTAAAAACATCATAGCTTACATATGCAATTTTTATTTTCGAGCAAACCGCATCACACATGTGTGACCGAATCACCGTGTGGAATTTTTCCACTAATCACATCCAAGGGAGCTTCCGGATTCATGACGGAAAGACCCGAGTAGTTACGATCGACCCATATACCAGTAGCAACCATTAAGTCTTTCTGTTACATTGAGAAAATATGCATTCCAATCATGAGGGAAATTTGTCATGATGAAGAAATAAATCATGTGCAAAAAAATAGTCCCAAAACAGGGTTTAATATACACATTGATCTCTTTTTTAAATATTAAGTACTAGTTAATGGACAAACCATGGCAAACACTCCCAGGGTGATTTCCATTGAATGCATTTTAAGAATGTGTTCATTATGAAGTAGAGCAATCAGAAAATTACTGTAAAATCATTTTATTTCGACAGGACGAAATTTCGTGGTTTTGGTAATAAAGACAATTTCGATGGGATGTTAATTTGTGGTTTTTGCATTTTAGGTAATAAATACAAGAGTCAAAATTATCGTTCGATGGGATTTGATTTCATGGTTGAAGGCAAACCACGAAATCCAATAAATTAAATCCCCACAAAAATTAATGATTTTACAGTATTCGCAACTACAATCGATATGACAAACTTGTTGAAGTCAATTATTGCAAACTGCCAAAGTCTTTGAAACTCCTGTTTTTGTCTTGTTGTATATATTACATTGTATTTCAAATAAAGATTTAATACGATTGTGTTTGATATATTTCTTAATCGACTTTCACAACTACAGTCATAGTATCAAATTCTATGGAGTCCTGAAAATCATTAATTTTCATGGAGAATTATATTTAGTGGGTTTTGTTGGTCACCTTCAATCATGAAATCGAACCCAATCAAACACTAACTTTGACCCTTGTATTAATTACCTGAAATGCAAAATCCACGAATTAATATCCCATCAAATTTTGGCCTTTTTTACCAAAACCACGAAATTTTGTCCCATCGAAATTAAATGATTCTACAGCAATACATTGTATTTCAAATAAAGATTTAATACGATTGTGTTTGATATATTTCTTAATCGACTTTCACAACTAGTCACAGCATCAAATTCTATGGAGTCCTGAAAATCATTAATTTTCGTGGAGAATTATATTAAGTGGGTCACCTTCAACCACGAAATCAAACCCCATCAAACACTAACTTTGACCCTTGTATCAATTACCAGAAATGCAAAATCCGTGAATTTATGTCCCATCGAAATGGCCTTTTTTACCAAAAACCACGAAATTTTGTCCCATCGAAATTAAATGGTTTTACAGCAAAACATTGTATTTCAAATAAAGATCAACAAGATGATTGTTTTTGATATAATTCTTAATCAACTTTCACAACTACACGGTATCAAATTATATGTAGGCTTTAATTCATATCTTCAATTCTGAAACAATGTCTGAATCCAGGAAAAAATAAATCGAGAAAATTCTGAGATGTGTCTAGAAACAAAGTGTATTTAATATTAAAGAAAGGGCCTGAAAAAATTTAATAATAGAAATTCTCGTAAAAAATGAAAATCTCAGGAAACTGGACTTGAGTTTTGTTACTGAAATGAAATTTTTTATCAGAAGACAATTTACATGGATAATTTGTAGCTAGGTTTTAGGGGATTTTTTAGGGGGATTTTGTAGGGAGATTTTGTAGAGAGATTTTTTAAGGAGATTTTGTGCTAAGGCATTTTCTGTGGTCTCATACTTTAACGAAAAATAGCCATATTTTAAAATATTGATTTTAATAAAACTATTAGCAATATCTGATTAAGTTAGCCGTATTTTAAAATATTGATTTTAATAGACGTTTTAGCACTATCTGATTTTTCGTAATGGCCTAGCTAGCTAGCAGTAAAGGTGAAGTAGTTATAAATAAGTGGTACAAAACATCAAAGATAATGATATTTACATAATGTTTACTTGGCAACTGAGTGGCTTTAAAGTTTTGACCTTGTTTTACGATTTTAACACTTGTTAATAAACGTGAGCAAAGTTGGTATAGAGGGTCCCATTACAATAGTATGACCTCAGATGAATACTTAAAGCTTCGTTTTTTTACAACAAACCATTAAAATATTAGTAAAACCTCATTTTAAAGACCTCCTCTATAATAAAACCACCCCAATAACAATATAATCATCATACTGAACTATTAAGCCAAGTAACTCACATTTTATTACATAAGAGTCAATCACAAAAATCAAATATAATCAATAGGAAAACCATATATAAAAGCTTCCCCAATTAATATATGATGAAACCACCTCAAAACAAAAAGCTAAATTTTCCAAATCCATTTGTACCAATTTTGTTTTGTATTCAACCCTAATAAGGGATTTCCCCCACGACAAAGCCGCGAAAAATCTGCAAAAGGATTATGAATTATGTCAGACGCGATTTTTAGAATAACTCAGTATCAAGTACCAATGTTAAAGAATCTCAAAGGTGGTCTTACAACGCAGGTTTTAGTTTATACAGGGTTCATGTACTTATTTCAATCAGAATTGCCATATGAAAAACTCAATCAACTGTAGCAATAAATGCCTGCATTTCTATCCAAACTATAAAATCAATATTTACAAAATGCATAATTTATTATCATAAAACAAAGCAGAAATTATCTGTCTATGTTTAATAGGACAACAAAATGAGGACCATAAATTTTTAAACAAGAATTATTTTATCAGTAAAAGTCCTGTAATAACCCCTACTTTTTACTCTGATCCATAACTTAAAAATACTTTTTAAAACAATAGAATACTAGTAAATTGTTATAATGATTTGAACTTCCAAAAATCCAAAGTGAAAAGAAACACAAATATATCAAGTTTTATTAAAATACCCCCCCCCCCCCCGCCGCCTTTAAAACATTACCAATATTCCCTTTAAATCTCAACAATAAAGACCACCTTAAGACCACATTGTTCAGGCCAATTTTCAATGTTCAGCTGTTCATTTAGCGTCCATATTGAAACCAGTTCAATAGAAAGACCAGATTCCAAGGTTCTAAGAGTGGTCTTAATATTGAGGTTTTACTGTATGTATTTCAAAGTGTGATTGCTTAGTCCCATATTTACATACATTTGTACAGTACAACCTCTTAAGAGTGACCCTCTGTAGAGCAATAACATCTCCAAATTTCTCTATAACAGTCAAAACCTTCAAAATTGCTTCACAGCAGATATTCAGTACAGTTTAACCTCTGTATAGCAACAACCTCAAAACAACAGTCAATATTTTGTAGCTTCTTAAGGGTGTTGCTCAACAGAGGTTGTACTGTATTATAAATCAGTGACCTATTTACAACACACTATATAATATGTACATGTGGTCAACACCAGTACATTTAAACTACCAAAATTACTTGGCTAAAGGGAGGTCCCAGTTAAATGACCCCGCATGTATATTAAAACTAGCATTATTACATGAATATGCAACAATATAAAAGACCAGGTAAAAGCTTTAAATTATTAATATTAACATACCTTTTTTCTTTTTGAATTTAGATAATATTCCATGCATTTTGAAACAATATTTAATTTATTCCGTCAGTCCGTGAATATTATTCCGTCAATCGGTGAATAAAACTCGTCGGACCAATTTCGTAATCCAAAAAATCATATATTTAAATAGAACACAAGCTACGATGATTGGGCGTATATGTATATCCTTTCATTATGATCGCTCGACTATTAACTACTAAGGAAACGAGTCCTATAAACATAAACTCAGGAGTCCTGTATGAAATGGTGAAATGGTACCGTTACTTCGTGAATGAAACACTCATTCAACAACTAAATGTAGTATACCGGTATATACATTTTCCCAATATCCTTATAAATCTACCGCGATACTATAAACAGCAAAGCTTTTGCCGTACTACATAGTACAAAGAATCATAGTAGCATTAAGATTTTCCAATTATAGAGAAAACGGCCATAAAATGTGGTATACTACGAAAGACTACCAAAGTCGTACAGACATGTATAAATGTATAATGACATTTAACACATAAAAAAATGCAGCGAGTTTGAACTTGAAAAAATCTATAACATATCTGATATGAAAGTCAAAATCTGTGCCATTCATGAAACTTAATACATTTAAAGTATTAGTTTGTACCCAATACCAAAACATTGGATTTTATAAACCATACAATGACAGATAAGAGAAATTTTGCAATATTGAATTATTGAAACAAATGTTTGGTATAAAGTGTTGATATTTTGTAGTACAATGTTTGGCGATTGATTTTAATCCATAATATAAGGGGATTATATTATCATGACTTCTTATAAGTGCAATAATCAGTTTATAATTGATTGATAAACATGTATTGTGCAATTATTTAAGACATCTTGTTTTTAACAACAACAACAACAACAACAACACATAGAACAACAACACATAGTAGAGTGGTGCTGTTGTTGTTGTTGTTGTTTTTCACTACTGTAACCTATAGATTACACAATCAGACGACATACTGTCAAATCATTAATTTTCGAAGGGGATTAAATTTCCTGGTTCACCTTTAACCCCATCAAACACTAATTTTGAAAATCTACAAATTCAGGTCTCATCGAAATGGTCTTTTTTACCAAAACCACAACAGTTTGTCAAAGTTGTAAATTAAATCATTTTACAGCAAATGAATAGGAAAATTACTAAATTATGGGAATAAATAAATTATGACTATTTATATAAATTCATATAAGTTTTATTATTAATTTCCATATTATATATTATACAATAATTATATATTATTGCAAAGTTATTCTGAAAAGAGTTTCTCCATATTTAAAGGTTATTCATACGATAAAATGTCAGTGAAAAAAAAGATACACTTGTATTGTGCGAAGCCAGACCTAAATTGTCAATTACATGCCCTTTTAAGGCAATCAGCCGGGAACCATGGGAACCAATATAAAGGAAATAGCCAATATCATATGGACACCATTTAATTCATTTCTTAATATATTTTACTAAAGAAATATAATGCAATATAATTTAAGGTCAAGGTCATTTCAAGGTTATTTCAAGGTCATTTCAGGTCAACTATATAATATTTCTAGTAATTTTATTTCTCTTTTTCAAACACAACTTTACTTTTTTCAGTTTGTTTATATCAGGGGTTTTACTAGACTGAGAAGGTGGTACGGTGGTCGAGCGGATAGCCTGCTTGACTGCTGATCGAGAGGTCCCGGGTTCGATCCTCGGTCGGGGCACTTGATCATTTCTGAAACCTTTTCTGTGTTTCCCACCTAACTAGAGATGAACTGGTTAGCAACCCAGAGGTAGTCTCGCGTGTATCGGTGCTATACACCGGGCACGTTAAAGAACCAAGGTGTCTCTTCGGAAAGAGCTAGGGCATCTCGCCCGGATACCTTGTATCACACCACTATCTCTTCCACCTGCTGTCCCTTCAGCAAAAACACAGGACCCCATTGGAAATAAGTGCTTGCACTTTCATGGGTTATCCTTGACCGAGAGGTTTAAATAATTACATACAGACGTAACGCCCAATCCAGGAAACATAATGCAATTCTTTTTCGAGTGCCTACACAGCTCTAAATATAGTAAAAATAGTAGTTGTTTTTTGATAAATCAACTATATTTAAAGGAATTTGGTAAAGGCTTAACCAAGGAACATGTGTGTAATACTCGATTGGATCAATCAATGTTTATCATTGTGGTATAATCATAATTATCAATGGCTAAGCTACAGCAAAATCATTTAGTTTCGATGGGACAAAGTTTTGTGATAGGGTAAAAAAGGCCATTTCAATGAGACGTTATTTAGTAGAGATTTTGCATTTCAGGTAATAAATACAGGGGTCAAAATGATTGTTTGATTGGATTTGATTTTGTGGTTGAAAATGAACCACGAAATCCACTAAATTTAATCCCAGACGAAAATAAATTATTTTACAGTAAATCATTAAACATGTATGTATAGTATTACAAATTCTACACAAGAATGCATCCAGATACCATATATAACATACAGTGCCCACCAAAAATATGAATACAAAGAGTTTTCCCTCCATTTACTTGCCTGTATAACACTACTTGCAGAACAGAGAAGCAACAATGTTTTTGAAGACCACGAATTTTTTTTTTTATTTAGTGTAAAGACAATACATTGATTGGTACCCTAGATAGAAAAAATTAAGTATCTTTGCCAGCTTTGAACGACAACATGATCAGATAATAAGGCAAATTCAGCCCCTTGAACCCCATAGTTTATTTTTAAATCAGAAAATGTTCATCTTTCTATCTGTCAAATTTTTAACTCCTTCGTTAACTGTTCTTTCAGAAATTGCAAACATTGTTACCGTCTGACCAAAAGATATGGAATAATTAAACCTATTATAATTCTGCATCTGTCAAAAAGTGTATCCATATTTTTGGTGAGCACTGTACATGATTCCTCAACAGATGTCACCATATCTTATTGATATAAATGAGTAATATTATGTTAGGTACCATTTTAATATCATTTTTATGTACTTAGCTGTAGCACAGGTTTGTACAGTAATTTTATATTTTGCACGCAAATGCAATGTCAATTTGGACCATCAAAGTTTTTGATGAAACCTGGGCATATTTCTTTTTATTTCAAAAACTGCTGTCCAAAAAATATCAAACATTTTGCAGGGCCTTAATTAGACTTTGGGGGACTGGGGTCAGGGGCTTTCAGCTAGGGTAATTTTGCATCGTTATGACGAAACAAGACCTTTTTCTTGGTATTGTCTGAGGCCTTTATTCTGCTTCAAAATTGGTTCCCAATTGCTGAAAAAAATCCCAATTGAAAAAAAATTGACTTTTATAAACATTAATATTATCATACTAGTAATACATTTTTACTGCATGAAAAGAAAATTCCTACAATGATTGCTGAACGGTTTACAAATGTCATTGTCTTCAAAAATAAAATAACATATTTTAAAAAAAAATTGGAGGGGATTTTTGTCAGGAAATAGGGAAATATGTATATTCATTTAGGAGGGAAATTGGGCCGAATTTCTGCCCCAAAAATGGTCAAATCAGGGCCCTGTTTCGGATTATACAATTTTACATCAGTTGGATGATCAGTGATTTATTGGTACGTCAAACTTTCAAGTAATGTAGTAAATCATGATAAAAGACTGGTTTACTTTAATGACTTGTGGAAAACCCAATATTACGGAGGAATAAATCAAACAGGTGCTCAGTTTGGTATAGCATTTGCAAAACATATTTATGTTCACCCTTAACCTACCCTAGATTTTAATGGTGAGTATGTACGTAAGTAGGAACACTATTTTATTTTATAGGAAAACGTTCAATTTTATTGACCATTTAAACATAAGTTTCTTCATGGAGCTTCCACGAAAAAATATAATTATTTTCAAGGACTTTTCAAGTACAATTCAACAATTTTCAAGGACTATTATATTGTAATAAATTTTGTAGTGGCATCTCGACAGTTTCAAAACATGCAATAAAACCCTTGTCAATTTCAAGACTGAAATTGAGATAGTTGCAGTGTGCGGCCATTTGGTTTTATGATTATCACTACCAAATTGTTACAATTGAAAGGCTCAAAGACAAACCTTTGACATTGGATTGTGACCTTAATGAGCCAGCAGACTTAGAATGTAGGTTTTACACGTCGTCTACATTAAGGGACACATGATTGTCTGTGAGTTTCATGTCATTCGGACCAAGGTTTTACAAAGTTATTGAGTGGACACAATGTTGTTACTAATGCATGGACATAGACCAGCCCTCTAATCCCCTCTCATGAAATTGCTTATTACGTTAATTAAGCTGAAATATAAAATGAGCTATAGTCCAGTTAGGATATATTGACAGTGACATCATCATTTAGGTGTACTCAAAAGATTAAATCCATTGCTTAAACAGGTAGAGTTTAGTTTTGTATAGGGCTATTGGTATAAGCATTTATACTAGATTTTACACTGTAATAGTGGATTGTTCCCCTGCGTCACTGTATTTTTACAGAAAATGTTTAAAACATGCATTTAAAAGCACAATTAATATCAATAGAGTTTTGAATGTCTCTTTAAATAACTTTTGACTAAAAATTTAGCCACTTTTTTTTGCTATGCAACGTTGTTCATCAAAAAGTTAAATCAAGTCATTGTATTAGGCAGGTGTTCTACTGAGGCATGACACCCAATCCTGAAAACGTGTCTCAAATTTGATTTGGTTGCCATTAGAACACCTCCCTACATCTTAACTAGGTTTCAAACATTGTTTCAAAGTTACCATTTGGATAGTGGAACTTCAAATTGACATAAATTTGTCAAAAATATTTTTCCATCAAATAACTTTCCTTTTGTTCAGAAAAAAGAATTATTTCTACTACAGCCAATCCGAATTTCATGATTAATCTGGATTTGTAGAATCCCTGATTAGGGAGTTATGTCAGTGGTGACAATACAAGATATCAACAATGTGTAGCTAGCCACCATAATTTATACTAGATGCTTCATATTATGTCATCACACTCCAACAAAAGTAGAATAAATCATTCACAGAACTACACATGCTAACAAACATTGCTTTGAACATGTAAAAAACTGCAATGGTTTCGTGCAAAACACGTTCAAATAGCCTATACACTTCAGTGATAAGAAATAATTCATAGTCAGCATGTTTCTAACTGATAGCTTTTTGGGATAAATATGAAGATTACTCTTTCTAAACCACATGTTTTGGTAGGTCCATTTTAGTAACTGGATTGTCTCCCCTGCATACTTAATGTTGGAAAATATTGGTGGAATAAGACTGTGATCAGTAAATACTTTTTGCCTTGGTGGAAGCCTTGGCTATAAAAAACTTATCTCCTCTAGGTGCCTCGACCATATGGAATATCCAGTGGGGAGGATAAATAAAATCATACAAAAAGGGGCCATTAATATTCTGTTGAAATGTTGGATATTGTTAAATGGCTTACACAATGTATGGGGTTTATGATGGTAAACAAATATACCAGGTGTGAAAGCAATGCCTTGATGGACTTCAAAAATATTTCAGTTTCAACAAGTTAACTTAAAAGTTTTGGTTAAAGTGTATAGAGCTATATCGGACAATTTTTTAAAAAAATGTTACAAAAACTGAAAAACAATTATGCTTTCATACCCATTAAATCATTTTTCTCTTCAGTTTTAACAGAAACTCTCTCTGTGATTTATTGGAAATGCAAACTGTCCATTTTCATACAAAGTGTTCTAGAACGCCCTATGAAATTATAAGAATCATCTATTTTTTGATGATTGAATCAAAGTACACGGAACCCATCCTAAGTTTTAATTTGCAATTAAGGTAGTCTAGTATCATACTGAAAAAGATGCAAGTAATTATTTTGACATTAAATGACTGTTAAAATATAGCTCTATACACTTTTACACTTTCCATGGAACAAACAAACAGACATGAACAATCTTATATGTCTCCTGAATCAGTAGTTACCAGCGCACAGAATGGATTAGCCTAAAGGCTATGTCTATTTTTACCTTCCGGAGTATGAAAGGGAGAGTAGTATATAGAGATAGACTAGGACTATTTTTACCTTCAGGAGGGAGAGTAGTATATAGAGATAGACTAGGACTATTTTTACCTTCAGGAGGGAGAGTAGTATATAGAGATAGACTAGGACTATTTTTACCTTCAGGAGGGAGAGTAGTATATAGAGATAGACTAGGACTATTTTTACCTTCAGGAGATAGAGTAGTATATAGAGATAGACTAGGACTATTTTTACCTTCAGGAGGGAGAGTAGTATATAGAGATAGACTAGGACTATTTTTACCTTCAGGAGGGAGAGTAGTATATAGAGATAGACTAGGACTATTTTTACCTTCAGGAGATAGAGTAGTATATAGAGATAGACTAGGACTATTTTTACCTTCAGGAGGGAGAGTAGTATATAGAGATAGACTAGGACTATTTTTACCTTCAGGAGGGAGAGTAGTATATAGAGATAGACTAGGACTATTTTTACCTTCATGAGGGAGAGTAGTATATAGAGATAGACTAGGACTATTTTTACCTTCCGGAGTATGAAAGGGAGAGTAGTATTCTCTAGTATCTTCTATAGATTGTGTACTTGAGTATCTTCTACCACCAGAACCCAGTAAAGCTGCTCTCTCTGTATCTATAGCACCAACTGAAATAATAAAACTAATATAAAGTCAACAGTGCATGTCATTTTCTCCCATTTATGTTCAGTTACGGTTATCCAAACTTGGCGTAGAAATAAGTCAAAACTTAAGACAGAAAATGAGAAAAAAAAATTTTTTAAGTAAAATGCATTTGCAGTTATGCTAGTGTAAATACTTTTATAAAAATAGTACCTTGGTATGTTTAGGAACCAAGGAGTCTGGATTCCTTGTATCTTATAAACTTTCTGTATTTTACCTCAAAGCTGGAGGTTATTGGCATATTTGGCTGAGATAGAACCAAATGGCCAGGTACTACAACCATCTCAGTCGAGTGCAAAAATGAACACTAGTTTGAATACTGTAAAATCATTTATTTAACTTTCAACCATGAAATTTAATCCCCCCAAAAAATAAGTTTGACCCCTTGTATTTATTACCTGAAATGCAAAATCCACAAATTAACATCTCATCGAAATGTCCTTTTTACCCAAACCAAGAATATTTGCCCCATCAAAATTAAATGATTTTACAGTAGTTTTTTCATAACATGCAACAATGAGCTTACCTCTTGCGTGAGCCTTTTCTCTCGGTATTACTTTGAAATCTAGGAACCATGTCTCGACCCATGCCAGGACAAAACATACAATGAGTAGAACGTAACTTAATGGATTCTTTCCTCCAAGTACACTGTCATTAAACTGTAAGATAACAATGTACACAGATATACCCACCCCGAACACTGTCATTAAACTGTAAGATAACAATGTACACAGATATACCCACCCCGAACACTGTCATTAAACTGTAAGATAACAATGAACACAGATATACCCTCCTAGAACACTGTCATTAAACTGTAAGGTAACAATGTACACAGATATACCCTCCTAGAACACTGTCATTAAACTGTAAGATAACAATGTACACAGATATACCCTCCTAGAACACTGTCATTAAACTGTAAGATAACAATGTACACAGATATACCCTCCTAGAACACTGTCAATAAACTGTAAGATAACAATGAACACAGATATACCCTCCTAGAACACTGTCATTAAACTGTAAGATAACAATGTACACAGATATACCCTCCTAGAACACTGTCATTAAACTGTAAGATAACAATGTACACAGATATACCCTCCTAGAACACTGTCATTAAACTGTAAGATAACAATGTACACAGATATACCCTCCTAGAACACTGTCATTAAACTGTAAGATAACAATGTACACATATATACCCCCCTAGAACACTGTCATTAAACTGTAAGATAACAATGTACACAGATATACCCTCCTAGAACACTGTCATTAAACTGTAAGAAAACAATGTACACAGATATACCCTCCTAGAACACTGTCATAAAACTGTAAGATAACAATGTACACAGATATACCCTCCTAGAACACTGCCATTAAACTGTAAGATAACAATGTACACAGATATACCCTCCTAGAACACTGTCATTAAACTGTAAGATAACAATGTACACAGATATACCCTCCTAGAACACTGCCATTAAACTGTAAGATAACAATGTACACAGATATACCCTCCTAGAACACTGTCATTAAACTGTAAGATAACAATGTAACACAGATATACCCTCCTAGAACACTGTCATTAAACTGTAAGAAAACAATGTACACAGATATACCCTCCTAGAACACTGTCATTAAACTGTAAGATAACAATGTACACAGATATACCCACCCCGAACACTGTCATTAAACTGTAAGATAACAATGTACACAGATATACCCTCCTAGAACACTGTCATTAAACTGTAAGGTAACAATGTACACAGATATACCCTCCTAGAACACTGTCATTAAACTGTAAGATAACAATGTACACAGATATACCCACCCCGAACACTGTCATTAAACTGTAAGATAACAATGTACACAGATATACCCACCCCGAACACTGTCATTAAACTGTAAGATAACAATGTAACACAGATATACCCTCCTAGAACACTGTCATTAAACTGTAAGAAAACAATGTACACAGATATACCCTCCTAGAACACTGTCATTAAACTGTAAGATAACAATGTACACAGATATACCCTCCTAGAACACTGTCATTAAACTGTAAGATAACAATGTACACAGATATACCCTACTAGAACACTGTCATTAAACTGTAAGATAACAATGTACACAGATATACCCTCCTAGAACACTGTCATTAAACTGTAAGATAACAATGTACACAGATATACCCTCCTAGAACACTGTCATTAAACTGTAAGATAACAATGTACACAGATATACAAATGTATACAAGTAACAAGACTGCTTTCAGTAAATCATTAAGCCCCTGTTGAAGTCTTGTCCATAAAAAATGGCTAAGTCATTCAGGGGCCAGAATTTTTATGAAATGTTGGAAAGTGTTACATGTTATATAAAAATGTAATGTGTTTATGAAGTTAGAAAGCAATTGCATTCATGAACTTTACATTTATTAGGATATTGAGTACAATAAATAAGTATATGAATTTATTAGGATAGTACAATAGATCTACTATGCCATTGATTAGTCAAGCTAAAAACATCCAGGAATAATAATAACATACCTCAAACAAGAAACATTTACACAGCAAATACACGCAGGTCATTAATGTAGATATCTGAAATGGAAACAACAACATGTGACAGTCTAAGAACATAGTGCAAATAACTATGTGTTAATGCTTGTCAAATGTTTACAATTCACCGGAGGCTCGCTAAATAACTTGTGTTTTCTGGACTCTTTTAAGAAAATGTTGATCTCCAAAGAAGATCCTATATGTACAAAGGCTGATTTACCTAACCAATTTTCCAGGATCGTAGTGCAACCAGGCCCGACTTCTACAAGGAGCCAGAAAGTTTTTTTGGATTTGTTGCAAAAATTTAGACGCTACAGGTATGATTTTTACGCTCAATTCATATTGTAAGTGCTACGGCAAACTGGATTTTGGAATTCAAGTGCCCCGGTGCCATAAATGGGCTTGGGAAATTCGTACAGGGTATGACCTTTTACGACTGGGAAACACACCCGGATTGCGGGATTACAATTCCAGCGCACTAACCAATGGAAGGCATAATACAGGTTTCTTATTTACTGGATCATCCAATTAGATGGTAACAAGACTCAAGACTATTGCAAAGCAAAAAAAGAACCCTTCCAGTAGTAGAAACCAGAAACATTGCCATAGCAACCAAAATCAATGACATAGGAACAAAATCAAAATACGTGCATGCTCTCCATATTGCCAAGTAATCATGTTTTAAGTTTCATGAAAAAATATGAAGTACTTTTAAAGTTATCGCCTAATCCAGAAAACTGTGACGGACTGACAGAGCGTAAACCATAAGTAACCTCCGGGTTCACTGGTAGGCTACTAATTATATGAGAAGCAATGAATAATACTTACTGCTATAACCCACCAATGGCTGATTCTAAACAATGCATACGCTAACATGATAAATGTAAACCTTGCAGTGGCTATCATCTGTCAACATAAAATACATGATTAGTCAAGACATCAACATTCTAAACAAGAGATGTTTGAAAAACATGTATGCCCCCATGGCAGCCCAATAGTCGAAAGTAGTAAAGGTCACAGTGACCATGACCTTTGACCTCAAAATCAATACGAGGGATCATCTACTGTTGCTGGCCAACCTCCATGTAAAATTTGATGATCATAGGGTAAAGCGTTCTTGAGTTATTGAACGGAAACCATTTGGTTTACCGACAGACAGACAAACCAACTGCTTGACAGACATAAGCAAAGCAATATACCCCCTTATCAAAGATGGAGGACATAATTTTGTCTTCATGGATGTGAAAGCTATTTTACAAAACCCCTAAATGTTTGTGTTTTGGGTTTCTACTTAAGGTCAACATGTTAGCATTTTATTCCATACTCACAACACTATTGTGATAATAGATGTGTTTGATTGTATACACATCTTAGCAGCTTTTAGGACAAAAATGGAAAAATATCTCCCTTGATAAAGAGTTTGATTATGTCAATTTCCACAATTGGATTGTCTCCCCTGAATACTCATTATGTCTTCTTTGGTTGCCTGGCAACAAGAATCAAATAGTCGTAACCAAGGGGGTGTTGCATAGGCAAGGCCCTATCGAGCGCTTCAAACGACTTACATAAAAAAAAATTGAAAACATTCTTGACTCGTGGCTAGCATATCGTTGCATAGCAAAGCGCTATTGAGCGGAACTGAAACGGTCCGTTGCATAAGCAAGTGCTTGGTATCCCTCGCCTAGTAAAGTGTTAAGAAATAGTATGCTATCGGCAAACATGTTCACTGATAGTATGTTGTTGCATAGAAGTAGCAAAGTGCTACAAAAAAGTGCTTGATAGCGGCTTGGCTAAGCAACGGGCTCCAATCATAACATCAGTGAGATACCATATTTCAAGATAATGTATTATAGCAAAGAGACAAGCATTTATTTCCCTAAGCTTTATTTAGCAATTCTCAGTTATTTTTGACTGACCCTCACAGAAATTAATTTGCCATGAAATATTTCACTTTTCAGTCTATGCATTCAACTATGTGTCTTTGACACATACTAAAAGTGCTGTTGCTAATTTAATATTACTTAAGATTTGTTTATACTTACAACTGTATCAAATAAGGATTTCTGAAATGTATATTTGAATACTTGATCCTGGAAGGCGCTCCATATTGGTGTGATTCCTATCAACTGCAAAACAAGAATATACAGAACATTAGAGATAATACAGACAGGCTGTTTATAAAGTTTGTTCACAATGTAGGGTTAATGCAAGTGCTATTTCGTGCTATTACATCTACAGAGTCCAAAGGGACCAACAATGTCAAGGGACTTTGCAGATGTTATAATGCGAAAAAGCATACAAACAATCATTAAGGTCCTCTCCATCAATTATACCATCCAAGTTATTTAGACCATTAATTTTACATTATTTCTGAGGCCATCTGCATCGTGTTATAAATATTCAAAATAAAAGAATTTCACTACTTTACCTACATGTATACACTGACTTTAATCTCAATAAGATGAGCCTAGTTGCATATTGACAAGGAATATCACCATTTCAGAAGTTTATGAAAGGACTACAGTGGAACTCACTTATAGCGAACTCGCTTATAACGAAAACTCGGTTATAGCGTAAGGAAATAAAATCCCCGACCGAGTCCCTTCTTTCTCTCAATGTAATACCACTCGCTTATAACATAATCGGATATAATGAAAAATCGGTTATAACGTAGTGATTTCTATGTCCCGTTGGAGCATTTTGCGTGCAAAACTACTCGGATATAACAAAGGCGGTACTTGTGTGAAAAATGTTTGTGCAAACAATCTTAAAAGGTGTTAAGTAGTTGCGTCACGGG
Source organism: Spisula subtruncata (assembly GCA_963678985.1). Classification (NCBI taxonomy): domain Eukaryota; kingdom Metazoa; phylum Mollusca; class Bivalvia; order Venerida; family Mactridae; genus Spisula; species Spisula subtruncata. Next base: position 2,079,363 of record OY787668.1, read on the forward strand.
CATTTATCATTGCAAATTAACTGACTAAACCAATAATTATACCCCTAAACATCGTTGACATTACAAGGTTATTAACTTTTTTAAATGTATTTGCAACTGTTACTATCAAACGGGATGAAATATGTGGGGCCTTCATCAACCATGCCACATTCTCCATCGCTACTTAATGAATTGTTTCGATGGTTTAAAACTTGCTAAGTAGTGGACTTTGTCAAAGTGCTCAGATATAGAGGATTTATCACTCGTTGTCAATTGATATAAATTTATATCAAAAACACTAAAAATGCGAAATACGCATCGAATTATTGAAAAAACTCAATACCTTATACTACACGTGGTACGTATAACTTTATACGTACTGGCTATACTAACCTGTGTACAAGGAAAGTCATGTGATATAACGAAATACGTTATATCCAATCTCATATAAAGAAATTTCGTTGTACTGATATAGCGAAAATCGGATATAGCGTAAGGAATCTCTGGGTCCCCAGGATTTCGTTATAACCGAGTTCCACTGTACATGTATTTGAGTGTATCTGATTTTGGGTAGTGTATGCATTTAGTGGTTTTTGACCTGTAATGAGAATTGTTCTTACCTGCGTATATATAACCCAGAGTATAAAGGTGAGTATGAGATCAAATGTTGTGACAAGACAGAATGTACGACGTGCCGGGGACATCTGACCACCGTCAGGATCCCAGTGTCTGGATCTACTCGTATCTGATCCAGGCATACTGTGATATCTACAACATACAATATAATACAGACAGAATGTACGACGTGCCGGGGACATCTGACCACCATCAGGATCCCAGTGTCTGGATCTACTCGTATCTGATCCAGGCATACCGTGATACCTACAATATAATACAGACAGAATGTACGACGTGCCGGGGACATCTGACCACCGTCAGGATCCCAGTGTCTGGATCTACTTGTATCTGATCCAGGCATACTGTGATATCTACAATATAATACAGACAGAATGTACGACATGCTGGGGACATCTGACCACTGTCAGGATCCCAGTGTCTGGATCTACTCTTATCTGATCCAGGCATACTGTGGTATCTACAATATACAATATAATACAGACAGAATGTACGACGTGCCGGGGACATCTGACCACCGTCAGGATCCCAGTGTCTGGATCTACTCGTATCTGATCCAGGCATACTGTGATATCTACAACATACAATATAATACAGACAGAATGTACGACGTGCCGGGGACATCTGACCACCATCAGGATCCCAGTGTCTGGATCTACTCGTATCTGATCCAGGCATACTGTGATATCTACAACATACAATATAATACAGACAGAATGTACGACGTGCCGGGACATCTGGCCACCGTCAGGATCCCAGTGTCTGGATCTACTCGTATCTGATCCAGGCATACTGTGATATCTACAATATAATACAGACAGAATGTACGACGTGCCGGGGACATCTGACCACCGTCAGGATGCCAGTGTCTGGATCTACTTGTATCTGATCCAGGCATACTGTGATATCTACAATATACAATAGAATACAGACAGAATGTACGACGTGCCAGGGACATCTGACCACCGACAGGATCCCAGTGTCTGGATCTACTCGTATCTGATCCAGGCATACTGTGATATCTACAATATAATACAGACAGAATGTACGACGTGCCGGGGACATCTGACCACCGTCAGGATCCCAGTGTCTGGATCTACTTGTATCTGATCCAGGCATACTGTGATATCTACAATATAATACAGACAGAATGTACGACGTGTCGGGGACATCTGACCACCGTCAGGATCCCAGTGTCTGGATCTACTCGTATCTGATCCTGGCATACTGTGATATCTACAATATACAATATAATACAGACAGAATGTACGACGTGCCGGGGACATCTGACCACCGTCAGGATCCCAGTGTCTGGATCTACTCGTATCTGATCCAGGCATACTGTGATATCTACAACATACAATATAATACAGACAGAATGTACGACGTGCCGGGACATCTGGCCACCGTCAGGATCCCAGTGTCTGGATCTACTCGTATCTGATCCAGGCATACTGTGATATCTACAATATAATACAGACAGAATGTACGACGTGCCGGGGACATCTGACCACCGTCAGGATGCCAGTGTCTGGATCTACTTGTATCTGATCCAGGCATACTGTGATATCTACAATATACAATAGAATACAGACAGAATGTACGACGTGCCAGGGACATCTGACCACCGACAGGATCCCAGTGTCTGGATCTACTCGTATCTGATCCAGGCATACTGTGGTATCTACAATATACAATATAATACAGACAGAATGTACGACATGCCTGGGACATCTGACCACCGTCAGGATCCCAGTGTCTGGATCTACTCGTATCTGATCCAGGCATACTGTGATATCTACAATATAATACAGACAGAATGTACGACGTGCCGGGGACATCTGACCACCGTCAGGATCCCTGTGTCTGGATCTACTCGTATCTGATCAAGGCATACTGTGATATCTACAACATACAATATAATACAGACAGAATGTACGACGTGCCGGGGACATCTGACCACCATCAGGATCCCAGTGTCTGGATCTACTCGTATCTGATCCAGGCATACTGTGGTATCTACAATATAATACAGACAGAATGTACGACGTGCCAGGGACATCTGACCACCGTCAGGATCCCAGTGTCTGGATCTACTCGTATCTGATCCAGGCATACTGTGATATCTACAACATACAATATAATACAGACAGAATGTACGACGTGCCGGGGACATCTGACCACCGACAGGATCCCAGTGTCTGGATCTACTTGTATCTGATCCAGGCATACTGTGATATCTACAATATAATACAGACAGAATGTACGATGTGCCGGGGACATCTGACCACCGTCAGGATCCCAGTGTCTGGATCTACTCGTATCTGATCCTGGCATACTGTGGTATCTACAATATAATACAGACAGAATGTACGACGTGCCGGGGACATCTGACCACCGTCAGGATCCCAGTGTCTGGATCTACTCGTATCTGATCCAGGCATACTGTGATATCTACAATATAATACAGACAGAATGTACGACGTGCCGGGGACATCTGACCACCGTCAGGATCCCAGTGTCTGGATCTACTTGTATCTGATCCAGGCATACTGTAATATCTACAATATAATACAGACAGAATGTACGACGTGCCGGGGACATCTGACCACCGTCAGGATCCCAGTGTCTGGATCTACTCGTATCTGATCCAGGCATACTGTGATATCTATAATATACAATATAATACAGACAGGATGTACGACGTGCCGGGGACATCTGACCACCGTCAGGATCCCAGTGTCTGGATCTACTCGTATCTGATCCTAGCATACTGTGATATCTACAATATAATACAGACAGAATGTACGACGTGCCGGGGACATCTGACCACCGTCAGGATCCCAGTGTCTGGATCTACTTGTATCTGATCCAGGCATACTGTGATATCTACAATATAATACAGACAGAATGTACGACGTGCCGGGGACATCTGACCACCGTCAGGATCCCAGTGTCTGGATCTACTTGTATCTGATCCAGGCATACTGTGATATCTACAATATAATACAGACAGAATGTACGACGTGCCGGGGACATCTGACCACCGTCAGGATCCCAGTGTCTGGATCTACTTGTATCTGATCCAGGCATACTGTGATATCTACAATATACAATAGAATACAGACAGAATGTACGACGTGCCAGGGACATCTGACCACCGTCAGGATCCCAGTGTCTGGATCTACTCGTATCTGATCCAGGCATACTGTGATATCTACAACATACAATATAATACAGACAGAATGTACGACGTGCCCGGACATCTGGCCACCGTCAGGATCCCAGTGTCTGGATCTACTCGTATCTGATCCAGGCATACTGTGATATCTACAATATAATACAGACAGAATGTACGACATGCCGGGGACATCTGACCACCGTCAGGATCCCAGTGTCTGGATCTACTCGTATCTGATCCTGGCATACTGTGGTATCTACAATATAATACAGACAGAATGTACGACGTGCCGGGGACATCTGACCACCGTCAGGATCCCAGTGTCTGGATCTACTCGTATCTGATCCAGGCATACTGTGATATCTACAATATAATACAGACAGAATGTACGACGTGCCGGGGACATCTGACCACCGTCAGGATCCCAGTGTCTGGATCTACTTGTATCTGATCCAGGCATACTGTAATATCTACAATATAATACAGACAGAATGTACGACGTGCCGGGGGCATCTGACCACCGTCAGGATCCCAGTGTCTGGATCTACTCGTATCTGATCCAGGCATACTGTGATATCTATAATATACAATATAATACAGACAGGATGTACGACGTGCCGGGGACATCTGACCACCGTCAGGATCCCAGTGTCTGGATCTACTCGTATCTGATCCTAGCATACTGTGATATCTACAATATAATACAGACAGAATGTACGACGTGCCGGGGACATCTGACCACCGTCAGGATCCCAGTGTCTGGATCTACTCGTATCTGATCAAGGCATACTGTGATATCTACAACATACAATATAATACAGACAGAATGTACGACGTGCCGGGGACATCTGACCACCATCAGGATCCCAGTGTCTGGATCTACTCGTATCTGATCCAGGCATACTGTGGTATCTACAATATAATACAGACAGAATGTACGACGTGCCAGGGACATCTGACCACCGTCAGGATCCCAGTGTCTGGATCTACTCGTATCTGATCCAGGCATACTGTGATATCTACAACATACAATATAATACAGACAGAATGTACGACGTGCCGGGGACATCTGACCACCGACAGGATCCCAGTGTCTGGATCTACTCGTATCTGATCCAGGCATACTGTGATATCTACAATATAATACATACAGAATGTACGACGTGCCGGGGACATCTGACCACCGTCAGGATCCCAGTGTCTGGATCTACTCGTATCTGATCCTGGCATACTGTGGTATCTACAATATAATACAGACAGAATGTACGACGTGCCGGGGACATCTGACCACCGTCAGGATCCCAGTGTCTGGATCTACTCGTATCTGATCCAGGCATACTGTGATATCTATAATATACAATATAATACAGACAGGATGTACGACGTGCCGGGGACATCTGACCACCGTCAGGATCCCAGTGTCTGGATCTACTCGTATCTGATCCTAGCATACTGTGATATCTACAATATAATACAGACAGAATGTACGACGTGCCGGGGACATCTGACCACCGTCAGGATCCCAGTGTCTGGATCTACTCGTATCTGATCAAGGCATACTGTGATATCTACAACATACAATATAATACAGACAGAATGTACGACGTGCCGGGGACATCTGACCACCATCAGGATCCCAGTGTCTGGATCTACTCGTATCTGATCCAGGCATACTGTGGTATCTACAATATAATACAGACAGAATGTACGACGTGCCAGGGACATCTGACCACCGTCAGGATCCCAGTGTCTGGATCTACTCGTATCTGATCCAGGCATACTGTGATATCTACAACATACAATATAATACAGACAGAATGTACGACGTGCCGGGGACATCTGACCACCGACAGGATCCCAGTGTCTGGATCTACTCGTATCTGATCCAGGCATACTGTGATATCTACAATATAATACATACAGAATGTACGACGTGCCGGGGACATCTGACCACCGTCAGGATCCCAGTGTCTGGATCTACTCGTATCTGATCCTGGCATACTGTGGTATCTACAATATAATACAGACAGAATGTACGACGTGCCGGGGACATCTGACCACCGTCAGGATCCCAGTGTCTGGATCTACTCGTATCTGATCCAGGCATACTGTGATATCTACAATATAATACAGACAGAATGTACGACGTGCCGGGGACATCTGACCACCTTCAGGATCCCAGTGTCTGGATCTACTTGTATCTGATCCAGGCATACTGTAATATCTACAACATACAATATAATACAGACAGAATGTACGACGTGCCGGGGACATCTGACCACCATCAGGATCCCAGTGTCTGGATCTACTCGTATCTGATCCAGGCATACTGTGGTATCTACAATATAATACAGACAGAATGTACGACGTGCTGGGGACATCTGACCACCGTCAGGATCCCAGTGTCTGGATCTACTCGTATCTGATCCAGGCATACTGTGGTATCTACAATATAATACAGACAGAATGTACGACGTGCTGGGGACATCTGACCACCGTCAGGATCCCAGTGTCTGGATCTACTCGTATCTGATCCAGGCATACTGTGATATCTATAATATACAATATAATACAGACAGGATGTACGACGTGCCGGGGACATCTGACCACCGTCAGGATCCCAGTGTCTGGATCTACTCGTATCTGATCCTGGCATACTGTGATATCTACAATATAATACAGACAGAATGTACGACGTGCCGGGGACATCTGACCACCGTCAGGATCCCAGTGTCTGGATCTACTTGTATCTGATCCAGGCATACTGTGATATCTACAATATAATACAGACAGAATGTACGACGTGCCGGGGACATCTGACCACCGTCAGGATCCCAGTGTCTGGTTCTACTTGTATCTGATCCAGGCATACTGTGATATCTACAATATAATACAGACAGAATGTACGACGTGCCAGGGACATCTGACCACCGTCAGGATCCCAGTGTCTGGATCTACTCGTATCTGATCCTAGCATACTGTGATATCTACAATATAATACAGACAGAATGTACGACGTGCCGGGGACATCTGACCACCGTCAGGATCCCAGTGTCTGGATCTACTTGTATCTGATCCAGGCATACTGTGATATCTACAATATAATACAGACAGAATGTACGACGTGCCGGGGACATCTGACCACCGTCAGGATCCCAGTGTCTGGATCTACTTGTATCTGATCCAGGCATACTGTGATATCTACAATATAATACAGACAGAATGTACGACGTGCCGGGGACATCTGACCACCGTCAGGATCCCAGTGTCTGGTTCTACTTGTATCTGATCCGGGCATACTGTGATATCTACAACATACAATATAATTACGAATTGCAAGCAAGTCCCCTACCTGGTTTTAGGTTGTTATTGTTTCTGTTGCCATGCAACCACATTTTTTGTCTGAATCAACAAACAAGAGGGCCATGATGGCCCTATATCGCTCACCTGATTATAAGTGAAGCCCTGCACAGTTTTCACCCAAGGGAATAATTTGAACAATCTTGGTAGAAAACCACTATATGAAACTACATACCAAATATCAAAACTCTAGGCATTGTAGTTTTAGACACGAAGATTTTTATATGTTTTCCCTATATAAATCTATGTAAAACGGTGACCTGCGGGGCGGGGACAATTTTGACCCCAGGGGCTTAACTTGAGCAATCTTGGTAGGGACCATTAAATGAAACTACATACCAAATATCAAAGCTCAAGGTAATGTAGTTTTAGACAGAAGATTTTAATATGTTTTCCCTATATAAGTCTATGTAAAATGGTGACCCCAGGGCTATAATTTGAGCAATGCAATGCCCCCAATGCAACCTACAATCTGGCAAAATTTCATCAAAATTGGCCAAAGGGTTTGAGAGGAGATGTCGTTTGAAAGTGAGGACGGACGGACGGACGACGGACGGTGAGTGATCACAATAACTCACCTTGAGCATTTAGTGCTCAGATGAGCTAAAAATTAGATGTGCATAATCTTCTTATTGGTTCCTATCCACATATCAAGATCCATAAATCTAGCTTGAATACTGTTTGAGTATGGCAGGATCCAGATTTTCTTGAGAGATGGACAGACAGACTGACGGGCAAACCCATAGTCACCTAGGGGCCTAACAAGGAAATACAGACGTCAATTCTTTGATTTTTTTCACCAAATAACTTTCATTTTTTACAGGAAACATTTATTTTATTCAAGTGCAGTAAATCAGGATTTCCGGATTATTCCGGAATTGTAGAACCCCTATATATTGTATGTACCTCACGTACTTACAGTGTATTGCCCGATGTTGCCCCATGTACTTACAGTGTATTGCCCGATGTTGCCCCCTGTGATTGTCTGTCGACACTTTTGTACAAATCTTCTTGATTCTAAAAATAGACAAAATATTTTAACTTTATAATGATTATTTAATATATAAGTTCTACACTTGGCTTTTCAAATAGGGGTCCTTGATGGCCCCCACACTGAATGTTTTACGTTGATATCAAAAATATACATGCATATATTTCTTTGATATATCTCCCAAGTCTTTAACATAACCTACTGTTGAAACGAGGTATTAACTTTGGTTGTACTGACCATAAACAATTGTGTTTGGGATGCAGGAAGTATAGTCGTCCTTGAAGTTAGAAAACTGTGGGAAAAATGTATATTTGTAACATAATCTCATTTAAACACAATTCAGAAAGACATTGCTATCTCTCGATCTACATTTTGATAGGTTTGCCCAAAACAGGTTTGTCCAAAACAAGCTGATCAACATAAACAGGGCTTTGATTGCTCCGGGAGCATAAAGGGGGAAATATCCAACTCAATCAAATTGTATCAATCAGCAATCAACATAAACAGGGCTTTGATTGCTCCGGGAGCATAAAGGGGGAAATATCCAACTCAATCAAATTGTATCAATCAGCAATCAACATAAACAGGCCTTTGATTGCTCAGGGAGCATAAAGGGGGAAATATCCAACTCAATCAAATTGTATCAATCAGCAATCAACATAAACAGGGCTTTGATTGCTCCGGGAGCATAAAGGGGGAAATATCCAACTCAATCAAGTTGTATCAATCAGCAATCAACATAATATTTTAGCAGGTCAGACCCAGGATCTAGAGTGGTATTCAAGTTTGATCATATTCAATTGGAAAATAAGGATAGCGAATCATATTGCCTGTTACTGACCAAGAGTTTATTTAACATGGTGTGATCTGATTGGTTGTCCTTATCCTTCAGTCAAGTAAGATCAATATTGCAGGCCTTTTTGTTTAAGTCAAAAAGGAGGAAATCAAGGAAGAGAAAGCACATCCCTGATACATGACACAAGTATGATATCCAAAGCATTCATATTAATTATTATATTATTTGTATTTATTTATCCTCACCACCTGATATCATATTCCATATGGGCGAGGCCCCTAGAAGCGTTTAGTCATTTTAGGTTTCGGAGGGTACTCGTTCCAGAAATACCACTGGTTCTTTTACATGCCAGATGTACCCATATTGCACCCATACATTGCACCTAGGTTTAGAATCTCATCCGAAATGCAGTTTAACTTAGTAAATTTTATTTGGTCAGCCCAGGATTCAATCCCACAACACTGAGATCAGAAGTCTTGTGCTCATCAGACTGAGCTAAGCCGTCTGACGCCCAACATTCAACAATTTACATACATTATATAGCTTGGCTATTTTGACCTGAACCTGACCTTTATACAAGAATATATTACAAGGTTATTGCTTTGAATATATCAATTTCCGCGAGCAAATCGTGCAATATCAGTATTTCAGATTTGTGTTTGTATTACATCTTGAGCGTCTTCGTGATACTCCCTGATTATGAAAACACACTGGGTGTTGTAAACGTAGACCTAGACGATATATCGACTGTTAAATTATGCTAATCAAAAGGTCAGGCTTGCGTCAAATTAGCCAAGCTGTACATGAAGTATACCCCATGTTTACTTTCACTTTGGGATAAAGATCTAGCTAAGCAGGTGAACTATTTTATCAGTTAACGATAATGATGCAGTTTGTATGTATCGGAAGATTTATTCGAACCACTCAATGATGTATCAGAAGTATAGTTGATTCAAAGATCTCTGTCACAACCGCGTAAACAAACATTCACCCTGGTCGATTACTACAGGTGTGTAAGGATTAAATTCTACCATCAATAATACATTTAATTGATTAAAAAGCTAATGGTCCTATAACATAGTGGTTATACTTGCTGCAATTAGCTTTTCAGAAATGGAACATTATGGCGGTTTTGACAGACATCTTTGAATCGACAATACAGTCACCTTACATCATCAAAATAAATATATAACTGCAAAACCTTTTATTTTTGTTGGGGGTAAATTTCATGGATTTTGTGGTTAACCTCAACCACAAAATTTAATCACATCAAACAATAAATTTGACCCATGTATTTATTACCTGAAATGCAAAATCCACAAATTGGTGTCACATCGAAATGGTCTTTTTTTACCAAAAACCACGAAATTTCGTCCCGTCAAAATTAAATAATTTTACAGTAATAACAAGATGAAAGAAGGAAACTAATATAGAGGAGGAGAAGGGATTGATGAGAGAGAAAAAACTTTACGACAAACAGGGAAAACCAATATGACCTAAACATGGAAATTAAATGTACTTATTTAATCACAATTTACATTTTTCAGTAATATTTTACATCAGTCAATCTCATTAAAAATCAGATCCTAGCATTTGCTCCATTCCATTACGCTGTTAGTTATAGCTTGGTCAATTTAACATGAGCCTGACCTATTGATTAGCAACATTTAACAGTCGACATATTGATTTCGTTTACAACACCGATTGTATGTTTTCATAATCGGGGAGTATCACGAAGACGCTCAAGATGTAATACACACACAAATCTGAAATACCGATATTGCGCAATTTGCTTGCAGAAAGCAAGAACCTTGTAATTTATTCTTGTACATTGTATAAAGGTCAGGCTCAGGTCAAAATAGCCAAGCTATACCTATAACAGTGTAAAGTAGTGGAGCGTATTTGATATAGGTCGGATTTATAAATGAGATTGGACATCAGCCTACAGTCACCACTACAGATTTCCTAGTACAAAAAAACTTAAATCCTGTACACAATCAAACTGATCCCATTGAACAATAAAGATCAATCAATATCTAAGTGACCACAACAGGACGTAAGTCATTTCATAAGCTTCTGAAACTTCAAAGTCAAGTGCGATCTGAATATAGACAATTCACCCATTTCATATGATAGCCAAAGTTTGATTGTCATTTGATGGAAACTGACCCATTAGTCAGAACCCTAAAGTGAAGTGAAAACCCTTTACATTTATCCGGAACGTTTATAATCCCTTATTGAAGTCGGATTTGCCAACTTTTTTTTTAATCAGCTGAACACTTTATTATAGTTTACACAATCATATCGTCAATTTGATTCTCAGAAATCACCCAGTAATCCTGAATCATCAATTCTAGTGGATTAAACTAAGGTTTCCACTTTCATATAATCCTAAACCAGATTGGTCAAACAAGCTTTATCAAAACAGACTCCTTGGTCCATTAGCAAGTCTGGTGCCTAGCACTGTAACATGAGAGACTATGGCTACATTCAAACCAGGAACACAAGGGCTGGTATTTATAAAGTATCTTAAGTGAAAACTTAAATATTTTGACTTAAGTTAAAATTTTGAGCTGCTCATATTTCACTAGAAACAAAAAATAGTTTTCTTTATGATTACAGTAGCTCTTTACATGATGCTTCTAAACAATGTAAATAATTGTTAATAATAATTTTCCTGTTAAGCTGCTACACTTAAGGAAAATTTGAGATTTTAAGAAAATTCTAAGTTTTCACTTAAGATGCTTTATAAATACTGGCTCTGGCTGTCTTACACTTGATCAGTATAATGGAAATTTCAACCCATAAAATGTAACACCATGAGGCAAATATGTCAAGTTCAAGCAAATATCTTTATCATTATTATAGTGCGCCAAGGATAATGTAATATTCACAAACATTGCCTACTGTTGAAAAATTGGTTTCTTAAGTAAACACATACGGTCATTTCTATACTAAAATAACACGGATAAATCGTGCACACTTGGTTGAACCACCTATACGGATTATTCCAAATTTTCCTGCTTTTCATGTTATCCTGGATGCACTAAAACTAAGAGCATAGTGAAACATTCCTATCAAAGCAAACATTGAACTAGAGCTTACATATGAGAGATCGGACAGTGATGTAGAATCCAGCCATACGACGTTCTTCATATTTTTTATCCATAAGCCATCAATGTGCTGTGATGAAGTAAGATGAACGAAATAAATTCTGAATATCACTGTCACACCACACAGAAAATCATTATAATCACAGTTAACTGTATCATTAATAACCAATTAAAACGGAAAAATTGTTTCTATAAAAATATAGATTTTACAAAAACATTTTTTCGTTTTAAGTCTTGTTCACAGATACAGATACAGATACCTGTGATTCAAGTGATGAACAACCCAAATTCGGGTTCATTGAATAAAAATATCACACCACAGAGAAAATAAATTGTGACACTAACTGAACAATGTTATCATCATCACCAGTTAATACTGATTATATAAGTCAATACTGATATATATACCGGTATACTGAGTACAAAAAGTTTTTAGTCAGTAGGAATTTTTTTGTATGCTATTTTAATTTAAATAAATGAATGCAATTTATCAAAAAATATCATTTCATCTCAACCTTTATTCATTTCTACAAGACTTAGTACCCCTTAAAGAATGATTTTGTTTTGTCGTCAAATAACACCTTTAAACACGTAGGGTATCAAAACCAAAATTCTGAAGCTTCTCAATACCTATTGTTTCCTTGATCACTGATCATTACTTCGTACGAAAGCGATGCACCACCGGACTCGGGATATGGAACTGTCAACGGTCTCTATTGTCATTTCTAGAACAACATACTAGCCAAAAATTGGACTTTTTTTAAAAAAATTATGCCAGAATGACGTCATTAAATTAAATATTGATGTGTTGTCTCGCTTTCTATGATCATGTCATACTGAATTTTTGACTGTTTTGGTAAAAATCAGCTGTTTAAACCACAATTGAAAATATGAATGACTAAACTTTTTGTGTCCAGTATACAAGTTTATAATAAGTGTGCATCATATACACAAGATACAATATTTAATCATATAATCAACGAAAACCAGATATAAAGCTATCATACTGTATGGTACAATATCCGGTACCCTTCGTACAGAATCCGGGATTTACTCACACCCACATATTTCCATATTTTGTTAATTGGCATTAATTAGATAAACCATTACTAAATCACAAAATTAAATTTTACTTTCATTGTGCTGATAGGCAATGTAAAGATGGTTTGGGCATGATGCCAACACGGAAGTCCAGGCACAGGCACACGGTATCATCGATTTAATAAACTTGCATGAAATTTTTTTTCAGTCTCTCTTATTTACCACAAGACCGCTCAGTCGCCATACCATAGTCTCAACCAACGGAAATGATTCAACAAATAACTCTGTTCTGGATTTAACCGAGCCCATTCGTTCATGCAGTAACAATGACGGATAATTAATGTTTTCGAACACAATTATCATACAAATGGATAGAATAACAATGGCTAGGAATAACCAATGTTAGGTTCAATCGGTCAGTGACATAAATATATAAAATAATACAATGTATCATTGTCCAAACTTAATGTCAAACATAAATATGCCATAAAGAATCTAAATGAACCAACACAACAAAACCAAGAATTATTTAGTGGACCAGTTTGGGCATTAAATGTTTTATCCAAGCTTGTCTGTAAATCTTAAACTTTCGATGTTAGGTTCAAATCTAAATTCTTAATTATTCCTTGGAACCTACACGTTGGGGACAAATATGATATACATGGTGGTGTTACAATACAGGACATTGATTGTTAACTGATTAATATAATTCATATTGAATAACATTTAACTACAATGTTGCATTCAAAGATTTATAAAGGTTTTAAATTTGAACTTAAGTTTAAGATTTCCCTAAGAGTAACAATCTTTAATATAATAATAAATGTCCTGCTCAACATAGGTTTGATAATAATAATGCAAAAATTAATTAGGTCTCTCAATTATCTTTGTAGTATAATCATAATATAGCTATGTATTAACTAGGCTGTCCCCGCTGATAATATTTATATAAGTAAGGTAGATAAATTATAGTTGAACAATCCAAATTTAGGTCACGACAACATGGACTTGCATTTACTGTGGATTCAAGAAGTAATACTAATGAGGGAACTATTCTATTCAACAAGAGCTGTCACTAGACAGCGCGCTCGACTATTCGCAGCCATTTGTCAGAAAAAATATAAGTTCAAAACAGGCCATTTAAAATTTGTATTATATTGAAACGTGAGTTACGCTACTTAGTTGACTACATGGCAATGAAAGCTAATGTACAATGGTTGTTGAGGCATGGCAATTATCTCAACACTGGACTATTAACAAATATTTGTCAGTGAAAATGATTTTAAGACTTCAAGCAGCACTGTACTGTATTCAAGAAATGTGTATGTTTAAAGGGAATTGTATACATCCACTGACATAACAAAGTTTCTACAAAATAATCATATGAGTAAGATATGATTTGTTAAAGGAGTCAATTTTAAAACAATGGTGACAAATTAAAATAATAATGTAGAGGATACAGTCATGTAATAAATCAGTGATGAGTTTAAAGTAGTTTAGTAATTATTTTTAGTATTGAATACAATACCATGCCAAACAACACAAGTTTGATATCCTCGCTGGATAGTCAAAACCTCGTATCTCAGGTTTGTATGAGCGGGGAAACAGGAGACCGTTTTGCTCCTTATGTCAAAATATCGTAGCTCTGCACCAATCATTTTCTTAGATATACGTCATATGACACATTCAAAAAAATAATAGAGTTATTGCCCTTGACTGATACCATTGACTGAAGATGGTAAACAAGTGTTGGAAGTTTCAATGCAGTATCATGGATAGTAGCTGAGATATGGTCTGAATGAAACTTGCATGCAAAACTTTAACCAAGAAAATTCTATGTTAAAAAGGGGCATAACTCAAATAATAATCATAATAGAGCTATTACCCATGACCGGTACCATTGCCTTATGATTGTTAGTAAGTGTTGTTAGTTTCAATGCCATAGCACAGATGCTATTTGAGATATGGCCTTATTAGTAACTTGCATGCAAAACTTTAACCAAATTTTCTAAGTAAAAAAGGGCCATAATTTGCATTAAATTCAAGCAAGAGTTATCTAACATGGTTGATTACATGACAGGGAAAGCCAGTGCAAAGTTTCAATCCAATATATGCACTGGTTATTGAAATATAACCAAGGTTAAAGTTTTGCATGTAAAACTTTAACCATATGCAACGCCGACGCCGACGAACAAGTGACTGTAATAGCTCTCATATTCTTTGAATAGTCGAGCTAAAAATTAGAAAGAATAGTGAGGACTACAGTTAACTCAGTTATAGTCTGGTCAAAGATAAATGAGAATGTTTATAAACATAAGCTGGTCTGTCAGGTAAACTATGTTTATCTAGGTTTAACTGGGTGTAACTGAGTTAATGGTAGTCTGTCCTATTCTTTGGAATGGGACAGTTTCCTCATTAGTATTACTTATTGAATAAACAGTACACACAGTTAAACCTAGATAAACATACTTTACCCGGTCTATGTTCATAAACGTTCTCATTTAACTTGGAATGGAATGTAAAATCTTTCAACTATACAATAGTTTGTCCTTAAAGAATAAAGCAAAGAATTAGATGCGAGTTCAGCCAAAGTGTGACTAAGCAGGAACCCAATTATTTGTGTGACTTCTGTAGCTTTTTTCAGGGATAAATTTTCTTGTGTAACAGAGATTGCCCTGTGATTTGTACGGTAAGCCCAGTCTGTAAAGCCTGATACTGCCATTTTGTGGGTTTGAGACCCACCGGTTGAGTCCTTAATACTAATTCTTTAGTTTACTACAATGGTGGCGGTGATGTACAGTGGCCAGCCATGGCCTTGAAGTGTTCAGGTAGGAAGGACAGGAGTGCAGTGATGTGGGATATAAAATGTAAGACATTCATCGGATAAGCTCAGTAGGTAGAGCGAATAACAAGTTTTCAGGGAATATGGGTGAGAGCACCACATCAGGTACAATTTTCTCCTACGATGACAACAGTGAACTGTAGTCATTACTTGTGACTGGAGTGCACTCGGTTTTATGAGTTACAAACGATTTGTACTGGCGTTGATGGGTTTGAGTTATATCCAGGGTGAATAAATCAATACTTTTAAGTTAAATGGTATCAATGGTAAACAGTCTGACACGCTTCAGAGGTCAGTTAAAGAAATAAAGGGGAGAAGGGATGAAATGACTGCTGAGAAAACTTATAAGGTGCCTAGATAACATGACGAAGCTACATGTTTAGTAGGGGTGTAACGGTACGCTCACCTCATGGTATGATAATGTTACGTCAATTTTTCTAACGGTTCGTTATATTTCGGTATGATACAATATTCACTAACAGCAGCTTAAATACTTCATGTTTTAAGTGACAATGAATGTGTTGCTTCTATAACAACAATTTTGTTGTGTTTATCAAAAATTTGAAATGAATTTGGACAATATGAAGCATATCTTAATACAATTAAAACGACTGATACATGGTAATTGTACATTATCAGTAGGTTGTCAGATATTTTCGTCGTCTGAATATTATTTTGCTCATAAAAAAGCTTATACCGAACCGTACCCAAATTTAGAAGTCTTGTACCGTGAACTGTGTGGGACTGAAGTCTGCGGTGTTTTGTGTACCGCGGTATACCGTTACAGCCCTAATGTATAGTAATATTTATTATGCACCAGTCAGTGCATACACGCCC
Source organism: Spisula subtruncata (assembly GCA_963678985.1). NCBI lineage: Eukaryota > Metazoa > Mollusca > Bivalvia > Venerida > Mactridae > Spisula > Spisula subtruncata. The sequence goes on from OY787668.1 coordinate 2,096,139, forward strand.
CCATCATCCCCGGGGATCCTCAAGGGATAGCAGGGGAAACGGCTGTGTATTTACCTTCCAGCTTCCCTGCAGTGCCGAGGAAATGTTGGGATTTTTCCCTGAACCAATACCACAAGGTCAATATTTAGTTGTCAGGGGCAGGGGAAATACTGCAGGGCTGTGGAAGTTAAGGGAGGGGCCGTGGATGCAACTTAGGCTGGTGCATTAGTATCTATCTATTTATACTGCCTTACACCTCTATTGAGTATTATAGACAGATGAGTAACAGTAGACCTAAAATGAAGCGACTGGGCATGAAACAAGGAATCAAGACTTGTTCCGAAATAATTCCATGGTTCTTAAACTTGCCCAGTGTATAGCACCAATCAACGCAAAACTATCTCTTGGTTTCCAACCAGTTCATCTCGAGTTGGTTTGGAATTGTTTAAAAAATTTCAAAGTGCCCCGTCTAGGATCAAAGCAGAGACTCAAGATAATTTGACATTATGACTTTATCCATCCATTTGACCACCAATATTGACCAGCACATTGGACAGTTGGTGTTGCACTTCAGATGCACATTTTTCCTCAATACAAAAGGAGCTTATTTACATTTGAATATGACGTCAACATATCTTATTTGTTAATCAGTTATTGTTCCAGGGACATTAATCATTTTGATGACTGCACCCGGCTGCACAAAGGTAACAAACTGTGACAAAACAAACAACAATTCGAAATGCAAAATGCACCCGACTCGGCACTGCAGAAATTTCTGTCAAATGAAAAAAATATTCAACGACAACACTTACAACGTTCAGAGACATCCCGGTGTGGCTTTATACAACTGTTAGACACTTTTGTTCTGTCTGTTATGCAACATTTAACGCTCTTTGTGGAGAATATCATATGATCTTTTTTCTTCCTAGTTAAAATTTATTTAGAGTTACCTACCTTGTCATGTACGATAAAGTCCGGACCTCGTTTGTGAAACCGTACAGACTTACTAACAACGGTTACTTCCCTTACATCCCTTATCTAGTGTGCGTTGTGCCAATCTAATTTGTTGATAAATTTTAAAATCATCATGCATTGCATTAAAAAGTCCTATTGCGTGGACAGGTGACAGTATCATTGAAACATAATTGAAAAAATAATATGAACTTGTAATTCAAACATGAATATAAGGTATATTCTAATATAAATTTCGAGAAAAAAAAATAAATTTATCAAAACTATATCGTACTCATTTTCAATGAAACAGTTTCCTGTGCATTGGACAGGGTATCTTCTAACACAGCCATATGTATGTATAGTACTATACATACTGATATAAGGCTATCGTGAACAAAAAAATATGTGTCAATCCCATGTGAACACAGCATTGGACTTTGTAAGACTCAAAGTGCTAATTAGAAGATATATTATGTTATCACAGAGAAAGCACAGTGAGATTGGGCTTATCAGTTTTAAGATGTTTATGTTTAAAGCAATCGTTATTCGTTTGTGCACATAAGATTGCTATTAGACTAACATAATATCTTATAAAAATTCCACCAGTCCATCTTAATCAATTTGCAAAATAATTATTCCCCAGGGAAGCTTGTTTCTTATCACGATTTGAGTGGTACCATTCAATATAATTGATCGATCCATAACGCATTTAGCCTAGACATACAATGTACGAGCAGAAGTCATATATTTTGCAAATTTATTTTTTCAAAAGAAGAACTTATTGCATATACACATGCTTGTAGTTGTTACTTGTATTTGAAAAGACGGTTTATTTTATAAACAGTTGCTATTCTGTATTGCAAATGTCTTCAGTTTCACCGCATTGAAATTAACATTGAGTGCTAAAGCATTTAATTGGTTGTGTTCGATGGTAGCCTAATAGTTATTGATATACAAGTTCGTAGTTCCCGAAAAGATAATTAAAAATCGGACAACGAGATTTCGCGAGATTTCAGAAGACCTGCCACGAGATATCGTGAGATTTGCTACATGTTTCAAATCTGCGTAATTTAGGTCTTTGGCCAGATTTAAGATTTGCAATGGAAGTGAACCAATGCAAATCTTAAATCTAGCCATCTCACGATATCTCGTGGAAGGTCTTCTGAAATCTTGTCCATTTTTAATACTTGATATCTTTTGTTCTAATTCACTTATGAAAAAACTAATACATCTATGCAATAGATTGATTATTTAGCTTTACAATGGTACCTCATTTATTGAAATCGGTCAAAGAATAAAACAGTAGGCCCCGAAGAGCCAGACCTACTCTCATTTTCATAAAATTAATGTATAAATTTCAAATTTATCAGAAAATACATGATTTGTCTCATTCAAACCCTAATGTTCCGCATTGTATAAGAGGAAGACAAAAAAAAATAGAAGAAACTTAGCTCTTCAACATGATACATTTAGGTCTTTGGTCTGGCTGTCAAAATGTCCTAAACTGTTTACAGATCAATGGACCTATAGTTTCAGCTGTCAAAAGCTTTCAAACATAACAAGGCACAGTATCATGGGAGAAAAATTCTTGATGTTTGTTTCCAAAAGCGAGGCATGATTATCACCTGTATGGCACGGCTTATCCACAAACAAAACTAACCAGGATATGTGGAATGGGTGTTATGCAAATTTGGTCTAACTATCACATAATACGTCCAGCTTCTTAAGATCTCCCGATTTGAAACGAGTTAATCTACATGATGGTTGTAGGCACTGACTGAATTAAACATCCAACACAGTTTGACAGAAGATTAAAAGTTCTCTGAAAACTACATGTACCAGCTGCCATAAAACAAAACAAAAAACAACAGCAACACGGAAGTGCTAAACAGTTTTATTGCAATTTTATCATTTAATCACTTAATTTACTAATATTTAAATGCAGTAAAATGCGTATTAGTACACATAATGGTGCTAGTATTCAGTTGGACTTATTCCAGAATTCCATGGCCATGTTTCTAGCTGTGAGTGGCATGTTCATCATCTGGTAGGGTACTGCTGTTTTGTAGGAAGCCGTCTTACCGTTAATCTGTACTGTGACGTGAACGTTCGTCAACTGCATGTGCATGTCCATAGAGCTTGGGTCAAATTGGAGCTGTACGGGTTGGAAAAGAGGACAGCGCAATTAGTATTTGTTGCAATCGTGAAAGCTCGGTCATGTCCGTTTGTCTCCGGTTAATACCAGAATGGTATTTGTCGGGGTTTTTCAGATCACCTCGGTCTTTATGCATCAAAAATAATATTATTGTTACCCGATTTGTTACTTTAAAGCGTAGATGGGGATAACGCACTGAATATTAGCATTGGTGTATTCTAGAACTATACACGAAGGGCTGATTGCCGTAGACAGACGGAACTTGTCGAGCATTCACTAGTGCATTGGTAATTGGTGACATGATAAGATGGAATTATACATGTGAACCCAATCTCATTAAAACCAGATCCTAACATTTGCTCCATTCCTTTACACTGTTGGTTAACCATATCAGTACATAAAGTAGTGGAGCTTCATATGGGTCTGATTTAAATTAGATTGGTGAGAAATGGTCGAAATGAGTATGTACCCCTGGCATACTGGGCGAAATCAGTTTACCAAAAACTCATTTCACTTTGAGGAATTTACCATACGTATTAAGTGCCTGATTGTTGTGGTTAGCACGTTGCAGCTGTACATTGCAGCTTACAGTTTGCAGCAAAGCCGAAAAGCCGCAACATCAGTTTCTCCCTTGAAATACGTAGTTTACATTTGGTTTTGTTGAAAGATGAAATGTGCGGCTCTTTAGATGTTTTCAATACAGACTTACAAAATATTCAAACAAAATATTTCATCGCATAGACGATTTTATGGTCGGCATGTTTTAACGATAAGTGGGTATGGTAGACGCCAGATAACAACTTATATTGTAAGTTCGGTACAAACCACGTTTATATACGCAATATCTCACAATCTGTTGAAAATGTATGCAATACTCCCCCGTTTAATGTAAATATTTTAAGTATTGATGAACCTTTGGTTATACTAAATATATTTGAATGCATCAATCTTTTTTTCTAAAAGCAAACCACTGCTCTGGTAAGAAACAAAAGTCTGTATCTTTTTTGAAGATTTTTTCGTGTTCCTTTTTTACATTCTCGTTCAACCAGCATGTTTTTCATCCGTCTAGTCTAGGGACTTGACTATACACTGATTCATGGGAACGCTTTTTTATTGTTCTGGAAGATTTGCATTATAAAACAAGTTTCCGCATACATTATAATGTTCTACACGAATTTCATAAATTTGAGTGGGGGAAATGTTTTGAATAAGTCGCTTACCCTGGTGATGATTGGATGAACTTTGTCTACTGCTGCATTGTAGACATTTTGGATCTTTGCAATCTTAGCGTTCATTGTTGTGTTCATTTTGACAATCTCATCACCACACACTGCAAGTTAACATTATACCACATACTGTAAAACCATTTAATTTCGATGGGATGAAATTTCGTGGTTTGGGTAAAAAACCGTGACTATTTCGATGGGACGTCAATTCCAGGATTTTGCATTTCAGTTAATAAATACCAGGGTTAAAATTTCTGTTCGATGGGATTTAATTTTGTGGTTGAAGGTAAACCACGGAATCCTCGAAATTTAATCCCCCCACGAAAATTAATGATTTTACAATAGTTGTTAGATATGACAAAAATGGACATTGAAGATAACTTTGTTTCTTTTGACAATCTCACCACCACACACTAAAAGTTAATAATATTCCATAATATTATACATGTAGTTTGTTAAATATGGCAAATATGGATGTGTTGGAAGTTTCTTTCACGTGTGATAAATGATTTTAATTCGCATTCGTGTGTGCGTTGTTGTGTGTAACGTGCTTGTTTTGCACCTTCCCACGTGCGCAAGTAAAGGTTTATAAGCACACACTGATTTTAACAAAAATAGCTTACATTTTCATCGATGAAAAGGGTCTTCAGTTATTCTTAAGATTTAGATTTTTTGCATTTCTTGTTCCGAAAAACAAACATTATATATACATTTATGACGTCTACCTTTAATTGGTTGTTTACGGTACTTGTGTTTATAACCACGTGCATAATTACGTCGGTACTAATTATTTGGCGGAAAGTACAATTTACATAACACATAATTTTCAATTACGTTTATCATTAAGGCTAATCAGCATCCGCTATAGACAAGTGGAATGTTCACAATTAGCCAGATTGGATGTTGCCAATTTTTATGTTGTTTTTCATTATGGCGTTTGATCGACGGTATTTATGAATGCATTTATACATAAATAATACAAATAAGACTATTCGGTCCTACATGTGTACCTCCGTAGCTCAGTGGTTAGTGAGCTTGCCGTCTAATCTTGCTACCCGGGTTCAAATCCGGGTGGAGGCACACACATATATATATATATGTATGTATATATATATATGCATATATATATATGCCTGCCATATTTCAGTTGAAATAAAGCAAATAAAGACTATGATCGGAATTATAAAAGTACATACAGCTCAGACATTGAGTAACGTATCATATCGCACCTTCTATAGACTCATACACTATTCTATATTTTACAGTAATAACCCTGACAATATTACGAAATGGTATCTTCCCGATTCAAAACCATTACCAAAGTCTCATTTGTGCGTGGTTCTTGGTCAAAACTGTTGCATTGGACACTGAGATACATTTTACGTGCACTGGGAAACATTATCCTTCTTGTGTCATTCCTATTACACAGTACAGTGGTGGTGTTACCACACAGACATAACAATATATTCCAAGTATAAGTACCAATGTTAGTGTTCAGTACCAACTTTTCTCGATAAATGGCGACCAGATTGAACGCCATTTTTGATTCCGAAGTTTTGAAAATTGTGGAAGATTTTATTTAAGAAATGGATTATCATAATGTTCAGCCAAATGTCACTTTGGTGCAAGTTTGAGATTTGGAAAACAAAACTTTGACCCTTTTTGCCAGTAAAATATCCAAATTCAGCACAATTATAAGACACCAATACTAGTGATATCATTGAGGGTTGACTATGAAGTACTTCATTACCTGCTGTGATCATCTCTTGTTGTGTAGGTAACAATAATGGATGACAAGAATCACATTTCATCATACATTGTCTCGTCTGAGCATCAATCTCTCGTCTCTTCTTTCCAAATATACCTGCATATATACATACATAGTAAAACGTCGTTATCTCGAGGCAAAATGTTCGAGATAAACCATATTATCGACATACCCGAAGTTTATGATTACAATATCTACAAATGACCATAACAAGTATATGTTGTCCAAGTGACAGTGCATCCGCCTCGATTTCCGCCAGGAATGAGGGATCTGGAGTGATTAGTATAAGCTAGAACAACTTATCCCTCAATCGACCTAAACAAGTTAACGTTTTCTTTGTGAAAATTACATTTTTTTAGTAGGGTTTCCATTGTTTCGTGAGTGTTTTGTTCAGGACACAGCAAACATCTACCAATTCTCCCCTCTCTGGTTTTGTCCGATATCCTAACGGTTATCTGTCAGACAGACTCAGACACCCAGGGAAAACAATGTTACATTTAACCATCAACATTGACAGTAATAGAATTGTTCTGTCGGTTAAAGTGTAGTTAGTACATGGTTATGAACTTTTATCAGATTCTGTTTGAAGGTTCACCTCTAATGACCCGGTATTCTCAGACATTCTTACTTATACACTTACGCAAACTCCTAACGCAACACTTTTATAATTATAATTTCTCAAAAAAAATGTTGAAGATATGAAGTTGCACTTATAAACCATGCTGATTTAAGTCATTATCAATACAGGAATGATGAAATCATTCATCCGTGACGCTCTGTTAGTTCTGAGCGTAGCGCGGTTGTGATTTCTTCGTGCTGCACGTGAAAATCGTTGTAGTCGGAAAAAATCGATATTCTTCGTCATTGAGTTCCTCTGTGGTGACAGTCCGACTGAAAGAACAGATTTGTATAAAACTATCGAAGAGCGTGGTCGCGCGATTGGAAGGTTACAGACTGGTCAATCCATTAGACAGGTATGTGCCGCACGTTACTACATACAGTACTCTTACAAGTGAAATGTTGATGCTGGGCATCAAAGATGCCGCTAGTTCTTTTTAAGTAAATCTTTTTATTTAGTAAAAGGTATTGGTAGAAACTTGTAAACAAACTAAAATTCCGGCGTGATGTGTGATGCACAAGGGAAGTTATTCTCATGTGTTGAGTGTACGCTGCAAAAACTTAAGATTGCTGAAAATGGGTATTTTTCACTAATTCAAGGGCAATAACTCTGGTTGTACTAAATTGAAAGGGGAGTGAAACCCCAGGTGCACTAGAGTACATGCTGTCAAACATTTCTATAAAGGTTTCATGATCCTAGGTCAAATACTTTTTGAGTAGCATGTGAAACAAGTCAAAAATGGCTATTTTACACCATTTCAATGGCTAATAACTCTGGATGTACTAAACTGAAAGGGGAGTGAAACCCCAGGTGTAGAGAAAACATCCTGACCATTTCTGTGAAGGTTTCATGACTCTATGTCGTGTACTTTGAGTACCGTGCGACATAAGGAAAGCGGCCAATTTTTTCTGTTTCAAGGGCCATAACTCCGTCAAAATTGGTTGAATCATAAAACCCTGATAATATGCACCAGGTCACATGATGACAATCATTCTCTGAAAGTTTGGTTGAAATCTATGAAGAAATGTAGGAGGAGTTGTGCACAGAAGAAATTGTTAAGGCCCGCCGACATTCAGCAATCTAATAACCAGAGTTTTCCTTTGGAAAACCTGGTTAAAAACTTGAAGGCAGTGAAACACCAGGAAAGAATAGAAAACATGAAAACATTCTATTTTCTATTGAAATATTTATTCAAATGAACATAACATGTTTTAGAAATATGAGCACCATTATAATATTGATTAATGCTTCACAGATGGCATTTAGCATGTTTCATAAAATAACAAAGTGTATTCCAATAACGTGGTATAGCCTGACAACGTGAAACTGACACTAAAGGACATTGTTATTTCGTGGTTTGTGAGCTTGATAAGTAAATTTATTGCGAATTAATACGTTCAACATAGTTTAAAATATGCATAGAACTAGTTCCATTTGGCAGGAGTATAGGAGCGCATATGAATATTTTGTAAATAAGAAGTGTCAGTTCAATGTTGGCAAGCTATATTTACCCGTTTAAATTTTGGCAAAACAAACTATTCTGACATACATAAATAAAGAAACATAGAGATTAAAAAAACACTTGCATTTATCAAATTTAGATTAAGACAAAACCTAAGAACTGGAAAAAATCGAAAATCATAACTAAAAAATATCTGACAGACATGAAAGTATTTAACATGTTCCATAAAAGTTCGAAAGGAAAATCGCCGCTCCGCGCAAATAGTTTTTTTTTACTTTTTAATAGCCCCTGCTAAGACCCGCAAATTGCAACATATGTAGCCGTTATATAAACACCCGTTCCGAACTGATTTGGACTTTAGTACCTACCGAACATTTATCATCCTATTTTACCCCTGACGGGCGAGTCCAACAGCGTTATAACCAATCAAATCTTGTATCCTCCTGGGACATCTGCTTGCACCCTTTCATATTCGATGCCGCCAGGAGGCGGCATCGAATAAAAGTTTTAAAAATCATTGAATTATCAACTGTTATCAATGTTTACGGTGATGCTCAACATTTGAATTTATTTTCACCTTACTGTTAACCAACTACAATAATAATTATATGAGGCATTTGTAAAGGTTTGCTTTATTTGTTCTCCAAGTTTTATTCAAATCCCTTCATGTATATTTGAGAAATCCTGAAAACTACAGGTGTTGCTTTAGGAGTGTGCGTAAGTGTACATGTATCACATAATAATAAATTATATTTGTAAACAAGGCTTTAGATCTATTCTAAGAAAACCTGTTCTTCATATTGCACTATTCGCTAGAACACACTGTTATTCGAATAACATTTGTAAAAGTTTGTGCTTCGAGACTCAAAAAACGACCAATAGCAATGACCAAACAAAACACAAGTATTTCAGATTGTAATACTCTTGGTATGGTTAAACATTTTGATCGGGATTAGGGATGTAAAATGTGAGCCGCCCTGTACATGACAAAAAAATCATACATCAAATATTAAAATATTTGGAATACTCCTCGTACGTGATAATATGCGTATCAAACAAATTTAATTTGAGAACATTCCTAGAAACCAGGATGTTTCAAAGATAAGGCATGTCCTAAAGATCAAAGATACGAAACTTGTTATGAAATGTTTATAATTACGTCAGCTTGTTTAGTGGATTTTGAGAAATATTCAAACATCTTCATGAAATTATATGTAATTATGAGCATGTATCGTACACCTTTTTCCTAGTCAACGAGGGTTCTTGTGCGTACGTTGAAATGTTTATATAACATCTGCTTGTTAAGTGGGTTTTGAGAAATCCTTAATATTCAAACAACCACTAGTACATGAAATGTATCATGAGCACGTATCGTACGCCCTTTTTATTTCCTAGTCAACGAGGGTTCCTTGTTCATACGTTGGTCAGTTGACCTCACTAGTCGTCCCTGATCTCCAACATGTTCTAATCGCCCCATAACAAATTGGAACCGTTCCCACATGTACCAGAAGTGGAAAGTGGAACTGTAGACACATATATCAAAGAGAACATTTTATCACATAAATAACCAAAGTAAAAGGCTCGCTAAATAACTTGTGTTTTCTACACTCGTTTAAGAAATGTTGATCTCCAAAGACAACTCATGACGGATCCTTTATAGCTTGAATGTAGTTACAAGTAATCTCACCACCAGTTCTCTCTTTGTATTAAGCAAACCAGAAGGCTTCAGGTACATATTGATAATAAATATGCGTACCTCCGATAGCATGTCCAATACTGCTTCCAGCATGTTCCAGGGAATGTCCGACTTCATTGATACCATCTTTGAAACCATCACCTACCAGACCAGCAGTATCAATGACGGAGTTACCAGCATCCAGCACACCACTTCCCAGAGCGTCTACACCGTCTTTCAACGCATTAAATGCAGACTGTAATGCAGTAGATGGACATCTTGTTATGCTTATAACCTTTTGTGACCATGATTTGCAAACGATTCCTCGAAGCAACACGGTAAACACAGACATGTCCATTTGACAAAACCTTTGCGTTCCAAATCTAAAGAGAATACTGTACCTAGATCGTTTTATATACTTCTTGTTTTTCCCCTTATTTTGCTTGTTGTGGATGTCATAACAAAGACGAAAACAATTTATTGTTTGACATTGTATTCTCTTTAATATATCAATTACGGTAACCCTTATTGTGATAAGCAATGAGGCATCGACAATGATATACCGTGTCGACATCGGTACAATGTATAACATTTGTAGAACTTGACATGACAAGAAATTAATTACATTTGTATATGAATACATGAAATTCGAATAAAAATTGGTTGATTAACTTGACTTACGTTGAAGCCATCAGATATGGTGCCAGTAGCGGAAGCACCTAGATCCTTCATGGAATGCAGGAAACCGGAAGCTTGGTCTCCTAGTAAATCAACAACATCTCCTAGCTTACTCGTCATATCATTCAGTGGGCCCTGGAGGTACGTGTAGGGGTTGGCAAGATTCAAATAATCCACGAATGTAGGTGATGCCCTGAAACAATGACAAGCTTATTCTGCATGTATAGCTTGGCGAATTTGACACGAATCTGACCTTTTAATAAGCATAATTTAACAGTCGATATATTGTCTGTATTTATAATAACCTCGGTTGTATGTTTTCACAATCGGGGAGTATCACGAAGACGCACGAGATTAATACAGACACAAATTTGAAATACCGATATTGCACAATTTGCTTGCAGAAATTGATATATTCAAAGCAAGAAACTTGTAATATATTCATGCATAAAGGCCAGGCTCAGGTCAAATTCGTCAAGCTATACGAGCGTATGTTACATACTCAGTAATTAACATGTGTTTTTCATCGTCACCTTAGAGTAAATTACTAAATCTCTTCTCGTTCCTCGTCAATCGACAATGTATTGTGCATACAGTCGTAGCCAAACAAAGGTGAAGGTCTGATCGGCAGCATTTGTTTAACTATGTAAGAATGAGTGTCGCTATGGAATAATGTTGGGCGAGATAAAGACGTTCCCTTTATGTAAAAAACACACCAGATAACCAGATTAAAGCCCAACAAAAGCTTGAACACATTCTAAAGACTTCCATTGCGGTTGATTTTCCAGTTAACCGGAGCTTTGGTAAAATGTTATGTAACCGATTAGGACAATTAAGACCAGAAGTATTGGACCATCATCACCCTTTTGTTTATCATTCTCGTGTTTTCGTTGGTTTGGGTTTCTGTTGGCATTTCTGGTTTGCCGTATTGTCCCTTCTTCAGTTAATTGATTATGTTATTCGGAACAGTATAAATGCGTGTACGAGTACCATATAACATGTTATATACAAATGTGACTTTATCACATAACCTGCGGTCTGGGAGTGCATTAAAGCCGTGCCGGAAATATCGTAATGCACTCCCAGCCCATTCATTAAACATTTAAATTAGCTTGACGTTGATTGGTTGGTTGGTTGGTTCAGGATGACGTAACGCAAAGCCTCGTGTCATATTGTTTTGTCCACTCGTTTAATAAAACTCGTATGTAATGAGCACTCATGCAATATCTTCTATTTATCATTGGTTAAATTTAAACGAAGCACATTTTACAATCTAATTGATATTTCGTTTTGCTCTTTTGTAATGGTGCATTTACAAGCTGTTCTATACACATGGAATCACATCTGTTTGTCAATTATTACATACATGAAGTGATAGTGGTTTTGGTTCGTTCAGTTTATAAACTGGGACTATACGTGTGATAAGAGATAAAACTATAATACTGGTCCATGTAATATAGAAGTACGACATACTTATTCCTCTACAAGGAAACAAAACACAGATATATGCTCTCCCTGAGATTACTCCCATAAAATATCAGGATTGTTCATTCTTAATGGCGCTGACTTCATTACAACAAATACTAAATGCTTATACTCGGCCACTGGTCACTTCATCTATCAGAATGCCCATTCAAAATGTACATTTATTCATAATCTCTATGTTAGAAATGGTATGCTTACTGGCATTTAGATTTAGCACACGATTTGCATTGGTCAGTCTTAGCTTGAATCTTTGGTTTACATGTGTCAATCTTCGTCTTCAATACTTTACTCATGTCAACTGTATTGTTCATTTCAATGGCGACCTTGTCTAGGATAGCCTGGCGGAACAGCGATGTAAAGGCTGAAAATATGAATAATATAAAATACAACATCAGTAAATTGTTAAAGTAGCATACACTGTAAATAGTCCACGATCCTGATATTTTTTTATAATACTAGACATTCAGGCTTTGGAGAAAGATGGATGTCAGATTTGAAAGTGGGTACATATTTTTTAACTTTTATCTCTAGTTTTGATTCGTCTGTGTAATGTAAACGGGGATGAACGATGCAAAACATATTACTAGCAAGATTACCAAAATATCTGAACAAAACCTATAAATCAACACCAGATCAGTTCTAGACGAATAATTCTACGATAAAGCCAAAATATAATTAGATACAAGGTAATTACAATGTACATTTCCTGAGAAAATGAGATGTTGTTGTCTAGTAAATGTTTGCCAATTTTTATGTTGCTTCACGATCGTACTATACATGCAAATTGCTAAGAAAGAAAGGATTGGTTTAAAAGTTACAGTCAGCGTATACTTGTGCAACAAAGATCTGTATTTTTCATGGACGTGTCTATTACGAGCACATAGGAATTTGTGGTATCAAATCATTGAAGCAAATAGACTAACCACGACAATTCCAAACCCTAACTCCCTAAGCACTCAGCATACATACAGTTGTGCATTAATGTGTACGTAAGTTGGTTCTGATTAAATACAAATACTGGTATACAATGTACCTAGTTGAACTTGTTTGACCATGGACTTGACCTGACAGTGTGTCAGTATAAATTTACCAATGTTCTACATAAATGACAAAGATCAAACAAAAGCATGAATATTCCAAGTGCTTACAAAATCATAATCAAATCAAAACTATCCTCGTATAAGTAATAGATACAGAACTAGGTTTTTTTTATCAAAAGTGTCTTCTTACAAGGGTTATACATGAAGTATAGCTTTGTGAGGACAAACAAGAAATTGTCCGAGGCGAAGCAGTAACAGTTACTGTTTTGTACAAACAGTTTTACAGCTCACAAAAATGTCCCCTTACAGAAATAATGTATACTTTTTGAATGGAATCAGTTTGCGTGTCGGAGTATAAAACATAGTAAATCATACTTTGTAGAGAGGCAGCATCAAGGTTCTGTAGGCCACGTTTCTGGACGGCCGCCCCATTGGCTGTAACAGCCAGGCACATCAATAGTCCTACAAAGAACATTGTTATACTCCTGTTCTGTTGCTTCAAGAATAACAAATGACTGAATGGTTCAAAACTTAGTCTGATAGTGGAATAGAAGTACCAGATGACACTACATTTATATTGTTGTCACATTGCCTAGTCATTCTTATCAGTTGGCCATTGCTGCACTAGATGCTATAAAAGATATGGTGTCTGATTTCGGCCATTTTCTATTTTTGTGTGTTCGCCACCAAAAGCCGAAGTACGACGACACAAACACGTGATAAATTGCTCATTTATCGTGTCTTCGCCTTCGACTTTATAGTAGAGCAAATACTCGAACACACGAAATACTGAATGCGAAATAACGATATTTTGACAGGCGAACACGAAGTTTTTTCGTGAAGTGTCTCGTGTCGAGAAATATGAAATCTTCGTATTGGCATCATATGTTGAGTCTTCGTGTGTCCATGTAGCCGTTCGTCGACGTTAGTGGCCAACAACAAGAAGATGCGAAATGGCAGTAACCAGCCACCATGAAAAGGTGACTATGACATGATTAAGGGACCCTTGTTCGCCACTCAGATAGATAGATCGATGTAAGGAAAGACATTTATACGTGGTTTATCTTATCTTATAGGACCTCTGTTTACAGGATCTGTACAGATTGACAAATAACCCACATTGTCACCAAAGTACATTTTGAAAGACTCAAATGTCAAATATAGGAGACCATGTTATGATTAGGTAGTAAAACAAGCTAGACTCACATTAAATTCCAGTACTTGACGGAGATAAAAGTCAGAAATATAAAAGAACCTCCTAGCAGACAATCCCTCGTCTATGATTAGGCCAAAAACCAGCTTCGTAATTCAAAAGAACAACAAATACGACGTGTCATGTCAAATGGGGGTGTTTTTGTACATTTTTCGAATTTTCATAATCCTTATACCACAGACCAGTGATGATATTGCACCATAAGAAACAGAAACCACGAATTTAAACTCGTGAAATGTTTAACTTGTTAAGTCGTAAATTCAAAATGGCCTCTAATCGTGATGGATTCAATTTAATTCGACGGGTTAATACAGTTGAATATGTGCTTATTTCGAGACATGCCGTAAAATGATATTAAGCACATTTTATACACAATGGACACCTTCTAATTGCCTTGGTATATCGAAGATAAGTGTCTTCATACCAGGTGCAAGAGAACTCAAATTACTATGAAGTCCAAAATGCTGCAACTTTTAGGCCTTCTTGACGCATGAAATTAGGACTTTTGCCGGTTATGTTTCATGTTCTTGACCAGTTTTATGATGCGGGCTTGAAGTATGTGTATGTTATTTGTGTGTGCTCCTTTTTGTGCCCTTGTGTTCGACTTGTTCTGTGGAGTACTGTCTTCACAGTCGTATTCCAATCGTTCATTACATTTTTCTTGAACAGCTTCAGCATTATCACTGATACCTTAGAATGAAAAAGGTACATGTTTATTATCTTAAGCGATTTGCCAGTCAAAGTGTATATCAAGTAACAGGTTATGTTGAAACCGATTATGGCATTGTATAAATGTAAACACTTATGTATTTAAGGGTAGGTACTAACGCTGGCATTGTGCGTGCTGAGACTAGTTATGATTATTTCAAAATATTGATTATTTAAAAAATAATTTACCCGTATAAATAAAATAGGCGTTTGTAAAATAGTTTGTACGGGTATATTGTTTTCCACGACCACTTACAAAATATATTTAGTTTGTTTACGCCATAAAGCCAAAAAACATTCGGTATGTACCAGTGTAGTTGTTAAAGTTTAGACTCAATGGAAGTTTCATTGACGTAATGTTGCCATAACTCATTTGTCTCCAGCAATTTTCGTATAAACAACCACTCTGACAAACAACAACAACTACAAACATGCATGCACACAAATTGTACAAACGTTTATATAGAAACCATTTTTTCTGTGATCACTAAATCAGTACTCGTACCACCCTGGTTTGGCTTATCTACCATCAGTAAACAATACTGGTATATGTATACATATTATTATGAATAAGATTATATAATATCCATCACTAACACTATCCGTGATTGAAGGTATGTGGCGACCATCTGTGCTACATTTCTACCGTCAGCTACAACAATAAATGGAGACGACAGTAATCGACCGCTGTAGAGCATATACGTAAGTGGTACTGACACACACAATGCGCCAGTTGCGGTTCACTGTGCGTGCAGAGGGGTTTGGTCTGGCTGCCGACTAGATATTCATATAAAAACTTTCTTCGATTTTGATTAAATTTTCATTTTTTCTTTTTTTTCATTTTGAGGTTGATTCAGGCTGCAAAGGGATATAAATTGTATGGCCATAGACTAAGCTGATGAGGTTCCTCCTATAAATATAGGGTACGTGTATCCCAGAAAATGGGCACTATAAGGAGGGGGTATACTGCAATAAGGCATACACGTTGAATTATATAGTACATATGCCAATAAGCCATACAGTGATCATAATTTGATGTTACGTGTGCTTTTAATTACAATAAGCCATACACGTTGAATTAAATACATAGAACATGTGTATGTCAATAAGGCATACATTGAACATATGTTCCCTGTTTAATTGCTATTATGTCATACAAATGGAATTTTATAGTATTCCAATAAGTGATACAGTGACTTTGGTTTTTACTCTCTGAACAATGTACCAGGTACGGGTCACTAGACGCACGAAGGAGGGTACCATCACGACTATATAGTACTCATACCTCATGGAATGTTATCTCAGAAATACGGGATAACGTAGAAATGTCTACGATAATTATTTTTCTACACCTACATATATTTTCCTCTTGTACCGTATGAAAAGTTTCAAAAACCTTTCAATATATCATTTCTTTTTTATCTTATCTGTAGTTTTTGGAATGTATATGTGAGGATAAACAGCTGAGTCATGTCCACACCTGATTACACCGCACCTTGCTTGAATCAGACTGGTGTAAGTAATACCGGGCTACACCGGTATCAATCATGCAAATCAGTACCGTACATACTCACCCCACCCACGCTGATGGTGTTTCTGATGGAACCAGTCTAATAATATACTTTAGACGTCATAACGGAAGTGACATAAGATGTCCCCTCTGGTAGTGTTTCTGATGGAGCCAGTCGTATGTACTTTAGAGACACCATAAGGAAGTGACGTAAGAGGTCTCTCTGATGGTGTTTCGGATGGAACCAGTCTAATGTACTTTATAGACACCATAAGGAAGTGACGTAAGCGGCTAGTAGTGCGATTCTTCTCGTTCCTGGCAGTGTTATTCTGGACTGCACTTTTGACAACGGTGATGCTTTTCTTAAGGTCAGTACACAAAGTTCATGGTAACCCACACAGAAATCTGATACCAAGACAAGCTCGTGTTATATTGGAGATAGTTCTCTAACAATTGGTACCTATTCCTTGGCGCCGCAGATCGATGTTGGCTGCCACACCCACAGGAGAGAAAAAGTCTCCCAGGGAAACACGAATGTATGTTTCCACAGGTAGCTCCATGTTCAGGGAAAGTTAAAATGTCCAAAGGTGCTTGAGCGGCTTAACAGCTGAAAAGAGCCCTAGAAAATGGGCAACTTAACTGTTGCATAACCATGTTGTTTATTCATGTTATCTGAGACAATCGTGCGCCTAACATTGCATATGCAAACATTAAACACACATTGCCAAGAATCGTGTTTGCAACTTTTGAGCTGGTATATACAATACAGGTATTCGTTCATAGTCCGCGAGTTCTGCGAACCTGATCAACAACCAATCAGATTGTAACAAATATTGACTGGTTCCCGGATGTTTGTAGCGTGCGTAAAGTTGCGGAACCAGTCCAAATTTTCTAGAATTGGGGTGATTAAACTGCCGTGGCTAAAATAGAATTGTGAGTAAGCGCCGAAGCTTTGAAAAACGTATATATTTGCTGGATTAACTCATTCAAAACAAAGCAACAGTGTTGTGTCTAAGAATTTATCTTAACATACCGCCAAAATATTTATAAACATACTATAACAAATCGTATCTTTGTTTGAAATAAGAAGCGCTCATTGTTTGAACGGAATTTACTTTGTGCTGAAAATAAAGTAAGTATTTTAAATTTATCTAAGTGTTTTTGTTCAGTGTTATACCACACCTGTTTATTAAGAAAAGATGTTTTTGTTTTAAGCAAAAGTTACAGGAAAGCGCATGTGTGTTACGTTTTTAGAATAAAATCGAATACTCGTATTGGAGTTCTAAGAAATCGTCTAGGCTTATTGAATAGTAGATCATTTCATTAAAGTATCGGTGCTTATTGTGGATATAATTGAGGTAAATTTCATTCTGAGAATTTTATATAAATGTGTAATTTTTCATCTTTTTGACAATGTTGTTCGTTTTGTTACAAAATGTGGCTTACATAAATATGTTTTCTTTTTCATATTATATTTTTATCAATTGTATTGTTTAGAATCAAATGTTATCATACGTGTTCACCAGTACAACAAACTGTTTTTGTTAAACTGTTTCTTTTACCAATCAACTTGAAAACATATATTAATAACAGAGATTGCTACGGCTATTGGGCCCGTTTCATAAACATACCTTAAGCAAGATCTTATCTTAACTCAATCGTAAGAGAATTTTTCTCTTAAAATGGTTTACTTTAAATTTGACGTATCTTAAAAACTGTTGACAATAGTCGCACAGGGAAGCACAGTCTCCAAAAAGCATCGTCGTGTCTGTCTTTCCATAACTATAGTTTTTGTAAAATATTTTTAAAAAAACACATTTAGAAAAGTAGCTACATTCAAGTACTTGATTGACAAAATATTTAAGCATAGTTCTGAACAATGCATATATATTTGAGAGAAGGCATTTTGGTTCGTGACTCTATTTTACCAGAGTCGCAAAACCGACCTTCAGATGACCGGTTGATGTCCACCGGTGTCCTAACTCAATAATTGAAATCACAGAAACAACCAGCTTCCAATGGTATAACCAAGGATGGTTATATTATCTAAGTACATTTTGTACAATTTATTGCCTATCCTAGTAATTCAATATAAATCCACTTAACTCTAGAGATAATTGAATGATGTTTGTGGGGAGCGGTGGCCTAGAGGTAGGCTGCGCCCTTCGGGTCTGAGGTCCCGGGTTCGACCCCCTCTGGACCACTGGTTAATTTCTCTGAGCAAGACCCCCAGCTCCACTCCACCATGGTGTAAAATGGTACCTGTGGGGGCAGTGTCTATTCCTGTGTGCCACAGATCGATGTTGGCTGCCACACCACAGGAGAGAAATAGTCTCCCCAGGCCGGAGACACGAGTGTATGTTTCCATATGTAGCCCAATGACCAGGGGAAGTTGAAATGTCAAAGGGCGCTTGAGCGGCCTAACAGCTGAAAAGAACCCTAGAAGATTGGTAACACCATATTACTATTCGCTGATGTTACTCACACGTACTTTAATACAAGGACATTAACCTCAGCATTTCCAGTAATTACACTGAGATGTTTATGGGATGAGGAAAAATGTTGCGATGATTAGCTTGATCTATTAGTGATTACCTTCATCCATAACCTGTGTTAATGGAAAAAAACATTTAGCGGATCATCGTCCAAATGAGTTTGTTTCGATGTCGGGGTACCGGTTATAGTTTAAAAGTAATCGAATAAGATATTTGGTGCGCTGGGGTAGAAACATCTACTATAACATAACGAAACTAATATCATATTGACAGCCCGATGTTTCAAAGTGGTTACTGTGCTCGTTTTGACACTAAGTCATATTCTCGTGAAAATGGATACTATCATAAATGGTGTGTCTGGAGCGATATGTAAAATGTCCAGAAGTTACTTCGTAATTTATCAGAAATAAATAAGAATAAAACATTTAATGTACATTTGTAATAGCATGTAATGCTAAGGATATAAAATCTATGTTAATAAATTTGTTTTATAAGAGCTTGGCATGAAAATAGGCAAACGTTCAGTACAATTCAATAATTATTTTCATTGAGCGTTCCTGGTTCATGATTACATATGATTTTTGTGGTTAATCTAAATATAGAAAATGTTCACTCCTCGCTTGCAGCTTATGTTAAAATTCAGAACCTATTCTCTTCTATGGTATCTCACAATATATGTACATTGTATAATTAATTATGTGGTTAATCTAAACATAGAAAAGGTGCACTCCTTGCTTGCAGCTTATTGATAAATCCACAGCTGACAGCTTAGAATGTTACGTAAAGTTATAATCAGACATTATTATCGTCCAAGATCTGAATATCACGCGCCTGATATAAGTAACTTTGTCATTTATTACTAGATATTCTATTCGACTACATTCAAACTTGGACCGAATAACTTTAGTTTTGGCTACAGTTTTCGGTAAACACATTTTTATTAGTCATATTTAATCATCATTTTCAATAACATGGTTATGAAAATCGTATACGTTGGGATCCGGCGAATCCCTTCCAACCGATTAAGGGTTTATAACTTTATATACGATTTTAAAAATTTTGAATGGATAGCTACCGTCCCAGGCATTCTCAAAACAATTAGTGTGGTGTATGTTTTCGAGGCAAATAAGCAGTTAAAATTTAAATTATCAGAGATAATAGTTCCTATGATTAAATACGTTAACTTGTCTTATACTATACAAGAGCATTATACCAATGCGACTATAGAAGTATTCCAAAATGTCATGCTAGACCTTCGGAAAAACGAAATATTGCCTCAAAATTCACTAAAACACAACATAAAATGAAATAGTTTTATAGATTATAAAGATGGAAATATTCTTTGCAATGAGAGAAACTTCGCTAATTCAAATTGAATCATTCAAGGCGGTGGCTGTGGTCTGAAAAAAAACACTTCATTATATCTGTGTACATAGGTAATTACTTAGATTAGTGAGTGTTGCAGCTGAATGCCAACAGCATTTGGCAATGAATCGTTTCAATTAATCCAAATGATTCAAAATCAATATCAGCTAATAGTTTCAAACTGCAATTAAACTGAACGGAAATATAAAAACAGACGTCTGCAGATTGATAAAAAATATTCCGATAAAACATCTTATGTAACCATCCCATTGCACTGAAAATAAATGCTTAGAAACTTGCTAAATCTATAAGATTCAAATTTAGATTCCTCAAGATTTACCTGCAAGCCAGACAACCAGCAACACGTTTAATTACTTATGCAAATAGTTTCAAACATAAAAAACCCTTATCTTTGATGTTACGATAGGGATGAATGAGTTGCCAGAATTTTTTTTTTCGGTGCTTGTTATCAGTTTTTTTGTGACTCACAGGAATACCTTCTCCCCTCCTTTGTGTACTTATACATGTTTTTCTTCACCTGGGGATCTTGAGAGGTTATAATTGTAATGATGATCAACAGCTGTTCACATTATGAAAATGACAAAACCAGTCAGAGTCATAGAGATCCACCACATACCAGAACAGAACAGAACAGGACAGAACGGCATAGATACTATATTATACTGTAAAATAATTGATTTTCGTGGATGATTAAATTCCGTGGATTTCGTAACCATTAAAATAAATCCCAATCGAACAATAGTTTTGGCCCTTGTATTTTTTACCTGAAATGCAAAATCCTAGAATGAACGTCCCATCGAAAAGGTCTTTTTTACCAAAAACCACGAAATTTTGTCGCAACGAAATTAAATGATTTTACAGTATAATAGAATAGAACAGAATAGAACAGAAGATCCACACGTGATCTACATCTCACACATGCCCAGTACTTACTCGGGACACATTTTATTAGTTATCTAATTATGTCAAAGGTACCAATTATCTTTACACCCCACCACCAATAAACGAACCAGTTCCATAAAAACATCACAAAACATTCCAAGCACATTTTTGTAGTTCCAGTGATATACATAGATCATACTCGTTTCTTTCTGGTCATAGAGTTGGATATGATTGTCGAACTCACAAAACGACTAATAAACAAGTCAGTTCCTATAACTCAGTTCCAGTGATATAGAAATAACAGACTCGCTACTTGCCGGTCATATAATAGTTGTGTATGCTTGTCGAACTCACAAACTAACTAATAAACAGCTCCATGCAACTCCACAAAGAACTCAGCTCCAGTGATCTACAAATAACAGACTCGCTACTTACTGGACACATAGTTAATTACATATGTATAATGTATGTGTTATCTATTTTCAGAGCTCACCTAACCAACGATACAAGATGATGCGAGGTGTGATGAACCGTAAAATTCCGTAAGTATCATGTTTTTCTTGGTAATTAATAAAATATGTTCCACTTCAGTTGTTCAAGCAAACGTAAACACACGTCAAAGTAGGATGCAGTTGTCAAGAATTAATTCTCACACACCGTTGAAATTGTTACTATTCGAGACTAGGCATTGCACAGTTTGTGCATCACATTTTCAAGAATTTCAATACTCTGATTTTTTTTAGCAAAGCAATAATTTTTAACTAGGGAGTCAAATTGAGATGCTTCAGAATATTGGGTACATCTGTTGCAAAATCAGACATTGGACGGAGAACAACCTTCATGCTCGATAAATATGTTGTGCATTTCAATATGGTAACATTGAATTGCCTCCCTTTATACAAATCCATAGATTCACATCGGCAAACGGCTCTGTGCTGTGAGTGATCAACTCTATTTTGTTTAACACCATGGTTGTATTTGAATTTCCTCCCCTTTACACAATTGTCTCGCGTGAAACGTACAAACTTAGCAATATGTTCCCGAGTTTAGTCCTAGACTTCTAGAATTTTTATTAACACTGTGATCAAGTTGATAACCTTCTTAACCGGATAGCAAGAGGTCACGGGTTTGATTCTCGATGGGGACACTTGTTCATTGTTTTGCCGATTTGGTTAACACAATAATTATTTGTTAGTGACTTTGACGCAAAGGCGTTTATTTACAACAAACGCCGAAACGTTGATCAAACTTAAGTTGTTTTATAATCATATTGCTTATTTGTTCGGATTGTAAAATATATTTGTTTTAATGATTACAGAAAGGAGATCATTGATCTATTTGAGAAGTATATCGACAACAATGTACGCCACCTTGAAAAGAAAGATGCTGTGCACATGTTGGAATCCGAGTTCGGACTGGAAGAGGAACAAGCGTCCACCATGTTTGATACGTTCGATAAAGATAAGAACGGACAGATGAGCATCTGGGAGTTCCAACAATTCTACGTCTGCATGGGCACACAGTAAGTTCCTTTTCTTCTGACCTTTTTCCAAGTTTGAATATCTGTGCGTTCAGTTTTTTGTTAGACTGGTTCCACGTGCCCTACTCCAAGTAGATTGAAGCGGAAATGAGACATGCGGTACCAGTCTATGTTTTGTTTCAATCGGAACACCTTGTTCATTTTTATTAATCATATCTTGGATGTCTTAGGGAACAACCACAGATAACTGTATCTTCGATAAATAAAAGACCAAAGCGAGAAAACAGTGTTGGTTGTTGTTTTTTTCGATTTCAAAGATACAGTTACCTATGGGTACAACATCATGAACAATATTATGATGGCGACTACGACCCGACACTGATCAAAACTGTATCTGGTAACGTAATATACTGAAAAAAAGCACCAAATCTATTTAACAATTTCCATTTAGTTCAAAACACTGAAACCATGAGCGGTTGCAAAAAGAACCTTTTCATTACATTACTGCAAATATCCGTGGTGGTTTCGTAAATGACCAGGGTGTTCCGAATGTCTTGTTCTACCAATTTTGTTGTTACCGTTACAAATGTTTAGTATTAAAAACGCTAATATTCTACAAAAGCACATTTCTTTTCATAGGAATTTAAATGAAACGTATTTGAAGTAACGTTAATATTTTGCAACCATAAAGCATTTTAAAGTTGGCATTTCACCTCCGAATCACATACTGTAGCCACTGTATTGACTTATAGAAACATAATGATGTAAACGTTTAATGAGATTTTTCGTAATTATTAGTTCCATAGTATTGACATAGTAAAACTTTTAAGATATATTTAATTTTTCAGAACCATTTTGTGATGTTCGTCCTTATTGTTGTTGTGACGTCATATTGTCAGTTGTGTCACGTGGCGTCAAGTTTTGATGTGTTTATACATGTTTTATTGTTTGATTGTATATTTAACTGTTTGGTTTTTGATATATTTCCGTCACAGAACCTCTAATCCTGTTTGTAGTGCGAAGGAGGTGGTTGACAAGTTTAAAGAGATCGATTCAGATGGTAGCGGCAAGATTGACAAAGAAGAAGCTAGAGAGGGACTTAAATCACTGAAAACAGCCACCGGCCGACCACTTGACCCAAAAGAAATAGAATTCTTCATTGAAACCACTTCAGATGATGATGGACAAATTGACCTTGGCCAATTTACCAGCTTATTATACCGATTGAGATTGTACAAAGCACCACCACCGCCAAAGGACATGAAATTAAAGAACCCAAAAGCCAGTTAAACCATCTTTACGTGACATAGTTTATTTTCGAAACAAAAAAGCAACCGATTGTCTTTCGCGAACTTCGCTGATTCGCTGATACAGCGAAATGTTTTTGACGGATTCAACACGATGTTTAAACTCTACACGATTCATTTCATAAGATAAAATGACAAAGTTATCGTAGAAAAACAAATAAAGTTCCTTCCGATTTTAAATCAACGTGCTTGGTTCCAACGCCAACATCGACTGGTTGTTTCCATTGACCATGTGTTCGCATTTCGCAGGAATTCACCAAGTGTTGCAATTGACTCACCTTCTGTGCTCAACATTGAATCGAAGGAATTCATCGAAGGAAATCGATGAATGGACGCCAAGCAATTTTTGCTCATGTTCCTTGACATTTTTCCATAGAGTGTGATTGTGTGAACGACTGAACTATTTGAAATGAAAGAATGAACGATATACGTAAAATATTCATTACATTACTTTCATTGGCATGATCTTTTCCCATTGTTTGTACTAATTTATACTTTTTATACCATATCATATCATTCATTGTGCAATCAACTTTTTATACGAATAAATCTGATAAATTCTGGTGTTCTTGTTATTTATATACGCTGTTTTGTCTACATTGATCGCTACCAGGTCTCCAATGAAAACGGTTTTGGTTTTCGGGGTTGATGTGTATATTGAAAACATCTCTCGGTTGCCAAAATCAACAATTGATGTAAATATAGATGTTATACAAAACACAAAAAATGAAAAATTGTATGAAACGTTACTAGGACCTTAGCATCACAACTGTTCAGATGAGACCAACTCACCAAGCCTACAATTACTTTGAAAATCCGACAAACATTCGATTGAAACAATTGCATACTTTAGATACATTAACAAGACTTTTAGTAAATGTATGAAGAACATTTGCATTATAACGTGAATACGAATACCACATCAAAACAGTTATGAAAAAAGTATGAGTATTGAAACATATACAAGCAAAATAAACATACAGTATTATTGTTGTTGAGAACAAATAATATATAAGAAAATCGGATAGGGAAGGCAGCATTCAAGTTAACCAGCCGAGCACAGAAAACAGTAATAACACAACACATCATAAATACACGTGGCAATACCCACACATAATCCAACGAAATGATTAAAAGCCCCCGTTGTAAAAATGCAGGATGACATAGAACAGGTTTATATCTGTTTCGGCGTAGTGGAAGCTTATCCAGATACAACATCAAGTCGACACAAAACATTTTGAAATGTTCCCCAGAAACTACATATAGCTCCATCCGCGCAATAGCTTACCTGTACATTAACTGAATAGTTGTAGAAAAACAAATCTAGCCATGTCTACAATTGAAAGCATACATGGTTATTCAACACAACAAAGTTGAAAAGGAAATGGTATATATGAGTATATCATATAACCTTACTAGTAAAGGAACACACGATAAATAAAGAATGGTGTCTATCTATATGACCAGTATTCACATTTCACAAACTAACAAGTAAAGGTCAGACAGATATCATTATATGACCACTACGCGTTCAAGTTTTACACAAATGTTTGCACATACGGAAACGTATATAAGATTACGTTGCGAAACAATTATTGCTTCAATGCGATTGTGATTATATTCAGGTATTATTGAAAGTAACTTTTTCAAGTTTGAAAGTCATGACGGAAAAACAGTAACGAATATCATCACAAACTTACGGTTTCCGTACTTATGAAGATTTTGGAAACATTAAGCCAGTGCAACAGAAACGTCTAACTCCGAGCACCTTTTTGACTGCTCAAAAATTTGGATGTGAGGCGATTCCTGGTGGAAGAAAGAAACGTTGCCCATTTATTATATAAAAAAAACAACAGATCTAGTTATGAGCGTCATGCGTACGTTAAGGACCGTAGAAAGATGGATACATTTGTATTGAATGGTTATTCAACTGGACATAAAAAGGTTGTTTTATTATTTAGTTTGTTTAAATTGCTTAATTTTGTTTCGTTGAGTAACACATTTATTGTGAAATATATTTTATCTTTTTATGACCCACAGCAAAAGTAAATTAGTTTTATTAATAGTAAACCATGTTTATACAGCAGTTTATCATACATATGTAAATTAATTTTGTAATTACGTTATAAATGCAGTACATGTACTAGTTTGTGATCAAAAGTGTCCTCTTACAAGCGTTATGTTTTGTAAGGACAAACAAGAAATACAAAATTAGTTTAAAGCTTAAATTGACCAATCATTCTCTGAGTAAATGTCTCACAAAAGTGTCCGCTTACAGAAATAATGCACACGTTTTGAATGGAGTCATTGAACATATCGGAGTATAATGGTTCGAAACCGAACAAAAACCAAATACATTTTAATGCCTTTATTAATTTTTAATTTCTAGTTATTTCTTCGAAATATATTGTACTAAGACTAAGATAAGATGAATGCTTATTTAACAGTGTAGATATTTGATAGTGTTAGTAGCTGATTTTTGGTAATCCAGGAATACATACACGTACATGTAGCTAGTCAAATGTCAATCGTGGAAGTTCGGCCATTTCCGTTTGTCTCCGGTAAATATACTATTGCAAAGCATAAAATCCGAGGTAATCAGAATGGTCAATTGTCTGTCCGTACATCATTGAACTGTCTATACATCACTGGAAATTAGCACCGACCTTCAACACAACACCCTAGTGGTACCAGAAGATTGTTATCAACCAGACATGGATCTGTACATATACAGGTGTCCGTTACCTAAGCAAAACGCTACGTAGCGCTTTCAACTGGAGGTAATCCATGTCTTCTATATTTAATTGAACGGGGAGTAACTGAATAAAGGTGCTGGGTAGCGCTTTGCTAAAGCAACGGACACCTGAATCCACCCGATCTTTCATGTTTACTGTTATGTTTATAAAACCATGTAGCTTCTGTATATACAATGTACAATGTATTTGTAGGCGTACACCTATCTCGCACCAACATCAGACAGGATACCAGAGAGTACGTATAGGTTGCAATCAGATAGGTATACACCTGCACCATCGAGACTACATTTCTACATTTCTACCTGCTCTGGTACAACAGTGTGTTACTTCCTCAACGACTCTTCACGTGTGGAGATTATATTTGAAATCAATTTCTGGATTATAAATCAACGACAACGAAATCACAATCATGGCTATGCGTAGAGGAGGCGGCAAAGTTCCGTAAGTGTTTTTTTTATATTTGAAACACCATTCATGTTTTTTTTGTAAGTTGAAATTGATAATTGCATCTAATTGAATTAACCATTGATACTGATTCAACCAACTGCATGTATCGCAATATACAGGTTGATAATTTCGGTGACGTCCCAAAAGTAAAACATGAATTTCCTTTTAAGGTATCATTTTCAAAAAATTAGATTGAATCAAATGTTGTCTTTATTTTAAATTTATTCTCGCATGCGAAATAATTTAAAGATCTTCAAGTTAATCGCATGTGACGGCGACGTCAAATATAGCTGTTGACGTCGCGCTCATCGGCCCCACTACTCGAGTACACGACAATTGCATTTTAATGGTCGACATGATTTGTAATTTTTTACCCTTGCCATTTATATATGGAATTCAATCCATTACCTTTGAAAAAAGATGTTTGTTAAGTGTTGGTTTCATAATTCCAATCTAGTTACAAAATGGACACATTCCCCATTATAGGCAGTATCTTAAATGATATTATAAAAAATTTATAACTAACAAAATTAAATCGTAGTAAAATGTTTATGTCTCTGTGTTAGCGTATGTTGTAAAAGTTATGTCGCTATTTGAAGTTAATTGCATGGTGGTTATGGTGTTGTTGGTATATTTCAATGGAGTGGTTATGTCTTTGTGGGAAGGATGTATTTGATTGGTGATGTCGTTTTACAAGGTTACACTATCTAGAATGTTTAAGTCGCAGTTGGAAAGCTAGGGGCGTTAGTCGCTGTTAAGTCGCAGTTGGAAAGCTAGGGGCGTTAGTCGCTGTGAGAAGGTTCTATAGAGAAGATGGCGTTTTAATTAATTTTTATTCAAGTCTTTTCTTGGCGAGATAAAAAATATCGAGAAAAAAACATGTGCTACATACTGTTCCTCTTGTATTTTTGTTCGTTGCTTCCTCTTCACCATTTTATTATTATGTTATGATCAACAGAAGCTGTTAAATATAAATTGAAGCTTCGAAACATACAGTAGAAAATACAAAATTGCGGAAAATGACAAAAATACGAAGATGTGGTTAAGCAATTAATATTGTTTAGGAAAACGGAAGTGCTTTACGAGAAATGTGATAAGCCTGTGTTCATGAGTCAAAGTAATTAACATGCCAGGTATGTGCATGACTTCATCATGGAGAAATTTGTACTTCTACTGAAAATAAATTGATTTACTGCAGCATTGTCATAAAACGAGAACACCCGGTTATCACACAATCAACCCTCTCACCATGCATCTGAACGTAATGTTAAAAATCAAACATAACAAGACCACCTCATTATTTCAAGAATGGTCTCAATATAAAAGACAAAAAATCAAGTTCATTTTTCTCTACCATAACCGGTGTATCATTAGGGACTATAAGGCTTTTATAGGTACCACAATTTAGATATGTCAGAAAAACTTCGGTTAGTCAACCAGTATAAACAAGTTCCTTTACAATATGTCTGTGACCAATTTCCCTTCGTTGTCAACCCTTGCTTGCATGTTCCATTACAATAACCAATGTCCCTTGCTGTCAAGCTTGGCTATCATGTTCCTTTACAATAACCAATGTTCCTTGTTTTCAACTAGTACTTACATGTTCCTTTACAATAACCAATGTCCCTTGTTTTCAACTAGTACTTACATGTTCCTTTACAATAACCAATGTCCCTTGTTGTCAACTAGTACTTACATGTTCCTTTACAATAACCAATGTCCCTTGTTTTCAACTAGTACTTACATGTTCCTTTACAATAACCAATGTCCATTGTTGTCAACTAGTACTTACATGTTCCTTTACAATAACCAATGTCCCTTGTTTTCAACTAGTACTTACATGTTCCTTTACAATAACCAATGTTCCTTGTTTTCGACTAGTACTTACATGTTCCATTACAATAACCAATGTCCATTGTTGTCAACTAGTACTTACATGTTCCTTTACAATAACCAATGTCCATTGTTGTCAACTAGTACTTACATGTTCCTTTACAATAACCAATGTCCCTTGTTTTCGACTAGTACTTACATGTTCCTTTACAATAACCAATGTTCCTTGTTGTCAACCAGTTCTAACATGTTCCATTACAATAACCAATGCTCCTTGTTGTCAACCAGTTCTAACATGTTCCATTACAATAACCAATGCCCCTTGTTGTCATCAATTACCCCACCAAGTTTCGCAGGTGAAGGATAAATGACATTATCTGCAGTACCAGCTGTAGTCGCTTGCTGTTGGGTAAATATTTCGCGCGTGTGTTATGTGATAATTATATACGAGCAGTTAAAATTAATTATTAATGAAGAAGTAACGTGTGTGTTCAATCATGTATGATGCACGTATTTCAACTTGTTCGTTTACCGCGTGCTTCACGTGTTTCACGTGCTTCGTAGTGATTTTCATGATAGAGCGAGTATGATGAACCGTACACATATGCTAAAGTTATTATCACACACTAGTTTATAGATCAAACATATTGCGATGTAATCATACTTTTACCATCAGTGCATAGCATCTAGAAATGACTTCTGTTGCCAGTTTTTCTTGAATCATACGAACAACAAAAAATCGATACTTCCTACTTCAAATACTAAATATACCTTCTTCTCGGAAGAGCAACTAATTAACTTCCTGATAGAGACGGTAAAGGGTATAGGGGGTGCACGATCCAAAATATTTGGTAAACTTGGCTTTTGAGTCGAAGAGAGTATTTCTGAAATGTCGTCTGCCAGACAGACGAAGACCAATCATAATATGTCGTCTGTCAGTAAGGCTGTCACTAGATATATTATTTTAGGATATGTCTTTGGCAAATTGCAGAGCATTGCTAAAATGATGCCATTCCGTTAACATGTGTAATGTTTACATAGACTAGAATAATTTTAAGTAATTTAGCTCACGAGCTACCATTAATAAAATAAGAAAAAACTAAAAGTACATAGGTTCAGATGCAATCAAGGCTAAAAGATCCATAGTTAGCCAGTTGTCAAAAGCTCAATTTCTTTTAGTTGTTATAAACTGTCAAAAGGTGCAGAGCTTTTGACCAAAAATACGGCGAGCAGAGGTTTGTGTGTTATTGGCGACCGGACGAACGAGTGTATTTTTTTAAACGTTTGGATTTTCTCTAGATATTGACCTTGTTCAATGAGGCCTGCTTGTTCCAGAGAGTTATGTGTATTATTTAAATGCTAAATAGGGGCTGGGTATGTTGCCGGCATCCTTGTATACGTAATGGTTTCAGTATACAGTCCTTTCAAAGTCAAATGAGAGCGGTTTGTAAACATTTAGTCGTCCGTCAGGTAAAATATGTTCATCACGGTGTAACAGGGTATACCTGAGCTAACGGTAATGCCTGCTATTCTTTCGAATTGGATAGTTCCCTCATTGGTAATACTTATTGAACCGACTATACTAGTGATTGTCATTGAAACATATAGCATCTGTAGAAGTTTTGTACTGGGATGTATTACAATTGTAGTATATTAGTCAGGAATATTTTATTGTCATGTTATGATAGTGACGTCGTTACCTACATATCTTTCTACGAAACATGGGTTTATGACAATCATGTGTTATACGACAATATACCACATCGAGGGCTTAGTGCAAAACCATGGTAAGTTCCTCTATAAATTAATGTTGTTACCATAGTTCTGCGCCGAGCCCTCAAAATGTTAACCACGGTGTGCCATTCCTTACAATATATGTATGACATCACCAGCATAATGGCTGCAGATTTATGTCTTGTTATTATCATTCAAGTTTCACATATGATTATGAGTACTCAGCCATCAACCCTACCTCAGCCAAGCTTCATACTAAGGTACCTAAATGTATAATGTTTTGAACGATAACCTTCAATCGATGTCTCATGAAAACATGCCTCTTGTCCGTTGGTGTACAAAAATGTATGTAAGATTCGTACCCAAAATCTTTCAATTTTAAAGCATCAATCAATTCAATTTAAAGCAACTATCTTAAAGAAATACATGTTACTTATATTAGCCGAGAAAGAGAAAGATAAGTGACGATACCCCGAACAAAGAACGAACATAGCTATTTGAAAATGCCAGGAGATAGACACATAAAGTGTTTCTATATGTATTTAGAAATTCAGTTAATGCTTCCAAATGCTCCTGCATGAAGATGGGATAGACATAAATTCAATTTATCTCTCATTATATCTCTATAGAGGTAAAGGGTTAAATTGGAAACATCAATTATGTGGTAGTAAATCTAGAATCGTCTAGAATCATCTAGTCGTTTATCATCTTATATCACTGACACATATTCCTACGCTTCATCTGTGCATTATTTCGATACCTGTTCTGGTGGTGGTGCATTAATAATACATGTAATCAATATAGATCTACTTTACTAAATATAAATATCAGTAATTTGGATCTTCAATAATATTTGCGTAGGCAGATAGAAGTTTTAAGAGTGATTCTCTGTAACCACCAAAAAAACTTGGCCAGGCATAGTCATGGATTCTAATGATTTTTATTCCACACATACATGTCATCATACTGTTCATGAAAATAAATTTTGAATTCCAAAATGTTGCTTGGTTGCTATGGAAATTGACTTTGAATTTCGAGAAAAATGCAATTTTGGTCAAATTAGGGTGGTTGCTTTAAATTTCCAATTTAATCTCTACAAACATTTCTGAGTGAGCAAACTGATATACCAAATTAAAGATGAATAAATTATCTTCCTAAAAAGTACAAATATCAACTGAATGGATACTAATCCTAATTTTAGACTGAAAACAAGGCTTATTTTACAGCCGTTTACGAGAAAAGCCGGGCACTTTGTATGTGATGCTTAACTGTATTAATTAACGAGATGTTAAATATCTAAAATGAATAAAAATTTGAGTGGGGCTACTCGATTTGACCGATTTATCAATCATCAATTTTTACCGAAATGTCTATTTTCGCATATTTTCACGGAATTGTACGGATTTACGAGGTTTTATAACTACGATCTCCATAACGACCATTCTGATCACCTCGGTTTTTATCCAATGGAAAATATTTAACATTGGCGGAATATTGTAAATGCTTGCATTTTTACCCTGTTTCTGGTGTTAGAATGATACATGTATGCTTGAAAGGTGTTTAGATGAAGGGAACAAACCTCTGACCAAAGACATATGCTGTATAAACGAATTGGTGAAAGATATGGAGGATAATTTATCAGCTTATCTGTGTCGGGTCAGTTCATCATCACCGACGTGGACAGTCAGTTCAGAAACTTGAGAAAGTCATAGGCTGACATTGATTTGAACGTAAGTGAAGTGCTATCCAGCTTTGGTTTTTATTTACCTTTGAGTTCATAAACAGTAACACTTCTGCTAATTGACTAATATTCGTCTATGTTATGCAATTCGGACAGTCAGATTTCGTCTAGATAAGACTTTGCTACATTCAGCTACATGATGAAACGGGGTCATACATTTCGCTAAAGGTTGCTTTTATTTGGGGTGAAACCCCATGAAGCCGGTGTATCCACGGTACCGATGTATGTAATTTCTCATGAAATTGTAGATTCTTTTTCTCGTGACATTGCCTGCAGGATTGTTTACAATAACTGACGAGTAAATTAAATAAATAAATACGAAATGGACCAATTTCTGAATGAAATCACAACAAAAACTTGCACCATGCCTTCACTACGAGTAAATCCTTATTTAATCGGTAATGTTTGACATGCATGTATTCAATGCTCGCTTGTTTATTTATCAAACAAAATTTTGACAGCTATGACGTCATCCATTGATAAAGAGGGTCGTGTGCAACTTTTGGCGGGAAAAAATCAGCTTGTCAACAAACTGGACCAAATTTACTTGGAAAAAGTTATTGTTGCACCGGATAGATGGGGTTACTTCCCTTTCCTGAAAATTTACATGGTGTTTGTTTACATATATTTTTTCCGATTCCAAAGGTCATTTGATGTGATTTTGCAGTTTTATTAAAGATTAAAGGTCATTTTAGCAGTTTCCAACAAAATATGTGTCAAGGAGTTAGTGATTTATATTTATTTTGTCAATTTCGTTTGATACACCGGCTGCATGAGGTTCAAGGCTAGCTACATGTACATTCAGACAGTTGGCGCTAGATTCATGTAGGTGATGATTTTTTAGTAACATGACACACTGCATTAAAACAAAGATATACTTATTCTAGAATTTTTAAAGTTTTATTTATGATATCACTGTTGTAAAATTAAATCAGGAAAAAGAATCTGTAGATTAGAGTAGTGCTACAGAGCGGTCGCTTTGCTTAGGCAATGGGTCCTGTTTTAGTAACCCTGTGATGAAATGTCTTTTCCGGGTCACCGCAGGTTGAGGGCATGATATTCCAGCACTGGATATTCCATGGAAATTTTAAAGCAATATTGGTTCTTATCCACATGTGGAGAAGTAGTGAGGTCCTTGTGGAAGGGTTAATGTTTTTGAGAACCAGCATTTTACCAGACTATTTAGAAAGAATAAGGTTGATAAAGTTTGATCTGCTGACCTGTATTTGTAATCAGATGTCTTTTCTCAGTTGCGACAATTGATACCCTCAATCCGCAGTCTAATTACAAGGAGTCATTTTTAAAATAAATTCATTTTAATACACTTCATTATTTTATCTTTTCAGATTTCATTATGGATCAACATGATACCACAGCCTATGCTAATTAAATACAGTCATTCTTGATTCTGTTCATGGTGTCATGACTAGGTGACAAAGGGCCATATCAACAGCTAGCAATGCATCAATCTCCAAGATATCAAGGTACTTTATTGCACACAATTATAAATGCACATTTTACTAAGATGGCAAGATTTGGCTATTCTGAGTTATAAACGTTAACTGTCAATCCATACTGACAGGCCTATTCAACATCTATTTATTTTTATTAAACACAGTATGTTGAATCATCAGCTTCTTTTGAAATTATCATCACTCAAACGTTTTAAAAAGTACTTCATCTACAGAGCAGCACTTTGTCAGAAAGTAACCTCTGTAAAGCAACACTTAAAAATTGTCCTTTTAGAGTTGTAATTTATTTGTAAATTTAATCTATTGTACAGCAACAACATATAAACAATGACCAATATAAAGGCTAGCTACAATTGCTGTTATTCTACAGAGTTTGTACTGCACATGTTGCATAATCAGTCATTCAGTGTATTTATATTTTCAGATTCTACAAATACAGCTGATTAAGAAACCAATGTACGCATAGTGTTTAGTGAAGGTGCAATCAAACAGTGGACTCATAATGTGCAGTGTTGACAGCAAGATTCAACATTTATAATCTGAACACAAATATACTTTTTTTCTAAGAACTCTTCTGTGCTTTTAATTGAAACTATAATTGTTTTAGCATTGAAACTATAGCCTTTCTTGCCTTAAAATATGAATCTAGTATATCATATGTATCAGTCAATAGTGTTTAAAATAAATAGTTTCTGATCATAGTAAACATTGTGTTAATTAAAATTATAATATATACTATTTTATTATCCAGTGTGATCAATTAATATTAAACAATGAGCCAATAAATAAATGCATACACTAGTTATTTTAAATTATTTATCTGAAATTCCAAAATGTATGTGTACAGTATTCACAAATATTTGAATGTATTGTCTCTATAATAAATTATTGTGTATGAATCTTTATATTTGGTATAAATTATTCCATTTCATGTCTAGTCTAAAATGCATAATGCCATATTTCAGTCTGACTGGCTGTGATGTATCTGGTAATTTGGATAATTTGCAGTTAAAATGTTAGGTCATCACTAGTCATTTTACATGACAGTCACATGCAAGATGGTAACTACCGGTTGTTTGTAAATTTATGTAAAAATACTTGAATTGCTTATTTTTGTAATAAGTAGGTAGTTATAACTTTGTTAGTATAGTCATTGAAAAAGCCACTGAGCTTGTATGTAGATATAAAAATGAGCTTTGTCAAATAAAAGTTACCAAAACCTCAATAAATTTATTTATTATTATCATTGTTAGCAAAACACAGTTTTTGCATGCAAACCAATGTGCATGGAATGGCAAATTATTTCATAGTCTATATTTCTGTTGTGCTATGATCTACCAAACTAGAGAAAAGTCATTTGAAATGTGTGTAAAGGTATAAATAGTTAAAAAGACTCAATTCTGAAAAAAAAAATGTGTAAGTTATTGTTATAAATGTATCTAAGTTCAAGGGACCATTTCATTAAGTCTATTTAATGCAAGTCTTAACTCTTTTGGCATTAACATGGAGTTTGATGATATTTGTCAATCATTAAAACTTCATGTATGTTTGTTGATCATGCACAATCAAAATTCAGGCTTATAATACATTCAAAACCCCGAGGCCCTTTTCTGCATGAAAATGTGCACACATCCTACTTCTCACATGAAAAATCTCATTATCTGGATTTCACCAGAGCCAAAATCATCCATGGAATAATTGTCTTGTCTGTTTATCCGGGTTAAATGCCATTTCACAACCATTTTCAGTTATACAGTATATAGTAGCTGATAAACTGTACAAGTTTTCCTGAACTGTATTCTAACCAGTACTGCTATACCAACCCTTCCAACAGGAAGAAGCATATCCACAGGTGGA
The DNA here is from genome assembly GCA_963678985.1 of Spisula subtruncata. Lineage (NCBI taxonomy): Eukaryota > Metazoa > Mollusca > Bivalvia > Venerida > Mactridae > Spisula > Spisula subtruncata. The sequence continues at coordinate 2,132,001 of OY787668.1, forward strand.
TAAACATCATCTTGTCCAATTTTCATGTACAGACTTTTATGACCTGCATCGATTGGGAAACAAACATGGAATGTCCTGTTACAAATCCAGTGCAGTCGCCCACTGAACCATATGGCCATGACACATCCCATCTGAAATCTACTGTATTCCTAAACTCCCCCCACCAACCCTGGAATTGGTATTACTATGAACATGTTCCTCACAGAATTACACATTTTTATGTAGAGGGCTGTATAAGATACACATGTATCATGTTGATACCAGATAGCAGCAAAAGTATGAACTTTCTGTACTTTCTTTCAAATTAACTGGAAAGTTTGAGTTTTGTTGCCATGGCAACAAATGAAGATATGAGTGTATGTTGTATAATTGATGATCAAAACTATTTAATAGTGTGTTGTTTAGATAGTCTGACATATATTATCCCTCATGTACCTCATAATATTTAAGAAAAATGTGTATACTGATATCCCTGTTAACAAAGTGGGTGGGGTACTAATTAAATACCCACAAAATCCAAAAATATTGATTTTTGGACTTACTTTAGACAATTTAAGTGTTGTTTTGACAATATGTATTGTGAATAACTCCAGCTTTTACCTACCAAGACTTATTCTGAATGCAATTAAACTAAAAATAGCGAAAATAGGAAAATTAAAGAAATACGCAAGTCGCCATTTTCGACATTTTTAAACAAAATTTTCAAAAAAAAATCCCATAGCCCCACCGAGATTTTTCTTAATTGATTTGTACCAGCCTGTCGTCTTTGCTTGCATGGCAACAAGCATGTGGTATGTGCCCGGCTTTTTTAGACAATTTAATTTGAAAAACACATGAAAAATATAAATTTGATAAAATATCAATATATGAAAACCATGGTCATCTAAAATGCATGCCATATACTTAGCATTTGTATATTTCCGTGGCTTGTAACGTTTATATAACCACCTATCCATGAACTTATCTAATTCAAAACTCAAAATCATGTAAGTGACTTAGTAAAGATTACAGGAGATGGTTAAATAACGCATTTTGGCTGTAAAATGAATGAGGAAAAGTGGCAAAATATGCCCAAATCACAAAAACCCGGTTTCCATGGCAACGGTACCCGATATCATTGATATGAACCCTGGGTTGTTGTTAGTGGGTGGTATGTTTAAAAGGGTGCAAGTTTCAGCAAAATCGGTGACTATGCCTGCCGGACCCCTTCTTTAATTTTTTGGTTTTTACAGAGAATTGCTCTTAAGTTATGAAAGCACGTGGTATAACCGGAAACGTCCGATGTTTTACGATCATACTCATGGTATTGCCGGAAACGTCCGATGTTGTACGAACATACACATGGTATTGCCGGAAACGTCCGATGTTGTACGAACATACACATGGTATTGCCGGAAACGTCCGATGTTGTACGAGCAGACACACGGTATTGCCGGAAACGTCCGATGCTGTACGATGATACACATGGTATTGCCGGAATCCCCGATGTTGTACAATCATACACATGGTAGTGCCGGAAACGTCCAGTGTTATACGACCATGCACATGTGATTGCCGGAAACGTCCGATATTTCGCGATCATACAAATAGTATTGCCGTAAACGTCCGATGCTGTACGATCATTCACATGTTTCTGCCGGAATTGTCGTAAACGTCCAAAGTTACAACGAGAATACACATGGTATTGCCGGAAACCCCGATGCTGTACGATCATACACATGATATTGTCGGAAACGCCCGATCTTGTACGATCTTGCACATGGTATTGCCGGAAACGTCCGATGTCGTACGATCATGCACATGGTAATGCCGAAAACGTACAATTTTGTACGATCTTGCACACGGTTATGCCGGAAACGTACGATGTTTAACGTCCAAAGTTACAACGAGCATACACATGGTTTTGGCGGAAACGTCCGATCTTATACGATCATACACACGGTATTGCCGGAAACGTCCGATCTTGTACGATCTTGCACATGGTAATGCCATGTTTATTCTTACAGTTTTCACAGTTATTCCTTGTTGGTTTTTTCCTATTGATAAAACAGATTGCCTCCTGCAGAGAATAAGCTAGAGTAATCAACATGTTCGTGAGATTTGTTTTACCCCAAAGATATAATACTAGGCAATAACATTACGTGGCAGCGGGATTTATGCACATTTTATTCCTTGAATTAGTTCTGTAGCTAGCTATAGGTAGGCAGATAGGTAGGTGCATTTGAAGATATTATAGTAACATAGGTGGGTCGGTAGATAATATAGATAGGTAGGAAGGTTGGTATAAGATAAAGACTGACGGACGGACATATGAACAATTATTTTGGACCTCTAAACATATGTAGGAATATGTTTGAGCTATTAATTAGACAAGTCAAACATTAAGAATAACTTCCAAAGCATGGTGGGGGCAAAAATCGCAATTAAGTTAGCACTATCTTTCAAATGAGCACCGTGAAATACGTGGTATTATACTTTCTGGACAAGGAGGTAAATGAAAATCTAGTATATAAGGTACATGAGGTAGTTGTGGTGAAATATACAAACGAATGTCAGCCATCGAAACCACAAGACAACAGATTGGCCATGAAAATAATATACAATAATACAAACTGTAGAACGTTTGTGTTCTTGATATCGCAAGGGTGAGGTCTGCAATGAAATTGTTCGCTAGGAAAGACTGAGGCTAATTACATCCATTTAATGGGCTATAACTTTCATTTATAATAGAGTATACATGTACAATGTATATCATGGAAACATTACTACTCACCATAGAATTAGAGTTAGGATTGATTATAAATCATTAACACATGTTTCTATAATGTGAAGGTCATGTATGAATGCTATTATAATTGTATTTAGGAAGTTACAATGTTTGTATATCTACCTGGTTATATATCTAATTAATGGTTCTACAGACTTACTCCTCGTATATTCTGTGATTTATAACTAGCAACCTTGCCAAGCCATAATGTCGAGATGTCGAAAGTAACTAGGTGTATTTACACACACAGTGTTAGAAAAACTTTAGTAGCGCATTTGCAATGCGTTGATAAAATGTATGCCTAACTATTATAATTTCAGTATGGTTCCTTGTTGTATGGGGCCACAATAATTATGTGGGTGTGGCAACCTGGACCATATCCCAATTTAGTGTCCATGTACGGCAACAGCACACCGCAGGCACCCCTATCGCAACAACAGACTTTCCATTTACCTAGCAACATACAACGTCAGAACGCTAATCTAGAACCTGTCCCTTGACAATGGAACGCCATTGTTGTTGGTCCTCTTGTCGTTTTCTGGCACATCGTCACTTGAAATTACAGAACCAAATTGACCGAAGTAAGGCAACATATATTCCGCCGTATTCAATGGTTGTATAAGTTGTACTTTTTGGTTGAGAATTGCTTTTATTACAATGTGCTAGACGTTGCTTAATTTTCAATAATCCAGTGATAAGGGTTTTCTGGCATTTAACAACCATTAGGTACTGTAGAACAAACCCTCTTGAAATATATTAGGTGTATTTGGATTACCAAACCACACAATAACGTTATAACATTGTAGAACATGTTTTACATCATCAATGATCGATGTATGCTAATACCACAGGGACTTAGCTTTGTCACGCGAGTAGTGATTTTCTGTCCAGTCCAAAGGATATGAATGTCACTCAAATAATTGGATTTTGGCTAAAGAGGAAATAATACACCACGTATATTAATGGTTTCGTGCATTCTTTAAATGTTATATATATATATATATGCTACAGTGCTGTTATATTTGGCCAACACAACCAAATCGCATGCTTAGAATGAGAAGGTCGTAAGTACAAACTCAATATTTTGAGAAAAAAAAACCGTCTGAAAATTACTCTTTACTTATTGAAGAACAAGCTTTTACAACATTTAGGTCAACATGACAAGTTCCGATTTTCATGAAAATGTGCTCATCAGAAGCGCTTTATGATACATATTTCAAATATGTATCAGTCTTATAAGGTCGTAAGTAGTAGCCAGCGATATACTAGTATTTGTTACATCTTGTACTTTGATCAGAGAGAAATGAAGCATGTTTTGTGAAGAATGTTTTCATCTGTGTTGAGAATGTGGAAGACATATGTAGATTACATTAACTGTTCTGGATTTTCTAGCTACTAATTTATGGCTTCATTACCGATCTTCAACAAAATATCAATAGATAATGATCATGTTCGTAATCCACTATGATTTCAGGAAGGAAGTGATGGCAGTGTTTGAGAAATACATGAAAAATAACGTCAGAAATCTAAAGAAAGACAAAGCCATTGAACTGTTCAAAGAAGAGTTTGGACTGGACGATGAACAGGGTGAAGCTATGTTCAAAACATTCGATAAAGACATGAACGGTGTGATGAGCATTTGGGAATTCCAGCAGTTCTATGTCTGTATGGGAGACCAGTAAGTATGTCCGTCCATACCGTCCATACCGTCCAATATTTATGTGGATATTTTGTATGGGAGACCAATAAGCATGTCCGTCCTTACAGTCCAATATTTGTGTGGCTAGTTTGTATGGGGGCCAGTAAGTATGTCCGTCCTTACAGTCCAATAATTATGTGGCTTTTTTGTATGGGGGCAGTAAGTATGTCCGTCCTTACAGTCCAATATGTATGTGACTATCAGTTTGTGATGAGTATTGGGAGATCAAGTAAGTATGTCCGTCCTTACAGTCCAATATTTATGTGGCAATTTTGTGATGAGTATTTGCGAATTCCAGTAGTTCTATATATGAATGGGAGACCAGTAAGTTTGTCCATACCCATGTGATTTAAGCAGTCAGACAAAACATGCTTATAAAGTGACGAGCTTGTATAATGTGAAATACAATTACTCATTTTCAGACTTATAGTCAGGCGAAAAGTAACACGTGTATCCTTTTCAGACAGACAGTAGTACGATCGTTAATATAAGATGTGTTGTTCAAATAAGTATAATTATCTTAATATGGGATTTGCTTCATAAGTCAAAGGCTTAGAATGGGAAGATCGTAAGTGCGTAAGTGGTTCTTGTGGCCTTTAAAGTCCCATGCATATTTCGCATCTGTAGCACAATGCGCTTCAAATTTCATACAAATCGAAGCAGGTCATGTTGACCAAACTGAAGTTGAAACCCCTGTTTCCGACGTGTAACGAGTAGTTTGTTTTAATCAAAAGAAAGTTTTTGTACCTATGACCTTTATCTTCGAAGTCAGCGAAGTGTTTGGGAAAAAGCAATAGCAGCATCAAAAACAATCAGTCGAACTTATCCATATTTAACAATCTATTTTCCAGTTCACAAGAAGTAATTGACAAATTTAAGGAATTGGACGCTGACGGAAGTGGAAAGTTAGATGCAGAAGAGGCTAAAGAAGGACTGAAAACTCTAAAAACGGCCACCGGAAGGAACCTAGAAGAAAAGGAAATCGACTTCTTTTTGAAGAGTGCCACTGGAGATGACGGAACGGTTGATCTTGGACAATTTACAAGTCTTTTATACACTCTAAAATTGTACAAGGCCCCAGCACCCAAAAAATAATTTATGGAAAAAATAATCAAAATAATCATATTGTAATCATGTTATTGGTTTGAACTTTATTAATTATATATTTATGTTTCGTTTTCATTTGTTCATGCTGTTATTTTGTTATTATTTATTATACGTGTTATATGTATGCTTTTAAAAATTATTTTGCAAAATGTAAATTATTTGAGTCATTAAAAACGTTGTGTTTTGTAATATGGATTTGTTATTGTTTCGTTATTTTTCTATACCTTTAAATTCTTCATAAAATACTAGAAATTGAACAATTTATTTTCAATTTCCAATACACTCTTTAGTGCTTCCCATCCACCTTTAGACTGGTATACAGTTTTCTTGGAGACTTGGAGACCAACAAAATACTGGATATAACTGTCTACGTCAGATCCTCCAAATTTGCTAAGCAGAAATAATTTCCACCAGGAGCCGAGTAATATGGACATAAGAAAGCGGAAATGACGATGGCTTGACCATACCGTCCAGAAAGGTGAATAACCAATGATCGGAATTGGACGTCTCGTACAGTGATCTCCGGTCCATTCGGTGACATGTTTTAAGGTTGATATTTGTAAGAGCACTGTATCTGCTGTTGCAGCGTTTTGAGCTAGAGGAATGTCAACATACTGTTTTATAGATAATCGATCGGAGAGCATTATCACGACATGGCATCGAAACGATGTAAATTAATTTTAGGTTTCTGATAAGAGTTTTGAAATACCGAGGTTGCTCACTTGCTACTTCCTTCAATGTATTTGTCATTGACCATATTACGAAATACCAACACACTGTCACATGGATATGTGATATCAACTGGTATGTGTACTGTCGATTCAATTTAATTAATACTAATTAGGGAATTATCCAATTCGAAAGAATAGCGGGGATTATCGTTAACTCAGGTATACACAGTTAAACCTAGATACTCGTAGTTTACAACCGTTATGAATTAACTTCGAAAGGACTGTGTAAAGTGATACATGTGTATGGATTCAGAAGAGTCAGTTGAACTAGTTTATATTCTTAGAAAAGCGTGATTTTAAAGAAACCTTAGCAAGGCAAAGAAATGACGGGTTGGTTTATTTTTTTAAGTTTTATGCTGTCTTATAAAAGTAAAATGTGTTTCCTTATGATGGTAATAAAAAAACTAATAACTGATCAGTTAAAATTGTAATTCAACTAGTGGTTAATGTGGTAATAAGCTGTTTGTATGTTTTCTAAGGAAACAACTCCCTAGTGTTAGGAGTGCTGCCTTCCCTGTCCGATTTACTAATACCTTTTTAGGAGGGTAATTTCTCTGAGCAAGAATATTTAAACACACAGTTATGGCAAGCCAAATGTCCAATAATTTCGTAAACCCATGTTCACGGGCGTAAAACTAGGTTTTACGGTCGATAAACTAGGTTTTACGAACGTAAAACCAGGTTTTACGAATGTTAACCCATATTTTCGAGCGAAAACATAGGATAACGTCGTAAACCATAGTTCACGCTCGTAAACATAGGTTCACGTTCGTAAACATAGGTTCACGTTCGTAAACCTATGTTTACGGTCGAAAACATGGGTTGTATTTCGTAAACTATGGTTTACGAGCGTGAACCAGGGTTTACCAGCATAAACATAGGTTAATGGTCGTAAACATAGGATAACGACCGAAATCAGTAGTTAAATCGAGAAACCTAGTTTATCAAACGTAAAACTAAGATTTTCAAATAAACTATGAATTTCGGGCGTAAACATGGGTTTACGGACGTGAACCCATGTTTACGCTCGTAAACCCATGTTCACGTTCGTAAACCCATGTTCACGGGCGTAAACCCATGTTTACGGTCGAAAACACAGGTTAATGTTCGTAAACTATGGTTAACGCTCGTGAACCGGGGTTTACGAGCGTAAACATAGGATAACGGCCGTAAACATAGGATAACGGTCGAAATTCATAGTTCAATCGAGAAACCTAGTTTATCGAACGTAAACCCATGTTCACGAGCGTGAACTATGGTTTACGACTGTTATCCTATGTTTTCGCTCGAAAATACAGGTTAACATTCGTAAAACCTGGTTTTACGTTCGTAAAACCAAGGAATTACATATAAGGATTTGAAACTCCCTATACAGTACACTGACGAGATTAGATTATCCTCGCCGTAGAAAATATCGTCTGCTTATAAACTGATAAGAGTATGCTCAACGGGGCGCAAGGAATTTAATGAGCGTAATCACTAATAAGCGGAAAGATAAAAAGAGCAAAAAGGATTTTCACGGCATTATACAGCTTTTTATGCGATCGCTAATTTAATGTGTAGATCTACGTGTTTTATTACGTGCGTTTATTTATTGCGCGGTGATTAATAATAGATTATTGAAATGATTCTTTTTATGAAACCTTTCCGAAATTTTGGCCGAAATAAATATAGATCTAGTTACGTTTTTTCTTCTCCAACATATTTTTGCAGATAGATCTAAGATATATACGATGATATGCTCGTCATAAATAATGTTTAATTCTGCCTAGCCTCTCTCTGTTGTTTCATTTTTTTGTTTACTTCTAAGCAATTAAATTATCTACCAGGGCTGTATCCGCGCTTAATAAATTCATTAATAGGCCCGCCTATAGGTGCCGGGGTATTTGGCAAAGGTGTTAAGTACTGTCTTGTGTTTGGTACCTCTGGAACGTTAATCGTTAATTGATAGCCCTGTGTTGTATGATAATTAGCTATTGATCAGTACAAATTGTTAAGGCAATTAACAATTTAATTTAAATTTAATCGTCCATAATTTTAATTATGCGATAATAACTCCACGCGTTCTTTTTAAAAAATGCCGATCTTTTCACGTGGTACATTAGTAAAAAAAACAATATGAACGAATTTAATTAAGAGTTTACATGTACTTAATTCTTGACATTGAATTTGATAGGTGTTTAAACCCAAACAGTTTACACAGTGGGGTTCCAGTAAGGACCAATATACAACCAATCAGTATATGCTCTCACCATCTGTCACATTTATACAGTAGCTATGATTGTGATCAGTAGCTTATTGTAATATTTGTTTGATATTAATCAATAAACACATGCTGTGCCAATTAAACACTATGAAAACTTATTAGATCAGATATAGAAGATCATGCATTTATGATTGCTATGGTGAATGCACATGAGATGAAAAGATGCAATATTGTGAATTACAAACACAATAATGTTACATAACTAACTCGTTGCGTGCAAGTGTATTATGTACATACAGGGTTTATGAAATAATATAATTATCGAAAATAGGAAGGTGTGTAATATCTGTATTTGAAACCCAGGGGGTCACGTGACTACTAAAATATATGAAACTGCTATCCTCTGAAGTTCTCTCTCATGGTGATAGTGTGTGTAAGTATTGTTTATGAATAAAAACCATTTTATTGCCAAGTGCTGGTTCATTCATTTTGGATTGTAAACCATCAATATGTAAAGTTACATTGCAACATTTCTAGAGCAATACCTGTTTTGCATGAGAAAACTTTCATTTTTTGTACACTCTCGTCTATATATTAGATAATATTGCTTGAAGCAAGTTGTTGCTTTATGGAGGTTGATCCCAGAGAAAGCTAGATTTCTATATCAAGGAATATTTGACACCAATTTGTCCTTATTGGATGCCATTATGCTCTTATTTGAGTCAATTTGGACACTGTTTATTTCACCATTAAAAATGAACGATACCTTGAGAAAATGAACAGAAAACATATCCATTGCAAATATATATCTATTAAGTACACATACAGCGGGTAATTAATCTAAATTATGCACATTCAACATCACTAGATGCGTTTAAATTTTATCACCTCTTCACTTTGAGGGTTTCGGCCGCCATTAACGATTTTCATCGACTCTATTTTTTACAATTAATTGTGAACAGTAACAAGCGAAAATAAACAAATTAACACATCCCTGACCAAGATACATGTATTAGGAAGAAATGTAGCAGGTAATTGATTTAAATACTGCATCCAGCACTTCACAGTTTGCACTGCAACATTATGACAAATTCTAATTGCCGCCATTTAATTCTGTTCGCGGCGGGCCGATTTATCAAGAAATTTAAAATGCACTTTATTTTGGTTTTGACGCGTTAACCATGACTAATTCGTGCGGGTTTAACTTTAATAATTACTCAAATATGTTCTGTTAAAAATAAAACTCAAAATATAATTAGTAAATACGTGTTAACTTGTAAAAACGATGTTTCAGGCCGCTTCGTTAAGAAATTACAAAATGGCGACGATTCGATCTCCCGAGGCGAGGATAATCGGGAAGTTCATCAACATTCACCTCCATTTATTTATATACCTCCGTGGTAAAACCTAGTTTATCGACCGTAAAACTAGGTTTTACGACCGTGAACATGGGTTTACGTAATTATTGGACATTTGGCTTGCCATACACAGTGCTCCAATTTACCCGGATGTATGACAGGGGTCAAAACTCAATGTACGTCATCATTGACGTCATCCCAACCGGTCATTTCATAACAGAATACAAACCTTCGACCTCCCGCTTCTTATAGTACAGTGCCCACCAAAAATAAGCATTCACTTTTTGACAGATACAGAATTATAATGGGTTAAATTATTCAATATCTGTTTATCAGATGGTCACAGTTATAGTGATTTCTGACACTACAGTTATTAAATGAGTTACAAATGTGAAAGAAATAAAGATGAAAATGTTCTATATTAAAATAAACATGGGGTCAAAGGGGTTTAATTTTACATCTTTTTATGACCAAGTTATAGTCCAGTCATTTTAACTTTTAACCTCAAACTAATTGCAAAACAAACAGTTTTGTGTTTATAGGGTGCGTAAAGCTATCCTTAGCAATGTACAAAATGTCCTGATTGAATATTCTCGGGACTTTTTGAGATATTTACAAATATATTGAATTGTCACATGTTTTCGCGGTATTTGTCACTTTTGATGTAAATAAATCTTGACTTGTACCAGTAACTTATTTTTACATCGTGCTTAGAGGTCGCAATTTTGGTTCGATTTTTATGAAACTTGGCAGCAATGATCATCGAAAGCTAATCTAGGTAAAATAAAAGTTTGAGTTAACCGGAGCCAAAATCTAGGTCACTAGGTCAAAATAAAGAAAAAACAAGATATAGTCACCAGGGATCGCAATTTCGACCTTACACTTGTGAAGTTTAGTCACAATGATCACCTTACAAAACTCAAGGTCATGTATGAAATTGGATTAACCTGAGTTAAAAACTAGGTCACTAGGCCAAATTATATAACAAATTTTGAGAAGGCGCCCTTTTTACCTAATCTTTATGAAACCATGTCACATGGATAATGAAGACAAAATGTAGGTCAAATTCAATATTTACTTATCATGAGTTAAAACTAGGTCACTAGGTCAAAAAATAGACAAACCTTCATGCGCCAAAATGTCGCATCAATTATTTTCACCTATTGACCTAATTTTGACCCAAATTATTCAATAACATACTTGTCTTAGATGTTTTGAGATGAGCATTGTGACCCAGTTGCATAAATATTAGACCAAAATTGTGAATTTTGTACCTACACAACGTTTTCCTTTGATTTTAACTAGCGACCTACTTCTTGACCCCGGATGACCCAATTTATAACTTTGACCTATATTTTGTTGATGTTATTATTGTGATCAAGTTTCATAAATGTAAGGTCTACATTATGACCTCTAGCGACTACACAAGGTTTTGCTACAATTTGACCTAGTGACCTAGTTTTTTATCCTTGATCATCGATTTTCTACCTTGGCCTAAATTTTGTTCAGATGATCACTCTGACCAAGTTTCATAATCCTAAAGTCAAAATTGTGAATACAAATGCAATTGTGGACGAACAGACAAAGAGAACAATCACTATTTCTCCCGAATCGATAAATTCGTGTACATTTTGTATATTGACATTATTGTATACTGTCCAAACACAAATATCCTTTTCCCATTTGACATACATGTATACAACACATGATATGTGCAAATTTTAAACAAATTGGATTAATATTAAAGAAATGAGTAAAACTTTTGTTTCCCCTTCCAAGTACTATTTTGAGTCATTTTGTCGACATTTGAATGGGTAGTATACCAACACGTAGACTGGCATATATATGAAAGGTAAATTGTCTGATGATAAAATCAATATTTGTATTCGATAGAAGAAGGTTGTACCTTCAGAAAATATAAGCTTTAAGGTGCAATTAGTAAATATTTATCGACTTACATGGGAATTATTAGAACTTAAAATTCCCCATGTAGTATGAACTAAGGAAAATGCTGAAATTGCTACCAAAAGTGACCTTAAACATGTCGATTTTTTTGTATTTTCCCCACTGAACTCGCATATTTGACGTTTTGTCTGTAGTTGATAATAGTCGGTAGATGATGAAAATGCAAAGAAACTCTGTTTTGCAATTTGTTTGAGGTTGACCATATTTTTTAGCTTCAATGACTGGACTATTACCTTTCAATCCATGCAAAGAAACTTAATATTTTACATCTAGAATAGCAATCAATGAATTGTATTTACACTAAATAAACAAAAACTATTCCTGGTCATCAAAAACATTGTTGTTTCACTGTTCTACAAATAGTGCTATACTGGCTAGTAAATGGGGAAATAACCTCTGTATACTTATTTTTGGTGGGCACTGTATGTGTGTATTTTATTTCTTATAGATATTTAGAGCACGTGTCATTTTGAAGGACATGCGACTTAGACGTCACCAAAGGGAAACACATACTAGTACACATTTGGTTTTCGACCCGATATGTTCAGTTTTTGCAAACAGGGCAAGGATGAGAGTGGCGAAACCCCAAACATTCTGCGAGCCGCATGTCAAGGTGACACAAATACGGTGTTACATTGTCTAAACACTAACACAGATGTTGACACATGTAATTCTAATGGTTTGAACGCATTGCATTTTGCATCCAGGGAGGGCAATGTCATCATTGTTACTGAATTATTAGAATGTGGTGCTAGTGTTGACGCTGTAACTGCTCTTCTTATCGCTTGTCTTGCTGGTCATGTTGCTATTATCAAGACACTGATCGCGTATGAAGCCAATGTCAATGAACAAGCTCATTCTGGTTTAACAGCACTGTACATGGCAGCACAAAAAGGATATTTGGACATTGTGAAGTTACTTCTAGAGAATGGGGCAAGCTCGAGCCTCACCACCGAGGGCGGGTACACACCCATGGCTGTTGCTCGACAGGAAGGCTTTCAGCATGTGGTCGCTGTCCTGAAAGACCATCGCAAAAATCAAAGGACGTAATTGGCAGTCTTGCGCGTTGCGTTAATGAAAGAATAATAATAATAACTATTATATCGCTGGCTTAGAATGAGAAGGTTTTGAGAACTTCTTATGATCTATTAAGACTAATGCATATTTAAAATCAGCATCACAAGGCGCAACTTATGAGCCTATTTTCATGAAAATCTGAACTTATCATGTTGACCTAACTGATTTTTTAAATATAATGTTTTACCACAAGTGAAAAGCAATTTCCTGACAGTTTGTTCTTGTTTTTCAAAATATTGATTTTGTACATACGACGTTCTCATTCTACGCCATTCTACGCCATCGATGAGTATTCTCTGGAAACTACGTGTTTTCTTGCTCTAAAATGGACAGAATTTTGCTTTACTTGAAACCAAGCGCTGTTGTTGCTGGGCATAACACATTCATGAATAAGTACGTATGACTTATTGATCCACTTTCTCAGGAAATTGCAGTGACAAACTACTATATCGCATCCAACTACATACAGTAAAACTTCGTTATCTCGAGGAGTAATCGGGACAGGTAAACTGCACGAGATAGGACGGGTGCTCGAAACAACAAAATGGCGTGTGTGGATAATACAAGTGGATACCATTTTAAAACTTGCTCGAGATAAGCCGGGTGCTCGTGATATCGATGCTCGTCATAACGAAGTTTTACTGCATATGGAACTAGAATTCACTATATAATGTTACCAAACATAATCAAAACAAAATACCCGAGTACATTGTTTCCCTTTTTACAAAACTCGGTGCTTATAACCACAGACAATTAGTTAATTGTGAATGTGAAGATGTGAATTTTCCTCAAGTTGGAAATCGCACAGCAGAGCTCAAATAGCAATATCAATACGAACACAGACCCAGTATAATTTCCATTTCTTTAACAGTCAATAGGAGCAATAAAGAACTGACGTCATGTTCCTTGATTTTATTCGATATTCAGAATATGCTAGTAAGTGGGTTAGGTCTTGTTACTTTCTCTTGGTATCGAAAATGATCGCTTTAGACACGCAGCCAGTTTGTTAAGTACAAAAATAAAGTAAATTCTACCATTCTCTAGGAGTACGATATAATTACATGTACATACTGGCTATAGATAATCGATAGAAGAATATCTTCACAGCAAGCAATATGCCAAACAGAGCAAGACGTTTAACACACCCTGTATATTATAAATACTTCTCTCGGTGATTTTGAAATACTGGGCTTTTCAATGTATTTGTCATTGATCACGTTACTAAATACCCATACACAGTCACGTGAATATGATATCAGGTCAGACGTATATATATATGAATACAAAATTATCTGGTGAACTAGTTTATATTCCGCGCTTGCTTTAGAAAGTTAACTAAAATAGTAGAGTGATTTCAAAGTTAACACAGGAAAGAAAATGGCAGGTAGGTTTTATTTTACATATTTATGTGGTCTTACGAAATAAATGTATGTGTATTGCTCTGTTAAGATGTACCGAAGGTATTATAAACGTACGGTGGATAAAAAGGGTATGGTGTTGCTGTTTACGTTTTTTATAAACAATGTTACGTCATGACAATGGCGTTGTTCTCATTATTTCTGTCATGACTTGAGACAAATGATTAAATAAAGATTGAATACGATATGATATTTATTTTACTTATTTGCCTAGGCCTATAGGTTAAAGGACATAGTATCTATGTTAAGTTAAAATTTTAAACCACTAAGTGCTTGAGTATTTAAACAATCTATATTTATTAAGAATGTTTGTGCACAGTATATACAAACCCGTGTCTACAGACAAGTGTAAATATTGCAAATTGTATTAGCTTAATTAGTACATCGCTGGTAAATAATGTAAAATAAAAATATAGATTTTAATGTTACCTTTGTTTTAGTCAGATAAACACCAGAGCTTATCCACTAAGTCACTTTGATATTGTATATAAATAAAAAAAATAAGGAGAGAAATTGCACAATGGTTATAGCCACCGTGCTATTATGTAAACAGATGTCGAGTTATACTATCGATTAAAAATACAGTGAACCTCCGCTTATATGAGCCCAAAAACTAAATTATCAGAACGGTATTCGAACGTCAACCACCCGCTTTCTTTGATCTAAATATTATATACGAGAGTCGGTCTAAGAAAAAGCTAAGAAATGGTATTCCACATGCCTTAAAATATTTTCATATTTTCTGTTAACAATGGTCATATAAAAGTTCCAGCGGATCTTCCGAAGTTGGCCGTAACAAGTGCTTGTAATTTTCTATAAGAGACAAAAAAAACCATAAGATATTCTTTAGCAACTCTCTCAGTTTTTTTAATGACTCTCGTATATTATTTATTATAGATATATAGAGGACGGGGAAAATCAGGAAAGTAACTCAAACAAGATTCTGTACAAGAGGTGGATTACAGAACCACGAACGTTTAAAAATAGTTTCCATGATTTTCTTAAATTGATGCAAATCTGTCTGCATGTAAGATGAGTACCTACGAAGACCAAGCTCAAATAAACACAAAAATGCTGCGTGCAGCACGTGAAGGCGACTTTAATGCCGTGTTACAATATCTGAACAATAAAACAGATGTCAACACAAGTAATGCTAATGGTTTGAACGCATTGCATCTGGCATCCAAAGAGGGTCATTTCGACATTGCCGTTGAACTTTTAGAACGTGGCGCTGGTGTTGACGCTGCAACGAATAAAGGAAACACTGCTCTTCTTATTGCATCGCTCGGTGGTCGTGTAGACATTGTAAAGATGCTGATCGCTAACGGTGCTAATGTTAACACACAGGCTGAGACTGGTTTTACAGCCTTGTACATGGCCGCACAAGAAGGGCATTCAGACGTTGTGAAGATTCTTCTAGATAATGGAGCTAACCCTAGTCTCTCCACAGTGGATGGATTCACTCCCCTTGCCGTGGCTCTCCAGCAAGGTCATGACCAAGTAGTTGCGGATCTTCTAAAATATGACACTGATAGCAAGAAGTGAATTCCAACTGTGTTTATCAAGAAAGATCACAAGATGGAAATCAGCTTCACGCCACTTTGTTTTATAATATTTACATGAGGACCAATCGATGTGAATATCGGACATATTGAGTGCAATGATTGAATTTCGGACATATTGAGTGCAATTGAGTTTAATGACTCAAAGACATAAACCATTGAGATATCATTCAAACTGCAAATACCGAGACTAGAGTTATGCTGAAAAGCTTTTGTATATTCTAGAAAAATAACAAGGGACATTCGTCAGGCAATGTTCACGAAGTCCGATGAAAGCTTTCAAAAGATCGCTCACGGTTCTCTGGTTGGCAGTACAATGTCAATTTACTCTTACAACTAATGTAGTGTTTTATTTATACTTTTATTCTTTTATTTCTATCTCGACAAATGGTTAATTTTTGTGTATACATTTGTATTTAATTATTTGTAACTAAATATTTTTATAGAACTGTAAATATGTACCCGATACTCACGCGGAAAAACTGTGGATGTGCAACTATGTTGCTCCTAAGAAAGAGATGGACATATAACCCGAGCTAAAACATTAAGACTCTTTTATTTAGATTGCAAACAGTTCTCGATAGCGTATGAACATCTTCCTTGATGAACGACCTAACAAAAAAGCATCGTTTTCGAAACAGATATTGTCCAAAACAATACAAGGTCGCCATGTTTGTTTAGGGGTTACCTCCCTTTTAAACTAGTGCAATTTTTAAAAATTTTGACTAATCGTTAAACTTTGCCATCCATTTTCGAATAAGTTTTACCTATAAAGTTTCGACTTTGTGTTGGTATATATAGCCCTTCTAAAATTCATACTCTTGCCGGGTGTGTATACAAATTTATACTGACTTCAGTTATTTGATAGTAAATAACAGAACCAAGCACTGAATATGATCATTCTTAATCGATAACTATATTTGGAAATGTTCCAGTTTGTCAACTATCAATAGCGATCGAACTCGCACAGAAATAATTATTTAGAATGCCACTGAACCCTCACTTACCTGATAAAGAAAACATTTGATAAATGATAGGTCACCTTCTGGTTGGAAGGTTGTTTGAATACATGTATTTATATTAACGGTTGCTGTTTAACATAAAGTTGTGTTGAAATAAGTTGAACATATTTATAAACATAATTATATATGACTAAAACGATTTAATAGCATAAACTAGTACATGTAATTGACTTGAAAAATAATCAAACAAGTAACTATGTTTGGTGATTCAGTCATTCATCAATATGTTGTAAATAGAGCGTTGGTCGAGTGGATACCGATCTTGAACTCAGATCGATAATTCACTGGAACGATTCTCGATGGGACCGATTGGTCATTCTGAACGGGTTTTTGTGTTTTCTTTCGAACTTCACATGAACTGGTTGGTAACCCAGGGGCTGTACAGCATGTACCGGTGCAGACACAGGTCATGTTAAACAACCAATGCGTCATTTCGTATCTCTTTCTTCTCAAGAAGTCAGGTACCATGGACCAATTTAGCAGTCGAACAAAAAAACAACATCAGTGTGCCATTAATGTAAGTGAAAAGACAACCCAACTCGTATGCAGTTGCCAGACGATATTTCTAAGCTGAAAAGTGGTTGTTTGTCCTGCATTTTTGCAGCTTTTAGCTTTGGGTTTGGCTTATAATCATTCCTTTGGGCTGTGTGTGTGGGCATTGCTTCGTGTAGTGTGTCGTGGTGTTACCGTTTTCTGTGCTAGGCTGGTTAAGATGAGTGCTGCCTCCTCTGTCCGATTTCCTTATATTATTATATATTACTATGTTGTGCCTTATATATTTCCAGAAAAGTACCAGCTCTCTGATGCCCCGCCCCCATACACCTACATAGACAATCCTAACCAGCCAGCCGGACAATCTGGACAGATCATTGTTTTGGATAAGAACGAGAAAAGTGTGTTTCACAATGGAGCTCGATTTAATGAATTCTCCAAGCCGCACATACCGGTAGGTGATTGACGATGACATATTCTTAAAATCTCCGTGTATAAAGTGTCTATCACCAGTAGTTAATTGATATAAATTTATATTAAACACGTTCTACAAATTAATTATGACACAAATAACGAAAAAATACGCATCTTCCTATTAAAATAGAGTCCAGTCATGGCGTGATTTGAACATTATACTACACGTGTATAAGAATATACGTACACGGCTACAAGGTTATTCATTTATTATAAAAAAATATACATATAAGTATTTTAACTCATGATGTCACGGCGCCTATACCACACAGTAGGCCTACATGTTGACACGGATTAAAAAAGCCGACGAAATACTTGTTCTAATTGCAATGGTTAAAGATTAGCCCTATCCTTTAAATCCACTGTGCTTAGCGGCCCATCTATAATCAAGCTCCTACTCAGTGATCTCCCTTGTCACCAGGCTGAGTTCTATGGTAACTCATATCGTGATGCCATCTTGATTCAGCACTGCATTGACATGTTGATGACAATCGGTACATGTAAATATACCAATACAATAAACGGTGATTGACTGGAGGTTATAAATAGTGTATTTTTTTTATTTTTCAGCCTCCTCCTCCGGGTTGTGCTCCCAATGCGCTACAGCAGATGCAAATGGAAAAGGGGCCAATTGAGGTCCTGATGCCACAGAGCCATGAAAACCAAGCATTCGACGATCAAAAGTCATGAATAGCGTCGTAGATATTAGGCACTCATAACATATAGCGATTCATTGTACATAGTGTTCACAACAGCATTGACAGCCCATTGTAAATAGAGTCGACATGAGCCTTCGTGACAGACGATGTAGTCATGTAGATAAAAGGACTAGTCTTTCTGACATGAGTGTCAGAAATTTTAGGAGAAAACTTTGATGGATTCGTGGAAGATGAAGAAGAAGAAGAAGAAGAAGAAGAAGAAGAAGAAGAAACTCACAAATCCTGGAAGATCTGCATGCAAATATGACGAATACGCATTGCTGCGTTGCTACATGCACGGACAATATTTAGTACCAACTATAGAAGCTATAAATGTATACTTGTATTAATTATCACATCATATGTGTGACAAAAGTATAGATTATACACCGACATAGCGATGTTTGTGACGTTTTATACGCAATTCAGAAAACAACACACACATGACAGTGTTATCACCCCTGACGCTCCCTGGTTTTCTTTATATTATATACAGGACATGTTGTTAGTTCAGTATAAATACAAGACTATATTCTGTATATATGGAAAGCCAGGTAGGCTACCATGTGTATTTTTTCATTTTCATTCTTCTTGTTAATTTTTCTGTTGTTATGAATTTATTTATTGTTGTACATATACTCACCATTCGTATTATTCCGCTTATCAGACCAATTCCAGTAATTTGAAATCGTGCAGATGCTTGTAGTTTTATAATACAAAAGGAATGATTTTAGAAAAATGGTCAATGGTTGTGGTCAATTAACAATCAAGACCCGACATTTTGGCTGGTCTGTTAATTGACATTTACTTGTATTTCATTATTTCTATTTTTTGTATATTGAAATATAACCATGTTATTTATTGATTTTAATGATATATTTTTATGCATATTGTTTAATGCTCATTACATTTGGCTATATAGGTCAACTTACTCACCAATTACATTTTAAGAGTTTATGAACAACAACCACAACAACAACCACAACAACAACCACAACAACAACAACCACCACCACAACAACAGCAACAACATATAGGGTTAATTGTAAAGTTTACAGAAAGCGTTAATATATCACGTAGACGGAATAACTTTAGAAAAGTTTTAAAGTGATGGATCAGCTCAATTATTATAGACTAGTATATAATACATGTACTAGTAAGTGTTTCTCCATTAATGTTTATATGAACAACATGTTATGTATAATAATTATATATACGAGTATATATATATATATACTTCATATGTTGTGTGTTGATATGTTTTATAATATTTAGTATGTTTCTGTTACCTCAGGTATAAGTTGTTTAAAAGAATAATATTACAAACCTGTTTGTTACATTGTTATATTTTATTAGTGCGTAGCACAAGAAGTACCCTTGAAACTCGTAAAAAAGTTACCAATTGTCTAGGGCTCTTTTCAGCAGTTATGCCGCTCAAGCACCCTTTGAAATTTCAACTTCCCCTGGTCATTTGGGCTACATATGGAAACCTACACTCGTGTCTCCATGGGGAGACTATTTCTCTCCTGTGGTGTGGCAGCCAACATCGATCTGCGGCGCCCAGGAATAGACACTGCCCTCACAGGTACCGTTTTACACTATGGTGGAGTGGAGCCGTGGGTCTTGCTCAGAGAAATTAACCAGTGGTCCAGAGGGGGGGTCGAACCCGGGACCTCTCGATCCCGAAGAGCGCACCCTACCTCTAGGCCACCGCTCCCACTTGATCTCTTGATCCCCATTTAGGCAACCATCTCTCAATATAGAACTCGGCTCAAATTGAGATTTTAGAGTCTTTGTATAAGGCACATCTCATGTTGAAATCTTCGTTGTTTCTGTAATTAACCCTGCAAAAGTCAGGTTCATGTATTATATAGAGCGTGTGATGGTGTACCTCAATGGCACAAAGTTTAGGACATGGTCATCCTATTGGTATATGCTTTATCACACATATTTTTGTGATCAACCATTTCAATATAATTCGGCTTATATACTCCTTCAATGGAGTTCTGTTAATAGACCGGCACACTGGAGAATCGAGCCTCGTGTATTTATAATTGTCCGGATTCGTCTAATATGCGAGACCGTCTTATAGATGGGTAGGTTTGGCATTGTTTTACTATTGGCTCTCTATGGCTATAAAACAAAGGTATATCGGAATATTTAACGGGTATTTTATGGTTAGAAATGAGATTCTGAATAGCAACTCAGTACGGTGGTGAGTGGCAACACAAAGCGTGCATGAACACAAAATTTCTCAAGAATTTGCAAGACACAATTTACTAGTTACCAATTGTATTTAACTATTTGGGACATTTGAAATAATGTTACACTCGCAGATCAATTGGCAGTTTAAAATATTTTGAGGATTGCATGGCTTCATTTCAATGAAATTCATTGAAACATATTCATTTGATAAAATGTCTAAATAAAAACGGTCCTACGCGTAGCCCTGTTCGTATGACTGCAGAAATCAACACACCATTCAAAGGGACAAAATCAACTTAAAGCATTCGTAGTATGTAAAACTAGGTGTCTCCCCTTGGTAAATACTCATCATGTCACTTTCCTAGCGTCTTATTTTGAAATCAATTAATCATCGACTTTGCTGTTGATGTTTAAAAAAGCAACATCGCTTCATCTTGAATATATGTATCTTAAACCAATAATAGTTCATTCACTAAATGGTCACGTGCACACGCGTATAATAGCCTCGTTTTTGTTGGGATATAAAAACAGACGGGCTAGCATAATAGTCTGGTTGCGTCAGTTATGGGGGTTATTTAATTGCCAAAAGCTGAATGACATTCCAAGGAGACAACTCTCATTGTTAGTACAAATACATAAAGAAAAGTTATCTTTCCTAAGGCTGTCTGTCTCTATTTATATGCCAAACGCTTCAGAAAGCTGCCGTCCTACATAACATTATAAGATCATGCATGTATCACACACTGACCTGCTTGATAATACATGTAGTGACAATGATCGAATGATCTTGTTGCATTTTTGAAAGCAACACAAAGTCAAGCGCAAAGTTTTTTCTATTAAAACAATGTATACATGTATGACATATTAATTATGTCAGTGATTTTTTTTTAAATTTAGTAAGTGTGATTATTTAGGATTTAGATAATAGTAATATTATTTCAATATTTAATGTGGGCTATTTTCATTGATACATGTATGTGCAGAGAACTAAAACATACTTAGGTCTTTAATTTGTTTTGATATGTGTTTTATTAATTAAATGCAGTGGTGCAATTTTATGCCAAAGTAGAGTCATAATTAAATGTAGGATTATTTTTAAATAAATTTTAAATTCTTTATTAATTAATGTTTGAATGGTAATTATTGAATGATGATATTAAATATTGACTAATAATTTTAAATCTACATGCTTTAAATCAATCTCTAATCAAGGGTCCCCCGAGAGGGAGCAACAATTCCACGCGATCGTAAATGAAATCAAATCAAGTAATTAAATAGATAAATAAATAAACTACCTACCAGGACCAATAGAATATATTTTACTTGTGAAAGTAAAATAATGACTAGGTTGTAGATATATAAGAAAGTACAAATAGTATAAAATGTACATCTGACTCCTCCAATAGTCAGGGAAGGAGTGTCAGTAACAGATGATAGAAAAGATAAAGGCGGGAAGAATGGACATGCATGGGAACACACAAACACACAATCACCAACCATACCGGTTTTACAACTTTCACTCACCCAGCTCATTCATGCCGTACAATACACACACATTCCAATCTAATCATGCTCCCATATTATATACACACAATATACACACATACAGTTAGGCAAATAAAGCCATAACATAAACACCACAGGGACTAGACATGACAAAGACACACAAAGTTACCAGGGTTACATTAACTAATAATTTTAAATCTACATGCTTTAAATCAAGACCTTCTCTATCTCTAATCAAGGGTCCCCCGAGAGGGAGCCCCTCCCATTTCCCACACGATCACAGAGCCCCATGGCTTGCACCTCTGGATACACCCTTGTTCACGTATAATAGTTAATTAATTAAGTCAACTGTACATGTATAAACGGCTCGTACTATAGTGCATTTAGACCTAATATCCAAATCTGCATGCAAATTGCAGTATCGGGTTTTGCCAAAGTACAAAGTCATTCAACCGATTTCTGGGTTAGACGTTGCAGGTCACTGTGACCTGTTACGCACAGTGAAGAAATATGTTATGTTATTTTCATTCGGTAATGTTCGCAATTCTTCGTCTGACGTAACTCGCATGAATGTCACGGACCGTTTAATTGATGTGAAATTTATAAATTGGCTACAAAGGTGCGCTTTCTTGATTCAAATGGTAAGTTTTACGTACATGTGAATTCAATTTCTGCTTAATTATCTATATGACACAGTTATCGGTTTACTCAATTTCTTTTACTGAATTGACAGGAAATAAGTTCCATCTTTTCGGATAACCGGTTTCGGATAATTTTTTATCACATCATTATTTTTATCGAAGTATGAAGTTTTATTGTTTGTTTGGATAATTATTTTGTTTGTATACGTCTGTCAAAGTTTTAAATTATTTGTTGACGAACTGTCATGGACAATGACACTAAGCAGTCCAAAAAAACAGGCTGCAAACTCTTGGATAAAATGGGTTTGAAGTTGTTAGTTGAAGACAGGGGTGGGTTGAGAATGTGATGGAGAAGATGAAGTCTTGTTGACATTTACGTGTTTCTTTGGTAAGTTGGTTCGTCTTCCAGGTACTGGCCATCTTCAACAAATTGAAGGTAACTGCCAGGATGTGAAAAGGGCGCATCGAAACCAATTAGAAATGGATGCAAATATATATATTTATAAAGTTCTCTACTTTCTGTTGTTTCAATATCACCACAGGTTGCTGGTACCTATCATATTCCCATGTAGACAAAAACTCGACTGTGACAACATTTTTCAGGCAGGTCAGGGGTGTTGCTGGGTCGAGCCAGGGTTAACCCGGTTATTATAATTAAAAATGGCAGGTAATATATCAGTTCATACCAGCCCGCTTAGCTCAGTCGGTAGAGCGGGAGATTAGTAGTCACTACTAATCTCGCGTAGTGGGTTAGAATCCCGGGCTGGCAAACTAAAGTTACTAAAAGTCTTTCAGATGAGACTTAAAACCGAGGTCCCATGTATGGGTGCTTTACACCTGGCATGTAAAAGAACCAGGCATGCTTCTGGGGCATCTTCTGTATCATGCACTATCCCCTAAAAACTAAAAGTACTAAAACTCTTCTGGGTGCCTCGCCCATATGGATTATCCGGTGGTGAGGATAAATAAATGCATTAAAATCAATCAATCTGTAAAGGCACAACATGGTTAAGTGGTTATATGGCACTCAACTATTCTTGAGGTTCCTGGTTCCAATAATGGAAATTTCGGAAATGCTTTTCCGCGTTTGCCACTCATCCAGAGATGAATGGTTCGAAACCAACATGTGATTTAGTGGAAGGAATCAAGTAGTCTTTTAACTTAAGAAAAAGTAGGGCAGCGCCATCAGATTCCTCATATTGCACAGACCTTCTGTCACTTCCCTGAAAGCTTTAGGTGATTGGACCAGGGCCTTCCTGGAGGCTTTTTGTCTGGCGCCACTGTATTCTGTATATCTTCACCGCCAACAATGGCGAACCCAAGCAGAATACTGGGTATAACTATAATTATCAAAAATCACAAATTATTGTCAAATAGTAAATAAAAATGTCACAACAACACAGTCCTCCAACACAATGAATTATGATATATAATGTTAATGGATCATTTATTTATGCCACATCTAGAATATTTATTTACAAGTCACTTTGTTCTGCACTCTTCGACTACTTTCCAATCATGCCCTTCAGAAATGCACAGTTAGTTTTGTGCTGTGTCCAATTTTCCATTTGACATTTGGCTCCACAGTATTTCACTGCCTTACATTTAGAGCAACCTATGAAAAGGTTACCCTCCGCTTTACCGCACTCGACACACCATTCAGGGGCTTCTTTCAGAAGCGGTGTAGTCGTGTCAACTCGCTCATCTTCGAAGTCCAGAACAGAAGTATCGTCACCACTCAACAACACAGTTGGTCACAGAGCTTTCGGAATTGTTCAGAGATCCCACAACTTTCTCTGCAGCTTCCTTGAACGGAATATCGTTCGGTTCCGACTGTCACAGATTCAGTCGCGTCTTTGCACAGTTCGTTGAGCTCAGGAGCATCTGGATTCTCCAGCACTCCCTGCAGGTATTTGTCTGGCAGACAGTCTGGCTGGTTTTCCAGTAGTCAGTCCGATGCTTGACGATTTTCACGCGAGAGTTGTTGGCGAAGTCGCCATAAAGCCCGGCGCCTACAGTCCCTGTTTACTTTGGATGGAGGTTTCTGACGGCGTTTCCTTCCAGTAGACTTTGGTTTTTCCAAAATCTCGGGGCCAACAGAATCTGGTGAAATGTCCACATTCACATTGGAAACAGAAGACGACGGTACGCCATGTTTGGATGAGTTCACAAATCTGTCACATGACTTTTTGGCGCCAACTTTGTTTTCGGGAAGTGTCCAGAATTTCAAAGAAAATTGGCCATTGTGTGATCTAGAAAGTGTCCAGGAAATGGAGGCATCCTTCTCCTGGTCCAAACACTGCAATATCTTCTCAAATGCTGCTGGACTATTAGCGCACATCGCCAATATTATCCAAAATCAGCTGCTGGAAAAATATGTGCCGCCATCTTACCAAAATCAAGCCACTACATTCGCCAAGTGAAAAAAGGTGGACAATGGACTGTTAAATTGGCATAAAACCGAATGACCACATATTATGTCTGTCTTAGTTTCAATTCTCAAGGAGTTGAAGACAATTCATCCTTGGTATGATGCCACATTGTCTTGCATGCCCTTATTCATTGTTGGATCTGCATATACAATGCATTGGCCATAATAGTCTCTAGGGCTGTAACGGTATACCGCGGTACACGAAACATCACGGACTTCAGTCCCACACGGTTCACGGTACAAGACTTCTAAATTTCGGTACGGTTCGGTATAAGCTTTTTTATGAGCAAAATAATATTCAGACAACGAAAATATCTGCAGCCTAATGATTATGTACAATTACCATGTATCAGTCGTTTTAATTGTATTAAGATTTGCTTCATATTGTCGAAATTCATTTGTAATAGTTGATAGACACATCAAAAGTGTTGTTATAGAAGCAACACATTCATTGTCACTTAAAACATGTTCAGTATTTAAACTGCTGTTAGTGAATATTGTATCATACCGAAATATACCGAACCGTTAGAAAAATTGACGGTACGTATCATACCGTGAGGTGAGCGTACCTTTACACCCCTAATAGTCTCTGTTTCTTCAGAAAGTCTTGGTTAATCATCTCATACTTTTGCAAAGTCTATGTCTTGAATCTGATCCAAAACTCACACAATTTCAGTTATTTTACCCTGTAAAGTTGGGCTCTATGAAAAAAGATTGTGTCAGCCTCGTGAGTAAACGCCGTTACTGCAAAATCACAACTTTTCAGGAGATCCAACAAACAAATATCTTATATCCAAAAGAAGAAAAGCGGGAATGTTTGATAGTGGATTGCGGGGAAAAAAATTCTTTTTAAAAAATTTAATGTAATTACGTCGTTTGCCCGTGAGGCCGGCGATATTTGGCACTTGTTGAACATGTAAGTGTTACTTTGGTATCTTAGATGGCTTTGATGGTGTCCCACTTCGCTTGTCAGGAGCATAACTTTGTCATTTTAAGTTCAACTTACTTCAAATCTGATATGCATGTTAATGTATTGACACGGAGTGCAGTGTTCAAGAGCCATAACTCTCCTTTGTGTATTTATAAGCTCACCTGTCACATAGTGACAAGGTGAGCTTTTGTGATCACTCTTCGTCCGTCGTCCGTCTGTCCGTCGTCGTCCGCCGTCGTCCGTCATCCGTCAACAATTGGCTTGTGTACACTCTAGAGGCAACAGTTTTGATTCAATCTTCATGAAACTTGATCAGAATGTTGTACTCTATGAAATCTAGGTTCGAAACTGGGTCATGTGGGGTCAAAATCTAGGTCACTAGGTCAAATCTTAGACAAATCTTGTGTACACTCTAGATGTCACCAATTTCATCCAATCTTCATGAAACTTGGTCAGAATGTTGATCTGCATGAAATCCAGGCCAAGTTCGAAACTGGTTCATGCTGGGTCAAAAACTAGGTCACTAGGTCAAATCTTAGAAAAACCTTGTGTTCACTCCAGAGGTCGTGGTTTTGATCCAATCATCATGACACTTGACCAGAATGTTGTTCTCTATGAGATCTAGGCCAAGTTTGAAACTGGGTCATATGGGATCAAAAACTAGGTAACTAGGTCAAATCTTAGAAAAACCTATTGTTCACACTAGAGGTCACAATTTTAATCCAATCTTCATGAAACTTGGTCAGAATGTTGTTCTCTATAGAATCTAGGTCAAGTTCATAACTGGGTCAAATTGGGGTCAAAAACTAGGTCACTAGGTCAAATCTTAGAAAAACCTAGCGTTCTCACCAGAGGTCACAATTTTGATCGTATCTTCATGAAACTTGGTCAGAATGTTGTTCTCTATGGAATCTAAACCAAGTTTGAAACTGGGTCACGTGGGGTCAAAAACTAGGTCACTAGACCAAATCTTAGAAAAACCTTGTGTTCACACCAGAGGCCACAATTTTGATCGTATCTTCATGAAACTTGGTCAGAATGTTGTTCTCTATGGAATCTAGACCATGTTTGAAACTGGGTCATGTGGGGTCAAACACTAGATCACTAGGTCAAATCTTAGAAAAACCTTGTGTTCACTCCAGGGGTCACTGTTTTTATCCGATCTTCATGAAATATGGTCAGAATGTAGGTTGTTCTGATACCTAGACCAATGTGCAACAGGTGAGCGCCCTAGGGCCTTTCAGGCCCTCTTGTTTTAATTATTGCCCTTTGATTTATATTATTAGGGCATTTCTTGTCCAAAGCATAACTTTGTTATTGTAAGTTAAAATGAATTCAGACTTTGTATGCATGCAGTAGTCAAGAACCGTAACTCTATCTTGTGTGATATATGTTTGAATTACTTCCCTTTGATTGATAAATTAGAGAATTTCTTGTCCTCAGTGTAACTTTGTCATTTTAAGTTCAAATGACTTCAAATTTGGTATGCATGTTTCTTGCAATGACTTGAAGTGCAGAGTGCAAGAACCGTAACTCTGCCTTATGCCAGAGGTGAGTGAGGTGACACATGTGACTTATATATTGTTTGGATAAAACTAAGGTGGATGACATAGCTTGAGAACTCCTGCCATTGAAACTCTCCCACTAGAACATCCTTGTGTTATTCAGTGTTTTTTCCCGCTAAAATATATGGAGATATTAGGCCCCTTTCCCCTCTTTGTAGAGTATATATTTTCCCTCTAAAATTTCTAAATTTTTCCCTTTGTGTCTTGCTCAATATTTTTTCCGCATAAATAGAGTAAATTGATTGAAATAAATGAATGCATAATGGATTGAAGTCAGTTTGTTTGACCTCCCATGCTTAAAATACCACCTACATTCAATTTAACTAGCTTATAAGGGGAATTTCGCGCACAGATTTTCTCCTTCCTATGGGACTGGACCCCTTTCCCCCAAAAGTGAAAAGAAACACTGGTTATATTCTCATCTCTATGTATTAAACTCTGATAATTATAACTACGTATTTGCCTCGCAAACAGACACCGCATTTAAATGCGGTGTCTGTTTGCGAAGCAAATACGTAGTTATAATTATCAGAGATAATACAACATTTCCCGCCTTATACCTCATGTACTGTAGTGACAACGACCATATCAGCGTCATTTGAGCAACTTTTTTTTTGGAGTTGTTTCGGTGGTCGCGGTCACTTCAGTGCTAGGCATTGGGGTCGTGGGTTCGAATCCCACCCAACCGGGTGAGGGTTAATATGCGATTTACCATATCATAGAACAAAATAGTTTTCCTGCACCTTATGACCTATCAGGCTATGTGTTATTTTGCCTAAAACTCAAAACCAAAATTAAATCTCAAAATGTTCTGATTTCAAGAAAATAAACTCTACAGTTTTTTTGCCAGAGAGAACGGTACTTAATTTTATGTAATTATGTGTGGATAGTAGAGATCGTTAAGATGTCATAAAGATAAGTCGAAATTTATAAAAATCTTAAAGAGGCATTACCTACATCTAGCATATTTCTCTCTACTTTCGCTTTAAATGAGCTGAACGTAAAAAAACCTATCAACTATTATCTATGACTGTCAGAATAAAGTGTGTGCAAATATGTCTCAATGATCACAAAAAATATATTCAAATTACCACATTAATAATTTATCGCTGCCAGTCATTTATTATTCTGTGGTCAAAGGGGAACAACTCATGACAATTTGACTCGTTACGGAAACACATTTTTATTCTTTTCTATGTCATTATTGGGAGCTATTTCCTGAAAATTTGAGGTGTTTTACTTTTAGCAATAATAATTCTCACTTAATGTCTAATATTTCTACATCATTTTAAATGATCAAAATTATAGAGAATGCCTCTTAAAGAAAGTATGTATGAAATAGATGTAAATTAGCCTCTGTATAAAATCTAAGAAGTCTTGAGTGATCAGTGCCCCAGGTGGTGTGTACAGTACATAATGTATGGCTCACAACATCTAATAGTACTCCGAGATATAAAAAAATTCTTCCAGTAAGTTGATAAAAGTACACAGGTATCTGTTTCTATTAGAAATTGAAACATATACCGGTACAGCAATTAGAAAGTTGGCATTAATCAAATTTTTATACCATTTTATTCCTTCATAATTCTATCTCCCTCGTAACCTATAGATATTAATCCCCCAACATGCTATATGTATGCAACATGATGTATCAATGAATTTACGCTATATTTGTTTTACCGCCCACATTATGATGGTCACAGTTGTGTGTAGTAGTGGAAATTATATGAATCTATGATACATAAATGTAGCTATAATATATATATTAATGCTCAGGTTGAATAGAATTAATCTGCAAGGTGTAGTGTGGGGGTTGTAATACAATGTCATATAATTATATCATATATACGAGGGTTGTACCAGAATTACGTAGACTTTTGTCATACGTTCCATATCATTCATCATACAAACAAATACTTTTGTGTGGAGTGCAAATAATATTTACTGCGTAAGAACGTTGAATTTCAAAGCTGTATCTTATTTGGATCAAACTCTGCAGCTTCCGGGGATACATAAGGGTACGGTATGCGGGGCACCTCAACGGAACGTCATGACGTCGGCGGAACTTTAAGGATAAGTGAAGCTCCTAACTGTGTACATTGTAGCTATAAAGATGGGCACAACCATACACAAAACTTAGGAATGTTTATTTACTACCTTAAACGTGATAAAAGTACCAATATATTACCAGTAATGTCGCATATAACCATAAGGTCCATTATAATAGAACGTCAATCCAGTTGCATGAGGTCATAGAAAACGCTTGGTGACGTCGCATTCGCCGTTGGTTTTCGACATCGGTCCATGTCATTTTATTTGGTCTTGACCACGATTGATGCGCATGTGTCCTTTGAAAATCAGGTAACTCAATACAACATATTAGGAGTTAGCAGGTTCCAACATTTAAAGCATTTGTTCTGGCGTCTTCCGAAGGTTCACACAAAACTCCATGTTGATGCGATTTCCAGCGTATTTCGCTAACGTCATATTTTCACTGGTGATGCACAGCAGCTGTTGCTTGTTTGTACCATATATCAACAACGGTTACCTTTATAAAGTCGAAATTTACTGCGTACGTTCCAAGGACATTGCACTTGTATGTCACAGTAGCGTGAAAATTAGACTTGATATCTGTGAGATATAAGCAGTTGAATAATGCCAAAAGTGTTTTTAAAATTCGCTGCCCCGCCTACCAAACTATTAGTAACTATGGCAACAAATTAAATGGCTTTCTAACATTCTGGTAGAAAATATTTCTACTGATACTCTTGAAAAGGGTTTGAAGTTTTTCTACTGCAAATTTGGTGATAATACATGCCTAAATAAAAAAGTTATGACAAAAGTCTACGTAATTCTGGTACACCCCTCGTATATCATGTATATGTCCAACCTGTAGTTGCTAAGTTGGTATTAACAAGAGTTGTTCATTATTAAGCCTCCCACATCAAATTATAGTAGGGGAGACCTTGACTTTGTGCTGAACATCTGTCCAGGCCTGCATCTGTCTGTCTGTCGGTCTCAAGGTTTTATCTGGACTTGATCTCCTGGTGCACATTTCAATGAAATTTTAATTTGGAATTATTGGTATACTATATACCATTACCAAGCTTAATTGTGCATATTGGTGATTATTTTAGCCCAGTATTTTCAAAACTACTATGACAGGTGCCTGGCAAAGGACCCTTTCGGCCCTCATTTTCCTATCAATCAGAGAATGGAAAAAGCAAGGGTTGACAAGTTTAAACAGTTTGACCAAACAAGATTTTTTTATGCCCCCGGAACCGATGGTTCGGGGGCATATTAAAATCGCACCGTCCGTCAGTCCGTCCGTCAGTCCGTCCGTCCGTCCGTCCGGATTCGTTTCCGCTCAATAATTCAAGCAGTGTTTATCCGATCTTCACCAAACTTCATGAAAATGTGTAAGGCCATGAGATCTAGGTCAAGTTCGATAAACAGTCAAATTGACCTAGCCGCTTCAGAGTTTCGG
Source organism: Spisula subtruncata (assembly GCA_963678985.1). Classification (NCBI taxonomy): domain Eukaryota; kingdom Metazoa; phylum Mollusca; class Bivalvia; order Venerida; family Mactridae; genus Spisula; species Spisula subtruncata. The sequence continues at coordinate 2,163,343 of OY787668.1, forward strand.
CCCTTGACACATAGAAAAATGGCGTTTTTTTTGGTTTCCGCTCAATAACTCAAGCATTTGTCATTGGATCTTCACCAAACCTCATGAAAATGTGTAAGGCCATGAGATCTAGGCCAAGTTCGATAAACAGTCAAATTGACGTAGCCACTTTAGAGTTACGGCCCTTGACACATAGAAAAATGGCGTTTTTTTTGGTTTCCGCTCAATAACTCAAGCATTTGTCATCGGATCTTCACCAAACCTCATGAAAATGTGTAAGGCTACGAGATCTAGGTCAAGTTCGATAACCAGTCAAATTGACGTAGCCACTTTAGAGTTACGGCCCTTGACACATAGAAAAATGGCGTTTTTTTTGGTTTCCGCTCAATAACTCAAGCATTTGTCTTTGGATCTTCACCAAACCTCATGAAAATGTGTAAGGCTACGAGATCTAGGTCAAGTTCGATAACCAGTCAAATTGACCTAGCCGTTTTAGAGTTACGGCCCTTGACACATAGAAAAATGGCGTTTTTTTTGGTTTCCGCTCAATAACTTAAGCATTTGTCATTGGATCTTCACCAAACCTCATGAAAATGTGTAAGGCTACGAGATCTAGGTCAAGTTCGATAACCAGTCAAATTGACGTAGCCACTTTAGAGTTATGGCCCTTGACACATAGAAAAATGGCGTTTTTTTTGGTTTCCGCTCAATAACTCAAGCATTTGTCATCGGATCTTCACCAAACCTCATGAAAATGTGTAAGGCTACGAGATCTAGGTCAAGTTCGATAACCAGTCAAATTGACCTAGCCGTTTTAGAGTTACGGCCCTTGACACATAGAAAAATGGCGTTTTTTTTGGTTTCCGCTCAATAACTTAAGCATTTGTCATTGGATCTTCACCAAACCTCATGAAAATGTGAAAGGCTATGAGATCTAGGTCAGGTTTGATAACCAGTCAAATTGACGTAGCCACTTTAGAGTTACGGCCCTTGACACGTAGGAAAATGGCGTTTTTTTTTGGTTTCCGCTCAATAACTCAAGCATTTATCATCTGATCTTCACCAAACCTTTTGAAACATGAAAAGGTGTACGGCCATAAGATCTAGGTCATGTTAGATAACAAGATTTCAAATTGACCTACACGCTTAAGAGTTATGGCCCTTTACACAAAGAAAAATATGTCAATATCACATTTGCCCAATATATTATGACACATCTGTGACGGTGCTGATATCTTAACGTTACGTTACTATCAAAGCATGCACGGGGGCATGTGTCGTCCTATGGAGACAGCTCTTGTTTAATATAAGCGCTGTAAAAGATAAATTGTGGGTAAAAGGTGATCTTATGGTAACTTTCCTTAATGACTGATTCACTGAAGGCATGGTAGCCAAGCGTTTCTATTGACAGTGTCATTGGTTGGTCGGTTCTCAGCCATCTGTAGCCATAATTAATATCATCGCAGGTACTTGTCAGTGTGCCTGGTCATAAGTTCAAACATGTTGACCATGTGAGATCTGTTAAGCAATGGTGGCAGTATTCTGGTCAATGGTTCGTGTGATATGACTATGACAATGTGGTCAGTATAGTGTGATATGTCCATTCCTTTAGAATAATATAATAATAATAAAAACGACTCTATTGAAAGAGGCAACACAGTTGGGCAAGCCCAGTCTTTCCTGTTAGCCTCTGAGAATTCTCAGCTATATAACCATTCAAAGTGTTGGCTGATGCTATAGGAATGGTGTTAATTTGGACATTGCTGTTTAGTTTACCTGTTAACCAAGTCTTGTGAATGGAACACATCAATACTGTAAAATCATTAATTTTTTAGGGGATTAAATTTTGTGGATTTCGTGGTTCACATTCAACCACGAAATTAAATCCCATTGAACAATAATTTTGACCCTTGTATTTATTACATGAAATGCCAAATCCACAAGATAACATTTTTTTTCAGATCCACAAAAATTTGTTCTGTCGAAATTAAATGATTTTACAGCATCTGCTTGTTGCCTGTATGTAGTTGAAAAAATCCAGGTCTCCGTTGCCTAAACAAGGCGCTATGTAGTGCTTTCCACAGGAGGTAATCCATGCCTTCTATATTTATTTGAATGGAAGGTAACTGAATGCAGGTGCTCAGTAGCGCTTCATGTTTGGCAACTCCAGAGGTCGTCGTTTTGATCCAATCTTCATAAAACTTGGTCAGAATTTTGTTCTTTATGAAATCTAGGCCAAGTTCTAAACTGGGTTATGTGGGGTCAAAAACTAGGTCACTAGGTCAAATCTTATAAAAACCTTGTGTGCACTCCAGAGGTCGTCGTTTTGATCCAATCTTAATGAAATATTGTCAAAATGTAAGTTTTATTGATACCTAGACCAATGTGCAACAGGTGAGCGACATAGGACCTTTTGGGCCCTCTTGTTTAAGTTTTCCATGAAATCAGCAATAAATCACAATCATGAAGTTTAATGTAACTAATATAATTTGGTATAGCTTGGCTATTTTGACCTGAACCTGACCTTTATGCAAGAATATATTACAAGGTTCTTGCCTTGAATATATCAATTTCTGCGAGCAAATTGTGCAATATCGGTATTTCAGTTTTGTGTTTGTATTACATAAACATAGGCAATATAGCGACTGTTAAATTATGCTAATCAAAAGGTCAGGCTCGGGTCAAATTAGCCAAGCTATAATATAATTTGTTCACCTAAGAATGATATACTGTACAATCTTTCTAATCAAGTGCCTTAATGGTCCTTCATAACCTACTCAACTCAACCATGAATCTATGTGACATATTTATTTTTTAATTTGTTGGTCATAAATTTAATGGAAAGTTAAGCCATATGTGAAAGTGAAGTCATTAAGTCATGTGTGAAAGCTTTCAAGAGTCATGTACAGCTTGGAGAATTTGATATGATCCTGTCATGTCCTGTCCTTTGGATTAGCATAATTTATCAGTCGATATCTGGTCTAAATTTGTAACCCTGGCACTTGTTCTTCTTGCATATTAAAACAGTTTATTGTTATGCACCAGTCAGTTGCATCCATGCCCCCCAGCCTTGGGGATGGGCAGGGATTTTATTGTGGGAATCCTGACAACTAAATATTGTCCTTGGGGAACAGTTCGGAGGACAAATTCCAAACATTTTTCAGCAGTGTGTGGGGGAAGCTGGAAGGTAAATGTTTGCCTGGCTATCCACTGCCCATCCCAGGGGGTAGCAGGGGGCATGGATGAAACTGCTTGGTGCATTATTTGTTCATTTATTTAATTAAATGCGCTAGGGGTTATTAAAATAGTATGCTGGACATATAGTGCCTCATTAAGCTATGCAATATGCATTTGTAAACAGTTTGTTGTTCATATTCATGAAACAAGCTGTTTCCTGCAAAATTTTAAAAAGTCATAAAACTGTTGCACATGCAGTGTCTTAACAAACTGTGGTATAACGGTGGGTAATAATGTTATATTGATCGTTCAAGCTGAATGTTTGTCTGAGAAAGGCCATTAAGATGTGATTTATGAAACATGGCTGCCTCATAATTATGAGGATAATGGGTTGGGGAATATTCTCATCTGTCTTCAAAACTTTGGATTGTGTTCGCTGGCCCAGTTATGAATTGTGCATTTTAGAGAGTATTTTGTAGACTAGCATCTGTCACCATTTAGTTTGAGAATAAAAAAGTAAAAAAGAGGCAGCAGTTAGTACCATATCATAATCAAGAGTGCAATCCTGAATGCCCCCTTAGCCCAGTGGTTAGTGCACTTGCGACCTAGTCCCAGTAGTCCATCTACCCCTATTCAAATTTGAGCGTACGCACACATATGCCTGTCATATTCAGCAGAAAGCTGACTTGCAAATAAAAGCTATGTTTGGCTCGGCAAGTGATTGCAGGTTCGGTCCAAAGCATCAGCATGATACAGTCATTGATATCGAGCTGGTGTCTTTTCTTGGTGCTCAGCATGGTTAGTTCTCTATATAGTATGGGAGGTCCTGGGTTTGATCCATGGCCGTGTCATACCCAGGGTTCTCAATAGCCTAGCAGGCAGAAATGCTTAACCAACAGGCCAGATAAGGTCCTAAATGCAACTTTGTTCTTCAAATGGTGTATAAATATCATATTTTCAGCCCGCCCATAATGATTTTTAAGCAGACCATTTGGCCGGCATCCTGCTGTTATTGAGAAACATGCATACCAAAGACGAATAACAACGGTCCCAGAAATTCCCTTGATAAACGCTCAGCATATATGCGGAATTGGCTTCTCTTCTCCCATACCCTCGTGCCGATGGATAACATCAGAATTGAGGTGTTGAGAGTGATTAATATAAGTTGGAAAAACTTGTTTCACAATTGAACTTTGATGAATTACTGTAAATCCGGTACTATTCGCGGTGGTTTAATTTTCGCTAATTTTCGCGATTGGTGCTCATGGCGAAATCATCTTTCGCGGAAATATACATGCGCAACATAAGACATATCTTGAAAGAAATCAAAGGTGAATATAAACTACACGAACAATACATTTGTGGACGTAAATGTTATTTTGTTACAGTATACTGGTATAGTTATGGTGTCTTTAGAGATAATTATCTTCTCAACAAACATGAAACTGTTGAAATATAATTATGCAATTATTAGTAAGGTTTGTTCGGATACAAGAGGAAATCGTGGACATGTAGCAAACAACTACTTCCTGTGAAAGCACTTAATAAATGCAATGTGTGAAATGCATTTTACAATCTACTTGATAAAACGTGTGATATATCGAGTAATTAGAAATAATCGATTTTTTATAGCATTATCACATGGTAATGTAATTGTACTAAAAATACCAAATTTTTATGCCCCCGTATCGATAGATCGGGAGGCATATAGTAATGCACCTGTCCGTTCGTCCCGTACACACCCACTGGTAGTTGTGGGGTGTGGAACAATAGGCTATATTTAGATTCTATTCATTCCGTTGCTTACGGGGTGCAAAATGTTGCTTATGGGGTTTTACAAACAAAAGGATGAACAAAAGAAAACCCCACAATGTCAAGTCAGTGAGAACGTCCGTCCTTCCGTCCGTCTGTCCGTTCGTCCGTCCGCCCTGGTTAACCCTAATTGACCGTTTCTTCTAGCATTGATATGGCTTGCTACAAAGCTTTCATACTTGCATGGATATTGTATATGACCACTCTCCACACGCCTGTATCACCTGACTCCATTTTGACCTTCACCTTGACCTAATTTTGGACTTAGACTGATCTCCCCTTTAGTATTTTCACAATAAAATTTTGTCTAGAGCGTATCTTCAAATTATTTAACATATTGACTTGAAATATGAAACATAAATAGATGGCAACTTGGAGACGTGCATTTATAAAGAACCATAACTCTGTCTGTCTTAAATTTTAAATTATCTCCCCTTTCGTGTTTTTTTATAGTCAAATTTTGCTCTGAGTATATCTTCTAAACTATTTAACATATTGACTTGAAACTTGGAATATAAAAAGATGGCAACTTGGAGAAGTGCAATGACCAAGCAATATAACTCTGTCTGTCTTAAACTTTTAATTATCTCCCCTTTAGTATTTCAGAATAAAATTTTGACCGGAGTGTATCTTCAAAATTGTTTAAGATATTGCCTTAAAACTTGATATATAAATAGATGGTAGCTTGTAGAAGTGCATGGACCAAGAACCATAACTCTGTCTGTCTTACATTTTGAATTATCTCCCCTTCAGTATTTTCATGATACTTGTTTGTCCGGAGCGTATCTTCAAAAGTATTTAAAATATTGACTTCAAACTTGGTATATGAATTGGTGGCAACTTGGAGAAGTGCAGTGACAAAAAACCATAACACCTGTATCACCAGATCACACATGAAGTCAATCAAGGCACTGCTTTCAAATGTGGCATATTCGTTTACCATCATAAGTCCCTTATAGTTCAAAGCCAGGTAACACTATCAAACATTTTAACTGAATAATGGCCCCTGATTGACTTAGCTTTTCATGGACATGGCTTCCATGGGGGCGTTTATTGAACGCAGTCTTGTTTAAAGTGAAATTTATCATGAATTTAATATTTTTAAGACCTTCGATCGCGAATTCAACAATTCGTGAAATAAGTTCTAAACTGAAAATCACGAAATAAAGCTCACACGAATATAAAGTTAATTATAGTAGTTTTAATTTAACTGAAATACTTTGTATGCAGTGGGACATACAGGAACATCTACAAAAGGGTCCATGTTGTTGTTGTTGTTGTTGTTGTTGTTGTTGCTGTTGTTGTTGTTGCTGCTGCTGCTGTTGTTGCTGCTGTTGTTGATGCTGCTGTTGTTGCTGCTGTTGTTGCTGCTGTTGTTGCTGCTGTTGTTGCTGATGTTGTTGTTGCTGCTGCTGCTGCTGCTGTTGCTCTTGTTGTTGTTGTTGTTGTTGTTGTTGTTGTTGTTGTTGTTGTTGTTGTTGTTTCCTCCCTTGCTTGGAGCACACTTCTATGAAGTTTCACATGATACTGTCAATTCAATAAGTAATACTAATGAGGGAACTATCCCTTTCGAAAGAATAGCAGTGACTATCGTCAATTCAGGTATACACTATACATAGTTAAACCTAGGTACACACAGATTACCTGTTTGACCATCTAATGTTTAAAACTCTTCTCAATTAACTTTGAACCGACTGTACAAAAAGAAATTGTGAAACTATGTCACAGTTGAAGAAAAGTACAGCCTGACCCAGTTTTTCTTGGGCAATTAACATACCCTCTAGAGGCAAATAAGTATTCATGACTATATATTAAACAAGGAGCGGGCAATTAGAACAGCTGTACTCTAGAGCATACACAGTTCATTGACCTTTATTTTTACTCTAGACCAAGATCAATAAATTTTAGTGTCAAGACAGGCCTGCTCGCCCTAGTTTTAGATCTTATATACAACATGTTTTAGCTCACTAGGCATGAAGTGTTCAAGTCAACGTGTCAATTTGTTTCAAGCTAATGTGATCGCAGGTAACTGTATCATTGAAAAGTAAAAAGAAAAAAAAGAAAATTTTATGAGGTTTTATAGTTCAATACTATCGCAAACTGTTTAACTTTGGACAATGTTTGTGAGAATTGAGCATTATTTTCTGCATGTCGTGTGTAAGCAGGCTCTATCAGCTTTATTCCTTAAAGATAGCATGCGAGGCAATGTGAATAGCGTACTTAAACCTTCCTGGTCATTCACAAATTGCGAGATCCAAAAGAAATATCGAAATTGATAAGTTCTGGTAAGAAATATAACTCCACTACTTACCCATCATTAGTATTTTAATACCTCGGCCGTGAACACATCACTTGGCCGAGAAAGCATCGGGTCATACCGTGTGACCTATAAACCAAGATGTACTGTGTAGTGTGTAGTATTTCCAACCATACATGTTCTTGAGTTGTATACCTTGTGGAATGTCTTACAAGTCATTACCAGGGAATATTTAGTACTCTGTTACCTTTCTGTCATGTCATTACCAGGGAATATTTAGTACTCTGTTACCTTTCTGTCATGTCATTACCAGGGAATATTTAGTACTCTGTTACCTTTCTATCACATCATTACCAGGGAATATTAGTACTCTTTACCTTTCAATCAAGTCATTACCAGGGAATATTTAGTTCTCTGTTACCTTTATGTCATTACCAGGGAATATTTAGTTCTCTGTTACCTTTATGTCATTACCAGGGAATATTTAGTTCTCTGTTACCTTCATGTCATTACCAGGGAATATTTAGGTCTCTGTTACCTTCATGTCATTACCAGGGAATATTTAGTACTCTGTTACCTTTCTATCACATCATTACCAGGGAATATTTAGTGCTCTGTTGCCTTTCTGTCACATCATTACAAGGGAATATTTAGTACTCTGTTACCTTTCTATTTCATCATTACCAGGGAATATTTAGTACTCTGTTACCTTTCTGTCACATCATTACCAGGGGATATTTAGTACTCTGTTACCTTTCTGTCACATCATTACCATGGGATATTAAGTACTCTGTTACCTTTCTGTCACATCATTACCAGGGAATATTTAGTACTCTGTTACCTTTCTATCACTTCATTACCAGGGAATATTTAGTACTCTGTTACCTTTCTGTCAAGTCATTACCAGGGAATATTTAGTACTCTGTTACCTTTCTGTCACATCATTACCAGGGAATATTTAGTACTCTGTTACCTTTCTATCACATCATTACCAGGGAATATTAAGTACTCTGTTACCTTTCTATCACATCATTACCAGGGAATATTTAGTACTCTGTTACCTTTCTATCAAGTCATTACCAGGGAATATTTAGTTCTCTGTTACCTTCATGTCATTACCAGGGAACATTTAGTTCTCTGTTACCTTCATGTCATTACCAGGGAATATTTAGGTCTCTGATACCTTCATGTCATTACCAGGGGATATTTAGTACTCTGCTACCTTTCTGTCACATCATTACCAGGGAATATTTAGTACTCTGTTACCTTTCTGTCACAGCATTACCAGGGGATATTTAGTACTCTGTTACCTTTCTGTCACATCATTACCAGGGGATATTTAGTACTCTGTGACCTTTCTGTCACGTCATTACCAGGGAATATTTAGTACTCTGTTGCCTTTCTATCAAGTCTTTACCTGGGAATATTTAGTACTCTATCACCTTTCTAACAAGTCATTATCAGGGAAATTTAGTACTCTATTACCTTTGTAAAGCTTACATGAAGACTCTTATAACCAAAACCAGACTATGGAATCAATTCAGTTTACATACCATTGTTTGCAGGAAACAATATCTTCTAGCCAGCAAAAATGATTTTCAATGGTTCCATGGGAATTCTTGTATATCATGGTTTGAAAGTTAGTTTTTATGACAGATATATAGCATTATAGCACCTGATCTCACAGACGTTATGATGCATAGTTCAATATTCTCTCAAAATCGTCAGACTTTCTGAAATATTGTTGTAATGCCTTTACACAAGGGGGGGGGACAGCTTTATTGAATTTCACTTAGCTGTATCATCAAAACAAGGGGTAAATAATGCTTGTACTTTAATGTTTGCTTTTGTTTGTTCTGTGTTGTCCCACCAAATTAAAGTGAGACTCTTTGCATATTTTGTTCAAGTCCAGAAAATTCTGAAGTTATAAAACGTATACAGTAAAACCTAGTTATCTCGAGGACTAATTGGGACAAGCCAAATAATTTAAATTAACCGGGAGCTCGAGATAGCAGTGTAATATAAGTGTACAACATATATTTAGCTTATGTGTCAGGACTTTGATATTTGCTTGGAATAAGCCGGATGCTCGTAATAACGATGCTCGTCTTAACGAAATTTTACTGTACTTACAATTATATATGGCCTTATATGGAGATAACGGTTCATAGTAAATAACAAACGCATCGAATACAGCAGAATATATTATAAAGCCGGGCGAGCTTGCAGACTTTGATGAGTGTCAGTTTAATCTGGTCAAGCTATAATGAGAAATGTTTTATTATGATTATAGAAGGTGGATTATTATAGCTTGACCAGATTTAGTAGGCACTCATTAAACTTCGGAAGTGTGTATTATTTTCCATAAGCGTAGTCGGTACTTAACGGTAATATTTGTTTATTTTTGCACCGACTTTGTCCGAATATGCACGTAATATGTCCGGAGTGCCTACTTAATCTGGTCAAGCTATTGGTCAAAATCTCTGTACTCTAGTCTGTATGATTAAATAAAGTGCAAGCATTGTATCCAAACTGGACCAATATTCAGCCATTGCTGTCCTGGGGCCTTATTCACCAACGTTGTAAGTCTAAAACATATACTTAATCTTATGTCTCTATAATGTCAAAATATATTTAAATCACCAATAATAATTTATCGCTTCTGGCGATTTATTATTATGTGGTCAAAGGGAAACAACTCGGAACTATTTTGGCTAGTTACAGCAATATGTTTTCACTCTCTCCTCGGTAGTCGGTGGGAGCTTTTTGTTGGGAGTTTGGGGGGTCTGGGCGGTGGTGGTTCTCGTTTAGTGTGTAGTATTCCTGGGTCGATTTGGAGGAGCGGAGTTGTAGGAGGCGCCTCTTTAAGATGACATTACTATTACATATTGCACTATTATATTACTTATTATTGAATTGTTTAGTTTTTTTTCCTTTTGCCATTTTTAAAGTGACTGTTGTTGTATATATTATGTAAATGTGTTGAATTTCAGAGGCTCGTAGGGAAGATTGGGCAAATGCCTAACTACGTTGCCTCTATAAATAAAGTCTTTATTATTATTATTATTATTAATCTTTACATCGTTAAATGTTCTATTAGCTCTCATGTTGTTATAAATGTACCGATTATGATATAAATTGGTAAACATGTACAGTGGGTAACCACAAATTGTCCAATAAAATTCCACATGGTTAAACATAATTTCTAAGAAATGCCAGTGATTATGAATAATGACAATTTTAAGTCTAAGTCTGAGTATAAGACTTACAAAGTTGGTGAATAAGGTCCCAGTTGTTATTATCAGACATTTCATTATTGAATCAATCTTCCTGAGTCAGCAGTAATCATATCATTCATTGTCTTATCTTGTCTTAAACTTGGACAGCCATAATGATGGTGTCTCTTAGCTTAACTTTTGTCATAGACATAGACTTAGTAAAGTATGGTCAATTCTCAGTAATATATGTTATCGCATAACCTGTGGTCTGGGAGTGCCGGAAAGCCGTGCCAGAAAAATTGTTTGGCACTTACTGACCGTTACATAAATATTAAAATTAGCTGGATGCCGGTTGGTTCTGGGTGACGTAATGGGAGCATATCCATGCCTTGCATCAACCCGTGGCGTCAGGATTATACAAACCTAGTCATGACATAATGCGCAATGTAGCGCTAAATTTTGAATGAAATGTAGTATGCACTGTCCTTTTGAACAATAATGAGCGTTTTATAAGGTTATGTGATAAATATAATCTGACATTAGTGCTTATGACATACACGTTTTATTAAACTCGGTAATTAGCACTAATGCAAGCGTCTTTATGTCCTGTGTTCTTCAGGGCAGGAACATTTTCGGCAAGGGCAGGTGAGGTTGATAATGGTCATCAGGACACTGTTTTACTAACAATGTGTCAATGTCGCATAAATTAACGCATATATATCTACCTTACGTAAATTCGTAAGTGAGTTTAACTTACGATCCCTAGTACTTGCATACATTTAAACAAAAATATTGAAGATTGAACGTAATTCGGGATACAGTATAACCAATATAATGTGTACCAGAACGGTCTTAAACAACAAGTGACAGTCTAAAACAACAAACGGCAGTCTTAAATAACATGTACGGTCAAAAATCAACAGTGCATGTTAAAAACTCTTCACTTAGGTTCGTATTTGCCATTTAGGGTTGCTCAGCATTGGCGTAGGATTAAGCGAAAACTTACGACCAACAGTGAACTAAAATATCTTTGTAAAATGCATCTATGCAAATATTATCGACATACACAATATTTAAGGCAAACCTAGAGTTAGGCTTGCGTAAATGCTTTGATAAAACAGTACCCCGAGGTCTGAGGTCTTTAGGGTCAAAATACAGCTTGCAAGGATGTAATCCAATAATTATCATGTTAGTGGCCTCAAGGGTTGGCTATGCATTAATTCTTTAGCATAAAACTTTTATATTATCATTATAATTGTTTATGTAATGCAGTGAACTGTGAGACTTAAAAAGGGCAGAAAGGTTAAGCCAAGTTTATGATGTTTGAAGAAAATCTATAATGTTGTTAGTGTACAGACTTAATGTACCGTAAAACCACTAAATTTTCGAGGTTGTAATTTTCGTGATTTTTAATTTTTTATCCGAATTGAAATGAATATTCTCATTTATACATGAGCTTCCATATAAGGAAAATTACAACAAACTTTAATTTAACTATGTTTTAATGCCGATGTCTGGGTACATAATTATCATAATCTTAACAAATAAATAAATTTTAAAAAATGTAAAAAAATGATTTGCTAGCGAAATGTCTGCCGAATCCAATAATCCATGTAGTATTTTATGCTCATATTGTCCGATTATTGGATATTGGATTAAAATGTGATTTTATTATTGAATAACAGAATGACCTTGTACTAAGATTGAGCATATTAAAACTACATTAGTATATCGCTGGCTTAGAATGAAAAGGTCATAACTACAAAATCGATATATTGAGAAAACAAGAGAAAGTTGTCTGTAATTTACTCTTTACCTTTGGAAAACAAGTTTTTAAAACTTCATTTTGGTCAACATGATAATTTCAGATTTTCATGAAAATATGCTCATAAGAAGCGCTTTGTGAAGCAGATTTCAAATTATATATGTATGAGTCTTATAAAGTTGTAAGTAGTAGTTACGACCTCCTCATTCTGAACCAGCGAATTATGATATTTCAACTTTGGTAAAACTTCGCATGACAAGCATCAATATTACGAGCACTCTGTCTATGTCGAGCACACTTTTAAGTCCAGACGAATTTGCACCTTGATGATGAGCATCCGAATTACCAGCGCATGGTTTAAGAAGTGCTTACGACCTTCTCATCCTAAGCCAGCAATATCTTGGTGCTGGTAGTCGTTAAGTTTCTGGTTTTGTCAAATTTTATATCTGTTTTAATTTGACTGTATTGATGTGTGTTAAGTGTGTTTATAATACATCACCTCTGGCATTGAATTAAGTGTGTATATACACAAATAGTATAAATGAGCACTGCTGAAGTGAAATATACACAAGATATCACCTGTTTAATTATGCTGATTTTGTTAACGAGCGTCAGGTAAATATGGTGAGGCTAAACTGACCCTGGATTAAATAATAACAACCCAGAGTAATGTGACTTTGAACCATGTTGACCCGGTGCAAGGTGGCCCTGGATTATGTTGACCCAGAGTAACGTGACCCTGGATTATGTTGACCCAGAGTAACGTGACCCTGGATTATGCCCACCCAGGGTAACGTGACCCTAGATTATGCCTACCCAGGGTAACGTGACCCTAGATTATGCCTACCCAGGGTAATGTGACCCTAGATTATGCCTACCCAGAGTAACGTGACCCTGGATTATGCCGACCCAGAGAAATGTGACCTTGGATTATGCCTACCCAGGGTAACGTGATCCTAGATTATGCCGACCCAGAGTAACATGACCTTGGATAATGTTGACCCAGAGTAACGTGACCTTGGATTATGTTGACCCAGAGTAACGTGACCTTGGATTATGTTGACCCAGAGTAACGTGACCCTGGATTATGTTGACCCAGTGTAACGTGACCCTGGATTATGTTGACCCAGAGTAACGTGACCTTGGATTATGTTGACCCAGTGTAACGTGACCCTGGATTATGTTGACCCAGAGTAACATGATCCTAGATTTTGCCGACCCAGAGTAGCGTGACCCTGGATTATGCCGACCCAGAGTAACGTGACCCTGGATTATGTTGACCAAGAGTAACGTGACCCTGGATTATGTTGACCCAGAGTAACGTGACCTTGGATTATGTTGACCCAGAGTAACGTGACCCTGGATTATGCCGACCCAGAGTAACGTGACCCTGGATTATGTTGACCCAGAGTAAAGTGACCCTGGATTATGCTGACCCAGGGTAAAGCTGACCCTAGATTATGTTGAATGTGGATTTAAAATGTCGACCCTAATAGATTGTGCCTACCTAGCATTATGCCAGCCCTTATAAAATGTGCCAGCCTAGGATAATGTCGACCCTTATAGATTTTTCCTACCCAGGATTATGTGGAGCCTATTAGATTGTGCCCACCTAGGATTACGTTGGCATCATGTAAACCTATCAAGCAGTTTTTCTGGCCTTAATGTTTTTACGTGTTTAATAAGTGCACAAAGAGCATTATATGGAAGGGAAAGCGGGTATTATTATAATTGATTAAGTTATTTAGCTAGAGGACAAACTGACTAACTAGTTTAACATGTTTATGAAATCATTAATTTTCATGTATCGTTTCAGGATACATGTGGAATATTTTACGATGATCTGTGAACGGAACACGCACTAAAATATGGTGAGTAAACTACCCTTATTATTAGAAATCTACTTAGACAGGGCTTTCATTGGACTCTTGAAACTCTTGAATTTGACAAAAGTCTCTATTTTGACTCTTGAAACTGCATTTTGACACTTGAATTTGACAAAGTCTGTATTTTGACACTCGAATTTGACAAAAGTCTCTATTTTGACTCTTGAAAATTCAAACTGAAGAATCAAATTTACTATACACATTGTCATTTAGTATTTTAACGACTCATGAAAATTTAGAGTCAGAAGTCATTTTGACTCTTCACTTTTGGAGGCTAGTGAAAAAGCCCTGATAGAGGATAGTAAAATGATCAGAAATTAAGTTCATCTTGCACCAAAAATAAAAAATAAATTCTGTTTATTACATGATTTATTTTCTCTTACAATTGTATGGTAATTTGCTTACCTATAATGTCAGTCATGATGTTAGCCTTCTTGGCCTTAGTGTGATGAAGTTTTTGTGGTGTTAATTTTTTCACACATTTATTGAGACAAAAGCTCTAATTCACCTGTAATTTCGCACTTATAATAATTGGTTTGTAAATTTACACAATTAGTGTTTATACTTCCTTATATTAAAGATATTTAACATGTAACTATATAGAGGATGTTTGTTGGTTTTGGTGTTAGATTGCATTTTTGAAAAATTATGTTGTAATTAGAGCATCACGATGAGACAATCATGATGTCATAATGACTTAACGCATATTTTGCAGTCCAGCGCTGTTGACACTGCGTTTCTTTTTCTGCACGATACTGAAACTAGCTTCAACACAGTGAAAATAAAAAAATGATAATTTCACTGTTTTTCGCTGAAAATCTCCAGAATCTACTGATGAAAATCTCCATAATCTACTGAAAGCAAATAATAAATCAACTTTGACTAATTAACCTATTTTCAATATTTTCTCTCGGAATAATGTTAATATTATCAACTGCTCCAGACTGCTGATCGTAGGCCTTTTAACCCATCTGGCAATAAATAAGTTTTCTTTAAAGATAATATCAAATTAGTTTTAGATAAATGAAACGACATATACATGAGCATTTGCATGCATATCACCTCCTCGATTAATGGAAGAGCGTCGGCTTTGGGTCAGGGACGTCTCGGGTTCGATCCAAGGCCCCGTTGTACCAAAGACAAGCTAAAAATGGTACCAGAAATATCCTTGCTTAAAATTTTCAGCATATAAGGAAAACTGACTTTTCTCTCATAGCCTCATGGCGATGGATAATATCAGGAATGAGGTATCGAGAGTGATTAATATAAGTTTGGAAAAACTTGTTCCACAACCAAATTAAAATAAATTAAATGCATACATCTGTACCAATAATGTGTTAATAATTGTATGAATAATTTTGTTTTATTAACTTGAGATGTAATCTTCTGAAATAAAACTGTAGTTTGAAATTAAAAGCAGTAATGCCTTAGTCAGACTGAGCACTTTTTTCCATCTGCGATGTACTCCGAATTTAAATGAATCCAAACTTCAGGAGGCATCGGGGACAGGGGTATCACACATTTTTTAATGATTACCCCGAAGATTCACCTAGACCATGAGGGCCATTTTCCTGATGCTTTCCAATGCCCATTTATTAAATAGTGAGTTCATCGCCGAGGCAAAAAAAATATCATTGGGACCAAGACATTACATCCTGAAGTAAAGTTTGTGAAGTTACAAACTTAATTAACATTAATTGTCAACACAACATGTTACATGCATAGTTGGTTAAGTCAATTTACTGTAAAATCATTAAATTTCATGGGGGAATAAATTTCATGGATTTTGTGGGGCGCCTTGAACCACGAAATTAAACCCCATCAAAGAGTAATTTTGACCCTTGTATTTATTACCTGAAACGCAAAATCCACAAATTAACGTCCCATCGAAATGGTATTTTTTTCCAAAACCACATTTTGTCCCATCGAAATTAAATGATTTTACAGTATGTGGTTGAATTATAATAGCGTATTGTTGATTGCAGTAACTGAAAGTTCATTGACTTGTCTGGGGGGAAGGTTATGACATTAATACATTGCCTGCGAAGGCTGTAAATAATACATGCCATCTGAGTTATGAACTGGATATTGTGAAGTTGGCTATGAACCTTATTTTAGAAGATTATGAACAAAATACATACGGTTATGAACTATGCATCAGCAGGTTTGGCTATATGTATTAATGGGTTATGAACAAAATATGTGTAATTGACCATGAATTGTGTATAAATAGGTTATGAACAATTGATCCGTTATGAACAGAAATGTGGAATTGGCAATGAACTGTGTGTTTAAGAGGTCATGAACAAAATAATTGTATAAATGATCAGTCATGAACTGCGTCAGAAGGTTATGAATGGAATTGTATGTATAATTGGTCATGAACTGCTTTAATAAACAGGTTAATTATGATATGAATACATGTAATTGGTTATGAACTGATTCAAGAAGCAGATTAATTATGAACTGAATACTGTGATGATGTACTTGATTATGAACTGTGTATTAAAAGGTTATGAACACCTTCAATATCCTAGTGGCTCAGCGTTTGCTTTGAGTGCGAAAGGTCCCGGGTTCGATCCCAGGCTGCGTGACAAAATATTAAGACAAAATAAAACTGGTACCACAAATTCTCTTGCTTGACGCTCAGCATATAAGGGAAACTGGCTTCTCTTTTCTTAGACCCTTGTAGCAATTGATAACATCGAGAATGAGGTGTCGAGAGTGATTAATATAAGTTGAAAAACTTAAAACCTTAAAACTAACAGAACAAATGTAACTGGATTTTCAGACAGAATACAAGTAGTGTATATTGATGCGTTGATGCGTTTTGGAATATTTTATGGCTTCCTGCTATTATTGAAACATTATTACAGTATCTGTTACCTGCCAGAAATATCAAGTGTAAAATATCTGAATAAGTACAAATGTACTAGTGTAAAATCATTTAATTTCGATGAGACGAAATTTCGGGGTTTTGGGTAAAAACGACCTGATTTCAATGGGACGTACATTCGTGGATTTTGCATTTCAGGTAATAAATACAAGGCTCCAAAATTTGTGTTCGTTGGGATTAAATTTCGTGGATTTTGAATTTCAGGTAATAAATAAAAGGGTCAAAATTATTGTTTGTTTGAATTTGATTTCGTGGTTGAAAGTGATACATGAGATCCACAAAATTTAATCTCCCACAAAAATTTATGATTTTTTCACGAAATTCCGCCACATCGAAATTAAATGATTTTACAGTATTACAAATGTACTGATTCTTTGTTACTTTTTGTTTACCTACCATCATAAGTGCTTATAGGTAAATAACCGTTCTACTCGACCAACCAAGTATTCACTGTATTTAATATTCACTATATTACATCAGGTTCAAGTCATGATGTACTCTTCTATCTGACATCGATAAGTTGTACTGTAGGCGATAATGAATATTTATGCTGGATACCTACTAACAGTCCGTGTCA
Organism: Spisula subtruncata; assembly: GCA_963678985.1. NCBI lineage: Eukaryota > Metazoa > Mollusca > Bivalvia > Venerida > Mactridae > Spisula > Spisula subtruncata. The sequence continues at coordinate 2,180,910 of OY787668.1, forward strand.
GGTCTCTCTCTCTCTACCTCTCTCATGTATTCATGTATTCAACTTTAACAAGTGTCATGAATTTGTTATAGTAATAAGTTTAGATACTGGTATTAAAATGAATAACGTTATGTGAGCTAAGAATTTCTTGCTATACATGAGCTGTCCACTTCTCTCGTGTATTCAACTTAAACAAGTGTCATGAATTGGTTATAGTAATAAGTTGAGATACCGGTATTTGATTAAAATGGATTACGTTTATGTGAGCTGAGAATTTCTTGCTATACATGGACTGTCAACTTCTCCTGTGTATTCAACTTAAATAAGTGTCATGAATTTGTTAAAGTAATAAGTTTAGATACTGGTATTTAAATGGATTACGTTTATGTGAGTTGAGAATTTCTTGCTATATTGCAATTTACATTGTATATACATGGACTGGCACGTATCTTGCATATTTAACTTAAACGAGTGTCATGAATTTGTTATAGTAATAAGTATAGATATCTGAAATGGTTTACTGTATTACGTTTGTGTGAGCTGAGAAGTTCTTGCCTATATTTAATATTACATTTTATATACATGGACTGTCATGCATCTTGTGTATTCAACTTAACAAGTGTCATGTAATTTGTTATAGAAGTACGTTAAGATATTGGTATATGAAATGGATTACTTGAAATGGATTATGTATATGTGAGCGGAGAAGTTCTTGCCTATATTTAATATTAGATTGTATATACATGGACTGTCAACTTCAGTGAAAGATTTATTGATTCTAAGAGGAAACAAAACAGGGAGGGGGGGGGGAGAGTAACGGCAACATCTCAACATCGTCGTATAATATCGGGAGACTATATAATAACATAGCAGATGTATATACCTACCTATTATGTTAGAACTTGTTTAATCGTCATTGTGTATTTGTTTTTACGGAGGAAAATGTTCGTTTAATTGTCATCGTGGATTAGTTCATGGATTTGTTATTACGGAGGAAAAATGTGAATGGATTTGTTTCTTGTTGATCTTAAATGTGTAGTAAATGTTGAAGGATAATGGATTTCTACAGCAATCCGATGCAGTTCTATTCACGTACTCATCTACATGTAAGAGATCTTAAAAATATTATATAGTTTTATTTGCTACATCATGCATGCTTGTAGCGTCATACATGTCATTTATTTTAGATTATGTTGTTTGTGAAGCGCAATAGAATATGATTTCATAATTTTTGCGCTATGTAAATGACATGTATTTGTATGGAGGCAATTTGACTGAGACTGGCATAAGACAAGTGCAATGTATTTGTCGTCTTTTTTTCCCTGCCTATCTGTCCAATTATCACCGGCTTGACTACTTAAGACTGTTAAATGATCAACAGTAATTTTTTTTCTTGAATACTAAAGTTGACTGTATATTCAGTTTATCCATGATCTTAGGTATGAGTTATAAATCAGATCACTCAAGCATATTTCTTGAAATGTGCCTCCAAACTGCATCACATGGAAAAGGCTTTTGGAAATTCAATAATTCATTACTACATGACATAGAATTTTTAAAAAGTATTAATACAAAGATTGATGAAATCATTTTGCAGTATTGTATACCGGTATATAATGTAAATAATATCTCAAATATGGATAGATCAAATATACAGTTTGTTATAAATGATGAACTTTTTCTGGAGACTCTATTGATGGAAATTAGGGGAAAAACGATTTCCCAATCTAGCTACTTAGCGAAACAGAGAAATAAAAATGAAGAAAATCTTCTAAAAGAAATAACTGACATTGAATCATGTTTATCTGGTAATAATGACAGATTAGTTTTCCTAAAAAAACAACTAGAGGAATTAAGACATGCTAAACTTAAAGGATCTTTTATAAGGGCCAGGGCAAATTGGGTTGAACATGGAGAAAAAGCCACGAAATATTTTTGCAATCTAGAAAAGAATTTTATTACTAATAAAACAATATCATTTATAGAAAAAGAAGATGGTACACTCATCTTTGACCAAAATAAAATTTTACAAGAAACTGGTCATTTTTATAAATCTCTGTATAGTAAGGAGGCTTTGGTAGATGATTTTGAAATAGAAAATGAACTGGATGGATGTGATGTACCAAAACTGAATTCAGATCAAGCAAATGGACTTGAAGGTTTATTAACTTATACTGAAGTAGCTGAAACATTAAAACACATGAAAAATGATAAAAGCCCAGGATGTGATGGTTTTACTTCAGAATTTTTCAAGGTTTTTTGGGGAAAAATAGGACACTTTGTTGTAAATGCTATAAATCATGCATTTCTATTGAATTCGTTCTCAAAAAATATTAAGTTGGGTACAATAACCTGCATCCCGAAGGAAAATAAACCAAAACAATTCCTGAAAAATTGGAGACCAATTACTCTATTAAATGTCTTATATAAACTTGCCTCTGGTAGCATAGCAAATAGATTAAAACAAGTACTAAGTGTATTAGTTTCAAATGACCAGACAGGTTTTGTAAAAGGTCGTTATATTGGGGAAAACACAAGGTTATTATATGACATAATGGATTACACAGAACTAAATAAAATTCCTGGTCTGCTTGTACTAATAGATTTTGAAAAAGCTTTTGATTCAATATCTTTTAATTTCATAGAAAAAACTCTCAATTTTTTTAAATTTGGTAATATGTTCAAAAAGTGGATCAAACTGTTCTTGAATAATACAGAAGTCTGTGTACAACTAAATGGATATCTTTCAAACTTCTTCAAAGTTGAAAGGGGTTGCAGACAAGGGGATCCAATATCACCATATCTTTTTATTCTATGTTCGGAAATTTTAGCAATACAACTACGACAGAACAAAAATATCAAAGGAATACATATTGATGATAAGGAATATAAGATTTCTCAGTTCGCAGATGATACTTCTTTATTATTAGATGGAACCGATATATCATTGAACTCTGCCCTAAACACGCTACATAGATACTCATTGATATCCGGCCTCAAAATAAACTTTGACAAAACAAAGTTAATATGGTTAGGCTCCCTTAAATACAGTACTAGGTCAATTAAAACAAGATGGAAACTTTCATGGGGTGATACCCAATTCAAGTTATTAGGCCTAAATTTTGATGTTGACTTAAAGAAGATGTATGATTTAAACTTCAAGGAAAAACTACAAAATATAAAAAATAGCATACTGTATTGGAAAAGACGCAACCTAACACCTATAGGTAGAATAACAGTTGTAAAAGCTATGCTACTGCCTATATTAACTCATCTATTTATAAGCATGCCGACTCCTGACAAAACATTCATAAAAAATCTTACAGATACATTTAATGAATTTGTGTGGAAGGGTAAAAATAAAATAAAATATTCAATACTTATAAAAGATTATCAAGAAGGTGGCTTAAAAATGATTGACATCTCAAGTTATATATGCAGTCTAAAAATCAAATGGTTAAAAAATTATATCCATAACAGCAAAAGTAAATGCTACAATCTCGTTAACTCTATATTTGACATGGATAAACTTCTCAACTGTGGCAAAACATACTGTGACGTCATCATTTCAAAAATAAAAAACAATTTTTGGATAGATGTGTTAAAATCCTATATTTGTTTTCTGGATAAATTGTCTATTAGTGACACAACACAAATACTTAATATGCCACTTTTCTACAACAACAATATACTTATAGATAATAAATATATATATCTACCTTCCTTCTACAAAAAAGGAATACGATTTATTAAAGATGTAGTTAATGATCAAGGAGAATTTGTTAAAATAAAATACCTAGAAGATATAACAGGAGTTCCTACTATACTATGGTCTCAGAAACACTGTCAATAAATACTTAAAAAAGAAAAATTTAACGTTAGAGAAAAACAAACACTTTCTAAATCCAAGCATGAGTTGCTATATTCATCCAATTCTAACAAAAAAGGATGCTAATAAATTTGTATATAAAACACTGATTAAAAATGATGAAATACCCACAAGCAAACCCAAGTGGGAATCTGTAAGTAACAACAATATTGACTGGGACTTTATATATAGCTATGTTTTTAAATATACCAGGGACACATACATACAATGGTTACAAACTAGAATTATACATAGAATTCTAGCTACCAATACCTTACTCTTCAAAATGAAAATTAAACAGAATAATCTATGTACTTTCTGCCAAATGCAAGAAGAAACGATAAGTCATTTATTTTGGGAATGCTGCAGAATAAAACCAATAATACAATTTTTAAATGATGAAATCATACTTTTTAACCCAAATTTTAAGATAAATATGATAGCTATCATATTAGGATGTGGAAAAAAGGAATACATACCTATCGATATTCTTTTTCTTGAATTTAAAAAATATATTTACTTATGCAAAAGAAAAGAAATCTTACCTAGTACTGTAACATTAAAAAATAGCTTAAAATTTGCATGGGAGATATATTTTAAATCAGGCATTACAGAAATAGAAAACAAAAGCTGGGAAATTGTTAAAAAAATTTGTCTCCAAACATAGGTACAGAAAAAAGAAACATTGTCATACTTTACATTACATAAAGGTGGTGAAACTTGTTATTATTTTTGTCACTGTTTGACGGAAAAAGGTCCAAAGCCCCTTCTATTGTCCCCTATATTGCATTGTTATTATTGACTTTCTTCATTCTATCATTGTATTTATTGTTTAATTATGTTGTTGAATATTGTAAGGTTTGTGGGGGATGATTCTCCGACCCCCACAAAACCAACAGACGGGGACAATAAATGGGGTTACCCTTGTGGGCCCGAAACGGAAAAAAAAAAAAAAAAAAAAAAAAAAAATGATCTTAGGTATGAGGATATGTATCACGTTAATGATAACCGGGAGACGTGACACATTGTGAACTGCACAAATATGTGCATGAAGCAAATTCAAATAAAAAATGTATTGTGTGTTTCCAGTTTGATGATAAAACTGCTGACTGGTAGGTAAAAAAATATTGGCTGATAGGTCAGAATTTTTAAGGTCAACTTTAAGAAAACATATCAAAATATTGTCATTGCTCAGTTGACAGCGCCACCTTTTGTTATCATCAGCTAGTGAAGATTACTAGTGGATATAATGTCTGTGTATTAGATTACAAGTGCACACGCTGACCCCATTGTGTAGACAAGATAATGTTACCTTGTGATTGTCTTTTTACAGAGTTATTGCCCCTTTTTAACTCAAGGCGTGATTTATCAATGTCTGTTTGAGGCCAAATTTACTGCTTAAAAACATGTTTGGCTGACATGGAAATGCGAAATTTATACACAATTTGAAGAAAATATTTACATTAAGGACCTTATTAACAGGCCTGTTGGTTAAGCATTTTGGCCTGCTAGGTTAAAACTTATTGAGAACCCTGCATGCCTAATCACTGTGAATTAATTATTATAACTGCTCTGTTTAATTTTATTTATTTTTTTCTTCTGTAGAGCGACACATTCTCAATGTCCCTTAGTTGATATTTACTATAACTTTAACCTCTGTGGAGCAACAGCCTTTAAACAAAAGTCAATATTCTGCAGGCTGTACTGTTTTGCTGTCTTGTAAAGCCAGGGTTTCGGTTGGCTTACTTTAATACAGGGGGGGGGGGTAATTTTCCTGATTTATCCGGAATTCCAGACTTGTCATTCCTGAAAGAGCAATGACTTCCGATCCAAATAAAAGCTCATTGATGAAAATATCTCAAGAAATGATGAAAGTTATGGGACATTTAATCTGCTCTGAAGGATTTTCTTTCATATAAACTGCGTCAAATATGCAAATAATGTCATTGATGGTTTCTTGTTTGGCAAAAATGTTCAGCCACATACAATTTTTCTGATTTTTAATTTGGCCTTGTTGACATCTCTGATAAGAACTTGAGATGTTTTTTTTTTCGTTCAGTGTTCAGTCTGATGTGGAGTCTTGACTCTTGATAATATCAGTGTCGAATTAAGTGGGGCACAATACATAATCATACATCAAACCGACCTAAAATTAGCGTTAGATTTCAAACTGAATAATAATAATAATGGTGTCTAATGAATGTTTATGAGGTGAAAGTCAAGACTGTTGTTTAAATGATGAACCACAATCATTCAGGTGTGACCCTACCAGTGAAATACTGTAAAATCATCAATTTTCATGAGGGACTAAATTTCGTGGATTTCGTGGTTCCCCTTCAACCATGAAATGTAATACCATCGAAATAATAATTTTGACCATTGTATTATTTGCCTGAAAGCAAAATCCACAATTTAACGTCCCATCGAAATGGTATTTTTTACCGAAACAATGAAATTTTGTCCCATTGCAATTAAATAATTTTACAGTAGTTAAGTAAAAGGCATTATTTTTTAACAATTTATTAATAGAGACTAAAGTATGATTAATTTCACCTTGTAAGACGCCAAATTGTCTCTTTGGCGCGAAATAGTACAGGTAAAAGGCATTTGCTTTAACAATTTAGCCGAGACTAAGTCATAGTTAATTTGACCTTATGAGACACCAAATTGTCCTGTTTGTGCAAAATAGTACACGTAAAAGGTATTAGGTTTTCACAATTAAATAGGAGTAAGTTTTAGTTAGATTGACCTTATATGATGCCAAATTGTCCCTTTTGCGCAACATAGTTGTATCTCTGTGTATATTATTATATTATGACGTACAACCTTGTTGCGACAAAGGGACAAAATGTAATTCTGTGGACTAATTAAAGCATTTAGTTTTATTGGTAATTTAAAGACAATGAAATTATTGCTTGTGCATTATTGTAAAATCCAATGAATTTATAATCTAGACAAACAAAGTCTGACCTACAAATAAGACATGATTATATCTGTGTCAAGGTTAAGGTAAAACAAAAAGCCACGATAGCACAGTTGGCTATCCATGGAGCTGCATAATTGTATGTCATGCAATATTTTTGTGCGTGTTTGAATCGGAATACAAATTTAATTTAGTTTAATTAACATGACAAATATATTTATAATGAGAAATAGAGGTTAAAAAAAATTGTCAGTAATAAAAACTAATTTCAATGACGGTGTGTGATGAGTATTAAGACAGTAATAATTGCATCTATAACCTTCCTACATGATCATTCAGGTTAGGCAAAAAAAAAAAATTTGAAGTTTAAAAAAAGACCACCAATACCTTAATTGTGTTGTACATGCAGTAAAATCATTAATATTTGAGAGGCATTTAATTTTTTGTATGATCTCAACCTCAAAATTAAATCCCGACAAATATTAATAATTTCTATAGTATATGACTTAGTGGATGAGATATCCTTGAAATTACATTGCCACGAAATAGTCTTTTTCGCTCAAACCACAAAATTTTGTACCGATGAAATTACATGATTTTACAGTACATAAGTATGCTATGCAAGTTTCACCCGTAGACATGGCAACCATTTCTAATTTTTATCTTTACCTTATATTTATATGGAGTTCAGGTATCTTTAAACATTCAAAGACCTGAACTTTTTGCCTATTTATTATTCTGCTAGATGTGATGGCCATATCGCTGGCTTAGAATGAGAAGGTTGTAACTACTACTTACGACTTTGTAAGACTCATACATATTTGAAATCTGCAGTACCAGGCGCTTATAATGAGCCTATTTTGATGAAAATCGGAACTGGTCATGTTGACTAAAATGAAGCTATAAAAGCTTGTTTTATCAAAAGGATAGAGTAAATTGTAGACAGTTTTTTCTTTTTTATACGCCCGTTGAAAAATGGGACGTATTATGTGAACAACCTTGGCGGGCGGGCGTGCGGTCGGGCGTGAGGGCAGGCGGCGTCCAATATTTGTCTACGCCCGTTGAAAAACGGGACGTATTATGTGAACACCCTTGGCGGGCGGGCGGGCGGGCGGGCGTGCGGTCGGGCGTGAGGGCGGGCGTGCGGGCGGCGGCGTCCAATATTTGTCTGTACTCTAACTCAAACAGTTTTTGACCGATTGTCTTCAAACTTGCTGACAATGCTTATGGGTGTAATATCTAGGCCAAGTTCGATTATAGGCCAAATCGGTGCTGGCCTTCTTGGGTTATGGTCCTTCTTTTACCAAAAAAATGTGAAATTGGCCTTGTCTGTACTCTAGCTCAAACAGTTTTCATCCGATCGTCTTCAAACTTGCTGACAATGCTTATGTGTGTAATATCTAGGCCAAGTTCGATTATAGGCCAAATCGGTGCAGGCCTTCTTGGGTTATGGTCCTTTTACCAAAAAAATGTGAAATTTGCCTTGTCTGTACTCTAGCTCATTCAGTTTTCATCCGATCGTCCTCAAACTTGCTGACGATGCTCATGGGTGTAATATCTAGGCCATGATAAGTTTCAAGATGATTGTTCAAAAATATTTTGACATAATATGGGCTTTTATTTCATAATCAATATTTTTTTCACTAGCACAACCAAGACGGGCGTATTTTGTGACATTTTGGCATCTTGTTCTCAATATATCGATTTTGTTCTTATGACCTTCTCATTCTAAGCCAGCGATATGGTGATAATGACGATTGCTACCGGTAGTAATATTATGTACCACATTTAAATGCCAGTGTCTTCACGAGTACTAGAATAGCATTACAATTTTCAGCGTCCATTTCAATATTGTGTCATTGCGTTGTAAAATGATATGTAGATCACAATTGAATATTGACCTATGACTGCACTATTAGCGGTTAAACATTATATCGACGGTGCAGAACCAAAACCCTGTAACTCAATTTTGGCGCAAAAACTTTTTTTGCAGCATCCGCATCTGCTAGACGTCGCGTTACTTAGATGGCGACAAGACAGATATGGCGGGACATCTAGCAGATGCGGATGCTGCAAAAAAAGTTTTCGCGCCAAAATTGAGTTACGGGGTTTTGGTTTGGCACCGTCGATATATTGAATACCCAGTAGTTTTGAGTGTAAAACGGCATTCATTTGATCATGTGATTCTACACACTGCTAATAAAGGAACTTATAATCCCATTCGAAAGAATAGTGGTAACTACAGTTCACTCAGGTATACCCAGTTAAACCTTGATAAACAGACAGGCTTATGTTTACAACGGTTATCATTTAACTTATGAAGGAACTATCCCATTTAAAAGAATAGTGGTAACTATAGCTTACTCAGGTATACCCAGTTAAACCTTGAAAGACAGGCTTATGTACAACGGTTATCATTTAACTTTGAACGGACTGTAGTTTATTTGATTAAGCAAACATGTGAGATGGACAATTATCGATATTGCTAAGTGTTATCAATGAATGTTAGCCACAATTTCCGTTTGATTGATTCTGAAGTTAATTGATAGCGGTTGTAAACATTAGCTGGTCCGTCAGGTAAATTATGTTTATCTAGGTTTAACTGGGTATGATACAATATTACAATCCTTTCAAAGTCAATTGATAACGGTTGTAACAATAAGGTTTAACTGGGTAAACCTGAGTAAACTATAGTCACCGCTATTCTTATGAATTGGATACTTCCCTCATTAGTATTACTTATATTGAATCGACAGTATCAACAAATGTAAGCCACAAACAATAACTTGTCCCATTGGTGCAACAAGTTGTCGCACCAAAGGGATAAATGAGTGTATCAGACGTGCCATTGAACTCCGCTATGTTAATACTGTAAAATCATTAATTTTCATGGTGGATTAAATTTCGTAGATTTCGTTGTTCACCTTCAAACACTAAATCTAATTCCATCAAACAATGATTTTGACCCTTGGATTTATTACCTGAAATGCAAAAACTACAAATAAACGTCCCATCAAATTGGTGTATTTTACCAAAACCACGAAATTTTCGTATTTCGTCCCTTTGCAAATTAAATGACTTATAGTAATACAGTTTGTTTTGTATCTAGCAAATTAAATGACTTTATAGTAATACAGTTTGTTTTGTATCCTAGACGATATTGTGACATTAATGAGCTTGTTTACTGAATTGTTCATAATTGTCCTATACTTTCACCTTTATGACAAAATCTGTATGCTAGATGATGACAACTGCTGTAGCTGTCCACTTGGCAATAAACTTACACTGACCCAGTGACACTGTCCCAGTGAGTCAAATCAAGTTCAGTTTTAATTAATGTTGCAGTATACACATAGAATTTTGCAATAGAAAAATAGAAAGAAAATTTTTTTTCCGTAGTACTTCAGTATACTCAGAATTTTGCAATGAAAAAATAGAATAGAATCATTTTTCTATAGTTCTTCATGTACAGTGTAGCATACTGTGAAATCATTCATTTTTGTGGGGGATTAAATTTCATGGATTTGATGGTTCACCTTTTCCTACAAAATCATGCAAATCCCATAGAACAATATTATTTTGACCCTCGTATGTATATCCTGAAATACAAAATCCACGAATTAATGTCCAAATGGAATGGTCTTTTATACCAAAACCATGAAATTTCATCCCATCGAATATTAATGATTTTACAGTACCACATTACTTTGACTTCACTTTTAAAAGCTACAAATACAAGACATGTAAATATGCGACAGCTTATATCATGTGATGGAAACCTTACACATACACTTAGTACCATACAGGAAACAGTTCTAGGGCAATCTCTTTGCTAGAATAGAAAATGATTTATGGTCAAATTCAGAACAGAACTACTGCTGGAATCATACATTATAAATGATATCTTCTCAGAACCAGAAAATTGAATTTGTCCGCTGGAATATAAGGCTTGGGTGGTCCTCGATATAAATTCAATCTAGTAATAATATTTTGCAACAAACTTTGCAGTTAATTAAATATTTTATGTTGTATAACATACAAAGCCTTGAGCTATTATAAAATTTACGTGTATTTATTTAAGCTTTTATGTAAATTTTGGAGTAAATTAGGTGTAAAGTAAAATATTGTGGTTTTATATAGATTCGAATGCTGTGGATCTATCACAAGTTGTTGATTCATCGATACTGTAGAATATTATTTCAATTCAATGGGAAGCCATTTTGCGGGGGTTTTTTGTAAAAAAATACCATTTCAGGGGGACATAATTTCAAGGATACAGTATCCGCCAATTCACCGCCAATTCACCATCATTTTTTTTAGACCTTTATAATAATGGAAAGATGGATGTGGGTGACTTGACATTATGTATTAAGTTACTACATGGCATGTTATATAATTCCCACCATAAATGAAAGTTGATCTTATACTCAAATGTTTCTTTTCGTTGTATTTTTTTTTTGTGTGTTCCAGATTTTGCGAGAGATATTGTGAAGTGATAAAATCATAGATTGTATAATTCTGGAGTGTTTTCCTATTATTACAAAGTTAATGTCACTCTGCCTCTGCATCATTGGTAATTAACTTTGTGGCGGGCTTGTAGTGTGCATAAACTTGAGCTACTGTGAAATCATTCAATTTTGATGGCACGAAATTTCGTGGTTTTGGTAAAAAAAGACCATTTCGACGGGACGTTAATTCATGGATTTTGCATTTCAGGTAATGATAAATACAAGGGTAAAAATATTGTTTGATGGATTTGATTTAGTTGTGTGAATGTGAACCACGAAATCCACATAATTTAATCCCCCTACGAAAATTTATGATTTTACAGTAGTTAATACTTGAGGCTCAGATGTCAGCCTTTTCACTTCCTTGTCATGCTGTTTGAGTGGTTGTGTGTATCAATTTTAAATATCAAGGTAATTTCCAGCATTTTTAGCTAGACTTTTTGATGAAAAAAGTTAAGCTATTGTCGTGACTTGATCAGATCGTCTGCATCAGCGTGTGAGTGGGCGTGTGCGTTGGTTAAGTATATTGTATATTGTCAAAGTGACATTTCTCAAAGACTACGGAAGGTTACGCTTTTCCACGTACTGCTGACAGCTTTTCCACATGCTGCTGACAGCTTTTCCACGTACTGCTGACAGCTTTTCCACATGCTGCTGACAGCTTTTCCACGTGCTGTTGACAGCTTTTCCACATGCTGTTGACAGCTTTTCCACATGCTGTTGGCAGCTTTTCCACGTGCTGTTGACAGCTTTTCGTGCTGTTGGCAGCTTTTCCAGATGCTGTTGACAGCTTTTCCACGTGCTGCTGACAGCTTTTCCATGTGCTGCTGACAGCTTTTCCATGTGTTGCTGACAGCTTTTCTGTATGCTGCTGACAGTTTTCCATGTGCTGCTGACAGCTTTTCCACGTGCTGCTGACAGCTTTTCCATGTGCTGCTGACAGCTTTTCCCACATTCTGCCGACAGCTATTCCACGAGATGCTGACACCTTTTCCACATGCTGCTGACAGCTTTTCCACGTGGATATAAATTAGATTAACCCAATTCACAAAATATTCATTATTGTTGCTGCCCTTAAAGGGAAAGACATAATGCTGCCTCGTATATTTATTCAAAACATGACTTAATTGCCTTCAAACATTAGTCTTAATTGTTCCAAAGTACATTATATAAAAGGGCATTGGGTGTTTTAATCTTCAAATAATCTCATGTTTATAACATATATACATAACATATACTTAAAACATACTTCGTGACTGACCTTAGTCAATGACTGTACATAATTTGCACATAAAATACACTTTGTTTGTACTGTAAAAACATTTAATTTTCATGGGGGATTAAATTTCATGTATTTCGTGGATTTCGTGGTTCACGTTCAACCATGAAATCAAATCCCATTGAACAAAATTTTTTACCCTTGTTTTACTAACTGAAATGCAAAATCCATCAATTCACGTCCCATTGAAATGGTCTTTTTACCAAACCATGAAATTTTGTCCCATCGATATTAAATGATTTTACAGTATTCTATTTTAAAAAATATGTTTGTGCTCATTATTAACCAACCACAATGCAATATTCAGCGTATAATATACCTGTGTGCAGTTATTACCGTATGCAAGATCAACATGTAAGATATATCCCTCTGCAAATACCTCCTTCATTCATATTAGCATAATATCTTATTGATTGTATTAATTCTACTACGCTGCACATGTTTTGTTGTTTTAATTTGATACCTTGTTCAAAAATACTCGCAAATACTCGGTCAAAAATAGACGGTTTAATTTACCTGATATATGATATACTGTGACTGCATTGTCATTCAAAGCAGAATTTCTGAGTTTCCGGTTGCGATTTTTAGTTTTTTATGAGAATTATTATGTTACATTGTACAATTTGTACATGTACTGTGTGGTATGAGGGATTATAGTACCTGTAATGGAGGGAATATCGTCCACCGTGGTAAGTTTATGTTACATGTTTGTGTGGTAGTTTGAAAATAAATTTGTGTCTTTTAATCAGGGTGAACATACCACATGTATGACTTTGTGGCTAAGTCTACAAGTAAAAATATGTAATTAAAAAGTTAAAAAACAAACCATAAGTAACTGTGTTCTGTGACTGATTTTCACAAGATTTGTAATAATGTTTGACGCTCAAGCGGGGCATCAACACTACCCCTGCGACTAAATAGTTTAATTAAACAGGTCCTGTTCATTGAGGCTCTCTAACAATATTTAAAGTTGTGGTTGAATACATACATGTAGAAAGTCATGAATATGAAGTATACTTTATGTGTACATTGTATCTTGTTTCTAAATGGGCTGTGACTGTAATCTACTACAGCATGGGCGATGTATCAGCTGTCCCCTGCAGGGCAGAGAAAGGGTGGGGGTTTTGACAACTCAAAAAGTAAAAAATCCTGGCCCATTCCCAGGGGTGGGGGGCCGCGGATGCATCTGACAGGTGCATAAGGTACAAGAGGTCTCGGGGTCTTATCCCTTATTTAGCACTAATGTTGTGTCCTGTATCACAGAGGGAATGATTTAAACCTGGACAAACGTCAAACATTTGTTATAATGCTCTACAGTCTGTTCAAAGTTAATTGAGAACGGTTGTAAACATGACCTCGTCCATCAGGTAAACTTTTGTTATCTAGGTTTAACAGGGTATACCTGAGTTAACAACAGTCCCCGCTATTCTTTCAAATGAGATAGTTCCCTCATTAGTATGCTTAAGGCTTTGCTAGTATTCATTATGAAATTGGATGGTTCCCTCATCAGAATGCTAAAGGCTTTGCTACTATTATTACTTATTGAATTGATTGTAGTTTGGATGACGCAGGTGTTCGGTACATGTGTACTAGATACAGGTTATTGTTTGTAAATCATTGAAGCGTATCAAGCCTCTGTTTGAAATTCCTACTACTTGGAAATGTGAGATTTTTATTTCATGGAAAACATTATACATGCTTCATGTTCTTCTTAATGGGTTTATTGTTAACCAGATCTTTCAACCGAGAAGACTGGTTATTAGATTGGCGATAATCAACTTGCAGATGGGTGGGGCGATTGGGCCGCGGGCGGCCATATTTCGTTGGAATTGGATAGCATGATGAAACTTGCTGTGTAGGTAACTTATGTGAAAAGGCTGCTTTGGGATTGGAAGTGGCGCTGGTAGGGTCAAGGTCACTGTTTTCTAAAAATAGAAAACAAATAGAAAACTGTTCCGCTCTATAACTTTAGTTTGCAATGAAACATCATGATGAAACTTGTTGTGTAGGTAGCTTACGTCAAAACACTGCTTGTGGACCAATTTGTGAATATTTCATGAATTGTTTATAAACAGTAAGGCTTCATTTTGCAGGGGATTGTTTAAATTATGCAAAATTTGTATTTATAGTTTAATGAATTTGTAAATGTAAAATGGGTTTGATAGATTGTTTCTTGCATTCTGAGCCATCAGTTACATCACACCCCTTGTAATACTATGTCAGAGCTTTTTTTCAACAGTATGGGATTAGGGACTTTTTCTTTAAATTTGGGAAAAAATAACAGATAATTTATGCAAAAGTGAAGAAAAAACTTGATGTAAATTGAATTTTAGGAGAAAACTGCATGATTTGAAAGAGTTTTCCTGAGGGAAAGGGGCCTGTAAGCAGCCCTACTATAGAAGTATTTCCACATTAGAGGAACTGTATCCGATTTCTTGGAAAAAGTATTTTTTTATACCACCTGACATCAATGAACTACAATAAAAATTGTGTTGATGTTGCAAGAAAGTCATCAATAAATAGGTTACAGATGTTTATAGTTAGAAGTTTGTATTATTACAGTAAAAAGCTGGTAATGTTTTATGTACTGTAAACTCATTAATTTTTGTGGGGGATTAACTTTCATGGATTTCGTGGTTCAACTCAACCTCAAAATCAAATCCCATTGAAAAATAATTTAGGCCTTCGTATTTATTACCTGAAATGCAAAATCCATGAATTATAGTCCCATTGAAATGGTCCTTTACCAAAACCACGAAATTTCATCACATCAAAATTAAATGATTTTACAGTATTACAGTTAGGAGCTGGTAATATGTTTTATATAATTGAGAGTCAGTCCCCTGCTGACATAATAGGGAGCAGGTACTTTATATAAATTAAACACCACTTGTAGTGTTTAATGCTTGTAATACCAGCTCTGCTTAAATTAGGGGTTTGTACATTAAAAGGGTCATTTAGTAACTTAATTCTAAATTGGTTAATTCTTATGCTATTTTACTCACATTCACTAATGTTCACAATTTGCTTGCTGTCCTAAGATATACTGTAAAATCATTAATATTGGTGGTGGATTTAATTTCGTGGATTTTGTGGATGATCTGGACCATGAAATTAAATCCCCCATGGATATTATTGATTTGATAGTATTTGACTGAGTGAATAGAGTTTCATTGAAATTACGTCCCCACGAAATGGTCTCTTTCACGAAACAACAAAATTTTGCCCACTTGTCCCATTGAAAACAAATGATTTTACAGTATTTAAATCAGATTTGAATTCAAGAAATGTGTATCTGATGTAATTAACCATCAATTACCAGCATTTTCACTTGAACTCAACTGATGATTCTATGATAAAGCTGGACAGCTACTGTAAAATCATTTAATTTCGTTGGAACAAAATTTGTGGTTTACGTAAAAAAATACCTATTTCGATGGGATGTTAATTCGTGAATTTTGGAGTTCAGGTAATAAATATAAAGGGTCAAAATTATTGTTCAATGGGATTTTATTTCGTGGTTAAAGACGAACCACGAAATCCATGAAATTTAATGATTCAACAGTGCAGTATCATGGCCTCTATTTAATTTCTAAGATGCTGTCATGATGCAGAGCTGCAGATATTTCACTGGCCTAGAACCAGAAGGTCGTAACTACCAAATCGATATATTGAGAAAACAAGAGAAAACTGTCTGTAATTAACTCTTTACCTATGGGAAAACACGTTTTTAAAACTTCATTTTGGTCAACATGACAATTTCAGATTTTCATGAAAATAGGCTCATATTTGAAGCGCCTTGTGAAACAGATTTCAAATATGCATGAGTCTTATAAGGTCGTAAGTAGGAGTTACAACCTTCTGGTTCTAAGCCATCGATTTAGCTGCCACAAGTTTACAATTTAGCATCTTACTGCCATCATGTTAAAATCCATCTCATTATGATAAGATCAGTGGTAACGTGTTTAGGAATCATGATTGAACATAATGAACTAGGGAGTAATTTCCTGTACGTTCTGTGACAATATTACGGCAATATCATCCTACGATTGACGTCACCAACATCAGGAATAATGCTCTCCTGTCATTATAACATGGTTAAAAGCTTATATCCAGTGTATTATGTGAATGAGGAACATGTTTGTTTGTGTGAGAGAGAGAAAGGGGGAGGTGGAGGGCAGAAACATGACAAATTATTGAGCGGTTGTCGTCTCCAAAAATGAAGTTGTCAATGTTGCAAACCACTTAACACCAAATTTACATTATGTTTGTACACAATAAGACTTTGACACTTGTCAATCTATACCCTTTAAATCAATTATAATGGTAAATTATAATTACATAGTCCAATGGATTAACTTGAAAACCTTCGCCAAGCAGCCTTTGACAAACAACAAGGCGGAGCGATCTCTTCTCTGGCTTAATGTCTGTTGATGAACAGTGTTGTTATGCTGTCTCTGATGCTAACAAAAAGTTCTGTGATGCCTATATGGGGGTATTCACCTCCTTTTGTATCTCTTGTTATAATTCTTGCTGCCAGGACAACACCTAATTGTTCAGTTGTTTCCAATGTTTATAATTATAAACAGTGAACAAATAGAAAGTTCACTAGGTATAGCAAGCTGCCATGTTTGTCTAGACGCCTCCAGTCTATAACAGCTTCAAACCAACAAATGGTAATTGCCTAATAAAATGTGCTGCACATTGCCTCAGCACAATGATTCTACAGATCATCATAAAGAACAATTTGCTGCGCTGTTGCTGTTCCACTTTGCAATAAACTAATAAATTGCTGGCTTAGAATGAGAAGGTGGTAAGTACAAAATCAATAATAATTATTTTTGAGAAAACAAGAAAAAACTGTCTGAAATTCACTCTTTACTTATGGAAAAGCAAGCCTTTACAGCTTCATTTTGGTCAACATGAAAAGTTCTGATTTTCATGAAAATAGGCTCATCAGAAGCTCCTTATGATGCAGATTACAAAGATGTATTAGTCTTATAAGGTCGTAAGTAGTAGTTACGACCTTCTCATTCTAAGCCTGCGATTTGGTAATTGCCTAATAAAATGTGCTGCACATTGCCTCTGCAGATTGCTTCTATTGATGATCATACTGAACAATTTGCTGGGCTATAAATGTGAAAATACCAGACTTTTATCCGATTCCATATACTCTCTACTATAAAATGAATTAATTTCAATGGGACAAAATTTCGTGGTTTTGGTAAAAAAGACCATTTCAATGGGAAGTTTGTTTCGTGGATTTTGCATTTCTGATAATAGATACAAGATCTAAATTATTGTTTGATAGGGTTTAATTTTGTAGTTGGGGGTGAACCACGAAATCCACCAAATTTAATCCCCCACGAAAATTAAGTATTTTTCAGTACTCTCTACTTTAATGTGCCTGGCATCGTAGAAAAATAATAAAAAACATAGTCTGTAATTATATAATGTGTGGGTTGTTAGTCTTGCTGAAAATAGCACATTGTAAATGTCAGAATAGTGTTGCATTGTGGGAATAATAAAATCATTATTCATTAGTGACTTGATCATACAATAGTTTTAGGAGAGGGCATCTGAGAAACTTTTTTCTATGACAAAGGTCCAGGGTTGTCTTTAGGAATTTACCCCCAGCTGTCTTCTGTCTTCAGTAAATTACTCAGGCACCTTGGCCTGCTCAAATGTACAAAAATCCTCCTACATGAAATCCTAGTTAAAACCCTGAGGATCAAACTGCTATTTTTCTCAGATTGCCCTGGGTCGGTATTTATAAAGCATCTTAAGTGAAAACTTAAATATTTTGACTTAAGTTAAAATATTGAACTGCCCATATTTCACAAGAAATGAAAAATAGCCCATGTTTTCTATATGATTACTGTAGCTCTTAACATAATGCTTCTAAACAATGTAAATAATTTTTAATATTTAGCTGATACACTTGAAAAATTTGAGATTTTAAGAAAATTCTAAGTTTTCACTTTAAGTGAAGCCTTGACAAGCATGAATTTGCATATAAGATACGGAACCACAGTTTGCCAAAATTCGAAGAGGTCTGAACCCCTATAATCCGCTCGTAACCTGCACACTAAAGGACTTAACTTACTGGGGTAATAAACCTACACTATGCTGGCTTAGAATGAGAAGGTTGTAACTTTACTATATTTACAACCTTATTATACTGATGCATATTTAAAATCTGCATTACAAGACGCTTCTTTTGAGCCTATTTTCATGAAGATTGAAACTTGTCATACTGATCCAACTGAAGTTGAAACAGATTGTTTTACCATAAGTATAAAGAGTAATTTTCGGACAAATTTTGCTTGTTTTATCAAAATAATTATTTTGTACTTACAACCTTCTCATTCTAAGCCAGCGAAATATTCCAGGCATTGTTGCACAATAATATTATACAGAGTTATGGTACAATGAAATTGTCTTGCCAATGACTTCCGTGTTTTTCTGCAGTTAAGATTTATTTTGTCTGTTTCCAAGAAATTATGATGGTAGATTGCCCAATCATATCGAGTGTGAATTTGGTAATTACGTGGAAAACATCTTGTGTGTATTGATTCGTTGTCTGATGGTTAAATTGTCCTTGAAGCTCTGTGGTGACGCGGAATGAATGAAAGCATCAATGATAAGCTAAAGCTTGACAAATTTTTTTTTGACACGAACCTGACCTTTTGATTAGCATAATTTAACAGCTGATATATTATCTGTATTTATAACATCGGCTGTATGTTTTCACAGTCGGGGAGTTTCACGAAGACACTCGAGATTTGGTACAAACACAAAATTTTAAAAACCGTGATTGCAAGATTTGATTGCGGAAATTGATATATTCATAGCAAGAACCTTGTTATATTCATGCATAAAGGTCAGGATCGATCACAGGGTCCTGAAATCCATTGTCTGACTTGCCCAGCTAATTGTCCAAGGGCATGTACGGACAATTATTGTGGGGAGCGGTGGCCTAGAGGTAGGACGCGCGCTTTGGGATCGAGAGGTCCCGGGTTTGATCCCCCTCTGGACCACTGGTTAAAATCTCTGAGCAAGACCCACAGCTCCACTCCACCATGGTGTAAAATGGTACCTGTGAGGGCAGTGTCTATTCCTGGGCGCCGCAGATCGATGTTGGCTGCCACACCACAGGAGAGAAATAGTCTCCCCAGGGAGACACGAGTGTAGGTTTCCATATGAAGCCCAATGACCAGGGGAGTTAAAATGTCAAAGGGTGTTTGAGCGGCCTAACAGCTGAAAAGAGCCCTAGAAAATTGGTAACTTAACTTAACTTAATTAAAATTTGACTAGAATTCACTATATAATTTGATGGCTTAGAATGAGAAGGTTGTAACTACTACTTACGACCTTATAAGACTCATACATATTTGAAATCTGCTTTACAAGGCACTTCTTATGAGCCTATTTTCATGAAAATCTGAACTTGTCATGTTGACCAAAATGAAGTTTTAAAGACTCGTTTTCCCATAGGTAAAGAGTAAATTACAAACAGTTTTCTCCTTTTTTTCTCAATATATCGATTTTGTAGTTACGACCTTCTCATTTTAAGCCAGCGAATTGTCATACAGACAAGTACAAAATAGCAGTTGGTAAAAACGGACAAGTGAATTCAAATCAAATTCCAGGACCCCTGGATCAGGTCAAAATCGCCGAGCTATACTTATGCTCATGTTCTGTTATATATTATATTGATTATGAATAAATTATGTAACTGTCTAGATACTTATGTAATCTCCCGTACTTACCGCTAATTAGTTGTTTATTATCATTCGGGCAATTATCCAAAAAATTATTATGTTGCGGATTTTGTCAGCTTAGTGCTCTTTTTACACTGAGTCGGGTATCCCAGAGGATTCCCAGAGGATTCCCTCGTCAGGATGTCGTTAAATACAGTCATCCTACAGTATAATCGTGTTCATTATTAGTTGATTGTCTTGTTACATAACAAACGGAGGACATTACCTTATGACAATTTTGCTCAGAATTAAAAAAATCTGTCCTCTTAAAAAAATTAAAAACAACCACAAGTATTTTATTATTTGACCAATTTTAATGAGACACATTTGATGCCAAAGCCATTGTTAGAACACAAACATGTAGTCACATGGCAATTAGTTTCTGTTCTTGAATAGAAGATTTAAATTACTGTTTTATGTAGAAATATTAAAATTTGTCTTGATTTAGTAACTTTCCTTACAAATAATGTAAAAAAAAACTAGTAAATTTTTGTTTGCTCAAGTTGAAAGGGTGCAAAGTATTAAAATTGCAATTTATCAAAGTGATGGGATGCTGATTTATGATATAGGTACTTATTATGATAATTAAGAGATGTATTACTCCAGGCCAAAAGTGTTTATTACTGTAAAATAAATTAAATTTTGTGGGGGATTAAATTTCGTGGATTTTTTAGTTCACATTTAACCACAAAATCAAATCCCATTGAACAATAATCTTGACCCTCGTATTAATTACCTGAAATGCAAAGTCAACAAATTAACATCCTATTGAAATGGTCTTTTTTACCAAAAAAAAACAAAATTTTGTCCCATTAAAATTAAATGATTTTACAGTAGCTAAGGTTGTTGCCAAATTATTAACAGGTAATGATTGAATAATTACAGACTAAATGCTAGATAGTGCGATTATGAGGAAAGATAATGCTGGGGAACATTTAAACCCCTGAAGTTTTCCACCAAATTCATGACTTTTCTTGTCAATGAAAGAATTTTTCACTACTGGCTTATAGGGTCAATTTTTGAACAGGGTGCTTAACCCTGTTCTGTGTTAGAGTTAAAAATACACTAGACATGACTACGAGCTAAAAATAGCCCCAATTGCGCATTCCGCGGGATGACTTCGGACTTTATCGCCTAATATTTAGCCGAGACAGTGTTTATAATGTTGCATGATAACTTAGCACTTTATTGCAGGAAGCTTGGTAAATATATCGAGACAGCGACTGTATTATGTTACTGTAAGCTAGGTTACCATCCGGTCATTGATAAACGCTCAACGTTTAAATACTGGAGTAGTATAGGCAGTAGAGGTAATAATGTATTAACTAGATGCTGGAACATACATATGGCGTTGGGGTGGCATATGCCCTCACATTCTTTGTGACTGGAAAAATATTTTTCTGACGACATGAACAATCCCTGTTCTTCCAGTGCCATGGGCGCTTTGATTTCCCTTCATGCAGTGAGTCAAATTGTCCCTGTAGTTGTGGTTTCAATTTTATGAGTAAATCATTTTGGGCTACAAGAAAACTTAAACTCAATTCTCTTAGAAGTTACCAGTATTTTAGTTTACAAGGTTACAGGTAAATGACATTTCTACATTAGACAGATATAGTATAAAGACATTAATGTCATCTTTGACTATGAGCTTGATTAAACATCTTTTCCATACTGTACAACCCCAGTTGGCTGCTTACTTAATAAGCCTTCAGGAGGCTGTTGCAAAGCAAGGCGCCATCAAGCACTTGGTAGTGTTACACTAAGAAAGCGCTTGCTTCAAAAAAGGAAAAAAATTATGATACCATATGTATATGCAAAGCACTACCAAGCGGAACCGCAGCAGTCTGTTGCCTAAGAAAGCGCTCGGTAGCGCTCCTGTAGCGAAGTGTAAGGAAACGGTATTCTATTTTATACATGCTTGCTGGTAGCTTGTCTTTGCTTAGACATAGCTAAATAAAGATAACACCATGGTTATGCAACAGGTTCCAGAATCATAAAGATGTTGGAAACGCAAATCCAGAGGACTGATATTGCATAAAGGCTATTAGGATCAGTTCTATATCGTCATACTTTATTATAGGCCCCTACTGGTTTTCAACTGGCAGGGACTATAGGTTTGCCCTCAGTCAGTCCGTCCATATATCAAGAAAATCTGGATCCTGCCATAACTCAAACAGTTTTCAAGCAAGGTTTACCATGGAAATTAAAACATTGACAACCTGGAAACCAGGTAGAGGACTTAGAAGACTGTATTGCTTGTTATTCCTAATTACTATATTTTACATAAACTCTTCATGTATTTTCAGGATGAGAAACGATTGAGTCCAGACTCGGTGGATGGACCGATGTTATGTAGTCAGAAGAAAGATAAGATCTGTCTTGTTTGTGGCGATAAAGCACTAGGATATAACTTCAATGCTGTATCCTGCGAGTCGTGCAAGGCGTTCTTTCGCAGAAATGCACACAAGGTACAGTTATACACTTGGTTTACTCTTACGACATATTTGATATGATATAAGGGTTTGATCTCCTCTAGAATCTCAATCTGAGCTCATTTAGTATTGGTGCTTACCTTTTAGATAATCCCCTTTGTGTCAATGTTTGAGGTAAGACACTTGACTCCTGATCGAGAGGTCCAGGGCTCATTTCAGAAACGCTATGTAGTGTTTGCCACCCACTAGAGATGATCCTGGTTGGTAACCCAGGGGTAATCTCATGTGTATCGGTGCTTTACACCAGGCACGTTAAAGATCCAAGGAATCTATTCGGAACGAGCTAGCGTATCGCACCCGGATTCCTCGTATCTCACCTCTATCTCTAAAATTTGCGATAGTGCCCCAGAGTGGGCCCTGCAAATTACATGGAAGAAGAAGAAGAAGAAGGTTGGGACTACAGATTACTGTTGGATTTTCAAATGGAATTGTTCAATTGTTCATGATTTTCAAATGGAATTGTTCAATTGTTCATGATTTTCAAATGGAATTGTTTAATTGTTCATGATTTTCAAATGGAATTGTTCAATTGTTCATGATTTTCAAATGGAATTGTTCATTTGTTCATGATTTTCAAATGGAATTGTTCATGATTTTCAAATGGAATTGTTCAATTGTTCAATTGTTCATGATTTTCAAATGGAATTGTTCAATTGTTCATGATTTTCAAATGGAATTGTTCAATTGTTCATGATTTTCAAATGGAATTGTTCATTTGTTCATGATTTTCAAATGGAATTGTTCATGATTTTCAAATGGAATTGTTCAATTGTTCATGATTTTCAAATGGAATTGTTCAATTATTCATGATTTTCAAAATGACATTGATCAATTGTTCACCACCATCAGAAGGGATGTCATGCAAGAAAATCTTGCCAATATCTCTCAGGTCAAGTTAACCTTTATAAAGTTTGTAGAGATTGTCTCTTCCTGGTCTATTGTTGGATTTTAAAATAACGTTTATTAATTTTAACAATTATATGTCACAATCGGAATGTGCAAAAAAATTGTGTCAATATCTTTGTTATTAAAACTCGCAGTAAATCAGCAGAAATACTTACAAGTAATAACTAGTTAGTAAAGACATCATGGAATTTTGGTATGAGCTATACTGTTTAGTTTTACTGTCTACGATATGAAGAGAGTAGATTTCAACTGACTATGAAATATGTTATATAACTGTGGGTTAGTACAAAAAAAGAGTAAATAAGTGGAACACAGGATGGATAACTGTTAGTTGTAAGACAATTTGCATGTTTATTAGACAATTAGCATGATATTTAAATACATTGACACATTTTTTATACTGATGGTACAATTTACCAAGTACCGTAGTACATGAATGTATTATTAAACAAGGTAGGACATGAAAACTTGACTTATAGCGCGCGTAGTGCTATGACATTTGATCTCGTGTCGCCATTGTCTATAATCGGTGTCACTCCGATCTTATAAGCAATTCAGAGCACTTGTTTTAAAAAATACGCTGTATTGATAGAATTGATCTGACCTCTGAATCGATCTGACCTCTGCTCTGAGACTTAAAATAATTTACTATATTAAATATCCTGCTAAAAGTGCAGTCACGGCTCAATACTCTGTTTCAATCCTATCAAACATCAGAAGCTGTGACATACATGCCATATTTTCCTGAAGCCTAAAATTGCATGAGACAATTTGGTGATGGAAATGCAGGAGCTTTAAATGAAATGCACGAGATTTTTCTTGCTCTAACTTTGAACTGAAATAAATGAAGTGAATATGCAGTTTTCACCTATTTTACTTGTAGGACATTATCATGCATGCTTCATAAAGCTATTTAAATTAATATATGTTATCATTTTTCATCATGTAAACAAACAATGTCAAGGTTCCTCCTGTATACCAAGAAATACATGAGATTTGATCAATTTACCCAAATCATGCAGGAGTAGAGTTTCAAATGCAGGAGACTCCTGCATGATGCAGGAGATGTGGCATATATGTCAAGTATTTAGTTATTTATTGGCTTTTCAGGGAATTAAAACATTTATACATCATTTATTTATTTATTCACTCTTCAGGGAATTACATCGTTTGCATCAAATTAACAGTATTTCTAGTTCAGCCTTAACCTACCTATATAGCGTTGCTGCAAGCAAGTCAAGATGCTAATTGATGATTAAATTGTATGTTAAATTACCTAATTTAATACACCTACGAGGGGAATTTTAGTAAAATATAACCATTGTGGTTTTTACCATAGGTTTCTGTGCATTTAACATTATACAAGGTTTAATTAAAATTCATAATACTTGTATTTTACTACAAATAATCCAAGCGTATAAATTTACAGTAAACAAAATTTGAGGTGGTTTTTTGTCACATGACGTTATGTTGCCATCACATGACGTTATGTTGCCATCACATGACGTTATGTTGCCATCACATGACGTTATGTTGCCATCACATGACGTTGTATTGTCTGAATAGTCTGATGGGAGTCTAAAATTCTGATAGTCTTAAAATGGACATGTTTCTCTTCCAAGGTGGTCTTTAACTCAGGTTAAATAAACTTTATAATACAATTGTACAAACCGCAGGTAACTGTATCGTTGAAAACGAAAAAAAACAACGAAATTTGAAAATTTATTTTTTTCCTCCTGTAGAAAATATAAATTTTCAAAAAAAATATTTTAATTTTTTTTTTTCAACGATACAGTTATCTGTTGTACAAACATGCGTTTACAAAAATTAATTGTGATGGTTAATACAAGTTGATGAATTAGAAAAAAAATCATGTATTTGTGTTCATGCATTGTGCTTACCTATTTCTCATATTTTGTTGACAAAATTGACGATGCAGCATAATCCAATTATGGTAGAAATTGTCTAGACATTTTGCATGAATAATTTGTTTATCATTACAATAATAATGTGGTTTGTTTGGTCAAACTAAATGACCAGAGGCGTTTAGTTTAATGCTGGCTCTTTTTTAGACCAGGATGCCCATTTTTAAAAAAAACAACAGGAAAATATGTAGAAAAGGTCTTGTCTGCATGCTTGCTGCCAAAGTATGGGACTTTAATTTTCCCCGGATGACCTCCTTCAAAATAATATCGGTTCAGTGTCCAACAGTAGCCCCTGAATTAGAGATGTTATTTATTTTCTTTTTTAAATTTTTTTTTTCAAGTTTGACAGTCGTTACGTGTGTGGCTTTTCTTGGGTTTATCCCTACCTGATTGTGACAGGTCAATGACTTTCAGCCTCATAGGAAGAGACCAACAGTCTGGTTGATACGAATAATCCGGGTGCACTACCCTCCCTTCAGCTCTTTCCAAATACTTCTGGGTTCTTAATAGCCTGCCCGCTGTATGTAGCACAGATACTCGCTAGTTAGACTGTAATCCTTGGGTCACCAATTTATTAGTTCTTCTCTAGTTGGGTCGGAAAAATTGAAAGGCTGGGTTGGAAAAACTGCAATTTTCTGAAATTTCTTAAGTGCCCCGGACTAGATTCGAACCAGGAACCTTCAGGTTGGTAGTCCGGAGTGCTAACCACTCAGTAACCATGCCATGCTAGTGACAGTACTAACTGATACATTATATTATCTGTCTTGTTAGATAATGCTTTAGGTAAACCAATTGACATGTTGCTACATTAAACTTCTTGGAAATCCTCTGAATTTATTGGTGTTTCTTATAGAAATATCCCTTAGGTTACATGTCATATTTCTCAATGTTGTGTATATTTAAATATCTAATAATAATGGCTGTCATATTATATCATATGGTATACCATATAACCTTATATATCTGGAATGATTTTTTGCCAGCAGCCTCGTTAACCCGACTTTATTTTTCTGTCCTGGTATATCTAGAACAATATTTGCCGGCAGCTTGTTTTAACCAACTTTAAAGCTCTACAGTATTTAAATTTTCTACTCGATGGCATCTTGTTCTAAATTAAGACAATGTTACGGATTATCTTTGTGACTTTTTTCTACTGAGGAATAATCTTTGACTTTTTTGTACTGTCTGACATGATAAAGCTTGCATAATAAACATCCCTCTAGCTGAAACAAAATTAGTCAGTGACGTTAATACATGAACATTTATGCTTAGGTTTGTCTGAGGTCTTTGTGATCATTAAGGCTAGAATTACGATCAAGCCTCGTTAAACTGAATTGTTCTGAAGCACGGAATATCGTCAACTTTGACATTAGTGTTATTGTACATACGCTTAGAACGAAATATGGTCAACTTTGACATCAATTCAATGTACATACACTTTGATTTCGTTAAACTGAAACGTTTTGAAGCACGGAATAATAGCATCAACTTTGAAGTTAGTTCAATGTACATACACATTGATTTCTTCTTTTTAAGTTAAATGTTATGTCATGTTTAAGTCATATAATTATGCACATTATGTGTATAAAATTATGGAGTCTGTTGCCTTAAACAAACTGCTACCAAAAAGCATTTTCTAAAATATAACGACATACTACCATGTCATTAAATACTGTAAAATCATTAACTTTCATGGCAGATTAAATTTCGTGGAATTTGTGGTTAATCTTTTACCATGAAATCAAATCCCTTCAAACAATAATTTTGACCCTTGTATTTATTACCTGAAATGCAAAATCCACGAATTAACGTCCCATCGACATGGTGTTTTTTACCTAAACCACAAAATTTTGTCTCATCAAAATTAAATGATTTTATAGTATTTTATTACAATTTAACATTACGGTAGTTGAAACTTTACCAACATTGAAGATTAGCATATATAAGCCATTAATTAGATTGCAAATCTCACTGAATAATAATTAACCTTATATCGCTGGCTTAGAACCAGAAGGTCGTAACTACAAAATTGATATATTGAGAAAACAAGAGAAAACTGTCTGTAATTTACTCTTTACCTATGGGAAAACACGTTTTTAAAACTTCATTTTGGTCAACATGACAATTTCAGTTTTTCATGAAAATTGGCTCATAAGAAGCGCCTTGTGAAGCAGATTTCATGAGTCTTATAAGGTCGTAAGTAGTAGTTACGACCTTCTGGTTCTAAGCCATCGATATGTAACTAAAGAGTACTCTTAATAATAAATATAATGTTATACCACTCTAAAAATAGCCTGGCTTCCTGATAATAGGTTACATTTACCATTTGAGAGTGTCATAAATTCTGAGCTTATAATAACGGTCATGTCACCTCCAGTTATGTTTAATACTACCGTGGACTCTTTGACCTGAGAGTGAAAGCTTTACTGGGAGACCGTTTACTAGGTGAGTGCTTCAGGTAGCACTTTCCTTTCCACGGAAGGTAACCTGTGTCTTTTATAGTTAATTGAACGGGAGGTAAATAAATGAAGGGGTTTACGATACGAAGGGCTTTAAGTTAGACCACTTAACCCTGTATATGTTTACATCTATGATATACCGGTATCAGCGGGCTGCGGGTCATATACAATTGTGTTAAATAATGTATAATCATTTAACTCGATTGGACGAAATTTCATTAAAAGGTGAACCACGAAATCCACGAAATTCAACCTCCCACAAAAATTTCTGAAATTACAGCATAAATAAACTCACAACTTTTTATTCCTCGAGTACCCCTGGGGGCATTAAATTTTCTTGAAAAATATTATGGTTGCTATTGACTTTTTTTTTGTCATAAAAAATTATTGTTGCTTGAATATGTCCTTGGTGATGTTGATGGTTATTTTTTCCCCTCCAGAAAGTGTGTGGGTGAGGGCTTCTGTATTAGCAGAGAAATTGTTAAAAAAATACTATAAAATCATTTAATGTAGATGAGAATTTTTTTTGTGGATTTGGTAAAAAAAGACCATTTCGATGGGACATTAATTCATGGATTTTGCATTTCAAGTTATAGATACCAGTGTCAAAATTTATGTTTAATGGGATTAAATTTCGTGGTAGAAGATGAACTACGAAATCTATGAAATTTAATCCCCCACGAAAATTAATGATTTTACTGTGTGGAAACATGAACCACAGGCACTATTTGCTTCCCCTAGCTTCGTGTTGATATACTCCTATACTCTGCAGTTAATAATTGTCTCTATATAAGAAATATATGACAGCAAAAGAAGCGTTTTTTTTGCCAGAAATCAATTATGCTGTCTGGAGTCTCTTAATGTAATAGCTTTATAATGATTAAACGTTTCTCATATTAAACCAGTTATTAATTTTGGCATTTTATGTTGAGTTATGCTGATGATGATATATTGTGTCACAATGTTTGATAATCATTAATGTAAAATCATTAATTTTCGTGGGTTATTAAATTTTACGGAATTTGTGGTTCACCTTCTACCACGAAATTAAATCCCCACCTAACAATAATTTTGACTCATGTGTTTATCACCCGAAATGCAAAATCCATGAATTAACGTCCCATTGTAATGGTCTTTTTAACCCAAACCACAAAATTTCATCCCGTCGAAATTAAATAATTTTACAGTAAGATTAATGTGGAGTTTGCACCAATGTATGCTATACATATCTCCCTCTTGAAGACTTTCTTACACTGCTGCAGTTTGAAAAATCGTTTTGTCCTTGACATCGTAATCATACCTGCCAAGATAGATAAATCCAAAATAGGAATGATAAAGCAAAACAAATTGTCACAAAATGCACTTAAATGTGATTTTAACGGGATTTAGTTGCATAAACAAGGAATGTATTAATTCTAGTAGTTATTATTATGGGACTGGAGATCGTATTAAAATTAATCAAATGTACCTTTGTTCAAAGTTAAGCCTGTCTCACAAAGAACACACGGCTTATATGGTTAGCCATCCATCCATACAACCGAACCAACTGTGGCCTTATCCCAGTTACACTCGGGCCATTCAAGTGTATCCGTGAGAACCATGTATGATTTTTAAACTTAAAAAACTGGCATGAGTGCCATGTCCGTGTAACGATCGTAATAGCGATCGTACAAGACCATGAAAGACCGTGTGTGATCATATATATACAACCGCATATGAAGTCCACTCCACGAGTGAGTTCAACCGTGTCAATATTCTAAATAAGTCGTATGGAACAAAAGTCAGTGGGACTGTATGTAAACCCTGTAAATGTCGAGTTAATCGAGTAAAAGCCGTGTTTAATCGTACTAGGTCGTAACAGACCGTACTAGACCGTACTTCAAACCGAACAACATTCGTATGAAAACAGTTTTGCAAATTGTGTTCAAACCGTGACAAACCTTGCTTGACTGAGTATATCCATGCTTTGTTTTTACATACTCGTGCTACATTTGAGTCTAAATGGTACCAGTCAACCCGTGTATAACCGAGTATACCGTATTGGAACCATGTGTCCAACTGTGTTCTGTGTGAGACAGGCTTTAGGTGAACTTGGAAAACCTGAAATAACAACGAAAAAAGGAGTAACTCCACTTTAATAGGAGTACATGGTGTCTTATGTTGTTGTCGTCTAAACAACTTACAATAAAAGTCTTTTTAGGCCCCTACCGGTTGAACCGTTGGGGACTTTAGGTTTGCCCTCCATCGGTCAGTCAGTCTGTTGGTCTGTCTGTCAAGAAAATCTGGATCCTACCATAACTCGAACAGTTTTCAAGCTATATTTATGAAACTTGGTTTGTGGATAGGGACTAATGTGGTTACCATGGCAACAGAAACATTGACAACCTGGAAACCGAGAAGGGGACTTCTGTATTGCTTGCCATTCCTAATTACTTGTTATCCATGACATTTAATATGGCATCAAAACAACTGCTTTATCTTTGACACCATCATTCAGTGTGTAGAATCACGTGATCAAATGAATGCTGTTTTACACTCAAAACTATTGCAACTATTCCGTATATGTAAGAATACCTGGCTAGTACCGAGTTCGTTCTATCTTTAGCTGTTTTTAATTGATGCTCAACCAAATTATTGCACTCGGTTGGAAACTGCATTTGGTTGAGCATCAATTAAAAACAGCTAAAGATATTGAGCGAACTCGGTACTTGCCCGGTATTCTTACATATGCGGAATGTACTTTAGGCTATATAATATAACCATATTAAATGCACGATCGTTATAATCAAGATAAAAACTTGCCGTTAGCAGACGAAATCGCAATAGTTTTTAGTGTAAAACTGCATTCATTTGATCACATGATTCTACAAACTGATCATTTTAATAGAATTAGAATCTGACCAATGAGCCGTGTACTTTGGGTAAACAGTATAGCTTGGCTATTTTGACCTGAGCCTGACCTTTATGCAAGAATATATTACAAGGTTCTTGCTTTGAATATATCAATTTACGCAAGCAAATCATGCGATATCTGTATTTCGAGTTTGTGTATGTATTACATCTGGAGCGTCTTTGTGATACTCTCCGATTATGAAAACATTCAATCGATGTTATAAACCTAGGCTATATATTGACTGTTAAATTATGCTAATCAAAAGGTCGGAGTCGTGTCAAATTGGCCGAGCTATACATAAAGTCTATACTAAGCTAAGAGTGCAGTCACGGCTCAATACTTGTTTTCCATCTACATGTATATGGCATTTCAGTTCTGTTGTTGACGTCAAAACAACCAATTTATCCTTGACAATTATGTATGGCATGAGTTCTGTTTCTGGCATTTGAACAGCCATCTACCATATTCATACTAAATTGTTATTTTCCATCTGTCTGGTTAATAATCTGTATTTTATTGGTTTAGCCTTGTCGAATAAGGTTATATGTGAGAGAGTCTGAAACAATAATAGAATTGTGGGAAATCTGGCCAATTAAACGGTATTATTTTTTCTCTAGTTATATTTAGCAATGTTCGGCTATTAGATGGCTATTACACGTGTGGCAAATGGAAGAAAAGCATGGAGAGTTGTTTGATCTCAACTTCTTTAAACCAATTTACTTTCGCGAATTATACTAACTTTCGCATTTTACTAATCGTTGACATATTGGCGAATACAAACCTTTTTAAAAAAGTTTGTAAATCTCAAGCAATGTCCATATTATTATTTTAGCATGTTCAGGGAACCTTATTTCGTGAATTTCTACCAATCGTAAAATCTGCGAAATTAAATCATGCAAAATAATTTCGTGGTTTACAGTATAACATTATGCATAAAACGATAGTTTGTTTCTGCTAACATGAAAAAGTTGGTCACAAGTTTGTCAAATTTTTGTGAGGAAAAGAATAAAAACAGCATAAGTATAGATGTTTTTCAAATACCATTATAACCTGACATTTAGGATCTAATAAAATATTTATTGTATGCCATAAACCTAAGTGAGCTGGTTTAGATTATTACTTACATGCCTGTAAGATGACTACAGGTTGCTGCAGGGAGGAATCATGTGCTCGGTGACTTTATGTGTTCATCATAACCATACCTGCTAAGCTAGTTAAATTCAATCGAAACATGTCACAAGACGCTTTTAAATGTGATTTTAAAGGGATTTAAATGCATAAACAAGGAATGTATTATTTCAAGTTGTTATAAATATGGGACAGATTATCATAAAATGAGTCAAATCTACCTTTGTTCAAAGCTAGGTGAACTTGGAAAACTAGAAATAAACGACAAAAATAGGAGTTACTCCACTTAATATAGGAGTACATGGCAGGTATGATCATATCACATGGTACTCGGGAAGTACCGATGAAATTCAGCTATAGTTCCCTTAAAGAAACGACACTGCCAATGAATTGTCTGTCATATGCCTTCTTACATAACTACACAATACCACTCTCATACATATTGCTGTAAATCGACGTTGCCAAACCAAAACCCGTAACTCAATTTTGGCGCGAAACTTTTTTTGCAGCATCTGCTAGATTTTCCGCGCATTTCTGTCTAGTTGCCATCTAAATAGCCAATCGCGTTACTTCAATACAGTCAGGTGACTCAATACCGTATTTTTATTGGATTAAAAAAGGTTAGTCGAAAATCCCGTATATGACAGTACAAACTCCGATTTAGTACAAGTCAACATATTCTAGTACATGTCAGAGTTGATTATGGTTCCAAATAGGATCAGGTAGGATGTCATTTCGTTACAAGACGTCGGTATTATTTCAACGGAGTAAATACGTTTTTTCGTCTCCAGAAAAGTTTTTGCAGGTACGGGGTTTTGGTTTGTCACCGTCAATATCTAGTTAATGTGCATGTTTATGTACTTTTATCAATAGAGTTTGTACATAAGAAATCTCCCTGTTTATAGCTTGACCAGATTTAGTAGGCACTCATTAAACTTCGGAAGCGTGTATTATTTTCCGTAAGCGTAGTCGGTATTTATCGAAAATATTTGTTTATTTTTGCACCGACTTTGTCCGAAATATGCACGGAATATGTCCAGAGTGCCTACTAAATCTGGTCAAGTTATAGCTACCTAGGATCAATTGTTATTTATAAAAGTCTCGGTATACTATTCTACGCTTAATTGCATTTAATTGGCTGAGTGCCTTTAAAAATGTCAGAATTAGTGCAGCCGTACTGTATTAAATTTACTGGTACAATGATTGTCCCCAGTGCTCTTGTCCTTATTTCAGGCCTTCGATTGTCATGAATACCCACCATATCAGGTTTCTGTCGTACTTTCAATATCACCCACTGGGGAATCGATTAATGTATGTGTTAGTACATATGAACTTCAAAATGAGTTCCAAGAAGCACAACAACATCAAACCAATTACTTCTGTTATTGATTACCACTTATGTTGAAACAGCTTGAGGTTTGTCTACATACTGTTTAGTTTAAAGTCACATTGTTGCTCCCGCAATTACTTTCCGATCACCCATTACATACAATGAATTTTGGAACCATTAGGCTGTTTCTTAACACATGACCAATACTCGATGATAGAATGTTAACTATATCTCACGAAATAGTAGACCAAATATCGAATTTAGCAAATTGTATGGTGAACAAAATACTCATTTTGCAAGAGTTGCTCCCCTTAGACTTTAAATCATGCATTTATTGTTATAAATTGTCATTTTGTCAACAAACCACCTGGATGTTTTATTACATTTTCTCCCATCTTATGGTTATTTTCACAATTCGGAATCAACTAAATTGCTCAAATTGCATCATTCTGCAGAGAGGGTATCAAGTTATAGCTTATTAAAATAGCTGTTTAAGACTTAAAGGGTCTTTAAAGTGGTCAAGCATCCACATGTTAGATATAAATATGTTGGTCGTCCATCATCTATCAACAACTGGCTTGTGTGACAATTTTGTTCAAATCATTATGAAACTTGGTCACAATGATTGGGTCATCTTGGGTCAAAAACTAGGTCACTTGGTCAAACCATAGAAAAACATTGTGTTGTCACTAAATGTCTCAATTTTGACCTTATCTTTATGAAACTTGGTCCTAATGAACATCTCAACAAAATCTAGGTCAACGTCAATAGTGGGACATCTATGTTCAAACACTAGGTTACTAGGTCAATCATATATAAACCTTGCCCAGTCACAGTTTTGACCTTATCTTTATGAAACATTGTCTTTATGATCATCTCAACAAAATCTAGGTCAAGTTCAATATTGGGTCATCTTGGGTAAAAAACACAGGTGTTTATTATGACAAGTGAGCGACCTTAAGGGATCTTTGGCTCCGGTTTTTTAAATGGCTAAAATAAGGAAATACCAAAATTGGTGTTAATTGCTGTTCAAACTGAGCAGCCACCTCAACATGTACATGCAGTGAGTGTTGATTCCTGGATACTGTTTTATCAAAGCATTTACGGAAATCGTAAACTTACGGTCAAATATTAATTCTTTATAACACTTTTACCACTATAAAATTTTGTAAATGGACTTGCAGCACTTATATAGATTCAGTTAATGAGCTCCTACTAATGATATATGTCTCGATTTGCAGTTGTTAAAGAAATATGAAGAATTTAAATTTGAACGTAAGTTTACGATTTTCGTTTACGATTTTCGTTTACGATTTTCGTAAGTCCTTTGATAAAACAGTACCCTGGAGATTGATAATGATCAGTAAAACAATCCTGTTAAATACCGTATGCATGTTTAATTGCTATAACAGGTGCTACTGTAAAATC
The DNA here is from genome assembly GCA_963678985.1 of Spisula subtruncata. Lineage (NCBI taxonomy): Eukaryota > Metazoa > Mollusca > Bivalvia > Venerida > Mactridae > Spisula > Spisula subtruncata. The sequence continues at coordinate 2,215,791 of OY787668.1, forward strand.
ATTTAATTTCAATGGGACAAAAGATTGTGGGTTTGGTAAATAAGACCATTTTCGATGGGACCTTAAATCGTGGATTTTGCATTTCAGGTAATGAATACAAAGGCCAAAATGATTATTTTTGGGATTTTATTTCGTGGTTAAAGGCTATCCACGAAATCCATGAAATTCAACCCACCACGAAAATTTTATTATTTTACAGTATAATTATACTATTGCTATGGGCAGTGATAACCAGTTGCAGCATTCCATTATTGTAGATGTATTAACTAAAGCTTTCAAGTTATTGAAACTCAAAGGCACATTGCTTTCAAACTTAGTGTACTTGCATGATTGTATCATGCAAACATTAAGTTGTAAAAGCCATGTTACACAATCCAATATTTAAACAGATTTATGGCCCCCTTATTGAAGTTAACTAGTTATCTAAATGGACAAGGCTTCTATAACTCTAACGCGGTTTTGGGACCTGTGCCACTTAAAGTAAACAGGCAGATCAGGTACAACAACATATAAGGATATTGGAAAAGGGATTATCTTTTTCAATGTGTATAGCTTGGCTATTGTGACCTGAACCTGACCTATATATGCAAGAATATATTACAAGATTTTTGCTTTGATTATATCAATTTCCGCAAGCAAATCGTGCAATATCGATATTTCAGGTTTGTTTGTGTTTGTATAACATCTTGAGCGTCTTCGTGATACTCCCCGATTATGAAAACATACACTCGGTGTTGTAAACGTAGACAATATATCGACTGTTAAATTATGCTAATCAATAGGTCAGGCTCATCTCAATGTGGCCAAGCTTTACCGTTATTTTAATTTACTTGGTGAATAGAAGTGAGCAGGTAAAATACACTTCCGCTCTCCCTAAATCGATGTAATGGTCAGTGATTTCTGTTTATATTGACATTGCAAAATATCGAGTTAGACTTATACCAGGGCATAAGTATTTACTGAATGCAGTCTTATTTGGGATGGTTGTGATAGCCCAGTTGTCTAATGAGAAATGTTAGAGAGTTACTTTGAACACTCCGCCAGGCCAAGATGCCACACAGTACCGATTTGACTTTCACAATAGGGTACATGCATGCAAACTTTTGCCTCTATATATCCTTTTCATGCCCCCGTATCGATAGATCGGGAGGCATATAGTGATTCACCTCTATGTTCGTACGTCCGTTCATCCGTCCAGCCTGGTTAACCCAAGTTGACCGTTTCTTCTAGCATTAATATGGCTTGCTAGAAATTAAAGCTTTCAAACTTTCATGGATGTTGTATATGACCACTCTCCACACACCTGTATCACCTGACTCCATTTTGACCTTCACCTTGACCTAATTTAGGACTTAGACTTATTGAAATGGCTTTCACGGGAGCATAAGCGTTTATTGAACGCAGTCATGTTCTAACTGTAAATTATTCTCAGGTTAGTTCCATATATAGTCAGCCATCTATTTGTTAACTGTCACTTTATGAAATATCAATAAGATTGAAAACAACCATGTTTTGTTATTGCCATACATGATATTGTGTGGCAATTGTAGCCTGCCTGGCACTCCTGCGTATTCAGCACATGTTTGTCATTTAATTTCCAATGTCTGAGAATAAGAGTACAGTTCATTGATTGTCGCTTTAGATTTGTTTTTGCAATAAGACACAACATTTTTCCTGGTAACAATTTTGTCGCCAAGGAAGCCTATATTGGTAACACATCGCTACAGATTAATTAGTGTAAGCCTACTATACGAGCAGAGAGACGCCAGTTTCCTTTTAATGCTAAGTGCTGAGTGCCAGGCAGGGGATGTACTGTTTTTATGTCGTCTACGGATTTTCATGACTTGAGGAATTAAATCCACTATGACAAATTTTTGCGTCCCACTCACTCCAGCAGGAACACCATTAGGCCATACAAAATTGTTTCTTTGTTTAGCTTCAGAGGACGGATAGGTTTGGGCATCTTTAGAAAGAAAAAGAAACAAAATTTGTATCCTCTTGTATGTACAAAATCAACTGAGATATTGCTTTCAAACTTACCATACTTATTCACCATCATGTCCCCAACACCTACACAGCAGTAGGTTTCACACTAACAAGTTTTCAGCTGTTTCAACAAGTTATTACAATAGATATACTCCGGAATTCAATGCAATCTGGTTTTTCCAAACTAATCCCGTGGTACCAGCAATTTTTACCGTTATCCATGTTTTCGTTCAATAAATATTCATGTAAGAACCATTGAAATGCGCGATGCTTATTTAAATCACAATAGCTTTAGCAAAGGATTAAGGTCAACATTATTTGTACCGCATGCAAATTTGCGGAAAACTCACAACATTGTACATTCTGGACTGTATTTATTGAAAGCTATATTTGTTTGCCGTATAATGATGAGCAGAGAAGTTGTTATGACTTGTTTTCTTCGGGAGTATTGTTTGTCCCTGGATATTGTCAAACCAGGTTAAACTGAGACTCCTTGCATTATTCGTTCAAATCCGGAAAATTCCAATGTTATTAAAACATATACTTATAACTTGACCAGATTTAGTAGGCATGCCGGACATATTCCGTGCATATTTCGAACAAAGTCGGTGCAAAAATAACAAATATTTCCGATAAGTACCGACTATGCTTACGGAAAATAATACACGCTTCCGAAGTTTAATGAGTGCCTACTAAATCTGGTCGAGCTTTAAACAGGGGGATTTCTTATGTACAAACATGGTCAAGCTGTACAATTATAGCTGGCCTTATACGGAGATAACGGTATACAGTAAATAAACATACAAACCGAGTACAGTCGAGTATAGGCCAGCGTGCTTACGGAATTTGATGAGTCTCAGTTTAATCTGGTCAAGCTATAGCTAGATAGGTTAACAAACTTAGAGTAGACGCTAAACAAACATACAAATTGGTATGGCCTTACCGGTATACACTAATTGATCAATACATATCTACTTCCTGGTGATATTATCGATACTTAAAGCTTGAGTAAGGCAACGATTGGCTGTTACCTAACTTGTTGATTCTCTGTTTTTATTATCTGACAGTAGCTTTAATGATCTTTCTGACTTAATACTGCATGATCAGCTGATGTTACAGCTAAATGTTCTAAGACATGCTAAGATCTTATAACATGTTTCAGCTGTTAAGCCACTCAAGCACCCTTTGACATTTTAACTTTATTTTAAAGGCTAAGGGAACATACAATTTGGTATGGCCTTATACACTTATTGATCAATACATATCTACTTCCTGGGGATATTATCGATACTAAAAGCTTGTTTAAGGAAATGATTGGCTGTTTCCTTATTTGTTGACTCTCTCGTTTTTATTATCTGACAGTAGCTTATATTTCTGACTTAATACTGATCAGCTGATGTTATAACTAAATGTTCTAAGACATGCTAAGATCTTCTAACATGTTTCAGCTGTTAAGCCACTCAAGCACCCTTTGACATTTTAACTTTATTTTAAACGCTAAACGAACATACAATTTGGTATGGCCTTATACGCTTATTGATCAATACATATCTACTTCCTGGTGATAATATCGATACTAAAAGCTTGTGTAAGGCAACGATTGGCTGTTTCCTTATTTGTTGACTCTCTCGTTTTTATTATCTGACAGTAGCTTATATTTCTGACTTAATACTGATCAGCTGATGTTATAACTAAATGTTCTAAGACATGCTAAGATCTTCTAACATGTTTCAGCTGTTAAGCCACTCAAGCACCCTTTGACATTTTAACTTTATTTTAAAGGCTAAGGGAACATACAATTTGGTATGGCCTTATACACTTATTGATCAATACATATCTACTTCCTGGGGATATTATCGATACTAAAACATGGGCGTAGGAGCGTCTTCAACATTGGGGGGGCCAAACATTTGGCAACTTGGGGTAAAAAAATTTTTTTGCTCGCTACGCTCGCAAAGTAACGTCCTTATGTCAATTAGTCAACACGCAATATTTGCACAAAACTATTCTACAAACAAACTGTACTCTTAAACGTTCAAAACACTCCTATATCTATATACTAACTGTGAGTTTATGGTTCTGCGGTCATTTGGTTAAGTAATTCGTCTTAACTGGAAGTTAATCCGTTTAAGTATACACGGGTCCGGGGGCATAACCCTCATGAAATTTTTCTAAACTATAGATAAATCTAGTGCATTCTAGGCGTTCTGATATACCTTATTTTGCATTCAAAAAGGACCTTAATGCAGGGAATTTAAGTTCTTACAAAAACACAATTAAGTGTTTGCATCAAATTTAAAAGGTGAAAACGTTTGTTTCAAACGCTTTATATATAATTGACAACGTCTCAAAGTCATATAGGAGGGTTGGGGGACATTAAGAGTACAATTAATGGCACAAGTGTATTTTTGCAAACAATGGGTGATGAGGTATTTGAATATAAGGAAGTTATTTTGCGAGCGAAGCGAGCAAAAAAAATTTTGATACGTTTTTACCAAGAACTGAAGGCAAATTGCCTATAACGAGATATATTAGGTCGTAAATTATAATTTTTCGTCTGAATTATTGGGGGGGCCAAAAGATATGTTGGCCCCCCCCGGTCCAGACATTGGGGGGGCCTGGCCCCCCCTGGCCCCCCCTGCTCCTACGCCCATGTAAAAGCTTGTTTAAGGAAATGATTGGCTGTTTCCTTATTTGTTGACTCTCTCGTTTTTATTATCTGACAGTAGCTTATATTTCTGACTTAATACTGATCAGCTGATGTTATAACTAAATGTTCTAAGACATGCTAAGATCTTCTAACATGTTTCAGCTGTTAAGCCACTCAAGCACCCTTTGACATTTTAACTTTATTTTAAACGCTAAACGAACATACAATTTGGTATGGCCTTATACGCTTATTGATCAATACATATCTACTTCCTGGTGATATTATCGATTCTCTCGTTTTTTTTATCATCTGACAGTAGCTTATCTTTCTTTCTCAATACTGATCAGCTGATGTTTAAGAAATAATGTTCTAAGACATGCTAAGATGTTTAAAGATATTCAAAGATGTTATAACACATTAAGGAACATTTGTCTGTATTTGATCAATTTTTTTCACCAATTAAATAAAACAATGTACCGTCAAACAAGGATGTGCAAATGTCAGTTTGTTGGTTAAAATATCCTGTAGTTCAGAGTTGAAGAATCCTACAATGCCCACCAAAAATAACTATACACTTTTTACAGATGCATAATTATAATTTGATAAATTATTCAGTGTCTGTTTATCAGAAAGTCACAATAATAGTTAGTTCTGAAACTACAGTTACTAAATGAATGAAAATATTGTACAAATAAAGCTCAATATGGTCTGAATTAAAAAAATCATGGGGTCAAAGGGGTTGAATTTGCCCTCGTTTTACAACCAAGTTACCTTTCAAGTGAGACAAAGAAACTTAATGTTCTATCCTTAGGGTACCAATCAATGTATGATCTTTACACATAACAAACAAAAATAATCATTGACTTCAAAAATAGTGTTGCTTTGCAGTTATGCAAAAAGTATTAATACAGTCAAGTAAATGGGGAAATAACGTCTGTATCTTATTTTTGGTGAGCACTGTATAATGTTTTGTAATAGATTCGACAACTATATAACCTTGAAAATGTCACTTTAACCCAGACGCTGGTTGTTCAATATCCTTGTTGCATTATTATAAAAGTTCTCCATAAATATCCCATCATAGAAAGTGAATTATTTACAGAGACTGCTTATGGTGCTTCTTCTAATGTTTAGTGATCAAATTCACGATCATATTCACTACGGTCATAAAATTCTAGTAATTGTTTATTGATAAAATATTAAATATGAAAGTGAATTGAATGTATGAAGTTGCAGCATTGCATGCTATCTCTAAACCATGCAGTGCCAAGTGTTAATTACGGCATTTTTCCTGACCCAGTAATTTTTATGAGGAAACTATCCCATTTGAAAGAAAAGCAGGGTCTACAGTAAACTCAAGTACTCCAATTTAAACCAAGATAAACATAGTTTACCAAGATAAACATAGTTTACCTGCAGGACCAGTTTATGTTTATAACCATTCTCATTGAACTTTGAATTTGACTTTAATTTGCAATTCTCACATTTATTATTATTATTATTTCTTATGTATGGTATAGGAAGCGGTGTGTCTATTTCTGACACCTTGTGACAGAATGTGTCTATTTCTGACACCTTGTGACAGGTGTGTCTATTTCTGGCACCTTGTGTATGTGACAGGTGTGTCTATTTCTGATGCTTTGTGTATGTGACAGGTGTGTCTATTTCTGACATCTTGTGCATGTGACAGTTGTGTCTATTTCTGATGCTTTGTGTATGTGACAAGTGTATCTATTTCTGACACCTTGTGTGTGTGACAGGTGTGTCTATTTCTGACACCTTGTGTGTGTGACAGTTGTGTCTATTTCTGACACCTTGTGTGTGTGACAGTTGTGTCTATTTCTGACATCTTGTGTATGTGACAGTTGTGTCTATTTCTGACATCTTGTGTATGTGACAGGTGTGTCTATTTCTGACACCTTGTGTGTGTGACAGGTGTGTCTATTTCTGACACCTTGTGTGTGTGACAGTTGTGTCTATTTCTGACACCTTGTGTGTGTGACAGTTGTATCTATTTCTGACATCTTGTGTATGTGACAGTTGTGTCTATTTCTGATGCTTTGTGTATGTGACAAGTGTGTCTATTTCTGAAATCTTGTGTGTGTGACAGGTGTGTCTATTTCTGACACCTTGTGTGTGTGATAGGTGTGTCTATTTCTGACATCTTGTGTGTGTGTGACAGGTGTGTCTATTTCTGACATCTTGTGTATGTGACAGGTTTGTCTATTTCTGATGCTTTGTGTATGTGACAAGTGTGTCTATTTCTGACACCTTGTGTATGTGACAGGTGTGTCTATTTCTGACATCTTGTGTGTGTGACAGGTGTGTCTATTTCTGACATCTTGTGTATGTGACAGGTGTGTCTATTTCTGACATCTTGTGTATGTGACAGGTGTGTCTATTTCTGACACCTTGTGTATGTGACAGGTGTGTCTATTTCTGACATCTTGTGTATGTGACAGATGTGTCTATTTCTGACACCTTGTGTATGTGACAGGTGTGTCTATTTCTGACACCTTGTGACAGGTGTGTCTATTTCTGACACCTTGTGTATGTGACAGGTGTGTCTATTTCTGACATCTTGTGTATGTGACAGATGTGTCTATTTCTGACACCTTGTGTATGTGACAGGTGTGTCTATTTCTGACATCTTGTGTATGTGACAGATGTGTCTATTTCTGACACCTTGTGTATGTGACAGGATGTGTCTATTTCTGACACCTTGTGACAGGTGTGTCTATTTCTGACACCTTGTGTATGTGACAGATGTGTCTATTTCTGACACCTTGTGACAGGTGTGTCTATTTCTGACACCTTGTGACAGGTGTGTCTATTTCTGACATCTTGTGTATGTGACAGGTGTGTCTATTTCTGACATCTTGTGTATGTGACAGGTGTGTCTATTTCTGATACCTTGTGTATGTGATAGGTGTGTCTATTTCTGACATCTTTTGATGTGACAGGTGTGTCTATTTCTGACATCTTGTGTATGTGACAGGTGTGTCTATTTCTGACATCTTGTGTATGTGACAGGTGTGTCTATTTCTGACATCTTGTGTATGTGACAGGTGTGTCTATTTCTGACATCTTGTGTATGTGACAGGTGTGTCTATTTCTGACACCATGTGTATGTGACAGGTGTGTCTATTTCTGACATCTTGTGTATGTGACAGGTGTGTCTATTTCTGACATCTTGTGTATGTGACAGGTGTGTCTATTTCTGACATCTTGTGTGTGTGACAGGTGTGTCTATTTCTGACATCTTGTGTGTGTGACAGGTGTGTCTATTTCTGACATCTTGTGTGTGTGACAGGTGTGTCTATTTCTGACATCTTGTGTATGTGACAGGTGTGTCTATTTCTGACATCTTGTGTGTGTGACAGGTGTGTCTATTTCTGACATCTTGTGTATGTGACAGGTGTGTCTATTTCTGACATCTTGTGTATGTGACAGGTGTGTCTATTTCTGACATCTTGTGTATGTGACAGGTGTGTCTATTTCTGACACCATGTGTATGTGACAGGTGTGTCTATTTCTGACACCATGTGTATGTGACAGGTGTGTCTATTTCTGACATCTTGTGTATGTGACAGATGTGTCTATTTCTGACACCTTGTGACAGGTGTGTCTATTTCTGACATCTTGTGTATGTGACAGGTGTGTCTAGTTCTGACATCATGTGTATGTGACAGGTGTGTCTATTTCTGACATCTTGTGTATGTGACAGGTGTGTCTATTTCTGATACCTTGTGTATGTGACAGGTGTGTCTATTTCTGACATCTTGTGTATGTGACAGGTGTGTCTAGTTCTGACATCATGTGTATGTGACAGGTGTGTCTATTTCTGACATCATGTGTATGTGACAGGTGTGTCTATTTCTGACACCTTGTGACAGTTGTGTCTATTTCTGACACCTTGTGTATGTGATGGGTGTGTCTATTTCTGACACATTGTGTATGTGACCATTGTGTCTATTTCTGATGCTTTGTGTATGTGACAGGTGTGTCTATTCCTGACACCTTGTGTATGTGACAGGTGTGTCTATTTCTGACACCATGTGTATGTGACAGGTGTGTCTATTTCTGACACCATGTGTATGTGACAGGTGTGTCTATTTCTGACATCTTGTGTATGTGACAGATGTGTCTATTTCTGACACCTTGTGACAGGTGTGTCTATTTCTGACATCTTGTGTATGTGACAGGTGTGTCTAGTTCTGACATCATGTGTATGTGACAGGTGTGTCTATTTCTGACATCTTGTGTATGTGACAGGTGTGTCTATTTCTGATACCTTGTGTATGTGACAGGTGTGTCTATTTCTGACATCTTGTGTATGTGACAGGTGTGTCTAGTTCTGACATCATGTGTATGTGACAGGTGTGTCTATTTCTGACATCATGTGTATGTGACAGGTGTGTCTATTTCTGACACCTTGTGACAGTTGTGTCTATTTCTGACACCTTGTGTATGTGATGGGTGTGTCTATTTCTGACACATTGTGTATGTGACCATTGTGTCTATTTCTGATGCTTTGTGTATGTGACAGGTGTGTCTATTCCTGACACCTTGTGTATGTGACAGGTGTGTCTATTTCTGACATCTTGTGACAGGTGTGTCTATTTCTGACACCTTGTGTATGTGACAGGTGTGTCTATTTCTGACACCATGTGTATGTGACAGGTGTGTCTATTCCTGACACCTTGTGTATGTGACAGGTGTGTCTATTTCTGATGCTTTATGTATGTGACAGGTGTGTCTATTCCTGACACCTTGTGTATGTGACAGGTGCGTCTATTCCTGATGCCTTGTGTATGTGACAGGTGCGTCTATTCCTGACACCTTGTGTATGTGACAGGTATGTCTATTTCTGACATCTTTTGACAGGTGTGTCTATTTCTGACATCTTGTGTATGTGACAGGTGTGTCTATTTCTGACACCTTGTGTATGTGACAGGTGTGTCTATTTCTGACACCTTGTGACAGTTGTGTCTATTTCTGACACTTTATGTATGTGACGGGTGCGTCTATTTCTGACACCTTGTGACAGTTGTGTCTTTTTCTGACATCTTGTGACAGGTGTGTCATTTCTTACACCTTGTGTATGTGACAGGTGTGTCTATTTCTGACACCTTGTGACAGGTGTGTCTATTTCTGACACCTTGTGACAGGTGTGTCTATTTCTGACACCTTGTGTATGTGACAGGTGTGTCTATTTCTGACACCTTGTGTATGTGACAGGTGTGTCATTTCTGACACCTTGTGTATGTGACAGGTGTGTCTATTTCTGACACCTTGTGACAGGTGTGTCTATTTCTGACACCTTGTGACAGAATGTGTCTATTTCTGACACCTTGTGTATGTGACAGGTGTGTCTATTTCTGACACCTTGTGTATGTGACAGGTGTGTCTATTTCTGACACCTTGTGTATGTGACAGGTGTGTCTATTTCTGACACTTCGTGTATGTGGCAGGTGTGTCTATTTAACCATTCTCTATTTCAGACTATACGTGGTCGGTGTGAAGGGAAGTGTGATATCAACGTGGAATCAAGGTCGTTCTGTAAGAGATGTCGCCTTGCCAAATGTTTTACAGTTGGGATGAGGAAGGATATGATTCTTGGTTTGTATTTCTACCTTAATAATTATCGTGTTAAAGGGGCATACTCAATATAAAATTTTGATCATTTAAAAATGATTTAGAAATATTGCATATTAAGTGAGAATTATTATTGCTAAAACATGTCAAATTGTCGGCAAAAAGCTTTCAATAATGACATAGAAAAGAATGAAAATGTGTTTCCTTAACAAGTCTAAATAGTCACGAGTTGTTCCCCTTTGACCACAGAATAATAAATGAGTGGCAGCGATAAATTATTAGTGGTAATTTGAATATATTTTTTGTGATCATAGAGACATACACACACACTTTCTTTTGACAGATTATAACAATTGGTGCTAGTTTTAAGTACATTTAGCTCATTTAATAAGAAAGTCGAAAAAATGTGCTTGTTCTAGGGAATGCCTCTTTAATGTGTGTTAATCACTGAGTGCAGAGATTTTAACTGATCCTTGTTAACTCTTTCAGTCTGATTTAACAGTTGATTTCTTGTACAAAAGTCAGAATTAGGTTATGGATGATAAATGCATACCTTGTTCCCTCTCAATAAGATTATCAATTAACATGATAGGTAATTAAGGTAAATTTCAAACAAATTAACCAGGTGCTCCTGGTGCCTTCTTCGTACCAGTATTACCTGCCAAGTACTCCTATTAAAGTGGAGTTACTCCTATTTTCAATGTTAATTTTTGGTCCTGGTACCTTCTATTAGAATAATTTAACAGTGTAACTTGTGCCTGATTTTGTGTATCATATACACTAATGGAAATGACTGTTATCGAAGGATGAATACCTTGAAAAGTGTAACACTCATCGCAAGAAGCTTGTTAATAAATATACATAGGAGACAAAGAACAAATTAATTTTCTGATCAAACTTGCAGGGCCCTAACTAGACTTTGGGGACTGGGGCCAGGGCCCTAACTAGACTTTGGGGACTGGGGCCAGGGCCCTCAGATAGGGGAATTTTGTAGAATATGGAGAATTTTGTCTTTTATAAATATCAATATTACCGGTATGTAGTATTAGTACATATTTACTTCAATTCCAAACTAAAACAACATCTGTAACAACTTTACAAATGCCATCTTTGCCTTTAAAAAAAATACAGGGGAATTTTTTTTTTTCAGAAAGTAGAGGAAAACGTATATTCATTTAGGAGGGAATGAGGCCGAATTTTGGTTACAAAATTGGCCAAATCAGAGCCCTGTCTTGTATCCATGTATGGTAGCCTTGGTAGGCCTGCTTTGGTATGATTCTAGCCTTCAAGTTGTTGATGCTGTATTGTCATATAAACTTGTGATCTTCAATTTGTGAACAACTTACAATGGAACAATGTTCTCCGTGTGAGATAAATATGTGAAACTAGCTATTCAGTGCGAAAGCATAATCACGGGTCTAAGAAATTATATAACAAATGACAGTTTGTACTTCCCCAATTTTTCGCCCATTCAGTATAGTATATATTTGACAGGTTTGCAACGTTTCGGGTTGGGTTCTATTGTCATTATGAAAACAACATGTTTAGTGTGAAAACATTATGTGCTCTACTTAAATGTGTTATTTCCAGCATTGTTCTTTGGCCCAGTAACTGTGGAAGTGTGAATAAAAGTATCTGCCACTGATTGTCTTTGAGATAAACTTTTCATGAACTTATATTTAAACCCCCGCAAACAAAGTTTGAAGGGGGTATACTGGAGTCACCATGTTGGTCTGTCGATCTGTCGGTCTGTTGGTCTGTTGGTCTGTCGTTACGTTAGCATCGTGTCCGCTCTGTAACTTTGTCATTTCTTACTGGATTTTAAAATTGCTTGGTACAAATGTTCACCTCATCATGACGGTGTGTCATGCGCAAGACCCAGGTCCCTATCTCAAAGGTCAAGGTCACACGTAGAGGTCAAAGGTTATATAGTCATGCAAATCGTGTCCGGTCTGTAACTTTGTCATTTGGTACTGGATTTTAAATGCTTAGTACAAATGTTCACCACATCAAGACGGTGTGTCATGCGCAAGACCCAGGTCCCTATCGCAAAGGTCAAGGTCACACATAGAGGTCAAAGGTTATATAGTCATGCAAATCGTGTCCGCTCTGTAATTTTGTCATTTCTTACTGGATTTTAAAATTTCTTGGTGCAAATGTTCACCACATCAAGACGGTGTGTCATGCGCAAGACCCAGGTCCCTACCTCAAAGGTCAAGGTCACACTTACAGGTCAAAGGTTATATAGTCATGCAAATCGTGTCCGCTTTGTAACTTTGTCATTACGTACTGGATTTTAAAGTTGCTTTGTACAAATGTTCACCACATCAAGACAGTGTGATGCGCAAGACCCAGGTCCCTATCTCAAAGGTCAAGGTCACACTTAGAGGTCAAAGGTTATATAGTTATGCAAATCGTGTCCGCTCTGTAACTTTGTCATTTCTTACTGGATTTTAAAGTTGCTTGGTACAAATGTTCACCACATCAAGATGGTGTGTCATGCGCAAGACCTAGGTCCCTACCTCAAAGGTCAAGGTCACACTTAGAGGTCAAAGGTTATATAGTCGTGCAAATCGTGTCCGCTCTGTAACTTTGTCATTTCTTACTGGATTTTAAAATTGCTTTGTACAAAGTCATGAAATTTCAATCATGGTGTTTTTCAATCTGTATAGCAGCAGATTTCCATCAAATGTGTTGTTTAGACTATAATTTTAAATAATATTCCTGTGTCAAGGCGGTGCTGCGGGGGTATGATTCATCACTCCTGTGATAGCTCTAGTTTCTATTAGACTTGTTTATGAAATATTGATCTTTATCTGTAAAGACAACTCATGACGAATCCTATATTTATTATTATATTATTATGCCCACCATCTTTGATAAAGGGGTATATTCTTTGGCTCCTATCTAGATCTGTTGGTCAGTCAAATGGTCTTTGTTCAATAACTCAAAAACACTTTGCGCAAGGATCTTTAAACTTGGAGGTTGGACAGTGACAGTTGATGACCCCAAATGATTTTAAGGTCCTTAAATCAAAGTTCAGGGTCACTGTGACAATTCGACCATTTGGCTTCCATAGGGGCATACATGATTTTCCGCAATAGACTATTTTGTCTTGTAGATTGTATAGGGTTTACCAAGGTCAGTTAATTTACTGACTTGTTTGAAAAAAGCAAATATGGTTTCAAGTTCAGTATGAACGCATTGAAGTTTGCTACAATTGGATTGAGACAACTGAATTATCGATTTGCGCTTTGGATATTCTGTTAAAAATGACCCCTCCTGTCAAAGCCACTTGATTTTTTCTGACAAGGTTTCCATGATATCAACAGGCTGTTGTTTTAAACAGAAACAGTTGATTTGACAGTTTGACACTGTAACAGTAAAGCCTATGTACCATTGAGCAAATTTTGCCTGGGCGATGTATAGCTTGGCTAATTTGACACTAGCCTGACCTTTTGATAAGCATAATTCAACAGTCAATATATTACCTTCGCTATCTACACCCTTTGTATGTTCAATAATCGGGAAGTATCACGAAGACGCTTGAGATGTAATACAAACACAATTTTGAAATACGGATATCGCACGATTTACTTTCGGAAATTGATATATTCGAAGCAAAAACCTTGTAATATATTCTTGCATAAAGGTCAGGTTCAGTTCAAAATAGCCAAGCTATACTCTCGACTTATTAATAAATAAATTAGCTGAGGGAGGCATTGGGGGGAAGGGATTTCACAAATTTTCTTATGACTTCCCTTGAAGCTTCACATAAACCACGAGCACCCTTTTAATGATGCCTTCCAATGCTCATTTATTAAATCATGAGTAGACCTCATCGCCAAAGCAAAAATGTTCAGTGGGACCGAGGCATTACTATTGATTATGTTACAGTAAATAAAATAGTTGGTTTGATAGGAAAAGTACAGACAATCCTGCTGGATGGATTTTTTTGGAATAAATTTATTCCGACCTTAAAGAACTACATAGACGAAATGGTGTCAGTGTTCCAATAAAACCCAGTGATCTTGTCATTAATGCCAACTATATGACGCATAAAAATAGACAATGGTTAATAAAGAGGAATCAATTTCATCAGATATAGAATCCTTATCAAATACTGTAAAATCGTTCAATTTCGATGGGACAAAATTTCGTGGTTTTGGTAAAGAATACCATTTTGATGGGACCTTTTAAAATTTGTGGATTTGGCATTTCTGGTAATATGTACAAGGGTCAAAGTTAGTATTCGATGGGATTTGATTTTGTGGTTAAAGGTAAACCATGAAATCCATGAAAATTAATCCTCCATAAAAATTAATGATTTTACGGTATATTGTAATATTGAGATGTATTCACTGACTGCTCTCTAGGGGATGTAAATATGCTGTTGAATAATTTTTACATGATGTCTTAGGATGTAAGAAACAACCTTTTAAGACTTTGAAAGTAGGTTTTTTGTCTGGAAAAATCTTGAAACAACAATTTTTTATTTATGCTGATTTTGTTATGGAATACTCTTTGAATTTCAATTTTTGTCTTAAAGTTGAAAACCTCAAAAACATTGCAATACCTTAATGGCCAGCATATTCCAGCTGTCTAGCAAATTCAAGAGACTGAGTTTTTTCTGTTACAAGGAAAAGAAATTCTGTCTCATTAATTAGATTTTTTTGTCTTGAAACTGTCAAAAACATTGCAATGCGCTCATGACCAGCATATTAAGCTAACCAATGAGACTGAATTTCTTTTCCTTGTTACAGAAAAAATGCTGTTATTTTAATATTGTCAAATCAATAATTTTTGTTGGGATTAAATTTTCGTGGATTTCGTGGTGTGCATTTAACTACGAAATTTAATCCCATCAACCAATAATTTTGACCCTTGTATTTATTACCTGTATATTACCTGTAATGTAAAATCCATTATTAATTAATGTCCCATCAAAATGGTCTATTTTACAAAAACCACAAAATTTTGTCCCGTCGAAATTTAATGATTTTAGTTATTATAGTACCTTAAACTCATATCATGTAACTTTCTACTTCCAGATGATCACCAGAAAAAGCTCAGAAAACAGAAAATACTCATAAACAAATTACGTCGCCATGGTACTCTTCCTCCAGAAGATACGTATGCTGTATCCGAGAGTGATTTAAAGCAGACGTGTAGCGGGCTTACCTCTCCGCAGGATGTACAATCACTCAGAAAACAATTTCCTAATTTGCCCGAAAGCGATATACAAACATTGTACAGTGCCGGACAACCGGAGCCGGATAGTAAGAAAAATGTCGCGTGTGAATTACAATCAAAATTATGTAAGTATCAACCATGGCAAGATCTCGAAGATATTGACGATGTTATTAACGGCATGGAGGAGGAAGAAAGGGCCGTCCTCTTAGAAATGAACAAAGCTCATGAAAGTTCTGCATTTTTGTCCAACACACAAACTCGTTTGAAAAGCTTACCTAAAAATCCGACTGAGTTCTTTAATATTGCTGATGGTTTTGTTAGAAGAATAATCAAGGTTGCTAAGCAACTGAAATTCTTTCATCAAATCGATAAAGATGATCAGATTGCCTTATTGAAAGGCTCTGTTGTGGAAATTATGATGCTCAGATCTGCTGTGAATTTTGACGTGAGAACTGAAACTTGGTCGTTAAGTACCTCGATAAAAATCGGTGGAAGTGATACCGCCTCGAACATGTCATCCCCGGGATCTGCAGGAAGTGGTTCCGAACAATTTGACTTTTCAAACGCACCAATGAGTCTCGATATCAATAAATTAAGAGAGGCCGCAATGAACGGGGCCGATTTGAACACTTTACGGAATATGGCTCATGGAAATATGCCTCCAACTGGCGATGTGAACAAGCTCAAAGAGTCTGCAATGAAGGGCGCAGATGTAAGTTCTACGAGGACAATGACTCCGCCAGATATACACAAACTTAGAGAAGCTGCACTCAACGGGGCTGATTTAAATTCTTTAAAAAACATGGCTCGTGGAAATATGCCTATTCCGGGTGACATCGATAAGCTTAGAGCAGCTGCAATGAACGGGGCCGATTTAAGCTCACTTAGAAACATGGCCCGTGGAAATATGCCTCCTCCGAGTGATCAGTCAACGAGGGAGGAGGCTGGTAAGTTTACAATGAATGTAGAAAACATGAAACAAAAGTATGGATTAAGTATAGAGCAGATGAAACAGAGATTTGGACCAAACGCTGAAAGTTCTAGTACCGGTAACGCTGGTGATGATTTAAGTGGTTTGAGAAATGCTGCTGCTGCGGCGGGATTTGATGTGAACGCTCTGCGACAGGCGGCAATGAGCGGTGCCTCGTTTGAACAACTTTCTCAGATGGCTCATGCTGGTAAGACCGGTCAGGTACCTCCTGTTGTTATCAAACAAGAGGCGGGAGAAGGTACGTCTGCTGAATCACCGAGCATCAGTTCGGAAATACTGAAAGAAGGAAATTCAGAAACGAAGACAATGTTCTTAACCTACTCGAAATTCATTCGATCTTTGATGAGCACGATATTCGGGGACTTAATGATCTTAAAATTCTTAATAATGCTGTCTTTATTCTCACCAGATAGACATGGTTTAGAAAACAAAAGTTTGATCGAGGGATTTCAAGAAAAATATGCCCATGCGCTGAAGAGATATATTGACCTCAGATATTCGGAGGAGAAAAACATGTTTGCTCGGTGTATCATGAAATTGACAGATTTACGGAACGTGAATGAAGTCCACACGAAAATGTTGCTCAAAATGCAAGTTGCTGATATTGAACCATTACTGGTGGAGATATTTGATCTTCCGGTTTAGTTCAAAAGTGTTTGCCCCTGTTTCCCCTTTGAATTACTCTCTCGACTCTTGGCAGACTGGCAGACTTAGGCCTATAGTATCGGTACCTAGATTGATGTCATTTTGACTCTGATTTAATCAGCTTGTCTCTTACCATTTAGGTTACTATCATACTATCATTGAATGAAGCTGGTTCCACTGGTAGATCTAAATCTACCAGACTGTGGTAGGATTGGTGTGTTAGGCCTCCTTACTTGGCTCTGATTTGATCAGCTGGTCTCTCACTCTTCTGGGTTACTATCATTGAATAAAGCTGATCTACCAGGCCATGGAAGGGTTGGATGTGTTATGTCTCCTTACCTGTCAGGAGCTAGGCTAAAGTCGTGTAGGCCTCTGTGTGGATGAATCCTGTGTTTCCTTTGTGTGAAAGTACCTGAGAAATCAAATCAACTGTTACTGAATGTAATAAATGGTCATCATGGATCTATGTAGTAGAAGGGATTGTGTTTTTATCATGGGCAGAATATGCTATAGGATCGTTAGTATTTTGAAATCGTTTTAAAATGCTAGTGATGGGATTGTTAGTGTTTTGAAATATTAGTGATTAGAAATGTCACCTATGTTCTACATGGGGACATTCTGAATGTTATTGCTTTAGGCCATGTATATGAGCTCTAATCTTGGAATTTCTGAAAAAAAATGTTAGTGCTTTAGGGTGTGTTTGTGTTGTAAGCTCTAGTCTTATAATTGTTTGTATATATTACAAATATTGGATGTAATTCAAAGTGCTGAGTGATGGAAATATTGTACGGAATATTGTACATAATATTATATATAGAACCTACTGAGGATATTTTATAAACTGTGATGTCATCTTGTGAGGTCATCTGATGATTTCATTGTGATGATTTCATTGTGTGACATACCTGCCAAGTACTCCTATTAAAGTGGAGTAACTCCTATTTTCGTTGATAAATTCTGGTTTTACAAGTTCACCTAACATTGCACAAAGGTACATTTGATTCATTTTGTGATCTTCTGTCCCATTTTTATAACGACTATAAATAATACCTTCCTTGTTTTTGAATCTAAATCACATTTAAGTAAATATTGTGATATGTTTTGCTTTATCACTTTTTTTTGGTTTTAACTAGCTTGGCAGGTATGTCTAATGATGTCATCATCTACATGTGTGTGATATATGTGCTTGTGGATGGATGTGCTGCCTTGTTTTTCCATGTTCTTCTGTTGTCAAGGTGATAAAGTCATGTGATACGTCTTACAAATGTTGTTAATATTAATATATGTATATATTCAGGGCCTTTTTCAAATAGGGGATTGGGCCCTCTTATTATGGAAAAAATGTCAATATTTGCATAATATTTTGCAAATTGGTTTTAGTAGAGATAGCCTTTATTTTTTGGTAAAATGATTCAAAAGATTTTCCTGGGGAAAATGCCTTATTATATGAAATATTATAAGTTATGTATGCCCATACTGTTTAACAGAAATTCCCATGATTAAATCCCATAATTCTGCTGTTTGAAAATGGCTGATCTTTAAGTTAACTTTCTGGCTAGTTAAAAGATTGAACCAATATGTAGAAACTCCCTGACAATTGGACTCAGGCTTGGACTCTTTTTGAGAACCAATAATTGATAAAAATCGATTTTTTGAATGTTTGTTATTAGTTAGTTTAAACATATTTATTTCCCAATTCATATATACAATTTCTTTCGTACAAATTTAATATATATAATACACTTGGGTAAAGGGTCGAGCCACAAGTTCCAAAACTTAGTTACGGCTCCCCTGTTATTAGTTAAGTTCTTATAGTTCCTACTTTGCAGCTCTATTGGATGCTGTGCATCAATTTTTTCATGACATAATCAAGAGAGTATCATTTTTCTGTCTCCCCGCTCCTGTTGAAAGCCTGTATGTGTACCAGCATTAAGTTACTGACAAGAAATGATTTACCTACTCAGTATACCTTGGTTCAGGCTTTATTTTAGACCTCCAGCTATGATTTTTCAGAAAAGTAAACAGAAAGCAATTCATCAAATCACGCAATTCAAACAGTTTATTATTAAGGAGATTTTTATGGAAATGAGGAATTTTGAACATTTTGCACTTTTAATAATTTTTTTGTTGTATTTTATTGTTTCACAGAGTCTCAATTTTAGGGAGTTTATTGTACTTTTTCAAACTGTTTAAGGGAGTTAATTGTATTTCTCCAACTGTTTAAGGGAGTTAATTGTATTTCTCCAACTGTTTAAGGGAGTTAATTGTATTTCTCAAACTGTTTAAGGGAGTTAATATTATTTCTCAAACTGTTTAAGGTAGTTAATTGTATTTCTCAAACTGTTTAAGGGAGTTAATATTATTTCTCCAACTGCTTAAGGGAGTTACTTGTATTATTTCAAACTGTTTAAGGGAGTTAATTGTATTTTTAAACTGTTTAAGGGAGTTTAATTGTATTTTCTCAAACTGTTTTTCCCTACAACTTTCAGCCAAGATGAATTATACTGATTCTGTTACATGTATTTGTTCTGAATATATTATAAGTTCATGTGCTTTCTTATTTAAGAGTCAATGACTGTAATAAACTTGGATGTTTTGATGAGATTTTAGATTAGATAGAATAGTAATTGTCATTTGGATCAGTTTAATATTCATTTTACAAACATATTACTTGTAAGGTCTAAACTAAATTATTGTTTGTTTCCCCGTCCCATTGGGTTGGGTAGGGAATATGGATAGGGAAAAACACAGGTAACTGTATCGTTGAAAACGAGAAAACAACAACATTTTTTGTTGTTGAAAATTTATAGAGTAAAAGAAATTTTATATAAATTTTAAAAACTTTTTTTTTTTTTTCGTTTTCAATGATACAGTTACCTGTGGGAAAAAGTGTTTATTATACCCCCTGCACAATGGAAGTTGTAAGGGGGTATACTATTTTCAGCTTGTCTGTCTGTCCATCCGTCTGACTGTAAACAGATTATTGTGAACGCAACCTACAGTTTTTACAGGATTTTCTTCAAACTTTCACATATGAACAACCTTAACATGTAGATGTGTGTGGAGGAAGGAATTAATGCTGCGATTATTTTTGCCAGAATTATGGCCCTTTGCTAGCAGGGGGTGTATTAGTCTGCCAGATGGCGACAGCTCTATTTTTTCTAGGCTCATTTTATAGATTTCACCAATTGTGTCTCACAAAAATTGTTTTTATGATTTCTTAAAATTAATGAAATATTTTTGGGAAGGAAGATTTTTTGTTGGTAGAGTGCGGGACGGGAGACAAACTATATTTTATTTAAGTCCTTAGAGAATATTGCTGAAAGTGTTTATTAATACAATACAATGCATATTGTTCACGGAATGGGGGAATGGGTCATAAATACTCCATATTTTATGTCTTCACAAAGTCCCAGCTTTATTGAATTATTCAATCCATATGATACCACTGAGGATGGCATGGATTTAGCATAATATTATTCTAATATCTTAATTATATTATTCCTGTTAGTTTGAATATTATTTTTACCCCCATGACAATGTTCAACAATGTTTCCCTTCAATGGTATGTTCATCAAAGACCAATGATTGATATTTATATTAATGTAATTATGAAATGTTTTACTGTGAAATCATTTAATTTCAATGGGACAAAATTTTGTGGGGGGTTTTTGTGTGAAAAAGACCATTTTTGTGGGAAATATTTCAAGAAATCATTATCTGCTGAGTCAGATACTATTTTTAAAATCATTAATATTCACTGGGGATTTAATTTTGTGGTAGAAATCCACGAAAATTAAATCCCCGATAAATTTGAATGATTTTACAGTAGTGCTGTAAGGTATTTTACAGCGTATAATGATACCAATAATGTATAATTCTGTTTATGATGTTAATGTAAAAACATGTAAATGTTTATTTTAATTGAAAAAATATTTTAATTGAAAAAAAAATCCACTCTAGGCTGACCTTATTAAACTCTTTAGCTCGGAGTCGCCAATTCAACTAAAAATTCCAAGTAACTTATCTTGAGGCATTTTAGATGCTTCTAGTGTATGTTAACTTTAATAGGTGTAATAAAAAGCTTTAATTATAGAGCACCCAGGATAATGTGATCTAGCTTCACCAACATGAATCAGTTTGGTCTACTGTTGCAAAATTAGTTTTTACCAATTAACTGAAGTGAACTAATATTTATGGTCAGTGAGTTTTATACAAAATGTCTGTGCACATCGGATTTATCCACCTTTATGGCATATACCAAATTTTCCTACCTTTCTCATAATCATGGGCGCACTATATCTGCTCACCTTAAAATATCTGTGACTCCAAAACTAAGAGTTTTTAAGGGTCATTCTCCTTACTATTTACTGAAACTGTTCATTGGACTAAAATGTACTTGAAGTTTGTTCATACCCCCCATCACCCCCATGTACATACATGACTGTGTTCTAGTGTTAAAATGTAGATTAATATGTTACAAGTAAAATACTGATGTACCCACCACTACCTGGTATGAGTTGGTCGCCAGCAAGTGTATACATGTAACTCACTATTTAACCAACTATTATATCTGATGAAAACAATATGTTTTATAGTTTACAGCTTATTTCAGAAATTAAGGACCTTTTAACTAGCATAATTCTTAAAAGCTGATAAATTGTCAATATTTACAACACTGGTCGTATGTTTTCATAATCGGGGAGTATCATGAAGACAAGACGCTGAAGATATAATACAAACACAAATTTGAAATAGAGGATCTTGCATGAGTGCTTATTACATACGAGTTTTATTAAATGAGTGGATAAAACTGTATGACACGAGGCTTTGCCGAGTGTCATATTGTTTTTGTCGACGAGTTTAATAAAACTCGTATGTAATTAGCACGATTGTAAGATTCTATTTATCACATAACCTTAGAGAATGCTCGTTAACGTTCAAAACGCTGATGTACTCTACACAGGTTTCATTCAAAATTTAGCGTTACAATGCGCGCGACGCCATGCCGACGTTTGTTTTATACTGACGTCACGGGTCAAGGATCGGCTTACGTTACGTCATCTGGAACCAATCAACGTCAATCTAATTTAAATGTTTAATGAATGGACTGGGAGTGCATAATGATATTTCCGGCACGGCTTTAATGCACTCCCAGACCTCAGGTTATGTGATAAATACCGATATTGTACGATTTGCTGGCGGAAATTGATATATTCAAAGCATGAGCCTTTTAATAAATTCAAGATCATAGATCAGGTCAAATTCTTCAAACTATACCTGAGTAAATATTCATTGCACTTGTAAATGACATTAATGAACTCATACTTATATGTGTGATTAGAAATTGTTCCGATTCATAACTTATGCTACGATTCATAACTTATGCTACGGTATTCTAGATATACTAGATACTACACTAAGCTATACTAAGATATCATACTGTTTCGCACTAGGCTTCACTAGATATCTGACTGTTTCGCACTAAATACAAACATTATGATCAATTCACGTCAGTGCAGAAAGGTGATTCCATCTTCACTTAACATAACATGTTTCCATCTCAATTACTGATACGGTATTTATATCTTGATAGAATCAGTACAAAAAGGTTATTGTTGCTCTGTACTGCTGGCAGCCATATAAATATTCACGAATGGGTGAATAGTGACGCAATTTATTAGCGGACATTTCTTGTTGAGAGAAAAAGCAGTACTATTGTCATTACACCAGAGTAGAGATCACTCCTCCTGGTTGTTTGTCGAAGGTTGCTTGGTGAAGGTTTTAAACTTAATCCATTGGACCATGTGATTAAAATATACCGTTAAAATTGATTTAATGGGTATATTGATTGACAAGTGGCGTAATGTCAATTATGTTGCAGACACAAGGATTAAACCAGGGACCCCTTGAGCCCAATTACATGCTCTTTCTCTAGACAATGCATGTGCATCCAGGGCCCCCACACCTCTGGAACAGCCAGGGATATGGCCATGTTTTTACCTTCCCGCTCCCCCTCCCTCACTGCCAGGGAAATGCTGGAATTTTTTTCTCCAAACCAATATCACGGGGACAATATTTAGTTGCCCAGGGGGGGGCGGGAAAATACAGGAGATTTTACCATCAGCTGTCCCTGGCAGTGCCGTGGAGGGTGGGAGCTTTACAACCCAAAAGTAAAAATCCCGACTCATCCCCAGGGGTGAAGTGAAATCTTTATATTTGTACAGTACTGAATTTGCAATTTTTATGTGTTTTGGCGACCTCTAGTTAACAAGAAAAATAAAGTATTGACACAGACAGAGATCAATTCAAGGACCTCTTCATCCCCAAAACGCCTGTCTAGTAACCTCTGGTGATTTCAAACCAACATGATTGTTATGTTTGATGTTTTACCTTCGATTTCTCTGTCTAATGTTAACGGGCTATCTTATAACTTAAAATAAAGTGATTCAAATCATCCCAGAAGTCAGCTTGCATCCTAAAAATGTTTAGAAAAATATGTTTGTAAGTATAATTTGCATTATTGCCTACTGCAGTTGAGAGAGTAAAATGTTTTAGAAGACCATTATTACAGGTCATAAAACTCCTGGAATTATCTGCTACAGACTACTTATCATCGTTATAACGCATTTAAAGTGTATAGAGCTATATTGGAAGATATTTTTTTCTAAAGTTTCAAAAACTGAAAAACAATAGTGCTTTCATATCCATTAGATCATTTTTCGCTTCAGTTTTAACAGAAAATCTCTTGGTGATTTATTTGAAATGCGAATTGTCCATTTTCATACAATAGTGTTCCAGAACACCCTATGAAACTATAAGAATCGTCTTTTTTTCCGACGATTGAATCAAAGTACACAGAACCCATCCAAAGTTTTAATTTGCAATTATGGTAGTCTAGTATCATACTAAAAACGATGCAAGTAATTATTTTGACATTGAATGACTGTTAGAATATAGCTATATACACTTTAACAACATTAATTTTCGATAATGTAATATATTGAACAGGTTTATATATAAACTACTGTAAAATCATTTAATTTCGTTGCGACAAACTTTTGTGGTTTAGTTAAAAAAAGACCATTTCGATGGGACGTTAATTTGTGGATATTGCATTTCAGGTACATTAAATACAAGGGCCGAAATCATTGTTTGACAGGATTTGATTTTGTGGTTAACGGATAACCACAGAATCCACGAAATTTAATCCCCCATGAAAATTAATGATTTTGCAGTTTCAATAAAGACACTGGAAGTGTATATATATAGACTGACGGAAGTCTGTGGGAAGTCTGTCTTTGATGCCAGTGGTCTATTACTGGTTTATGACTCTATCTCTGTTATTAGCTTGGTCAGTCTTGTCAACTTGTCAGTCAATTAGGTAATAGAGTCTCCGATTCAAAAAAGGTTTTATTAGAGAAGATTGATTAAATGTTTTAATGAAGAGATAGTCTGCCAAAGAGATTGTCTGATAATAATTATACCAGTTAGGTTACATAAAAAAAATCCATCATTGGTTGTCTTTGAGATCAAAATTTCTTTCTTAAACTTGTCACTAAAACAAATGATTTTGTTAAGCTCAGCTTGCCAAAGGCTCGCTTAATTATGTTTGTTTTCTAGACTGGTCTAAGAAATGTTGATCTTCAATGACAACTCATGACAGATTCTATATGGATCATTAGACCGATTTTATTTTAGCTTTTAACATTCGATAGTTTGGTCGATAACATGCTATCATTTAACTGATATGGAAATATTTGATACAATATATTGAATAAACATAAAATTCTGCATGGTATTCAATTTATTCTAGAAGAAAACCTGTATTCTGCAGAATTCAAGAATTGCTATAATGTGTTTTTACAAGATTGATTCATTTATTTAGGTGTCTGATCTTAGTTAACATGCAAACTTAACATGCAAACATAACGGCTTTATTTAATGGAATTCTATACCAAATGACTCGATGCTGCGAAGAAGATTTGCGTGCGTTTTAAGTATTTTCATGCATTTTCAAATTGAATTACAGGAATAAGACCTTAAGTATTGTTAAATAACCCCATAGTAGCTGCTGATGTACATTTGTATTTATTTGGCATTTAAATTCTCAACAGGAAGTTTTAGTGTACCATATTTTGTCTTATACTGTAAAGTCATTAATTTTTGTGGGGTATTGAATTTCGTTGATTTCGTGGTTCACTTCAACCACAAACTTTAATCCCAACGAACATTGATTTTGACCCTTGTTTTGTTACCTGATATGCAATTCCACGAATTAAAGTGCCAACGAAATTGTCTTTTTTACCAAAACCACAAATTTCGTCCCAACGAAATTAAATGATTTTACAGTATTCTTGCTAGTTCTGATCTTATGTTATTGCTATTACAGTATAACGTTTAACTTTGCCCTTGATGTCAGTAAAACTAAATGATGATGTAAATTCTACAACAACACATACACATATTGATTTTAATGTATTTTGTAAAACTAAATGAAATATTTGTTAGATTTTATGAGAAAATAGGAAATTGAAGCATGCTACGTGCAAGATTATTATACATGAGTCTGGAGTATTGCTTAATTGAAGCTCTTTGGAATATTGAATATTATGAGAATTATTTTAGAAAATTTTGGGTTGTAGATGTCAATGCCATACTTCATGCAAGTTTAACATATGAGAGTTTGGGTAACGTTTTATCAAAGTACTTACACAATTCTTTAATTATACTAATTTATTTAAAGTATGAGAGACACAATGTCAAATTCCCTTCTGAAGCTGAATGTCTAGCAAGGGAATTACTGGTACCATTTTTGTTTTGTCTTTGATATAATGCAGCCTGGGCACGAACCTGTGTCTCAAAGCGGATGCTCTACCCCTGGGTTATTGAGGATGGTCACATTTGAATTGTTTAACAACTTTATATTAGGAACAGGTATGGAATTGATACAGGATTTATTAACTGAAATATCAATAAGAGTTATGACACACATTGTAGCTGTTACAAAATTCTGTCTGGTTACTATGGCAATCAAGAGACACACTACATCATATTGTTTGGATTCTATCATTTTTGGCAGAATTATTATTCTTTCAGCAGGGATATATTAGTTGTATGTGACCTCTTCTTATTTTCACAATATGAGTTTTGTTTTATCAAGCGGCAGTTGATTACAAGGCTTAGAATAGATAAATGAATGCATACATGTGTTTTAGAGTACATAAATGAATACATTTGTTTGTTTGATTCTTTCCCTGGCATAAATATAAATAACATGAATTGTGAATTAACATTTTTGTAACCCCAACAAGAACTTACAAGAATTAACCATAAATCAATCTCTATACCTTGATTTTATTAAGGTGGTTGCCAATATATTCATGTTGTATAATTAGTGTTAATTAGTTTAATATGGTCAATATCTTATGTATACTTCATTGACTTCTGTTTGATAGAAGATAGTTTGTTCACAAAAATACTGTAAAATCTTATAATTTCGATGGGACAAAATTTCGTGGTTCTGGTAAAAAAGACCATTACGATGGGACGTCAATTCATGGATTTTGCATTCAGTTAATAAATACAAGGGTCAAGATTATTGTTCAATGGGATTTGATTTTGTGGATGAGGTGAACCATGAAATCCACAAAATTTAATCCTCCACGAAAATTAATTCTTTTACAGTAGGTAGTTCACAAAGATCAAAGTTATGTTATTGATAGAAGATGAATGATGTATGAACTTAATAACTTGATATATAGATCAAAACTGATGTTAGTAGTGAGTGAAGACGTTATTTAACTAGGCTACACAATTTCCCCTTAATCTACCATGTGGGTCGCAAAAATGTTAGACATATGGCTAACTGTACTTTAACTTTCCCCCCAATGGTCTCCAATGTCAGAGGTGCCCCTATAGATATTTTGATATGTATGGGTAAAAAAAACAAGACAAGGTCAGACCCCGGTGGATATGCCCAAGCTCCGAAAAAAATAATTAAACTTTAGATCCCATTTGGTGCATTTTCTTGCTATATTATTTGGTGGTTTCAGAGGTGATGCAATCATCTTCTATGTTTAGAAAGACAACTCCTCAATCTACTCCCTTTTTCATCAAATTATTTTCCTTTGCTCCCTCAAACATAGATAATCAAGCCCAAAATAAAATCTAGCTAAAATTGAAAAATGTTATGCTATTAGATTGATAAAACATATTATATATTATCTAGTCGGGTGGCCAGACTTGCCAAGGCCTAATGACCTAGTAGCAGTTATGCTTAGAAATAGAAAATACCTTCTGAGAATGTATAAATGTTAAACATTTCTTTTACTCTCTTTTACCATCAGCGTAACAAGGATTTATGTTGTACATTTGTAGTCAAAGCACTGTTGGAAACTTTCATAAATTTATTTGTGCTTAGGAAAGTTCAACTTATCTCAATATGAAAACACTTCAAAACCAGCACATGGTTACTGCCAATGTGGTGTAAAATCATTTAATTCCGATGGGACAAAATTTTGTGGTTTTGGTAAAAATACCATTTCGATGGAACGTTAGTTTGTGGATTTCGTTAGTTTGTGGATTTCGCATTTCAGGAAATAAATACATGAATCATTGTTCGATAGGATTTGATTTCATGGTTGAAGGTGAATCACGAAATCTATGAAATTTAACCCCCCCCCCCCAAAATGAATGATTTTACAGTAGTTCTGTTTTGTGTTAGTACTGATATCATTTATAGTACAAATATTTCAATAGTCGAAGAATTTGAAATTTACCTGTCAAAATTTATGATTTACCTGTTGTGGGTATTAGTTCCTTAATGTTTTATTGATGTCTACAGAATGTTAGCTCCTGAAACTTTCTTCTTTCAAACACGCCTCTCAGACATTGTTGCAAAAATCGGATGAAAGTTGACCTAGTTTAAAATACTGAAAAATTTTTGCATGTGTCGTGGAGCTGCTACTATGGCATTTCATAGAAACACAAGGGGTCACCTCCTTGGCCCTCCTCAGTCCTGTTAAATAATGCTTCTTTGGAGCAAACCCCCACAAGCATATGTACCCGGTATATGATATATTTGTAGTGATATTATATTCATTAACTGAATGCAAGTAAAATGATTATTTCTGCTTGCAATTCAATAAATGGCTGACTTAAGACCTTGTAAGACTCATACATATTTGAAATCCGTATTATATTCAAGGCACTTCTTTTGAGCCTGTTTTCATGAAAATCAGAACTTGTCATGTTGACCAAACTGAAGTCCAAAACTTTGGTTTTCCATAAGCAGTGTTCAGACAGTTTTTTGTTGTTTTCTCAAAATAATGGTTTTGACTTACGACCTTCTCATTCTAAGCCAGCAATATGGTAATGTTTTATAATATTTAATAATCGGTAATTCACTGGTTGCAGAAATGTTCAAGGCTGGCTGAACCAGATGTCATTGCCCTAAGGGCGTCTATTATTTAGTTCACGGGAACAGAGATCAAAGCACAATATTACCATATGCGTTTTGCCATGACCTTTTTAATGTGACAAAATTCCAGTATGTGGTACTTAATTATTGCTTGGGGAAATTAAATAATTCACCCGATTTATGTACTATGTGGGCTGTTTCAATGACCCTTGCGTGGGCGTTGTTTTTGAAAGGTCTTCTGGGAGACAGGCATCGTTTGGTTGTGTTTTTTCTCAAATTCAGAATCAGGTTTGAGCAAAATCTCAATTTGAGATGAGATAATAATATTTCCTGTACAAGTTTAATATAAATATATCAATCGACAACGAGTGATAGATTTTTTATATCATATGACACTAAAAACGCAAAATACGCATTGAATTATTGGAAAAACTCAATACATTATACTACACATGGTACGTATAACTTTATACTACTGGCTATACTAACTTCGATACAAGGAAAATCATGTGATATAGAGAATTATCAGAACAAAGTTGAGAATATTCTTGATCTAAGAGTACATCGCATTTGTTACAAAGAATCCAATAATCTAGTCTTATTTTATTACATAATGTACTTTGATATAAGTGTGTGTGTTTGCCAATCTGCCAACTTACTCTAATATTCCTCCTTATACCAGCAGATATAACCCCCCCACCCTTCCAGATATAACACACTCTAGTACTTCAAACTACTGTAAAATCCTTAATATTCGAGACGGATTTAATTTGTGGATGATCTCAAAGACAAAATTTTTTTCCCCACAAATATTTATAATTTCTATAGTATATGACTTCGTGAATATGTTAACCTTGAAATTACGTCCCCACAAATTGGTCTTTTTCACCAAAACCACAAAATTTGGTCCCATTGAAATAAGATAATTTTGCAGTATGATGTACTACATGACGTTCCATTGACATTTTAAGCTATACAGTACAACCTCTATAGCCTGTATAATCACTCTAGGACAGCCTGTACAACCGCTTCAGAACAGTCGTCTGTTGAGCTACAAACTCTAT
Organism: Spisula subtruncata; assembly: GCA_963678985.1. Lineage (NCBI taxonomy): Eukaryota > Metazoa > Mollusca > Bivalvia > Venerida > Mactridae > Spisula > Spisula subtruncata. The sequence continues at coordinate 2,245,340 of OY787668.1, forward strand.
AACCACACCTTCCCTGAGCTCATTAACCGGGGCATTTATAACTATAAATTCAACCTCTGTAGAGCTAAAAACTCTTTATAACAACGCCTTCAAAATTTCCCTGAGCTCATACTGGGGCATTTATAACTATAAATTAAACCTCTGTACAGCAACAACCTCCTGACAAAGGTCAATATTTGCTTTTCCCAGCAGAGTGTTGTTCTAAAGAGGTTTTTCTGTATTTGATGTACTGTAAAATCATTTAATTACGTTGGGACGAAATTTAGTGGTTTTGGTAAAAAAGACAATTTCGTTGGGACTAAAATTCGTGGATTTGCATTTTAGGTAATAAAACAAGGGTCAAAATTAATGTTCGTTGGGATTAAAGTTCGTGGTTGAGGTGAACCACGAAATCCACTAAATTAAATCCCCACGAAAATTAATGATTTTACAGTATTTCGTGTTTCTGGAGGCTTCTGGTTCAGATGTTGTAGTTGTTCTATGACACAACAGGTTACTAGGCAATATTTTCTGACATTAATGACACTAAAGGTCTGCTAGGTATGATAATTGCTGCTGGCGTACCAGAGCTAATGGTTGTGACACGTCAACAGTTATAACTGTAATGTACATCACCCAGGTTAGCAATATGAATGTAACATCGGCTATTCCAGCTATAATATTCCCAGGCAGAGGTCTTTTTTTTTTTTTTTTTTTTTTAATTTTTTTTTCTCCCAGGCAGAGGTCTAACCAGCTTTTTTTCTCCAGCGGGTCTTTCTAGCTTATTTTTTCTCATAAAGAGGTATGACCAGCTATTGTCCTCAGTGGTGGGGAAGGGTCTGCTTGTTCCTTAGACGGTTAACCTGATCCGACACTACGACAAATTATTATTCAAAGGGGTGTAAGCCTAACCCATCCCCTCCAGATCTGCACTTGCATTATACTAGTTCATTGTAATCAGTTTTGGAAACTATAGCATGTTTCAACGCATTACGAATATTGACCCTCGTGTCAGCATGCCACAAAGAAACGCCCCTCCAGAGCCGCACATGCATAGTAATCAGTTTACAAACTATAGCATGTTTCAGCACATTACGAATATTGACCCTCCGTGTCAGCATGCCACAAAGAAACGCCCCTCCAGAGCCGCACATGCATAGTAATCAGTTTACAAACTATAGCATGTTTACATTACGAATATTGACCCTCGTGTCAGCATGTCACCAAGATTGAAGGCAATGTGACAATGCATATTTATAGATGTTCTGCAAATAATGTACCGGTATTATCTTAATATCTAAACATTTGTGTCGAGAACGCTGGCAGGTTGACAGCCATCGAGTGCATCTGCACTTGAAGTGAATTTATTGTAAATATCTTCCGGTAGTTTATTGTTTACTGTCAGTATATTGCCCTGTCGTATCATTACAACTTCTACTTCAAATGTAACATGTGTAGCAAAACAGATAAACGCAAAGTCATTTACATAATATTATCATATTGTAAAATCATTAATATTCATGGGGGATTAAATTTCGTGGATTTCATGCTTCACCTTCTATCATGAAATTAAATCCCATCAAACAATAATTCTGTAATTCTAACCCTGTATTTATTACCTGAAATGCAAAATCCACAAATTAACGTCCCATGGAAATGGTCTTTTTTACCCAAACCACAGTATTATCATAGATTGAGTAGGATTCAACATGATAGTTTAATCTGCAAACTAGCCTGAAAACAAAGAGTTTAACATGACCTATGTATCATTTTCATAAATATTTGACATGGATATGTTGTATATTTGAATAATGTGTGCCACATTTCTCCATGTAAATTATCTACCTGCCGAGAACTAGGTTAAGTAGCTATAAAAATCCTCAGACACATAAAACACTTTATCTTATAGTGGAATGCCTCAATACAGATATTTTGGGGGAAAACTCCCCCCCCCCATCACCCCCCACCCCAGAACACTCCGGAGCATACCTGGCCGCACCAATCATGTTCTGGCCACCCCAACACCCTATGTTCGCTGGGGAGCATATCTGGCCTCGCCAATCATGCTCTGCCCCCCCCAAAACACCCTACGGTCGCCTAGGAACACTATCTGGTCACACCAATCATGTTCTGGCCACCCCGACACCCTACAGTCACCCAGGAACACTATCTGGCCTCACCCTATGTTCGCTGGGTAGCATATCTGGCCTCACCAATCATGCTCTGCCCCCCCCAAAACACCCTACGGTCGCCTAGGAACACTATCTGGTCACACCAATCATGTTCTGGCCACCCCAACACCCTACAGTCACCCAGGAACACTATCTGGCCTCACCGATTATGTTCTGGCCACCCCAACACCCTATGTTCGCTGGGGAGCATATCTGGCCTCACCAATCATGTTCTGGCCACCCCGACACCCTACAGAAACAGTTGAACTCATTCTGGTCACACTAATCACCCTACGGTCGCCCTGTATCTCTATCTGGTAACACCGACCATGATCTGATCACCCAAAACACCCCTCAGACGCCCTGAAAAAAAACAAATACCAGTAAAGAGGCATTGTTCTTTAAAATGACATTCTGTGCTATCATGGGTCTCAGTCTGTTAAACAGGATCCCCTTGTGTCCCCCGGCCTGACATCTTATACATTGCTATCATGCCCCTTATGTACCCCTAATTGTCTGAAATGGCGAATTTCTAAACTTGCTGATCATTTTATCATTTTAGCGCTGAGATCAATAATGGTAAAAAACCCACAGATATTTATTTTGATCATGTTATCCATGTTACATCAGAGTTACATTAGTCTTGTGATCAATGTCTGTTCATGACATTTTCTTGTTATTAATTTACGGTAATTTTAGTATATCTTCCACATTAAATGAGAGAAATTGAAGTACTTATGCTAGAACTTCATGGCTTGTGAGAGATGGAACTAATCAAATACTGAAAAATCTTTTAATTTCGATGGGATGAAATTTTCGTGGTTTAGGTAAAAAAGACCCATTTAGATGGGACGTTTATTCGTTGATTTTGCATTTCAGATTATAAATACAAGGGTCAAAATTATTGTTTGATGGGATTAAATTTTGTGGTAGAAGATGAACCACGAAATCCACGAAATTTAAGCCCCAATGAAAATTAAATGATTTTACAATATAAGCAATTTGTCCCTAAGGGTAGGTATTCTCAATAAAGCATCTTAATGGAAAACTTAATTATTTCACATTAAGAAAAATGAGACAAACATATTTCGCAAGAAAATAATTATAACCCACGTTTTGTTTGTGATTATTATAGCACTTAACATAATGCTTCTAAAAAAATGTAAAAAAAGTCAATAATCTTGATGATGCTGTTTAAGTGGCACAAATTTCAAGGTTTTGTGAAAATTCTAAGGTTTCCCTCCAGATTCTATGTGACCAATCCCCGTGCATAGATAATGGCAGCAACATATAGCCAATCCCTGTTAGCGTGGACAGTGTCTTACCCCTTAGGGACATTTCTTATATTTTGAGATGTTTCTAATTTCCATAATCGGTTATTTATTTCAGACTCCATGCTCTGTCAAATTTGTGTAAATATAAATATAAGACAACTATATATTTCCTCTCCGTGGATTTTTTAGTGGTTATATAAGCTTCATTTGTATGTATTCATTTCTGGAATCACCATAGAAATTTTTGTTATGTAACGTAATGTAAGTGGATTTTTTGTCTGTCTGCAAACAGTTGATCCTTATATAAGTTTCAATATGTCGTTTATACATGTACTATATAGAGATTCAAGGTTTGTTTTTGTATCTGGTTACATGTTAAAATGACAAGGTCATTGTGATACAGGCATGCACCTAGAAAAATTACAGTGCCGACTTAATAAATTTACACTTTTTTATGGGTTTTGTTAAGTTATTCAATATCTGTTCATCAGATGGTCACAGGTATACGCGCAGCATATAAACCAAATCACTTATGACTTATTGGATTACTGTAAAATTTAACTTGTATCATTTATTGCTATTGGAACTTGAAAGCACATGTTAAATCTGATCACTGTACTTCTTATTACGGTACTATATCAGTCAACATGTACTCATTATTGCAATTGCCAGAAATCGACTCATTTATACACGGTGATACTAGTTTCTGAAACTACAGTTAGTAAATGAGTGAAACATGAGGTAGAAGTAAAGATGAAAATGTTTGAATTAAAGTGTATAAAGCTATATTTTAACAGTCATTTAATGTCAAAATAATTACTTGCATCGTTTTTAGTATGATACTAGACTACCATAATTGCAAATTAAAACTTTGGATGTGTTCCGTGTATTTCGATTCAATCGTCGAAACATAGACATTTGTTATAATTTCATCGGGTGTTCTAGAACACTTTCGTATGAAAATGGACAGTTTGCATGTCGAATAAATCACAGAGAGAGTTTTTGTTAAATCTGAAGCGAAAAATGATCTAATGGATATGAAAGCATAATTGTTCTTCAGTTTTCTTCCGATATAACTATATTCACTTTAAAGTAAACATGTGACAATAGGCAGATTTTCCCAGCATCTTATGACAAAGTTGCCTTTTAGGTGGAACAAAGAAACTTTATATCATGCATATCTAGGGTACCAAGCAATGTATGGTCTTTACACAAACAAAAATAGTGCTTAATTGTCTTCAAAAATATTGTTGCTTCACTGTTCTGCAAATAGTGTCATAACAAATGAGTAAAAAATTACCTCTGTATACTTTTATTTTTGGTGGATATTTTATACAGTAAAATCATTCAATTTTGATGTGACAAAATTTTGTGGTTTTGTAAAAAAGGATCATTTCAATGGGACAATAATTTGTGGATTTTGCATTTCAGGTAATAAATATGAGGGTCAAAATTATTGTTCAATGGGATTTGATTTCGTGGTTAAACGTGAACCAGGAAATCCATGAAATTTAATCCCCCACAAAATATATGATTTTACAGTATACAACACAAAATGTTGCAAGATTTGTTCAGCTGATTTTGATCATAAACCATATTTTCAATTTTTTCTACAATAACTTTCTACTATTATCATCTCATGAAGGGGGGTGTTTACGTAAGAAAGACAACTCTGAGTGAATATTTTAAAGTTGGTTTGTATGGAGTAACTTCCCTTGGATTAGGTTCATGCTGTCAAAAAAGTCTTGCTGTAACGGCATGAAAATGTCACGTAAAAACGTATTCTTGTACATGCTAAGATGCAAAAAGTTTCTTTACAGTTTTTCTCAATGAGTCTCATAAAACAAAATGTTGAAGTGCAAAAGTATGGTACATGTCTCTATAAATTGATTTAGTTACCACAGTTTTGCACTAAGCCCTCAAAATAGTTTTTTGTCACAGATCATTAGATGAATGTGTACTTTAAGTAGAATGGTGGGGGGTGTGAACAAACTTCAGTTGTATCATAATGTCTTAATGTCATGTCTTTGCTATTATTTCATGCAATTATATGCACAGGTAACCGTATCTTTGATAAAGACTAAAATGAGGAATTTTTTTTTGGTAAAATGGATATTTTTCTAATAAAAATAAAAAAATTATAGAAGAAAAATACATTTTTTTTTTTTTAAATTTTCGTTATAGAAAAATATGAATTTTACACAATTTTTTTTTTTCGTTTGAGTCTTTATCAATGATACATTTACCTGTGATTATATTCAGTAGCTGAAGATATAAGTATTTTAGAGAATGTTGGCAGTGAGACTATCAGATGTTTAGAGATTATTGCTCATGACATTCCTTGGTCCTGTCAGAGACGTATTGTACCAATCAGAAGATCTCCAGACTTTTTTGCAACTTTGCTGTCATAAGAAATTCATTTGCTGTCAAAATGCTTTCTTGCAACAACAACAAAGATGGAGTTAGCGTCCTTAGTTAATGGCTGCAGTCTAAATTGAAAAAAAAATTCAATAAGAGACGATTGGCTTCAAATTTCTATATTCAGTCAAGCTGGACTACTTTCAAAATTAACTGTAAATAGGAAAAGTATCATACTTTCAATGGTCAGTTTTGTTAGCTCACCTGAGCACAAAGTGCTCAAGGTGAGTTATTGTGATCACTCACCGTCCGTCGTCCGTCCGTCCGTCTGTACGTCCGTCCGTCCGTCCACACTTTCAAACGACATCTCCTCTGAAACCATTTGGCCAATTTTGATGAAATTTTGCCAGGATGTACGTGGCATTGGGGGATTTAGTAATTGTTCAAATTATAGCCCTGGGGTCAAAATTGGCCCCGCCCCGGGGGTCACCGTTTTACATAGACTTATATAGGGAAAACACATAAAAATCTTCTTCTCTAAAACTACAATGCCTAGAGCTTTGATATTTGGTATGTAGCATCATCTAGTGGTCCCCTACCAAGATTGTTCAAATTATGCCCCTGGGGTCAAAATTGGCCCCGCCCTGGGGGTCACTGTTTTACATAGACTTATATAGGGAAAACATATAAAAATCTTCTTCTCTAAAACTACAATGTCTAGAGCTTTGATATTTGGTATGTAGCATCATCTAGTGGTCCCCTACCAAGATTGTTCAAATTATGCCCCTGGGGTCAAAATTGGCCCCGCCCCGGGGGTCACCGTTTTACATAGACTTATATAGGGAAAACATATAAAAATCTTCTTCTCTAAAACTACAATGTCTAGAGCTTTGATATTTGGTATGTAGCATCATCTAGTGGTCCCCTACCAAGATTGTTCAAATTATGCCCCTGGGGTCAAAATTGGTCCCGCCCCGGGGGTCACCGTTTTACATAGACTTATATTGGGAAAACATATAAAAATCTTCTTCTCTAAAACTACAATGTCTAGAGCTTTGATATTTGGTATGTAGCATCATCTAGTGGTCCCCAACCAAGATTGTTCAAATTATGCCCCTGTGGTCAAAATTGGCCCCGCCCGGGGGGTCACTAGTTTTACATAGACTTATATAGTGAAGACATATAAAAATCTTCTTCTGTAAAACTACAATGCCTAGAGCTTTGATATATGGTATGTAGCATCATCTAGTGATCCCCTACCACGATTGTTCAAATTATGCCCCTGGGGTCAAAATTGGCCCCGCCCCGAGGTCACCAGTTTTACATAGACTTATATAGGGAAGACATATAAAAATCTTCTTCTCTAAAACTACAATGCCTAGAGCTTTGATATATGGTATGTAGCATCATCTATTGTTCCCCTACCAAGATTGTTCAATTATGCCCCTGGGGTCAAAATTGACCCCGCCCCGGGGGTCACCAGTTTCTATATTTACGCTCTACCTTTGTTAGTCTAAATTGTGCAGGGTTTCATTTATAATCAGGAGAGCGATATAGGGCCATCATGGCCCTCTTGTTTTAAACATGTATTGTCAAGTGCATAGCTGACTCGGATCCAGAAGCATTTTGGTCTAAGCTAAATCTCAACTCAAATATTGTCATATTTATAACATAATTTTTATGCAAGATCAACTTTTACAAAACAGAAGAGTTTGTTAATGAAACTTTTAAAAAAGAATTTTGACATTTTTTATAATTGAGAATCTTAATTTGAGTAAAATCTGAATTTGACCTCATCAAATTGAGATTATGATTTTTCTGAGTATTTCTAATTTTTGCTTATACTTGACATGCTCGAAAACCCCGGCAAAACACTCCGCTCCTGCAGTCGCTACATCCATGTAGCGATTTCAGGAGTGGAGTAATTGCTGGGTTTTCGAGGATGTATACTTGAGATGTTATGGCAGAGGTTGTTTGCTGGAATGACCGTAGTGATCTGAATGGTATGGTGTACGTCTCTGATACCTTGGATTGTCAACAAAACCCGGTGAAGTCGTTTTACATGATCATCATACTATATATGTGATTTATTTACAATTGTTTACTGTTACATCATACTTGTTGTATGATTGAAATTATGCGAGATTTTGTTGTGATTTTTGTATGTTCGTTAATTCAGTTATTATTCATAATTTTTAAAGTTTATGACTTAATATCATTAAATATCTAGAATAAATATTCTAGGGAAATAGATATACTATTATGCCCATCATCTTTGATGAGGGGGTATTTTTAAGTTGCTTTGCACATGACAGTTGGTGGGTCGGTAGACCAAATGGGTTGCTTTCAATAACCCAAGCATGCTTTGCCCTAGGATCATCCAACTTCATGTGGAGTTTAGCCAGTCACAGTAGATGAACCCTATTGAATTTGAGGTCAGTAGGTCAAGGTCATTATGACATGTACCATTTCTGGCTAATGAGCTGCCATTTGGGGCATACATGTTTTACAAAAACTTCTTGTATTTGGTTATTTGCCATTTATGCCTCGACTTCATACCTCCTGTACTATTCTGTCCGGTGATTGACTGTTGATATGGTACGACGTCTAGCATGGAAGATATCCGTACCTGCCAAGTACTCCTATTAAAGTTGAGCTACCCCTTTTTTCGTTGATAAATTTCTGGTTTCCAAGTTCACTTACCTTGCACTAAAGTACATTTGGTTCATTTTGTGATCTTCAGTCCCGTATTTATAACCACTAGAATTAATATATACCTTTTAAATCACATTTAAGTGCATTTTGTGGCATGTTTCACTTTATCACTCCTTTTTTTGGATTTAACTAACTTTGCAGGTATGTAGATATCTCTGTATAAATAGGATTGTAAATGTTGTTTTCCCCTTGCCTGCAAATATTTACACCTTCCTTAATGTGAAAGAATTGTCTGAACACCTTTTCATATTCAAAATGAGTAATCAGTGTATAATTTTCAACCACTGGGTCCAGTGCGGAACTATTTTTCCGGCACAGCTTTATAACGCATTGCTGGACCGCAGGTTATGTGATGAACTCACCGTGGACGTGTACTAAGTATGTGGCTTAACTTGTTGTTCAATGAATAACACACCTGGTAAGATGATACGGGCAATTGTTATTGTTGTTATATATGAATAATGACCGGTCTATTTGCTTGTTTACCTAAGAATATAGAATCTTTCATAGTTGTTGATTTATTTACTAAATAAACTGTTGTGCATTGTAGAATTGATACTATGTTATTCTGTACTATTCTGTAGGTTTGTACATGAAATTGTTGATTTAAAATTAACCCTTTCTTTCACTGTTTAGTCTTTAATTCTTTTCCATTTACTTTTCGTTTTTTATCCTTTTTGTTGAATTTTTAGTCTTTTTTTATTATCATTCGCCTTGACTTTTAGCCTTTATCTTCTGCGTTGACTTTTAAGTCTTTTAGAGGATAATTATGAACTGAATTCTTTGGTTGATATTGAAGATGTTATTTGACCTTGAAACTATGTGACCTTGATTTTTAATGTTATTTGACCATGAAACTATGTGTCCTTGAGACTAGGACTGGGGTTATGTGTCCTTGAAAATCTGTGTTATATGACCTTGATTTTTAGTGTTATATGACCTTGAAGCTATGTGTTATATGACCTTGAAACTTTGTGTTATATGACCTTGAAACTTTGTGTTATATGACCTTGAAAATGTGTGTTACATGACCTTGAAACTTTGTTAAGTGAAAATTTGCTTTTACACATTTTTAAGATTTTCTTTAAATGCCTTGATTGCCTTTGTTTTATTGTTTTAAATTGTTTTATGAATACAAATTTTTTCTCTTTGCTTTTAATACAAATATTTGCTTGATTTTAATTCAAATGTTTCTGTTACTCGATATTTAATTTTGTTGCAGATTCTAACATTTGTAATTAATACAAATTGTTTTTTAATGAAGTAATGACTGCTTATTATGTACTTACTTATTAAAACGTTCTTAACCAGGGATTTTATTTTGATTGTGATGTTTGTTAGTTATGTTGTTTTTGCGTAAATGTTGCTTGTTTTATGAAGTTTAAAGCACTGTTGCTCCCATGATATTTCGCTGGCTTAGAACGAGAAGGTTGTACGTACAAAATCAATATTTTGAGAAAACAAGAAAAAAAACTGTCCGAATATTACTCATTACTTATGGTAAAAGAAGCTTTTATCAACTTCATATTGGTCAACATGACAAGTTCCGATTTACATGAAAATAGGGTCATAAGAAGTGTCTTAAGATGCTGATTTTGAATATTTTTCTGTCTTATAAGGTTGTAAGTAGTAGTTACGACCTTCTCATTCTAAGCCAGCGATATGTTCATGTATATATAGTATAACATATCCATGGCATAAAAGGTTTTGAAGGGAATTCACAATTGATTGTGGAATACAATATGCCCTGTAAAATTGAGGTAGTTATCAATTTTGTCAATCCTTTCATGTTATTCCATTTTTGTGATGACAAAGTCACTGTAAATTACTCAGTAGCTGTTACATAGATATTTATATAATATTTCAGTATAACTGCATAATATATTGTCTCAAGATTTCTTGCCGGTAAAGTCAAACTTTGAATTGGCAAACTTTTTGTTACGAAACAACTGTAGATTATAACTTCTCTATCTTCATTTGTGAAGAGCATACTACAGTCGGGTCTCCTTTAAAACAACCACCTTCTATCCGAATAAGCAGCATCGAAAAGGTCCTGTATATTATATTGGTCATTATGAAGTGCACTATCCGAAATTATGTACTATCCGAATACCTGGTTACTTTCAAATTCAATTTCAAGTCAGATGGTAAATGAAGGAGCCAAGACTGTAGTTTGTGCAAGTTATTTGTTGACCTATTAATATTAACAGATATATAAATGTTTGAGTGGGATTGTAGTGTGTTTGGTACTTGATATGTGATCTTTCAGTCATTATTTTTCATAAATTTTGACAGTTACATGTAGAGCAACTTGTTTAAAATAAGTTTACTTAGTAAATTGTAGAACAACACTTGATATCGACAGTGCCGAACCAAAATCCTGTAACTCAAATTTGGCGCGAAAACTTTGTTTGCAGCATCCGCATCTGCTAGACGTCCCGCGCATTTCTGTCTTGTCGCCATTTAAATAGCCAATCGCGTTACTTAGATGGCGACAAGACAGAAATGCGCGGGACGTCTAGCAGATGCGGATGCTGCAAACAAAGTTTTGGTGCCAAAATGAGTTACGGGGTTTTGGTTCGGCACCGTCAATATACTGTTATGGTACAGAGAAATTGACATGATCCTAACCTAATGTTGTTTTGGTAAAAAAGACCATTTCAATGGGACCTTAGTTCGTTGAATTTGTATTTCATGCAATCAATATAAGGGCCAAAATTAGTGTTTGGTGGTACTGGATTTTGTGGTTAAAGGGTTAATGACGAAATCCACGAAATTTGATCCCCCCACGAAAATTAATGATTTTACAGTATATCCTTATAGCTTTTTCATGATACTTCAGGTTATAAACTTTGATTTAATATCAGATATTATATTAAGATAACAGAAGGTTGAGGATCGTGGCAAATTCTCTGTACGATAGTATTTTGTGCATTATATATACCATTAAGTTTCACAATGAGATAAATGTATGATCTTGCCAAGTTTGACTCTATATGGTCTTGTGTACTAAATCTTGTAATACAAAAACAACACCCTTATATCGATGGCTTAGAATTAAAAGGTCGTAAGTGCCACTTACGACCTTTTTAGATTCATACATATTTAGAATAAGCATCACAACGGGCTTCTTATGAGCCCATTTTCATAAAAGTCTGAGCTTGTCATGTTGAACAAATTGAAGTTGTAAAAGTTTGTTTTACCATAAGTAAAGAGTAAATTACAGACAGTTTTCTCCTGTTTTCTCAATATATCTATTTGGTAGTTACAACATTCTTGTTCTAATCCATCGATATGTATCCCTTCCACCCTTCCTTGGCCCTGTGTTGGTTGACTAATGAATAAAGATTAGTGGGGAATACCGTTAACTCAGGTATACCCAGTTAAACCTAGATAAACCTAGTTTACCTGGTGGACAAGCTAATGTTTACAACTGTTATCAATTAATCTTAGTAGTTTGGTTGTATTTTTGTATTATAAGTTATTTGTACTAGACTTATACATCACATTGAGGAATATGTGTTTGATAAATGTATATAATATTTCTGATATTTTGTAAAATTGGTTTTATTTGTTAGAATTGTGATCTAATTTAGAATCGTGATCTAATTTAGTCGAGCTAACTAAGTGCTTTGTTCTAACTTTATGGTAATCATCAGTAAAGGTGTTGAGAGTATGTGTGTTAGGTGTGCAGTGCTGATGTGCAGTGCCAGGGTTGACTGCCAAGCTTTTGATGTACATGTAAATACGAGTGCTTGTTTGAAGGAATATCGATTGTCTTGACGAGGAATCTCTTCATAGTCGGTCAAGAATATATTGTGATAGGGAAAATATTGTATACCCCAATCAGGGGGTTGGATTGATGGATTTTGTACGATTCGTGCAAGATTTTGAGTTTAAAAATTTACTGTGTATGATTGGTATGAACTTACGTTGATGGAAAACTGTCTGTTAATGTCCGATTCTCTTGGGCAGACTCACACAAATTTTGAATCACCATTATATATATTGTATTGTATATTAAACATGAATGTGAATGATGGAAAATAAAAAAAATGTACATGTATCATTAAATGAGTGTTTGTTATACATTTGTACCTCATTTGAACCACAGGTAGCTTATTGTTGAAAAAAAAAATTGAACTTTTTTTCATATTTATAGAAAAAAATAATTTTCATCTTCAAATTGTCTTCATCAATGATACAGTTACCTGTGGTTGGAACCATGTTGAAAATGCTACTGGCTTTACCAGAATTGTTCTATGACTGTTGGAATAATATCATTACTTGGTCTCTTGTCAGGATACAATGACTGGTTGGTGGGCAGAGTGCAAGTGACTAAAATACTTGTTAGAAGGAATATTGATTGTCTTGACGAGGAATCTCTTCATGGTCGGTCAAGGATATATTGTGATAGGGAAAATATTGTATACTGTTAGCATCCACATAGCTTGGCTGAAATTTAGATGCCAAATTCAAAGGCATACTCCGCTGGAAACATTTTGCATTCTGCCTGCAGCATTCTAGAGCATTGAAAGATTTAGGCTCCAAAGAAAAGCAAAATATTAACAATAGTTTTGGTCAATATAACAAAACTTGATTTTATTTCAGTTTTGCAACCTAAGCATGATTATAAATACAAATACAGTTGTTAAGGGTATAGCAGATCATAGTAAGTAAGCAAGGCCTTTATTTAACGAGACGGACACATTCAGTTTCCCGATCTTCCATGTGGGCCTCAACAGTTGCAAATAACATAAGAATATACAATAAACATAGATAACATTATATACACAGACATGAGATTAATAAGAATCAGATTTGTTCAAGAAATTAGTTAATTTATGATCGTGAATGGTTTATTATGAAGCAATATTCAGTTCTTGACAATTCAATATGGAAAAGAAACAATATATGACGCATCATGCACGAGACAGTATATGATACATAGTTTATAGTCTGCAGGGGTAATGGTACTCCTAGAGTATGTGAAGCTGCTAAAACAATAAAAAACGGGTAGCTGAGTCGAAAATGGGCTTTTATTAAAGCCGTAAAACATACAAACACATAAAAAACAAATGGTAAAGTATGTACACCAAAGTAATAGCAAAGATTGTCAAGTCATCTACCAAAAATCAAACTAATGAAAGTATTATATTTGTTTTTTCCGGGCAAAAATAACGCCACAACATAAAGATCAGGAACTGGGCTTTATGGCCGCCCAGCATAAAAAGTACACCGTATCAAATAGTAAAATGGATTATAGATATGGAGTATCTACAAAATCATATGGGGTATAGGGGATCACTCAAGGGTTTAGACAACTGAGAATGGAAGGAATATATTTTTTTGGCATTATTAGTTGCTTCCATGAGGAGAATATACATACTGATTTGTTGAGAAAATCGTATTTTGTCATCTATGTGATCCGCTATACACAAATCAAAATCGAAGATTCTAGAGCATTTTAGAAAGATTTAGGCTCCAAAGAAAAGCAAAATATTTACAACAGTTTTGGTCAATATGACAAAACCCAGATTTTATTTCAGTTTTGCAACCTATGCATGATTATACAAATACAGTTGTTCAGGGTATAGCGGATCATAGTAAGTAAGTGAGCAAGCAAGGCCTTTTTAACGAGGCGGACACATTCAGTTTCCCGATCTTCCATGTGGGCCTCAACAGTTGCAAATAACATAAGAATATACAATGAACATAGATAACATTATATACACCCAGTTATCAAAATCGAAGATAATTTTTTTCATCAAGAACATATTTTCAATTTTCTAAATTGCCAATTCAGTGAGTTAACCAAACAAGAAACAAAACTGTTATTTCACAATTGTGCCACAGTCTGGACATATTATTTTTATCCTAAAATGATCCCCTATAGACCAACGTTAATCAAAGACAACTTAACACAAGCAAAGTGATCAAATTCACATGTATAATGCTTGATCTGGTAGCATAAAACGTAAGTAAAAAACTATTTTTAATTCAAAGAGAGACAATCCAAATATTGAAAAGTCAAAGGGAGACAAATATCGGGTCCAGAAATGGGAAAAAAAGTTTTCTCACTTTTCTATTGTTCTTCTGTTCAAGTTTTTCGTATATTTTATAGTCTCCCTTTGATAGTAAACCAATCAAAGGGAGGTAATAAAATATACGGAAAAGTTGACCAAGAGAACAATAGAAACTTGGACAAAGTTTTTTGGGCAGTTTTTGACCCGATAGTTGTCTCCCTTTATACTTCAATACATTTTTATATTTGGATTGTCTCTCTTTGAATAAAAATATGGTATACGTATGGTACCACTACTGGTACTCTACACATGTAGGCGTGTTATATCGATGTACGGCACCCAGACTGGAGCTCTCCTGGTATTAACTATGCCCGTGTGCTTCCAGACATAGTACAGTGTGATCATTAATATATCGATGGCTTAGAATGAGAAGGTCGTAACTGCTACTTACGACCTTATAAGACTAATAAATATTTGAAATCTGCTTCAAATGGTGCTTCTTATGAGCCTATTTTCATGAAAATGGGAAATTGTCATGTTGACCAAAATTAAGTTTTAATAACGTGTTTTTCCATAGGTAAAGACTAAATTACAGACAGTTTTCTCTTGTTTTCTCAATATATTGATTTTGTAGATACAACCTTCTCATTCTAAGCCATCGATATGGTAACATAAATAACTAATTACTTTGTCAGTTTTTAAGATAATATTTGTTGTTATGCGCCATTGATTAAATACAGCTGATTAGGCAATAGCGGATCACTAAAGGACCCGACAACCTCACATATCCCATAGTTGTCCTCAAATAGCTATTAATGTGTTTTATGGCACTGAACGATCTCTCGAACGAAGCTGGTGTTGGTGGGATGGTCAGTAGGACGCTAAAAATTGCCTTTATGCATGTATCAAGGTCTTTAGGTGGATTTCACGGGGGATCGGGCGATTAGCAGTCCAGACATTATGTTAAGTAAAGTTACCAATTTTCTAGGGCTCTTTTCAGCTGTTAGGCCACTCAAGCACCCTTTGACCGTATAACTCTCCTGGTCATTGGGCTACATATGGAAACCTACAAACGTGTCTCCCTGGGGAGACTATTTCTCTCCTGTGGGTGTGGCAGCCAACATCGATCTGCAGCGCCCAGGAATAGACACTGCCCTCGCAGGTACCATTTTACACTATAAATAAAGTCGTTATTATTATTATTATTATTATTATTATTACACCATGGTGGAGTGGAGCATGTGGGTCTTGCTCAGAGAAATTATCCAGTGGTCCAGAGGAGGATCAAACCAGGGACCTCTCGATCCCAAAGCGGGCGCCCTACCTCTAGGCCACCCCATTATGTGGGGTTTTGTTGTATTTTGTCAATCCTGGATGACTGTAAGAATTCTTCCTTCAATCTTCATGACCAGCAGTACTCACCAATTGCTCTTTGCCCGGTGATTATAAACATTGGAGAAGGTACTCCATGCTCCAACTCATACTCCGTACTCCAATTGGAGCATTTCTTAGTTACAAAATCTGCTGTAACTCCTTTTTTTCTGAATGGAAACATGATATGTGGGTTCATTTTCTTAGTTAAATCATTTGCCAAAAGTTTGTGTTGGTTTTGAGGCAAATTTTTTATAAAAAGCTGTTTTTCAAGTTGGAGCATGGAGTATGGAGTTCGAGTATGAGAAATGTTTATAATCACCGGGCCAGGTTTGTTATGCTCTGTGGAACTTTAAACAAACAACAACACACATATGATTTGACACATTTAATCATTGTTACATTAATACCTTGTAATTTTGAGGTTAGTCTGTATTGCATTAGTAAATTAATACATACATACATACAAGTATAACATAATTATGTGAACAAGAGAGGATCGTAAAACAGGTATGCCCCCATGGCAGCCAAATACAGATCTTTCAAAGTCAAACCGGAACGGTTTATAAACATTAGGTCGTCCGACAGGTAAAGTATGTTTATCTAGGTGTAACTGTGTATACCTGAGTTAACGGATAACCCCGCTATTCTCTCAAATGGGATAGTTCCCTCATTAGTATTACTTATTGAGTTGACTATAGTTCAATTATAGTCATTGTGTATTCGTGACAACCAGGCCCCGATCTCCCAAAGCATCTCAATCTGAGCAAGATCTCATCTCAAATATTGGCATGCATATTGATGATGCTAATTTCCAAATTAGCATCACTGAACAGAAATAGCATTTTGAGTTTATTACAGTAAAATTTCAAGTAATTGCGATCCTGATTTAAGAAAAATCTCAATTTGAGTTGAGATTTTTACTTGAGATGCTTCAGGAGATCAGGGTCTGATCTCAAAAGCAATAGGTAAGCCTATACTAGTATACCGAGTTAAAGCATTCTAGGCTTAATCCCTCTTTTCATTATGATTGGAAAACATTCGAAGACCGATCAACCGACCAACATGCGCTAGGCAATATACCCCCACATCTTTAAATGGGAAACATGAACAATGTATATGGCATCAAAAATACATAAAATCATACAACAGGAGTATTTTATCATTTCATCAGTTATTAATGAAACAGAAACAGAGTTATATGTTTATATAAACATATCATTCAAGCATATCCAGAGATGATAAACATGTCAATTATATGGGTTTATTATTAGCTTTCAATGGATTATGGCGATTTTCAGTGAAAATAACAATGACAAATAACAGTGAAATTATCGTTTTGTTATTTTCACTGTTTTTGAGCTGGTTCCAGTATCCTGTAGAAAAAGAAAGGCAACTTCCACAGCTCCGGGCTTCAAAATATGCATTACGTCATTGTGACGTCATAGTTGTTCTAATTTCAACATATTTTTTCCAATTTAGCCAATTACTGCACCGTTTTACGAGAAAATGAAGCAAATAATAAACAGAAAATTTGTTGATTTTTGGTGAAAGATCTTATTTTATTTCACTCGTGATCACAGAAAATTGTATTTTCACTCGTGGCTATAACACTCATGAAAATACTAATTTCTGTGATCACTCGGTGAAATATAATTCGATCTTATACCAAAATTAACAAATATTCTCTATAAAATCTTTCATCAAAATATCAATAATACAATAAAGAAGAAATACAAAAATGGAGCTTATTTGGCTACAAAAGTATGGAGCATTTTCAGACCATAAAACCTCCCTTAGGTAGTTGTTCCAGTGTTTAACAACAAAGAAATGACAAACTCATAATCTAAAAAACAACTTAATGAAGTGGTCACAGAATAAATTCAATAGATTTCTATTGTGTTAGATCACAGGTAGCTGTATCATTGATTATGATAACAGAAACAATTGAATAAAAACAAAAATTGTAAAAAATGTATATTTTTTCATTTTAGTCTTTATCGATGATACAGTTTCCTGTGTGTTAGATTAGGCCACAGCTCAGACAACATAAGATAGCTTACATGTGTATGGACAAACAAACAGTCGGACAAACATTAAATGCCTCCCGTATCAGCATAAAAACAAATCAGCATAAAAACAAATCAGTTGAAATAACAATGTGACAGATATTTTCATATTTATAATGCTTATTGTGCCTACCTGCTTGTGGTATTAAACATTTTTATTTCTACATGATTTTTCTCGTCTCAATATAGCTTGCCAACATTGACATGAGTCTGACCTATTGATTACCATAATTTAACGGTCGATATATTGTCAACGTTTACAACACCGATTGTATGTTTTCATAATCGGGGAGTATCACGAAGACACTCAAGATGTAATACAAAACAAATCTTAAATGCCGATATTGCACGATTTGCTTATTCAAAGCAAGAACCTTGTTATATATTCTTGCATAAAGGTCGGGCTCAGGTCAAAATAGCCAAGCTATAACAACAGTAAAAAAACTTAATACTAGTTTTATAAATCAAAATCAATTAACGATACATAAATAATAGTCTTGAACACCTTTGATAGCACCTATGAATTAATTGGGTAGTCCATATATTAATTTCAACATTATTACAATTGATTACAAATCTCCACAAACAATAAATCATCAACAGTATATTTCTTTTGACAACAATTTACCCAATATTAAGGAATAGCAGTCGTATGAGTAGTGATATAGTGTGCCCAGGATAATGTGATATTTACAAACATTGACCGGAGTTGGCTACTGTTGAAAAAAATGGTTTCGTAAGTTAACACATATGGTCAATTCTTTACTAAAATAACACAGATACATTATACACACTTTGTTAAACCACCTATGTGGGCAATACCAAATGATCCCGCCATTCACATTTATACTGGTTGCACTATAACAAAAGGTTCAGCTTAAAACAAAACATTAGTGCATTTATTAAAACATTAGGACCAGCCCAAATAATCATTTAAAATGTATCAATAAGTATATTTTATCCAGTAAAAGTCAACAACAGAAAGTATATTGTACACCAGGGTACTGTTTTACTAACAATGCGTAAATGTCGCGTATATTTACGCATAGATATCAACCTTACGCAAACCCATAAGTGTGTTTTACTAAACGATCGCAAGTACTCGCATACATTTACGCAAAAATATTGAAGATTGAACGTAATTCGGGACACAATATAACCAATATAACAAATATAACGGGTACCAGAATGAATAAATATGCGTCAAGATTTGATTTTTTATCACGGCTAATTCAACAAGTGACGGTCTAAAACATCAAACGACGGTCTAAAATAACATGCGACGGTCAAAAATCATCAGTGCGTGTTAAAAACTCTTCACTTACGTTCATATTTGCCATTTAGGGTTGCCTGGCCTTGGCGTAGAAATAAGCTAAAACTTACGACAGAATGTGAACTAAAATATCTTTGTAAAACGCATTTACGCAAACATTATCGACGTACGCAATATTTTAGGAAATCTTAGGTTTACGCTAGCGTAAATGCTTTGATAAAACAGTGCCCAGAACACCATTATTGTCAAAACCGAACTAACTACACAGAAATTACCATCTTTAAATAAAGACTATCAAATTCATAATTAAAAAAAATATTGTCAATTGGGAGCCCTTTAAAAATTTATAATAAATTAAAGTTCAAATCCAGTATGAATGAAGGAATAAAAATATTTTGTCACACGAGTCATAAAGCAATGTACTCAAAACACTTAAGTCATTTGAAAAAAGTCTGTTCCTGAAGTCAATGATTAAAAAAAAAAATTAGTGAAGTTTTTAACAATATTGCGGTCATATTGAGACTACCCAGTCACATTATCCTGACACCAGGCCAACCAGAAGTTATAGTTTGGCGAATTTGACACGATCCTGACCTTAAAATTAGCATAATTTAACAGTCAATATCTTGTCTGTATTTATAACCTCGGTTGTATGTTTTCATAGTCTGGGGGAGCATCACGAAAACGCTTGAAATGTAATACTAACACAAATTTGACATACCGATAATGCACAATTGTGATATTCAAAGCAAGAAACTTGTAATGTATTCATATATAAAGGTCAAGATCAGGTCAAATTTGCCAAGCAATATCTACGCTAAAAATATAAGAAAGAAAAAAAATCAGTACCATTTTTATCGACTTTGGTATGTCACACACGGCCTGGGATCAGACCCGAGACCTGAGAATTTTACTCTTGCAAGTTGATGCTTCATCACTAGGCTTTTGAGGTGGGTTAATGAAATAAAGATCATAAAAATATTTTTCTTGAATAAACTACCATATAAAATTATTTAGAGTATTCAATGATAGCACTTTTTATCTGCATTGCAGATGTTTCATAACATAATAAGTTATGAGTATTAATATATCAACATAAAATAAGTCAGTAAAAGTATTTGGTATATAAAAAGAATTAATGTATACCATACAATAAAATCATATTTACACAACAAGTTCCATACCCAATATTCCACACAATGTATGAAATGATCAGGCACCAGGGGCTTTATTCACCAATGTTGTAAAACTGAAACTCAGACTTTGACTTACAATTGACAACATTTATAATCACTGTCATTTCTTTGCAATTATGTTTAACCATGTGAAATTTAATCTGATTATTTGTTGTTACCAACTGAACATGTATACACAGTTATATAAAATTCAGTACACTCACAACAACATGAGAGCATAGAATATTTGGCAATATAAAATCTAAGTCTGAATTTTAGACTTACAATGTTGGTGAATAAGGGCCCAGAGTTACAACCAATACTTACACTCAACACTCAAATAATTAAATCAACTCTTTTGAGGTTCAGGGCAACATTGTTAGAGAACAATAAGTAGTAATAATGCTAAATAGGTACTAAATATTAGTTTTGGGTTACTGTAAAATCATTATTTTTCGTGGGGGATTAAATTTCGTGGTTCATCTCAACCACAAACTTTAATCCCAACAAACATTAATTTAGACCAATGTTTTATTACCTGAAATGCAAAATCCACGAATTCAAGTCCCAATGAAATTGTCTTTTTTACCAAAACCACGAAATTTTGTCCCTACGAAATTAAATGATTTTACAGTATTTCATAATGTAATCAAGTGTATTATAATATAGTAAGCTACAAATGTAATTTATCCTTCTGAGTGCTGAGTTTGGCACTCAGATTCAATAAATACATTTTTTCCTAACCAATAGTACACAATGGCAAAGAAAATGTAATAAATGTATATCAAACACTCATAATATGTTTTTATTATAACAACTGTATACATTTTCCTTAATCAAATTTTCAATCCATGCAACAAATTATAGCTCATTATATTAAATTAAATTTTCAACAATTGAGTGTTCGAGTTCTGAGTGCATGGATTGGTTGTAACTCAGATCAGTAATTAGTGGAGATGCAGACATGATTTGCTTCAATCATTTTCATCAAAATATACACCAAATTTCATCATAGGTCATGTATACATACAAAAAAAATATACATATTACATCGTACAAAGAATTTGAACAAACGTCTAAAGGGTTTTCATTATTAACCCATCGCCAAATAAAAAACATCTTGTAAGATTGTATTGGTTGTTGTATTTCAAAAAATATTTTATAAAATATGCTTTTGAAAGAGTCCTGAATCAATTGGTTGTTTTTGCTGCAAATGAACGGAGTAGGAAGTAATCAAGTTTTGAGTTCTTTAGATTTTTGTTTTGTTACTTTTTTATTGTTGTGCGTGTTATCAGGGTTCCACCAAATATTCTAAGACAAAATTCCCTGACTTTTCCCTGATTTTTTCCTGACCAGACAGCAGTTTTCCCTGACTTTTTGAGCGATCGGACCTTTTTGTTAAAGCAAAATAGCACAATAGAAACAGTAACAAGAGCTGTCTCCATAGGACGACACATGCCCCCGTGCATGCTTTGATAGTAACGTAACGTTAAGATATCAGCACCGTCACAGATGTCAGTGATGTGTCATAATATATTGGGCAAATGTGATATTGACATATTTTACTTTGTGTAAAGGGCCATAACTCTTAAGCGTGTAGGTCAATTTGAAATCTTGTTATCTAACATGACCTAGATCTTATGGCCGTACACCTTTTCATGTTTCAAAAGGTTTGACGAAGATCCGATGACAAATGCTTGAGTTATTGAGCGGAAACCAAAAAAAACGCCATTTTCCTACGTGTCAAGGGCCGTAACTCTAAAGTGGCTACGTCAATTTGACTGGTTATCAAACCTGACCTAGATCTCATAGCCTTTCACATTTTCATGAGGTTTGGTGAAGATCCAATGACAAATGCTTAAGTTATTGAGCGGAAACCAAAAAAAAACGCCATTTTCCTACGTGTCAAGGGCCGTAACTCTAAAGTGGCTACGTCAATTTGACTGGTTATCAAACCTGACCTAGATCTCATAGCCTTTCACATTTTAATGAGGTTTGGTGAAGATCCAATGACAAATGCTTAAGTTATTGAGCGGAAACCAAAAAAAACGCCATTTTTCTATGTGTCAAGGGCCGTAACTCTAAAACAGCTAGGTCAATTTGACTGGTTATCGAACTTTACCTAGATCTCGTAGCCTTACACATTTTCATGAGGTTTGGTGAAGATCCGATGACAAATGCTTGAGTTATTGAGCGGAAACCAAAAAAAACGCCATTTTTCTATGTGTCAAGGGCCGTAACTCTAAAGTGGCTACGTCAATTTGACTGGTTATCAAACCTGACCTAGATCTCGTAGCCTTTCACATTTTCATGAGGTTTGGTGAAGATCCAATGACAAATGCTTGAGTTATTGAGCAGAAACCAAAAAAAACGCCATTTTTCTATGTGTCAAGGGCCATAACTCTGAAGCGGCTAGGTCAATTTGACTGTTTATCGAACTTGACCTAGATCTCATGGCCTTACACATTTTCATGAAGTTTGGTGAAGATCGGATGACAAATGCTTGAGTTATTGAGCGGAAACCAAAAAAAACGCCATTTTTCTATGTGTCAAGGGCCGTAACTCTGAAGCGGCTAGGTCAATTTGACTGTTTATCGAACTTGACCTAGATCTCATGGCCTTACACATTTTCATGAAGTTTGGTGAAGATCGGATAAACACTGCTTGAATTATTGAGCGGAAACGAATCCGGACGGACGGACGGACGGACGGACTGACGGACGGACGGACGGACGGTGCGATTTTAATATGCCCCCGAACCATCGGTTCCGGGGGCATAAAAAGGAGGTTATGTTTGCATTTTACGGAATAAAAATGTTTCCGGTAGCACTTTTAGGGCTGTTGTTTGACACAAATTAATAATCATTTAAGAGGATTTTTCTTAGTTTTAGGTATTTTCTTCAAATGAAATGACACTGAGTGACATCTTATATGAAGAATTCCCTGACTTTTTCCTGACTTTTGCTCAATTTCCAAATTTCCCTGACTAATTTCAAAATTCCCTGACTTTTCCCTGACCTTGAAAAAATTATGTTTGTTTCCTGACCTTGAGAACCCTGGTTATATTCATATAAACTTGAAATTATAATCCTGGAAGATATTCTAACAGTAGTGCCAGACTCATAGTCTTGGAACTTACATGAAAAAAACAAAGAAAAAAGAAAAGCGGCCAATCTGTTCGGAGTGTAATCAATGTTAATAATGAAAACCCTGTCTACACTTTGTATATCCATCAAAAGTGAGTAAATTCATTTCTCAAATTGTCTGTGACCACCTTGTGTTGTTTATCTAAGGTGGGTGTGGCACCAACACCTGAGTAATTAGGGCTGGCAAACCCAGCTACCTGGTAGGAGTCTGAACTATCCAGTCTGGTTTCACCGGATGTGGTCCCGGACGAATCACCTCCTGCTGTCCGGTCATCCACAACTTTCACGCGTTTATCTAATGCTAACTGGATTTTATCATCTAGTTCTACATGATTTTTTGTCGATATTGGCATTGGTAACTTTTCTTTGGGTTCTGTTAATGTTTGTATGTCTCGACAAATTGCAGATTTTTCCGGGCTCATTTCTCGGCTAAATGATCCATTTTGTAAATTTTCTGACAGAACGCTTGCAACATCCGACACGTCACTTATAGTAGAGCCCCCTCCCAGGGAAAATGAATCCGGGTTTTTATACATAGAATTAACATCTTTGGAGCTGCTGCCGAATATATTTCCTGATGAATCCTCGTTTGAGCAGGCACTATACTTAGAGTCACTATTTTTATCGGAACTGTCATCACCTAGTTTCCGTTGGTTTTGATTTTCAAGATTATTCCCGACTTCAGAGATTGTTAACTCAGTGTTAGTCACATCATTAGGTTCTACTAGAGCCTGTATGTCTTGACAAATTGCTGATTTCGCAGATTGAATTTCGGGACTCATTTCACGACTAAATGATTCATTTTCCAAGTTTTCCGATCGAATACTTCCAACGTCCGACACATCGCTAACAGTGGACACTGTTCCTAATGAAAATGAATCAGGATTTTTATAACCAAACTTAAAATCGGTTGAGCAGCTACTAAATACATTGCCTGATGAATTGTTAGTAGAACGTGTCTCGCTATTTCTATCTGAATTGTTGTCAAAACTAAAGTTTTCATCATCATCAACACTAAAGCTTTCATCAATAGCAGCAACATCATCTGGAGTAGTTTCAGTAATTACTAAATTATCATCATGGGATGGGATAAGTTTAGGTTCCGGGTCCATAATCTCATTGTTACCATCAGCATACACCTTACAGCTGCCACCAGTGGCGTGAGTTAGATGAGATATGCCTGTAGCAGGGCGAGTAGATACACTGTCAGGTACATAGTCAGGGTTACCAGTTGGTGGTGCTGTGTAGGCCACGGTGTAACTATCTACCTGAGGTACAGATATACTCTCCACAGATTTGTGTACCTGTATCTGGTTGCTACTAGCAACGGTGTAACTATCTACCTGAGGTACAGATATACTCTCCGCAGATTTATGTACCTGATCGCTACTAGCATGCTCACTGGTTGGAATATCTGTACACACAAACTTATCCCCTGCATCACCAGACCTTGTCACCCCGTCAGCCTTACCATCGGATTTTAACTGATCATTTTCTTCATCAATATCATAATAAATGTGTTCCCGTCTGTTTGAGAAGATTGGATTTTCATAAGACTGTTTACTTGCAATAGGATTCCTGTTTTCGTCTATGTAAGAATGGTCGATGTTAGAAACGGGCACTGATTGAATGGTTGTCTTGGTACCGTGTTTTCTAGCATCCATATGGGCATGAGGTAAATACTCCTGAGTATTAGTAGGTTGAGTTGTTTGTACCAGAGGTGATACACTGTTCTTCTTCGGAGTGCGTGGAGCGGGTGGATTTCGTGAAGCGGGTGGAGTAGATTTCCGCGCTGGAAAATCGTGATCCACATATTCGCTATCAGCAGTAGGTGTAGATGTATTAACACCATCATCATCGACATCGTCGTCGACGTTACCGCTACTCTCAAACCCTTCACTGTCATCATCTTGCCATTCTAACATAGAACTACTCTCGGCTAGAGCATCTACACCAATACGTCCATTCAAGTATTGTCGGTACCCGGATAAGGCCGGTGATACTTGATGACCTAATACATTCTGTGATAGACCGTCTGTATCCACCACCATGTCGACAGAAGATTCGGTCACAACTTCTTCTCTACATCCTAAAATATATCAGCATAATTAGACACAATATTTAATAATATTAGAAAACTTAAAAAAACAAGACTGCATTCCGATTCAATAAACACTTAAACCCAGGTGGAAACCTAGTCCATATTAACTAGCTAAGTCCATCAGGGGACATCATTTTGTTGAAATATAGGATAGTGTTAGTGATACATGGCTCTGACAATGCAAGATGTTTATGATGATAAACACGTATGCTAAGTTTGAAAGCAAATCCTTGATAAAATATTTGCGCTTCATCAACTTGAGTTTGAGTTAACATTGTCTGACGGCGACTGAATGAACAACCAAGACAATCATTACCTGACCACTCTCTGAATCCCAAATTTTCCTTTTTTCTTAATATCAAAACTGGGATTTTCAGTTTTGAGAATGATTTGTAATAACAAGACCTGAGTAAACCAGGGACTACAGCTGAAATAAGAACTGGGGTGGTATTCACGGAGAATTTTACTTAATAAGTGAAAACTTATATATTTGAACTTAAGTTAAAATAGTGAACTGAACAAATAATAACCAACATTTTTTATGTGAGTATTGTAACTCTTTACAAAATGCTTCTAAAAAGGTAATTCATTGTTAATCTTGATTTTCCTGTTTAGCTTATACACCACAGGAAACTTTGAGATTTTTTTCACTTAAGATTTTTTGTGAATACCACCCCAGAAGTTTGAACTATTTTATGGTGAACATAACTTACCAGCTTGATTGAGGAATCCATTAGATAAACTTGTTAATGGACTATCTCCCTTACCACTGTCCTGGTCCAAACACAGCTGAAACACAAACACACATTATTTATTTATCAGTTACCTACACTTGCACAAGTCATTGTCTTTAAATGCAAGGGTAAATGCAAGTGGCTGAGTGGTTTACCATGTCTACATCCAAACACGACTGAAAAAACACACACATTATTTATCGGTTTTGTCAGACAATCGCTATACATAGCTTAAATTTATTTGTTTGTAAATCTAATCCAACTCAAAGTAAAGAGTGTTAGTTACCTACCCTTGAACAAACAATTGTCTTTATATTCAAGGGAGGCATAGTGGCGCAATCGGATTCTTCAATCAAAGACAAAGTCCGGAATTAAAGTGTATAGAGCTATATAGGACGATATTTTTTTTTTTACATCAAAAACTAAAAACAATTATGCTTTCACATCCATTAGAGCATTTTTCGCTTCAGCTTTAACAGAAACTCTCTCAGTGATTTATTAGACATGCAAATTGTCGGTTTTCATACGAAAGTGTTCTAGAACACCCCAAGTCGATGGTTGAAATGATAAGAATCGTCTTTTTATTCAACGATTGAATCAAAGTACACGGAACCCATCCAAAGTTTTAATTTGCAATTAAGGTAGTCCAGTATCATACTAAAAACGATGCAAGTAATTATTTTGACATTAAATGACCATTAGATATAGCTCTTTACACTTCAAACAAAACAGATTTTAAGTGAAGTAGAATTTTTCATGTAAATTATTTCAAAATATAAACAAACCTCTTTATTGTCATCTTTAGCAGTTGTCAAATCCATCACAGAGAAATCGAGGCTAGGCAGTTTCTGAAATAAATAAATATTGCTCTCTAATGAATACAGCATTCGCAAATATCCTACAAAATGTCAATAACAGCCAGCCCTATATTGCTCCTCACATAGTCATGCAGGATCACCTACTGTAAAATCATTAAATTTCGTTGGGACAAAATTTCGTGGTTTTGGTAAAAACGACAATTTCATTGGGACTTGAATTCGTGGATTTTGCATTGCAGGTAATAAACAAAGGTCAAAATTAATGTTCGTTGGGATTAAAGTTCGTGGTCGAGGTGAACCACGAAATCCACAAAATTTAATCCCCTACGAAAATGATTTTACAGTATTAGGAAAAATTACTGAATATAGTCATCATTACATGCTGACGTTTGTTTCTTTGGGCCTAACACCTATTTCACTTATTCCATATGGGCGAGGCCCTCAGAAGAGTTTAGTCACAAAGTTTCAGGGGATAGTGCAGATACAGGAAGTGACTCGTTCCAGAAGCACCACTGATTTACATGCAACAAAGGACCTAGGTTTAAAGTCTCACCGAAAGACTATTAGTAAATTTTTGTTGGTCAGTCTGGGATTCGAAATTTCGAACCCCACAATCCTTGAGATCAGAAGTCTCGTGCGTTTTCCACTGAACTAAGCGGGCTGACATAAATGATAAAGGGTGGAATTTTTTTCATTTATATACGGTGGTCGATTCACCAATCCAGTTTTCCTTAACTGTATCCCAACCAGTACTAAGTTACCCTTCCACAAGGTACCAGCAGCTCCTCCAACATGTGCCATCAAAATCAATAGTGTCGTCAGATGTTCATGTAAGCAAGGATACCCAGTCTTCGAATTTGGCCACTAGCCCGAAGCCCGAGGCTAGTAAAAACTGGGTTGGGCTAGTAATTGTCTCTAGGTGACTAGTCCGAAAGTCTAGTAAAATTTTTAAATAATTTTAATAATTTAATGGTCTGACTAGTAAATTTCTTCTCGGGCTAGTAAGTTTTGCCTTGTTGGTAGCCCGACTGGCTAGTACTTAGAAAAGTTTTTCGTGAAGACTGGATACCCAGGACAAATATTCAGTTCTATTGATTTTTTCATAACACATTTATGTTAAGACTATTGATGATCAAATATAAAAAAATTCTGTAATGTTGTATGCAGCAGAACCACTCTGATACTCAAATATTCCTGTCAGTCTTCTTCAAGAGCTATGACGCACTTACCATTGATCTACATTTTTTTAGTACAAGTTAAAACACTGCATTCTGTAATGATTTTTACATTCAACTGTTTTTTTTTATTTTGCTGGTAATGTCAGATTTTTTCATGCATCTGACAGTTTCAAGATTCAAGAAAGAAACGTGACATAATTTGAGACTTTTATAAAACAGACAAAATATTGTATTCTACGACTTCTAATTTTCCGTTGATCGGTATTAATCCGGACACAATATTTATAGGTATGAATCCAGACACATGTAAAATACAGACTTACCACATTCTTATTCTCCCTGATGATTCTTCGTCGTTTCCTTCTACACCACAAAACTCTGTAAATATACAATTTATCAGGCTCCAATCTCCTAAGCATCTCAATCTGAGCAAGATCTCATCTCATATATATGTGTGGATGAATCTTAATGTTTTTTTCCATGCCAGACTGGACTCAAAATTAGTATCTCTTAGCAAAAATGTTAGTCTGAATTCATTACAGCAAAATTTCCTGAGCAGAAAATTTAGATTTATCTCTAATTGCGACTCTGATTTTTGCAAAATCTCAATTTGAGTTGAGATTTTTACTTGAGATGCTTCAGGAGATGGAAGTCAGTTATGATTTATTTTAAGATATGTTTGAAACAAGTTTTTCTGACTTCTGTAAATCCCTGATGTTATCAATCGCCACGCTGAAATTTACATCATTGTGTAATGTACTCGTTTTTAAAAATGCCCAAAATAATTTTTTTCTCCACATGCCTTATGTATGGAAGAATCTTCACGGTAAATGATAATTTCAAGAACAGTATGGTTTGCAAAAATCAAACTACTGTGAATAATACTGGGTCCGAAATTACAACCAATACTTACACTCAGCACTCAAATATTGAAATTCCAGCTTTTGAGGTTCAAAGGGACATTTTTTTAGATCGAGAAGTTGCAGTTATGTTGAATAGGTGCAAAATATTATCATTTTCTTATCTCCAATTGAAATTTAGTGTATTTGTTAGCTACAAGTGTAATTTATCAGCCCAAGTGCAGAGTGTGGTACTCAGATTCAACAATTACATTTTCATCTCATAAATAGTATGTAATTGGATAGATAATGTATAAATGCTGTTAAAACATTCAAATTATAATTCTACACATTTTCCTTATATATATTTGCAATCTAGAACATATAATAGCTCATAATATAACATTTTCAATTTTTGAGTGCCGAGTGCAGAGTGTAAGTATTGGTTGTAATTTCGGGTATTATACAGTAACTTCCAACAGAATGTGAATTCAACTGATCCAGACATATACTGTGAATTATTTCATTCGGACGGGACGAAATTTTGTGGTTTCGGTAAAAAAAAATAATTTCCATGGGACGTTCAATTGTGGATTTTACATTTTAGGTAATAAATACAAGGGTCAAAATAACTGTTTGATGGGATTAAATTTGAGCAAAGTGTTAAGGTGAACAACGAAATCCACAAAATTCAATGATTTTACAGTACATTGTCAAGTATCAACTTACATAGCAATAACTGCAAACAGAATAATAGGTACCACAACAGCCAATACAATAATCACCACCTGCCAATCTGAAATACAATAAACTTGTGTGTAATAATGCATATACAAGGGGTGTTCAAAAAGTAAAGTACCTCCATGCAACTCCCAGGGTACTTATTCACTAGTCTAAAACTCAGACCTAGACTTTATATTGACAAATGCTCTACTCGCTGTCATGTTTTGATATTAATCGGTATACATATTCCGTGGGTAACAACAAATAATCACATAAAATTTCGCATGGTTAAGTCTAATTGTAAAGAAATGGCAGTGATTATAAAAGTTATCAACAGAGCTCCAGATAAGGTGCGTGAAAGCGTGATTACGCATTGAAATTAACGAAAAACGCATTAAAAATTATTTCTGTGCGTCGTAAAACGCATTGAAAAAGACGATCACGCATTTCTGATCGATTCCGATGCGTGAAAGGGAAGTAACTCTTCCGTTATCTGGTCAGTCTGCTTGGTTTTAGACAATACCAATCCGGTGTACAGGTAGAAAAACCCACTGACAAATGTCACTTTGAAACAAAAGTTGTCGGTAAATATGCAGCATTCTAGCTCTCATAAGCATGTGTTTCAAACCAGATGTGGTAACACGTGAGAGTATGTACGACCTTGCGTATAATTCATCGTCGAAGATGCTTGAATGAGCTTGAATTGCAACTTTCCAGCGCAAAATAGTTGAAAATACATGCATGATGATGACAAACGCAATTGACAACATGCGAAAAATGCGAATTTCACGGTTAGTTAAAGTCGCTGTTACGGATAGATCTATAAAAATCATTGGACCATGTAATTTTTAATTCACAAAACAAAGTGACTTTATTAATTTGAATGCAGATCATTTGATATAATTGCTGCAAAGTTCATTTACACATGAAAATCTTTTTTAATTAAACTTCAACTTCGTCAATACATTGGTAAGGGTTTAACTACAATGAGACAGCACATGCATTCAGAAATAGTGATTTTTTTATTGCTTACATATTGAATGTAACTGTCATTCACTCTGTGTTTAAAGGCGAGGTCATTGATATTTTGTCTCCGGAGTGTTTCACTCATTAGTTTTGTAAACTGGGAGTGAACGACTCATTGCACCTCAAAATTATCTGGAGCACTGTATCAATTTTATGTCTAAGTCTGAGTTTTAGACTTATAGTGAATAAGGCCCCAGGAGCTTTACTATAATGCCCAATCCTGCATATAAATTGAATCGCAAGTCTGTCATTCAATTGCTGAAATTCAGCTGATTAACTATCCAATTGCCGTAACTTTGTCAATTCTTGGAATATCTGTACCAATTAACTTGCATTTTCTGCAGAAAAGTGTTTTCTTTTTAGTGAAGCCAATCTGGATTTCCAGACATTATTACAACGCCATGTATTTTCGGGATTTTTGCACTTGAAACCAAGCAGACACTGTACACAATCAGTCTTCTCACATTAACAAAAGCCCTTATCCCTACTACTCTTGCTAAACATTGGTTGCTTTTGGAGTACATAATTCCATCCTCACAGGACCTTGCTTGTTTCTGCACAAGTGCCAAATATTCTATTTGTATGTTTGGGTTTAATGCTGTTTTTTTCGCAAATATTTCAGTTATAAATATGGCAGCAACGTACAGTAACCAATTTTCCAGGGGCCTTATTCACCAACGTTGTAAGTCAGAAACTTAAGACTTAGGCTTAACCTTTTCAAATGTTCTATTCGCTCTCATGTTGTTATAAATGTACCGATTTTGATATAAATTGGTATACATGTTCAGTCAGTAACAACAAATAGTCAGATAAAATTTCACACGGTTAAATTGAATTTTAAAGAAATGCCAGTAATTATGAATAATGACATTTTTAAGTCTAAGTCTGAGTTTTAGACTTACGTTGGTGAATTAGGCCCCTGAACAGCATCCTTACCGGTACAAATTCACCGTTCCATAAGGAATCAGTAACTTCCCACATGTGAAGGAAACTGAACATTTTGGTCGAAATTCATAAAAGTAATAGAAGGTAAATGGCCGAGTTACAAATCTAGGGCACTAACCATGGCTACGGACCTTGCATTAGCGCACTAATCACATCCCCAGGATAATGTGTCAAAGAACTGACCACATAGCTGGATAATGTCTCATATAACAAAAACACAGAAATTTTGTGTTACATAAATCAAAACTGACCTTTCTTAGTGTTAATGCTTTTTGGTTCCCAGATCACACTGTTGCCCATATCATTACTGGACCAGACACATACATCATACTGGGTACCAGAATCAAGGTAATCTATTTTATACTCGGGTTGAGAGAAATTGGCCGGCATGTCGATTTTTGTACCATCTGCAATATATAATAGTTCATGAAGACAAATAGTTCATAACTCAAACTTGAAACCATTTATAACATAATAGTTCATGAAAACAATTAGTTCATAACTAAACCTACGTCCATCTCTAATATAATAGTTCATGAAGATATTTAGTTCATAACTCAAACATTTAACCATCTAGTTCAGTATAATAGTTCATAAAGATATTTAGTTCATAACTCAAACTTTGTACCGTCTTGTTCAGTATAATAGTTCATGAAGGTAATTAGTTCATAACTCAAAACTTTGTACCATCTAGTTCAGTATAATAGTTCATGAAGATTATTAGTTCATAACTCAAACTTTGTACCATCTAGTTCAGTATAATACTTCATGAAGAATATTAGTTCATAACTCAAACCTTTAACCATCTAGTTTAGTATAATAGTTCATGAAGATAATAAGTTCATAACTCAAATTTTGTACCATCTACAGTATAATAGCGATTTTAAGTACTTTTTAAGCTTTTTAAGGCATACGCAGACCTTGTAAAATATATGAATTTTTTTTACCATTTTTGCAATCCGTACGTTGATCGGGGTTCTTTCTGTACGATATATGATACATGAGAGGTTGACCTCCGTCGCTGACATAATATGCATTGTACAGTATAGTCACAGTTATAGAAGCCTTTTCTGCATTCAGTGAAAATAACGGCCTCTCTGGAACTGTAAAATAAAAAAAAAACATCAGTCAAATAATTCTAATTAAAAAATATGTTGATATATTTTATATATTTTTTTTTACAGTTTTCAGCAAAAAGGCAGGACCAACTAGTCTGAAAAAGTAAAAGCAGCAATCTCATATAAGACAAACCTAGTTTCTAATGAAGTTTGTACGGGTATGTCTCTGTTGAATATATAATAGATCAAGTAACTTGAAAAATAGTTTAAAAACATGCTTTTAATTTTGAGTCAATATCATAGCAATGTTATAATAAACTTACTATAAAACTAGATATGTGTCCATGGGACATGTGAGCCCCCATTGGAGTATATAATAAAAGTAACAAAGGGCAGTAACTCCGGCCCAAAATCTGACCAAGTAAAAATTCCTGTTTGATAAAATTCCATCAAACATTTTTTGAGGAGTATAACACGAAAGATTTGCGTTATATACAGACAGCACCAATGCTATATGCCCCCACTTATAAATAAGGGAGGGGGCTCAAGAGTATAATTTAAACAGTCTCCGATTAAGTCTTATAATGACCTAGAACTAATTGCCACACACATTAAAGTAAAAAAGATATACCCAATAACATTTTTAACAACTTTGATAGGTCACAGCCTCGGGTCGTTACTGAGACTTTTCACACTCAAAGTGGACATTCTACACCTAGACTATCGAGGCAAATGTGTCTTCTAGAATTTTGGTTCCAATTATTTCCATCGTTCAAACTGGTCCACAGACAGAGCAGACAGACATAAGTTAAACAACATATCAGGGTATGAAACCTTCTTTGAAAGATTCCATACCATACCTGCCAAGTACTCCTATTAAAGTGGAGTTACTCCTATTTTCGTTGATAAATTACTTATACCAGCCAAGTACTCCTATTAAAGTAGAGTTACTCCTATTTTCGTTGATAAATTACTTATACCAGCCAAGTACTCCTATTAAAGTAGAGTTACTCCTATTTTCGTTGATAAATTACTTATACCAGCCAAGTACTCCTATTAAAGTAGAGTTACTCCTATTTTCGTTGATAAATTACTTATACCTGCCAAGTACTCCTATTAAAGTGGAGTTACTCCTATTTTCATTGATAAATTACTTATACCTGCCAAGTTCTCCTATTAAAGTGGAGTTACTCCTATTTTCGTTGATAAATTACTTATACCTGCCAAGTTCTCCTATCTATTAAAGTGGAGTTACTCCTATTTTCGTTGATAAATTACTTATACCAGCCAAGTACTCCTATTAAAGTGGAGTTACTCCTATTTTCGTTGATAAATTACTTATACCAGCCAAGTACTCCTATTAAAGTGGAGTTACTCCTATTTTCGTCGATAAATTTCTGGTTTTCAAGTTCACCTACCTTTGCACTAAAGTTTATATGATTCATTTTATGATCTTCTGTCACATATTTATAAGCACTAGAATTCATACATTCCTTGTTTATGCATATAAATCCCATTTAAATTGCATTTAAGTGCATCTTGTGACATGTTTCACTTTATCACTCCTATCTTGGATTTTTTTAAAACTAGCTTGGCCAGTATGGTCATATTCATGAGCAGGTATGACCTCGTAGACATACACACATAACTTCAGTATAGCTTGACCAGATTACACTGACACTCATCAAAGTCTGTAAGCGTGTCCGGCTATATTCGGCTGTATTCGGTTTGTATGTTTATATTCTATGTACCGTTAACTCCGTATAAGGCCATGTATAATTGTAAGTATGTTTTTTTTATAATTACAGAATTTTCTGGATTTGAACAAATTACACAAGGAGTATCAGTTCAATCTGGTCAAGCTATAACATATGTATTATAAACAAATACTGATTGGGGCAAATAATCAATAACATAAATCTGTGTAATTTTATCGTTTATTGCCGAGTGATATCCCTCTGGCGTATTGCAATTCCCTTCAACTTTGTGATATGTGATTAAAAGTCAAATCTCAGAAATAATAGATTTTTTGAAGTCATTTGATTCAAACTGAGAAAGCATGTAGATGTATAGTAAGACACATATAGTTCTAAGATTGGGTTTTCACAAACTTTTTACCGTCTTTTGAGTTTTTGAAGCGGAATTTTTCCCACTGAATACCGCCGCTAGTTTCATCCGTTGCTATGGAAACACCATACTTAAAATCTTCAGTATTGGTTAGATTGTTCGATATATGTTGGACATTCTCTTTACATCCGTCTTCTACGTTGAAAGTTTGCCAATCAAAATTGCCCTGCAAAAAGTTAAGGCAAGCTACAAGGATATTGGTACAAAAGCTGTGTCTACCAAAAAGAACCATAACTCTGGCAAACAATTTGACCAGCAATTCCTGATAATATGCATAACTAGGCTTTGTACAAACGATTCATGTATACCTTCATTGAAATGCAACCTGTGGTCGAAGATTGCAAGTATGAACAACTTCATGACGTCCATCTAGATATCCAGCACAAAATCAACATTCCTTCCCGATATACTTTTGAAGACAAAAATATACAGTGTAATCAGAGAAATCCAAATACCCTTCGGACCACTTGATTTGTTGGGATTTTCCAAAATACCCTTACTTAGGTGATATTTTTGTCTTAAAGTAGTTGGATTAAATCGGTATTTGTACAAGTAAAAGTAACCTACTGTTCTTAGAGTAACAAGAGCGCTGCTTACGAGTGCTGGACACTCAACTTTCTCGGTTTTTTTATAATAGCAAGGGCAGTTATTTCAATAAATTGCTGACTTACAACCTTATAAGACTAATGCATATTTGAAATCTAGATCATAAGGCGCTTCCTACTATCAGCCTATTTTCATGAAAATCCGAACTAGTCATGTTGACCAAACTGAAGTGAAAAAAAGCTTGTTTTACCATAAATATGAGTTAAGAATGATTTCTCAAAATATTGAATTTGTTTCGACCTTCTCATTCCAAGCTAGCGAAATATGGGTCACAGGGTTATCAGTCTTGTCATTATGAACTCCTCTTGTGATGATGAATAATTATGCTAAGTTTCAAGAGGATACTTTCGACAGTCTTTAAGAAAATGACTGTGACAATAAACTGAACCAACGCACATGCAAACATTCCCGTCACAATAATAGCTTAACTTTTTCTTTAAAAAGTTGAGCGAAAAATGCAAAAATTGTAAAATAATTTAATTTCAATAAGGCGAAATTTCGTGGTTCTGGTAAAAAAGAATATTTCGATGGGATGTTGATTCATGGATTTTGCATTTTAGGTAATGAAAACAAGGGTCAAAATTCTTGTTCAATGGGATTAGATTTTGCAGTTGAAGGTTAACCACGAAATCCACTTAATTTAAATCCCACACAAAAATCAATGATTTTACAGCAGAGCATGAGTTTACCATACCTTGCATTGAATATATGTAGTGTTACCAGGTTGACCTATACACCAGTATACAGTTACAGATACGATACGTGAACACAGCACGGCATCTATCTCCCACGATACACGATCAGATGATGATGACATCTCCACGGCTACCCAGGATACCTGCAGCATTTGTCCTGAAATAGAATACCATTCACTCAATACTCCATGCTGTGGGTGTATAAAGAGAAAGTAGGCTTTCCTGCCAAGAACTCCTTTTAAAATGGAGTTACTCTGATTAAAGTGGAGTTACTCCTATTAAAGTGGAGTTACTCCTATTAAAGAGGAGTTACTCCTATTAAAGTGGAGTTACTCCTATTAAATAGGAGTTACTCCTATTAAAGTGGAGTTACTCCTATTAAAGTGGAGTTAATGCTATTTTCCTTGATAAGTTTTGGTTTTCAAAATTCACCTACCTTTGAATTTGTGCATTTCATTTATTTTATGATCTTCTGTTCAAAATGCACAAAATTTAATCCCAACGAAAAATTAATGATTTAACAGTACTGTATTTAAAATGATCGATTTGAATTCCATATTTCAAAACAGAGATAAATATTTACCTGTGTGCCAGTCTGGTATTGATACTTTTGTTCCATTATTTGACTTTCCTTCAGTATTCAGCAGTGACACAGTCAATGAATATCCATCACTCTTCAATAAGGAGGTGTTTACTCTCAGATAATCGTGTACGCCACTCCTGTTGACAACAACAACTTGATGTCGTCGTATATCCGACACGAGGCTTCTGGTATGGACCATTGTCGAGGACGCAGACAATGTCGACACCGGTTCTATCACAATCTCATATCCAACCATCTCCCCGTACCAATAACGTTCTTCGGGATTCTAAAAATAACAATACATTGTATAAACAGGTCTCAAAATTATGTGACATTTCAAGTTATCAATTGGTTTTAGTATGATCCTAAAAACAAAACGATGTTTGTAATACTTGTATGCCCTCATGGCAGCCAAATAGTCGAAAATGGTAAGGGCACAATGACCTCGACCTTTGACCTCAAAATCAATAGGGGTAACTCCACTTTAATAGGAGTGACAATCCACTTTAATTGGAGTAACACTCCACTTTAATAGAAGTAACACTCCACTTTTATAGGAGTAACTCCACTTTAAAAGGAGTAACTCTCCACTTTAATAGGAGTAACTCCACTTAAATAGGAGTAACTTCACTTTAATAGGAGTAACTCCACTTTAAAAGGAGTAACTCTCCACTTTAATAGGAGTAACTCTACTTTAATAGGAGAAACTTCACTTTAATAGCAGTAACTTCACTTTAATAGGAGTAACTCCACTTTAAAAGGAGTAACTCTCCACTTTAATAGGAGTAACTCCACTTTAATAGGAGTAACTTCACTTTAATAGGAGTAACTCGAATTTAATAGGAGTAACTCCACGTAACTTACCTTCCAGTATAGCACAGCACACATGTATTGTCCACAGTTCCATACAGAATACGACCCTGCAGCCATGCTGACAGAATATGGTGGTACTGAAATATGAAACACACAAACGTTTACAATCATTCTTATAACTGTGCACCTTGGTGAAGGCTACATGCCAAATACGTACACAGGTAATAACGTTGAGCTTTTTCAATACTGTAAAATCATTAATTTTTGTGGGGATTACATTTTGTGGATTTTGTGGTTCACTTTCTACCATGAAATTAAATCCCATTGAACCATAATTTTGACCCTTGTATTTATTACCTGAACTTATTGTCCCATCAAAATGGTCTATTTTACCCAAATCACAAAATTTAATCCCATCAAAATTAAATGATTTACAGTTATGCGCCAAATACTTCTTTCTGATGCCATGGCAACAACAGTTTTTTGCCACATCAAAAGCATAATCTCCTTATTGGTCCCTATACAGAAACCAAGTTTTATAAACCTAGCTTGAAAACTACCGTAAAATCATTTAATTTCGTTGGGACGAAATTTTGTGGTTTTGGTAAAAAAGACAATTTTGTTGGCACTTGAATTCGTGGATTTTGCCTTTCAGGTAACAAAACAAGGGTCAGAATCAATGTTCGTTAGGATTAAAGTTCGTTGCTGAAGTGAACCACGAAATCCACGAAATTTAATCCCCCACAAAAATTAATGATTTTACAGTATTTGAATTACGGCAGATCCAGATTTCTTGACTGACAGGTTGACTGACGGACGGACGGCAAACTTATAGTCCCCTAAGACCCCTACCGGTTGTCTCAGAGACTGACTACAGGTGTTCTACTATGGCATAATTCACAATCCGGAAAACGAGTCACACATCAGTTTTGGTGCCATAAGAACACATAACAAAACCTTAACAAAGCTTTAAAAATTGTTTCATTGCTAAAAAATTTAGTTTATGAAACTTCAAATGACCACAACTTTGTCAATTCTATGAATATTTTCACCAAACGACTTTTATTTTGTACAGAAATGATCATTCTGTCTAATGAAATGGATTTCCAGATTATTCAAGAATCGTAGGACCCCTGTAATTACAATTTTACACCGACAGACGAGAACATACCATCAGGTAATGTAAGTATTGTCTGTGTTGATGGATCACTCCAGTATATATCGCCATCAGCACCTGTAGGTCTACCCCACACAGATACTGTATAATTCATGTACGGTATTAATCCATCCATCGTGATCTTCTCAAATTTATTCTTACTTCCTGCTACGTTCTAAAACAACAACAGCGATATTTCACACTGTATCGGCAAAAAGATCTGGATCTGGTTTAGCGATGCTACTAGGGTTAACGTAGCGATAATGATACGGCTAAAAATGGTGGAATTCGTCAAAATTCAGTAGGTGAGTGTTACATTCTTGTGCGTTTTGTTCAATTAATCTTAAATTCTAGAGACAGGAATACTGTTACGGAATGTCCACGTTCATCGAGAAACCAGATCCAGAGTGTTTTGCCGATACAGTGTGTATTTAGGAGGAAACACTGCCAGCACTACTGTTAATGTTACGGTGTAAAATAGTCGTTCCGATACTTTTTTGGGGAAAATCATAGGTAACAGTATCAGTACAAGACAAAGAAAAAAGGAAACGAGTCCCTTGACACGGGTGCCCCAATTTGGAGAGAAGGTTAGTCATTGTTCAGAGTTATAGCCTTGTGTTACTTTTACTATAATACTGTAAAATCATTTAATTTCGTTGGGATGAAATTTCGTGGTTTAGGTAAAAAAGACAATTTCGTTGGAACTTGAATTCGTGGATTTTGCATTACAGGTAATAAAACAAGGATCAAAATTAGTGTTCGTTGGGATTAAATTTTGTGGTTGAGGTGAACCACGAAATCCACGAAACTTAATACCCCATGAAAATTAATGATTTTACAGTATTATAGTAAAAGTAACACAAGGCTATAACTCTGAACAATGACTAACCTTCTCTCCAAGATTGATAAGATTCATTTCATAGCTGCTAAATAATGTTTCAGAGAAAAAGTGTTTGTATGTTGTCTATACATTATCGTGAAATATGGTATCTCATTGTGAAATATGGTATGTCATTGTGAAATATGGTCATTGTGAAATATGGTATCTCATTGTGAAATATGGTATATCTTTGTGAAATATGGTATCTCACTGTGAAATATGGTATTTCATTGTGAAATATGGTATCTCATTGTGAAATATGTATCTCATTGTGAAATATGGTATCTCATCATGAAATATGGTATCTCATCATGAAATATGGAATCTCATCGTGAAATATGGTATCTCATCTTGAAATATGATATCTCATTGTGAAATATGGTATCTCATCGTGAAATATGATATCTCATCGTGAAATATGGTATCTCATCTTGAAATATGGTATCTCATCATGAAATATGGTATCTCATCATGAAATATGGTATCTCATCGTGAAATATGGTATCTCATTGTGAAATATGGTATCTCATTGTGAAATATGGTATCTCATTGTGAAATATGGTATCTCATCTTGAAATATGGTATCTCATTGTGAAATATGGTATCTCATCGTGAAATATGGTATTTCATCTTGAAATATGGTATCTCATCGTGAAATATGGTATCTCATCGTGAAATATGGTATCTCATTGGAAATATGGTATCTCATCGATGTTATGGCGGATACGAATCTTTGTCATTTTCAACCGCCAACGTAAAACTTACCTTCGGAAATGATTGCCAATCATTGTGTAGCATAACCTTGTACTCATAAACTAAACTGCTTATAAAATATGCAAACTCAGGTCGCTTCCACTGGATTATAACATCCCTTGTTCCCGCTGTTACATTTAGATCTTGAACTGGACCAAATCTTGCTAAAATACAAAATAACCTGTACACTTCAGATAATGAACTAGTAAACATAAACTTTATAACTCATGCATTATACTGTAAAATAATCAATTTTCATGGGCAATTCAATTTCATGGATTTCATGGTTTGTCTTTAACCATGAAATTAAATCACATCAAACAATAATTTTGACCACTGTATTTATTACCTGAAATCCAAAATTCACAAATTAATGTCCCATTGAAATGGTCTTTTTTTAACAAAAACACGAAATTTTGAAGAA
This sequence comes from Spisula subtruncata, assembly GCA_963678985.1. Taxonomy (NCBI): domain Eukaryota; kingdom Metazoa; phylum Mollusca; class Bivalvia; order Venerida; family Mactridae; genus Spisula; species Spisula subtruncata. The sequence continues at coordinate 2,286,356 of OY787668.1, forward strand.
ACAGAAATGAGATACAAGGAATCCCGGTGCGATACCCTAGCTCATTTCGAATAGATTCCCTGGTTCTTTAACATGCCCGGTGTAAAGCACCGATACACGCGAGACTACCCCGGGGTTTTAAACCAGTTCATCTATAGTTTGGTGGGAAACATTTTAAAAAGGGTTTCTGAGATGACCAAGTGCCCTGTCAGGAACTTCTCGATCAGGAGTCAAGTGCGCTATCCACTCGACTACCTTAAGAACATACGTGGGTGAATCAAAAAGTTCGTAGAATTTTGCAATAACTTTTTTATTTTCAGAGTTATTGTCGTCATATTTTTGCTGAATGAAAACATTGGTATTTACTTTACATATACAGATTTGTAGCGACCTGATGATAACCGTTTTAGAAATATTTATATCTTAAATAAAGGCGATTACGTACACCGGAGCACACGGATAATTTGAAACACATTTTGTTAAATTTTCTAAAATATCTCAACTGTAAGACCTCCAAAAACTGTCAAAATGTTATGTCAGATTGCATGATGTCATTTATAAAGTCTGTTAAAATTTCAGACATCATCTCCGATAAATAAAGCTTTAACCTACATTTACATAATTGCACTATATAGAAATACCAGCGTAAAACGGGTCTACGGGAATTTACTGAACCACAGACTGCTATCAAAATCTGCGTGAAACTAGAATATACGTACGGCATCAGAAAAAATACATGGTTTAAAACGTTCAGGTATATATCCTGAAATAAATAGACATCGATTTATAAGTGGAATTAGTGATTTCGTGCAGGCCTACGGATATTGACAACCAAAACAATACACCCGATATTGGTGACGTTGGTTTGCAACGTCGCCGAAGAGGATCAGCGCTATATAATAGCGGATATAGCAAAACACTCAGATTAATCTTATGGGACAGCCCACACGATATTAAACAAACAATTGAAATTGCAGAAACTATTATCATGATGGTTATCCAAAAATACCTACATATTAGTCACTAGAGAAGCGAAAATGAGTCAAAACGTTATCGTAAGTATTGACAAACGTGGCGTAAGTTTGACGTCGTTCAACAAATGATGCTGACGTGCTCCAGTATGCTGTCACAGCATGTGTGCGTTTCAATGTAAAAATCATGTAGTTTTGAATAATTCAGTGAAATTTGACAAATTGATTTGTTATACTTATGATCACGTAATAGTAAAAGTTGAAACCATGCGAAGCTGTGGTTTGTGAGTTATGATATTTTTCTATGAACTTTTTGATTCACCCATGTATTATACTTCTATGCTTAATAACACAGCAGCCAATCTTTCTATGTTGCATTAATATTTCGAGGGCTCAGTGCAAAACTGGTAAGTACATCAATTTATAGAGGCACATACTGTAGTTTTGAACTCTGAGCCCTCGAAAATTTTAGTGCCAGCAACAGCTGACTTAAACAACATTTTACTAAAATTATACCAATTATATATCAAATTGTTCGGTTCCTGTTCCATACAAATTATGAAATGGTGTTTACTGTAAAATCATTTAATTTCGTTGGGATGAACTTTCGTGGTTTTGGTAAAAACAACAATTTCGTTTGGACTTGAATTCGTGGATTTTGCATTTCAGGTAATAAAACAAGGGTCAAAATTAATGTTCGTTGGGATTAAAGTTCATGGTTGAGGTGAACCACGAAATCCACGAAATTTAATCCCCCACAAAAATTAATGATTTTACAGTATTTGGTGTACAATTAAGCTTATACCCAGGGATTCGTTGCCTAAGCAAAGCGCTACCGAGCACCTTCATTCAGTTACCTCCCGTTCAATTAAATATAGAAGGCCATGATTACCTCCCGTAGAAAAAGCTAAGTAGAGCTCTGCTCAGGCAACGGACACCAGAATACAGTTGTGTACATATATGGTTATCATCTGTTTAAATATGTATTAAGAAAGTTATAAATAATAAAGCATTAATAAGTTGACATTTCGTATTTTAAGGCTGAATAATAATAATTATGTAAGACAATACTGTAAAATCATTACTTTTCGTGGGGATTAAATTCCGTGGATTTTGCCCTTCAACTTAAACTACAGAATCAAATCTTGTTGAACAATAATTTTGACCCTTGAATTTATTACCAGAAATACAAAATCCATGAATCAATGTTTCAATAAAATGTTTTTTTTACCAAAACCACGAAATTTCATCCCATCGAACTTAAAATGATTTTACAGTAATAATTATCATGTAAGATAATAGCAGAGAAATATAATTATCATGTTAATATAATGAAAGCAGTTGATATTGATGTTTATGAAATAATGAAATATTTGAATCAACAATTCAATATTAACAATGGGAACCAGCACAAACAATGTACGGGGAAGCAGCCCTGAAAGAGCAGGAAACCAGCCGGTTTACAAAATACAGGGAACCAACAATCAAGGTACTGGGAACCGGCCTATTCACATTCACGGTACGGGGAACCATCCCATATAAAGTAAATAACTGCTGTAGGCTGTAAGAAATCAGGGTGCAGTAAACCGGCTAACCAACAATCAATGTACGGGGAACCAGCCCATATGCAGCAATTTTCTGCTGCAGGAAACGAGGGAGACTACTCCTCCTAATTGTCACTAAAAGCTGCATATGAGATCAGTACATATTTTAGCCTATCTCAGTAAAAAATCAACTAATCAAAAAGCAATCTCATTAAAATCAGGCCCATATAAGCTCCACTACTTTACACCGACATAGGATCTGACCTCACTCCATATGGAATCATGTTGATGTGAACTTTATATCATCCAATCAAAACGCTACTTTCACAAATATGAAAGTGCAGAGAGACTCTCGGCTGAAGGTTTAGTAAGGTTCTAAACTTTATACATGAGTGTATATAGAGAGTTAACTCTGTACCTTAAGGTGAATAATAGCAATACTACAACATGCATTGCTAGAGAGGTCATTTAAACGTGACCTCTTATGTAGTATTGTCAGATCTAACTAACAGTGCAAAGGAATGGAGCAAATGTTAGGATCTGATTTTAATGAGATTGATTAAAAAGTAAATTACCTAAAGAGTAATTGGTGAATATTTCAAATGATTTGTTCACGTTGACTTGATACTTTTCATTAACGCCCTCAACCCAAACTTCATAAGTTGTAAATTTAGACAAAGTGTTGATTGGTACCGTATCACAATGTACCTCAGATTCTGTTATACTCGAGCAATTAACACGATATGGAGGCTTGCGATTACTGAAAATAAAGTTGCTACAATTAGAGCTATGACATAATTTGTTAAAATTAGTGCTGCGATTATATTACACACCCCCACAGACTGTGGTATAAGAATGAATCGTGCAGATTTAACAAATTAAACAAATTTTCTCTGGGTGTCCAACGCTTAGACCTGACTGACTCATGTAAATATATGAAGTATATGATAAGCATTTATATAAGTACATGCTCGTTAAATAAGCTCAGAAAGATGCATGCAGTGTCCAATAAAAGAAAAAGTAATGAAATCCACCTATGAAAATCAGTATAGTAAACATAAACCAAATAAATTTAGTGAATTAACTTTAGAAATTAGTATAGTTAATAAAACCTTGTTGATTTCACTTGGAAAACGAGCTTAGCAAAATACCTATTAAATTAAGTAAGTACAGTTAATTAACTTGGAAAATCAGCACAGAAAGTAACACTTAAAAATCAGCACATAAAAAAGTCATGTTAATAACCCAACATTAAATTTGCTTGTAAAAATCACCAAACTCAGGACAAAAATTCAAGGTACTGTTGAATCAATAAGTAATAATAACAAAGGAACTATCCCATTCAGGCCATCAGTTAACAGTAAAAAATACTTAAACAAAACCCAGGCTATCAACCAACAACTAAAGCAAGGATGTAAAACAAGGTATCTCAGTTAAGCCTGGTACACACTGCATCATAACTAGCATAGCAGAAACATTAGCAAACTATGGGACATGTATGTTACTTTGAATCTAAAATAAAATATTTAAATAAGTGCAGGAACTATGAACTAGCAAATCAAATCAACTTAACTAAACTTTACTGACCTCAGACATGGTAACATTAAACAACTCACTGGCTTAGAAAGAGAAGGTCCTAAGTGGCGCTTACTACCTTATAAGACCACTGGTAACTGTATCGTTGAAAACGTAAAAAAAATAATTTTTCTTTAGTTTTCAAATTGCCTTTATCAATGATACAGTTACCTGTGTACAAGAACAACTAATGCATATTTGAAATCTACATCATAAGGTGCTTCCTTTTGAGCCAATTTTAATGAAAATTGGAACTTGTCATGTTGACCAAACTGAAGTTGAAAAGGCATCTTTTACCATAAATAAAGAGTAATTGTCAGACAGTTTTTCTTGTTTTCTCAAAATATTGATTTTGTACTTATGACCATCTCATTCTAAGCCAGAGAACTGTTGAATTGAGAAAGTAATTTATTATTGTCTTGCAATTTATGCCACATTTCAGGGCAGTATCCTTGGACAAAACAGCAATAAAGGCATTTTATCAAATTGATACCGAGGCACGGTGCCTCAGCAGGGCTACGAGCCTGTATTACAACAATTTATAGCTATTTTAACTGATCTTATCTAGCAGAATATTGTATACAGAGTATGGACAAAGTATTGTAGAAATGTAAGTCTGGAGGCAACAAGATACAGTAAAACTTGGTAATCATAACCAACTCTAAAACTTCAGATGCAGTAAAACTTGGTAATCATAACCAACTCTAAAACTTCAATCAATGAACGAGACGATAATAACCAAAGTTTATACAGCATGAGCAGTCAATATAGAGCTCTACCAAAATAGAGCTCTACCAATATAGAGTTATACCAATATTGAGCTGTACAAATATAGAGCTCTATCAATGTAGTTCTTTCAATATTGAGCTGTACCAAAATAGAGCTCTACCAAAATAGAACTATATCAATATAGAGTTATACCAATATTGAGCTCTATCAATATAGAGCTCAGCCAACATAAAGCTCTACCAAAATAGAACTATATCAATATAGTTCTACCAATATTGAGCTCTACCAATATAGAGCTGCATCAATATAGAGCTCTACCAATATAGAGCTCTACCAATATAGAGCTACATCAATATAGAGCTCTACAAATATAGAGCTCTATCAATTTAGAGTTATACCAATATTGAGCTCTACCAATATTCAGCTCAACTAATATAGAGCTCTATCAAAATAGGGTTCTACCAATATTGGGCTCTACCAATATAGAGCTCTATCAATATAGTTCTACCAATATAGAGCTCTACCAAAATAGAGCTCTATCAATATAGTTCTACCAATATAGAGCTCTACCAAAATAGAGCTCTATCAATATAGAGTTATACCAATATTGAGCTCTATCAATATAGAGCTCAGCCAACATAAAGCTCTACCATAATATAACTATATCAATATAGTTCTACCAAAATAGAGCTCTACCAATATAGAGCTGCATCAATATAGAGCTCTACCAAAATAGAGCTCTACCATTATAGAGCTCTACCATTATAGAGCTTTACCATTATAGAGCTTTACCAACTAGTATTCTTTTACAGAGACACACTATAATTATTTTCCTGTTCTAAAAATTTTTTAACCACCAAAATTATAATATTAATTTTTGGATATTGGCTATTTATTCTCCTCCCATTCTCATATTATCACGCTTAGAATATGTGTGACACAACCATCACTTCTAGGAAACAAGAGGGCCATGATGGCCCAATATCGCTCACCTGATAATAAACCCTGCACAATTTTCACCCCAAGGAATAATTTGAACATCTTGGTAGAAAACCATAAGATGATGCTACATACCAATTATCAAAACTCTAGGCAGTGTAGGTTTAGGCAAGAAGAGTCTATGTAAAACGGTGACCCCGAGTGGGGCCAATTTTGACCCCAGGGGCATAATTTGAAAAATCTTGGTAGAGGACCTCTAAATGATGCTACATACCAAATATCAAAGCTCTATGCAGTGTAGTTTTAGACAAGAAGATTTTTATATGTTTTCCCTATATAAGTCTATGTAAAATGGTGACCCCCGGGCTGGGCCAATTTTGACCCCAGGGGCATAATTTGCACAATCTTGGTAGGGGACCACTAGATGATGCTACATACCAAATATCAAAGCTCTTAGGCATTGTAGTTTTAGACAAGAAGATTTTAATATGTTTTCCCTATATAAGTCTAAGTAAAATGGTGACCCCCAGGGTGGGGCCAATTTTGACCCGAGGGGAATAATTTGAACAATCTTTGTAGAGGACCTCTAGCTGAGTCTACATACCACGTATGAAAGCCCTGGGCAAAGCGGTTACGGAGAAGAAGATTTTTTAAGGTTTCCCCTATATAACTCTATGTAAAACTAAGGGCCCCCGGGGTGGGGCCAATTTTGACCCCAGGGACATAATTTGAACAATCTTTGTAGAGGACCTCTAGCTGAGTCTACATACCAAATATGAAAGCCCTGGGCCAAGCGGTTTCGGAGAAGAAGATTTTTTAAGGTTTTCCCTATATAACTCTATGTAAAACTAAGGCCCCCAGGGCGGGGCCAATTTTGACCCGAGGGGAATCATTTTAACAATCTTTGTAGAGAACCTCTAGCTGATTCTATATACCAAATATGAAAGCCCTGGACCAAGCCGTTTCGGAGAAGAAGATTTTTTAAGGTTTTCCCCATGTAACTCTTTGTAAAACTAAGGGCCCCTGGGGCGGGGCCAATTTTGACCCAAGGGACATAATTTGAACAATCTTTGTAGAGGACCCCAAGGTGATGCTACATACTAAATATGAAAGCTCTAGGCCTTACGGTTTCAGAGAAGAAGATTTTTGAAGTTTCCTTTTTGAAAATCTATTTTTAGCCTGTGTGACCTAGTTATGCGACGGACTTGAATTTTTTTAACAACTTTGGTAGAGGTCCACCCAAGGAACATTCCTGTTAAGTTTTATCAAATTTGGCCAAGCGGTTTAGGAGGAGAAGTCGTTTGAAGAAATTGTTGACGGACGCACGACGCACGCCGCACGACGCACGCCGCACGACAGATGACGGACATCTCGGTATGACAAAACCTCACCATGACCACATTGTGGTCAGGTGAGCTAAAAATCAATGGCAGCAAAATTATCGCTATTTTCTCAATATGTACAAAATTCAACAAAATAAAATTTCTTCAGGAACATTTTTTTTAATTCAAATCAATTGTGCATTGTTCGCCTATGAAAACAGTTGGAAGAGTTATATGCGTTACTTGAACTTATTGACGATTACTCAACACTGACTGAAGTTCTGAACGCTGACTGAAGTTTTCGGACTACATATCGCTGGCTTAGAACGAGAAGGTCGTAAGTACAAAATCTGTATTTTGTAAAAAAAAAAAAAAAATGTCCGAAAACCATAATTATACACTCTTTACTTATGTTAAAAAAAACATTTTGAATATTTTTGACAACATGACAAGTTTCAATTTTCATGAATTAGGCTCATAAGAAGCGCCTTATAATGAAGATTTCAAATAAGCATGAGTTTTATAAGGTCGTAAGTAATACTTACAACCTTCTGATTCTAAGACAGTGATATGTTGTGCGGTCAAGTTGACCAAGTTTTACTGTATCAAGGGAATACACGCAAGCTGAGAGCCTTCACCAAACCGGGTTAGTCACCGCCATACACCAAGAATGTTACCTACTTGTATGTGCAAGATTGATTGAATACACCCTGCTATATATGGAGCCAAGTCTAGTGGTCATTTTAATCCTAATCTGAGTGCCGTTTGCTGCCACGCCCATAAATGTCATGTTAGATGGTGGCATGATCATACTATTCCACCAACATAACCGCTCAGACTGGTTACAATTAGATACCGGCATTACAGACCAGTCCATAGTGAATCTGTCATAAATAATTAGGTTAATAGAACACAAATAAAGCGTAAAAAAATCCACCATCTTTTCATGAAAGAATTGCTCAAACCATGACCACTTCTTTAAGTTGCTTCATGCACAAAGAACGCTCATGTGACAGAAAATACAGCAGAAATAACAATAACGTGCAAGTATAAAGACTTATATAGCTAAATAGTAAACCAATACATATACTGTAAAATCATTTAATTTCGTTGGGGCGAAATTTCATGGTTTTGGTAAAAAAGGCAATTTCGTTGGAACTTGAATTCGTGGATTTTGCATTTCAGGTAACAAAACAAGGGTCAAAATCAATGTTCGTTGGGATTAAAGTTTGTGGTTGAAGTGAACCACGAAATCCACGAAATTTAATCCCCCACGAAAATTAATGATTTTACAGTATCATACAATACTGTAAACAAAATGCATCGAAATTTCAAGAGTAAGGTTTTCATAGGCCTCTAACTGTTCAGTATGCAAAAAAGGTCCATTTTAAGCCATGCTAAACTCAAACGTATTTTATAATTTTCATAACGTTTTCGTAATGTTTCGCATCAGTTAAGAAAATGTTATGAAAACATTACAAACGTTATCTTACCTTTAAATTGAAAACCATATCCATTGTTTGAGTGGTATGTTCCATTTTTTACTTCGTATTCAGCTATTAATATTTTTCCATTAAGATATTTTGTGAATACTAGCCAAGGTCGTTACCAAACTATACTGGCCAACAGACAGATGCAAAGAAATATACCATGCACTTGATACCAAAGAGCATAAACCCATGCATAGCTGCTGTATTAACTACATGTTTAACAAATCAGTTCAAATACATGCATAATAATAATAATAATATAATAATAATAATAACGACTTTATTTAAAGGGGCAACACAGTTGGGCAAGCCCAGTCTAACCTGTGAGTCTCTTCCCTGTGCATCAAGCTCCTAAGTGCACTTTATTGTTAAGTGTACTTTGCTAAGTGCTACTTAAAAATTGTTTGCAGCGTGTTCAAAATGAACATTGCTTTATATATTTAAATATCCATGTGTAACATAATAACTTAAAAGCTTGAATAGTAGGTCAATGTGGCATGTGTCAATATAACAGATTTAACATACAAGGCAGTCTGCAAAATTAGGATTAGAAACTACTTGCCCGAATCAGCTAAATTAAATGCTGTTCCTATAGACTCTATGCATGATTACTGCAAAAGTTACTTGCCCGTCTGCAAAAGTTACTTGCCCAACTACAAAAGTTACTTGCCCAACTACAAAAGTTACTTACCTGCCTGCAAAAGTTACTTGCCCAACTACAAAAGTTACTTGCCCGCCTGCAAAAGTTACTTGCCCAACTACAAAAGTTACTTGCCCAACTGCAAAAGTAACTTGCCCAACTGCAAAAGTTACTTGCCCAAATCAACAAAAATTACTTGTCCGGGCAACCTGACAAGTGCTAATTTTGCAGACTGCAAGGGCAATAACTTAAGACACAACCACCGTTAAAATCATGTTACACATTTATTTTCATGTGAAGTATATCTTGAAAGTATACACTCAGCAATAACAGAGGATATTAAAGAAAAATAGTTCAATGTATGGGTATTAAAGGGACTCAACTCCAGTTGGTAATTGATTGCAAAATTTATCAAAAAGTTCTCTTAAAATCACATTGTTTTTGGCTTGACCGATCTAATACAAGTTGTAAGAATACGTATTCGTAAAACAAAGTTTCGTCATTTAAATGTCATCAAAATGGAGTTTAGTACCTTTAACTAAGTACTATAACATATTATATACAATGTATAAATACAAGTGATGATAAATGTTCATGGAGACACTTGCTATAACATAAAAACACATGGTGAATTAGCAAAGAAAATTTGTATAGCTACATAATTTTTTATGCATTTTATTTTTTTCATAAATGTATGTGACAACTATTATTATAAGGGGCATGTGCCTCCATAACTCAGTGGTTAGTGCACTTGCTGTCAAATCTGGCGACCTGGGTTCAAATCCAAGTGAGGCACATATATGCCTGCCATAGTAGAAATAAAGCAAATAAAGGCTTAGTATGCTCTGCATTTATTATAATAAAATAAAAATAATATTATAAGGGGCAAATTTTTAAATATTGTATTGTTACATAAAGATTCACTTACTGTCGGTATTCCATTTGCCATTTCATGGGAAGATTCGTGGGCTTAGTCAGGTTAAATGTACATGTCATATCAAGCAATCGGTACGACACACAGGTTATATTCTCAGGTCTGCCAGGCATTTCTAGAAATAGAATTGATTAACATGGTAAAAATTGTAATAGATACTGTAAAATCATTAATTTTTGTGGGGGGGGGGAGATTAAATTTTGTGGATTTCGTGGTTCACCTTCAACAACAAAATCAAATTCCATCAAACAATAATTTTGACCCATATTTATAACCTGATATGCAAAATACACAAATTAACATCCAATAAAAATGTGTTTTTTTACCAAAAAAAAACACCACAAGTTTTCCCCATCAAAATAAAATGATTTTAAAGTGACAAATATGACAACTGTCCACATCATTGAGTTATGAGATTCATACAAGTATCAATCAGTAACCATTGAAACGAGCAATGCTTATTTAGATCACAATAGCATAAGCAAGGCATTAAGGTCAAATTTTTTAGTACCGCATGCAAATTTACAGAAAACCCACAATATTGTACAATTCAGGAGTGTATCTATTATAAATGAAAGTATGTTCCAGATTGCATCTATTATAAATGAAAGTACATTCCAGAGTATATCTATTATAAATGAAAGTACATTCTGGATTGCATCTATTATAAATGAAAGTACATTCCAGATTATATCTCTTATAAATAAAAGTACATTTCGGATTGCATCTATTATAAATGAAAGTACTGTAATAAAAGGAGGTGGTCGAAGTTGTATTAGATCGCGAGCGTCTATAGCAAGGCTGTACGGGAACCTCGAAGTTACACTTTCCTAGTCTGGGTCGCGGAATCATATGACGATTACCGGACGACTACAAATGCATCGAAACTGTCGCAGGAATTCGCATCACAAGATTGCACAATCTAAGGATTGATTAAACATGCATCACTTACATATTCACAGTTGATAATACATCCATATTTGGTAAATCCAGAGAATCACAGTTAGCACGCATGTTTGCAGTAATTGTATGCAGAGACTACTTGTTACTATTTATAGAACTACATGTAGGTCACATTCCTGGAAAACCCTAGCCGTCACCATTGATACAATCGAACGGTGCGCTCTGTGACCAGTACTCTTTGCATACGTATAATTTATGGATCGCCAAAGTCATTACAATACAGTATTTGTCATTACAAGTTGAGATATTACACATATGATGGCGGAATACATCTTCTGAGTATTCTGCAAGCACTTTCATAGCAGGGAGGACTACATGTTGGGATCTAGTTCTTGTTCGGCGCAAGAACACATTGTTCGGGAAAATCCGAAAGTCCGCTGATTGGTGGAATGGAACATACGTAAAGCGGGTGACTCCAAGCTGATTGGTGGATACTTGACGCGTCACTGCTCTTTTGTTCTTAAGTATCAAAGCGCGGCGAATATAAAAGAGAGAACGCTCAAAGGCCGGCAGCTTTTTCACTTCGGATTTCGGCCAAGGAACTTAAAAATTAACTCTCAAGTCTTCATTAAAATACATACATACAGAAACTCAACTTCTTAATAATAAATAATACTACATTGACATCTACCAGATCTTATACTATCTACAGCAGCTAGGCTCATATAAATAAGGATCGAGATCTACCGCATTCTACCCGCACAGAGGGACCACTTGATTCAAGGACATCAATATGGCGGAAATGTAAATAACATTACTTGACATTATTAATCTAGAATCCAGATCCAGCTTCGAACCTTATACTAAATAGATCGTATTATATTGTAAAAGTGTCTGCTTTATCTCGAATAATAATTACTTTGTGTTAAACAGAATTTTGTATTGTTGTATTTCTACTGTTGTACATTTGATCACGTCCAACCCCCACCCCCGGCCAAAGTCAAACACATATCGTTAAGACCGCCGTCCTGTTACAGTACATTCAGGATTGCATCTATTATAAATGAAAGTTCATTCAGGATTGCATCTATTATAAATGAAAGTTTATTCAAGATTGTATCTATTATAAATGAAAGTTCATTCAGGATTGTATCTATTATAAATGAAAGTAAGTTCAATATTGTATCTATTATAAATGAAAGTACATTCAGGATTGTATCTATATTAAATGAACGTACATTCAGGATTGTATCTATTGTAAATAAAAGTTCATTCAGGATTGCATCTATTATAAATGAAAGTACATTCTGGATTGCATCTATTATAAATGAAAGAACATTCCGGATTGTATCTATTATAAATGAAAGAACATCCCGGTTTGTATCTATTATAAATGAAAGTTCATTCAGGATTGCATCTATTATAAATGAAAGTACATTCCAGATTATATCTCTTATAAATGAAAGTACATTCTGGATTGCATCTTTTATAAATGAAAGCATAGACTTACCGGCAACATTAACTACAGTAAGAGATTTGACAGTTTCATCACGACCATAGTAACACAAATAATGGCCTGTGTCATTTACGCTGGCATTGGAGATAGTTAATCCAAGAACATTATCCTCCGTATAGCGAGTAAATGTCACATCATCCAGAGACGCACTACCCTGTAAAATATATGTTAAAATAAATAATTGAAATTTCCCACTCTTTCAAGGGCTTATTTCAACAAATCAGCCATTCAGTGACCCGTCTATCCTCATAGCGAGTAAATGTCACATCATCCAGAGACGCACTACCCTGTAAAATATATGATAAAATAAATAATTGAAATTTCCCACTTTTTCAAGGGCTGATTTTAACAATTCAGCCATGCAGTGACCCTTTTATCCTCATAGCGAGTAAATGTCACATCATCCAGAGACGCATTACCCTGCAAATTATATGTTAAAATAAATAATTGAAGTTCCTCCACTTTTCAAGGGCCGATTTTAACAATTCAGCTATTCAGTGACCCTTCTATCCTCACATCATCCAGAGAAGCACTACCCTGCAAATTATATGTTAAATTATTTTTTTAATTCTTCATGTTTTATCCATAGCGAAAAATGATTCAATACTCTTGTTTTTGCACAGTTTAATGTTTCGACCAAAGGCCTACTTCAGAACTGAAAACATGTCATATGAAACAGTCAGAAAACAAGAGTCTTAAATAATTTAAGTTTCCCACTATTCGAGGGCCAATTTCAGCAATTCAGCCATTCAGTGACCACTTGATATTTAACTTGTCCTGGTCATTGGGTTACCTAAGGAAACTCTCCATGGGGAGATCCAATTCTTTCCTGGTTTGTGTGAAGTCAACATCCATATTCGGCTCCCAAGCATATAAAACATTATGGCTTTTGTTCAAAGGTTTGGGAAGGCGCATTTGCTTTAAATCTTGGGAAAAAATAACAAGTAATATTTGAAATATGGAAATAAAAAGTGGATATTAATTGAACTTTAGAGGAAAACTGCATTATCTTAAAGAATTAGGAAAATAGTGATGAACATGTAAAGACGTCATATGTAAACCTTGGTCGAGTGGAACATTTTGGGATATAAACTCTTAGTGTAATTTAGCAGTGACGCAAATGGGGGCGGAACCCAGGACTTCTAGATCCCAAAGTGGGCATTCTACAGTATACCTCAAGGCCACTGCTGCCCCAAAGAGCTCAACAAAATTATTACCCAGACAGAACAATGTATTGTAAGCCTTGTACAACTTTAACCCAAATACTATACTCACCTTCTTTATGTCCACTTTGCTGAGATCAAAATCTGTGCTATTTGTTTCTTCCAGTGAACAATTCATACGTAACTCAGAGCCAACAATCAAGTACTGATCTCCTCGAGGGTAAAATTGTAGCTGTCCATCTATAAATAGATCATTCATCAATCATAAGGCAAAAGAAATTGCTTGTTTCCACAACCCCAACAGACCCAATTTATTGTCCCTACCTTAGTCGGTTTTTTTGGACATTTTAAGGAAAACTTATTTTTTTTAATTTGACCTATTCAAATATTATAATAGGCCATCTTGGTTATTTCTGTATTTCTTTATTAAGGCAGTAGTGTCTGAGAGTATTTTAAACATTAAAGTGGATGATTTAAAGAAAAAAAATTATTCCCAACCTATCGACCATCCCTATTTGTTTCAAAGCCGGTAACGGAAACAAGCATTTTTTTGCCTCATCTATCAAACTCATATTAAAATAATTTCATGTTACATTTAGTTGGATCCAAAAATTCTATTGCGTGACTTACGCATTCAAATTTAAATTCATCGTTGAGTAGCGCAGGGTGGTTAAAAGCCGAGTAAAGCTGTTACCTAATTAACGGACAGTAAAACATGTTCATGTAGTTTTTATCAAAAGCGCCTTTTATGGTAATGTAAATTGTAAGAATACTATTTATGTATTCGTTTAACATAGGTCTGAGATTAAATTGAATACAAAAACGTGTTTTTTTTTCATCGAAATGTAGTCAAGTCCTTTTAAGCTTCACCACAGCAAGTTTCATCATGAAATCTCATTCCTTACTAGAAAAATTATCCAACGGAAACAAAAAGTGGACGCCTCCCCATCCACCATACCGGGGGAATAAGACAGAAAAGTCTCACCAGGCCACCCTTAAAAAATTGTTTGTTTGGCATAACCCGAGCGACCCACTCAAATCGGCCCGACTCAATTTTTTTTTTGTTACTTTCAAAAAAAAATTTTTTTTTGCTCGCCGAAAATCCTTTCCGCTATTTTTTCTCCTTTCCGCTTTTTACCTTTCCGTTTTTTGTGTTGAATGCTCTTCACCGCGGAGTAAATCAAGGGCCCGCGCTGTCGAGGGCCAATCGGGCCAATGGCCCGAAAAAAACGAATTCGGCCCGAAATAAATCAAATTGGCCCGAACCATCAAAAAGTATGACTTTAAGAATATTAGAAAATCCTGTAACTAAAATATGTGGCCTTCCGGGCATTGCAATAAACAATCGATAGTCAGATTATCCGTGTCAATTACCGATAATCAAGCATCACGGGAGGTCTACTGACATGCTTGAATCAACAAACAACTGCAAACCCGCGTCGAAGCTCCGCCTTCTCTAATTTGATAAAATTCGGTACCTTGACAGTCCATGTGTAACCGCGCACGAGCACAATATTGACGAGTAATTAATTAAAATCTGTCACCAAAAGACTATCAAAAATGAAAATCATCAGATACCTGTAACGCACGTATATTCCGTAGTCAAACAATGAGTCTCGACTTGGTGACTATTCATCACTCGTGGAAGAAAACCACTGATCTTAAATTCCGTATAAATTATTCCAACATAGAAAATAAACTATCATAAACCTAGAAATGTAACAGGAGTAATCCAACAAACATGCAACTCGGAGTAAAAAATTGGCAAGCAAACGACACCACCCGCGAAAATCTCGGTCAAGGTTTTTTTGAAGTAGTCGGCGCCGCTCTAAGATCTAACGACTTCAAAACGCACTGTGCGGCGACTCAGTAAAAGAGCGGCGTCTGTGATGTGCAGATGTCGTAATGTATTCGATATTTGTTGGTATTAAATTTGAGTAATTGATACGATGTTACTGAAAATCAGCGAGTTATTTGTCACGAGAGTAATTTACTGTATATTTAATTGGAACTTTTGGACATAGAACTTGTTAAGAGATTAATTAACTTCAGGCGATTAACTTTTCACGGACAGTCGCTAAATTTTCAGTCGGCCTCGGCAATTAATTAAGTCTACAACAGTAATCCAATAGACAATTTTTTATTATAAAACGCATAAATGCATCTAGTTTACGCTTAAAAGTAATGGAAAGTAGCCTAAACACATTGAACATTTATCTTGCGAAAATTTGTGGAAATATGCCGACATACGTGTACATGTCACGCGTGACGCGTTTGTTCTGCAAATATGTCGTATCGAGAATCATGAGTGTAAACAATTCTGCCGATGACAACGCTTGTATTCTATGTAATTTTAAGACATACCAAGTGTATTTGACGAATCTATTACGATTTTAAACGCATTGATAACAACACTTAGTCGAATTTAAAAAGTCAGTGATACCGTGAGTAACACTAGTTCGGATATTCACGTATTTTCGGATACTTTTGTTTATGTTGAATATTGGCTACTTTCTGGCAAATAAGACTACATAATAGGGTTTAATAATGACATTTATTGTTTAGTATGACATGCCAGCTACCAATTACAATATAGAATGCCTTCTTGGGACTTTAAATTAAGTTCAAGGGGCAATTTTGCATTGTCAGTCACATGAAATCACATGTCACTCATTTCTCATTTTGTATTGCAAAAGTACAGTGAACAATCTGTTGCATGGTTTTTATTAATGCCACATTTTATCATATAACACGATCAGTAACTACTGATTTGAAGGTCTATATCAACCAAAGGAACAACACAAAACTTAACACAATGAAAACAAAAATACATGAATAAAAAACAAATATTTGTCATATTGATGGAGTTTACTTCTCAATGATCACAAGATTCGGGATTCCTCAATACTGGAATATGAGATGAAATGGTATATCTCAGGGTTGATTGTACAGTTCTTTTATAGCAAAACACCAGGAGCTTCCGGGGGCCGCTGTTAAATTTCTTTATAAAAGAACATCTGCTGAACTACTCAGTGGTCTAATTTTTAATTAACTTCACACCAATGCTTGTTTGATGTCTCTCTACGAAAATTATAAATCCATGCAGAAAAATCTTTACCAATTTTCTTATCAGACATGGGTCAGAAGACCTAGAGCTTTATTTGATGATTACCATTGCCAGGTATATATCTCAGTTCAATGTCAGAAAAAAAAATTCTAAAAAAAAAAAATCCCTACCTACCTACCCACCCTAATTCACCTGGGTCGGGTTATGCCAAACAAACAATTTTTTAAGGGTGGCCCCAACAGATGGGAATTTGACAACCTTATTGACCTATTCCCAGGGAATAGTCTGACTTTGGTCCGATTTCAAGACCCAGGATTTACTACATGCTTACGGGGATTTAGACAGGAAGCATTGTCTCCAAGGTGGGGATTTAGACTTCAAAAAATAAAAATTGTCAAATTCTCCTAGGTCGTTCTGATGAAGGCTTGATAAAAGACAAAACATCGGTCTTAAAAAATTATGATAACCTTGAGATGTTTTGATTGTCACTATGTGTAGCTACATTTACACTTTAGTGTCTTTGTTGCTTCATAAATAGACAAAAAATTCACTAACAAGGAATGCATTCAGACTGTACAAGTTTGTATACCAACATTTCGCTGGCTTAAAATGAGAAGGTCGTTAAATGCAACTTACGACCTTATACAACTGACACATGTTTGAAATCTGCATCATAAGGCGCTTCTTATGAGCATATTTTCATGAAAATCTAAAGTTGTCATGTTGACCAAACTGAATTTTAAAAAGCTTGTTTTACTATAAGTAAAGAGTGACTGTCTGACTGTTTTTCTTGTTTTCTCAAAATATTGATTTTGTAGTTACGACCTTCTCATTCTAAGCCAACGAGTAAGATCATACACCAAGATCTATTCAAGCTATTATTACATGATGAAAGGGTATGAGGTTACTATTTACTGTAACATCTTAATTGTTGCAAAATCAAAATTTCACATACTTGTTATTTTGAAGTAGTTCGCCAGGATAAATATTTTAAAATTTTAAAACATTAAAAGAACTACTTTTTGTGCATTAATTATTTTACTTAAGTTCACTAACATTAATTTTCATGATTTCATTGCACTCCCAAATTTAGCAAAATTTAATCACTCATGTAAATTTCTGATTGTATGTTATAGGAATAACTTGAATGACTACATCATTGAATAAGAAGATGCTTTGTGACAGTATTTCGAAAGTATTTAAAGAATCAACGTGACACTGGATTATCTACACATATATCTACTAGCTGTTACAGTAGTTGGACTTGTACTCCAAAACTTCCGGGTCTAAGTTTTCTCATGGAGGCTTTATGTGGTTTTAAATATTTTGTGTGTACTTTTTTATGAGTATTTAGGACAAGACAACATAATGTTGTGGTTAAAGTTACAGGTCCAAACAAATTAGGGTAGGTAGGTAGGTAGGTAGGGGAAACAGTTTATTGTTAAATAATTAATATTATTTATTTAGTGTTTTTTTTCAATTATTACTTGCAATTTTATTCTTTTCAAGTTTTGGCTTTTAATTTTCAATAAAATGTTATAGGGCGGCAGCAAAATAAAAGGGTAGGTAGGGAAACCTTAACCCCAACATCATTTTGTTTTGGCCTTACTCAACACTAGACACTATAGAAGCATTATAGATTCTATTATAGAGTGTATAGAATAGTCAAACCATTTCAATACATATCTTAAAAATTAAAAACATAATTCTAAAATGTCATATTTTTCAGGATTTGATCATATGAAGAAATTTTGAAATACTTGTTACTGTAACGCCAAATTAACGTTTGAATGATCTTTGTGACGTCGACAAAATGCTTTGAATATTGGCTCAACAAAAACAGCTATAGCAGATTCAATAAGTAATACTAATGAGGGAATTATCCCATTCAAAAGAATAGCGGGGATTACCGTTAACTCAGGTATACCCAGTTACATCTAGATAAACATAGTTTACCTGACGTACAAGCTTATGTTTGCAAACCGTTCTCATTTGACTTTGAAAGGACTGTATAACGTCCTTAAAACTCAAGATATCGTAACAAACCCATTTTGCTTCATTAACATTATTATGTTTAAATAGTTTCCTGGAGACTGGCTCATATATACATGTACAAGCTCGTAAGTCAATTTCTTGCCTTCTTGCCTAAGTATAGAATAATGACATAGTTAGTATTTTACACGACTTATCAATTCTTTCAAAATTAAGGAAGGGAGGTAAGTAAGAACTGAATTTAGTATTTAAAGTAAGTACTGAACTTACTGAAGGCAAACACGTCGCCAGGGAACAGTATCCACACACTGTAGAGCAACAGTATCCTGGCAACCAAGGAAGGGAGTAAAGTATTGAGTACTGAACTTACTGAAGGCAAACACGTCGCCAGGGAACAGTATCCATACACTGTAGAGCAACAGTATCCTGGCAACCAAGGAAGGGAGTAAAGCATTGAGTACTGAACTTACTGAAGGCAAACACGTCGCCAGGGAACAGTATCCACACACTGTAGAGCAACAGTATCCTGGCAACCAAGGAAGGGAGTAAAGTATTGAGTACTGAACTTACTGAAGGCAAACACGTCGCCAGGGAACAGTATCCATACACTGTAGAGCAACAGTATCCTGGCAACCAAGGAAGGGAGTAAAGCATTGAGTACTGAACTTACTGAAGGCAAACACGTTGCCAGGGAATAGTATCCACACATTGTAGAACAACAGTATCCTGGCAACCAAGTAAGGGATTAAAGTATTGAGTACTGAACTTACTGAAGGCAAACACGTTGCCAGGGAATAGTATCCACACACTGTAGAGCAACAGTATCCTGGCAACCAAGGAAGGGAGTAAAGTATTGAGTACTGAACTTACTGAAGGCAAACACGTCGCCAGGGATCAGTATCCACACATTGTAGAACAACAGTATCCTGGCAACCAAGGAAGGGAGTAAAGTATTGAGTATTGAACTTACTGAAGGCAAACACGTTGCCAGGGAATAGTATCCACACACTGTAGAGCAACAGTATCCTGGCAACCAAGGAAGGGAGTAAAGTATTGAGTACTGAACTTACTGAAGGCAAACACGTTGCCAGGGAACAGTATCCACACATTGTAGAACAACAGTATCCTGGCAACCAAGGAAGGGAGTAAAGTATTGAGTACTGAACTTACTGAAGGCAAACACGTTGCCAGGGATCAGTATCCACACATTGTAGAACAACAGTATCCTGGCAACCAAGGAAGGGAGTAAAGTATTGAGTAGTGAACTTACTGAAGGCAAACACGTCGCCAGGGAACAGTATCCACACACTGTAGAGCAACAGTATCCTGGCAACGAAGGAAGGGAGTAAAGTATTGAGTATTGAACTTGCTGAAGGCAAACACGTTGCCAGGGAACAGTATCCACACACTGTAGAGCAACAGTATCCTGGCAACCAAGGAAGGGAGTAAAGTATTGAGTACTGAACTTACTGAAGGCAAACACGTCGCCAGGGAACAGTATCCACACATTGTAGAACAACAGTATCCTGGCAACCAAGGAAGGGAGTAAAGTATTGAGTACTGAACTTACTGAAGGCAAACACATTGCCAGGGAACAGTATCCACACATTGTAGAACAACAGTATCCTGGCAACCAAGGAAGGGAGTAAAGTATTGAGTACTGAACTTACTGAAGGCAAACACATTGCCAGGGAACAGTATCCACACATTGTAGAACAACAGTATCCTGGCAACCATTTGACTGACAACCATCATTCCACCTGTCCTCTAGAATCTTGATATAACAAACACACGTAACACACACATGTCATAATTTCTCATTCATAACCTGTAAGGAAATATAACAAACAAATATGACAAAACAGTATACTGTAAAATCATTTAATTTCGGTGGGACAAAATTTTGTAGTTTAGGTAAAAAAGACCATTTCGATGGGTCGTTAATTTGTGGATTTTGCATTTCAGGTAATAAATTCAAGGATCAAAATTATTGTTTGATGGGATTTGATTTCATGATGGAAGGTGAACCACGAAAATCCACAAAATATAATAAATAAATATGACAAAACAGTATAAATCAACTAACATGCATCTTACATATGTTTATTACATCCCTGAAACAAACTTGAACATAAATAAATTATCTCCAAAGCATATAAGACATACATGTATATTTAAAGAGGACTAAAATGACGAAAGGAGTTACATATCATATTTTATGTACCACTCACTGTATACAGGGATGAATACAGGGGTGTAGCCAGCGATATGGCCATAGGCACATTAATATGAAAAGTAAAAATATAAATATTGGCCAAAATGGCATTAAAGACGAAGATTATCAAAGTCATGAGGGCCCCCAACTATAACCTTTACGAAGGAAAAAACACCTGTCATTAAAGAAAATGTTGACGCAGGGCCGTAGCAGGGCTGATGATACACTTGTGTGTACCTGAGAAATACTAGACAGTTTAATTTTGCTTTAATCAATATCTTGCATTCTCTGGATTATGGTACAAAATGAGACCAACAATTTCAAGCAGGGTGTTTTTTTCAATTGGACCTGAATTCGTGGATTTTGCATTTCAGGTAATAAATACAAGAGTCAAAATTGTCAAAAATGGGATTGGATTTCGTGGTTAAATGTGAACCACGAAATCAACGCCAGGGCTTCACACTAACTACTTTTGGTCACTGGTCCCCCAGCAAAGAAACATAAAGTTTGTAAATAAAACAGTTCCTTCAAGATTTTCACTGCCCTCGGACCAGGGGACCAGTGTTAGTGTCGAGCCCTGCACGCTTTTTAATCTTCCAAGAAAATTATTATTATTTTACAGCATGAGTCTCAGTGTGCATGTTTGAATTCATCAGGGAGATAAAATTCTATCGTATTCATTACTGACTGCGCAATTTTGTTTAAAAAAAACCACGGCAATATCAAATCTCAAATCCATGTACTGTAAAATCACTACTTTTCGTGGGGGGGGGATTAAATTTCTTAGATTTAGTGGTTTATCTTTAACCATGAAATCAAATCCCATCTAACAATCATTTTGACCCCTGAAGTTATTACCTGAAATACAAAATCCACAAAATTAACGTTCCATCAAAGTGGTGTTTTTTACCAAAACCAAAAATTTTGACCCATCGAAATTAAATGATTTTACAGTACATGTAAAAAGTAAAGGGTTGTATTACAAAATCTGCATGCAGCATCGTCAATAAACATGTAACCAAACACCCCATTAAGAAGATCATGTTTACCGCTACATCATGTTTACCCGGCTACATTGTGTCCACTGGCCATTACTGGGTACAAAGAAACATAAATATCTATACATGTACATCCTGCATCCAGATCATCCACACGTCTAACACACACTAGACTCACACAATATAATTAAAGATAACTAGAATTGCCAAATTTTATGGTCTATGTACAATAAATAACTTAAGACTTAAATTTATGGTACATAGCCTATAATTTTTCCCCTGTGCTTTTCATAGATGTAATCTAAACAACTAGGTACAACTGTTGTTCTCAATACTGGAGCAGCATATTCACACAATATTTAAAGTAAAAATTCAATGTGTAAGAAGGGCAATAACTCTAGCAATACACAATGTTCAGAGTTATTTGCCTTGTTCACGTTGCAATGGATTGCCCTTTCAATTATATTTAACAGAAACAAATATATGCGAAGCAGCGAGGAAACTAACAAAAATTTAACTATTTCTTGATCTTCAGGTAAAGTACAGGAGCCTGTTGCATATGCAAGGTGCTATCAAGTGCTCTGTAGTGCTACGCTAAGAAAGGGCTTGCTTCAAAAAATTGCTAAGAAGGGGAAGAAGCAAAATTGATATGCTACCAGGGCTTGACACTAACCAATTTTTCATGGTGGCCCAAAGGACCACCAGCTTTTACAATCTACTGGTCCTCCAGAATTTCAACTGGTCCTTCAACATGTCATAAAGAAATTTCACCATGTTAATTTAGGGTTTTTTCTCCTTATATAACAGAGGCCTGCAAAAAATCCCAAGTTAGCCCTACTTTTTTGTTTCCCAAAACAGGAAATACACCGATATTTTCCCCAAAATTTAGAGGCTAAGACCCCTTCCCAAAATGAACAGAAAAAGCCCTGGTTCTACACATTAGAAATGCCACAACATTGGCCGTTTTTGTTGTGTCAAGTTTCGTTTTCTGTAAATTTAGCCTCGACCGTTAAAGTTTATTGAACGGTCTTCATTTAAACAATCTGCGGCCAGTTTTATTTATGAAATGCGTTAATTACTTTAACTATAACAAGTTCGAAATGAAAATCTCCGCTCCGCGCAAATCGTTTTTTTTACTTTTTAAGAGCCCCCACTAAGACCCGCAAATTGCAACATACTTAGCCGTTATATAAACACCCGTTCCGAACATATTTGGACTTTAGTACCTACCGAACAACATCCGGGGAATCGAAATGTTGGGAAAATCCAGTTTTCCGTTCTAGTGATCTAGTTCACTCAAGGGTGTATTATTTTCTTAGTTTCGTTTTGTATTTCGATACCACACTTAGAATTTTTTAATCAGAATTCTTACTGGCCCGTCGGACCTTTAAATCCCAAGAGTAACTGGTCCTCCTCAAAAACCACTGGCCTCGGACCATCGGACCAGCGTTAGTGTCGAGCCCTGGCTACTGGCGAACACTCGCAGTTACCAGACCGTTGTGCAGCAAAACAACTAAAGCAGTCCATTGGAATGCTCTGTTAGTCTGATATCGGCAAACACTGCTTGCTGGTAACATGCCATTGCGTAAAAAAGTGCTACTAAAAAGCACTCGATAGCACCTTGGCTATGCAACAGGCTCCAGGTCCCTCTACTTCTATGTTATACTCCCAAGCAGTCATTAATGAATATAATTGGAAGGTGTGTCTGACAAGAGCAGACATAAAATCATTGAAAAGAAAGCTCATTTCCAATATTTTCCTTGGTTCTTTAATGAGCCAGGTGAAGAGCACAGATACATGCGTTTCCAACCAGTTCATCTTTAGTTTGGAGGGAAACACTCAATAGCATTTCTGAAATGACCAAGTGCCCCAGCCGAAGATCGAACCAGGGACCTCTCGATCAGGAGTTGGGTGCGTTGTCCACAGGTTAGCATCCTACTAGGTTGCAGACGATCTGTTCACAAAAATAGCTCTCATTTTTTCATCGAAAAATCATTCATCAAAAAATCAAGCTTAAAGTTTGTAGTATTTAATCTTGTTTGTAATATTTAGTATTAAATTGGTAATATAACCCAATACATAAACCACTTCCATTCTTCGTTTATATAGTCTGCATATGAATCTTTAAGTGCACCGTGTATCTGGCCACGGATACTGGTCCGGGTTTTATACCCAACCTCAACAAAATGATACAAACAGTGCTCTGATTAGGTGTCGTATTACTTATCATAAAATACTTATCAAATGAGACACCTTTTTACATTAAAGAGCATCAATAATGCTGTTCAACTTAAGCAGTACAGTACCCTTTCACCCAACAACACAACAAACGGCCAAAACAAAGAACCCAAATTGGCTAAACAGAAAGTGCATCTGCACTAAAAAACTTGCACTCCTGGCAGACATTGATGGACACGACACACAAATAACTCACCTTATCGTTATCAACTTTGTCACGTGTAAAATAAACTCCGGTTTTACTTAAGCTCCAACATCTTATTTCAAACTGACAGTGTCTTGATTTTGTGAAAACAGTAAAACAAACAAACACACTTTCTAACTTTCGTGGAAAACAGGAAGCTGATTTTTATCACGTGATTAGTTTCAGCCAATCAATTTCACGCAGTGCATCTTTAATTTATTGTGGTAAAGAGAGACAACTGCGTTATTGATTAATAATATACCTGTACTATTAGTCTCCCTTTGAAAGAGCACAAGGGACAGTATAAAGCGCTGGCTTAGAACAAGAAGATCGTAACTACCAAATTGATATATTGAGAAAACACTTGAGAAAACTGTCTGTTGTTTCCTCTACCTATGGGAAAACATGTTTTAAAAATTTATTTTGGTCAACATGACGAGTTCAGATTTTTATGAAAATGGGCTCATAAGAAGCGCCTTGTCACAGATCTTATATAAATTAATATAGTAGATCCTGGCCTTGTGATGTTTATTCTAAATATGTATAAATCTTAAAAAGTCGTAAGTGTCACTTACGACCTTCTAATTCTAAGCCATCGAAATATGTGTATAAATATAAAATCCCTGGACAGAGGCAATCTATCTATGTGGGGGACTAAAAATAATTGGTTTGATGTATGTGTATGTCTACACTAGGCTTTCACTTACCAAATAGGAAAGTTGAAATCGAATGGTGACACAATACAACTGTCTCAGTTGAATGCAAAGATATTTTGGTTGGTTAAAAAAATGTTTTTTCCAACTTACTGTATATCACTTTTGTACGCTTTTCAACACATCATTCCTGATGTTATCCATTTGTGGCAGGTCATGCCCTTTCATGAATATTTTCCTTCTAATATTTTGGAGAAATAATGCTGGTTCCAGCTGGTACAAGGGCTAGTTAGTACTTGTTAGGATGTAGTATAGAACAACTGGTTGCATAAATCTGCCGCTGTATATCGATGGCTTAGAATTAAAAGGTCGTAAGTGACACTTACGACCTTTTAAGATTCATACATATTTAGAATAAGCATCACAAGGCGCTTCTTAAGAGTAAATGTCAGACAGTTTTTTCGTGTTTTCTCAAAATATCGATTTGGTAGTTACGACCTTCTTGTTCTAAGCCATCGATATGTCTGTCAAGTTCCACATTTAAGTATATATCAGTTCCCATACATGTTGGGTGCCAAAAATGCAGATTAATAAAAATCATATACCCATGACAGTGCTCAAACCAGTAAACTCCTGCTTACAAGTCATGTTCTCTATCAGCTGAGTTGCCCAGGTAGACAATAGTATACCGTAAAATCATTAATATGCATGGGTGATTTAATTTCGAGGATTTTTGTTGGTGATCTCAATTTGAAATTAAATCCCAGTGAATATTAAAAATTTCTAATGTATATGACTAAGTGGATATGATATCCTTGAAATTAAGTTCCAACTATACATGTTCTTTTTCACAGAAACCACGAAATTTTGTCCCATTGAAATTAAATGATTTTACAGTAGTACATGTAGTAGACTGAACCTGTCAAATATTGGTCCTGAGACAATACTCAGACCAATTAGTCTTGCACAGTATCTACCGGGACTAGCATTCGGACATTAAACATCAGCCACTAGGAGACAGAAGCATGTCTACCACATATAACAGACATTTATGTTAAAAAAAACAGCATAATTATAACCTGACTACACAAATACAAGAAGAATGCAAGTTAAACACAAATGAAACAATTAAGATTTAATCCCGTTTAATCAATAAAATATCTAAATTATTTACACTATATAATATAAAAAAAACAATCTAACATATAATATAATATAAAAAAAAAACAATTTAACATATAATACAAATATTTCTTTTTCATTCTACACTCTAGGTTATTTTTTATCCATATTTTACCTGTCTAGTAAAAATATACAGCAATTTTTCAATACCAGCACAATTCTGCCATAGCACAACCTTCATATTAACAATATCACAAGTATAACATATATTCCAATGAATGTGTTCCATGTTTTATTACCAGTAAATAAAACACAGGCACTGTACATATTCATTACCTCTTAATATGTACTATCAATACAGCATAATACAATACAATACAATACAATACAATACAATGCAATACTATCTAGATCTGATAAAAAGAGGATCTTACATGAGTGACTTTTCATATTGAATTTATTAAACGAGTTGGAAAAAAGTGATAAAATACGAGGCTCTGCCAAGTATTTTATTACTTTTATCCAACGAGTTTGATAAATTTAATATGGAAAGACACGAATGTAAGATTCTTTTTATCACATAAACAAAATAAGCCATTTAAATGTAGAAAACTAAAAATAGTAGACCCGCTTCCCCTTAAGAGAGAAGAATATTGAGGTGAGTAATGCAGTTAAGAATAAATGAGCATCTAAACATAGTGCAACACAGTGACTGTATTTCAATTACATTTAATTCAATGTTGAAAACGAAAATAAACCGAAACGGGTATATTTGAACGGTAATAACGTCACGGACCTTTTTAGTAGGCCCTACCCAGTCTTGAAATTAGTTAGGTAAGGGGAACATACTCGTACTAAAAACGGGAAACGTCACGTACATTGTGACGTCATGTTTATGTTTTGACGTCATCACTACTTCGAATATCCGGGATAAGATGGATGAATTTTGAAGAGATGCGATTTTGAAACTCAAAATGCATTAAAATTGTGCAGGAAGTGTTAGCCTATGCTTTGTTCAATAAATAAATGTAGGTTTGTGTTTATTTATTATATTTGAATTGAAATGCCTTTGTAAATTCTCGTTGATTTTCTGATTCGCCTTGTCCATCGACCTGGCCTCTACCGCTGACGAAAAAATCGCGGTCGGCCATGTTTGTTTATTTTTTTGACAGCGGGTATGAATACATAAAAATAGAGATTAATCCCCCTCATTTGCATAGTTATGATTAATTATTCAGTAGTGTAATATCGTTTTTATGTAATGGGCTTTATTACACTCCCACACCATGGTTTATGTGATAAACATGTTTTGCGTAGACATGATACTCCATTCACAAGATTTCAAGTTTTTTTCTCTAGAGTAACAATAAAGAAATTGCTGGCTTAGAACGAGAAGGTCGTAACTCATAATTACAACCTTATAAGACTGATACATATTTAAAATAAGAATAACAAGGCGCTTCTTATAAGCCTATTTTCATGAAAATTGGAAGTTGTCATGTTGACCAAACTGAAGTTCAAAGAGCTTGTTTTACCATTTATAAGTAAAGAGTAGTTTTCGAACAAATTTTCCTTGTTTTCTCAAAATATCCATTTTGTAGTTATGACCTTCTCATTCTAAGCCAGCGATATATGTAACATTATTGTGACATCACAGTTTGGACTTGGTTCCACTATTTCCACTATCATCATCATCTGGGACGTCTGTCTTCCAGGAGTACGCCGGGATCTTATTGTGATCTGAAACACATACTAGGAGTAAACAGGACCTGGTGTTATATAACAAATAGGCTGCTGTACAAGCCTTTATTTTTGCAAGATAAAAATCCAATCATAGCACATGAAATTAGCCTTCTTTGCATATTAAACTTACTGTGTTTTATTACGAAATAAAACACAGCTAATTGATGACATCACATTTGACTTCATTTATGATGTCATACTGTAAATCCAGTATTATTCATGGTGGTTTAAATTTTCGCTAATATTCGCGAATGGCACTCATAGCGAAATCATCATTTCGCGTAAATCAACATTCACAACATAAGACATATCTGGAGAAAAAAAACCACAAGAACATATTCATTATTTCTTACTTCATAAATTTGTCATTCTGAAGTAATCACAATATAAATTGTTTTTACACTTTTTCACAGCCATTCACAAACATAAACTTTCACTAACATCTTGAGTCCTTTCCCTAATTAAAGTGCTATCAATAGGAAAGAGCTTGCTTCAAGAAAGCGCTATGTAGCCCATAAAGCCAACATATTGAAAATTAACTCTCCTTAAAATTCTGATTTTACATGATACAAATGAAGCATACCTGGTATATCAAAGTTGACTTTATACAAACTGTGTCCAGCATCCACTTTGATTGTGTCACCTGAGATAAAACTGGCAGCTGGACATAATAGAAATAACACAGCCGCAGACACCTGCAAAACAAGTAAATTTTCAGTTGAATATCAATCTGCGTGGGGAGATCAAAAAGTAATGAGACAAACGCTCTAAAATGATAATTCTTCGTGATATCACAAAAATAAGTTTTTATTTCTAATAAAACATGTATCCTCTCTCTGTCTGTACGATACAGCAAAATTAATGTAACACTTTCATGTCTCAGATACGTAAACTTTAAAAATGAGAGCATTTGTCTCATTACTTTTTTATCATCCCACGTAGCAATACCTGACTACATGTACATGCCACATCTCCTGCATCATGCGTGAGTCTCCTGCATTTGAGACCACAATCTTGCATGATTGGAGGCAAAAGTTATCAAATCTTAACATTTTAAAAACACTAATTTCATGCAAAGGGGTCGTGATTTAAATGTGATTTAGATGCATAAACAAGGAATGTATTAATTCAAGTATTTATAAATATGGGACAGAAGAGCATGAAATGAATAAAAAGTTAGGTGAGCTTGGAAAACCAAAAATTATCAATGAAAATAGGAGTAACTCCACTTTAAAAGGAGTACTTGTCAGGTATGGTAATATACAAAAAAACAAACCTCCTCTACAGTTCCGAGTCTTTTAGCCGGAATATTTGGAATAAACTCGTTGAAGACATCAGGTGACCCATAATTTGCTGCAGCTGTTTCAGAATAGATCGAACTGCCCTGAAAACAATGCAGACCAAGGTAGAAAAACAACAAAACAGCAATTTTTGAAAGCATAAAAAATATAAAAAAATTTAAAACCATTTATAAAATACATGTACGTGAAAAACACAAAATTTAATAATACTTTTATGTTCTACATCAGTAACGTATCCAGAAGCCAAAAATCACAGAAGCAAATCCTTTCTTGTGTCTATTTGCCAGATTTTAGGCATAGTTTTCTTTAAAACATGTTCATATTTTAGAAATTCCTCAAATGTTTACAGTGACAAGTGCCACGGTGTGCTTCAGCGTGTCTACGGCCTGTATATAATTTGTGTGAAATAACATTCTCTGCAACAAATACATTTTTATTGATACAACATATTAAGTGCAGTTTTAACTTAAAGTAATGAAAGTTGAAACAACCTACCAACATCACCAGACAGTCTCTGAGGTGGAACCCTCAGGGCGACACAAACGAGGCCGACCAAGAAATACCTGGTGCCGTGACCTGGAGGGAGATATGGTAATGATGGGACTAACCTGACCACGGATGGAAAGAATGGCCCAGGATGGAGCGCTCTGGAGGACTACTGTTGGCAGCCCATACCCTGGGAGAGGTTGATGGGCTTAAGTAAGTAAGTAAGTGAGTAAGGAACATTGAGCAATTATACACCATATTGTTCTTACCGGAGCAACAGCATTGATCCTGACACCATGTTGTGCCCATTCTATGGCCAGTGATTTAGTTATATTATGAATACCAGCTCTGGCTGCTCCAGTATGGCTGTCAACATAAAACAGTTACAAGTCAATGTACCTATAATGCATCCTCATGAATCCGTGTTTAGTCAAGTCCCCAGACTATATATTTCACATGAAAAATATGCTGGTTGTATGAGAATGCTATGCTATACTAGTATAGAACTAGATATATTTGATTCACACAAATGACCTGGCTGACAAGGGACATAATTATTTGACAAATTTGAACTTGATATTCGTATTCCAATGATGTACATAGATGCTACAATTCGGAATCAAAATATTATAACTTGACTGAAATAATTAAGGCTAAACTAGTGGAACCTTAAATTGTTAAAAATCAAAGTCCAAGGGGCATAACTCGGCCAAAAATAATTCAACTGAAATCAAATTGAACTTGACCCGTAAAATAATTGAGCAGCTGATTTCAACCAGGGATATCTAAATTTGAATCAAAATCAGGGGACACCTCATACACTGTATAACAGAACATACCTCACTCCTGCGAAACCTCTCCATATATCGGCAATAATATTAACAATCACACCACCATTGTCTTTCATATACTGGTTAAATGCTGCAAAATAATAATAATATACAATAATAACGACTTTATTTTTAGTGGATAACATATTTGGTTCTAGACCAATTTTCAATATGGTCCACATTAACATAAAATATATGCAGAAATGAACAAGAACAATATTTACATCAATGCATAATTGAATTTACAAGTTATAGATTTCATATTGACACCTAAATCAGATGTTAAGGTGTATAAATATAGAGGATAATATATACTTAGAAAACTGTACAGAATAAAAGGTAAGCATCTTAATATTTCATAATGTTGGTGCGAAAAAGGTTTTGATACAGCAATCAAGCCTAGTATGTTTTATATGCAGTGAAGAAATGTTTTATCATAAAGATATGAGGTGTCACCTAGAAATGGAGATAATTCACGCTGGTATTGGCAATTATGAGATGCTTATTTGTTCGACAAATTTGTTACCACATAAACAAGAACTCATAAAATAAAAATTGGACCACCTTGACATTCAACTTACTGACCCCAAAATAACAGTGGTCATCAGCTGATCATTGCAAACCTGCATACCAATTTTATTTTCTTTGGCTGAAATGTTCTCAAGGTGTCATACAGCCTTTCAGAAATCTACAGACAGACGGACAGGTAAATAGGCTCTGCCTGGTGGGCATGCCTACAGCCAAACCAACAAACCCACCCATCATTCACGAGCCCACCAGTGAAAAATATGGGTGGCATAAAAAATTCTTCGCTTACCTTCTTTACAACATAAAAATGTTCCAGTTAGGTTGGTTTCAATGACAGCATTCCAGCCCTTTAACCTGATATCTCCTGCCAGGCTACGGAACTGTCCTCCTCCATTATTAACTAGGTAATCTAGTCTGCCAAATCGTTCAAGTGTTGTGGAGATCAACTTTTTAATCTAAAACAAATACAAATGTACTAGTACAGTAATTTTTAGAATGAATAGTATCAACACATTATATCCATTAAGGCTGTAACGGTATACCGCGGTAAAAGAAACACCGCTGACTTCAGTCCCACACGGTTCACGGTACAAGACTTCTAAATTTCGGTACGGTTCGGTATAAGCTTTTTTATGAGCAAAATAATATTCAGACAACGAAAATATCTGACAGTCTACTGATTATGTACAATTACTACGTATCAGTCGTTTTAATTGTATTAAGGCATGCTTCATATTGTCGAAATATATTTCAAATAGTTGATAGACACATCAAAATTGTTGTTATAGAATCAACACATTCATTGTCACTTAAAACATTAAGTATTTAAGCTGCTATTAGTGAGTATTGTATCATACCGTAATATACCGAACCGTTAGAAAAATTGACGGTACGTATCATACCGTGATGTGAGCGTTCCATTACACCCCTAATATCCAATGGCTGTAAAAATACATGGACTGTATCTTACCTTAAAGATTAATTTCTACATCGAAATGGTTATTAAGTTCTTAACACAACAAATGTTTCTTTTTATTCCAACTCCTTTCCAGGGAAATCAATCATATAAATTTTTTGTATTAGGTGGTTCTCAATACTAAATATTCTATCAATAGCAAATTAACTGTTTTCACTGAACAGGAAACTCAAAACTGAAACTAGAAAACACTGCAAAGTATTTTAACATACCGATTCCTCCTGTCTAATGTTACACTGCATGTATTCTAGTCGCGCGTTACTGTTTGAGATTGCAGATTCAATTTTCTTTGCAGATTCTGATAATCTGTCAAGATTTCTTGAAGCTATCATAACCTTGCATCCTGTAAGGTATATAAAACAAACATTAAATTTATTGTACAGCAGGACACACCAATAGCATCCTTGAAAACTCAGCGGTGACTCAAATCCCAAACTCACTACATTAACGAGTGCAAGAGCGGAATATAACCTGTGTTTTTCAAGGTTGCTCCAACAGTCAAAACTCTAATGACACTTTTCAGTAATTTATAAATTTGTTTCTTTGTCTGAATGAATATTAGAAATTAATAATTATGACAATTTGTGCTATTTTACAGTATGGACATAGCATATGACCTTTTGCTAAAAACACTTGTTTAGTAAATATCTTTGAACAACCATTAGTATGTTATTCTTTGCCATGTCTATGCTTTACAGTCCTGTTATGTTTATCTTTTGTTTCTACATGTAGGTCCACTGCAGTTGCGTCCGATATAAATTCAGGTGTGACAGAGGAATTTATAAATTGTCCAGAGTTTGATCTTTATCCATGATACAGTTAATAACTTATGTACCAGTTAATTGAAAGTTTGATCCCCTAAACCCCCGGGAAGGAATTTTGGCTTTTTTTTGCATTTTCAAACCCCAAGTAAAATCCCTGCAGCCAAGGCCATGCAGAAGGTAAAACCCCCTGCCATAAACAGTGACATGTCACAGCTATATTTACCTGCTATTTTGGCACAAAATAGAAGCTGCCCCGAAGGGTTGGGGGCCAGGGTTTCAATTGACTGGTGCATTTAATAACTGCATTTGATTGTATGCCTGTGAATCATGTATTTTAATTTAATGTGAATTGAAATTCATGCTGTGAATTTAACAGCTTACAAAAATGTAAGTGGCTTGTACTTTAAAAAATATAAGCCTTATTGGTAGTGTCACTCTGTATTAATGCATGGTAAGTGAGATTGTTTGACCAGTCATACTCTAGCTCACTTCGAATAGATTCCTTGGTTTTTTTAACGTGCCCAGTGTAGAGCAAATATAAAGGCGTGAGACAACCTCTAGATTTCCAACCAGTTCAACTATCTCTAGTTGGATGGGAAACAAAATCACGTTTAGAACTGAAATGACCAAGTTTCCCAGCCGTGGATCGAACCAGGGAGATCTACATCAAGAGAATTATCCACTAGATCCCCGTGCCACCCTATTTTTATCAATAAATATCAATGGCATATGAAATAGTCTTTTAATTCAATAATTGACAGTTTATTTACAGGTCAAGAACTAGATTGTTGTAGAAACAGTAATATTAACAAAGTACGCATTCAATAACTCATCCTGAGAAACAAACCTAAATAAAGAAGTTCTTCTGTTATTGCTTTTCCAATGCCAGTTCCTCCACCAGTCACTATGGCAACCTTTCCTTTAAACAAATTAGGTCGAAATACACTCCTGGTTTTTGTGGGCGCCGCCATTTTCTAGTCATGTGACTTTCGAATGGCCCACGTGATAATTAATATATCAAAGCACTGAAAGCATTACAGTTGTTTGAATTAATGCAGACGAAAAATGAATGAGAGATAACGTACTTTTTGCGTTTGGCAGTTATAAAATAATGTATACATCTGCAATACCTGGGATTCAGTTGGATTAAGACAAACAAAAGTGGTTATTCATTGGGTTGTACCATGGGCTATCGTTTTTTAAACAAAAATATGTATTCTTGGCAAAACAATGATTTTTTTACCTCTCCTGTCGA
Source organism: Spisula subtruncata (assembly GCA_963678985.1). Taxonomy (NCBI): domain Eukaryota; kingdom Metazoa; phylum Mollusca; class Bivalvia; order Venerida; family Mactridae; genus Spisula; species Spisula subtruncata. The sequence goes on from OY787668.1 coordinate 2,320,413, forward strand.
CTGGTGTCCTCAAAACATTGTTTTGCACAGAGAACGTCTCGGGCCAGCCCAGAGAGGGTGCTGATGCGGGCATACACTGTGTATTCAGAAAGAGTTAGGACAGAGTTACCCCGATTCCCTCTATCATACAACCTCCTAATCTCTTCCTTCAAATCTGGATGTCCGAGGCCGAGTAGGCAAGGATAAAACCAAATAGACATGCACTAGGAATGTCTCGGTGAGATGTCTCCGTGAAACAAAAAAAGATGAATGTGTTGAGAAATGGCAGAATGACATGTTGCTCTGGTCTCCCGACACATCTCAATCTGAGATAAATCTCATCTCAAATATTGGCTTGTGTCTTTTAGTTAATTTCCATGGGAGGTTGGATTCAAATTTGACATCCAAGAATTAGAAATAATTATCCTGAATTTTTACAGCAAAATATCAAGAGTTTGAACTTAAGATTTATCTCAAATTCAGACTCTGATTTTAGAAAAATCTCAATTTTAGATGAGATTTCTACTTGAGATGTTGGAGGAGATTGGGGCCAGAATAACAATGTGTGTCTAACTATGTAAGATAAATACAAATACTACAATTTATATTTAATTATTTTAATCAGTATACAATATCTTTAAAGCACAATATTACATAAATAGAAAAATAAAAATATTCTATTATATTAAATGCTTCATTTAAGCATTTCTAAATAAATGACCCATTGCCTGGTAATTGAATTTAATGCCCCCATATCATGCCTCAAAATATGAACATGTATGTGAAGTCACCAAGAAGCACTTAGAAGCATGCAAGAAAAAATTTATCAAGTACCAGTAAATCATGTAAATGTGTTTCACTATTTAATTTTTGATTAACAGCATAAATTTTTGCAAGGCAATATTTCTGCAAATTGTTGTTCTGAGGTAGTTAATGTAAAGTTATAAGTACTCCTTTAGAAAAGCAAAGACCTAAAATACATGTAATTTTCTAAGAAACTCATACTTCTACAAAGTAATCCCTCTTGTCATTCTGCTCAGTAAGATAGTGATATAATTGTGGTACAATGGCAGTGATGAGTTGCCTATGACATATGGCACCGATATGCATATCTGCCAAGCTAGTTACTAGTAAATCCAAATTAGGAGTGATAAAGCGAAACATGTCACAAGATGCACTTAAATGTGATTAAAAAGGGATTTAGATGCATAAAAAAGGAAAGTATTAATTCTTGTGGTTATAAATATGGGACAGAAGATCATAAAATGAATCAAATGTACCTCTGTTCAAAGTAAGGTGAACTTGGAAAACCAGAAATTACCAACAAAAATAGGAGTAACTCCACTTTAATAGGAGTACTTGGCAGGTATGCTCATATGTAACATTATGAAGATACAAGATAAAATATTTTATGGCGGCGATAGTTTGACAACCAGCAATGAATCACAGTTTGGACTTGGTTCCATTATTTCCACTATCATCATCGTCTGGGACGTCCGTCTTCCAGGAGTACGCCGGGATCTTATTATGATCTGAAAACAGATAGGAATAAACAGGTTTCCATTGCCTTAACAAAGCGCTAAGTAGTGCTTTCCATGGGAGGTAATCCATGCATTCTATATTCAATTAAAATGGAGGTAACTGAATGAAGTTGCATGGATTACCTCCCAAGAAAATGCTATATAGTGCTTTGCTTAGGCAACGGACACTAAATATCAACATTTTCCCTATATTTTGTTGAGATGATCATTTTAACTTAAGTTTCATAATAACAAGGCTAAAATTGTAAACTCTAGTTCCTAAACAAGCAATCTGCGGACATAAAGAGTGATCACAAAAGCTAGAATCAGACTACATGTACTTCAAAATAAATTTTTCAGAAGTAATTTGCAATATCAAATGAACTTAACTTTTGAACACAAGAAGGAACATTGTTTTCTATTTCACTGATGTTTACACGCATACAAGATTTATTTTCACAAACATCGTGAAAATTTACTATCGTAAAAATTCTGATTTTACCTGATACAAATGAAGCATACCTGGTATATCAAAGTTGACTTTATACAAACTGTGCCCAGCATCCACTTTGACTGTTTCACCTGAGATAAAACTGGCAGCAGGACATAATAGAAATAACACAGCCGCAGATACCTGTAAAACAATTCATAGAAAATATTACAGTCTGAAACAGAAGAGAAAAGGATTTAAGGTGGTTTAGACCCTTTTTGCTAAAAATCGCCTGTAACTCGCATTTTGATGATATTTTGCATACAAATAGTATCAAGCATGAAAGCCAACACTTGATATTTTATGTATGCAAATTATTATCAAAATCTGAGCTACAGGCAATTTTTAGTGAAAAGGGTCCAAACCACCTTTAGGTTAAGGGAGAGTTATTTAGTGGACCCTATCTGATTCACAGTAGATGACAAGATAAAACAGATCACCAAGATCTATGTTGACCATATGCCAAAATAATTCCTTATTTAGTAATTTCACATGACTTTTTATATCCATATGTTTAGTACCAAATACCTTAATTGTTTATACATATTTATCATCCAGATGAAGACCTACGAACACCAAAACCAGTAGATGAAATAAAATAGATGAATTTTTTTCCTGTTGTTTCGACATGTTGCTTCCCTTGGATAAAGAGTAATTACATTCTCAGTTCAGCATTTGTCTTGCATACCAGGGCCGGTATTTATAAAGCATCTTAAGTGAAAACTTAGAATTTTCTTAAAATCTCAAATTTTCATTAAGTGAATCCTCTGAACAAGAAAACCGATACTAACAATTATTTACATTGTTTAGAAGCATTATGTAAAGAGCTACAGTAATCATATAGAAAACATTGGCTATTTTTCGTTTCTTGAGAAATATGGGCAGCTCAATATTTTAACTTAAGTCAAAATATTTTAGTTTTCACTTAAGATGCTTTATAAATACCGGCCCAGGCTGAGACTTACTACCTTGTGTTATGTGACATGTTGTGAGCCATAGAATGATGATTTGAATAATTTGTGAAATACTTTGTAACTACAAGCAAGCATCATTACTTAAAGTGTTAGATGCTTTAATTTCATTCTTACTAACATACAAGCAGGAAGTAACATTTGTTTTATTTAAGTTAGGTCATATGGACCTTTCTATTATTCATGACATTATACTTTAGCTAGTTGGCTTAAATTATTGCAAATAGATTAGTAACAGGAATTTAAATTTGGTACAACACCTGGAAAATGGTACACGGATGAAAAAGCGCATTCGATTTGCAATCCCTATCAGCCCCATTGATGTATTACATCCAAGATACTGTCAATCAGATTCCCAGTAGCTTTGTGGTTAGCGCACTTGCTGCTTAATCCGGCGACCTGGGTTCCAATTCAGGTGGAGGCACTCATTTGCCTGCCATATTTCAGCAGAGAGCTGACTGGCAAATAAAGGCTATGCTCAACCTTTTAGAAAGGATTGCACCATGCTGTAGCCTATAGTATAGTAGCCATCGTAAAATATTGAAGTCTAGCTAAAGAACAAACCTCTTCTACAGTTCCGAGTCGTTTAGCCGGAATATTCGGGATAAAGGCGTTGAAGATATCAGGTGACCCGTAGTTTGCAGCAGCTGTTTCAGAATAGATAGAACTGCCCTGAAATTGATATGTGCCAGACAGAAAATTAACACTGTACCAGTAAAGATGAGAACAGCAATTTTTGAAAGTACAAATATGTTTTCTTAAAATAAATATTATATGATATTATCACATAAATAACACGATATTCCATGTGATAACAAATGACAGAACAATGTTCTCCAACAAGTGTGATAACAAATCTGTGAAAATGAAACGTTGCTGGCTTATATTTGTTATTTCTGATGTTGTTTTGACTCTGTTACTATGGTAATGTGATAAAAATCCATCATTCCTTGTCTTTGAGATCAACATTTCTTAAACTCTTCAAGAAAACAAATTATTTTGTTCGCCAAAGGCTCGCTAAATAACTCATATTTTCTAAACTTGTTTAAGAAATCTTGGATCTCAAAAGACAACTCATGATGGATCCTATATGACCCAATGTATAGCAGCCAAAAATGTAAGACTACATCTTGGTTACCAGCCAGCTTCAGAAGTGACGAAGTGCCAGAGATTCAAACCAGGGGCCTTATTCACCAACGTTGTTAGTCTAAAAATCAGACTTAGACTAAAAAATGACATAATTCATAATCACTGGCATTTCTTTGAAATTAGATTTAACCGTGTAAAATTTTATCTGACTATTTGTTGTCACCCACTCAACATGTATACCAATTTATATCAAAATCAGTACATTTATAACTACATGAGAGCGAATAGAACATTTGACAATGTAAAGTCTAGTCTATGTTTTAGACTTACAACGTTGGTGAATAAGGCCCTAGGAACCTCTTGATCCGAAGTCAAAAGCATTGCATTTAAACTAATATGCATTTTAAGTAACAAAGTCCACAAAACCAAAACAAACGTCATTTTTAAGGCAGTTCACTCTAATTGTATAAATGATAATCATGTCGCAGAATCGAATGCAAATAATGTACAATTTATTGTAACGTACAGAAATATCTTTTTCACACTTGTTAATTTAAGACAACATTTTCTGTAGAAGTTTTTGATGATGTAACCTAACATACTTACCGGAGCAACAGAATTGATTCTGACGCCATTTCGTGCCCATTCTATCGCAAATGATTTAGTGATATTATCCACGCCGGCTCTGGCCGCCCCAGAATGACTGTCAATTTAAAACAGATATAAATAAAACTAGACCTACATGTAGAACAAACTAGACCAACATGTAGAACAAACTAGACCTACACGTAGAACAAACTAGACCTACATGTAGAACAAACTAGACCTACATGTAGAACAAACTAGACCAACATGTGGAACAAACTAGACCTACCGGTACATGTAGAACAAACTAGACCTACATGTAGAACAAACTAGACCTACATGTAGAACAAACTAGACCTACGTGTAGAACAAACTAAACCTACGTGTAGAACAAACTAGACCTACACGTAGAACAAACTAGACCTACATGTAGAACAAACTAGACCAACATGTAGAACAAACTAGACCTACATGTAGAACAAACTAGACCAACATGTAGAACAAACTAGACCTACATGTAAAACAAACTAGACCTACATGTAGAACAAACTAGACCTACATGTAAAACAAACTAGACCTACATGTAGAACAAACTAGACCTACATGTAGAACAAACTAGACCTACATGTAGAACAAACTAGACCAACATGTAGAACAAACTAGACCTACACGTAGAACAAACTAGACCTACATGTAGAACAAACTAGACCTACATGTAGAACAAACTAGACCAACATGTGGAACAAACTAGACCTACCGGTACATGTAGAACAAACTAGACCTACATGTAGAACAAACTAGACCTACATGTAGAACAAACTAGACCTACGTGTAGAACAAACTAAACCTACGTGTAGAACAAACTAGACCTACACGTAGAACAAACTAGACCTACATGTAGAACAAACTAGACCAACATGTAGAACAAACTAGACCTACATGTAGAACAAACTAGACCAACATGTAGAACAAACTAGACCTACATGTAGAACAAACTAGACCAACGTGTAGAACAAACTAGACCTACATGTAGAACAAACTAGACCAACATGTAGAACAAACTAGACCTACATGTAGAACAAACTAGACCAACATGTAGAACAAACTAGACCAACGTGTAGAACAAACTAGACCTACATGTAGAACAAACTAGACCAACATGTAGAACAAACTAGACCTACATGTAAAACAAACTAGACCTACATGTAGAACAAACTAGACCTACATGTAAAACAAACTAGACCTACATGTAGAACAAACTAGACCTACATGTAGAACAAACTAGAACTACATGTAGAACAAACTAGACCTACCTGGGGTGATCAAAAAGTAATGAGACAAATGCTCTCATTTGTAAAGTTTACGTATCCGAATCCTGAAAGTATCATATTAATTTAGCTGCATTTAATGCCGACGTTTACGTATATATACAATGCTCTACAATACGTAGTTCTTTATTAATGCTAAGTCAAATATAAGGTGTTGCGCTATGTCGCCGCACATCAAAACGTCACCCTTTTCGCTGTATGGTATGGGAAAGCATTCCACATACTCAGGCACGGATCCAAGCGGTGGGCACGAGGGCCCGTGCCTCCCCAGTTGGCTGAGATTTTTAAAAAAACTTTGAATAAATAATAAAAACAGATATTAAACAGACACACTTTATTTTGTTTCTGAATGAAATGGAAGAAAATAACTTTAAATACATATTACGACTAGTCTACAGAAAATGAAGTTATTAATACGCCCTATCCCCACCTTAATCAAAGTTTGCGAATGGTACTTCTTACGACGAGCCCAGATTGTTCATTATTGCCAAATATTTATGTCACATTTGTGGTTACTTGTGACGTCTACATCATAACCACTGGTGGCCGTTACACTGATTCACGGGGGCCCCAAAAAACCTAAAGAATAATGTGTTGAAAGCAACTGCCACATTCTTTATAGGTGTTAATCAACTACTATTGTTTGAAATGTGTTTTTATTTTGTGCCCTTTGAAGGATGTTATGACTTTGGCGATAAAAACAACGTTTCTAAAAACGGAACTGATATAATTCTGTCTGAAAGACAAATGTACATGTACATAAGAACAGCAAAGGTATCATTGTTCTATCGTATTATGTGGGTTTATTAGCTGACAGTATGTCTACAAAACCTATACTTATAAACTGTAAATATATTTCACCAGAAAGAAATTGACTATTTTGACTAAGCGAATGAGCACTTACAATATACGAAAAATGCTTCTGAATGTCACAATTCATGGGTGTAGGAGTCATGGGACCTGCAGGGGTCAGGTCCCCGATGTCAGAACAAGGAGTCCTACATAGTTTTGCCTCCTCAATATTTCATATCAAATGTATAATGTTCGGCCTAAACTAGTCTTATATATCTCTAAATAATATGGGTACTTTTTCTTATGTTTTAGATGAAAAAGTATTTGTAAGATGGGCATTTTTCGTGCTCGCTTTACTCGCAGAATATTTTTAATATACAATGCACATATATGTGTTAATACGTAGCTGTTGCATGACAGAAATCAATTACAAGAGAAATTTTGTCCTAGCTCATTATATTACCTTTTGACTTTTAAATAATCATTGGGGGGGGGGCCAAACATTTGGCAACTTAGGGTAAAAATTTTTTTTTGCTGGCTTCGCTCGCAAAGTTACTGTATTAGGTTAAAATACCTCAATACCCATTGTTTGTACAAAAATACACTCGTACATAAAGTGATTCTTAAGCATTCTGATCCTCCTATATCTATATAATAACTGTCAGTTTATGGTTGTGTGGTAATTTGGTTTAGTAATTACGTAGTAACCGGAAGTAAATCAGAACAAGTATAAGGGGGATTCGGGGGGCATTCCCCCGGGATTTTTTTCTAAACAATTGATCAAGCAGGTGCATTCTGATATACCTTATTTGGAATTAAAAAACGACCTAAATACAGGGAATTTAAGTTCTTACATTAAAGTGCTTGCAAAAAAATTAAATTGTTCGATTTTGAGATTGAAGCTTTTATATGTGAAAACGTTTGTTTCAAAGGCTTTATATATAACTGACAACATCCAAAAGGTGACATATTTTTATATAAGGAATTTATTTATTTAGCGCGCGAAGCGAGCAAAAGTTTTTTTATACGTTTTCAACAAGAACTGAAGGCAAATTGCCTATAACGAGATATATAAGGCTGTAAATTATACTTTTCGTCTGAATTATTGGGGGGGGGGGGGCCCAAAAGATATGTTGGCCCCCCTGTCCAGACATTGGGGGGCCTGGCCCCCCCTGCCCCCCCCCCCCCCCTGCTCCTACGCCCATGTATGCACGAACATACAATTTCACAATGTACATGTTGACGCTGATAACATAAAAAGGTAACTATGGATTCCCCCACATATACATGTGCATTTTCACACACATATTAAGCAATTACCCCCCCCCCCCCCCCCCCCTGATACTGGTATATTTTATTAAATATTCCTCGAATATTTATCAAATTAACTGGAAATGCTGCTAAAACAGTGTAGAAGTGTGTATTAAAACGTTTTTGATGTAGCTTTGTGTTCTATATATGGGGTGAAAACTAACAGTAGCTACTTGAAAACTACGCAATATTTCGGCAAAAAATCACATCTCGAAAAGGTACAGTTCTTCCACAAACTTGGATCAAGGTCTAAACAAACATTAAAAATCAGGAAAAGAGACCGGAAGAGAGGTCTGCAAGACGTATACTTATGTATCGCTAGTGGAAAAGGGTTTATAATGAGAAACAAACTTAATTATATCAAGCCGAGATCAGAAATGCATTAGATAAGCTTTCATTGTTTACTGTAACTCGTTCAACGGACGCAGCATACGAGAGCCGTCTTTAAAATGATAAAGATCGAATAATTATTCAGCATTTCGTTGATAGTTTATATCAACTGTTTTGTTTTTAGTCAAATGAACATTTGTTCTAAATAAATACGAAATACTTAGTAAATCTATCCAATAGTTTTAGAGACATAAGCGATTTTTCGGAGCAATGAGGCGTTCGAATTGTTAACAATTTACGTATGTGACGTCATTGGCGTCGTTAATGTGCAGCGAGTCGCTGTACCCAAAGTTGCAAAACAATGGGTATCTCTGTAAGTAATGGATGAAAATATATGAAATTATGCAGACTGATAGAGGATACATTTCTTATTTGAAATAACAACTTATTTTATTGATATCGCGACCAATTATCATTTTATAGCGTTTGTCTCATTACTTTTTGATCACCCCACGTACATGTAGAACAAACTAGACCTACATGTAAAACTGGTTAACATTCATTGTATTCACATTCGTAATAATTGCATGAAAAAAATATGAGGAAATCCTTACAGGGACGGCAGCACTAAACCTAACCAGTCAAACACAGAAGACCGCAACAACACAACATAGATGTAACACAGTTGCACTGAGCAATGCCCAAACACCACCCAATGAAAAAAAAATAAAAGCCCAAGTCCCCGCTGTAAAAAAACAGGATGACCTAGTTTCACAAAGAAATACATAGTGACATAGTTCTTGACCCGACATGACCCAGATTCATACTTGCCTACATTTCATGAATAGTCTGACTAAATTTCAAGGAGATTGGATCAAAACAGTGACATGTAGAAAGAACACAAGTTTCTTTCCAACATTTGACCTAGTGAACTAGTTTTCAATCCGGCATGACCTTTTCACAATTGGTCTAGAGTAACAGTCTGACCTGGTTGAATGAAGATAAGGTAAAAACTGTGACCTGTAGAGATTTGACCTAGTGACCTAGTTTTTTACGTCATGGTATGACCCAGTTTTGAACTGGGCCTAGATCCCTAAAAACTTTGCATGACCACTTTGTGTTCAGGTCAGCTAAAAAGAAAGTCAGATACAACACCAGACAAAATCTCACAAATTATGCCCGCATCGGGGTATGGTGAAAGAAAATATAACAATCAAACTTGGCCGTGTCTAATTTTATTTAGTAGGCCTAATTCAAGGGCTATTAAAATTTTAAAATTGAATCAAAAATGAAATACAATAATAGTGCGGAAAAGGCTAACATAGCCAATTTTGGGCCCTTCAATGTAAACGAAAATGCCTTCTTTCTGCCGCACCTAGTACAATGTGTGAATTTGTGAAACAAAATTTACCTCATTCCTGGAAAACCTCTCCATATATCAGCAATAATGTTAACAATCGCTCCACCATTCTCAGACATATATTGGTTATATGCTGAAAGATATACATGTACATGATTCTTGTATAGTATTAGGTTATTCAACTTGGTTAGTCTTGAATTGATCAGGTGAGGGGCACAGGATAATGCCTTCCAAAGACTTGAAAGTATGGCCTTGCTTTCAAGAACCATGCAGAAACATAATAACAAACATGCATATAGACAGTCAATGTGATTGACATTACGCCAGAGCAGAGATCACTCCACCTGATGGTTTGTCGAAGGCTGCTTGGTGAAGGTTTTCGAGTTAATCCATTAGGCCATGTGAATATTATTTACCATTGATTTAACGGGTATTGATTGACAGCTGGCATAATGTCAATTATAATTTGTGCTCCCTCGAAGCATGATGACATTGGCCCATATTAAAGGGTGAGATAAAACCAAAAAGCTATGCACTATGTAAAATGAAAAAAAAAAATTGTGCAACATAAACAAATCTTCTATTACCTTCTTTACAACATAAAAATGTTCCAGTTAGATTGGTTTCGATGACAGCATTCCAGCCCTTTAACCGTATATCTTCAGCTGGACTAAGAAATTGTCCTCCACCATTATTGACAAGATAGTCTAGTCTGCCAAATCGTTCAAGTGTTGTAGAAATTAAATTTTTAACCTGGAACAAAAACATGACACCAAAAATAAAACTTTTCTACAACTATCTTTTCGTCATACCAGAAGCATTACGAGGGCTCAGTGCAAAACTACTGTAACTACATCAATGTACTATAGTTTTGCACTTTAGCCCTTGATATATAATTGGTTCAAGACATTCATTGTTTCATCTTAAATGTTCACACCACCTGCAACCTAGAAAAGGACGAGACCAACAAATCAGTTTTTCCAGATTTTGAACCTTGAACCTAATATGCCTGTAACTTTTCACTTGAAATATGTACTTGCTGAGTTTTATATTGTTGCCAGGGAGTCAGTCTGAGTGCCTGATACAAAATCAAACCTTATATACAGCAATAAAGATTGATCAAAATGTACCATGGTTTTTAATTATTAATTTAAATCAAATATTTACAAAATATGCCATACATTCATGTAGAGGAAATAAAATCACTAGGTATCAGACAATAAACAGGGCTTTATCTACAATCAAGAAAAAAAGCACCGAGGCAAAATTAATACAACATGTATTCTTAGGGTCAATTTAAGGTGTTTTCTTTTTTCAAAATTGCTTCTTTTGATAATTTCTCAAATTTTTATCAAGACATGCACCTCGGTGAGGCTACCGGCCGGACAGATCAGAAACCGTGCGAGTTGTCTTCAACTTACTGAATCCTCCTGTCTAATGTTGCACTGCATGTGTTCTAGTCGCGCATTTCTGTTAGAGATTTCAGCCTCCATCTTCTTCGCTGATTCTGACAATCTGTCCATCTTTCTCGAAGCTATCATAACCTTGCATCCTATAGAATATAGTAATTATCCTATCTATTAAGACAGACATGATTATACTCAAATGCATCCACACTCACGAGCATTCATGAATACAACTATGAAAATATTATTTAAATTTTAACTTATTTTATAATTTATAATTTATACACAAGACTTCCATTCAGGTAAATGAGACTGAGAGAGACCATATGATCATCATATTCTTATATGGTGGTCTGAAATACTTTTACCATTTTCTTAATCAATCAACAGGCGTACTTAACTTGTAAACTCTGCAAAGTGCCAAACGCCTCCTGGAATGCATAATATTATAGCAAATGCCTGGAGCCCGAGCTTCGCAGGTTCCGCTTCCGCTCGGTAGCGCTTTGCTGTGCAACGGTCTGCTAGCCGCGAGTGTATAATTTTTTGCAGCAAAGTGTACCAAGCCGGTCCGTTGCATAGGAAGTGTTTGGTAACTCTCGCCTAACAAAGTGCAGACACATGGTATATCCACTAGCACTGCTTGCTGGTAGTGTCGTTGAATGGACAACAGGCACAGGACTGCATGCAATTATAGATATGGGTCAAAAACTAGATTGTTGATTGATGGAACTGTTGAACGCGATTCACCAACAAAGTCAAAGTTAGTATAGCTTGAATGACTCATTCTGGGAATCATACCTAAATAAAGAAGTTCTTCTGTTATTGCTTTTCCAATGCCAGTTCCTCCACCTGTCACTATGGCAACCTTTCCTTTAAACAAATTTGGTCGAAAGACACTGGAGATTTTTGTGGCGGCCGCCATTTTGAAGTCATGTGACTTTGGCAAATCGCACGTGATACGTATTCAAACAAAATGGCGGAAGGCGGCTGTGGACGGGCTAAAATTGGTCCTTCAATTTTAAATGCAGATCTTTCTCAATTAGCCTCGGAATGTCAACGGATGATGGATAGTGGTGCGGATTACTTACACTTAGATGTTATGGACGGTCAGTTTGTCCCGAATCTCACCTTCGGTCATCCTGTGGTAAAATGTTTGAGACCCAAGATGCCTAACGTTTTCTTTGACATGCACATGATGGTGGCTGCACCAGAACAGGTTAGTATGATGGCTTTGTTTTTAGTCTGTCCTGCGTTCTAGGTAATGTAATGGAACGTTCGTACCTGTTAGTAAACGTTACAAGGGTTCCATCACATGATTCTTAGACAAATTTAGGGGCTGTCTTCGAGGATCTTCTTTTAAATTTCCGATCAAGTACGATGTGTATATGTTGTTAATTATCTTGTGTGCACAAGTCACTCAATGAGTGAGTCATACATACACTACACACATATCACTTTGACATTCGCACAACTTTTCCATTGCCCTCAATTAATAATTATGGAAGCATTATTAATGTCATTATGCATGTACCTGCTAATGTGATAATGATATGAATTAATATAATGTGTGAATTATTCCTATGATTCATGGTTATGGAAATAATGTATGTGGCTAAATATTGCAGGTTCTTACTGACATGGATGAAATCTTTGGTTAGATATTTTCGGCTAAAAGTAAAATGCTTTTAAACTTTTATATCGATTTAGAACCACGGAACCATAGGAATTAGACATCTATATAGGACACTTGCATTTTGTTGATTGATTGATTGTTTAGTGATCACTGCTTGTGAATATGGCCTAAGTTGATTTTTGTGTGTCATTGTCTTATCCATAACTTATTTTCTCCTGAAATCATAGGTACAAAAAATAGGTCCATGTATACCATTGCTTCTGATTACCTGTATCAGGTTTCTACATATCATGACTTGCTGCGATACCATTTCTTAAATTTCAATATGTATACATAGTTTGTCCCTTTGGTACAACAAGGTCGTATCTCACTATATAGTTTCACACATATGTAGTAAGATACAACCTTGTTGCACACAAAGGACAAATTATATTATATATACTGTTGAAAGTATTCTTGATATTTGATAACCCATTTAGTAACACTGTACTTACAAATTTAGAAATGGTCTATAATATTACATCAAATTCTTAATGTTTGCTGTATAGTTGATACTATTTTAGTTTATTTTATGGTTGACCTGATGATGGTTTATAAACATCTCTGGAATGATGGATGAAATACTGGACAGGTGCAGCTTTCATGCATGTTTAATATATTGATATAATATAAAATTGAGATTCCATATTATTCTATAAGACGGAAAATGTTTGATAAAATGGAAGTATTGGGATCTAGTGTTTGATTGAACAATATAAAGTTTATAAGCACTTGATACCCAGTAATGTCAAACTCTAACATTTATCAAATGTCTGGCTAAGACTGTGTAATACACATTTGGTTCTCAGCTGTACAGACATACATACATTGAGGAGATGACAGATTGAAAGTTCAAAAATTATAAACATGAAAAAGATATTATTATGTAAAATACTAAATATGATTATAGCGGCGAATTTGACACAAACCTGACCTTTTGGTTAACATAATTTAACAGTCAATATCTTGTCTGTATTTATAACCTCGGTTAAATGTTTCATAGTCAGGGAGTATCACGAAGACACTCGAGATGTAATACAAACACACATTTGAAATACCGATATATTGCACGTTTTGCTTGCAGAAGTTGAAATGTTCAAAGCAAAAACCTTGTGATATGTTCATGCATAAAGCTCAGGTTCTTGTCAAATTTGCTAAGCTATACATGTATAGTATAACCTCAACCTCTGTAGAGCAATACATTAAAAATTTCCCTTAGATGGTATTTACCAGTACACCTTTTGGCCAGAGCTGCAAATAGTGGCCATAGTATAGCCTACAGGTGTTGTTATTCTACAGAGGTTAAATTTGTTGTAAATATCAACTTATGGAAATTTTGAATGTGTTATTCTGCAGAGGTTGAGGTAATACTATGATGGTCTTGTTATAGAGAGGATGGGGCTCTACAGAGGGCCGCTTTGGAGAGGTTGTATTTTATTCATTACCAAATAATTACAGAAACACCCAATTTCATTTAAATTAGACCCATATTACGCTCTACTACTTTACACTGATATATATATAACAGCGTAAAGGAATGAAGCAAATGTTAGGATCTGATTTTAATGAGATTGAGAAAAAACCTTTATTTGAAAATTCTCAAAGTGGATGATTTGATATTACTTTAACCAAATAATAAAAGTTACATGGTTTTATGTAAATGAAGAAAAATGTTTAGTATGTTAGTCACAATTTAATTTCAAATTGTTGTCTAGAATTTTAATTTGTTTTTGAGGGTTATGATTGTTTATTTTCCTCGTCAATAGGTGTGCCTGGGTCAAGGGCATCCCAGTTCACACCTTACAAGGTCTAGGTCAGTAATGATGATTAGGCTTTAGTATCAAAGAAAGCGTAAAAAATTGAAAGTGTGGTTAGCAGGCGTGGTGGTAAGTATGAAAACATTATTCCTGAATAGATTTGCTCACAACTTAAATCGGTGTAAATGTAATTTTGTAGCATGATAACCAACCATGAAATTCCGAGAAATATTAGTCTTGTTACCAAAAATTTGATAAAAAATGCTGAATGCCGAGCTTAGCCTTTACTTGCCAGTCAGCTTTATGCTGGAATATGGCAGGCATATATAAGATTTGAACCCATTGTCAGGTCACCAGATTTGACGGCAAGCACATTAACATTTGTGCTACCACTTGTGAAAAAAGGCAACACAATATACCAAGCGTTTTATGTAAGCCAGACTATAGCTTTTGATACATGTATATGATTTCAGTGGATAGAGGGTATGAAGGCTGCCGGTGCTAACCAGTATACATTCCACCAGGAAGCTACTGATGACCCTAAAACTTGTATCAGGAAAATTAAGGAAGCAGGAATGAAGGTATAGTAAAACTTCACTTGAAGGGACATCCCTAGAGCAATAACATTGAAGGGGCCATCTTGTTCTTGTTGGCTGTCATTCCATGTCTAATTTCCTCCATTATTCTTCAGATTTTGTGATTGTCATATTTTTTGCAACTATTATTAGATTATAATTTCTATTCTGGTGATATGTTGTTTTTATTATTAATCATGCTAATTGAGTTATTATAGATAAGTGGTAATTCAGTGAGATTACTGTACATGTGTTTAGTCTTCGGGTTACATGCAACATCAACTTATTATCATACATTCTTTAAAGTTGAGCATGACCATTTTGAGTCAACTGAAAAAATAATGACTATGTTGTTTTGCAGGCAGGTATCGGCATCAAACCAAATACTCCAGTTCAAGTATTAGACCCATACATAGACATGGTAGATATGGTGCTGATAATGACTGTGGAACCAGGATTTGGTGGGCAGAAGTTTATGGGCGACATGATGCCTAAGGTAGTACAATGCTGTACATACATGTATGGTATACTGTAAAATCATTAATTTTCGTGGGGGATTAAATTTCGTGGATTTCGCGGTTTACCTTTACCACGAACTTTAATCCCAACGAACACTAATTTTGACCATTGTTTTATTACCTGAAATGCAAAATCCACCAATTCAAGTCCCAACGAAATTGTCTTTTTTACCAAAACCACAAAATTTCGTCCCAACGAAATTAAATGATTTTACAGTATTGAAACTTGTATACCATATTTCCCTGAATAATAGCCCACCTCCCTAATAAAAGCCCCCCCCGCCCCGCTTTTTTTGGAGAAAATTTTGTTTTCTGAAAAATCGTATACTTATTGATGTTTTATATGATGAATATCAATATTTTGTTATTGCTTCATCAAGAACAAAGACATTTGCTATGATTTTCCACCAATTTTTTTTTTAAATTAAGACCAAAAACTAAATGCCCCCTTTTGTAAAATGTATGGCCCCCAATGGCATTTATTTAGGGGAATGTGGTACACATAATATATTTTCTCTGCATTTTTATGCATGGTTATTTCATGAGGTCATTATTCATGGATTTAAGTTATTCCATCCATCATTAACTCGTGAATTACAAATCAAGAAGGAATGGAAGGATACTTTTTAAAAAAATCAGATATCCGTAAAATAAATGGTGCTGTTAAAATCTGGTTTTCTTTGAATAAATAACAATGTTTTGTTATTAATTGTATTACTTTTATGAAAAAAATCCATTTTATTGCAACTCAATTTTCTCGGATTTTTAGTGGGTAGTCGTAACAGTGCTATTTTCCCTCATTATTGGCCTCTCCACCATTTCTCCAACATGCTCTTAAAAACATGCCATCTTTTTCTGAAGCCTATGCAGGAGATTGGTGATGGAAATGCAGGAGATTTCAACAAAATGCAGGAGATTGTTCTTGCATGAAGCTATTATGCATTTTTCACTTATTTTATCCGTAGGACATTACCATGACTTCATAAAGCTATTTAAATTAGTATTTGTTATCATTTTCATCATGCAAACCAAAAATGTCAAGTTTAATCCAGTATTCCAAGAAATGCAGGAGATTTGATCAATTTGCAAAAATCATGCAGGAGTAGAGTCTCAAATGCAGGAGACTCCTGTATGATGCAGGAGATGTGGCATGTGTATGCACTTATAAACACTGCTTTATGTAAACACTTTTGGGGTCAACAGATGCTACATGCGTGTGTCATAATAATTGACACTGGTGTGGTCGTCTTACATCTGTGTTTATACGTGATTCCTGCAGTTATACCATGTCCTAAGGTGACCGCCTTAAAGGGACAATGACTGCGCTTTTTGTGGGTTTCTTCTGATAATTGGCACTGGTGTGGTCGTCTAACATGTTTGTTTATACGTGATTCCTGCAGTTAATGCTTACATAACATGTACCATGTCCTTAGGTGACCACCTTAAAGGGGCAATGACTGCTCTTTAGTCAACGGACAATGCCTTTTTGTCTTTAAAATAACTTTTTATGTACGTTGGTTGTGTAGGCTGTGATAATTGTTAACCATCCTCATAGTAAATTGATTTGAGACTCTTTTGGGAGTGAGGCAGTTAGGAAATTAGCGACTCAATGTAAAATTAACATTTTTTTTTTTAAATAAGTGTTTACAGATCTGATGTGGTCCTATATATACTTATATTAAACACGTCATGCAATTAGCAACTTGATGTTAATTACAGGTAGCATGATGTGTACGTGGGCCCAAGGGGTGCAAGGAGTTCATGCAGCTTCTAGTCTAGAATAGGGGTGTAAGTTAACAATATTGCTGGCTTAGAATGAGAAGGTCGTAACTACAAAATCGATATATTGAGAAAACAAGAGAAAACTGTCTATAATTTACTCTTTACCTATTGGAAAAAAAGTTTTTAAAACTTCATGTTGATCAACATGACAATTTCAGATTTTCATGAAAATAGGCTCATAAGAAGCGCCTTGTGAAGCAGATTTCAAATATGTATGAGTCTTATAAGGTCGTAAGTAGTAGTTACGACCTTCTCATTCTAAGCCATCGATATGTTAACCTCAAGATACTATATACTATCTCAGGGTTCTCAAATTGTTTTAAACCTAGCAGGCCCAAATGCCCAAAAGGTCCTTAATGCAACTACTTTCTTCAAATTGTGTATAAATTTCACATTTTCAGCCTAAAATGTTATTTATGCTGTTAATTTGGCCTGCAGCCTGCTGTTATTGTGAACCATGCAAGATACAATACTAACCATTCATTTTTCAAACGGTGCAGGTATATTTCTGTATGATATGAAATTCTCTAACAGCAGCTTAAATACTTCCATTTTTTAGTGTCTGATGGTTGGAAGATATTTTAGACAATGAATTTGTTGTTACTACTACATGTACCACACATACAGTAATTATTCCTCTATTGACTATTTTTAATGAACTTCTACCATTATGAACTTTATCTTAAGCCAATCAAAACAAGTAATGGTAATTATACATAATCAGTAGACCGTCGGATGTTTTCATGTTCTAAAAATTATTTTCTTCATTTAATTGAAAGCTTATACTGAACAGTAGAAATAAAAGCAAATTATTTAAAAGGCTATGCTCGGCATTATAATTTTAAGAGGATTAAAATTTAGAAAATTAATGTTGTACTGTTTTTATCACATGACTTTCCTTGTATCCAGGTTAGTATAGCCAGTATGTATAAAGTTATATGTACCACGTGTAGTATAAGATATTGAGTTTTCCAATAAATCAATGCATATTTTGCGTTGAGTTTTCCAATAAATCAATGCATATTTTGCGTTTTTAGTGTCATATGATATAAAGAATCTATCACTCGTTGTCAATTGATATATTTATATTAAACTCAATCAGGAAATATAATTAATCTCGCCAGAGGCTCGCTTAATAAAATTCCCAAAACTTGTTTAATTAAATTTATATCAATTGACAACTCGTGATAGATCCTCTGTATACCATGACAAAGGGTTTCATTTAATACCGTTAAATCAGTGTTTCCCTGTCTTATTTTCTATTATTTTTAAGATGAATAATGTTGATGGTACAAAAGTGCTTTTTTGAGAAAAAAAATAAGTAAAAAAACTGTCCCTAAACTGCTCGTTGATTATATTGAAAAACAAGCTTTTTCAGCGTGACCTTTTCCTATTATCATGAAAATAGGTTCACCAGAATCCCCTTATGATGCAGTCTTTAAATATGTATGATTCTTGTAAGAATACTTTATGTATTCGTAAAACATAGTTTGTGTCTACAAAACATGTTTTTATCATCGAAATGGTGTTTGGTCCCTTTAATGGGGTGGCTTTTTCTCTCCTGGTGGTTGTGCAGCCAATATCGATCTATGGCTCCCAGGAATATCAACCATATGCAGACACTGCCCTCACAGGTATCAATTTACACCTTGGTTGAGTGGCTCCCAGGAATATCAACCATATGCAGACACTGCCCTCACAGGTATCAATTTACACCGTCGTTGAGTGGAGCATGTGGATTATACTTGCTCAGAGAAATTTATCAGAGGTCTCAACAAGGGTTAAACCGAGGACATCTCGATCCCAAAGGTGCGCATCCAACCTCTAGTACACTGCTCCCCAAACTACTCGATCCTGACGTACGCACCCAACCTCTAGTGCACCGCTCCCCACACAACAGTCATCTGTAGGGATTGTTTTAGAATTGACGCAATAGAGTACTTTTTGCTTTGAAAAATGCTGACAAAATATATGCTGACTTGCTCAGTGTGGATTTGATTATTTATAGGTGTTAAGTTGCTACACAGACATGCTAATCACACATACGTATAGTCCCATTAGCATACTATCTAGGATAGATCAAATATTTCACCATGCAGTCCTTATTACTCATCCCCAGAAATTAGTGGTTAGTCAAGTCCCAAGACTATATTATATAAAATTATTTCAGATGCAAAAATATGCTGGTTTTACAAGAACCCAAACACTAGAGCTCCTCTAGAAATTGTACATCCATTTATAATAAGATTAATATTTCTTCTATATTAGGCGATACCAAACCTGTTTTATGTTAAGCGTCAGATCTGACCTTCTGAAACCTGGCTCCCTATATATTCACAAAAACAAACAAAGCAGATTAAAAAAAACATTGCCTCACTTGGATCAGTCGAGTTGCATATATACACACCAGAATGGCAATACTTGCCAAAAAGGGTGTTTAGACATGGAACACGTCAGTAAATGAATTTTTTGTAGCATTATTGTTGGTGCTAGTTTGAAAATTGGAAGAAAAAAAACTCAACCGGAGCAAAATACCTCTGGAGCATGAAAATCGAGAAAAAATATTGTTTTGGAATTTTTTTTATTTTTAAAATTGACTTCAAAAGTGCACGACGGTGCTTAACCAAAAAACCATTTGCATGGCCTAACAGGCACTCAACAAATCGCTGGCTTAGAATGAGAAGGTCGTAACTACCAAATCGATATATTGAGAAAACAAGAGAAAACTGTCTGTAATTTACTCTTTACCTATGGAAAAACACGTTTTTAAAACTTCATTTTGGTCAACATGACAATTTCAGATTTTCATGATAATAGGCTCATAAGTTGCGCCTTGTGAAGTAGATTTCAAATATGTATGAGGCGTATAAGGTCGTAAGTAGGAGTTACGACCTTCTGGTTCTAAGCCATCGAAAAGAAAGTACGACCCAGTAAACAGTAACGTACGTTGTTCTATCAATAATTTCTTGTTTTCAGATTGAGTATTTGAGAGAACATTTTGGACAGATTGATATAGAAGTGGATGGTGGAGTAGGACCTGCTACTATACAACAATGTGCTGATGTAAGTTCTAGGCCCGCAGTTAATACAAATACTGACACTGTACTAGGCTCCAATCTCCCGAAGCATCTCAAGTAAAAATCTCAACTCAAATTGAGATTTTGCTAAAATCAGAGCCTGAATTTATAATAAATCTGAAGTTAGATCTCATTACAAATAACTGGAATAAACAAAGAATACCATGCTAATTTGGAGTCCATACTCACTTGGAAATAATCCAAACGACACATGGCCATAATTTAGATGACATTTATGATTTATCTCAAAATTGAGATTTTTCGGGAGATCTACCACATGACTTTTTAGCTAAGTCTATAAAAAGTTTAAAACAATCATAAGTATTTTATCCTTTGTTGAAATTTTACATGTAAAACTGCATGCTCCATTGCAGTCATTTATTGTACACTTTTTGATAACCTATACATTTACATAGTAACCATGACAACCAGGACAAAACAATTTTGAAATTGTGAATACAAAAGCAATTATTTTAAGTTAGTAAGATATTATTTAGTCCCCTACCGGCTTTCAACAAACATCGACAACCTGAAAATTGCTTGCAATTCCTAATTACTTGTTAGAGGCTACACATTTGGTTTCTCTATCTTTCATGTGGGTGTTGACAATTAATTTGGTCTGCAAAACCTTGTGTCCTTTGTCTTTGTAACAATCCTGGAAAGACCACTTCTATGAACAGGAGTGTCAACGGAGCAAAATTTAAAATCAGGAAAAGCAGATGCAGTCAACCATTTTGACCGACAAGAGACCTTCTACCACATTGTTTTCAAATTTGAAACAATTTTATTAAGAAATTACTTCAAAAACAGATTAAATAGTTGATATCCGGAACTCTGTGCAAGGTGGTTTCCCCCTTAATTTACATGTAGGTACAAACAAATCTGGCCTAGTTAGACTGGTTTTGTATTCATATGCAAATACAATTGACCCCCACTCTATTGTCCAGATATGAATATTCACGACTCAAAAGGATTATAACGGTAAAACTTTATTTGTACCTACAGATTAGTGGAGATCCGGAGTAGGTCTATTGACCACAACTTTGTTATTTATCAAGATATTTTCATCAAATAACTTTGGTTTTGGTCAGAAAGTATGGCTTTTTCAGGATTTGTAAATCTGGAATTCCTGATTAGTCCGGAAAATTGACACCTCTGTATGATGTACTATTGATGGGTTGTAAGTTGTTACAAAAAAATTTATTAAAAACAAAATATTCATGTTTGTGTCTTTTAGGCTGGAGCAAATATGATTGTGTCTGGAAGTGCCATTACAGGCAGCGATAATCCAAGGGAGACAATCAACTATATGCGAAACGTCGTCGAGGAGGCCATTCAAAAATCTCAGCTGGAAAGATAATGATCTTGTACGAAAATTAGTTAAATATTATAATCATGCAGTGCGTGAGTGTTTGTGCTAGACAATACTATACTGTAAAATCATTTAATTTTGATAGGACAAAATTTAGTGGTTTTGGTAAAAAAGATCATTTCGATGGGATGTTAATTCGTGGATTTTGCATTTCAGGTACCGTAATAAATATACTGAGTACATCTAGAAACGCATCACTTGGGTTACTACCAACATATTTCAAACTATTTTGTGATTGGCAACCTAACTGAATTTACTCGATGATATTTTATTCAATAAACAATACACCTGTAACCTTTATTCATATCGTGCTACTATTGCGATTGAACAGTGCTAGTGTATATAGTGCGGCTAAAAAGTAGCGAAACACAAATGTGTAAAATCATAATTTCTTCAGAATCGTTGTTCTTTGTGAATAGGTAAAAAATTGATTAATTATTGATTGATTACATACGCATGACGTCCAACAAGTTGTTTAGCAGTGTATGAATCAGATGTGAACTTTGCCTGGATATGGTACATGCAGATTTACAGATCCTGTCGGAGCGTTGTTTCACATAGGTGACCTGGGCATAGGTGGTTGTAAACGGTCCCAGGGTGCTGATAGTGTGTCTGTAGATGAGACATTATCGGTGCATGACAATTCAACACTCGTGTAACCTCCCATTTGACGTCGCCGTCATAGGCATCCAATTGCCTTATTTCGCGCATGTTTATGACTATCCAAGGATTTTTATTCCAAAGCTTAGAACTTTTATTTTGTGATTTTCTTTCCATTAGCAAACCTTACAAAGGATTCGATGCAATTTACACCAAAATTCATCATGCGTAAATGGTTCACATGAAATGCGTGCATTTTGTGATTTTCTTGATGCACGAGAATTACGTAACCCGATCGATAAAATTTTGACAATAGCCAAGTTTTACGCGATTTTACAATATTATTATACAACATTTAAAAATGTATATCCAATTGAAGTAAGAAAAAATCAAGGATGAAAACGTTGCGTTTCTAGATGTACTGAGCATAGAAGGGTCAAAATATTTGTTGGGTGAGATGTGATTTCGTGGTTCAATGTGAGCTGCAAAATCCATGAAAAAAATGTTTATACTCCATGAAAATTATTGATTTTACAGTAGTAAAGGAATGTTACGAAGGATTGTTTAAAATTGCTGCATCATTACACTACGGTGTGTATTTGAACACTTGACGGGTCAGTGACTTCTCTGTCTGAGAAAAAGGAGTGTGGTTCTATCAAGTGCTTGATGGACTTTGAACTAAATGAGATGTCTGACAATTGGTGCATAAACAAGTTTTCTTGAATGTTTTGAGGAAAGTGATGTCTGACAATTGGTGCATAAACAAGTTTTCTTGAAAGTTTTGAGGGAAGTGATGTCTGACAATTGGTGCATAAACAAGTTTTCTTGAAAGTTTTGAGGGAAGTTTGCATAATAAAAGGAGCATTATGTTCAACCAGTGTATTTTCATCAGAAATATATCATAATAATGTGAGATGGAGATTTGACTAATCACTGATATATGAAGATGTAAGAAGGAGATGATGTTATGTTTCCTGCATTATCCAGTATTCGAACAATGATGATACCATTATTGTATTATAGTCCAGCTAGGGTAATCTGACAGTGACATCATCGTTAATGTATACCCAAAAGATTAAAACCATTGCTTAAACAGGTAGAGTTTAGTTTGGTATTGAACTGTTAGTATGAGTATTTATACTTGTTTTTACACCATACTAGTGGATTGTTCCACTGTGTCACTGGATTTTTATCCTAACTGGACTGTACCTGGTGTCCGTTGCCTAAGCAAAGCACCATCGAGCGCCTTCATTCAGTTACCTCCCTTTCAATTAAATATAGAATGCATGGATTACCTCCTGTGGAAAGCGCTACTTAGCGCTTTGCTTGGACAACGGACACAGTCCTGTATGATTTATGTTCAGGTATTATCGAAGTAACCTGGTCCCTAACCTTACGCATAAGTCCTAAAAATATGTTTGTTTCCTGTAACCCTACTGACCCTCTTAATTTACCCCCTACCCCCTTATTTTTTTATTGACATCTCAATTATCAATTTTTGTCCAAAAAAAATTGTAGACAACAAAAATATTCATTTATTTGTGTTTCATCATGTAATTATTAAGACCGGGAAGTCAGTACTCTACTAAACTTTCCAATCACAGAAAACTAGCAACAAAACACAACTACACAGAGCAATTCCCACACACAACCCAAAGAAATTGTTCAAAGCCCAAGTGTCTTGCATAAAAAAGCAACATTATTTTATGTAAAGAAACATTCCAGATTCATAAGTTACAAACATTTTATCCAAATGAACTAACTCCAAAACATTGTTTAATGTGTAATCAGTGATTGTTTTGTTCCATATTGTACGCTTATTTCTATTAATTGTTTTTAATACATCTATATGAATTATAGTATTTCAATCCATATGGAATTGAACTCTTCTTTTATTGGTATGTTACATTTTGTTGTATACTAAGAAATGTAAATACTTACAAAATTATAGCATACATATTATTGTATTAATCAGTTTTCCACCATTCAGCGATGTTGCTTTAATGTCATATCCAGTGTTGTTGTTTTTTTGTTTACATGTATATTATATTCTGATTCTGAAATCTAATTGATATAAAATTACAAAAGGGCCTTTGTTAATAAATTTTCTCATTTAAGTGTCTTGCATCGAATATGTATACCAGTACATGTATTTTATATTTGCTACTTTTTGTAGGTATATTATTTCATATTTTCTGGATAATTGACACAAAGAACTGCACATTTAAAAGTATTATTCCACATTCTAGCTTACTTCTTGTCAGAAGTGTGAAGGTTGTAATACGTTCAACCACAGGTAACATACTTTACTGTATCATTGAAAATTAGAAAAAATGGAAAAGTTGATTTTCTCGAAATTTATATAGGCCTAACCTTAAGATTATACAAATTTATAAAAAAAAAAAGTTTTTCTGTTTGTCAATGATACAGTTGTAACCTATTGGTTCAACATGATGATAAAGAGTTAAATTTATGGACATATAGCTCTGACTATCAAGGTAGATTGACCATAACTTTGCCATTTCTCAAGATATTTTTATCAAATAACTTTTATTATGGTCTGAAAGCATGAACCTTTTAGGAGTTCTGAACTCATTCAGAAAATTGACACCACAAATGTTGATGGAACAATGTCACATGACTATAGCAAATCAAACTTACATAATCATGCAAAAATGCTGCATTCATACAAAACACAAAAATGTCGTGACAAGACAGGCAAAAGTGAAGGATTCGGCCAAGAAAATTGACTAACTAAGAAACAGAAAGTAATTCAAATCATATTATTTGTTTATGAAGTGGGAAAAGTTGATGCATTTGGAAGTTTGAAGTCAAATAGACACACAGACAGGCAGGCAAAATGTACAGGCACATTGTGTAAAATAGACTCTAGTAAAGATCCATTCCTTTGATTGCATAGAGATCTACAGGTGACATTTCCTAAATATAAGAAGTCCAACCATACACAAAGGATATCTACCAGTGGTTCAGTCTTATACAGGAACTCTACACCACCAAGAAAGTAGAAGATACTTCCTGGTGAAATTCCATTCATGTTTTGCAAGTGGGAATTTATGTATTTTGTGGGTGACGGAAAATTACCAAATGCCTGTTCAGTAATGGAAATTCACCAGTAAAATTCCATGCAAAAAATGGAGTTGTACAAGAAAAGTCCAGTTAAAAGTACAGACATAAGAACATGCAGGGATGGGGGTATGTATTATTCACGGATGTATTATTTCGTTTGTAGGATCATGCAATAAAGTGCATAATAATACATGCATATATACATGTATGTAAATGTCCAACCCTGACCAGTGTATGCTAACAGTATGCACACTAAAAATGTAGCAAATTCTGTGCTTTAGCAAAATTTGCGCTTATATCCACTTCACTAAACTTAGCTATTTATACAGTATTTTGGGTCAATTTACAAAGTCTTTTATTCTCATAGCTATTATTGGAACTTTTTGCCCTCAAACTGCAGTATGTGTCTTGGGTGTTGCATTTTTACCGTTTTTACTACAGAAAATGTAATGGCCAGTCCCCAGAGGTAGGTTATATTTTTTCAGACAATGCAGCTAGAACTATGAACATTATCAACAGTTTTTCAAGAATTAGAAGACAAGGTTCAATACAGCAATCACAGAAGTCTCAATTCAAGCACATTATAGAAAGATGCATACAGTCAAATCTTAAGAAGTTTCAGGTAAAATATGAATGACAAGCAACCAAAATACAATTCTTGCTAGGCATAAATCATTTTTAAATACATGCTGCAGACTTTGTCACTTTATGACCATTGAAGAGCTAGATATCAGGTGACAGTTTATAGTCAACTTAACATGCTCCTTCTTCTATATTACATTCATTGACACAATGTCAATTTAAACAGGAGATGTGTGTACACTATTTATGTCATGGGCACAGAGACCATGACCTTTGACCTGACCTTACAATCAATAGAGGTCATCTACTGTTGCTGGGTCGACCTCCATGTAGTGTAAAGTTTGAAGAGACAAGGGCAAAACGTCTTAATTAAGTTATTGAATGGTAAGCATTTGGTCGAGGATGAAGGCGGGGTATTAATGACCAGGGGAGGTAATAAAATATGTCTTTTTTACTCAATAAATGAATTGATTCAATGAAAATGGCTAAATATTCAACTAAATAGAATGCACACAAAAATAAATTGACACCTACTAAGGGAAGCAATTACAATAATGTTCACAGGGGAGGTAATCTGTGATAATTAAAATCAAAATTAAAATTACACTGACTAAAGGAAGCAATTACAATTATGTTTACAATATCCAGGGGAGGTAATCTGTGATAATCCAAATCAGAAATAAAATTACACCAACTAAGGGAACCAATTCGAGGACATATTGCAGAACTATGGGTTGTGCCTATATAAATACAATGTAGATGTTTTAACCATAGTTTTGCGCTGAGCCCTCCAATTACAATAAATGTTCACAATGTCCAGGGGAGGTAATCCGCAATGATCAAAATCAAAATTACACCCGCTAGGGGAAGCAAAAAATAATTATTACAATAATGTTGACAACACCCAGGGGAGGTAATTTGTAATAAATCAATAAAGGGGAGGTAACTCACAGTGTCCAGACCCAGTAATACAAGGAGTGGGATGGTAGTCATACCACCACGTTTCCATTCATCTAACGTGACCGTACCGTCTGCATCATAGTCTATCTCTATCATCATATCTTGTAAAATCTGAAATATATAAACATCAAATATACAAAATTTGATCTTCCACCAAAAATCAACAAAAATTTGATCTTTCACCAAAAATCAACAAAAAATTGATACAAATTGGATAAAGAGTGGGCAACAATGTGTGACAGACAACAGAACACAAAACAGTCCCTCCATATGGTGGATACATAAATAGCCAATGTGTCAAGACTCATAAATCAAGGGAGTAAATCAAGGGCCATAATTCCATAGTTTCTAAATCAATCTTGATGTAATCACCAGGATAATATGCCCTTATAACAAGGGCCATAATTCTGTTGTATCTCATTTAACCTGGGAGAATGCAGCAGTATGACATGCCCCTATAACAATCACTCAGCGTTCCACCCACACAAACACCAGTATTTACCGATATACTGTAAAATCATATTATTTTCGTGAAATTTTCATGAAATTTCATGGTTTGGGTAAAAAAGACCATTTTGATGAGACGTTAATTCATGCATTTTGCATTTCAGGTAATAAATACAAGGGTCAAAATAAGGGTTTTAATGGAATTTGATTTCATGGTTAAAGGTGCACTATGAAATCCGTGAAATTTAAGCCCCAACGATAATTAATTATTTTGCAGAAGCTAATGTATTGGATTCACTGAGTGTATTGGATATGGTACAAGTGGTGTTTATCATTACATTAATACAAACATATCCAGAATCAGCAAGCACTATACATGGTAGAAGCTAGCGGCTGCTGCCACTGTTATAACATTGGTCTCTGGAGACCATTAAACCATTCTAATAAATCATTTTGTGTCATTAAGTCATTAACTTGATTTGATAGCTTCAATCAACAAATATACTCAGTCATCAACTAGAGAAATAAATCCCACACACACAGGCAGAATTAACAAACTCCCGAGTTTGGTTTGAATTGTTTTATTGGGCTTTATAGTGCGCCCAGGATAAGCTGATATTTACAAACAATGACTGATTTGGTCAACTGCTACCATTCATGTCTGATTTATATCATCACTTGCTCAAACTCTTACGCTAACCTGTCACACCTATGGTCATGAGATTCCACAGAAGGAAAGGTAAATCTTATCAAGTTAATACTCAGCATGTTATACCCTTGCAAGAGCTGCTCCATCAGGTATAGACATGACAGAACCAAATGTTATACCGTAAAATCATTTAATTTTGTTAAGACGAAATTTCGTGGTTTTGGTAAAAAAGACAATTTCGTTGGGACTTGAATTCTTGGATTTTGCATTTCAGGTAATAAAACAAGGGTGGAAATCGATATTCGTTGGGATTAAAGTTTGTGGTTGAGATGAACCACGAAATCCACGAAATTTAATCCCCCTAAAAAATTAATTATTTTACAGAATCAGACTAATTGTTATAGTATGATAAATGTCACAACACGCGACATTTCAGTAAAAGTTCACTGTATATATTAGATGACAGCATGATGCAGTAATTGGCTACATGGACATTTTCCACCCATTGTTACTTTACAAATAGGAATGAATATTTTATATGGTCGTGCTCATAGAATCGGGTTACTGTGACAATCATTCAGGATTACATTAATTTGTTCTATTACACAGGTGGTAATACATAGTATTATTGCCTTCATTATCAACCCCCACAGTCACTAGCTAATGTGACACTCCCTTAGTTTAAACTGCACAATGCATGGTCGCCTTGCATAAACTAGATTGTACTAGAAGGGTTTATCTGACACAAGAATGTATATGATACATAAAGGACCATAACTCCAGCAAAACTCACCTATCTTACAATTCCAGACAATATGCACAACTAGGCTTGGTACGAAGTAAACGTGAATTTTAATTGATATCTGACCCATGGTTCAAGAGAACTAGTGCAGACAAATTTTAAGACAAATTGTAGAATGGGGATTTTATCCACCCTGTAAAATGCATGATGGGAATTATGTCCACACTGTCAAAAATGAGCATTGGGTATTATGTCCAGTAGGGGTTTTGCCCGGATTCCTTTAAGACATCCATACAGATAAGTATCCAGATAGACCAACATTCAGCACAAAACCAGTATGCCTCCCCCACTATATGTTGGACTGGAGGCATAATCATATCAAGCTCGAACATTCATTTGAATGGTGTAAAGCTAAAAGCTAATGCTCAATGTATCAAATATGTTTGTAAGGAGCTTGAATACATCAGGCCCAGTGATTATAAACATTGGAGAATGTACTCCATGCTCCAACTCATACTCCGTACTCCAATTGGAGCATTTATTTGTTACAGAAACTGCTGCAACTTCTTTATTACTAAATGGCAACATATGAAATGGGGGTTCATTTTCTTAATTAGATCAAGTTGGTGTTGGTTTTGCTGCAAAATTCTTAAAAAGTGTTTTTCAAGTTGGAGCATGGAGTATGGAGCTCGAGTATGAGAATGGGAAATGTTTATAATCACCGGGCCAGACTACATGTATACAGACTGATCAATGGAGTAAAGGGCTAATGATTATATCAACTTACAGGTTTGAGCTCGGAGACGTCCCAGCCGAGATATTCTGCCACTGACATCATTTGGTTCACTATACAATCTAATTCCTAAAATATATACGAACACATGTATCAAATATTGTATATACAATCATGTGACAAAGGTGATTCTGGGATTCAATGGGGCTGGGATGGGGATGGGATTCGATTTGTGGATGGAATTAGGATTCAAGGAGACTTTCACATATGGAATCGTGATGGATGTGATTGGAACAGAAATCTTGGATTAGTAAGGAATGGAAGCAGGGGTGCTATTCAGAGGCATAACATTTAACAGAAGATGTTTGTAAAACACATATGCTACCATGGCAACCCAATAGTCGAAAATGGTAAAGGTCACAGTGACCTTGACCTTTGACCTACTAACCTCAAAATTTATAGGGGTCACCTACTGCTGCTGATCAACCACCAAGTAAAGCTTGACAATGCTAGAGCAAAGCGTTCTTGAGTTATTGAACAGAAACCTTTTTGTCTGAAAATAATGTTAACGGACACAAAGACCTTGACGTTTCACCTACTGACCTCAAAATTGAGAGGGTCATCTTCTGTTGATGGACAACCTCCATGCAAAGTTTGAAGATCCTGGGACAAAGAGTTCTTAGTAATTGAAAGAAAACCAATAATTTATTGGTCTACCGACTGACCAACAGAAATATTGAGCAAAGCGACATACCCCTCATGAAAGATGGGCGGCATAATAATAACTAATCCTGAAAAAGATGTAAGTCTGTTTTGGATGCCATTAGCACACATTACCACATTCCAAACTATGTTTTAACTAGAGATGGGACCGAATATTCAAATATTCGAAAATTGAACGAATAATCAAATCCAATTTCAATATTAGAATATTCCTAAAATAAAGAAAATTAACCATTGTTTTATTGTTAAAATTCATAGTTTCTGAAACTTCAAATGACTGTTACTTTGTCAAAACATTTTTCATCAAATAACTTTTTTTAGCAAAAAATAAAATTCTTTTTAATTAATATGCAAATTGTAGGGCCCCTGAAAGAAATGGATGGAATAAGTTGTGATAGGAGTGGGATAGGTACGAGAATTGGGATAGAGTGTGTGTGGTATTTGGGTGGGATTTGGGTGGATTGGAGTAGGGGAAAGGGGTGGGAGGGGAAAACGTGTGCAAAAGACAGACAAATATGCATGGTCTCTAAACATAAATAAACTTGATATAAAATTGAAGCTTGCCCATATGGGTTCTTCCAGTGACAAAGGTAAACAAATGAACGTAATTTAGTTATGCAACAATCACATGTGGGTGAAAACTTGGAAATTAAATATTATTTCATTTGACTATGTTTAGTAAGAAGTAACTCTAAATTCATAAGCACTTGACTACAACCAGGAACTGTTCATGAACACGTCTTGGTAGATTCTTGAATTTGGTTTATGAATTTTTGGTCATGAACTATTTTTACAATGTATTCATGAACAGTTTATGAATTATTGTTGAACAGCTAAAGAGTGCATGTCATGAACTGTTCTTGATCCATTCACCAATAGTACATGATGAACATTTCATGAACAAGTACCGTGTGTGACTGATTTATAAGAATAGTTGTTCAAATCTAAAATGAAGCTAAATTAGCAACTGGTTGGGATACGTTTAGCATGAGGTTTCAAAAATAATTACATATGAATTATTCATGATAATTTCATGCCATAAGTGTTCAAAAGCAGTTTAAGAACTTCAAATTTTGAAAACACTTCATTGAAAAGTTGTATTTTCTGTTCACCGACTATTCATGAACAATTTCTGAACTTGGTTCAACAAAAAGTAGTGAATAGTTCATGAATTGTTCATGAACTGAAAGTCTTTATTAAGCAGGGGATGATAAGAAGGGGCATTGAAGTAAGGGTGGTTAAAGAAAATACAATGAATAACAACCATTTACAGTTATATCAAATGAAAATCAGATACGATGCAGTAGTGAGACTATACCTGCCAAGCTTGTTACATCCAAAATAGGAGTGATAATGCAAAGCATGTCAAAAGATGCACTTAAATGTGATTTAAAAGGGATTTAGATGCATAAACAAGGAACATATTAATTCTAGTGGTTATAAATATGGGACAGAAATCATAAAATTTATCAAATGTACCTTTGTTCAAAGGTAGGTGAACTTGGAAAATCCAAAATTAACAAGGAAAAAAGGAGTAACTCCACCTTAATAGGAGTACTTGGCAGGTATGCTCTAGAACAGTTGGACCTACCAGTACTATTTTCAATACTGTTAGATTCTTTAAGACCCAAAATATGACACTTACAGATTTTGAATTAACAATGAAAATTTAAGTAAGTAGGAGTAACTCCACTTTAATAGGAGTACTTGGCAGGTATGCCTACCTTTGTTCAAAGTTAGGTGAACTTGAAAAACCAGAAATTTAGAACCAAACAGGAGTAATTCCACTTTAACAGGAGTACTTGGCAGGTATGCTACAGAACAGTTGGACCTACCAGTACTATTCTCAATCCTGTTACATTTTTCAAGACCCATAAGATGACACTTACAAATTTTGAATTAAAAACGAAAATTTGAGTAAATAGGAGTAACTCCAGTTTAATAGGAGTACTTGGCAGGTATGCCTACCTTTGTTCAAAGTTAGGTGAACTTGGAAAACCAGAAATTTTAACATTGAAAAAAGGAGTAACTCCACTTTTACAGGAGTACTTGGCAGGTATGAGTGAGACACATATTATACTTACAGAAGAATCAAGGAGTCCATTACCATCAGCATCATAAAGTCGAAACATAACTGAAAATAAATTATAAGGTGCTGAACATACAAAAATCAGGGGATTGTGATCGACCAATCAAATCAAACGGGAGTAAGAAAAATAAAATTCTTTCACAAGTGAGAGGGTGTTTCAAATGTTTGGGGTGACTGTGCTCTGAAAATAACCAGGATATTTTTTGTATGCATGCAGATTCTTTGCATTTAATATCCCAAAGTTCTAATGTTCTCAAGGGAAACCAAAACTCAAAATGGCACTGTTTTATAAGTATATATTAAAGTGTGTGACTTCTTGCAAATTAACTTTCACAAAGGTCACAATTAAAATACTGTTTGGGATTAACGCCATTTTGAATCACACCAAGAACTTTTAAAATTTTACCCAAACCATTAATTTTCAATAAAAAGATAGATATTATTATCAAATTTTACATTGCTGATCAACACCCAGGGCCCTTATTCACCAACGTTATAAGTCTAAAACTCAGACTTAAAATTGACAACATTTATAATCACTGCCATTTCTTTACAATTAATCTTAACCATGCGAAATTTTCTCTGATTATTTGCTGTTACCCACGGAACATGTATACCAATTTATATCAAAATCGGTACATTTATAACAACATGAGAGCGATTAGAACATTTGGCAATATAAAGACTAAGTCTGAGTTTTAGACTTATGACGTTGGTGAATAAGGACCCAGGTAGCTTTTATTGATACAGGTTTTTTTCTTTCAAACATCCTGTGAGTCACAGAATATTGATACCAATTCCTAGTTCAAATAATTTAAAACCATTTTTGCATTTTTCTTAAATCTAATGTTAAAATATATTCCAAATCCTTGTTATTTTCAGAGCAAGACCTTTACAATATGGTACAAAAATAATGCAGACAGGCATGTTTAATATAGAACAGTAAATAATGATAGCAAATAGAATTTTCAATATTGTGAGATCCAGAATTCAACACTAGGGCCTAAAATAATACATTGTTTGTTTCCCCTTCAGTGACCCTTGTCATATAAGGTTGGGTAGATATTTTATGCAAATATCTTTGCACATTAGTTTTTTTAGAAATAATATTGAATGAATTTTGCATTTTTGAGAGAGGGGCTATTTGGGAAGTTAAGTTGAAAGAGGAGAAACAAACATTTTTTTTCATTTTAAGCCTAGGCATTGTTTACTTTTTGATGACCAATTAGCTCATCAAACAAGAGGGTCATTATTGGCCCCCCCCCCCTTAAACATTGCAATTTTAGCAAATTGCCAAGCATGCTGAGCATAACCTTTATGCGCTTTGTTTCAACTGAAATATGGCAGGCATATATATGCGTCTCCACCTGGGTTGGCAGATTAGACAGCAAGCGGACTAACCACTGAGCTATGGAGGCACAGAAAGGACATTAAAGGACATTTTATACAAGGACAATAAAGGACATTTTATATATCAAAGTGCCCCTAAGCTTACATTCTAACTTATCCTCCGGTCGGCCTGCTTCTAATAAGGAAAGGTAGCACACCAAATCTTTGAGATATATGTGTCCCGTGCGTATTTCCATACTGTTGGAACGAAACAGTTGTTGTTGTTGTTGCTTGTCTTTTGAGGTATTTACACTTGTTTTCAATAAGGAAGAGTTGGACTGCCGTATCCAAGGGTCCGCTCCTTCCATTGATTTGCCTGAAAACAAACAAAAAATTAAACAAATCAATATGAACGAACTCTGCTCAGAAAACAGGAAAATATATTTCATATTACTAGGGCTGAATGAAAAACCATCACAGTACATGCCTCTATAAATTGATATAGTTTTGCACCAAGCCATCAAATTAATATAGTAGGGGTCCAATTGGGGTCACCAGAAAATTAAACGAAAGGTTAAATCATGACAATAACAGTGAGAATTTTGGATTCTACATTATCACTCAAATTTAGACCTGTCTGTCACATGGTACATTCCAATATTCACATCAATAAGGTGGAAGTGGAAGGTCAACCACTTCTGCAGTTTTTAGTTGATTTTACAATTGTTTTTGTTTCTAGAAAACAGTTTGTTTTTTTAGAAAAAAAAAAGTTGGAAAGTATGGATTCACATATTTGTAGCTTCATGTTTACAAACATACAGTGATATAAGGCAAATGAAGAAACAGAATGTATAGTCTGTTCAAAGTTAAATGATAATAGTTGTAAATATAATCCTGACCGTCAGGTAAACTATGTCTATTTAGGTTTAAATGGGTGTAACTGAGTTAACAGTAATCCCTAGTTACTCTCAAATGGGAAAATATTTATTAGTAATTCAGACTCTGATTTTGGAAAAATCCCAATTTGAGATGAGATTTCTGCTTGAGATGCTTCGGGAGATGGGGGCCAGGATAGTGTAGGGTGTATGGTTTAAAGGGTTAATAAACAAAGTGAGAATCTACAAGCTTTATGTAATACTATGGTTTTAGCGAGTGTATTTCTAGTTTCCACATTTGTTAAAATTAATATACTTTGAATCCGCTGAATCTCTAGGGCAGCGACTTATATTCACCTCATTAATATAATGTATTTCAGCAAACAGTTCAACCACAAATAAACTAACTCATCAATTCCCCAGGGAAATGTGTTTAATCTACCACTGATCATGGTAACACTAGAGTTCGAACTATTAGAACCACTAGAGTTCCAACTATTAGAACCAATATAAATCCATCTCCACTTTTAATCTACTATATCAGAGGCTATGGATTACCTTATTGCAATAACATATAGCTTGGCCACATTGACACGAGCCTGACCTATTGATTACCATAATTCAACAATCAATATATTGTCTATGTTTATAACACCGATTGTATGTTTTCATAATCGGCGAGTATCACAAAGACTTTCAACTTGTAATTCAAACACAAATTTGAAGTACCGATATCGCACGATTTGCTTGCGCAAATTGATATATTCAAAGCAAGAACCTTGTAATATATTCTTGCATAAAGGTCAGGCTCACGTCAAAATAGCCGAGCTATAACACAATAACAAACAGTCAGTAATAGCCAGACCAGAGGAACATATTGACTGTAAGCGCAAAATCAATATTTTGAGAAAACAAAGAAAAACTGTCAGAAATTTACTCTTTCCTTTTGGAAAAGCAGGCTTTATTTTGGTCAACAGGACAAGTTCCGATTTTCATAAAAAAATAGGCTCATTAGAACCACTTTATGATGCAGATTTAAAATATGTATCAGTCTTATAAGGTTGTGAGTAGTAGTTACGACCTTCTGTTTCTAAGCCATCAATAACTCATGCAAAACAACAAGCTTCACCAGAACTTCCATTCCACTAGAGACATTGTAAATGGTATAAATCAACAACATTTATAATGGTAGCTGTATTTAGAAGCCTCCCATTTTATACACCCACATATTCTGACTAACATGATCCTTTTAGTTGAGTTAAAAGAGTTGAAAATATTTATATAGCGCTTTATATAACAAGTCTCTAAAGCGCTTAACACGCGAAAGTCAGCTAGTTGACAGTTCACTAAAAGTCTAAAACAGTTTCACTTGATTCACTGATATGCACTTTCAAACAGATGTGTTTTTAAAGTCTTTTTGAAGACTGTCAGAGAGCCAATGCGCCTGATTTCCACAGGAAGACCGTTCAAAAAGGTGGCAACACATTGGTCGAACCGCCAGACAGGGTACATAATTTTTTATTTTTTTTATAGAAAATAGATAATATTTAGGTGTTATATATACAGTGCAGATTATTTTCAAATAATTAAGTGACGCGTTTATAGAGTTTTTATTTTGGTTTGTCAATAACGGATAGACTATTTGGACTGGATTTTGTCTTGTCTCTATGTGAAATGAGATAAGAAAATAAAAATATTTCTCCAGAATGTTTTTTGAACAGCCCTCATATATTCAATTAAAGCTTGCTTCAAAACACAATATGAATAATCATACAAAAATCATACCAGTATCTTGCAATTAACAAAATTAATTAACGTTACCAAGGCAACGGCATGTAAAACATACTTCAACATTTTAATTAATAGAAGATGCATGTTGACTAAGTGGACACATGTAACATATAATTGAATAATAGGTTGACACGGAACACATTAACTAAATATCGTCGCCATGGCAACATACATGTTATCATAGAAATTATGAGACCAAAATCGAAAATACATGATTTGTAGGAAAATACTGTTCTTGCTTAATACAGTGGAAAGCAGTCACTCAGAAGAGCTGCTAGCAATACGAAAGTCCCCTACAGGTTTAAATCAATGACCCTTCAAATTGTTTTCACTGTTTCTATTGCTATTATTTAGACAATTTTGGTCAGAATCTAAATACATTTACATTTACATAATCTCCTTATTGCATGACACCTACCAAAATACCAAGTTCCATAAACCTAGCTTGGAAACTGGTCGAGTTATGGTAGTATCCCTGGTCCCTTTTCAATACCCAAAGCAACCCTAATATTATCAGAATCAAATCATATTAAGAAGTGCATAATCACAAAATTTGCCTCTATTCTGAGTGACTTACCAAGTTTCATAAAGCTAGCTTGTAGCCAAGTAGGTATTTATAATTACAATGAATTTGATCAGCTTTTTAAAAAATATTTTTCAAATTTTCAAGCACAATAGCTTAATTGACCAAATGACCAACTGTATGCTAAATACTGTATCGGGACTGCTTTTAATGCAAAGCATAGCCTTTATTTGCCAATCAGCTTTCTGCTGAATATGGCAGGCATATGAGTGCTTCCGCCCGAATTTGAACCAGGGGGCTGGAATACACAACGAGCGTGCACACCACCGAGCTATGGAAGCACATGTTTTCTACTTTCACAGTATGCTAATTACTAAATCAGAACTACTTACATAACACATTTATTCTACTTTCACTTTTATAGAAGTTAATTACTAAATCAGAACTACTTACATATCACATTTATTCTACTTTCACTTTCATAGAAATACTAACATATCACATTTATTCTACTTTCACTTTCATAGAAAGTTAATTACTAAATCAGAACTACTTACATATCACATGTATTCTACTTTCACTTTCATAGAATGTTAATTACTAAATCAAAACTACTCACATATCACATTTATTCTACTTTCACTTTCACAGTATGCTAATTAATTAACCAGAACTACTTACATATCACATGTATTCTACTTTCACTTTCATAGAATGAAAGATAATTAATAAATCAGAACTAAACATCATATTTATTCTACTTTCACTTTCACAGTATGCTAATTTACTAAATCAGAACTACTTACATATCACATTTATTCTACTTTCACTTTCATAGATGTTAATTACTAAATCAGAACTACTTACATATCACATTTATTCTACTTTCACTTTCATAGAAGTTAATTACTAAATCAGAACTACTTACATATCACATTTATTCTACTTTCACTTTCATAGAAGTTAATTACTAAATCAGAACTACTTACATATCACATTTATTCTACTTTCACTTTCATAGAATGTTAATTACTAAATCAGAACTACTTACATATCACATTTATTCTACTTTCACTTTCATAGAATGTTAATTACTAAATCAGAACTACTTACATATCACATTTATTCTACTTTCACTTTCATAGAATGTTAATTACTAACTCAAAACTACTTACATATCACATTTATTCTACTTTCACTTTCAAAGAATGTTAATTACTAAATCAGAACTACTTACATATCACATTTATTCTACTTTCACTTTCATAGAATGTTAGATACTGGGAGATTGACAAAGTACAAAGATAGAGACGTGTCATATCATTGAGTGAGCGCTCTATTCACACTGAGAGACACGTTCAATCTAAGACTAGAAGGGTCTACAATTTATCCCGGGCCAAACAAATCTATCAAATCCTACACGCTTTTATTGGATTGTCTCTTGTCAGTGGAACCTCGTTTATAGGTTACTGGCACTATAATATATTGTGCTACCGTAAAATCATTCAATTTCAAGGGGACGAAATTTCGTAATTTTGGTAAAAAAGACCATTTCGAAAGGACGTTAATTTGTAGATTTTGCATTTCAGGTCATTTATACCATGGTCATAATTATTGTTCGATGGAATTTGATTTTGCGGTTGAAGGGGATCCATAAAATCCACAAAATTTAATCCCCCATGAATATTAATGGATTTACAGTATATGGAGGGCCAAAAAAAGCGTTCAATGTTGGATCTTAATATAGAAGTGAATCTATGCTGTTTGTATTGAAAAAAGATATAACAAGCAAGCTGAAGTAATATAGATGAATGATAATATAGAATGGCAGCGATTGTTACTGCTTCAACGATTTATCCTTTAAATCATAAAATCAGTACAGTGCGCCCAGTAAAGCGAGAAAGGCGGTAAAATTTGGTATATGACTATATGTGTTCATTTAAGTAACTAATTGTGGGTTGCTTACAAGAATTACGGGACAGCTTTGTCAGAACAAATAACAAATGAGGCTGAATTTTAATGCCATTTAGGCCCAATGCATTATAACTCCTAATAATTATATCATTAAAAATGCTCAGGGCCTCAGCAAGATCAGGAATCATTTTTAATAACTTTGAACCCAATTTTTATAAACCAAATATCTATCTTAAGTCTTCAGTCATAAACATTAATTAGGGTTGAAATATTGCTTTGGAACTTCATGGGATCAAAGAGTTAATCAAGGGTTTGCTGTAGCTCATAAACATCAAATAAGATTTTGTAAAAAATCCGTTTTTTTTTTCACAACAAAGCCAAAAACAGGCCTCTACTAGTATCCAATATTGGTCAATTTATTTCTCTGCTGTCTTAAACGCCCTACCAGGTCAATGGCTATACAATGGCTATAGAATAGTAAATATAATACAATAATACAGATGATTGATAAGCTTGACCTATGGTCAATCAACCTCACACACTCAGGCCACAAGTTTATGGTGAATTGATGGATATAATAATGATATGTTCAGTCATCTAGTCACACAGTAAACATAGTAACAGAACAAGGAATCATTCCACCATCTATAAAATTAGAGTACAGTGGAATCACCCAGTGAGGGGTTCTACCGTTGCATCGTGCCAAATCCTGAAAATGAGACGCCAGTCTGTTTCGGGTGCATTAACCGCACATTACAACACCAAAAACTCTGTTTCAAACATTGTCAAAACTCAAATGACCATACTTCATTTAACATTAAGAATACTTTCATCACTAAATGGTTATTATGCACATTGCAAAAATAAATGAATAAGTGGTCCAAAAATTTGAAAATCCCTGGCTTTTGATTGGACAAAGAAGTAGGGTAAACTATAATCCTGCATATGGTAATTGTTTATACATATGTTAACACCTACATTAGGACAGGATCTGGGTCATAGTGATCACAACTACTCCCATAGTATAGAAACAATCGCACACTAAAATTCCAATTATAAGCTCATTACTATACGGAATACCGTTAGGGCCATCGTGGTTACACATTAAAATCCAGAGGGCGACAATGCGATAGTGCGATAGTACGATGGCGACAATGCGATAATACGATGGCGACAATGCGACAGTACGATGGCGACAATGCGACAACGCGATAGTACGATGGCGACAATATCGTACTGTCGCCATCGTACTATCGCATTGTCGCCATCGTACTATCGCGTTATCGTACTGTCGTCATCGTATTATCGCATTGTCGCCATTGTACTATCGCATTGTCGCCATCGTACTATCGCACTGTCGCATTGTCGTCATCGTACTGTCGCATTGTCGTCTATTGCCTTCCGGTACACATGCGCACATCGTATTTTTTCCTAGATGGAGCCACTTTTAAAAATACTTTACAGGTCGGGATATAGTTTAGTCTTATTTGTTTTATTTTTAAATCAAAGATATTCAACTCAAACTTGGAATGCTTGTTCACCATCACCACCTCCACCTTACTATGAAGGCCCATAACCCTAGCGCCCCTTCTTTTGGAGTTATGCCCCCTTTATACTTGTAAAATAGCAAAAAAACAAGGTTAAAGTTTTGACAAACTTATATAACATCATTACTAACAAATATATTCAACTCAAACTTGGAATACTTGTTCACCATCACCACCTCTACCTTACTGTAAAGGCCCATAACCCTAGCATCCCTTGATTTGGAGTAATGCCCCTTTTATACTTGTAAAATGGAAAAAAAAACAAGGTTAAAGGTTTTACAAACTTGAATAACTTCATTACTATCAAAGATATTCAACTCAAACTTGGAATACTTATTCGGAAGGCGATAGACGACAATGCGACAGTACGATGACGACAATGCGACAGTGCAATAGTACGATGGCGACAATGCGATAGTACGATGGCGACAATGCGACAACGCGATAGTACGATGGCGACAATGCGATAGTACGATGGCGACAGTACGATATGACTATCGCATTGTCGCCATCGTACTATCGCGTTGTCGCATTGTCGCCATCGTACTATCGCATTGTCGCCATCGTACTATCGCGTTGTCGCATTGTCGCCATCGTACTGTCGCATTGTCGCCATCGTATTATCGCATTGTCGCCATCGTACTATCGCACTATCGCATTGTCGCCCTCTGGATTTTAATGTGTAACCACGATGGCCCTAACGGTATTCCGTATTACTAACATACTTGTCGACGTTTATTGACATATTATAACATTAATAATGACATCATAAATCAGGGAATATAAGCAAGTAGCATGTCCTTATCAATGAAACCTTCACAGGGTGTTTAACCTATAAATCAACACTATTTGTAATTAAATGAATTATACAGGCAAATACCATTGCAAAAAAATAATAACAAGGATTTAGAAGCATAAACTAGGAATGCATCAATTCTAGAGTTATAAATGGGTCAAAATCCAAAGTAACTTTGTTCAAACATAGGTGAACTTGGAAAAACCAGAAATTAAAAAATAAAATAGGAGTAACTCCACTTTAATGGTAGTACTTGGCATGTATACAGGTGAGTTAAAACAGAGTTGCTAACAAGGTTATCAAATTTTTATGTTGAAATTGCTTGAACTACTCCCAACAAGGTTTTTGTATGATACAGGATTTTCTTACAAATACCAGTATGTATAACAAAATATGATATGACATTAACGACTTAAATTACCAACACTATAAACACCTGTCAGCCACAAACACGGAACAAACAGCCTGTGTATGTCTCACATTTAGTCTATATTATATAGTAGATCTTAAGCCTAGGTCCCACTGAGCAGTTTTTGCCTCAGCAATGAACTACCTATATAAATAAATGAGCTTTGGCATGCATGGGGAACAGAGATTTCACAAATTGTCTAATGACTTCCCCGAAGCTTCACATAGACCCTTTTCCTGGGCCCGAAATTACAACC
Organism: Spisula subtruncata; assembly: GCA_963678985.1. Taxonomy (NCBI): domain Eukaryota; kingdom Metazoa; phylum Mollusca; class Bivalvia; order Venerida; family Mactridae; genus Spisula; species Spisula subtruncata. The sequence goes on from OY787668.1 coordinate 2,362,379, forward strand.
AATACTTACACTCTGCACTCAGCACTCAAATATTGATACTCCTTCTTTTGAGGTTAAAAGCGACATTTTTTAGAACGAGAAGTTGAAGTTATGTTGAATAGATGGTAAATATTATCATTTGGTTGTTTCCAATTGAAATTTAGTCTATTTGTAAGCTATATGTGTAATCACCAGTCTGAGTGCACTCAGGTACAATACTTATGTTTTTACCTCATAAATAGTACAAAATAGCAAAAATATGGTTCAAATGTTATTTGCAACATTCAAATAACAATTATATACATTTCACCACGTAGATTAGAAATCTAGAACGAATAATAGCTCATTAATATGACAAATTCAATATTTGAGTGCTGAGTGCTGAGTGTAAGTATTGGTTGTAATTTTGGGCCCAGGTGTCTTCAGATGCTCATTAATAAAATCAGGAGTACAGCGTCAAAGCACAAATGCTAAGTGGGACCTAGGCTTCAGCAAAAAGAGTGTAAATAGATGCTTGTATTATATTCTATACTAACTTACAACTTTTCCTTTTCAGGATAAAAGACCCGGACATATTACAATTAATCTCGGGACATTCTATACCCAATCCTCAAACCTAATAGTACATGGTCATGATATACTGTAAAATCATTAATTTTCGTGAAAGATTAAATTTTGTGTCTTTCGTGGTTTACCTTAACCACAAACTTTAGTCCCAATGAACACTAATTTGACCCTTGTTTTATCACCTGACATGCAAAATCCACCAATTCAAGTCCCAACGAAATCAAATGATTTTACAGTAAGTAATTAATACACACATCCACTGTAATCAACCAGGATATAGTTTGTAATTTATATGCTAGATAGCAATAGATCATGAAATGGTGATATATAAACATAGTATCACATTTTGTAAGATCACCAGCTATCATTGCATTTACTGTCCGGGTCATCATAAACTCGACCGCAAAATCACAACAACAAAATATTTCCCCAAAACATGATATTGATGTGAATGTTTTAAATTTGGTTTTGCAACTTTTATTTGAATGACAGCTTACTCTTGGAAATAACACATGAAATACAATAGGTTTGTAAAACATTGAAAATGACATTATGTGTTTGTAAAAATGGGTTATTCACCATTATGGGTGTTTAAATATTGAAATGCACCATTATGGGTGTGTCAAATATTGAAATGTACCATTATGGGTGTGTCAAATATTGAAATGTACCCCATTATGGGTGTGTCAAATATTGAAATTCACCATAATGGCTTTGTAAGACATTGAAATGTACGACAACATTGTCAACTTTGTAAAAATTTTCATGAAATCATTTTTGTTTTGTGCAGAAAAGCTTATTCTTTCTGATGCAACTAATCCGGAAATCCGGAGTATATATCGGTACGTACCATTATGAACACTGTGGATACTATGATTGGATTTCTTGGACGAAGATCGGGAGTGGTTTGAAGCATCATACTCTTTGTCACTGGATTGAGCTTTCTCAATGGCCGGATTGGATGCCATCCCTAAAATATACAAATAAACCAGTCTAACATGGATCAGTTGTCATCCCTAAAATATACAAATAGAACAATCCAATAATTGGTAGAGTGCACAGACAGACAAGTCCAATAATCCCTAAAATACTGAAATAGACCAGTCCAAGAATTCCTAAAATACTAAAATAAACCTGTCAAATAATTCCTAAAATATAAAAAGACCAGTCAAATAATTCCTAAAATACAGAAAGAGACCAGTCGAATAATCCCTAAAATACAGAAATAGACCAGTTGAATAATTCCTAAAATACACAAATAAACCTGTCAAATAATTCCTAAAATATAAAAAAGACCAGTCGAATAATTCCTAAAATACAGAAAGAGACCAGTCGAATAATTCCTAAAATACAGAAATAGACCTAATAATTCCTAAAATACATTAACAGACCAGTCCAATAATCCCTAAAATACAGAAATAGACCAGTCAAATAATTCCTAAAATACAGAAATAGACCAGTCCAATGATAAATTGGTTAATATACCCACAAAACAAAATAGATTATTCCATTGCATAATTGTATTGGATAACATGAGGAATAAAGTTGCAAGTTTCCAATACAATGCGACAATGTGAGAATGTGAGAGAGACTGTCATGGTGTGATTTAAGGGTGTTGTTGATATTCTGATACTGGGTGGTGATGATGTTATATAAGATAATGTGTGACATATGTCACCTTACTGCACCCTGTGCTCTATAATTAAATCTCTAACACTCCAGCATTTAGCCATCACATCATCCATGTGACATTTCCTCATTGTGAAATATATGATAACAGTTGACTATTGATATGTTAGCTGACTTTGTGAAACCGCAACTTGCACCCACAACAGTTTTCTGTTGCAATTGCAAGCAACATAATAAATTGAACCAAATATAGCCTATTGTTCTGCACTCCAGCACATTATCTGGGTGTCTGGCTGTAAGACATGGCAAATTTGTAATGCCCCTCCAACCTCAGGGAGGGAACATCAAACAGAAAATTTCAAAACAGGCCATATAGCAACTTTTTCCATTTTTACCAATCTGGTGACTGAAATTTGAACATTGGGAGACAAGACACGCTTGCAAATAGTAAAAGCCAAGATGTCTAAAGTATGAATTCTGAAGTTCTCGACAAAAAATCAGAATAAGAAATTCAGAAACAAGCATATATATAGTAGGCAGCTGATAAAAACTTCGAATAGCAGAAACATTGAATACTGTAAAGTCATTTAATTTGGATGGGTCAAAATTTCATGGTTTGGGTAAAAAAGACCATTTTGATGGGACATTAATTCATGGAATTTGCTTTTCAGGTAATAAAAACAAAGGGTCAAATTAATTGTTCGATGGGATTTGATTTCATAGTTGAAGGTGACAACGAAATTCTCAAAATTTAATCCACCACAAACATTTTACAGTAGCAGTAACATTGAATACTAGAACTTCTGATAATTGGTGTGACAGGTTTATATTAGAAAGTTGATCAAGGATGTTAAATTTTGACAATATCTCTAACCAACACTCACTCAAACCAAACCTCAAATCATTCAACCAAATTAGATGTGTTTACATTTAATCAGAACACATGTTGAATAATCGAAATCTGCCAAACTGCCAAATGTAATAAGGTTTCATGAATCACACTCTTATCTTGTTTCCATTTTGTAGCCTTCTTACAAGTTCTCAGTGTTTTCAGGGATAATGTTCATACTTTAATTACTCTATTCTATTCTCTGCTTGCATATGAGCATCTATCAGTTTAAAGAAAACAAGACAGCGTTCAATAAATGCTTATGCCCCCGTGGAAGCCATTTCAATAAGTCTAAGTCCAAAATTAGGTCAAGGTGAAGGTCAAAATGGAGTCAGGTGATACAGGCATGTGGAGACTGGTCATATACAAGCTTTGTAGCAAGCCATATTAATGCTAGAAGAAACGGTCAATTTGGGTTAACCAGGCTGGACGGACGAACGGACGGACAGGTGAATCACTATGTGCCTCCCGATCTATCGATACAGGGCCATAAAAAGACTTAAACGTTTACCCCCGACCCAGTGGAAGCCCTGCCTATAAAAACTATAACTAAGTCAATAAGAAGCCATAATTATGTTTTAATGTAGGATAATGCTACATGGCTTTAACAATGCAAATTAATATGATAGTTAACAAGTATGACACACTTTAACACAATGGACTTTAAAATCTATGAATGCATTTCAGGTCGGCTTTCCGAGAAATGACCACTTCAGGAATTGACAGTGGTTACATAATAATAATAATAATAATGATAATAATAATAATAATAATAAAGACTTTTTTCATAGAGGCAACATAGTAAGGCGTTTGCCAAAACTTCCCTACGAGTCTCTGATTACAGAATGAATTCAAAACATGGATTTATAAGAATTTGATCCTTTGTTATTCTAGTGTGTTTCTAGTGGTATACATATAAACTATCACTATCTTAGTACCTTTATCACCGCTGTGACCGAGACTATGTAATTTCTCTGTAATTCCATGGATTTTCTCAGCTAGTCCACTACGTTCTTGTTTACCGTCCACATGAATCTCCGTGGTTTGATGGGTTATAGGAGCACATACAGTCTGTGACGCTACCGCAGCAACGTCTTTAACACCATAAACCTTTTCCCCACTACCTTGGGACGGCGGAATAGAAGTGATTGGTGTCTTTTTATTAAATGAAAGAAACAAATGTTTACACAGATCCTCGCCGATATCGGCCTCCAGGTACGTTTCCATGAATAACCGAAACCCTTCATAATCGATGGGCTGAAATACAAATAAATAAGCAATCAATAATTGGAATTGTCAGTAAACGTTATCAATAACAAGAACTATCTGACAATAAGGTGATGAATAATGCAAGGGACAATAACTCATTGAAAATAAACCACTTATGATATTTAACTTGTCTGAAAATGTAATACTTTCAGTTCTTTGATTTGACTAAGGTAATTGCAAATACTGATTTCCGTTTTCACTCGGTGAAATAAAATTTGATCTTACACCAAAATCAGCAAATATCCTCTATATAATACAATCTCATTATTCATCATATTTGAAGTGTCTCTTGATGTGTCCGTCTTTTACAAGACAAGATAAATCCCCTTTAAAAACATCAATAAACATCTAGTCTTGACTTCACAGGTATATCAGACCCAGCGTGAAAACCTGGCACCTACCAGGCACACTGGAGTCACCTCTAGTATGTTGAAACTCAACACCTCACACCATTAACCACAAATAATCATATTGTTATATATAAAACTGTAAAATCATTTAATAACGATGGCTTTTGGTGAAACAGACCATTTCGATGGTACATTAATTCGTGAGTTTCAGGTAATAAATACAAGGGTCAAAATTGTTGTTCAATGGGATTTAATTTCGTGGTTCAAGGCGAACCATGAAATCCACTAAATTGAATCCCCCACGAAAATGAATGATTTTACAGTTTACTATAACAGGAAAGATTTATCTAAATGATCAATGTCGTTGTTGCCATGGTAACCTACAGATAGGAGACAGCTTCTTTTTTACAGGAATAATGCTATTTTAAGTATTACAAAGAAAAGTATATTGGACACATGAAATGTGTGTGATAAGCTTGACAATGACAAGCAGAGTTCAGAAAGTGTGTGATGACCTAGTTAGGTGCACACCTGGCCACTAAATACAGGTAGGGCTGTTAGCAGACACCAGGTCACAACATACAGGTAGGGCTGTAAGTGGACAACTGGTCACTTTGTAATGTCACCTGAAATGCAAAATCAACGAATTCAAGTGCCAACGAAATTGTCTTTTTTACCAAAACCACGACAACAAAATTAAATGATTTTACAGTAACTTAGAACATTGATTTTCGGTATTGATAAAACAGTAAACAGTTGTTTACCCCGATATATTTATTTTATGAGTGAAGAAGCCTTAAAAGGGAACAGCTAGACATAAATTGATACTTTTTTTAAATGCCGAGCAAAGCCTTTATTTGCCAGTCAGCTTTCTGCTGAAATTTGGCAGGCATCTATGTTTTTGCCTCCACCCGGATTTGAACCTTGGTCGCCAGTTTAGACAGCAAGCGCACTAACCACTGAGCTATGGAGGCACTTCTTATGCCCCCAGCTTTGGTGATATGAGGGGGTATATTGCTTTGTACAAATGGTTTCCATTCAATACATCAAGATGGCTTTGCCTTAGGATCCTCAAACATAGGGGTTGGGCAGCAACAGAAAATCACCCCTATTGATTTAGAGAGCAGATTTTCTATACAATTAAATTTGACTCCATATTGCAATTGCCTGAAATCCACTCGTTCATACACACTGTAATAAAGACAATAATATTTTATTTATAACTTAGAGCAATTATTTTATAAACCGTCAATGTTATGTCAGAAACGCAAGTGGTTAGGCGAAACCACTGCCGTATATAATTCACTGGGTTAGAATGAGAAGGTCGTAAGTACAAAATCAATATTTTGAGAAAACAAGAAAAACAGTCTGACAATCACCTACTCTTTACTTATGGTAAAACAAGCTCTTTCAACTTCAGTTTGTCAACATGACAAGTTCCTTATGATGTAGATTTTAAATATGCATTACCCGTTATTAGTCTTATAAGGTCGTAAGTGGCCTTCTCATATTAAGCCAGCAACATGTGGGCCTCTGAAATGAGGTATGCATTAAATGTCAGTAAGTGCAAGAACAGATTCTCAGTTTCAAAGAAGTTTTTAGTTTATTTGTAATGTCCAACTATTAAGGTGATATAAGTGTGAAAGCAATCATGCTCCACCTTAATTAGCACATCCTCGACTGTAAAAAACTTTCTCTCATATTTATTTTCAGTTTGAAAACTGTGATACAAGGATTGTAAGGTTATACTCCGGTCAAAAGCCTTTGTTTGCCTGTACACTTTCTGCTGAAATATGGCAGGCATATGAGTGCCTCTACCCCAATTGAACCTGAGTTGCCTGACTTTTAAAAGTCAAGCTAAAAATGGACAGCAATTGTTATGTTTGTTAGGGTTTTGTTGGTACTTATTTTTTGTTCGATATCCGACCATTAACATGTCTAGTGTCCAAGGACGAATTGGTAAGGGCATCTTGGAAAAGATAAAACAACAAAGTTTGTAACGTCTTATATATTCAAAATCAATTGAGATATTGCTTTCATACTTGTTCAACATCATGTCCCCTATCCCTACACAGCAGTAGGTTTCACACGAACAAGTTTTCAGTTATTTCAGTAAATTATTGTGTTTATCAATGCTTGAAGGCTATTTTTGTTAGTCATATTACAGAGCTTCATAAAAGGTTTTAATCCATTGGGAATTTTATCCCTCAGTTTCAATTTTGATTGGGTTTTAACAAATTTTATTTGCAATGGGAATTTAATCAAACTCATAGGGTTTACTCACATCTTTTATGTACTGTTTTTCACTATAATATATATCATCATTTTCTTTTTAGGTAGTTCAGATTGTCATTGCTATTTCTTACTCCCTCCTCTCAAAATCTATTGGGTTTGTAAGAAAATTAATTGGGAAATAACCCTAATACGAAGCTTATCTGTAGCTCTGCATAAAGCACTTTTTTATCACTTGTTTTTTCAATGGCTTCATTATATGTCTCAGGATAGCTAGATAGTTTTTCAAACTAAAGGGTGGAGGCTCAACAAAAATACAATTTGACATAGCCTTAACCCTATCAATACCAAGGGTATATAGATTGCAGTATATCAATATTAAGTTGTCACTCAACTACTTCGATAATTAATGTGTCAACTACTTGAAACATTATTCTATTAATAGTAATACTCGACAAAATTGACAAGTATATTTTCCTTCGAATGATACATTTATTTGCTAGTACACCTTAGGTGCATTTCATAACATAGTAAAAATCCATTAAGAAATTAACACACTATACTAATTATGACCTAATTTTGACTTTCATTGATAAGTTCAAGCTGTAATACATTGTACATGTAAAAGCAACTGAGCTTTTTTTGTCTGGTTTATTGAGGTTCAGTTTTAAAGGAGAAAATTGATTTGCCTTTCCAAAGAAAATAGGTCAGAATATTTTTGAGTTTTTTTTTCTACATAGAGAGAGCAACTATAGATATATTCTTCAAAAACTAAATACTAGATGGAAATCTGTCATAATACTTATATCATGCAAGACCCTATGGGGACCCGAGTAATTCATTTACCACTTCTGACTAAGATTCAAGAAAATGCAAGTATTTCAATATTGTACAAAATGTTCAGACTGTCTTAACCCATGACCTTGACATCAGATGACCTATATTTGACCCATTATCAAACTTGACCTACTTTTAGTTGATGTGATCAATGTGACCAAGTTTCATAAAAATTAGGTCATAATTGTTACTTCTAGTGACTGCACAAGGGTTTTCTATGATATGAAATATTGGCATAGTTTCTAACCCAAGATGACCAAATATTTAACTTTAGCAAAATTTGATAGAGATGGTTACACCGAGTTGAGCAAAATATCAGTTTTGAGGGATATCAAAATAACAACACCAGGGGCCTTATTCACCAACGTTGTAAGTCTAAAATTCAGACTTAGACTTGACATTGTCAAATGTTCTATTCGCTCTCGTGTTGTTAAAAATGTACCGATTTTGATATAAATCGGTATACATATTCCGTGGGTAACAACAAATAATCAGATAAAATTTCGCATGGTTAAGTCTAATTGTAAAGAAATGGCAGTGATTATAAATATTGCCAATTTTAAGTCTAAGTCTGAGTTTTAGACTTACAACGTTGGTGAATAAGGCACCAGGGAACTGTTATATCAACATACTTACGGAAATCGTTAATTTACATGTACGTTTAAATTTGAATTCTGTGTAATTATTGAACAACTGCAAATTTAGGACTGATATTGTTTGTAAGAACTCTTTTTTAGTATAACAGTTCCTTTTACCACATTTTCAAGTTATGTACAGTACAAAGAATATAAATTTGATTGCAAGTCTAAGATTTCTGTAAATGCTTTGATAAAACAGTGCCAAGTACATTATAACAACACCTTTTAGAACACAAGTTTGCTTTTATTTTTTATTTGAGAACATTTGAGGTGGTACCTTAGTTTTAACAATATGCCAACGCTTTGGTGACGGCAATAGCACAACTTATTTTTCCACCAGTGGAGCTAAAACTTGACATAAATCAAGTCATTGCAAATGACTAGTACCCTTAAAGTGTATAGAGCTATATTTTAACAGTCATTCAATGTCAAAATAATTACTTGCATCGTTTTAAGTATTTACTAGACTACCTTAATTGCAAATTAAAACTTTGGATGAGTTCCATGTACTTTGATTCAATCGTCGAAAAATAGACGATTCTTATAGTTTCATAGGGTGTTCTAGAACACTTTAGTATGAAAATGGACAGTTTGCATGTCCAATAAATCACAGAGAGAGTTTCTGTTAAACTGTTGCGAAAAATGATCTAATGGATATGAAAGCATAATTATTTTTCAGTTTTTGAAAAATTAAAAAAAAATATCTTCCGATATAGCTCTTTACACTTTAAAACATTAGAGTAAGACAATGATACTAATTCGAATTTTTTCAAAAAATATTGTGAATGGTAATGAATAAATATGAGCCGCTCTCCAGGAAAACCAGGCTTAGTGACAAAATTGTGAAAATGGTGATAATACAGTCAAACTTCGATGCCTCGAACTACCTTCGGACCGGGAAAATAGTTCGAGCCATCTACTGGTTCGAGGCATCGGGGGTACGAGTATATATGCACTGTAAATGTATAAGTTTGAAAGCTTCTCGGTACGTGTACCGGTCAATCCTGTGTAATTGTCGTATTTTGAGTGTGTGTTCGTATTTTATGCATATTTAATGCATTTGTGTCAAATTGTAAAATAGTATGCATAATAATAATAAAACATGATATTGTTTGACAAAATTGGCTTGAAATCGTCGGCTAGCTTCAAATATTCACATTTGTAAACAAAGTTCCTGTTATCCCCCGTTAATGGGTCCTTCGTCAAGTTGCTTAGTACAGCCTTAATTTGTAGTATATCGTCGTTACTTTTCATTTTGACAATGATAAAATTAATAAATTCTGATCAGGTTTTCTACTAATTATGGCGAATAATCACCATTCAACATCGTTTTAAAGAATACAAACATTTAAATTAATGACAAATTTGTTGTTTCTAAATTTTATTCACGAACAATAAATCAGTTATAATTTTCTTCATTAAGTAATTAACGGGGATAAAAGTGTTAAGTTTTTTTCACAAACATGTAATACGATACAGCCGTAAACATTTTTTGGGTACAGTAATTGTCACAAGGTGTTAATAACACCTTTCACGGACTTCCCGTGGGCATACAATGGATTTCAACAACTAATGAAAGGTGCGAAAATTTGCATTGTTCGAGTCATCTACTGGTAAATCATAGCAAGGGACCAGCAAGTCAGTTCGAGTGTTCGACTCTCGTACTGTTCGAGTCATCTATGATTTTTCTTTTTGAATAAAGAAGGGATTTTGACGGGACCGGAGTAAGAGTTCGAGGCATCTGGGGTGTTCGAGGCAAGTACTGTTCGAGGCATCGAAGTTCGACTGTATATGGTAAGATAGAGGAAACTCTTGTGAACAGTTTCTGAAAACTGGAACAAATTGTTTCATACACTAACAAAGTTAAAGACTTTTTAAACCAACCACTACCGCCTACTTTATGAGTGACGTCAGGAACGTCATTCTCTACTTTTATGGCGTAACGTAAACTTACATTTCAAAGATTCAGTATCTGAAAAAATTTTGACGTAAACTTTTAAAATTGTGGCACATTTTAGAATCATATTCTTATTTTAAGAAAAAGTCTAATTTGTGTGTGTTTGCTTACAGGGAAAAATAGGAAGTGAACCCTTGTTTTCTTTGATATGAGTACTTGTTAGAAACTGATCACCATAGCAACGATGGAAGTTATTTTATCACAAGTTTAAAGAAATATTCAAGCTAATGAATAGTACAATACTATTCAATTACTTAAATATGGAATCACAGGACACAATGTTTTTTTCTCATCGTAGACATTTTTCTAAATTGTATTGCATAATTACAATACAATGTCGTTAAGCCCAGTTTTCCTGGAGAATGGCTCAAATGTGAATAAATGGGTCTCATAAACATGTCAATAACCTTAGACTCAGTTTCTAACATACTGTGCAGTAAATAGGTCAATTGACATATCTGAGAACCAACATACACAGTTCTTTTCCTACTGTACAGGAATTAGATCAATGATAAGTCATAGCCTACTATCACATCACATTAACTTTTCAGCATCCTTTAAACAAATTATCAGAAATATACCAGAAATGGAACTCGATGTCAATCATAATACCAAACTATTATAAACAGCACTCCCTAGGTGATGGATGTGATAACAATTGTATCATGATAATTATATCACTTTTAGTGCTACTTCGCCTAACATTGTTGGATATCAACATTCATGTATCTTTATATTTGTCTTTTAGTGCTACTTCGCCTAACATTTCTAGATTATACATCGTCTCTTGTTGGAATTCAATAGTTTTCTTTGGGTTAACACTATCATCCGTATTTATCCCCACTTCCCCATCCTCCTCCATTTCTGAATCTTTTCTATGCATTATGTATTCACCTTTTTCATTTTCAACAATTCGAATCTCCACAGCATTTTCAGATTCACCAATATCATTAGATTCCGGTTCAATAGTTATATTGTAAGGTTGTTCCGCTTCACCATTATCATTAGGTTCTTGTTCATTTGTTATATTGATAGGTTGTTCCGTTTCATTTACTTCGCCAGTATCCCTGGTAGTTGTCAAATTGCTAGAAGTTGAAAACTCTGTGCTTGTAGCATCTGTAAAAAGAATATTTGACTGTGTCAATAACTGTGCAATAAATAACATTTATCAACCAGTTAGTGATTTAACTAACCAATTACCACACAATTCGATGATTAACTGGTTAGTTAGTGTTCTAACTGAAGACTACATGATTCAACAGTTAATGGTGTGTTGGCACTATAAAAGTGACACATTAAAGAGACAATGAGACTATTCAGAAAGAGCAAGGGTTGCACACTCAGAACCAAACAATAGTTTCTTCCCCTGAAGTCAGAGATCATTGACCAATCTAGCAGGTAAAACAATACTGTGTTCAATAAGCGCTTATGCCTGGTGGAAGCCTGGGGCCTTATTCACCAACGTTATAAGTCTAAAACACAGACTTAGACTTTAAATAGTCAAATGTTCTATTCGCTCTCATGTTGTTATAAATGTACCCAATATATCTAATTTCAAAGAAATTGCAGTGATTATGAATAATGACACTTTTAAGTCTAAGTCTGAATTTTAGACTTATAGCGTTGGTGAATAAGGCCCCTGGGCACTGTTTTATCAAAGCATTTACGCTAGCGTAAACCTAAGTTTTCCTAAAATAGTGCGTACGTCGATAATATTTGCGTAAATGCGTTTTACAAAGATATTTGAGTTCACTTTCTGTCGTACGTTTTGGCTTATTTCTACGCCAAGGCTGGGCAACCCTAAATGGCACATATGAACGTAAGTGAAGAGTTTTTAGCACGCACTGTTGATTTTTGACCCTCGCATGTTATTTTAGACCGTCGTTAGTTGTTTTAGACTGTCACTTGTTGTTTTAGACCGTGAATAATCATCAAATCTTAGCGACCGTTTATGTATATTTATTCATTCTAGTGCCCGTTATATTGGTTATATTGTGTCCTGACTTACGTTCAATCTTCACTATTTTTGCGTAAATGTATGCCAGTACTTGCGATCCTTTAGTAAAACACACTTACGGATTTGCGTAAGGTAGATATCTATGCATAAATTTACGCAACATTTACGCATTGTTAGTAAAACAGTACCCTGGTCCTTAACAAATAGGTATTATCAAATGAAAAATTGGTACCGGTTATTCTGTTCAATTTGGGAATATTTTAAAAGAACATGATGACAACCAGAACATGGCAACCTCAAGGTCTATGATGCACTATGGGTCACAAGTTGGTACATAATCATTGAATTACCAAGTTAAAATCCATTAAATCAGGAATCTCACTAAGCGTACCTTTAATTTTACCAGCAGGTCGTGTTTTCTTCTTTCCATTTGAATCTATCACAGACACTAAGTATATGGGTGTAGCGTCACTTGTACTAGCCCCCAATGGCATGTCCAACAACGGGGGATCAGACTGGCTACCGTTCAAACTCTGACTAGAATTGGAAGCTGATGCATTATGGGATGACGGGGATTCTAACTGGGTTGTCATTTCCACGCTTTCGTACCTCACGGTCTGTAGCCGCCATTTTCCATCAGAATGTCTCTTGTATCTGTACATCCAACAAAAACAAAATATTGAAATAGAAGGGTTTTTGACATATTAATGTATGTGCGTCAAAAAGGGCCTTTAATTGGTGACAAAATCCACTGGAATACAGCCTTAAGTTACGGACAATATATACAACTAGGCTCGGTACCAAGTATGTATTTGTAGTTTCATTGAAATCTTAACTTAAACATGAAAGTCAAAACTGAAGAAAATTTCAATTAAATGCCTAATAGAGTTACCGAGCTAAGCCTTTATTTGCCAGTCAGCTTTCGGCTGAAATATGGCAGGCATATATATATATTTATCACGTAAATAACGTGATATTCCATGTGATAACAAATGACAGAACAATGTTCTCCAACACTAGTGATAACAAACTTTTTCGGCACGTGAAAACTTAACGTCGCCAGTTATAATTCGTTATTTCTGGCGTTGTTTTGACTTAGTAACTATGGTTATGTGATAAAAAGAATCCATTATTGGTTGTCTTTGAGATCAACATCTCTTAAACTTGTCAAAAAACAAATTATTAAACTCGTCCAAGGCTCGCTTAATATCTTTTGTTTTCTAGACTTGTTTAAGAAATGGTGATCTCCAAAGACAACTCATGACAGATCATATATGTATGTGCCTCCATCCAGATTTGAACCCAGGTTGCCAGATTAGACGGTAACCTAACTAACCACTATGCTACAGAGGCACCATTCCTATGTAAGGGTTGTGGTCATCGTAATGAATTAGCATGCAAAGTATCAAAGCAATATGTCAATGAACTTTGAACATACAAGTTGCACACAATTGCAGACACTCAGACGACCTTCAATAGCTTCCCTTGTTCTACTAATAACGGAGCTAGACTAATTCACGTTCTTGTGTGGCCTCAAGTCACATTTCCAATATCAATAAGAAATTATGCATGTTGCCTAGCCTTTGTATCCAGAAGTTCACAGGTTGGAGACAGTTTGGTTTACCCTCGATATATAAGAGCTACCTACAATACCCAGACTATCAGAGCTCGACTGGACATTGGAAACAAAGAGGGAGAACTTCACACATTTAGCCTGGCATGATCTACTTTTCTCAGGTATGTGATATTACTTTTTTTAATTTTATTATTTTCGTTACATTTTTTTCTAATTATGATATATCTTTAAAACTAACTCTTATTACAACTTTGCTACAAATATTATCGTGATCCACTTTTAGGGATATATTTTACTAGATCTTTAAAACAGTTTTGCTTTTTTTTACTTTTCGTTTATTTTGCATAATTAAGGGGTTTTCTATATCTTCTGAAGGGTCATCCCCATAGCAAAATATATTAACCTGGTTTTTTTTGTTTTGCATAAATATTTATGTTACATTTATGGAGTTTGTTCATCTTTTCTTTTTGGACAACATATAAATCTTATAAATATTTAGAACTGATTTGAATATGGGTATGTATTTACTGTAATTTCACCTCAGCCACAAATTTTAAATTTAATCCCTTCTAATATTAAATTTGACCATTTTATTTATTACCTGAAATGCAAAATTCAGAAATTTACGTCACATCGAAATGGTAGTTTTTACCAAAACCATGAAATTTCGTCCCATCGAAATTAAATGATTTTATAGTAACTTATAAATACTTGAATTTACTCAAGAACGTAAAAGTGATCAAAAAGGATTGAGACAAATGCAATGAATCCTGAAATGCATTAGAGAATAGTATGATCCTAATGCTACATGCATTCCCTCTTTGTCTGTAAATTTTGGTAAATTAAAAATTTAAGTATCTATTGGTTGGCAAAAATGGGCGAAATTTCAATACTTACATAATATTATAACTGGAGAAAATATTTAATCCAGAGTCATCTCATGTCAAATAGGGATATGTCCAAACAAAGGGGGTCCGAACTTAAATTATTTTTGTTTGTACAAAAACATAAACAGCTAATTAACAGCTAATTAACAGCTACAATGGTTTTTGACACAAAAACATATGCCTCCTCCCACTTAGAACAATATCTTTGACAAAAATTCTCAAATTCCTGACAATATGTACAATAAGGCTTAGTACCAAGTTTTCAAGTGAAGTTTCATCGAAATCGGACCAGTGGTAAAGCAAAAACAAACTTCGTGAATTTCATCGAAACCGACATTCGGCAAAAAATTAACAATTTTCCCCCCACTTTATGTAGGAAAACAGAACAGAAGAAGCCTAACTACAGGGGTGTCAACCGAACCAACGTTAAAATCAGGTAAATCATGCGGTCAACCATTTTTGACAAATAAGAGGCTTTCAACTATATTGTTTCCGTATTTAAATCAGTTTTTTTTATGAAGAAATTCCTTCAAAACAGAGTAAAATGACCATAACTTGGCCATTTCTAAAGATATTTTCATGAAATAACTTTTATTTTGGTTAGTAATCATGGCTCTTTCAGGATCTGTAAATCCGGAATTCCAGATAAACCCGGAAAATTGACATCCCTGCTAACTTACAGTTTTTACACATACCTGAACCTTGAATGACCAGCTGGCCAATTAAACTTGTGTTTAGTCTTGAGGTGTTTGGTCAACATGGCTCCACGTGAGAATGACGATTCACAAACATGGCATTGATACACGGACGTATCTATCCTCTGAAATACCAAACATATCCATGGCTTAGAATGAGAAGGTCGTAACTACAAAATCGATATATTGAGAAAACAAGAGAAAACTGTCTGTAATTTACACTTTACCTATGGGAAAACAAGTTTTAAAACTTCATTTTGGTCAACATGACAATTTTTAATTTTCAAGAAAATAGGCTCATAAGAAGCGCCTTGTGAAGCAGATTTCAAATATGTATGAGTCTTATAAGGTCGTAAGTAGTAGTTACGACCTTCTCATTCTTTGCCTGCGATATCATTGTAGTTAGTAGCATTAATATGATTTTCTAAGAAGAATCCATAACTGCCTAGTCCAACTATTAAAGTTGAGTTACTCCTATATTGGTTGATAAATTTCTGGTTTCCAAGTTCAGCTATCTTGCATTAAAGTACATTTGATTCATTTCATGATCTTTTTCTCATACTTTTAACCACTTCAATTAATGCATTCCTTGTTCTTACATTTATAAATCACTTTTAAATCATATTTGAGTGCATCCTGTGATGTTTGCTTTATCACTCTCTTGATGGGTTCCAAGTTTAATGGTATTGGTAGAGCACTCAATCCAGTTAATGCTTGTAAGGGCACTCGATTTAATGGTCTTGGCATGGCACTCAATTTGATAGTCTTGGCGTGTCACTCAATTTGATAGTCTTGGCATGGCACTCAATTTAATGGTCTTGTAAGGGCACTCAATCCAGTAAAGTCTTGTAAGGGCACTCAATTTGATGGTCCTGGCAGGGCACTCAATTAAATGGTCTTTGCAGGGTACTCAATTGAATGGTCTTTGCAGGGCACTCAATTTAATGGTCTTGTCGTGTCACTCAATTCAATGGTCCTGGCAGGGCACTCTATGTAATGGTCTTGGCAGGGCACTCAATTTGATGGTCTTGTAAGGGCACTCAATTTGATCACCTTGGCAGGGCACTCAATTAGGTGGTCTTGTAAGAGCACTCAATTTAATGTTCTTTGCAGGGCACTCAATTGAATGGTCTTAGCAGGGCACTCAATTTAATGGTCTTTGCAGGGCACTCAATTTAATGGTCTTGTCGTGTCATTCAATTTAATGGTCTTTGCAGAGCACTCAATATTCTGTACTATTTTTAAGTAACTATCTATGTGATAATGGTTTGATACCCAGAAGTACAGATGAATCATACCCCCGAGTAAGCAGCTGTTAATAAGAATGTAAAATCATTCTAATAGAAACTAAATATGGTAGGCCCACACTTGATCTTTACACTCTACTGGTATAAAAGTCATATTGATAATAAGTATGTACCAAAGTTGTAATGGCTCGAATCACAGTTAGTGTAAGCTGCTGTTTATTCAGTGTAATACAATACAATAGTGCACCCAAGATAACGAGAAAGGTGGGGAAAATTGGTATAAGCCACACAGGTGGATATATCAAGTGTGCTTCATTTATCACTGTTATTTGAGTATACAATTCACCATTTTTTAATTTTTTAATATGTTTATTTAAAGAAAAAAAATTGAGTAGACCAGACCGGTCAATGTTTGTAAATATAACTTTATCCTGGAAACACTCCAAGAAGCCATATAATATATACACTGTAGTAGTACATATAATTATTGCTGTTTTTAAATTGCTGGCTTAGAATAAGAAGGCGTTACTTATGACTTAATTTCTTTCTTTCTTCCATTTAATAAGACTGATAAATATTTAACATCTGCATAATAAGGTGCTACTTAATTATGAGCATTTTTCATGAAAATCGGAAGTTGTCCAAATGACCAAATTGAAATTACAAGAGGGCCATGATGGCCCTATATCGCTCACCTGATTATAAATGAAGCCCTGCACAATTTAGACTAACAAAGGTAGAGCGTAAATATAGAAAACTGGTGACCCCCGGGGCGGGGTCAATTTTGACCTCAGGGGCATAATTTGAACAATCTTGGTAGGGGACCACTAGATGGTGCTACATACCATATATCAAAGCTCTAGGCATTGTAGTTATAGAGAAGAAGATTTTTACATGTTTTCCCTATATAAGTCTATGTAAAACGGTGACCCCCGGGGCGGGGCCATTTTGACCTCAGGGGCATAATATGAACAATCTTTGTAGGGGACCACTAGATGATGCTACATACCAAATATCAAAGCTCTAGGCATTGTAGTTTTAGAGAAGAAGATTTTTATATGTTTTCCCTATATAAGTCTATGTAAAACGGTAACCCCCGGGGCGGGGCCAATTTTGACCTCAGGGGCATAATATGAACAATCTTTGTAGGGGACCACTAGATGATGCTACATACCAAATATCAAAGCTCTAGGCATTGTAGTTTTAGAGTAGAAGATTTTTATATGTTTTCCCTATATAAGTCTATGTAAAACGGTGACCCCCGGGGCGGGGCCAATTTTGACCCCAGGGGCATAATATGAACAATCTTGGTAGGGGACCACTAGATGATGCTACATACCAAATATCAAAGCTGTAGGCATTGTAGTTTTAGAGAAGAAGATTTTTATATGTTTTCCCTATATAAGTCTATGTAAAACGGTGACCCCCGGGCCGGGGCCAATTTTGACCCCAGGGCCATAATTTGAGCAATCTTGGTAGGGGACCACTAGATGATGCTACATACCAAATATCAAAGCTGTAGGCATTGTAGTTTTAGAGGAGAAGATTTTTATATGTTTTCCCTATATAAGTCTATGTAAAACGGTGACCCCCGGGCCGGGGCCAATTTTGACCCAAGGGCCATAATTTGAGCAATCTTGGTAGGGGACCACTAGATGATGCTACATACCAAATATCAAAGCTCTAGGCATTGTAGTTTTAGAGAAGAAGATTTTTATATGTTTTCCCTATATAAGTCTATGTAAAACGATTAGTAAGGTTGCATAAGACTATAATTACAGCTTAATAATTGTTTAATAGTTTGTAAACATACAATCACTGTAAACGATGATAACCCTAATATCCACATTCTGCATTTAATTTAAATTAAAGCCTCAAAGCTGCTAACAAGTACACATTTCGTAGTTCTACAACTAAAATATAGTAAGAGAGACAACTCTTACATGATCACAACCAGTATAATTACAGAGTACACTCCCTTTGATAGAATGAAAAACAAGGTTTTTCTATTACTTGACCTAGTAGCCTAATTTTTGACCTCAGATGACCCAATATCGAACTTGACCTAGATTTTGTTAAGATGATCATTGTGACCAAGTTTCATAAAGATTAGGCCAAAATTGTGACCGCTAGAGAGGACACAACCCAATTGTTGACAGACGGACGGACGGACGTACTCATGAGACGGTATTTGTGGGGTTTTCTTTTGTTCTTTCTTTTGTTTGGTTGCAACCCACAAGTAGCATTTTGCACCCCACAAGTGACGGAATGAATGGAATCTTAAAATAGCCTATTGTTCCACACCCCACAACTACCGGTGCATTCGTACGGACGGACGGACGGACGGACGACGGACGAAGAGTGATCACAAAAGCTCACTCTGTCACTTTGTGACAGGTGAGCTAAAAACAGCTTGTGTTTCCATAAGTGAAGAGTAATTTTCTTGGTGGATTAAATTTATGGGATTTTGTGGTTCACCTTTAACAATACAAGAGGGCCCAAAGGGCCCTGGGTCGCTCACCTGTTTGGCCTAGTGACCTAGATTTTGGCCCAAATGACACAGTATCTAACTTGACCTAGATTTTACAGAGATAAACATTGTGACCAAGTTTCATAAAGATAGAGTCCAAATTGTGACCTCTAGTGTGTTCACAAGATTTTTCAATGATTTGGCCTTGTGACCTAGTTTTTGACCCCAGATGACCCAATATCGAACTTGACCTAAATTTTATAATGATGATCATTGTGATCAAGTTTCATAAAGATAAGGTCAAAATTGTGACCTCTAGTGTGTTCACAAGCTTTTTCAATGATTTGGCCTCGTGACCTAGTTTTAAACTCCGGATGACCCAATATCGAACTTGACCAAAATTTTATAGTGATGATCAGTGTGATCAAGTTTCATAAAAATAAGGCTCAAATTGTGACCTCTAGTGTGTTCACAAGCTTTTTCAATGATTTGGCTTTAAAGGCTTGTGACCTAGTTTTTGACCCCAGATGACCCAATATCGAACTTGACGTAGATTTTATAGAGATGATCATTGTGATCAATTTTCATAAAGATTAGTCTCAAATTGTGACCTCTAGTGTGTTCACAAGCTTTTTCAATGATTTGGCTTTAAAGGCTTGTGACCTAGTTTTTGACCCCAGATGACCCAATATCGAACTTGACGTAGATTTTATAGAGATGATCATTGTGATCAATTTTCATAAAGATTAGTCTCAAATTGTGACCTCTAGTGTGTTCACAAGCTTTTTCAATGATTTGGCCTTGTGACCTAGTTTTTGACCCCAGATGACCCAATATCGAACTTGACCTAGATTTTATAGAGATGGTCATTGTGATCAAATTTCCTTAAGATAAGTCACAAATTGTGACCTCTAATGTGTTCACAAGGTTTTTCAATGATTTGGCCTAGTGACCTAGTTTTGACCCCAGATGACCCAATATCGAACTTGACCTAGATTTTACAGAGATGATCATTGTGATCAAGTTTCATAAAGATTAGGCTCAAATTGTGACCTCTAATGTGTTCACAATGTTTTCCTTTGATTTGACCTAGTGACCTAGTTTTTGACCCCAGATGACCCAATATCGAACTTGACCTAGATTTTATGGAGATGATCATTGTGATCAAGTTTCATAAAGATTAGGCTCAAATTGTGACCTCTAATGTGTTCACAAGGTTTTCCTTTGATTTGGCCTAGTGACCTAGTTTTTGACCCCAGATGACCCAATATCGAACTTGACCTAGATTTTACAGAGATGATCATTGTGATCAAGTTTCATAAAGATTAGGCTCAAATTGTGACCTCTAATGTGTTCACAAGGTTTTCCTTTGATTTGACCTAGTGACCTAGTTTTTGACCCCAGATGACCCAATATCAAACTTGACCTAGATTTTATGGAGATGATCATTGTGATCAAGTTTCATAAAGATTAGGCTCAAATTGTGACCTCTAATGTGTTCACAAGGTTTTCCTTTGATTTGACCTAGTGACCTAGTTTTTGACCCCAGATGACCCAATATCGAACTTGACCTAGATTATATGGAGATGATCATTGTGATCAAGTTTCATAAAGATTAGGCTCAAATTGTGACCTCTAATGTGTTCACAAGGTTTTCCTTTGATTTGACCTAGTGACCTAGTTTTTGACCCCAGATGACCCAATATCGAACTTGACCTAGATTTTACAGAGACAAACATTGTGATCAAGTTTCATAAAGGTTAAGTGAAAACTGTGACCTCTAGAGTGCTTACAAGGTTTTTCTTTGATATGACCTGGTGACCTAGTTTTCGACCGCAGATGACCCAGTTGCGAACTTGACCTAGATTTTATAGAGACAAACACTGTGATCAAGTTTCATTAAGATTTAATGAAAACTGTGACCTCTACAGTGCTTACAAGTCAAAATGTTGACGACGTACGACGTACGACGGACGACGGACATTGGGCGATCACAATAGCTCACCTTGAGCACTTCGTGCTCAGGTGAGCTAAAAATTCAATCCCACCAAACAATGATTTTGACCCTTGTATTTATTACCTGAAATGCAAAATCCATGAATTAATGTCCAGTCGCGAACCGGTCTTTCTTACCAAAACCACATTTTTACAGTATGTATGCAAGTTGAAGCACTTACTTGATGTAGACGACTGAAATGGTATTCCAGACTCCTATAGCTTTTAGTTTTATAATTACAATCTGGAACGTCACATACCAGCAGGCTGTCTCCATTATGACGATTTATATGCTTCATCAAGTCATGTACAGATTTACACCTGAAAATAATATTACACCTGAAATCAACATTTACACCTGAAATCAACATTTACACCTGAAATCAACATTTACACCTGGAAATAATATTACACCTGAAATCAACATTTACACGTTAAACCTGAATCTACATTTACACCTGAAATCTACATTTACACCTGAAATCTACATTTACACTTTAAACCTGAAATCTACATTTATACCTGAAATCTACATTTACACCTGAAATGTAACATGAAATCTACATTTACACCTGAAATGTAACCTGAAATCTACATTTACACCTGAAATCTACATTTACACCTGAAATCTACATTTACATTTTAAATCAACATTTACACTTTAAATCAACATTTACACCTGAAATCTACATTAACACATATAATCAACATTTACACTTTAAATCAACATTTACACTTTAAATCAACATGTACACATTAAATCAACATTTACGCTTTAAATCAACATTTACACTTTAAATCAACATTTACACTTTAAATCAACATTTACACATTAAATCAACATTTATACCTGAAATCTATAGCATTGTATGAGAGTACACAAGGTCATTAAGGTCCCTAGGTCGCTCGCCTGTCACCAGCATTTCCTTCATGCCCCATATAGTGACCAGGGGCCTTATTCACCAACGTTGTAAGTCTAAATCTTAGACTTAGACTAAATATTACTAAATTTTCTATTCCCTCTCATGTTGATATAAATGTAATGATTTTGATATACATGGGTAAACATGTTCAGTGGATAACAATAAATGATCAGCTAAAATTTCACATGGTTAAAGCTAATTGCAAAAAAATGACCGCGATTATAAATTTTGTCAATTCTAAGTCTAAGTCTGAATTTCAGTCTTACAACAATGGTGAATAAGGCCCCTGAATGACAGTTTCTATATCATACAAAATGTTTTTTCTATGATTTGACCTGGTAACCTAGTTATTGAACCCATATGACCCATGCTCAAACTCAAATTTGATTTCATCTAAAAACATTTCTAACTATTTTTCATATACATTTGTTAATCCAGTGAAAAATACAGCCAATATAGCATGCAGAATGATTTTCAATGATTTGACCTAGTGACCTTAATTTTGTTGAATTGATCAACATGACCAAGTTGTAAACATCAGAATCAGATAAATATCCCCATACAATAATAACAAATACTGTAAAATAATTAATTTTCATGGTTAAATTGCGTGGATTTCTTGGTTCAACTCAACCACAAAATTTAATCCCATCGAACAATAATTTTGTACCTTGTATTTATTACCAGAAATGCAAAATCCACGAATTTAAGTCCCATCGAAAAGGTCTCTTTTATCAAAACCATTAAATTTTGTTAAATAAAATTTAGTGATTTTACAGGTTAACGTACCTATAGTCACATATATCACATTTATGTGGTTTTTCATCTGAGTGTCGATATTTGATATGTAATCTCATGTTGGACGGCGACGGCGTACTCATCTCACAGAATGGACATTTAAACTGGTTCACTGAAAATATAGCATAAATTTATTCATAAAGCATCTTAAGTGAAAACTTTTAAAAAACATTCAGGGCTTGTATTCATAAAGCATCTTAAGAGAAAACTTTTAAAAACATTCAGGGCTTGTATTCATAAAGCATCTTAAGTGAAAACTTTCAAAAACATTCTGGGTTTTTATTCATAAAGCATCTTAAGAGAAAACTTTCAAAAACATTCTGGGCTTGTATTCATAAAGCATCTTAAGAGAAAACTTTCAAAAACATTCAGGGCTTGTATTCATAAAGCATCTTAAGAGAAAACTTTCAAAAACATTCAGGGCTTGTATTCATAAAGCATCTTAAGAGAAAACTTTCAAAAACATTCTGGGCTTGTATTCATAAAGCATCTTAAGTGAAAACTTTCAAAAACATTCTGGGCTTGTATTCATAAAGCATCTTAAGTGAAAACTTTCAAAAACATTCTGGGTTTTTATTCATAAAGCATCTTAAGTGAAAACTTTCAGAAACATTCTGGGCTTGTATTCATAAAGCATCTTAAGAGAAAACTTTCAAAAACATTCAGGGCTTGTATTCATAAAGCATCTTAAGAGAAAACTTTCAAAAACATTCTGGGCTTGTATTCATAAAGCATCTTAAGTGAAAACTTTCAAAAACATTCTGGGCTTGTATTCATAAAGCATCTTAAGTGAAAACTTTTAAAAACATTCAGGGCTTGTATTCATAAAGCATCTTAAGAGAAAACTTTCAAAAACATTCTGGGCTTGTATTCATAAAGCATCTTAAGTGAAAACTTTCAAAAACATTCTGGGTTTTTATTCATGAAGCATCTTAAGTGAAAACTTTCAAAAACATTCTGGGCTTGTATTCATAAAGCATCTTAAGAGAAAACTTAAAAATATTCTAGGCATGTATTCGTAAAGCATCTTAATAGAAAACTCAAACATTCTTGGCTACAATTCAAAAAGCATCTTAAGGGAAAACTTAAATAGTTTTACTCAATTTAAGAAACTAAGCTGCACATATTTCTCACTGCAAATGCATTCATATGGGCTTGTATTCATAAAGCATCTTAAAGGATAACTTTAATATTTTTACTTAATTGAAGAAATTTCCCACAAAGGGAAGAATAACCCTTGTTTTCTTTGTGATTATTTTAAGTTTTACATAATGCTTCAAAACTATGTAAAATTTGATAATTTGGATTTTTCTGTTGTGCTGATACACTGAAGGAAATTTTAAGATTTCTACTCCTGGTTTTTCATTTTTAACTAATCTTTTAGAGGGTCGCAGAAACTAGCATGACCAGTACTAGGGCTGTTTGGGAAATTTTAAGACATAAATTCTGTTAATACTTAATGTTTTCATGCACAAATCATTTGTGAGGTTGAAAAATTACAAAATTTGTTTCTTAGAACTTCCGAAACAGCCCTTGCAAGGGACTTCGTGGAAAGGGTTCCAGTGGTCTGCCTGGATTTGACTAGCAGTAATATATGTTACATACATGATAGAGCAGAGCAACAAGTTTATAACAAGTAATTAGGAATTGCAAGTCACCTATCTGGTTTCTAGGTTTTAATGTATATGTTGCCATGGCAACCACAATTTTTGTCTGAATCAAAACTTTTAGTATTGGTCCCTATCAACATACCAACTTTCCTAAACCTACCCTGAAAACTGTCATAGTTATAGCAGGATCCAGATTTTCTTGACAGATGGATGGAGGGCAAACATTTAGTCTCCTCCAGTTGAAAACCAGTAGGGGCCTAATAACTTTTTTGATACTAACAAATTCACTGTAATATTAGTAGTATACTAACCGTGATATCTCATATGTTCTCGGAGTAACCGCTCTGCACCGAATACTGTATTACAATGACTACATTGATACTGTTTGCCTGAAAATATACATAAACATTGATTAGAAATGGTATTCAATATTGATCTTACTTCAGTTAAGGATAAGGACAACCAATCAGATTACACCATATTAAACGTTAGGTCAGTAACAGGTTATATAATTGGCTATCCTTATTCTTCAATTAAATAAAAGGCCATCCCAAGACCAATCTATGTTTGAATAGAGCCGATCTCAAACCACTGATAGAAAATTCCAACCACTGAGAGAAAACAACCACTGTCCAGACAGTTGGGAACCTTGGATGGATCAATTTGCTACCAACATTCCTGTAGCAACAGGTTAGCTGCCTTTTATCATCTACTTCAAATTCACAAACAATTCACCAACTCCGAGTACCAGGGATCACCATTCCATCCTCCAGGAACCACAAGTCCATCCTACGGATCAAAACAAACAGACATCATCTGTTCCAATGTAACAAATCAAATAAACAAAAGCTGTCAATATTATTGATACTGAAAAAGGACGAAGTTGCCAAGGTCTGAAAGTACAGTGGACAAGGGTACTGTAAAATCATTAATTTTCAAGGGGAATTTTTAGTGATTCAAAATTGTTGAATTTTCAATGATTCAAAATTGTTGAATTTTCAATGATTCAAAATTGTTGAATTTTCAATGATTCAAAATTGTTGAATTTTCAATGATTCAAAATTGTTGATTTTTCTGTGTACACTGATAATTGGTTTTATGGAACATATTCCAATGTCCTTTAACTGCAGTTCTTAAACTCTTCCCCTGCTTATGTTTGTTGTGGTCAAATATTGCCACATGGCTTGAAAATCTCTGCATGCACATCCTGCCATTAACTTATCTTATCATGAAAACTGAATCTAGAAGTTTGCAAACAATTAAAGTGGATGTTTGAATAGGCTAGCACTTGATTGCCTTCCAACACACCTAACATACCTGTCAAGTTAGTTAGATCCAAAATAGGAGTGATCAAGCGCAATAATTACAAGATGCACTTAAATGTGATTTAAAAGGGATTTAGATGCATAAACAAGGAATATATTATTTTTTATGGTTATAAATATGGGACAGAAGATCATTAAATGAATCAAATGTACATTTAAGTTAGTGCAAAGGTAGGCAAACTTGGAAGCCAGGAATTTATCAATTAAAATAGGAGTAACTCCACTTTAATAGGAGTACTTGGCAGATATGTGTATGCCAATAAACATTGTCACTAAGTCTGAAGACCAGCAGACTAGAGAACAGACCAGGTCATGAGACTATCGTACCAGTAGAGCCAAGATGTAAGAAATTGCTCATCTAAGTATATATATAATGATAACTCACTGTTTATTTGTCATTATTTGATTTTCTAGCGTTATTTATTAAAAGTTGAATTGATTTTAAGCTGTATTGTTTTTTTATTATTAGCTGTTGTTATTGTTTCCTCAATCTTCTACCGATCTAAATTTGATACAGACAGCAAACATGTTGTTCTATTTGAAGTTGTACATGCACGTTTGCAGTACAGTACATCATTTCTATCTCCCAAATATCATGCACATTTATTGTTTTCCAAATACCCGAGTACTTGATCGCAAGAATGTCAGATTTCTGATTTTAGTACCGTTGCCATCCCTACTACCAAGTCCTTCATCAGGATACATTTTACTGCAGGGTTTGTTGCCACATGTTTAAACTGGATGCCGCCGGTATAATTTAATCGTGACCTACTACTGCTTTGTGTAATAAACACATCTTCACCTTTGTTGTTTGTTTGCAAGGAAATTGACCAGTCAGTAATAATTTACTATTCCTGTTTCCGTGGACGATTAATTGAAACTTCCTACATGCTCATTTATCACTTAGCTCCTACTTGATACCGAGGATAATATTCCATCCCGGAAGCGGGTGACTAACGGTTGTACGTCCAGCATTACGTCCAGCATATTATCACATTGAATTAGTCCTTGGAACCTTGTTTACTCGACACTTTTAGAATATCGGTCAACTTTACAACTACACAGAACCAGTTCTAACAGGTGGTCCGCACTAGCAATAATACTGTAAACCAAGGAACTATTTCTCACAATTTAAGTTTGTTGATTAAAGAAATTTGCAAAAGAAAATAGCCGTGAAAATTGGTCAGAATTGGTAAACGCAAATTTTCACATTTTTTAATGAAATTCGATGTATGTCGGTATGAAGTTTACAAGACAGTTTTTAATTTAAAATACATTTTTAAGCAACAAGATTTTCCTATCAAGTACAAAGTGTTTTAATTTAGTGTTTTAATTTAATGTATAATTGTCTTATTTTGAAAGAACCTTACATTTTTAAGTTGTTATATATGTGCATTTTACACCAAACTTAAAAATATGGCCCTAAATGGCAAACATATATTGCACTGTGCTTTACAAAAATCTTTACACCAATCTTAGAAATATGGTCTTGCTTGCAAACATATAATGCACCGTCCTTTACACCAAGCTTAGAAATATGGTCCTCATTGGAAAACATATATTGCACTTTCCTTTACATAAAATCTATAAATCAAGGTTGGGGATCTGGATGACTCAAATACTGCATAGAGAGCGACATGGTGGTGCGGAGGTCAAGCAAATAATGCTCCATTCTACTTATTCAAGAGGTACCTGGTTCAATCCTTGGTCAAGGCTCTTGGTCATATAATTTTTATGTTTCCCACTAAACTAAACAAGAGGGTCCCAAAGGTCCTAGGTCGCTCACCTGTTGCACATTGGTATAGGTATCAATACACACTTACATTCTGACCATATTTCATTAAGATTGGATCAAAACGGCGACCTCTGGAGTGCACACAAGGTTTTTCTAAGATTTGACCTAGTGACCTAGTTGTTGACACCACATAACCAAGTTTTGAACTTGGTATGGATTGCATGGAGAACAACATTCTGACGAAGTTTCATGAAGATTGGATCAAAACTGTGACCTCAGGACCGAAAACACAAGGTTCTTTCTAAGATTTGACCTAATGACCTAGTTTTTGACCTCATATGACTCTTTTCCACATTGGCCTAGATTTCAAGGAGAACAACATTCTGACCAATTTGAACGAAGATTGGATCAAATTTGTGACATCTAGAGTGTACACAAGGTTTTTCTAAGATTTGACCTAATGACCTAGTTTTGACCCATATGATCCAGTTTCGAACATGGTCTAGATTTCATTTAGAACAATATTCTGACCAAGTTTAATGAATATTGGATCAAAACGGTGACCTCTACAGTGTACTCAAGATTTTTCTAAGATTTGACCTAGTGACCTAGTGACCTAGTTTTTGACCCCACATTACCCAGTTTCGAACTTGGCCTATATTTCAAAGAGAACAACATTCTGATCAAGTTTCATGAAGATTGGATCAAAACTGTTGCCTCTAGAGTGTACACAAGCCAATTGTTGACGGACGGACAGACGACGGACGAAGTGTGATCACAAAAGCTCACCTTGTCACTATGTGACAGGTGAGCTAAAAAGTATTGGTTGGTATCACGGAGGTATATTCGAAAAAAAAGCTAGGGTAAAAGACGGAAAGCAAGAAGATCAGAAAAGCAGACAAAGGTTTTTTATTATAAATAAAGAACTCTAATAAATAAGTTTGAGTTGAAGCACAAAATTGTAAAACTTTGTGACAGCAAGTACTGTAAAATCACTTAATTTCAAAGGGACAAAATTTTCGTGGTTTGTTAAAAAAAGACCATTTTGATGAAACGTTAATTCGTGGATTTTGCATTTCAGGTAATAAATACTATGGTCAAAATTATTGTTCGATGAGATTTGATTTTGTGGTAAAAGGCGAACAAGCAAATCCACAAAATTTAATCCCCTATAAAAATTAATGATTTTATAATATTTCATTATCACTCCCAATATTAGTTATGACCCTAGATGGATTATCATTAAACAGTAGGCACAAAGTCGATGAATTATTGATTATTGTTAAAGTAAACACGATTATGTAATTTTTATCAAATTAAAGCTGCTAAACTAAGCGTTAGATTAACCTTGTCACTCGAAACAAAATGTTCAATTATTAAAAGTCCTGCAGATAGATCTAGAAAAAATTGATTCAATTTATATAAACGTGTGTCGAAGATAATATTTAACCATCATTTAGCAGTTTTCACATTTACAAGTACTCCTGTTAAAGTGAAGTTACTCCTGTTTTCTTGATAAATTTTGTTTCCAAGTTCACCTTCATTGCAAAAATTAAAGTACATTTGGTTAATTTTATGATCTTTAGTTCCATATTTATAACCACTAGAATTAATACATTCCTTGTTTAAACATCTAAATCCCTTTTAAATCACAGTAACAAAGTTTAGTCAATTAAGCATTTTAAAATCAGTGTGCAAGTGTTTTAAAGGGACTAAACTCCAATTGGTAAATTGCAAAATTAATAAAAAAAAGCTCTCTTTAAATCGCATGTTTTTTGGCTTGACCCACCTAATACATTTATATATGCATCTGGACTTGTTCATCTAGAAGAAAAATAATCGCATAAAATCGGTTTATTACCTTTTAAGCCCCTAAAATCTATTGCATGACTAACGCAGTAAAATATATAATTTAACATTATTACAGCGTAGTAGTGTATAAATACCGGGCAAAAACCGTAACCTGATTAACAGACAATAAAATATGTTTGGGAGTTTTCATCAATAGTGCCCTTGATAGTAATGTAAGTATTAGCAAAACATAGTTTTGTAATTAAAACATCTACAAAACGTGTTTTTATCATCGAAATGGAGTTTAGTCCCTTTAAAATGTTGGTTAGGTATAGCTCTCCACAGTGAGGTAGATAATTATGATATCTTTCCATACCTGCCAAGTACTCCTATTTAAATGGAGTTACTCCTATTTTCGTTTTTAATGTCTAGTTTTCCAAGTTCGCCTAACTTTGAACAAAAATACTTTTGAATCATTTTATGATCTTCTGTGCCATATTTATTACCCTTAGAATTTAAACATTACTTGTTTATGCATCTTAAGTCATATTTAAGTGCATCTTTTTATATGTTTTGCTTTATCATTCCTATTTTGGATTAAACTAACTTGGCAGGTATGATTATAGGTACAGCTCTCCACAGTAAGGTAGATAATTATGTTATCTTACCCAGGTAGCTCTCACCAACTGACAGGTTTATATATACACAACTTGTCAAATGTTCATTTAATTAATATGACCTACAAAAAGTTCATTAATTATTATTGTGTACTTATATATATTAATATTACAAGATTATGTGTGAGTTTACTAAATATCTGAAAACTGGCCTTTGACTGTTGAGTACACCGTACAGTAACTGTTATCTATAGACTGTTTATCTAATGAGGACAGTTTATAAACAGGCAAATCTTGGTCACACGTTGGACATATTGCTGATTGCAGTCGCCATGGATTAACCAATATCTGCTGGAATATCTGTGATAAGGGTAATCATTTGAAGTTACTAACTATACAGATTCTTTTTTCTTTTTTACATAAAAAAAATTTGATCTTTGTTTTCACGCTTTATTTTTATGCAAAGATTTATTAATTATTAATATTTAAATTAAATTCAAATTAAGTTAATAAATTATTTTTATCTTCATTTTTTACATTTTTTTTTTTTCAAGAAAAGAAATTTATCCTTAACTTTTTTATTAATGATAAATATTTAAATTAAATTTCGATTAATTTTATAAATCATTTTTATCTTTAAATTCTATTAATGTGCAATAACAAAATAAACCTTTAGGAAATGAAATTTTTAATTATATTTTTATCAAAAAAAATGAAATATTTTAAATGTAAAAAGCTCTTTTCCCCTTTTTCCTATTGGTATATTTTGACAAAATTCTTTGCACCTGGTACTTTTAAATGACAAATGCAAAAGCTTTTTATAAAAATTCCAATACATATATGACGTCTGCCTAAGGAAGTATTTCTTAAATAACATCATGCAGTTTCCTCCAAAATCGCAAACTCTTTTCAAAATCAGTTTCTCGACTAGCCAAAAATAAAATACTGATCATGAGGTTTTAATTGCCACAATTACAAGGTTTGGGCCCATACCTTGAAAAGGCCCTGCGGTTAAAAGCAGGTGCACACATTCCACTTATTTCCAGAGTCCAAAAACATGCATATGGAAATGATAAACCCACTATAAGGACAGATATCATAGAGAAACAACGTAATCAAATGCAATTAAAACACTTAAATACTGCTTGTTTCTTTTTTAAAAACTCCTTAAATGGGCTTCTTAACAAACAAGGAAAGTTCAAACTTGAAATGCACTGAGAAAGTGTATGTGTTTTTTTTAAAAATAAATTTTAACTAAAATACAGTCCGTTCAAAATTAAATGATGGCAGTTGTAAACATCAGCTTGTCCATCAGCTTGTCCATCAGGTAAACTATGTTTTTCTACATTGAACTGGGTATACCAGAGTAAATGGTAGTCCCAGCTATTCTTTTCGACAAGATTTAACTTTCCTCATCAGTATTACTTGTAGAATCGACAACAGTACATTGATAATTGTTTTCAATAAAAGAAATACGAATTTAAACATTTAAACTACTGACCTCGATTTTGATACCATAACCAACGAAAGTGGGTCAGTGTTAGATAAATTTAATATCAACTATGTGTCCACTACCTGACAGATGATGTCTTCATTTTCCTTGTGACAGTTTGCACTTTCTATCACAATAAAAGTATAAGCAACGTACCCATACCTGCCAAGCTAGTTAAATCCAAAATCAACTTCACTTCAACTTGTCAAAATCATCTTGGGCATTCATTAACGAGGGTAAAAATAGGAGTGATAATGCAAAATATGTCACAAAATGCACTTAAATGTGATTAAAATGGAATTAGATGCATAAACAAGGAATGTATTAATTATAATGGTTATAAATATGAGACAGAAGGTCATATAATGAACCAAATGTACCTTTGTTCAAAGTTAGGTGAACTTGGAAAACCAGAAATTTACGTCGAAAATAGGAGTAACTCCACTTTAATAGGAGTACTTGGCAGGTATGGTGTAAGCAATGTTTGGTAGTGCAAACTTTCACACCTACATATCCCTGGCTTAGAATGATTTTGAATATTTTGTTGTAGTTTCAAAAAATGAGTTAACATGAGCACAGTTTCTTCATCTTAAAGCAGTAAAAGGGAAGCATCTATATCTTTCATGTCGTAAACAAAATTAATCTAAATGTAAAACAATTTTTATTCAGTTCAAAAAAATTTGCAAAAAATAATTGGTACATTTTGAATGGATGAGTTTCTGTTGCATATCTTCATTTAATTCAAGAAGATGAACTAGAAATTTCTATACATTTAAATCAAATTTAAACACAAATTTAAACAAATTTTCATTATTAGGAAATTTTGACATGAACTCTCTCATTACATAATAATGATAGATAAGAAATAAAGAGTGTACTAAACAATGGTGGATTCGAGGATTTGTGGATTATCTCAAGGCATGCATTTACAAATGCACAACATGAAAGTTTTAATAACTAGATTTAACACAATGACAATTTAATAAGAAAAGCACGCCTAACACGTCACATAATTCTATTCACATTGTATATAAACATAATTGCCAGTTGAGCTCCCTACCAACGAAAGTAAGAACTTTACCAGCAGAGATAAGCAATTTATCGACTGAGTTAAGCACTTTACCAAAGGAGTTTAGCACTATACCAACTGAGTTAAGCAATTTACAAACTGAGCTAAGCACTTTATCAACTGAGCTAAGCATTTCATCAACCAACTGAGTTAAGCACTTTACGAACCAACAAAGTTAAGCACTTTACCAACCAACTGAGTTAAACACTTTACCAACCAACTGACTTAAGCACTTTACCAACTGAGTTAAGCACTTTACCAACCAACAGAGTTAAGCACTTTACCAACCAACAGAGCTAAGCACTTTACCAACCAACAGAGTTAAGCACTTTATCAACCAACCGAGTTAAACACTTTACCAACCACAAGAGATAAGCACTTTACCAACCATCTGAGCTAAGCACTTTACCAACCAACATAGTTAAGCACTTTACCAACCAAATGAGTTAAACACTTTACCAACCAACTGACTTAAGCACTTTACCAACTGAGTTAAGCACTTTACCAACCAAACTGAGTTAAGCACTTTACCAACCAACTGAGCAAAGCACTTTACCAACCAACTGAGCTAAGCACTTTACCAACCAACTGAGTTAAACACTTTACCAACCATCTGAGCTAAGCACTTTACCAACCAATTAAGTTAAGCACTTTACCAACCAACTGAGTTAAACACTTTATCAACCAACTGAGCTAAGCACTTTACCAACCAACAGAACTAAGCACTGTACCAACAACAGAGTTAAGCACTTTACCAACCAACAGAGTTAAACACTTTACCAACCAACAGAGCTAAGCACTTTACTAACCAAAAAAGTTAAGCACTTCAAAAACCAACAGAGCTAAGCACTTTACCAACCATCTGAGCTAAGCACTTTACCAACCAACTGAGTTAAACACTTTACCAACCAACAAGAGATAAGCACTTTACCAACCATCTGAGCTAAGCACTTTACCAACCAACAAGAGTTAAGCACTTTACCAACCAACAAGAGTTAAGCACTATATCAACAGAGCTTAGTATTATACCAACTAAGTACTAAACCAACTGAGCTAATTGGCTTTTCTGTCACAGTAATACATTGTACACAGCAGGTGGTCATATTCAAATGTTTAAGTCAATGTTAAAGATGACCATGGTCAGATCATGGTTGGGATAAGACAATGGTAATACTTCTGGCAATAGTTCACAATGGTCAGCAATTTCTTATTTTATCCAGAGGTTGCAGAACCAGTTCAGCACTATTGTAGTTTGTAGGGGTAAGGCTGCCACGGGAACTAACATAAACCCTTTCAGCAACATGAATCCTTCCTGCAGCTAATAGTCATCTTGGTACACCAATTGACATTACGCTAGAGAAGAGATCGCTCCACCTGCTTCTGTGTCGAAAGAAGCTTGGCGAAGATTTTCAAGTTAATCCATTGGACCATTTGATTATAATTTTCTGTTAAAATTGATTTAAAAGGTAATGATTGACAACTGGCAAAATGACAATTTCACCAATTTGACCTATACAGAGATTTAAGGGATTTCTATTTGAAATTATTGGAAGAACTGAGTACATTTGTTCACCAAATAAAAGTGATAAATTATTAAATCACTAAATGATATTTTATCAACTTACTTCTTACCGAACAAACAAGTTCATGAATGCGACACTTATACCAGGGGGCTCAGTAAGTGCAAGATGATAAAACTTTAAATGTTATCTAAACATGAACTATAGAAGGTCATAGTTTCACTCTCACTGGCCATTTTAGGCAAGAATTTTAAGTACAATTTCAAATTTACGTCTTTTAAAGATAGAATTTTGAAAAGATACCGCATACAGTACATCATTTAAAGGTAACATAGATAACAAGTGATGTAATGGCGCTTTTACGCTTCAACATTTAACTGATAATATATGCTGAATGTACGAGGTTTTTTGGCGAACATGCTGGTTATGGTCAATTGCAATGCTTTGTTTTAATTATAGAGTTAGCTGCCCAAAATCTGGTAAATCCCAGTAATTGCTGGTATCAATCCATTTGATGAAATATATAGGTCACAGGGTTACAATAGTTTCAGTAAGGACACCCCTTGTGATGGTTAATAACTATGTTGTGTTTCAAGTGAATACCTTTGATAGTCTTTGAGAAAACATTAACCATCGCACACATTCCATCAAGACAATATCTCAACTTTTATATCTTTTTCGAAAAGTCGCTAAAAAAATTAGCAAAAAGTCATCATTCCCGGGATGAAGGTTTATTCTTGAAACAGTTGAATTAGGTATTGCTAAGAAAGACAATTACAATGGGACCTTAATTTGTGCATTTTGCGTTTCAGGTATTAAATTTAAGGTCACAAATTATTGTTCGATGGGATTTGATTTCTTGGTCCAGGGTGAGTTACAAAATTATTCCCCCCATGAAAATTGATGATTTCACAGTATACAAAATCAGGATTTAGAGTTCAAATGGGAAGGAATACGTCATAAACCAAGCAGAAATTTTGCTAAAAAAAAGCAAGTATAAATTTTGCTAATTACTAGGTCTTTATATAACTTTCCATGAGCAAATCTGGCTTTATCAGTCCTCACAATTTACCTAAAACCGTTTCTATTTCACCTTGTACATGTTCATAAATAGAAACCCAAAGTTAAATAAAGACAAGCAGGTGCCAAATAGTATGCTAATAATATATAGAATAAAGTAATAATTAATTATCTAAAATGAGAACATGTCTTTTTGACCACATAAGTAACAATACTGACATGCGTTATACATATTACCCTGATCTTATATCTTGTGTCTGTCTAATTCGCACTGAAAATATCGTTCAGCATTCCCAGATTGTTGCATAAATATTTGAATTAGCTTGACTTGGTTGAGGCTGGTTCTGGGTGATGTTACATAAGCCAATCCATGCCTTGAATTGACCCGTGACGTCAGTTTAATACAAAAATTGTCATGACGTCTTGTGCATCGTAACACTAAATTTTAAATGAAACCTATGTATTATACATCATCATTTTGAACGATAATGAGTATTCTCTAAAGTTAATTGATATAATAGAATCTTACATTCATGCTTATTACATAGCACAGGCATCAAGTCATATTTTTTGTCCACTCGTTAAATACAAAAAAGGTATGAGAAAATCCGACAGGAAAGGTAGCACTCAACCCAACCAGCCGAGCACAGAAATCAGAAACACCACAACACAACTACCCTGAGCAATGCCCACAGAAACCCATGCCTAAACGGCTACCAATTGAGGCACAACAACCCTGAGGCGTGACCTAGTTTAAAACACAAGGACAGTGACCTAACGCTATGCGACCTAAAGAGGCACAACTACGACTTGACCTAGTTAAAATAATTGGCAAGGTAGGAATGGGATGGGAAATAATATAACATATTCCTAGCAACTACATTGAGCATGATCCTCTATTTCTTAATTGGCCACAATATAAATTTGCATGAGATGAAATACTATACAACACTAAGTTTAAATTATTACACCATTTTTATACCATATTTATATATAGCCCTTTTTTAACTGACCTGTAGGACCCAGACTTCTCATTAATAAATTCTGCTTATGAAGCTTGTTATATATTCATACTTAAAGAGGTTAATTTGTTGAAACTAAATATGTAGCAAAAATGATAAAATAGAAAAATCTGCGTCTCCAATCGAACCATCAATAAAGGTAATTATTACATATTTATTA
The DNA here is from genome assembly GCA_963678985.1 of Spisula subtruncata. NCBI lineage: Eukaryota > Metazoa > Mollusca > Bivalvia > Venerida > Mactridae > Spisula > Spisula subtruncata. The sequence continues at coordinate 2,398,635 of OY787668.1, forward strand.
CATAATTCGAATAAATAAATTTCTTCAGACAAAGCGTGTTATTACATTAATACATAAACAGGTCAATTTGTTGGAATTGAGGTAATAATATAGAAATGTCTGTGACACAAATCACTTATACAATACTGGTAATTATTACATAAATTATTCTATTTCAGGGCTGAAATGACGAAGCAAGTCTTATAGAGCAACCATTTCTGTGTTGCGACCATTCACCCACACCTACCGCTTTCATTCAGCACATTCTGGTCTCACAACCAGCGTTTAATCACCCGAGATGATGTCAGCAGATCTGAACATACAAACAAAGAGATTGTCTCCGATATTCCTGACTGATTTCAACACCTTCAGTTTGAATATGGAACTATTGAATCTTGCGATACATGCCGTCTACTTCATATTCTTACTCTACAAGGGGGTAAAACATGACATACGATGGAACGTACGGTCCATATTGATGTATGTGCTGAACGTTGTGTGTAGCCAGGCGTTATTCACCTTAGATTACTACAACACGGCCTATATTGTCACTGTGGGTGCACTCTATCTACACTGGACTTATCTACCTCAACAACAGCTTTCTGCAGCAAATAAAGCTATCTTAATCACTGGTAAATATTTCACTTTCAAATATAACACAATTAAATGAAACCCACGATTCAAATTTATCAACAAAATTCTTTCGCATCTAGGAAGGGGCAAACTTCAAATCTAGTTAAAAATATCTGGGTTAAATACTTCTGCTGGCATTTTTGAATGTTAAACAAGTAATTAAGAATTGCTAGTAATACAGAAGTCCCCAACCTCGTTTAGAGGTTGTCAATGTTTCCATTGCCATGATAACCAAACTTTTTGTCTGAATGAAAAAAAAACTAGATGTGCATAATCTCCTTATTGATCCCTAACCACATACCAAGTTTCATAAACGTAGCTTGAAAACTATTTGAATTATGGCAGTATCCAGATTTTCTTGACGGACCAAATCCACAAAAATGTTGTCCCATCGAAATTAAACGATTTTACAGTATTTATAATTTATATGGGTTTCAGCGTTAGGATCGTTATGGAACCTCTTTGACCGTATTTGACCAGCATAATAAGAACTAATTAGGACATTTAAGCACAAAAACATTTCAAGCTGTGAGACAAATATAGCGAACCATTGTTAAAAGTAGATATTGCAAGTTAATTAGTAATTCCATCATTATCGTACCCATCCATTCAATGTTGCTAAATACAAATATTATTACTATAAATATCTGTTATAAAAATATGGTAACAATCTATAAATATAAATATGCACCTGGATACGGTTTTACTTATATTACTTACATGTCACCTAAATCTACGCTGGCATATTTCTCTTATGTAAATTCCTATGTGCATTTTACTAATCAATCGCCGCATGTTGTTGCAAACCTATGTAGCTGACAACATCAGTTTGAACGATAATGAGTGTTCGCTATTAAAGGTTAAATGTAAAATATAGAATCTTACATTTGAGTTTTATTAAACTCATTGACAAAAACAATATGAAATGAAGCTTTAATATTTTGCCCGCTTGTTTACCATAATAAAACTTGTACGTAATGAGCACTCATGCAAGATCCTCTATGTAACACACATTACTTTCAGGATGCGATAGGGGGATTGGACATGATTTGGCGAAGCAGCTTGACTCGCAGGGTTACCATGTGTTTGCTGGATGCTTGTGTAAGGGAGGTACAGGGGAACAAGATTTAGTATCAGCATGTTCTAACAGACTGGTTACACTACAGATGGATGTAACAAATAGAGAACAAGTCCAACAAGCAGCGTTAGAGGTACAACAACACCTTGGAAATAACAGTGAGTAAATACAGTAATACACTCATGCCTTCAATACATTGGATCTCTGATATTATTACATGGCACTCGGGTACCCTTGCAATATAACAATCATAAGGAAATCAGGTGACTAAAAACATGACAATCATGTACCCATGCTCAGTGCCAGGGAACAAATTAAATTGAAAACATTTTCATTAACAGTATGTCTGGATTATTATTTCATGTTTACATAAGAAATGATTTATATCACATGACTTTCCATGTAAACAGGTTAGTATAGCATGTATGTATAAACTTATACGTAACATGTGCAGTATAAATTTATATTACATGGGTGGTTTTTTTCCAATAAAACTGTGAAAATTTTGTATTTTTAGTGCCATATGGAATAAAGAATCTATCACTTGCTCAGAAAATAGTATTATTAAGCTCGCCAAAGGCTCGATTAATAAAATCTCCAAAACTTGTTCAATATAAATTTATATCAATTGACAACTTGTGATAGATCCTCTATATAAGTATAATTAAAACTGAAATGAATCTATTATAGTAGAGTTATGGGCCATAGTAAACAATGCAGGGATTTGTTACATTGGAAACATAGAACTGATGTCTAACGAAGATATTGATAATGTCATGTCAATCAACTACTTTGGACCAATCAATGTATGTCGAGCATTTCTACCACTGATACGAAGAAGTAAAGGACGTCTCGTCAATATAGCTAGTAACGCAGGTAAATCATGTTTGGACTTCTTGAAAAAATAATTCATGTTTCATACTGACAATTAGTATATACATATCCCTGGCTTAGAATGACCACCTTGTAAGACTGATACATATTTAAAATCAGCATCACAAGGCGCTAATTATGAGCCTATTTTAATGAATATTCGAACTTGTCATGTTGACCAAACTGAAGTTGAAACAGCTTGTTTTACCTAAAGCAAATACTAAATAGTACTTTTCGGATAGTATTGTCCTGTTTTCTCAAAATATTGATTTCAAAATTCAAGCACTCTTCATGACAATCTTCTTTTTTTCACGGAGCACTAAATGTTAAAACATAAGAAAATAAAAACAGATTTTAATCCCAACAGTAAAAGCCCAAAAGCAAAATTGCTTGAACAAAATATATTTTGATCTTGGAGAGATAGTTACATTCAAACTTTATAATTTCATTATCATTTTCATCAGAAAACACATTTTATCAGCTTCATACCAATGCTTGTATAACCTTCTTGCTTTAGCAGGAAACTGCCAATGGATAGCAGCAATACATGTGCTTCTTACTAAAATCAAATACACAATTTGTAAATGCAATGACTTATCTCAAAATCAAGTACCTTTTTAGTATTTTTCAAGGATTATCCAGATTCAAGTATTTTTCAAGGATCAAACCATTTTCAAGGACTTTTCAAGGCCTGTTTGAACCATATAAAGGTTGTTAATGTACAGTGAGGTGGTAAGTCACTATGGTATCATGTTTTGTAAAACAATGACAAATAAGTTTCAATACGTAGACTAATAGTGGATTTGTACTGTAACAATGCAGATTTTGTACTGTGACAAAGCAGATTTTGTACTGTAACAATGCAGAATTTGAACTGTAAACAGTGCAGATTTTGTACTGTAACAATGCAGATTTTGTACTGTAACAATGCAGATTTTGTACTGTAACAATGCAGATTTTGTACTGTAACAATGCAGAATTTGAACTGTAAACAGTGCAGATTTTGTACTGTAACAATGCAGATTTTGTACTGTAACAATGCAGATTTTGTACTGTAACAATGCAGATTTTGCACTGTGACAATGCAGATTTTGTTCTGTGACAATGCAGATTTTGTTCTGTGACAATGCAGATTTTGTTCTGTGACAATGCAGATTTTGCACTGTGACAATGCAGATTTTGCACTGTAACAATGCAGATTTTGCACTGTAACAATGCAGATTTTGTTCTGTGACAATGCAGATTTTGTTCTGTGACAATGCAGATTTTGTACTGTGACAATGCAGATTTTGTTCTGTGACTATGCAGATTTTGTTCTGTGACAATGCAGATTTTGCACTGTAACAATGCAGATTTTGTTCTGTGACAATGCAGATTTTGTTCTGTGACAATGCAGATTTTGCACTGTAACAATGCAGATTTTGTTCTGTGACAATGCAGATTTTGTTCTGTGACAATGCAGATTTTGCACTGTAACAATGCAGATTTTGTTCTGTGACAATGCAGATTTTGTTCTGTGACAATGCAGATTTTGTTCTGTGACAATGCAGATTTTGTACTGTAACAATGCAGATTTTGTACTGTAACAATGCAGATTTTGTACTGTAAAAATGCAAATTTTGTACAGTAGCAATGCAGTGCAGTACTCAAGCTGATTTGAACCTGTAACCATGCACACTTTATAACCATGTAGTTTAGTATTGAACAACATGTCCAGGCCTACATATTCTGATAATCTTATATTCCTAGGTCTTGCTCCGGTTCCACATATGGGAGTATATTGTGCATCAAAGGCAGCATTAGCCATACTATCAGAGAGTTTACGATATGAACTGGACCAATGGGGAGTAAGTGTATCAACAATAGTACCCAGTGGATATCGGACAGGTAAGATATTGGCACACCTTTAATACTGTTCATTGATCTTTACCAGCCTCCACAGCTCAGTGGCTAGTGCACTTGCACATTTTCTGGAAATACAGGGTAATTTGTGCAGTGTGACAGCTCTAAAATGACTCCCCATGTATATGCCTGCCATATTTCAGCAGAAAGCTTAGTGACAAATAAAGGCTATGCATGGCATTTTTAAGCCGGTGATGTTATTCCTACATCAATTAACTGCCGATGTGGTGTGATTGTAGTCAAACTGATTCTGATTATTTTTAGGGTTGATTGTGATAGCCCAGTATTCTAAATACATGTGTACGTCATACATTGCTAAGCGACTTACAGTATAGGTTGGAGTCCCACTATAGGTGCCAACTACATGTATTTATAATGAAAGGATATAGGCTGAAATTTACAGATTCTATGTGCCTCTGTATCTTGGTAATTTTTGGGCTTGCCATCTACAATGTAATCTGGTGACCCGGATTCAAAACCGGGTCGAGGCACACACATATGCATATGCCTGCCATACTTCAACAGCCAGCTGACTGGCAAATAAAGCCTAAGCTCAGCATTTTAATAAAAATTATGAATCATTAGTAATAACGATTCAGTTATTATGAAGTTAGCTTGAATGAGCATTGAGATGAGATTTATTATGTTTCAGGAATATTAGCGTATGATAAGGATGCTGCAGCAGAGAGATGGTGGAGGTCGGCCAGTAATACAGTAAAACAAGACTTTGGCAGGGAATGTTTTACACCAATATTTAAACACGACAATCACGAGTCTACAACTAGCACCGATCTGAGTACGATCGTAAACACAATCGTGACGGCGATATCGGACAAATATCCGCAGACATTCTACTACAGCGGCTTTCTGGCACGCACGCTGCCATTCGTTTACCTACATTTACCTGAAGTTGTGAGAGAGCCTATCATGAAAGTCATTGGACATTGGTTCAACTTCCAACCTAAGGCTCTGAATAAATCTCAGGAAATACTCCCCCTGAATGGAGAACAGAACGAACTCCCAGTGAACAGTGAACAGAACAAACTCCCAGTGAATGGTAAACAGAAAAAACTCCCAGTGAACGGTGAACGGAAGAAAAACATCTAGTTTTGGGTGTGCTAAATGTACTTCAATGCAAACAAGTGCTTATTCACAAGCCAAGATCATCCTAATGAGTACCTTGTTCACACTACACAAGACAGTATTAATGAAGATACATAGAGTGCTAATATAGACACACACAGTGCTAATATAGACACAAAGAGTGCTAGTAAAGGCTAATATGAGTGCTAATATAGACACAGAGTGCTTCATTAACAATAATGGTAATCATAATCAGGACTCAAATTAAGCACTTGCTAACTTAAGAAATGCAAGTTAATTTCCCAAAATACAAGTGGTTAGAATCAACACTTGCTCGTGTGTGCTACAAATAATTTGATAGTGTTCCCAACTAGGCCAATGGTACTATGTATTCAGTTGATGTTTCACTGAAATCCTAGCTAACAATGGTTCAGGATAACAAGTGTGGACAATCTTCATGAAATCCAACCATCCAAACACACATCTTGCCTCTGCATGATTCACATTCAAAGTTTAGCAAGTAGATGATCTGATTAAGCTTGTTAGAAAAACCCTTCTTACGAGTGGGTAAAAAAGCTATGCTTTTCCATAACAGTGATAAATTAATGCTAATATAGACATACAGGGTACTTTGTTCACAACCGTGATACTCCTAATATAAACACACAGGGTGCCTTGTTCACAACATTGATAATGTTAATATCAACACACAGGGTGCCTTGTTCACAACAGTGATAATCCTAATATAGACACACAGGGTGCCTTGTTCACAACAGTGATAATGCTAATATAGACACACAGGGTACCTTGTTCACAACAGTGATAATACTAATATAAACACACAGGGTGCCTTGTTCACAACAGTGATAATCCTAATATAGACACACAGGGTGCCTTGTTCACAACAGTGATAATCCTAATATAGACACACAGGGTACCTTGTTCACAACAGTGATAATACTAATATAAACACACAGGGTGCCTTGTTCATAACAGTGATAATCCTAATATAGACACACATGGTGCCTTGTTCACAACAGTGATAATACTAATATAAACACACAGGGTGCCTTGTTCACAACAGTGATAATCCTAATATAGACACACAGGGTGTCTTGTTCACAACAGTGATAATCCTAATATTAACACACAGGGTGCCTTGTTCACAACAGTGATAATCCTAATATAGACACACAGGGTGTCTTGTTCACAACAGTGATAATCCTAATATAAACAAACAGGGTGCCTAGTTCACAACAGTGATAATTCTAATATAGACACACAGGGTGCCTAGTTCACAACAGTGATAATTCTAATATAGACACACAGGGTGCCTAGTTCACAACAGTGATAATGCTAATATAGACACACAGGGTGCCTAGTTCACAACAGTGATAATACAAATATAGACACACAGGGTACCTTGTTCACAACAGTGACAATCCTAATATAGACACACAGGGTACCTTGTTCACAACAGTGATAATTCTAATATAGACACACAGGGTGCCTTGTTCACAACAGTGATAATCTTAATATATACACACAGGGTGCCTTGTTCACAACAGTGATAATCTTAATATATACACACAGGGTGCCTTGTTCACAACAGTGATAATCCTAATATAAACACACAGGGTACCTTGTTCACAACAGTGATAATCCTAATATATACACACAAGTTGCCTTGTTCACAACAGTGATAATCCTAATATATACACACAGGGTGCCTAGTTCACAACAGTGATAATTCTAATATAGACACACAGGGTACCTTGTTCACAACAGTGATAATCCTAATATATACACACAGGGTGCCTAGTTCACAACAGTGATAATTCTAATATATACACACAGGGTGCCTAGTTCATAACAGTGATAATTCTACTATATACACACAGGGTACCTTGTTCACAACAGTGATAATTCTAATATAGACACACAGGGTGCCTTGTTCACAACAGTGATAATCCTAATATAGACACACATGGGCACTGTTTTAACAAAGCATTTACGCTAGCGTAAACCTAAGATTTCCTCAAATATTGCGTATGTCGATAATATTTGCGTAAATGCGTTTTACAAAGCTATTTTAGTTCACATTCTGTCGTAAGTTTTAGCTTATTTCTACGCCAAGGCTAGGCAACCCTAAATGGCAAATATGAACGTAAGTGAAGAGTTTTTAACACGCACTGATGATTTTTGACCGTCGCATGTTATTTTAGACCGTCGTTTGTTGTTTTAGACCGTCACTTGTTGTTTTAGGCGTGATTAATCATCAAATCTTGACGCATATTTATTCATTCTGGTACCCGTTATATTTGTTATATTGGTTATATTGTGTCCCGAATTACGTTCAATCTTCAATATTTTTTGCGTAAATGTATGCGAGTACTTGCGATCGTTTAGTAAAACACACTTACGAGTTTGCGTAAGGTAGATATCTATGCGTTAATATACGTGACATTTACGCATTGTTAGTAAAACAGTGCCATGGTGCCTTGTTCACAACAGTGATAATCCTAATATAGACACACATGGTGCCGTGTTCACAACAGTGATAATGCTAATATAGACACACAGGGTGCCTTGTTCACAACAGTGATAATCCTAATATAGACACACAAGATGCCTTGTTCACAACAGTGATAATCCTAATATAGACATACAGGGTACTTTGTTCACAACAGTGATAATCCTAATATAGACACACAGGGTGCCTTGTTCACAACAGTGATAGTCCTAATATAGACACACAGGGTGCCTTGTTCACAACAGTGATAATCCTAATATAGACACACAGGGTGCCTTGTTCACAACAGTGATAATCCTAATATAAACACACAGGGTGCCTTGTTCACAACAGTGATAATCCTAATATAAACACACAGGGTGCCTTGTTCACAACAGTGATAATCCTAATATAAACACACAGGGTGCCTTGTTCACAACAGTGATAATCCTAATATAAACACTCAGGGTGCCTTGTTCACAACAGTGATAATCTTAATATAAACACACAGGGTGCCTTGTTCACAACAGTGATAATCCTAATATAAACACACAGGGTACTTTGTTCACAACAGTGATAATCTTAATATAAAGACACAGGGTGCCTTGTTCACAACAGTGATAATCCTAATATAGACACACAGGGTGCCTTGTTCACAACAGTGATAATGCTAATATATACACACAGGGTGCCTTGTTCACAACAGTGATAATGCTAATATAGACACACAGGGTGCCTAGTTCACAACAGTGATAATCCTAATATATACACACAGGGTGCCTTGTTCACAACAGTGATAATGCTAATATAAACACACAGGGTGCCTTGTTCACAACAGTGATAATCCTAATATAAACACACAGGGTGCCTTGTTCACAACAGTGATAATATTAATATGAACGCACAGGGTGCCTCGTTCACAGCAGTGATAATCCTACTATAGACACACAGGGTGCCTTGTTCACAACAGTGATAATCCATATATAGACATTATACGCAAACGCCAACACTAAAGACCAGGCTATGACAATAGCTTATGATTTCTATGAAAAGATGAGTTAATAAAATCACATGGCAGTGGGGGTTGCATTGATGCCTAATATGATCTTGCCAGATATTAAGATCACTTAATTCTTGCACAAAATGGATGGTGGTCTTATTATTGGGGTCAATGTTTATCTATTAATTTCTAAAAACTTACATTTTAACAAACTATTTAAACTTACTTTCACTGTAAATGAAAACTTACAATCTGATATAAACTATTTTGTGCAAATATATTCCTAGTCAAAATGTTTATTTAAGTTTCGTTTATTGTAAATATACAGGGTGTTAAAAATGTTCATAATACTTTTTCTAAGCTGAAGATTAATCATATAGAAAATGCTCTCAGTGTTTACAGGATTTTCACTAGGATTTCATGTAGGAGGCTTTTTGTACATTTGAGGAAGCCAAGGTGCCTGAGTACTGAAGATGGAAGGCAGCTGGGGGGAAATTTGAGGCGGCCAAAATGTCATTTGAGGCAGTCAAATTGGCCTCCTGCTACCTCCTAATGACAATCTTGGTATATATATATATATATTATCTATATTTATTTATTTATTGTACATGTGGTGTTGTACAAGTGTGTGCTAGTTTGTTATAGTGAATAAAGATAAACGTAAAGTTGTACAGAACTTGTTCCTTATACAGTAAAATCATTAATTTTCGTGGGGCATTAAATTTCGTGGATTTCGTGGTTCACCTTCAACCACGAAATCAAATCCTATCAAACAATAATTTTGACCCTTGTATTTATTACATGAAAATCCACGAATTAATGTCCCAATGAAATGGTCAACCACGAAATTTCATCCCATCAAAATTAAATGATTTTACAGTATAACTTTCCAACATATACTTTTGTGGCTTGTGATTGAGTCCGAAGTCTCATTGATTATGCAAGTCAAAGTTTATTTAAAACTCGTAACAGGACAGATTCAAACACAGACAACAGATCATCCCTTAATCTATCCACGGTTATTGTAGGCTGTCACCTAGTTTTAAAGTGGTGCTAACACAATGTTTTACTGTATTTGCTTAGATAATCATTTTGTGAATGGTAAATTCTTTTCTACTTTTAAGTGCAGTTGTCAGTTGTTGAACTTGCAGTTTTCGAAAATTAAATTTTCTGAACATGTGGATTTATGGCAACTTAAACCATCACAAAAAGCATATTTTACATTACATGATTACCTTGACGAGTCTTATTGCAGGCTCAGTGCAAAACTATGGTAATTACATCAATTTATATAGACATGTACCATAGTTAGGCATAAGCCCCAGCGTTTTTTCTTGCTATTTTGGAAAAGTACCAGGTACTAGTCAAATTGGGAATTTTTGCGCGTAAAATTCCGAATTGGTAATTTTCGTGGTTAAATCCGGAAAATGGGATTTCTTAATAAACTGCTTAATAGACCTTTAAATGTCTTTATAATTGTTTTTTGACATAATACACAATATATTGTTGAAAAGGAACAAAATAAAGGCAAGTTCTTCATGTTTTTCTAATAATTGTAGTAGATTCAATGTTTATTTTCTCTCCGTTTTGGGGATTTTTTTACTTGTAAATTGGAAAAATGGTCATTATTTCTGATTGGGTAAGTACCTTTGATGGGTACTTTACAAAGAAGGGGAAAAATGGTGAGCCCAATGGATGTGAAGAGGATAAGTGAGAGGTGAGGTGATATGTTTCCATGGAGGTCTGGTAATACGTTGTCATTCTCAAGTCTAAAAATCCAGGTTTCAATACTGACAAAGAAGGAAAATTCAGGATTCAAAAACCTGAAATCAGACACAAGCCTGAAACATACCAGGCCTGCCATGGCAAATTATGAACAGATTGTACAATAGTAAATTCTATACCTGTATTATATCCGGGTTGGCGGCTTAGATGATCAAAGAACTTGGTGCGACAGGAAAACAGCGCTCCACATGTCGGACAGGCCACTTTCTTCTCTTGTGTATGACTTTTAAAGTGATCTTTAAGTTTATGTTTAGATTTCACAGTAACATCACAACCTGTCATTGTAAAATACATCTCCATATAGTTAATATATAACCAGAAACACAAAGTGGTCTAAAAGATAACTACTGTGCAAGTGCTTATTTCCACAGGTAAAAAGTTAACCAGTTTTTAATTTTAGACATTTTGTGTATATATCGCTGGCTTAGAATCAGAATGTTGTAACTACAAAATCAATATGGTCGACATGACAACTTCCAATTTTCATGAAAATAGGCTCATAAGAAGCTCATTTTAATGCGGATTTGGAATATATATGAGTCTTATAAGGACATAAGAAGTAGTTACAACCTTCTCATTCTAATCTAATCCAGCGATATACACCAATATTTTACTTTCTTGTTGGTAAAAATTAGCTCAGGCAGAAATTCATGATTTTCAATACCGTTTGTCAACAATTTTTCAGTTATAAGCTGTGGCTGATTATTGAATTTTCATTGTCATTAAATTTTCATGCAAATGTATGATCGGCAAAGATGACTGCGAATGGAACATATATGAACGGCACTTACCACTGTACTATAGCTGTGCCTTTTTAGCTCAGTGGTTATAACTTGCATGCTATCTTATCTGGCAACCAGGGTTTGAATACAGGCGTAGGCATTCATATGCCTGTCATATGTCAGCAGAAACCAGGCTGGCAAATAAAGGCTTTGCTCAGCAGCTGGACATGGAGTGACAACATAAGTATATAATACTCACTTAAAATTATACTAACAATAGGAAACACATTTCCTAGATATGCTAAACCAAGCAATAATTGATTGCTACATCAAAGAAATCATTGAAAACCCCTTATCCTACACATATATAAAGCCGCCAGCAATACCTTCCCAATGACACTTGCAGCCAGCTTTCACAGCATTGCCTTCGGGATAATAGTCAGCATGACCTTGTACATGTTGATAAAACATCTCAGCATTCTCAAATCTTGCCTAAAAATAGAATTAACCATTTCAAATGGAAACAAGAACAATGCCTGGACGCTTGACTTTCTTGTACCCTCTACTTGATAGTTCCCTGGGCTTGACACTAACTATTATTGGTCACTGGTCCCCCAGCAAAGAAACGTAAAATTTGTAAATAAAACAGTTACTGGTCCTTCAAGATTTTCACTGGTCTTTCTTGATTTTCACTGGCCTCGGACCAGGGGACCAGTGTTAGTGTTGAGCCCTGAACTTCCCTTGCTCATCTGTGAGTGAAAATTCTAATAAGAGTAACAATTTTAATAGCAAATAATAAATATGTAACAGGGTTACCAGCCTTGTCAGTGTGGACTCCCCTTGTGATGGTGAATAATTATGTTGAGATTCGAGTGAATACCTTTGATACTGTTGAGAAAATGACTGACAAAAAACTAAACCAACACAGGCAAACACAGACAAACCCCTTACAATGCATCCAATTTGTAGGTACAATGATGGATTGATTATTCTTTGAAGAATACGACAATCAGATCCCTAGAATGTGTAATTCCTATGATAAGGCCATCCTTAAAACATTGTTTGTTTGCCCTAACGCGACCCAAGATTTTTAAGGTGGGTAGGTAGGTCAAACCTTTTTTTGTATGGAAATAATTTTTGAGGAACCTGTAAAAAATTCAAGTCGATTTAGTTATATAATGAAATAGGCTTAAAAACGTTTGAGTAGGGGCAATTTCAATGAGTAGGTAGCGTTAGGGCAAACATACAATTTTTTAAGGATGGCCCAACATTAATTTCATTATATAATCATAAGGTAAGACACATGATAGCAGATGGAAATCAAGGTAGTATATTATGTAAGTACAAAACATCTTTACATGACACGAGTCCCATCCACATTCGAGGCATTCAGGCAGATCTGGAATGAGATTACGATTCCCGGCATCATATAAACATGGCTGGCGTCCGGTTTTTTGTAACAGCAGGGCACCAATACATTTGATCTTCACATGGAAGGTATGATAGTATACATGACGTAAATAGTCGGCTGTGTCACCATCAATCTCAACGTTACATTCCTGCCAATGACAATGCTTGTCCACTGAAATGTTCAATAACTTGCATATATATACTGTAAAATCATATAATTTCAATGGGACAAAATTTCAAGGTTATGGTGAGAAAGATGTAATTTAAGGATATTTTATCCCCAGTCATATACAATGTACTATAAAACAAGAGCTGTCACTAGACAGCGCGCTCGACTATTCGCAGCCATTTGTCAGAAAAAATATAAGTTCAAAACAGGCCATTTAAAATTTGTATTATATTGAAACGTGAGTTACGCTACTTAGTTGACTACATGGCAATGAAAGCTAATGTACAATGGTTGTTGAGGCATGGCAATTATCTCAACACTGGACTATTAACAAATATTTGTCAGTGAAAATGATTTTAAGACTTCAAGCGGCACTGTACTCTATTCAAGAAATGTGTATGTTTAAAGGGAATTGTATACATCCACTGACATAACAAAGTTTCTACAAAATAATCATATGAGTAAGATATGATTTGTTAAAGGAGTCAATTTTAAAACAAAGGTGACAAATTAAAATAATAATGTAGAGGATACAGTCATGTAATAAATCAGTGATGAGTTTAAAGTAGTTTAGTAATTATTTTTAGTATTGAATACAATACCATGCCAAACAACACAAGTTTGATATCCTCGCTGGATAGTCAAAACCTCGTATCTCAGGTTTGTATGAGCGGGGAAACAGGAGACCGTTTTGCTCCTTATGTCAAAATATCGTAGCTCTGCACCAATCATTTTCTTAGATATACGTCATATGACACATTCAAAACCTCGCACCCATTTATTTTTGGTAACAAAATGTGAGATCTCGGCCAGATATGACTATTTGGCATTAATTTGTCAAATTCATCTACAGTTTCGGGTGAGATACAACCTTTTGACACATAGATACAACCTTTAGACACAGAAAAAAGGCAAACACCTATCACTGTCTAAAATTTTTACTACCTAGCAACAATATTCTACTTATCACATAAACATCATATAAACAAAGAACATCACATGTCATTTGCAAAGTATGTAAGCACACTGTGCAATATGATTTTTTTATTGCATAGTAGGAAAGTGTACAGATTTGTGATAAATGTCGGTATTAACAAGTTTTAGATTCAGCCAGAGAACTAAACTGGGAGGATAAATACAATACAAGTTAGCAATAGTGAGCAATACATGTAATACAATATTCTAGTGGTTAACCTAAATATCTATCTTAAGAATTCAAGCCTCAACAAAACAATGTGATATTTTCAGTTTACCATATTAGACAAATAATGTGTGTATTATACGACATTATTAAACTGGCAATCATTTATATGTGAGAATTTGTTACTTTGTACTTGTTTAAAGGGGAAGTTAAACTTTTCAATGCAATATCATTGATAGTAGGTGAGATATGGTTTGAATGTAACTTGCATGCAAAACTTTAACCAAGGAAAGTCTAAGTTAAAGGGGCATAACTTGAATTAAACTAAAATGGAGTTATTACAATTGACCAGTACCATTGACTAATGATGATAAACAAGTGTTATAAGTTTCAATGCAATATCATAAATAGTAACTAAGATATGGCGTGAATAGAACTTGCATGTAAAACTTGAACCAATAAACTCCTATGTTAAAAAGGGGCATAACTGAAATAAAAAAATAATAGAGTTATTGCCCTTGACTGATACCATTGACTGATGATGGTAAACAAGTGTTGTACTTGTAAGTTTCAATGCAGTATCATGGATAGTAGCTGAGATATGGTCTGAATGAAACTTGCATGCAAAACTTTAACCAAGAAAATTCTATGTTAAAAAGGGGCATAACTCAAATAATAATCATAATAGAGCTATTACCCATGACCGGTACCATTGCCTTATGATGGTTAGTAAGTGTTGTTAGTTTCAATGCCATAGCACAGATACTATTTGAGATATGGCCTTATTAGTAACTTGCATGCAAAACTTTAACCAAATTTTCTAAGTAAAAAAGGGCCATAATTTGCATTAAATTCATGCAAGAGTTATCTAACATGGTTGATTACATGACAGGGAAAGCCAGTGCAAAGATTCAATCCAATATATGCACTGGTTATTGAAATATAACCAAGGTTAAAGTTTTGCATGCAAAACTTTAACCATATGCAACGCCGACGCCGACAACGACGAACAAGTGACTGTAATAGCTCTCATATTCTTCGAATAGTCGAGCTAAAAAGATTAATTTTCGTGGAGATTTAATTTCATGGTTGAGATCTTTCACAGAATTCATGAAATTTAATCCCCCTCAAATATTAATGATTTTATAGTAACTTTCATACTAGAATTGAGTTCATAGGACACAGGTGCCCCAATTATAGTACTGTGCATATCATTTAGTGGTATAGCTAGTTTGCGATAGAAAAAAATCGTGTTTTTTAAATATTTCTCTGTAATTACTACACCTACAAGTATGAATTTTTGCACGAATAAATGAAATATATCTACCTAATACACACTGAAATTTCAGCAACATCAGAAATGAGTTAAAAAAGTTTTGTTCATAAGTTCTATGTAACATTTTTGTAGTTTAGTATGAAAAATCAAGTTAGAAGACTTGATACTTGCAACAGCCAATTTACGGTCATATGATACGCATAACGGTATATTTACGTATTCGCAACCTACTTAATTTAACACATGCGAGGCCCGTCTGTGAATATGACGAAGTACATGTTATTGCTGTACATTGTTTACAAGCGACACACCTAAATAAACCGAATAATAAGGGCCTCCCAAGTCTTGTCTTTATAACAGCAATCTCAATCCCGCTGATCACGGATTGTAACGGTTAAATAATTGATAGTAAATCATCAATGGAATACCAGATTACCTCCCTGCGTTAAACTGTAAATACGCATGCAATTTCAATATGTAATAAAGAATAAATATCTTTTAATTGGTGACTAAAAATTATGAAATTCAAAATGAGACTAGGTAGGAAGTTATTGTAGTTCTGTGTAATTTTTTACCAAAATCTGATGAATAGATTTTTAGAAATCTTTAAAAAACACGATTTTTTTCTATCGCAAACTAGCTATACATAGTAAAAATAACAAAGGGTCATTTATAAGTGTGGACAAAATTGACGCATTTTATCACTTACTAAGGTCATCAATACCTTGGGGACGTTGGGGTTGTTCATCAGTGAAGTTTGACAAAATTCCACCCAACAGTTTGTGAGGATTTCAACTCAAGATTTGTGTTACTTATGGAAAGACAGCACCAGTGCTATATATACAGGACACCACTTAAATGATGAGTGTTGGGGGTCACAAAGATGTACTCATACCTAAGTCTGATGCTGCTCCTTCCTGTGGTGTAAAGTTGATATGTTCCATCAAGTGTCCTGTAACATGTGGTGTGAACGTATCCATACTATTAAACACATCTGTACACTCTCCCCATTCACATTGTAACAATAAATCTTCAGGTTTGATGTTGACAACAGCTGAACGCTCCTTTGGAGGCATACTTCATCCGAGTAGGAATTGCCTTCAGGTATATATCTCAATCTGAAATATAGAATTCATACAAAGCAACTGAGTTAAAACAAATGGATTAAACGCAGTTCCACCTCAAGCATGTTAAAACTCATTTATTCAGCATTCCAAAACATTTTTACTGTATTTTGGACTGACAATTTTGCTTTAGGTCAAGGCTCAACTATTAACACTGGTTCTCTGGCTCGAGAAAAACAAGAAGGACCAGTGAAAACCATGAAGGACAAGTATCTCTTTTCTTCAGAAATTGAACACTTCTTTACTGTCAGACTAGTGACCTTACTATTTTTGGCAACTTTCTGGTTGTATGATATGCAGTGGTGATGTGTTAGACAACCAGCTTTTCAGCTCAGTTGGTAGTTTATCTGATGCACCAGCCAAATGAAACCCAAGCTCCCCCCCTCCCACACTCTGGGGAAGGACGGGGATAGTGGAGGAATAGTCCCGGGTTATTACATGATTATTCCATTGAAATAATGCGGGTTGAAAAACCGTTCAAGGTTAAACGAATAAGAGTTAAAGACTCCAGTTAGAAAACTATGAGTTCTTTTACATTGAACTCAGAAAATCAAAGAGTCCCACTATGTAAAAATAAGCCCATAGCAAATTTTGTGAGCTCCAAAATGAATCACTGTATGACTCAAACTGATTCGTCCAACTGTTATGCTTCACAGAAGAAACGGCTTTAATGATGAAGATCATGGAAAAAGAACTTGGGACTAGTCTACCGGTCATGCAGCCTGTGCAAGTCCATTTTATGCACCTGTCAGTTGTTTCCACAGCCCTCAACCCGGGGAGGGGTAGTGGATAGCCGGGGAAACGGCTGTGTTTTTACCTAGCTTCACGGCATTGCCGAGGAAATGTTGGGATTTTTTTCTGCGAACCAATACCAGGATGCCAATATTTAGTAGTCAGTGGGCGGGGAAATACCCGAGATTTCACCATTAGTTCAGCTGTACCATGCAGGGCAGTGGAACATCTGAACATGGTATACTGGCCATCTGTTGTTTCGCGGTATTTACAGTAAAACCGTTATTTAAAGGCAAACATCGACGCATATTTAACAAAACTTGATATAATCTTACTTTTCCATCCTATTTACGATAAATACACCGCAAATAGGCCACTAAAGTAGCAAAAATAAAGAGTATTGCTGCTTTGTTTACGATAGGTATCGGCCATTTAAGTCAAATGACGTCATCATTGGTTTCGCGGTAAGACTCAATTCCAAGCAGTTATTTGTATACTGAAAGGTTAAACACCACTAAATGTTAACCACGCTATATTCACATCTAGAGTAAAGTCGCCTAATGCCGACACCCCCTTATTATCGACACCCTTGCCTAATTCCTATTTAATGGCCGTAAACAACGCACCTGTCGATGTAAACAATACGCACGTGCACTGACGTCATGATATTTATCACTTACAGCCATTTTGAAGTTCTGTGGCGCGATTTTCACCTGACTGAAATATTTTGATCGAAAATTAGGAAGTGCAGTAAGGTAGTATCCGTTTTTATGTATCCAATATATCATGAAAATTCGACTTGTTGCGTAGTTTGCTATTAATTTTGAGTAAAAACTCTTTCAATGATGTGTTCTATGTATGTTTAAGATACAGATCAGCTTAAGTTTGTCCTTAAATCGATGTGTCGATATTCGGGAAAAAAATACACACTCGCCGCAATATCGACACCTTACCAATAATAGCTCTTTACGTTTGTCATAAAAACGAATATAAACCAGTTTAAGATCTTTATTCCACATTTATGTTCACATCTCTATAGTTATTAAAGCGGTAGCCTACACCTTTTTTCTACTTTGTAACGGTGGCAGTTCAATCCAGTCAGTAAAATTTGTATTAAATGATTGCAATTTGGATATTTTTCAGACTACGTAAACTCTCACGGCAGGAATTTGTAATCGTACAATATATTATATTGACCCGTAGATCTTCAAGTATGTATAAGTTATATGCTAATTAATTACATACTCTTAATAAATTACAGATCAAAAAGATGTCCTCACAACTAAATGCAAAAAAGCGAGTTAAATATGCACCGGAGCAAATGTCACGCGCTATAGAGGCTGTGCGTTCTGGTTCGTTGAGTAAGAAAGCTGCAGCAAAAACCTACTGTGTCCCAAGAACAACATTATTAGATAAGTTAGCAGGAAGGGTGCCGGATGTTTCGGTATCTATCGGTAGGAAGCCTGTTTTGTCTCGTGATGAGGAAGATTCCTTGGTAGAATATACTAAGCTAATGTATCAAATTGGTTACCCTGTAACAAGGCGTGAATTCCTCCGCGAGGTTAAGTTTGTCTTGGACATTGACGGAAGACAAACACCATTTAAAGAGAACCTTCCAGGTCATCATTGGTTTGAGCTCTTTTGTAAGAGGAATCCTTCCATGTCATTACGTACTCCTATGGGGCTAGGCCAAGAGCGTGCTCGGGTGAATTTAAACATGATTAACGGATGGTTTGATGGAGTAATATCATACTTACAGAAAGAAGTACCTGATTATGATCAACTATTGAAAAACCCACGCCGGATTTTCAATGCGGATGAGTCCGGGTTCCCATTATGTGCAAAACCAAGTCGTGTTCTCGCTCCTAAGGGTGTACACAATGTTTACCAAGTGGTAACCAATACGAAGATACAAATTACAGTTATGGCAGCTTTCAATGCCTATGGTGACTATGTTCCTCCTCTGATTCTCTTTCCGGGTGAACGTTTAAGAGATGTTGGTTTAAGTGGTTTTGCAGACGCCAGGTACGCCACTACAAAGAGTGGGTGGATGGACTCTGATACATTCGTAGCCTTTCTTGAGATGTTAGTTAAGTACACAAATGATCAAGGGATAGAATTTCCTATTATTCTATTCGTGGATGGTCACTCTACTCACATGAGCCTCGCCGCCGCCGAGTATTGTCGCGAAAATAATGTAATACTATATTGTCTCTTACCAAATGCAACCCATCTGCTTCAAGCTTGTGATATAGGTTTTTTTAGTCCAATGAAAAAGATATGGCAACAAACAGTAAAAGACTGGCAAGTGAAGAACATTGGCGTTGCAATGGGTAAGAAAGACTTCCCTTCTTTATTCAAAGTGACATGGGATCGTGTCGCAACCTTTGAGAACGCTGTACATGGTTTTAGAAAGTCTGGCCTATTCCCTTTCACATCTAAAGGGGTTGATGTAAGTAAGCTTGGGCCTTCTACCCTTGAGAAACAATCTGATACCTCGACAAGTGAGTTAGAGAAGCAAGGAAGTGCGACTGAAAATAACAATGGAGAAGGACGTAGCTCCACACAAACTACCAGCGCACAGATACTGACAAGTGAGACTATGCCATCAACTTCGACACCATTGTTTGAAGGGAGTAATACAACTGCTGAAAAGAGTACAGTTTCATCTGCTTTCCAACATCTTAGAGTGCCCGAACCAGTAGAGAAAAAGAAGGTTCAGCGTATTGGGGATCGGTTACCAAAGGCTATATCCGGTACAGCTGCCATACAAATGTTAAAGGAGAAAGAAGAGAAGAGGAAGGCTGAGGAAGTCGCCAAGATACAACGAAAGGAACAACGAGCACGCAAGAAATTGTTATTAGAGGAAGAGAAAGCCAAGCGCCAGGCAGACAAGGAAAATAAGCGACTCGAGAGAGAAAATGCTAAACTAAAGAAGAAAGAAACATCTAAAGCAAGGAAACGCAAGAGGAACATTAAAGGGCAATTGGAGGAGGATTCTGACGGATCATCTGATTCTGCATTTGATACCAGTGCCCTCGTTGAGGATGACGATAGTAGTGCATTTGAGGAGGAATTTGATATGTGCCCTGCTTGTAATAAGGGGGATCAACATCCTTCAATGTGGGTGAAATGCCTTGATTGTGCCACAAGATGGCATTTTAGGTGTGCCAATCGGCCTGAATTCGAACTACTAGATGCCGCAGAGCGCAAGAAGATCGATTTTGTGTGCCCCTTATGTATCTAGGTACCAGATTATATCATAACGTTTTAGTAGATGCTCATCCATTACATATAGCTGTGTACTGAACCATTGGCGCGAACGTTTGTGGTAAATAACAATATATGAAATGTTTGTGTGTATATATGTGAGTAATCAATGATCATGCCTCTGTCATACATGTAAACGCATGTACATAATCAGTCCAATACATTTAATATTTGAAAGTTTCATGATTATATTTAGATCTTAGTATAATATTACAAGTTATTTAAGTCGCTAATTAATACTTGCAATTAAATCTGCACATGGTAATCACTGCTTAGTATGTATTTGCTTATGCTGTACCATACATTGTTTGAAATGAGTGTTTACTGTTTGTAAATTGAATATTTATAGTATGGAAGTTGTGTTTCAATAAATTTCAAATACGTTTCTTATGATTTGTGCAAGGCGGGGCACATTTTTTTAAAAGTTCGGTTGGGTGTCGATAATAGGGGATGGGTGTCGATATTGGGCATACATTGCTCTGAAGTGCATTTCAACTACTGTTTGTAAACTGACAAACTATTGGTCATAACATTGACTTACGATCATCATATTCAGAAATTAGACCAATGAGAACTTGTTTTACAAAATACGCCACACTATTATTCGATATTAAAAAAATGCAATCAGCAAATTATTTATAATGCTTAAGGTGTCGATAATAGGCGACTTTACTCTATTTCTGTTTGATCAATAATTTTAAAATTAAAAGTTTAAGGCTGCCAAACGAATTAACAACAATTCATGTTGAGGCATAAATATATTCAATGCAGTGCTAGCAATAATTGGACTGTCCCTCGTTAGCACTCCCACGTGGGCTCATTTCGTGAAATTGTCAGAATGTGTGCATCTTAAAAATCAGTTTTAGTGGTGTGTGACCTATTTTAGCAACATCCACAGGAAGTTTAACTTTGGTAAACACACGATAATAAGAGTTTAGAAAATGCCGCGACTTCAATGATGACGCGAAACCAGTGATATTGAGTATAAGGACTAAGGTAAGGGCGGTGGTTTTGTTAGTCAGCTGTTCACAATTTTTGAATTTGAATTGTTCATTTTATATAAGAGAAAGAAAAAATAATATTATGAAGTGACAATGAAGCTTGTATACATAAGCTTGTTTATGATAGTTTCCACTTGAAATGGTTTTTGTAGTCCTTCAAAACGTCTTCTTTCAGCGCGTCGAAAGCGCGAACGCGTAAGTGTTCTTTTAAGCACAGTTGATTGCAAAATAAATGATTTGTGAATAACATATTCTTGTTTGGTAAAATTGATGATTCTCATTATAATTGAACCCCAACTTTACCAAATTATGTTTTCAACATTGTAAAAAGAAAAAGATAAGCATAAATTCATTATTTTACATGAAAAGGGATTTTATAAAAACAAGCTTAACCAAAAAAATCAACATGTTTTATGAATCAAGCGTATCTATTAATCTCTAAAACAAAACCAAATATTCTTTAAACCATATCTTTACCGAAATAGTTTAACCATTGATTAATATTTTCAATTAAAATAAAAAAGTAAATAAACGCAAAACATACCGAAGCAGTATTGACAAACACGAACATTTACCAACGCTTCTTTAGAGATTATTGCAAGGTCGTAGAAAAATTTAACGCACCGACCAGCGAAAATGGTTCTCAGGACACTTCCCAAGTTTGACTCCAAGGCGTACCCCAAGATGGATTGGTACATGCCCGGTTTTTGCAAAAAAACGATATCACACCACACATCCGTAAGTAGCGCTAACTGGCTCCTAAGTCTGAAACTTGTTGGTCCCTGTGAGTGATCAGTGGGTGGGGTGTGTTGTTTTTAGGTATCCAGACACTGACTGGGAATGTTCTAACTGCGTGTCTTTCTGAATCTCACACATACTTTTACGATTTATTAGCCGGTACGCACGCATGGGAATGTTAAGATGATTCAGAGCAGTCTTCCCGAAATAGTGCTAATGATACACCTAGTTCTATAGTGAAAATTGGTCCATTTCGTATTTATTTATTTAATTTACTCGTCAGTTATTGTAAACAATCCTGCAGGCAATGTCACGAGAAAAAAATCTACAATTTCATGAGAAAATTACATACACCGGTACCGTGGATACACCGGCTTCATGGGGTTTCACTATATACGTAGATGTGGGGCAATCTGCTAGGAGATTTTTTAATTTCTGACGTTTATCTCCAGTGCAGATGTGCATGAAAGTGTCATATTTATGGGGGGCTTTGTGATCAAATTTTTGGCGCAACTTGAAAAGGTGAATGAAAAGTTGTAAATACCATGAAATATATAGCATGTCCACGTAGATCAACCCTTTTTCTCGTTATCTGCACCAAAAACATCCATAAAACACTCAGCGGTTTGTTTGTCCGACAATTTTAACACGACGATGTCGCACTTTTAAATTCCACTACACAGCTATTTGTTGTTGATATGCAAATCGCATTCCCCTATCGACCAATCAGAATACTCGATGGAATGAGTTTCTAGAACAATGGAGGATGCTTGGAGATCTTCGGCACTATTTGGTTTTCACAGTGATGTACACTGGTACGCGTGAAACCAATTACACTGAGTTCGCTCGGGTGAAACTAAAATGAAAAATTAACGAAGATTTGTTGACAAATCGAGCTGATTTTTCTTGTAAACTGATAGTTAATGACTTATGAACAGAATACGATAAGTTAAATGAATTTTACTGCTCGCTTAGCGATTCGCACAACGTTAGCATATGAATTACACACGTGTTGCGCTCATCTGTACGGGCGGTATACGCGTACCGGATACTCACAGTTATGTTTACATTGGATTTTCGGAAATTACACGTGCTGATTTATTCATCGATTTATTGATTATAAGGACCAATATTAACAGGTATTCTGTACCATTCGTTTATTTTTATTATATTTTACATGTTCAATGCTGAAAATGGCTCTAATTTGGCGTAAAAGACAGAATTCATGAAACTCAAAAACTGATCGGTAAAGCGCATAATGGGTCTTGACTTAGATGTGGCAACTCTAAGTCGAGATTGTTTGACTAGGGTTATACGGTAAGTGTTTGCGGGAAAATGTCTCGGAGGGTAAGCGTTAGAATTCCTCGTCATCATCGATTTTTGCGTTCTATGTCGTAAAAGTGTGTTGATATTTTTTCATCAAAATTACTCATTATACATGTATGTCATTAAATAAGTAATTTACAATGTTGAATATTATAATTTTGCTAACATTTACCCTTGAGACAATTTCAAGGTACCCTGACCCTTACCGTTTAAGACCATTTATGAGAGGAAGTACCCTGTCGCTTACCTTTTAGACCTTTATGTTGGGACATATCCTGGCACTTACCCTTTAGACTTTTCATGTTGGGAGCCACCCTGGCGCTTACCTTTTAGCCTTTTTCATGTTGGGAGCTACCCTGGCGCTTACCTTTTAGACTTTTCATATCGGGACCTACCCTGACGCTTACCTTTTAGACTTTTGATGTTAGGAGCTACCCTGACGCTTACCTTTTAGACTTTTCATGTTGGGAGCTACCCTGACGCTTACCTTTTAGACTTGTCATGTTGGGAGCTACCCTGGCGCTTACCTTTTAGACTTTTCATATCGGGACCTACCCCGGCACTTACCTTTTAGACTTGTCATGTTGGGAGCTACCCTGGTGCTTACCTTTTAGACTTTTCATATCGGGACCTACCCTGGCCCTTACCTTTTAGGCAATTCATGTTGGAAGCTACCCTGGCCCTTACCTTTTAGACAATTCATGTTGGGACCTACCCTGGCGCTTACCTTTAATAGACAATTCATGATGGGACCTACCCTGGCGCTTACCTTTTAGACAATTCAAGTTGGGACCTACCCTGACACTTACCATCAAGATATTTCATACCCTGGCCCTTACCTTTTAGACCATTCATGTTGGATGCTACCCTGGTCCTTACCTTTTAGACAATTCATGTTGGAAGCTACCCTGACCCTTACCATTTACACTTTATCGTATATGGGATGGTTACTCTCTTCTAACCCTTACCCTTTAGACAATCGTTCTGTATCTTTATGTCTTTGTACAATTTTCATCGATATTTAGCAATGCATACAGTATAGATATCTACATGAAAGTTTAAGATAATCTAGCCCTTAAGACCTACCATATACGGGCCGCCGTATACTCGTTTTCGTTTTAAACGTATAAGATAGTCACCAAATACTACCATACTATAAGTTATCGCATCGTACGGTATCAATTTTACGACAGTTTTGCCGTTTTACGACCATCTGATTTCTGGTACACCGAGGAATTCTAGCGCTTACCTTTTAGACAATTGGGGATTCAAACGCTTACCTTATAACTTTTACCATATCTGTCGCGGTATGAATATGCTCCAGTACTGAGTTTTATAGCTCTATTAATAGCTCTCCATAGCAAAGTGTAATTTGCAAACTAAACCACCTATTCTGTATTAAACAGCTAACATGGTCATAGTAACGCTTATTTCATTCATAAACTAAAAAAACATCATTAAATACCTTTACACAACCAATATTAGATAAAACGTTTTTCTGACAGCCGCCGTGAATCAATTTCAGTTGACCCCATTTTGGTTATTCTAAAGTAGACGCACATGTCTTAGACGAAATAATTAATCTGTACAGAGTAGTCGTTCTTGATTATGGTTCCGGATTTTATGTTCCGGGTACCGGGTTTTAGCCACTTTTTTCGTCTAATTAAAATTCGCCATATTGTTGTTTGTCAACATTCTGGAAATTTCAGTAATTTGGCAGTGGAAGTGAAACTGGATTAATTTGTGCATCAGTGAGGTTAGTGTTCTTGCAAATATTGTTATTGAACGATAGGAAAGGTATTTATGAAGGCATGTGTGGTGTGCTTTAACTGTATATTGAATTTAAATGCTCTAAATCGGTCATCAAACAGCGACAAAGAATCGTGTCGCAAAAAGCTATGCACATCTAAGAGCCGCAATTTAGCACCCTAGTTTGTGAAACATAGTGTAGCATACCGTGAAGCAAACGCAGGGTCTATCATTAGCACTAAGAATGAAATAAGTGTTACTATGACCATTTAAGCTGTTAAATCCAGAATAAGTGGTTTAGTGTTCACTGACTTTGCTATGGATAGCTATTAATAGACCGATAAAACTCAGATACCGCGTCGGATCGGAGTTTTAGGCTAGAACTAGAAGATTTTGTGCTTGGACCTATGGAATTTCCTAGCATAGCAGTCCACTCGACTAACAAAAAATCCCGAAAATTGACTTTTATTTGTAAAAATAAGCGGATAATCTAAGACTATCCATGTGATAATTACTGCCGCACCAGTCATTTTTTGCAGGGACCAACATATTTAGGCTAATTTCAGAAAGGCTGCATG
Organism: Spisula subtruncata; assembly: GCA_963678985.1. Lineage (NCBI taxonomy): Eukaryota > Metazoa > Mollusca > Bivalvia > Venerida > Mactridae > Spisula > Spisula subtruncata. The sequence goes on from OY787668.1 coordinate 2,424,716, forward strand.
AGGTGTTCATTGCCAAGGCAAAGCGCTTTCCACAGGAGGTAACCCATGCCTTCTATATTTTATTGAACTGGAGGTAACTTAATGAAGGTGTTTGGTAGCGCTTTGCTTTATATTAGGCAATGGACAACAGACTGTCAGAACAAAGTGATTAAACCCAACTACTGTCGTACTTAGGGCTGTAACGGTATACCGCGGTATACGAAATACAGCGGACTTCACTCTCACACGGTTCACGATACAAGAATTCTAAATCTCGGTACGGTACGGTATAAGCTTTTTTATGAGCAAAGTAATATTCAGACAACAAAAACTCCTGACAGCCTTCTGATTATGTATAATTACCATGCATCACTCGTTTTAATTGTATTGAGATATGCTTCATAATCATATTGTCTAATTTCACTTAAAATAGTTGATAGGCACATAATAATTGCTGTTGTAGAAGCAACAAATTCATTATTACTTAAAAATTAAAAGTATTTAAGCAGCTGTAAGAGAATATTGTATCATACCGAAATATTCCGAACCGTTAGAAAAATTGACGGTACGTATCATATCGTGAGGTGAGCGTACCGTTACACCCCTAGTCGTACTGGTAACAGAACAGTAGCCGAACAAAAATGAAGGTGTTTCCTGAATTTATCTTTAAAAATTCACTGGTAACAAAAAAATTGCAATTTTATAAACTGAGCCTTCCCCCTTCTAGAAATATAAACAACTGCAGTCGCATGTGCATCCTACTACATGCCATGGGCTCCAAAACGGTCACTAAATAGCGCTAAGTGGTTAGTCTACAGTCCCTAGACCAGTGTTCCACTCCAGATTCGAACCAGGGACTTTCAGATTGATATTCGAGGGTGTTAAGTTGTTAACCACTTGGTCTCTGTGACAGTCACACCAAAAAAGATGGTTGCCAGTGCTTTTTTCAACAATAGGGGAAGGGGCCTTTTCTTCAACTTTGGGAAAAAATAACAGATAATTTTGCAAAAGGGAAGAAAAAACTTGATGTAAACGGCCCCTGCTATTGAAGGGGAAAAAGCGCTGGATGCGGATACTTATACATCACACTTCACTGTATTTAATATTATTGGTTACAAACCGCTAAATGCCTCCACGAACCAAAATAGGATACACTCAAATAGTCCCTAAATAAACTAGTGATTGTGTTTAAATGGTAGTATTCTTTGACAAGGTGGAACTGGAATCATCTAATTGGGTTTACAGGCTTTGTATAAATGGATGTGATGTATTGAAACTGTTTTATTTTACATATTTTGAGATTTTGGCCAAAATACCAAAGCGAAAGTAGGGTAGGGTAAAACCCGGATTTGGTCGGTCCGCGCGCCTGTAAAAATATGTTCACCGCGTTGGACGGACAAACTTTTTCTTATATGATACGTGACCCCCTGTTTTTAGCTCACCTGAGCACAAAGTGCTCAAGGTGAGTTATTGTGATCACTCACCGTCCGTCGTCCGTCCGTCTGTCCGTCCGTCTGTACGTCCGTCCGTCCGTCCACACTTTCAAACGACATCTCCTCTGAAACCATTTGGCCAATTTTGATGAAATTTTGCCAGGATGTACGTGGCATTGGGGGATTTAGTAATTGTTCAAATTATGGCCCTGGGGTCAAAATTGGCCCCGCCCCCGGGGTCACCGTTTTACATAGACTTATATAGGGAAAACATATAAAAATCTTCTTCTCTAAAACTACAATGCCTAGAGCTTTGATATTTGGTATGTAGCATCATCTAGTGGTCCCCTACCAAGATTGTTCAAATTATGCCCCTGGGGTCAAAATTGGTTCCGCCCCGGGGGTCACCGTTTTACATAGACTTATATAGGGAAAACATATAAAAATCTTCTTCTCTAAAACTACAATGCCTAGAGCTTTGATATTTGGCATGTACCATCATCTAGTGGTCCCCTACCAAGATTGTTCAAATTATGCCCCTGGGGTCAAAATTGGCCCCGCCCCGGGGGTCACCATTTTACATAGACTTATATAGGGTAAACATATAAAAATCTTCTTCTCTAAAACTACAATGCCTAGAGCTTTGATATTTGGTATGTAGCATCATCTAGTGGTCCCCTACCAAGATTGTTCAAATTATGCCCCTGGGGTCAAAATTGGCCCCGCCCCGGGGGTCACCGTTTTACATAGACTTATATAGGGAAAACATATAAAAATCTTCTTCTCTAAAACTACAATGCCTAGAGCTTTGATATTTGGCATGTACCATCATCTAGTGGTCCCCTACCAAGATTGTTCAAATTATGCCCTTGGGGTCAAAATTGGCCCGCCCCGGGCTCACCAGTTTTACATAGACTTATATAGGGAAAACATATAAAAATCTTCTTCTCTAAAACTACAATGCCTAGAGCTTTGATATATGGTATGCTAAGCATCATCTAGTGGTCCCCTACCAAGATTGTTCAAATTATGCCCCTGGGGTCAAAATTGACCCCGCCCCAGGGGTCACCAGTTTCTATATTTACGCTCTACCTTTGTTAGTCTTAATTGTGCAGGGCTTCATTTATAATCAGGTGAGCGATATAGGGCCATCATGGCCCTCTTGTTTTTGTATTTTCTTAAAGCTGGTAGCCCCTTCTTTTCATTGATATATGTCTGCCACCTGGCCATAGACATTAACATGTATCAACCTGGGACTGACTATTGTAACTTTACATTGAGCTAAAGAACAAATTTATTTAGTGGTTTGTGACCTATTGTCTATTTCAGGTAATTCCTCTGTACGTATTTACATTTGGAGGCGTCATTGCTTGCGGATTTTACTGTTACAAGTTGCTGGCTTACCAAGACACTGGGTAATTATGTTTATTCTTTAATGTAAATTAATTATGTTTATTCTTTAATGTAAATATTTTGCTGTGAAAACAGGTCTTTCAGATGACTCTTGAAACTGTATTTTAGTGAAAGGGTGACCTTGAATTTGGAGGCTTATGAGTCATTGATGCTTCTCACGATTTTGTTTTTAGCTCTGACATCTGTCACAGAGCGACAAGGTGACCTTTTGTGATCACTCATCTGTCGTCAAGTGAAATCTGTTCACCAATTCTTGTGATCACACTAGAAGAGCCCACACAGGGACATTTTCTGTCCAATCCATGGGCAAGTTTGATTGAAAATTCAACTTGCCTGAATATTGAATCTACTTGCCCTAGAAAAGCACAAAAAGAATAAAAAATTAGTTTCAATAATTTATTTATCCTGTCAAGTTTGAGAGTTCTGTGTACTTGATACTAAATCGTTTTCAGTCAAGTAATGAGCGATTAACTTTTGTGTTTAGGTAAAATAGGACACTTTAATAATAGGTCTTTAAACTATTTTCTCACAAAGTCGGACACAGGAATTCCACACCCCTAGTTGATGTAAAATATGAAGCAAAATTTGATTTATCTTTCAGACTTAGGAAGAGCGGAAGAGCTGAAGTACAGCAGAATGAACAGATCCCTGTAAGTTTGAAACATATTGCTGGCACTTGGTCTGATTATTAATCTTTTCATGGAGATTGCAATGCTCATCAACAGTAGATGGCCTCTTATTACCTCTTATTATACCCCCGCCAACAAAGTTTGAAGGGGGTATACTGGAGTCACCATGTTGGTCTGTCGGTATGTTAGCATCGTGTCGGCTCTGTAACTTTGTCATTTCTTACTGGATTTTAAAATTGCTTGGTACAAATGTTCACCACATCAAGACGGTGTGTCATGCGCAAGACCCAGGTCCCTACCTCAAAGGTCAAGGTCACACTTACAGGTCAAAGGTTATATAGTCATGCAAACCGTGTCAGCTCTGTAACTTTTGTCATTTCTTACTGGATTTTAAAATTGCTTGGTACAAATGTTCACCACATCAAGACGGTGTGTCATGCGCAAGACCCAGGTCCCTACCTCAAAGGTCAAGGTCACACTTACAGGTCAAAGGTTATATAGTCATGCAAACCGTGTCAGCTCTGTAACTTTGTCATTTCTTACTGGATTTTAAAATTGCTTGGTACAAATGTTCACCACACCAAGACGGTGTGTCATGCGCAAGACCCAGGTCCCTACTTTCAAGGTCAAGGTCACACTTACAGGTCAAAGGTTATATAGTCATGCAAACCGTGTCCGCTCTGTAACTTTGTCATTTCTTACTGGATTTTAAAATTACTTGGTACAAATGTTCACCACATCAAGACGGTGTGTCATGCGCAAGAATCAGGTCCCTATATCAAAGGTCGAGGTCACACTTACAGTTCAAAGGTTATATAGTCATGCAAATCGTGTCCGCTCTGTAACTTTGTCATTTCTTACTGGATTTTAAAATTGCTTGGTACAAATGTTCACCACATCAAGACGGTGTGTCATGCGCAAGACCCAGGTCCCTATCTCAAAGGTCAAGGTCACACTTACAGGTCAAAGGTTATATAGTCATGCAAATCGTGTCCGCTCTGTAACTTTGTCATTTCTTACTTGATTTTAAAATTGCTTGGTACAAATGCTCACCACATCAAGACAGTGTGTCATGCGCAAGACCCAGGTCCCTATCTCAAAGGTCGATGTCATACTTGCAGGTCAAAGGTTATATAGTCATGCAAATCGTGTACGCTCTGTTACTTTGTCATTTCTTACTGGATTTTAAAATTGCTTGGTACAAAGTCATGAAGACTATAATTTTAAATAATATTCATGTGTCAAGGCGGTGCTGCGGGGGTATGATTCATCACTCCTGTGATAGCCCTAGTTTTATTTGAGGTCATGCAGGGGTCGAATTTAGCGATATTTTCTACTAGCTAAAATTAGCTTGTGCCATTTGGTTTACTAGCTAAAAGGAAAAGCTACTAGCTTAAAAAAATTATTAAAATTTATTAACCAATTTAATTGAAAATTAACTACTATGAAGTGCTACGCCTTGATTACTATGCCTGAAGCATGTAACAGATAAACAAAAAATCAAGATACATTAAAACGAAAACTGCAGTTCACATACGGGTTAAATCATTTAAAACTTAATGCTTCATCATTCATGCATCAATTTATGCTTGGTGCGAATGTCGGGTACGAAAATTGTAAGTCCGTTACGTCGATTTTCCATCGGTGTCGCGGAAACAGGTGACATTTCAGTTTGTTGCTATTATTGCATGTTTTGATGCTCCTCTTCGTCGTAAATCGATTCATTGAATTTATTACTAACTGTATCAAACTTGTTCTCGATGATTGTTGGTGTATTTTAGCGGATATCTGCGATCCGATAAAGCAAATTTTAGGCATGAATAAATTGCAATATCTCGGTCATAGTATATCAAGCAAAAGTGCAGAGCCATTCCGAATGTGGATTTCCTGTTTACTCTGACAGATCAACGCAAGTTTCCACCGATAGTTATCGACAGAAAACACGTTGTTTTGTGGAAATTTATAAGCAATTCGTTAAGGAGGACTTTTATTGGTGTTTGCTCCTCTTTTTCCTACTCGCTAAAATATGCGAGTGCCTTTAAATGTCACTCGCTATTCTGAATTTTTACAAGCTATTAGCGAGTATGCGAGCTTAAATTCAAACCCTGTCATGCGCAAGACCCAGGTCCCTATCTCAAAGGTCAAGGTCACACTTACAGGTCAAAGGTTATATAGTCATGCAAATCGTGTCCGCTCTGTAACTTTGTCATTTCTTACTAGATTTTAAAATTGCTTGGTACAAATGTTCACCACATCAAGACGGTGTGTCATGCGCAAGACCTAGGTCCCTACCTCAAAGGTCAAGGTCACACTTACAGGTCAAAGGTTATATAGTCATGCAAATCGTGTCCGCTCTGTAACTTCGTCATTTCTTACTGGATTTTAAAATTGCTTGGTACAAATGTTCACCACATCAAGACGGTGTGTCATGCGCAAGACCCAGGTCCCTATCTCAAAGGTCAATGTCATACTTACAGGTCAAAGGTTATATAGTCATGCAAATCGTGTACGCTCTGTAACTTTGTCATTTCTTACTGGATTTTAAAATTGCTTGGTACAAAGTCATGAAGACTATAATTTTAAATAATATTCATGTGTCAAGGCGGTGCTGCGGGGAATGATTCATCACTCCTGTGATAGCCCTAGTTTTATTTGAGGTCAAAGGTCAAGAAAAATGAATTCTGATCAGTAACTAAAGAACACTTAGCCCAATGACCCTCAAATTTTTAATTTAAATGTAATTATTTTTAACCTCTCGGTCAAGGATAACCCATGAAAGTGCAAGCACTTATTTCCAATGGGGTCCTGTGTTTTTGCTGAAGGGACAGCAGGTGGAAGAGATAGTGGTGTGATACAAGGTATCCGGGCGAGATGCCCTAGCTCTTTCCGAAGAGGCACCTTGGTTCTTTAACGTGCCCGGTGTATAGCATCGATACACACGAGACTACCTCTGGGTTGCTAACCAGTTCATCTCTAGTTAGGTGGGAAACACAGAAAAGCGTTTCAGAAATGATCAAGTGCCCCGGCCGAGGATCGAACCCGGGACCTCTCGATCAGCAGTCAAGCAGGCTATCCGCTCGACCACCATATCACCTGAAGTCAATGGCGAGTGTTCATCCACACTGAGTAGATGACCGCTATTTATTTCATAGGTCAGAAGATGAAAGGAATGGCCACTGTGACCTTCATTATAATTATTATACCATATTTATATAGCCCTTTTTTCATGTATACACACGTTCAAAAGTGCTGAACATAGTTTCTAATCAATGATTTAAGAAAGCTTGACTAAAGGATCCTGAAACTTACAATGGCGGTTAGTCTTGATGAATTTGCATCTGAATCTCTCTATGTTGCATTATTATGGATTAACAGTAGAGAAATTAGCCAGAACAGTCTTCTTATTATCATCTTCAAACTTAGTGACAGTGTTATAAATGTGTTTAATATTTACTTTAATATTTACTTAGTATGATCATGGGTCCCAATCAGCCTAGGCCTTCTTGAATTATGGCTCTTAAATTACCAAAAACATCCTTGTCTGTTCTCTAATTCAATCAGTTTAACTGTTTCTTAAGATCATCTTCATACTTGGATGACAATGTTGATGGACTTATCTACACCAATTTCAATTGTAGGATCCAATCAGCCCCTGGCCTTCATGGATTATGACCTTTGTTTTACGAAACAAAATGAGAAATTAGCTTTGGCTAGACATTTGCTGTGACATTTTGATTCCTGTTCTATTTTTAATCTCTCAATGACTAGAATATTCCTTGATGTTTTGATAATCATGTCTTTCTCTCTATTTAAGTTGATTGCTATGCCTAGAGTTGTTGACTACAAGAACAACGCCTTCCCAGAATCCAGGCCAAAAATATAAACTGTGTTTGCTGGAATTCCATCGTATTTTATTAAATTAAAAGCAGTCTTTTCTAAAAACAACTACTATACATTAATTTAATTTGTGACAATGTTATATACATGTAGAGAAAGTGATGGTAACTTTATTATTTAAGTTCATATATTGACACTTTAATAAGATTGCTTTGTGTGATTCAGACATTGTCCTGACATTGTCCAAACTTTGATAAAATAATAAAATGTGTTAAATTTTAGATTTTTTGTTATAAATGGTTTAGTTTTGGACAACTTTCATGCTAGCACATTACTGTATACAATCCTTATTTTCTGTTTACCATTAAAATAAACATTAGCTAAGTATAGCTATTGTCGGACACATTACGAGTAAGGATGTAGTCCCTGCGCATACTCCAATGAATTAATGTGGTGGTTGAAAAAATGCATATTTCAGATCGGAGTGGATATACCAAAGCTCACAGTTCTTCCCCGAAATCGGCTCTACTATGATCAAGGTAGTTGTCTGTATTGGGCAAATGCTGACTTTTTGCACAACAATATTATAAGTTACATGGATATCACTATTCTTGTTAAACTCAGTCTTAGAATATACCTCTTGGTAGGTCCTCCCTGATTGATGAAATATAGCAATGTTTATGCCCCCCATCTTTGATTAGGGGATATATTGCTTTGCACATGTCCGTCCATCTGTCTGTAGACCAAAATGGTTTCCGTTCAATATCTCACCCTAGGATCTTCAAACATGGAGGTTGGCCAGCAACAGTAGATGACCTTTATTGATTTTGAAGTCAAAGTCTGTCAATTTTTTACATTTAGGCTGTCAAGGGGCATACATGTTTTACAAACATCTCTTGTTATGTTTTATGTAGATTTGAAACTGGGTGACCCAACTTGCCAGTCATGGAAATTTGACATTAAAGTTACTCCTGCTGGTTCCATATTGAAGGGTAAGCAAGTACTGGGCCAAGAATTACAACAAACAGGAAACAAGGAATTCTTACGATATTTTATAATCTCTGAAACTATAGTCTAGTCTTAACTTCACAGTATAAATACATACATAGCAATATAACAATGAGAAACTATTATGAAGTACAAAGTGGCAGTATACATATAACAGAAAACATGCTTACAAAATAAATATATCAGAAATTGATCACAGATAGCAATATTATATAAAAAACATACAGTGCATACCATCCAAAGAAATACTTTGATTTTTACAGAAAATTAATTATTTTACAGTAGATTCGTACAGATATTGTAAAAATCACTTTTTGCGGGTATTAAATTTCTTTTGTTATTGTTTCTCCTATAAAAAAATATTATTTTATACTATGCAGAGGTCCTAAACTTCCGCAATAATCTGGAAATCCAGATTTGCTGTATCAGAAAGAATGAACATCTCTGCAGAAAAATTAATGGCACCCATCACATACTTCTGATTTTTTCATGATTGGACAATATGCCTTTCTGCACAGAAGTTACTCAAAAGGTACAATAATAATATTGTTGATAGGGTTGTTCAAGATGGAATGCGCTGTAAATATAAATAAAATTTAAAAAATGACAAAATTTTGACAAGAACAAAATATTTGGTTACAAGCAAAACCTACACAAATTATATAGTTTGCTAATATCAAGCAGTTGTATACATTAGGACTAGCGTTCAAGGTATATACATGAGCGTGATAATATCGCTGGCATAGAATGAGAAGGTCATAAGTACAAAATTGATATTTTGAGAAAACAAGTTCAGATTTTCTTGAAAATTGGCTCATAAGAAGCGCTTCATGATGCTGACCAGTCTTATAAGGTCGTAAGTAGTATGACCGTCTCATTCTAAGCCAACAATGTATTCAGTAAAAATGGTCTAAAACACAGTAATATATATAGTTGTACAGTAACATGGAGGGGACACAGGAAATCTTTTTATCACAAGCAAACTTGTTAATTTACTTGTGCCAACATGATGACTTACAAATTCATTTGCTTGTGATAAAGTATTTCCTGCCTGCCCCTCTCTTTGTCTCTGTAGAGCTGTGATGGATACATAGTTTTCTATTCTTCACAACATAACAATATTTACATAATTTTTATGTTAAAACAAAACATCTGGAACACATTGCCTAACCAAAGTCCTACTGAGCACTCGAAAGCGCTATCAAGCACTGTTGTACGAATTCACAAGCACTTACTCGCTTGTAGCATTTCATTGCAAAGATGTAGTAAAGCGCTTGATTTTGCCATTTGATAACGTTTTGGTTAGGCAATGGACTCCTTTGTATAAGAGGGGAGGTAATTTGTGTTATAAGAACAACAACAACATGGTATGAATGTGAAAAACAACCAATCTGTACACAAACATGGAACAAGACAGTTATTTCACAAATTCATTGTATGTTGTATTTAAACCAACATTCGGCACCATTGAACAAAGGCAAGATATATATAAATTATATATTTTAAACAACATGTTTTCAAATAACGAAAGCATGCATATAACTGTACATACATGAATTATTAAAGTCCTTTTTAAACACATTTAGGTCATGTGAAATAGATCATTAGCTGCAAAACACAACCTCTTTCCTAAATGCACTGTACAGAAATTTTGTGCCATTTTTCAAAAGTTAATTCAGTATCAAAATATAGAGGACAAAACAATTGTAGATTTAAGTAAAAGTAGATAGATTGTGTATATAGATAAAATATCACAAAATGCATCTTGATTAGACATAATATGATACTACATACTTTAAAATTTAAAATATATGGAGATATATTTCAAGTGACTTTTATAAAATATAAAGAAATGGAAACAAATGTACATGTATATCATATACGTGGTAATGATAAAGGAATGCAAAAATTGCAATGTGTAGCAAATATTTATCATATGATTGAAATAATGGAAACAAAATTAATGGAATTTTATGATTAAGTAAATTTGGGAAAAAACAGAAAATTAGATGCATATTTTACTAATATTTTTGCAATTTAAAACTAAATAATCGCTCTTGCAGCAGTGCCAAAATCAAGTGATGGGAAAAAACATAGATTTGACAAAATTACAGAACATGTTGACAGATTTGCTGAGCCCCTTAGTATTTATTTTATATTTTTTATAGTACATTTGTACATTAATATTGAATCATGAGTACTGAATCATATAATACATTTGTACAACACTCAAGAACCCTAACATTTTCTCCTAAAATCATCATACCAGCCTTCCTTCGTACAGCTGCTATCTACTGAAATACTCGAAAAATGTCTCCTGAAAATGTTATTTTGAGGCAAAAACTGTATAAATGAATATTATTACCAAACACAAGTCCATTAAATTGCCAATTAGATCATGTGTTTGGAAAAAAATCCATGCATGAACACTACTAAATGATGTTGATTTTGTGTGGAATTCATCAGAGAATAAATTTTGTACTAAACAACATGCTTCTAGGATTCTGTTGATCATATACCGAACAAATTATGAGAGGACATAATGAGGTAAGCACTTGACTTGGCATATATATATATATATATACATGTAAGTCTGTGACACCACCATGTAAACAAAGAACTTTTAATGACATTATTAATTTTGTACTGTGCATTATCACTGTGCATTATGAATTTTATTGCACTGTAGAAAAGTGCACAGGTGTGTGATAAGTAATATTTATAAGATACTAGTAAGAACAATATATAAGATTGGCAGGTAAGGGACATGCTAGATTATACAATTTTACTAATAGTGTAAGCATCTTTAATTTCAATGACTTAAACATGATCATGGATATATATTACCGGGGTATATACAAGAAATCTAACATTTATATAAATATTTTAAGAACAAAGAAGTTCCATCTTTAACATGATATATAATGTACAGGTTTATAAAACATATAAATAAATCATGAAATGTATAAAGAGGCCAAGCGGGAGCCGATCGATGCTATGGGTATGGCTGAACACTACTCAATGTCAGAATATATAGTACAACTAGGGGTGTAACGGTACGCTCACCTCACGATATGATACGTACCGTCAATTTTTCTAACGGTTCGGTATATTTCGGTATGATACATTATTCTCTAACAGCTGCTTAAATATTTCAATTTTAAAGTAATAATGAATTTGTTGCTTCTATAACAGCAAATATTATGTGCCTATCAACTATTTTAAGTGAATTTAGACAATATGAAGCATATCTCAATACAATTAAAACGAGTGATACATGGTAATTATACATAATCAGAAGGCTGTCAGGTGTTTTCGTTGTCTGAAAATGATATTGCTCATAAAAAAGCTTATACCGAACCGTACCGAAATTTTGAAGTCTTGTATCGTGAACCGTGTGGGACTGAAGTCCGCGGTATTTCGTATACCGCGGTATACCGTTACAGCCCTAAGTACAACCTCTCTAGAGCGGCCCTTTGTAGAGCAACAACCTCTATAACAACACCTCCGAAAATTTTCAAAGCTGTTTACCATAAATTTAACCTCTGTAGAGTAATAACCTCTCTATTACAACACCTTCAAATTTTCCCAAAACTGATATTTACTAGAAATGTAACCTCTGTACAAAGGCCACTATTTGCAGCTCAACGAAGGGTGGATCTCTACACAGGTTGTACTGTATATACAAATGATAACTGATGCTTTTATTCATGTATATGAATGGGGTGAATCGAATAATATCTAGCAATATATTTTAAAAAGTGCCATACAAAATTATTCTTTCCAATATTATTTGATTTTTTTTCTTGATTTTATTTCTCTATTCTAACGATTTCATACAAATATGCTGTCTCTATTCTATCTATGAAGTTTCAAAATTGAAAAGTTTGAAAAAATGACAAAAATTAATCCTAGCTAGCTCACTAATAACATAGAACATATATCATAGATGGACAATTATCATAAGCAGAATAAACATAAAAGCCCAGATGTTACTTTCTATGAATTACATTATTCTAAAAATGTCATGTTCTAAACGACGGTAGTAAAAAACCTATATTATCATAAAATATTCTTAAACAAGAGGGCCATGATGGCCCTATATCGCTCACCTGATTATAAATGAAGCCCTGCACAATTTAGACTAACAAAGGTAGAGCGTAAATATAGAAACTGGTGACCCCCGGGGCGGGGTCAATTTTGACCTCAGGGGCATAATTTGAACAATCTTGGTAGGGGACCACTAGATGATGCTACATACCATATATCAAAGCTCTAGGCATTGTAGTTATAGAGAAGAAGATTTTTATATGTTTTCCCTATATAAGTCTATGTAAAACGGTGACCCCCGGGGCGGGGCCAATTTTGACCCCAGAGCCATAATTTGAACAATCTTGGTAGGGGACCACTAGATGATGCTACATACCAAATATCAAAGCTCTAGGCATTGTAGTTTTACAGAAGAAGATTTTTATATGTTTTCCCTATATAAGTCTATGTAAAACGATTAGTAAGGTTGCATAAGACTATAATTACAGCTTAATAATTGTTTAATAGTTTGTAAACATACAATCACTGTAAACGATGATAACCCTAATATCCACATTCTGCATTTAATTTAAATTAAAGCCTCAAAGCTGCTAACAAGTACACATTTCGTATTTCTACAACTAAAATATAGTAAGAGAGACTAGTAAGAGAGACAACTCTTACATGATCACAACCAGTATAATTACAGAGTACACTCCCTTTGACAAAATGAAAAACAAGGTTTTTCTATTACTTGACCTAGTAGCCTAATTTTTGACCTCAGATGACCCAATATCGAACTTGACCTAGATTTTGTTAAGATGATCATTGTGACCAAGTTTCATAAAGATTAGGCCAAAATTGTGACCGCTAGAGAGGACACAACCCAATTGTTGACGGACAGACGGACGGACGGACGGACGGACGGACGACGGTCGAAGAGTGATCACAAAAGCTCACTCTGTCACTTTGTGACAGGTGAGCTAAAAAGTCATGGGTAGATCAACCTTAATGTTTCACCCTGTAGATATCAGTAATTTTTCAAGAAAGTTTACCAAACTTTTTATTCAACATGTATCCGTTTCTTGTGTAAGGATATCTTAAATGTAGCTAAAATGTTGTATTTTGTGCCGTCGCTTATCAATTGTCTGACTGGTTTGTCCGTGTTGATTACTTTTTCTTGCCTGCTCCCTCATCACGTATCAATGCAAGAACCAGCTTTTTATAATCTCCAGACAAGTCATCCTGAAAACAACAAATATTTGTTACATTAATGTGATATAGCAGGAAACGCACATTTCTATCTATCCGTTCTTCAACGAAATTAAATTACCTCGGGGTCATAGGCAGGGATAAAACAAAATAGCAAAATCCTGTGACCGTCTCAGTTGAATGCCAAAAAAAAAAACCAATGAATAACTGTGCAAACCCAGACTTTAAAAGAGTCATAGTTTATGACTGATAAAACTATAATATATTTGTTGTTTGTTTGTGCGTGATAGGTTACAGTTGTAAGTACATGGTCATTCAGGTTTTCCCTGTTTAGTCAGTGCCCTCAATCTTTGAAGGAAAATACAGTTGTGTGACACAAGAATTCCAGATACGATATCCTAGATATTTCCAAATATACTTCTGTTTCTTTAACGTGACTGGCGTGCAGCGCCATTACAAGTGACCCACTCTCTGGGTTACCAACCAGTTGGGTGAGAAACACTGAACAGCATTACAAAAAGTGATCTAGTGCATTGGCTGAGAATCAAGCCGGAAACCTCATGATCCATAGCGGAGAGGGTTAAATATAAAACTTTTGACTTACAGCACAGAACATTCCTAGTGTTTGTTTGTACATCTTCTGGAATTCTTCTTTGATTTGTACCATATCTCTCCCGGCCCTAGATACGACCACTCGACATAATGTATCATCATCCGTACCCAGTCCTTTCATTGATTTATAGAGCTCTGTAGCAAAGTGAGCCGCCTTGTTTCGTATACATCGTACTGAAAGATATAACAGACAGTATATCACAAAATGTACATTCATCAATTCATATCTTACCTCAAATCAGATCTATTTTCAAACTTCATTAAGGGCTAACTACATGTATTTAGAAAAGTTTGTACTAATGTGTATCTAGAAGGCGCCAACACACTTGACCACAATGAAAGGCGTGTGATTTTCATCTATAGTTTGTAATTGTCAAGAGGTTCCCATATATGCAAGTTTTTAGGCACCATTATAGTGACTTGCGATAAGTTAAAACTTGACAAAGTTACAATGGTTTTTTTACACGAAAATTAAATAGAAATGTCAAATAAAGTTTGAAAATTAAGTTATGGAGTAACGTCTTAAAGTGGGACACTTAAGATATGTACAGTAACCAAGCCTAACTTACCAATAGTTAACATGCTCTGTTCTAGATCACCGGACATTTCACTCTGTATTGTATCATCGATGTCTTTGTTCGCTATTTTTGCGTATTCCTGGAATGTTGCTCGAAGTTGTGGGAAACTTCTAGAAGCTAATATCACATTAAATCTGGAATATAAGAAACCAAAATATGTTAAAACTAAATAACCAATAAAAGAATAGATGCTTCTAATTTTTAGGTAAGCAAATTGTTATATTTCCCAATACACAAAAATCATGAAAATTAACGAAAATATTTAAGCAATATCAGTAATTAGCCAAAAACAAAGGGGTCTATCTTGCACATTTGCACAAATTCAGGCCTAGTATTTTTCAGGCTTGTGTCTGATTTCAGGTTTTTGAATCCTGAATGTTTTTATGTCTTTCTTTAATGTCTATATTAAAAAGTAGAATTTCAGGCTTTGAAACCCTAAACTTTCATGCTTGAGAATGATAGTTTATATTACCAGGCCTGAATTTACATTACAACATAGAATTTCTGACAATTCTACATAAAAAACTATGCTTACCTGGATTCATCAGTTCCCCATTTCTTCTCTCCAGCATCATACAATGCCTGGGCATCTTGTTTAGCTTTGTTACGGTCAAACTCCTGACCCTCTGGACGCGTGGCTTGTAAACAACTGATGAGTATTCTCTTAAAATGACCAGATGTATCACCAGCCACATCTTGTTCTAACTCCTTGCCATGGTCTGAAACATGTACATTTATTTATCACACATGTCCAGATTGGCTGCATTAGGAAGTCTTATCTTTTCTGCACAAATTGAAAGTTATTTGATGAAAAAAATAAAAAAATTGACAAAGTTATGGACATTTGAAGTTCCATTAGCCAAATTATAACAATAAATAAATGTTTGATACTTAGTTAAGGTGTAGGAATGTGTGCATATGACAGCGGAAACAGACTTGCGACTCTTTTTCAGGATTGGGCATTTTGCCTCAGTAGAACCACTGTGTTTGATTACACAGGAGCAAAATAAAGCCATATTGTATAAATGATGAAACATAAACTAGTGTTAGCTTTGACATGATGATAAATTTTAAGATTGAGAAATGTTCGTCAATTTCACTTGTTTATGTCAGATTTGAAAATTGAATTTTTAATGTTTCGGTCGAAAAAGCTATTACCGGTATATGATAATATGACATTATATTTGTGGCTTGACCATCGCACCACTCTTACAAATGCAATTCTCTAGATTGTGGAGGTTGAGTTTAAAAAAAGATAACTTACTTGTTTTATAAGCTGCTTTAATATCCTTGAGTCGTTGATTAGATCTACTACATATAATCTCTATCAACACTTGTTCATCAGTACCTAGTCCCTGTGGAATATAATCATATATTTATCATTATTTGATCTACTACATATAATGTTCATCCGTACCTAGTCCCTGTGGAATATAATCATACAATTACTATTATAAGATTTTGTTGACATCACAAAGTACTAGGTACAAAATCAGTATATTTCAATGCTTGCATTGTATTTTAATTCCCTGTCGCCAATGAGGATTTCCTCAGTGGGATCTAGGCTTTAGGGAAGTTAATCCAGATGTAATGCACTGAGGCTAGACACCATCCTGATTTTCCGTTCATATGGCAAAACATTATTCAGAAACCTTCAATAAGGACTTATAATGGACAAGAATAATCAGGAACTGAAAGGTGCAATTACAGGTCCTATAAATATATACCACAGAAAGCAGTCATAAAACATGATGATAAAGATGGTGTGAGAATTTAGTAGTTTCATGGTTGATAAAAATTAGAAATGTGTCCATTGACACAATCGCTCCCATTGGAATATATAGTAAAAGTAACAAAGGGCCATAACCCTGGCAAAAATTGCCGCAGCAAATATTCCATCCTTTACAAGATTTGCATTACGAACAGACAGACAGATGGGTAGCACCAATGCCTGGGGGAAAAAGTAAAGTTGGTGTAAGAATTTATTGTTTTATTTGGTTGGTTAAAATCAAAACGAAACAAACTAACCTTTATAGCATTATGTAGACACATAGCATCGAAGTCAGCCGGAGCCATACATAGTCCAGCCAGCAGTTTCTTAAACCCTCCGCTAGTCTCACTCTTCAATTCAGCTATCAGATCTTTACCAAACATTGTCTTAAATGAACTAGCAATTTCCAACATCTGTGCGTTAGATCGGTATCCGCAAACCTTGATGATAGATGCTTCATCCGTACCTGTTCATAACATTGATACATTGAGATCTTTTATAAAACATACTGTATTATGTTCAGTCAAAGTCAAACCTTTCTATAAAGCCCACCCATGGGTACAGTAAAACAGGGTTCTTTGATGACAGGAGGTCTCTTATTATTGGTTAAAAAACACTGAAATATCGTTGAAAATGGTCAGGTTTAAGGTTTTGTTATAGTGTTCATTGTTTGCAGTTGGCCTTCAACGCGGGCTTGAATATAACCAAAACATAAGCAACAATTTTTTTTTTAAAATAGTGGCATAAATCACTTTTCCTCTTCATAAATTAAAAAAACAACACTTTTCAATTTCTAGTTTATTTTAAAATACACTGAGGCTTAAGTCACACAAACGGGCGATATTAGCTTTTTGGAGCTTCTGTGGACTTATTTTCACTCACACAAAATCTAGACCTTATCAAATCAGAGAAGAATAAATATGGCCCCTTACCGAATCCTTTCATAGCTTTCCTCAGTACCTCAGCATCAGTCTCGGCATTGAAGGGGTCAGCGGGCACCAGCGTAGGGTCTTCCTGTACTGGTTCTGATTCTAGTTTCACATCCTCGTCTAATTCTTCTTCTGTCTTCTGCTTCACAGCTTCAACAAATCCTTTACCAGCTTTTGTAGAAAAAATCAACAGTTTATTATGAGGCAAGGTGATTATGATTACAAACTTTTCAAAAAAACATAGATCTAACCTGTTTATATACTAAGTCCCTATAATATAAAACAATAACTGTCACTATATGCATTTTTACATTAGTTGTGAACCAAAATCTCACAATTATAATTCCATAATAGGCCTCCATTAATTTTGTTCTTTTCTTTATACTGTTATCTTATAAAAAGCCTGGCATATATGAAACTTCAAAACAAAGCAAACACTATTATAGGTCCTATCATTTTCATCATGTATCCTAAGATTTTCATCATGTATCCTAAGATTTTCATCATGTATCCTAAGATTTTCATCATGTTTCCTAAGATTTTCATCATGTATCCTAAGATTTTCATCATGTATCCTAAGATAGATTTTCATCATGTATCCTAAGATTTTCATCATGTATCCTAAGATTTTCATCATGTATCCTAAGATTTTCATCATGTATCCTAAGACTTTCATCATGTATCCTAAGATTTTCATCATGTATCAGAAGATTTGCATCATGTATCCTAAGATTTTCATCATGTATCCTAAGATTTTCATCATGTATCAGAAGATTTGCATCATGTATCCTATCATTTTCATCATGTATCCTAAGATAAGAAGAATGTGATAACAAGAAAGTAAAGAACATGTATCTTACATTTGCTAGCCATATCTGGGGGTTCGCCTCCAACAACCAATGATAAGATAGCATCCCGATAATCACCCGATATGTCATCCTGAAACATTCATACAAATCATTGATCACCACATTGTATAAATGACTCTCAATAAGTCATACAGTGACCGGAACACATGTGATATGTCAACCAGAAACATACAACCAAATCATTCATCACCACATTGTATAAATGAGACAACTTCTGGTGATCGAAATAAGTCATACAGGTTGAATTGTATAATCTTCCAATAAGTCATACAGTGAATAGATCTTACATGTGGTTTTGCTCATAATAAGTCATACTTATTGAATTATATAATCTCCCAATAAGTAATACAGTGATTTTGTTTATAGGCCATGACTTGTGTTTATAATTACGGGTAGTCAGTAGTGTACTTACAGTGATGTATTGCTGTAAAGTCTGACCAGTTAATTTCTCAAACTCTTCCTTGATCTGAACGAGATCGATCTCACATCGAGACACAACTACTCTCACCAGTGTATCATCATCCGTACCTATACCTTTCATTGTCTTCTGTAGCTGTCTTGCGAAATGGTTAAATTTATGCTTCACACATCGAACTGAAATTGATACAATAAAATCAGGCTTTAACTATTATATCCAAGATTGAGGTCTCATAGATGAGGGGCTGTCTTCTAGGAGCTTCTTTTAAATTTCTGACTTTTAGCTCCGATCAAGTACGACAGTTCAGATTTTTTTACTAGAGGTCTCAGTGCAAAACTATGGTAAATGCATGTCTCTATAAATTGATGTATTTACCATAGCTTTGCACTGAGCCCTCGAGATTGAATTTAAGACAAAGAAAGTTACTGAGCAGAAAATTTGAATTGTACAATTTTTAAAATATCAAAGGGACACAACTCCAATCTGACAGACTATCAAACAAGAGCTACATATATCATGTCCATAAGCTTATTCCAACAACCAATGAGGCCCATATGGAAGATCGTGAAACCAAATGTGTCAGCCTTGTAAAATAAAGGCCTTATCCATGTCTCCATACACTATTCTGACAAGTAATGAGCTAAAATTAGGTAAACATCACAGGTGCAGCTGTTCAGACAATTATATAATATGATCTCCCTTGATGATATATATTTTATAAAAGGGTTGTCTCCCCTTCTTTACTCATTATTGGAAAATACAGGGGCCTTATTCACCAACGCTGTAAGACTTAGACTTAAAGTTGGCAACATTTATAATCACTGCCATTTCTTTGAAATAAGATTTGACCATGTGAAATTTTATCTAATCATTTATTGTTACCCACTGAACATGTATACCAATTTTTATCAGAATCGGTACATTGTTTTCAACATGAGAGCAATTTGAACATTTGGCAATATAAAGTCTAAGTCTGAGTTTAAGACTTACAGCGTTGGTGAATAAGGGCCCTGGTGTCTGCTGCCTAAGCAAAGCTCTACCGAACACCTTCATTCAGTTACCTCCCGTTTAATTAAACATAAAAGGCATGAATTATCTCATGTGGAAAGTGCTAAGTAGCGCTTTGCTTAAGCAACGGACCCCTGTACATTCACTAGCCTTACTTACCAACAGTTAACATGCCACGTAAAAGATCTCCAGACATTTCACTCTTCAAAGCTTCCTCGATATCCTTCTTGGATACATTCTTATATTCCTCAAACGTCGCTCTCAGTTGTGGGTAACTTCGTGTTACTAATATTGTGTTAAACTTTGATTCATCTGTTCCCCATTTCTTCTCACCAGCCTGTTACATGAGGAATAACAAAATATGATGTGATTACATGACAAATATTGTAGCCCTTGGGTTAAGGGTTTTTTCTTTCAGCAGCAGGGGCCGTTTACAGGCAGTTTTCCTTAGAATTCAATTTACATAATGTTTTTCTTCCCCTTTTGAAATTTAAATCTAAATTCCTTTATATAATAAGTAACATTTAAGTGCATCTTGTGACATATTTTGCTTGATCACTCCCATTTTGGATTTAGAGAACTTGGCATGGATGAGTATAGATGACATGTTACTCACTTGGTATAACTCTTTAGCATCTTGTTTCGCTTTATTTCTATCCACCTCCTGGCTATCACTCCGATTTGCTTGAACTAATGACACCAATAAACGTTTAAAATGACCCGAGGTATCCGATACAATATCTTTCTCTAAGTCTCTGTTGAATTCTGCAAAAAAACAAATAGTTATACAGGTTTTATGGAATAATTTAAACTGCTTACCGGTATTTCACAGTCATTCCTTTTCATTTCACACCAGAACAAAGCTCTAGGTTTTATTGACTCTTTTTACTCCAAAAGCTGCTATCAACATACATGAACAATAATTTTATACTTGGTTATTAAGTCGAAATGCACATTACAACATACACCTTTGACAAGACAGGCAAGGTGACTCTTTTGTTCAGTATAGCATAAGATACCAGAACTCATATCATGGTAAGTTCTGTCATCAACCATCTTCAATTAAAATTAAATTAAGTCAACCACAAAGAAACAAATAAATTATCTTCCTTTATTAACTTACTTTCCTTGTATACCCGTATATCTTCCTTCAACTGAGCATTGGAGCGAGTACATAAGATCTCAATAAGTACGTCCTCGTCTGTACCAAGTCCTTTCATTGCTTTACGTAATTGGTAAGCATCATACTCGGCAGGTGCCATCAATAAAGCTTTAATTGTATCACAGAAATGTCCACTTGTTTCTCCCTTAATGTCTTCAATTAAATCCTGAATTATAAAGTATTCAATTAATTAATGCATTACAAAATATATTCAATTATTAATTAATGCATTACAATATATATGCATTTAAATCCTGAATTACAAAATATCTTCACTTAATTCAAGTATACAAAATATCTTCAATTGATTTACACATCAAAAAATATCTTTAATTAAATCCTGCATTAAATTTTGTTAAAAATCTTCAATTAAATCCTGCATTACAAAATATATTCAATTAATTCCAGAGTTTTAATATATCTTCAATCCTAACAAAACTGAAGATTTTGCCAATATAGGCAAAGAACAAGAAAAGCGTACAATGATATTTGATATACCGATGAAAGTGATGTCATGTCATGCAGTTATTCCATTCATGGCACCATACAGGTAAAGTAAAGGAAACAAAATACTTTCGAAAAGTAACACTGTCAGGTTTAATTAGGTTAGAATTGAAATAAAATATTCAAAAGCCATAGTATACCTATGGTTTAACAAAAGTTGGTTGTGACAGCCAAGTGATCTAATATGGTCATTCTTCACATAGCTATGTGATGATGCTGTATAGTATAAGTTTGAAACTCAATGTAGGTGCAAACTAGAGATATAAAATGGTGCATTCGGACACACAGAAACAAGAAACAAAGTAGGATAAAATCATGATTTATCTTCATCTTCCCTTCTACCTGAATGAGGTAAGTCTACCTTAATCATATAATTTCCCATAACAGAAATGCAGGACATACCTTTCCAAACATTGTTTTATAAGCATTTACAAGTTCTACTCTCTGTGGGTTAGATCTGTAGCAGACGACATTTATAATAGCTTCTTCATCTGTACCTAGACCCTTCATAGCACCGAGTAAAACCTCGGCATCTTGTTCAGCATTGAATTTATCGTAGGCTTTCACTGTTCCTTCTTGCTGTAAACATAAACACATCAAACTGTAAAATCATTTAATTTCGATGGGATGAAAGTTTGTCGTTTTGGTAAAAAAAATAAGTTAGATGGGAAAATAATTTGTGGATTTTGCATTCAGGTAATAAATACAAGGGTCAAAATTATTGTTTGATGGGATTTGAAAGTGAACACGAAATCCACAAAATTTAATCACCCAGGAAAATTAGTGCAATATCACAATATTAACTACAGGGACAAACAACTACATAAATAAAATGTTTACTGGCCTTGTTTTCACAATTTCACAGGTCCCTATATAGACCTACTCCGGATCTCTGCTAATCTGCAGGTACAATTTATAATCCTCATTTTTATACATTTATGCCGATGGCTAACAAATATAGCTTTCAAGCATTGTCGATCATAAAAACTTAATGAATTAACTTAAAACTTGTTTGTGTGAAACCTACTGCTATGTAGGTGTTGGGAACATACTGGTAAATAAGTATGATGAGTATGAAAGCAATATTTCGATGGATTTTGAAGATATGAGAGATTACAAAATTTGTTTTTTCTTTCCCAAGATGCCCAAACCAATCCGTCCTCAGACGCTAAATTAAGAAACGATTTGGTATGTCCTCAGATATTGTGTATTTTTTATTCATCAGTTAAGGCTATTGAGTTTTAGCTCTTCAGTTCTTTTTGTTACTTTTTTATTGTTGAGTGCGTTCTATTCATATAAACTTAAAATTGATCTTGGAAGATATTCTAACAGAAGTGCCAGGATCCAAGTCTGGGAAATTACATGAAGAAAAGAATACTACAAATTTACATTTAAGTTTTCTGTTTCCATGGCAAAGAAAGGATCAGATTTCACTTCTGGCTTCTTCGGCTTTGGTTTGGGTTCTTCTTTCTTTTCCTCCTTTTTTGCTGGTTTGGGTTCTTTCTTTTCTTTCTTCTTCTTTTCTATAGGTGGCTTCCTTATAGATCCACCTGATAGTATAAAGATAGTGTTAAGATAGTGTTAAGATAGTGACAAAATAGCATAGTAAGAAAGCGTATACAACTTTACTGAGAAATAATAAAATTGATAAAATTTCTACATGCAAGAAGTCTGAAATTCTAAATTTGACCTGTGGAAATTATGTGGAAAGTTATATGGTATCTGAATTTGTTTTTGGGGAAAGTATGATTGCAACATAAAGTATTGCAAAATATCACAGTAAAAGAGGCATGCATGTTTCATGACCATACCAGTAGTATTAGTTTGCAGATTTTAGTAGAATGGTAAATTTGAGGATTTAAAGAATATTGTTTTATACTTACGAGGAATGCCAGGCTTTGCTAAAACAATTCTTAATTCATAACAATCAGGCTCATCTTTAAACTTAGCTTCCAATATCTGAAAAATAGAAGTGCACAGTGATGCCTCATGCATATTCATAAAACACGATAAAAAGTCAATGTTAAATTTAGAAAGGTTTTAAAACAGTTAAATAATGTGAATTATGCCGAAGAGAATCAATTTAGCTAAATTGATTCTCTTTGGCATTATTCGCATTATTTTCTCCTGCGTTTTCATTCATGACCTGTTGTTTCTGGTCTGTATTGCCTTCACTAATACTATCTAGTTAGTTGTTGTATTTTTGTGCCTATGATCTGTTCTTTGTGTATTTTGTGCTCTGCTGTGTTTCTGTTCAGTACTAATTTCAGTACTAATTTCAATGTCAGTTTTATTATTAGTTTGTTTCCTTACCTTTCCCATTTTAGGTTCTGATACTGGCAGTCGAAAGTCTTTGTGATTGTTGGCAAAGTCCAACATATGAGCATAAATATGAGACAAGTTTCCCTTATAGTCACCTGCAATGTAAAACATGAAGTAAATTGTAACTTCCTGGCAATTTACCCGTGTGTTTATGATTAAGAAATATATTCAAAATTCATGCGTCAAATTCTAAAAACAGACAGTAGCAATTTTATGTTATGGTTACATCCAACTGAAGTCCAAAAAAACTGGCAACAAAACTGAAAAGGAACAATTGTAGGTGCTGATCAGTTGGCAACCATTGAAGGTGCTCATCAGTTGGCAACCATTGAAGGTGCTCATCAGTTGGCAACCATTGAAGGTGCTCATCAGGTGGCAACCATTGAAGGTTCTCATCAGTTGCCAACCATTGAAGGTGCTCATCAGTTGGCAACCATTGGAGGTGCTCATCAGTTGGCAACCATTGAAGGTGCTCATCAGTTGGCAACCATTGAAGGTGTTCATCAGTTGGCCACCATTGAAGGAACATATAAGTTGGCAACCATTGAAGGTGCTCATCAGTTGGCAACCATTGAAGGTGCTCATCAGTTGGCAACCATTGGAGGTGCTCATCAGTTGGCAACCATTGGTGGTGCTCATCAGTTAGCAACCATTGGAGGTGCTCATCAGTTGGCAACCATTGAAGGTTCTCATCAGTTGGCAACCATTGAAGGTGCTCATCAGTTGGCAACCATTGGAGGTGCTCATCAGTTGGCAACCATTGAAGGTGCTCATCAGTTGGCAACCATTGAAGGTGCTCATCAGTTGGCAACCATTGAAGGTGCTAATCAGTTGGCAACCATTGAAGGTGCTCATCAGTTGGCAACCATTGGAGGTGCTAATCAGTTGGCAACCATTGAAGGTACTCATCAGTTGGCAACCATTGAAGGTGCTCATCAGTTGGCAACCATTGGAGGTGCTCATCAGTTGGCAACCATTGAAGGTGCTCATCAGTTTGCAACCATTGGAGGTGCTCATCAGTTGGCAACCATTGAAGGAACATATAAGTTGGCAACCATTGAAGGTGCTTATCAGTTGGCAACCATTGGAGGTGATCATCAGTTGGCAACCATTGAAGGTGCTCATCAGTTTGCAACCATTGGAGGTGATCATCAGTTGGCAACCATTGAAGGAACATATAAGTTGGCAACCTTTGAAGGTGCTCATCAGTTGGCAACCATTGGAGGTGCTCATCAGTTGGCAACCATTGAAGGAACATATAAGTTGGCAACCATTGAAGGTGCTCATCAGTTGGCAACCATTGAAGGAACATATAAGTTGGCAACCATTGAAGGTGCTCATCAGTTGGCAACCATTGAAGGAACATATAAGTTGGCAACCATTGAAAGTGCTCATCAGTTGGCAACCATTGAAAGTGCTCATCAGTTGGCAACCATTGAAAGTGCTCATCAGTTGGCAACCTTTAAAGGTGCTCATCAGTTGGCAACCATTGAAAGTGCTCATCAGTTGGCAGCCTTTGAAGGTGTCATCAGTTGGCAACCATTTGATATCCTCACCAATTAGCAACTATTGGAGGTTTATATTAATTCGTAACCATCGGAGGTCTGAATAAGTCAGATAGCATGATTGGGAATAATAAGGCCAATTTGTCAGGTCACAGTTTTTGCTGTTTGCAATGTATACTTCCAGTTAAATAAATATTTAATCAGAAAATGTGCAAAAGAAAACAAAAGACAGTTTGAAGTTTTAAATTTATTTTATTAGATATTTCGATAGAACAGTATGCAAGGCAAACAGCAAACAGCAGTGTTTTAAACAGACCAAAAACCATCAGAATATAGAAGTGGAAATTGAATAAAATTAGAAAAACAATATGAGTGGTATCAAAAGTAAATAACAAAAAACAATTTGATCACCATGTGATACATCATGAGGCAAGGCCTGTAGCCATAAAGTGGCACTCGCCTTGGTAAAAATGTAAGAAATTGCCAAAATTAGTTTTTTTAAAATAATTTTTGAAGAAAAATGTCTAGAAAAATATTTGTGTCCATGCTTTTTTGTCTATGGATATCCCTAGTTCATCTTTTATTTTTACGTAATTTATAAAGATATTTTAAATGAAGATTCAATCCGCTTCTGCCAAACAGAAGATATTTTCACTTTGAGATCAAACTGAGTCTTAAAATATGTTTACACAAATTAAAAAATAATAATAATAATTGCGTACACATGAAAACAGTCTAGCAAATAGGTCAATAACTGAAAACAGGTATGTTAATTACCTACCATCAGCACTTTATGCTCAGGTCAGGTCAACATTGGTACAATTTGATCAAGAAAGTCTAATTATTATATCAAATATGCGAACTATATATTACAATTATACAACTAATACTGTAAAATCATTAATTTTCGTGGGGGATTAAATTTCGTGGAATTCGTGGTTCACCTCAACCACAAACTTTAATCCCAACGAACATTCATTTTTACCCTTGTTTTATTACCTGAAATGCAAAATCCACGAATTCAAGTCTCAACGAAATTGTCTTTTTTACCGAAACCACGAAATATCATCCCAACAAAATTAAATGATTTTACAGTAACTGATTGAAACAATGAACAGGCCCTTATCTCCCGAAACACCTCAATCTGGGCTAAAACTCAGCTCAATATTGTCTAATATCCTTACAGTTCATTATCATGTGAAATCTGACTCAAAATTGGTATCATTAAACAGACACATTGTCTTGATTTTATTACAGTAAACTTTCAAAAGTTCCAGATTCTGATTTGAGTAACATCTCAGTTTGAGCTGAGATTTGTACTTGAGATGCTTGAGGAGATGGGGACCAGCTAGTGGATAAGACATGATTGTCAGACATTGACTCTACAAAATACATCTCATAAATACAGAAAATATGAAAATATTGATTTACAAAAATTACAATAAAATGTGTGGAACTCACATGTATAAATTACAAGTATCAAATGTACAAAAACATATGGCTCCCAAAGTGACAAAAAACAATCGGACCTAAAACCCTGACAATATGGTAAACTAGGAAGTTTGGTACCAACTATTTATATGAAGTTTTCATTGAAACCTCTCAGTTATGATCAGAAATTGATTGTTGGGAGTATCCCCGTAGATAAAATCCAGCCAATGGAAAGCGAGAACAATCCAGACAGACATTCAGCACAAAATCAATTTGTTCCCCGCACTATATGTAGGAGACTATGTGAACCAATTAGACTACATTTTTATCGTCATTCATACCACGTCCGACTTTGCTTGCAACAGGACGCAAATATAGAGATCTCATTGATCGCCTTTTGCGTCCTTTAAATATTTTAAAAAATTGTCTCTTTGGCTAAATGCTTGTGGATGAATTATCCACAAGATAAATTTACCCTATTTAGATCTTTTAACTTTAGTTAGGCCGACGTGAAGGGGTGCACGTTGGGAGTCCTATAAAATATCCAGATTACCAGATGGTATGGAACGATACGAGGACTCATTAAACTGCGATCAAATAAAAAAAATCAACTAGACTAGATAAGATACTAAGGTATATAATTATTGCAGCTACTACATAGTTAATCTAACAAAATATATGAGTATTCTACGCATGACAACATTTAGCAAAACAAATACAAAGTACACATTTAACAATAGATAATGATTATAATAGTACAAATGTACAAACATTTCAAAGCTGTCACTGATAATTGTAATATTAATACAAGGCTTTTATTTTTGGAAATGGCTCTCTGAGCCTTGTAATTTGGAGAAAATATATTCTGTAACATTGTAAATAATTTCTGTAGGGTTAAAACTGCAAGATTTCAAGACATTTTGCATTGATATTTGCAATGTTTTCAAAGACATCCCTGAAGGCTTTAACTAAATAAAAAAAAACATTTAACAAACTCTACAGCTATATATTAATCAAATGAACAAATACAACATCATTATTAACACATGCGTCTACACACACATTATATAAAATAAAGTAACAATACATAGTCTATTTCAGAATATCAATTGTGTATAACCATTCTGAAATTCTATGTAAAAGTCATAAGATAATGATTGTCAAAAATCATTAAGCACTTAATTGATTCAATTAATTTTAAAGTAACAGAATAAAATTATGTCCATTAGTTGATTAAATAGAACTGTTTGCTTTACAGAATCAGACAAAGACTTGAAATAATTAAACCACTGAATTAAATATCAAATTACAGAAATGGTTTTGTATGTTGAAAAGATAACATAGTCTTGGTTTTTCTTCCCCAAGATTTAAGCCTACCTCCGCCCGGGCTGATGGGATTCAATGGTGGATCTTTATAGACAGGGACTTCGATTCTCTCCGGCTCTGGGGCAGGGGGTGGAGCTATAGCTGGTTGTTGTTGCTTTGTCTTCATCATATTACGTAAATCTCCGACAGTCACATGACGGGTGTCGGGATTGCAATTCTGAAATTACATCAAAATAAATATTTTATATGTTTCAAAACTTTTTTAATTTATCTGAAAAATGAATTTCTATGATTAATCTATTACCGATAAATATCAGTGATTATTATGAAAAATATTATTACAATGTTCAAAAGCTGCAAGAACTGCATTCCGGTGGAGGAACATATATATATGCCTGCCATATTTCAGCAGAAAGCTGACTTGCAAATAAAGGCTAAGCTCAGCATTCAAAAATAATGGTATATAGAGGATATTAGAAGCGACTTTTAGAGTGACTTTTCATACTGAATTCATTCAATGAGTTGAATGAAATAATAATATATGCTTAATAAACTCAAAGAGAAAAACATTAGTCACAAAAAATAATATAATATTCTTTTTACATCATGACAAATATTCGGACCAAAATATCAAGAATTTTGCTTTCTTCAACTACCGCACAGCCAGTTCATTCTGCAAGATATGATGCAATCATTTTCTGCAGTTCAAGGCTGCCTCTTAGATATCAATTCTGCTCAATTAAACTTTAGTAAAAAATCCCACAATATCATACATGTGATAAAAGGCGATTTACTCTCGTGGCGATGGATAACATCAGGAATGAGGTGTTGAGAGTGATGAATATAAATTGGAAAAAAATTGGCACAATCAACCTTAGATAAATTTAATTTGTATACACTTGCCTGAACCATATTTTCTGTAAGGTATCCATATTGTGTAGTATAAGGGTTACATATCCCGGGCTGTCCTAGACTGACCACGCCTGGGACTCCCTGCATCAGTGGTGGAGGTGCCCCGCCCCATACGTTGATCTGTGTACCAGAGTAGTTGGTTGGATTGAATGGTCCATCAGGTATGGCTGGAGCTAAATTAATAATATTAAAAATCAATACAGATACTGTTTTTATTTTCATTCAATTCATAATACAGTGGGGAATAGTAGCCTAGAGGTAGGGAACACACCTTGGATTGAATGGTCGCAGGTTCAACCACTGCCTGGACCACTGGTTAATTTCTCTGAGCAAGAATAACACACATGCTCCATTCCACCAATGTGTAAATTGATACCTGTGAGGGCAGTGTCTATTCCTGGGCGCTGCAGATTGACGTTGGATGTCACTACCACAGTAGTGAAAAAATCTTGCCAGGGAGACTCCAAAGTAGGATTCATTAAATGGTTAAAATGTCAAAGGGTTGTTGAGTGGCTGAATAGCAGCAAACAGCCCTCGAAAATAGGCAACTCAACTTATACCACTGGTATAGCGATTTCAATATTCAAGATGTACTTTTATTTTTACAATATAAATAAAATCATTTGACAATATTGATGGCAATTTTCAGATAATGCACTGATACTACAAAAACAAGAAAGATCATAATATTATGTTATCAACACTCATATTAGTCATACTGGATGGTACTGACTAAAACACTTACAGTTCTCTCCGAAAGCTCCGGTACTCAATCTATCAGCCACTCCACCACTGGCCCAGGCTTCTTTAGGTACCGATCTAGTCGGCGATTTTGATCTAGATCTTGATCGTAAATTAATTGTTGGAGGTTTGTTTTGCTGAATGACAAAATAAAAGTCAGTTTTATTATTTAATTTATATGTGCGACTACTTGAAATCTCCTCAAAATGTTTATATAGTAAATCATAAAATGTACATACATGCATATTAAAAAACTACAATTACAAGTGTCAGCAAAATAAGTAAATAAGTATTTTTTAACATAAAACAGCAATGACATGACAGCACATGTAGTAATTCAAGGGATACCACTTATGGTGATGTCAAAATATTGAATACATACATTACAACCAACCTCTGTAGAGCAACACTCTTTTGGGGTGCAAACATTGGTCATTGTTTAAAAGTTGTTGTTCAATAATAATAAATAACAACATAGGGAAATGTTGAAGCTGTTGTATTACAGAGGTTGTTGCTCTACAGGGCCTCTCTCAGGGGACGTTGAACTGTATTCATAAAAGTTACATGTATATTGCCACAGTCTCATTTAAAAAGAAAACACTTAGTCATTAAATGCAAATACCTTTTTTTTCGTCTTTGATTTAAATGACTTGCTAGATTTGCTACTCTTCAATGTGGAGTCTGTGTATTCCAGATCAGAATCGTCAAAGAAGTCTGTTGTCTCAATATCAGATGAAGAAGAAGTAATGTTTATAGGACTTGAATTGATTTTACCAATATCATCAACAACGAAAGCTTTTGTAAATACATCACTTTCTTTCACACCATCCCTACAAATAACATAATTATCGGTACATATGATGTAGTTGAAATGTCAAAGGGTGGTTGAACTGCTGAAAACAGCCCTCGAGAATTGGTAATTTTAAACTAAATTTTTTCTTTTCTTTTTTTTGTTTCTAAAGTTTAACACATTTCTATAGACTATGATTCTGTCAATCATTATTGATACATTACATTTAATGAAAGCATATCACTAAAAATCACTTACAAATCATGTAGAGCATTCAACTTTGATATTAAATCAAATTATTTTTGTGCCTCATGGCCAGTTGTTAAGATATTCCTGTTTAATCTTACTATTAATTAGTCTAAGCTTTCAGTGTGTTAATTTTGTACCAGTAAGTAAACATAAATAGTCTTTTACTTAAACCAGAACCTAGCATTACTTCATTTATGATAATCAAAAAATCATCAAGCATTCAGGCCTTCAAGCATCAATGATACAAATATCACAGCCTCATACCTTGTAACAGCAATGGCTTTAATAGAACGCTTTCCTTCTTTAAGTGTAAATGGGTCTGTGTATCTGTGTGTCACTTCTCGTCCGCCTATTTTACGTTGAAATGGGTTCGGTTTGGTGCCATCGGCAGTGAAATATATTTTTGTATTGGGTGTTTCTGAAACAAAAAATAAAACATGGTTTTGTGAAAAAATCTTTGCGTTAAATTTAAGGGTATCTTTTAATAAATAAGCATGACAAAGATTTTAGTTTTACGTATGTTAACAAGAGTCAGGGTTTCCACTGGGTCCCAAAATAATTCCGCCAAAAAGATCTTAAACAGCATTTGATTGGCTTTAATAGTCGTATAAATTACAATTAATGTTCTCTGGTCTGCAACCTTCACAGACATGGCTACTTAATAGTAAATTAACGTGAAAATAAATAATTGAGAACAATCTGGTATCTAGTTTGTCATTATTAAACTAAAACAGTGTTTTGATTGATGCTACAACAATAAATAACTACCAATTAACACATGCAATTAAGAGAATCCCAGGAGATGATACGGACCGTACACACACTACAGGTGTTGGCTTTAGACACGACTGACCGTACAAAACTTGGTTTTAGACACAAAGGACCGTACACAGGTTGATTTTAAACACGACCCTATACGACGAGCAGAAATGGAGATTGTTATCACACCTTTTAATCTGTTAATTGCCTGACAGGGGGGATTAACTGCCTGTTTGCAGTGTAGCCAGAGGCAATTAGTCAGTTGTTTATTGGTGTCTACAGGTCTTTCCGGTATACTGATCTTACAACAAAATAAAAAATTTAGGTTTGAAAAAAAAAATTTCTAAGCTTTGAATTTTTTTTTTCGCCAATCTCAAAATAATTCCGCCAAAAACGGAAATGGCGAATACCAGCGGAAACCCTGAAGAGAAGATGATAAGGTTTCATAAAATGGTAAAAAGGTCTTAAGATTAACTTACCACATGTAATTTCGACGAGTATAGATGTATCAATATGATTTGTTGACTGGCCATGTATGTGTCTCCGCAATGGAGATATCAACGGAGGACAAACAGCACCGGCACTTGGCATTGTGAATCTAAAATATAATACAAATAAAAATACATAAATACTTTATTAATTTTACATGAAAGGTAATATTTCTGAAATGCTTTTCTTAGTGTCCAAGTCCCACCCAACTAGAGTCTAGAGATGAACTGGTTGGCAACCCAGAGGTAGTCTCACCTGTATTGGTGCTGTACACTAGGCACGTTAAAGAACCAAAGAGCTAGGGCAGCAAGCCTTGTATCACAACACGGTCTCTTCTACTAGCTGTCAGTTCAGCAAAATACAGGACCCCATTGGAAATAAGTGCTTGAACATTTATGGGATATCTTTGACCAAGAGGTTTAATTTAAATAATTAAATACAAATGCTTACTGTAAGTGTAAATAAATAACTTTCCTATCTAATTACTTAGGTAAACTTTGAAGTACCAATCAGTACTAAAACTGACGTAATTTGCACTTGTCAATTAAAAATTCACACATGGGTGATGCATTCGCGTTGTGACCACTCGCTGAAAGCAGTTGAAGATGACAACCTCTGATGTTGTTTATTTGAGAGTTTTTTACGGGTGATTGGCATAACAGATCAATGTGCCATTTTGTTTTATACTGGATTGACACATTTCGTTCACAATCAGACAGAGATGGGCGAAAAAAATAAAAAAGCATCGGGCTGCCGCACCCAGCTAAACGCGTCAAGCGGGAGCACTATATATGATAGTGTAAATTACAGATGGTGTCACTTATTTTATGTCCATCACTCAATAATGAGTCTATCATCCATGTGTCAGGACATGTCAAAATAAAAATTGACTTCAATTTCCCCATCAATTTCAGCTCATGGAAAACATTCCAGAGATTATCAAACAGTGTCATTATTTGATAAAACCATACCAGATTACAAAATAAATGCAAGTGTAACAAACTTACCCGGTAAATGCAAATAAATTAATTTTATCCAACCTGTTTATCAATATTTACTGTTGTTGTCAAGATGCCATTTTTATCTCCAAATAAAGAGCTCGCGCACTTGTTTTTATCCGAAGCATTCCGATTAAAATCAACCGGAAGTTCCTTTTCAGACATTGCAAAAAGAAAGCTGACCTGTTCCAGCAAACCAAGGTAAGAATCCGCCAAAATCTATAACATTATGCCGTCTATCCATTAAATCATGTATGGGAAATGTCTATATAAAGTATCATGCGTCTAACCATTCCCGAATTTTAGACTAAGATGGCCTTGTTAGGCAAAATTTCACTAAATTCTCAATGGTGCCATTGAATGATTCCTGTTTCAAGATTGTATTGAGCAAAGGCGTTTATATGCCTGGCTTGTCAGTGTTGCAAACACGTTTATGTGTACAATTTGTAGAAGGACATATACATAATTTGTCTGAATTGCAAGTGCTAGCTGTTTATACTTGCTAATTTTTGTCAATGGATCCTGACGCCGGCTTGGCGGCTAAATTGATCAAAAGAACTTTCTGGCAGGTTACAAAAATGTGTTGATGCAGATCTAGTTTCATAATTACCATTTATATATGTATGTTCTTTGTAGCTACAAAATGCCGACTGAAGCTGTAGAGAAACCCACTGTGGAAGACGTCAAGAATGAGTCTGGGTCTGGCACCGATTCCGAGAGTGACGACTCAATGCCCGAGTTGGAGGAACAAGATATGGCGCAGCAAAGCAGGGTAATGTATGAAACTCGTCATGTTCTTGTCCTGATAACAACATTTACCGTAAACACTTCAAACAAAATAAATTTCTCACAATATCTTTGTCTTGAACTGTTTGTAACCATAAAGTGCTTATTGCAAATTAAATCGGCATCACCTAACGATTGATCAGCGAAGCATACACCAGCACGACAAAGTGCAATGTTCTCAAATTGTAACCCTCTTTGTTGCTAAGACACTTCAAGAGCAAACCGAAGACAGAATGTTGAATTGTTGATTATAATTGTTGACTTTTATCTTACTTAGGTTGCTGAAGCTGCTGGTATTCAAGAAGAACTCGTCAGCAAAGCCAAACAGAGCCGCAGTGAAAAGAAGGCAAGAAAGGCAATGTCTAAACTTGGTAAGTTTATCAGTTAGTGTCGTCTTAGTTAGACAAAGTTAGATATGAAATTGATTGTTAGATTTAATACTGGAAAAACTTTACACCTTCTTACAGCTTCTGTACTTAACGGTCTGTAAGAACTTTTAGAAGCATACCAGCGATAATGCCCTAGAGTGGGCCCTGCAAATTAATTGGAAGAAGAAGGATGTGGTTTTCCATATTTGAATGTTTTTAAGTATAAATATGAAAGACATGTAAAATTGTTGTTTTTCAGGTTTGAAACAAGTCACTGGTGTGACGAGAGTCACCATCAGGAAATCCAAAAATATTCTGTTTGTTATCGGACGACCAGATGTATACAAGAGTCCTGCATCAGACACATACATTGTATTCGGTGAAGCAAAGGTGGGTATGACTGGAGCTTGGTATATAAATACTGACATATAAATGTTGCCTTGAAATGTTTAAAATTCGTAACTAGTAACAGAAACATCAAACAGCTTACTATGATGAGAACTTCTTTCCCCGTCTTATCGATATATGACGATGTGGATTGTATTGATATCAAGCCAATAAGTTCTGATGTGAGCTGTTTGAATTACTGATGAATTGTGTTATGCATTTAATGGTTTAAATTTTGTGAACTGATCATTAAGATAGTGCTTTAGTCTTTAGATGTGTATTGATATTTTGCTCAACAACTAAGTTGTTCAAGCTGCTAGCTATGATGAGAACTTCTTTCCCCGTCTTATCGATATGTGACGATGTGGATTGTATTGATATCAAGCCAATATTTAAAGTTCTGATGCCAGTAGTTTACAGTAGTGAGCTTGTTTTCCAATTTCTAGACCAGATCACATCCTATTCAAAATTTGAATTATAGGTAGTTTAAACTGGATACTGTTTCGCAATTTGTACATATCTTAAAAAGGTTCCTGATTTGAAAAAACTCATGTTTGAAACTTTTTAACAACTTGCTATGATGAGAACTTCTTTCCCCATCTTATCGATATATGACGATGTGGATTGTATTGATATCAAGCCAATAAGTTCTGATGCGAGTCTATTTAATTTCTGGGGTCATTTAATGGTTAGTAATATATTATGAGGTTTTGAAGTATTTAAAACATGTTTTCACTTGATTCACAGATTGAAGATCTGAGTCAGCAAGCACAGATGGCAGCAGCCAAAGATTTCCAGAGACAGGATCATCCTGCGGGTCTGGATATACCTAGTACCGTATCTGCACCTATACAGGAAGAATCCGAGGAGGAGGAAGATGTAAGTATACAGGATTAGGGATTCATGTATACGAGAATCAAGGTTCTCCACATAATTCAAGTATCAAAACTAAAGAATTCAGTTCTCCGTAAGATTTTGGGCAAAACCTTGCCTTTTAGGATCCTGGTTGCCTACAAGGCTAATTTTGCGAAATAACGAAAATATGCTTGCTATGATGAGAACTTCTTTCCCCGTCTTATCGACATATGACGATGTGGAATATATTGTTATCAAGCCAATACATTCTGATGCAAGCTTTACCAATTTGACTATAATGAGAAATTCAACTTCCAATTTATATAATTGACTGTATAGTGAGTTGTTATTTGAATTACATTGATGGTCTTTCTTCAAATTTGTTTTGTTCAGTTTGTTTGTTGAATTTTAAATCTATTGTTGTGAGTTGATTATGAACCTTATCCTTGAACTTGCTCTCCCCGAGTATTTGATCTGTTGTGTAATGTTGTCATGGTCATCTCGTGTTCGCTTGCTATGATGAGAACTTCTTTCCCCGTCTTACCGACACATGACGATGTGGATTGTATTGTTATCAAGCC
Organism: Spisula subtruncata; assembly: GCA_963678985.1. Taxonomy (NCBI): domain Eukaryota; kingdom Metazoa; phylum Mollusca; class Bivalvia; order Venerida; family Mactridae; genus Spisula; species Spisula subtruncata. The sequence goes on from OY787668.1 coordinate 2,460,606, forward strand.
AATAAGATCTGATACAAGCGTTGCTGTTGAACTAAGTGTTGATTTTAAACTCTTGTTTGCTTAGTCAAAATGTAAGTTGGTTGCTGCTAACTAGTCTGTAATTTGTACAAACATTGTCAGGTGTATAATTCCGGTGCATGCATTTGTAAGTTTCTGTTTTCAAATCATGTGTAGGTTTCTTCCTTTGTTGGGTGTAGATGTACAGTTGGGCATCATAGCAGAGCCAGAACGTGTTGAAATACTTAGTAAATCAAACATCAGCTTATAATGATGAGAACTTCTTTCCCCGTCTTATCGACATATGACGATGTGGATTGTATTGATATCAAGCCAATAAGTTCTGATGTAAGCTTTGATGTATGATCAACTTGTCAGTTCATTTTCAAAGCACTTCTTTTGTTGATTGAATTATTCAACCTTGTGAATTGATCCAAGTGCTTGTGGTCATTCAACTTTCTGTACTTCGCTCATTCTACCTGCTTACTATGATGAGAACTTCTTTCCCCGTCTTATCGATATATGAAGATGTGGATTGTATTGATATCAAGCCAATAAGTTCTGATGTTGGCAGAAGACAACTTGTGTGTCAAATTGTTTTTAAACAACGTTCCTTCCTCAAAACTTTTGGGGTTAGTGCTTAGGTTTTCAATATATTCCTTGGTTTCTTGTTCTGTTCAATTTTCAAGTGTTTACAAATTTATTCTCTTTTGCACCATGCGATATGTATTGTGAAATACCTAGATAGTGAAATATCTCAAACAACAGCTTACTATGATGAGAACTTCTTTCCCCGTCTTATCGATATATGACGATGTGGATTGTATTGATATCAAGCCAATAAGTTCTGATGTTAGCTGTTGTATGTTGTGCACATAAAATTGTTATTGACAAGATTACATTATGTTGAAGATCCCACATTTACGTAACAATTCATATACCAGTTTGCATGAATTCAGAACCATAGGTGACTGCCAATATGGAATAAATTATATGTTGCCATGGTCATCTTGTTTAACTTACTATGATGAGAACTTCTTTCCCCGTCTTATCGATATATGACGATGTGGATTGTATTGATATCAAGCCAATAAGTTCTGAAGTAAGTCTCTATGGGATGACCATGTTTTTAACCTTTTGCTAGTGAGTTTATGAGGTTTGCGAGGCCTATTTCTTGTAAAATTAGTTGTTTGGGAGTCAAGTCGTTAAGTACCTAAGTCTCTATGTGGTGATCATGTGTTCAAAACTATAAAAATGTTGCATGAGGTTTTGATATGCTTTCAATTTATTGTTCATTTATAAATATGAAGGCACTAACATATCTGGTAGTAAATTATTGTATGGTGGTCTACATGTTTACTTATAATGATGAGAACTTCTTTCCCCGTCTTATCGAAATATGACGATGTGGAATGTATTGATATCAAGCCAATAAGTTCTGATGTAAGTCTCAATATGGTGACCCATGTTTTCAACCTGTTGCTAGTGATAGTATGTGAGGTTTGCAAGGCATATTTATTGTTCTTGGTAAATTAGTTGGTTGGGAGTAAAGTCGTTGTAAGTTATTTTACCAATGTTGCAAGAGGTTTTGATATGCTAAGAATTTATTATTTATTTATATGGAGGCACAAACATAATTGGTAGTAACTTTGGGGTCGACACTTAACTATTTTTTGTCTCTGGTCCGACAGTAAAGAAGCATTTAAGCTTACTATGATGAGAACTTCTTTCCCCGTCTTATCGATATATGACGATGTGGATTGTATTGTTATCAAGCCAATAAGTTCTGATGTAAGTCTCAATATTACGGTGATCATTTTCTCAACCTGTTGCTAGTGAGTTGTTATATATGAAGTCTATAGTGGTTACTCCTTGTTTTCCAGAAAAAATAGTAGGGATCCTACTCCAGTCTTTTAAGTCACTTTTGAATATGTTGCAAGAGGTTTTGATATATGCTTAGAATTCATGGATCATTAAATTGATTTAATGTGAAGTCACTAACACAACTCTAGTGATTATTGTATATATGATGTTCTATATGCTTACTATGATGAGAACTTCTTTCCCCGTCTTATCGATATATGACGATGTGGATTGTATTGATATCAAGCCAATAAATTCTGATGTAAGCAATAGAACCTCTAATACTTACAGAAATTCATTTCAGGTAAAAAAGAAATGGCTGTATTTTGAAGACTTCCCATATTTTGCTTAAAAATTAAATTTGCTGATTCTACTATTATTATTTCTATATTTTCAGGCCGACGATACCGGTGTGGAATCCAAAGACATTGAACTTGTTATGTCCCAAGCCAATGTATCAAGAAATAAGGCTGTTAAAGCACTCAAAAATAACAATAATGATATTGTGAATGCTATTATGGTAAGTAGATTTAGTATTTAAGAAATAATTAATATGTAGCAGTGCTTTATTGCATTATAAAATCTGGTTAGTTTGATATACGCAAAGAAGGCTAATTGCACTTTCTATGTTAGAATTGTGTTTCAAACAGCTTACTATGATGAGAACTTCTTTCCCCGTCTTATCGATATATGACGATGTGGATTGTATTGATATCAAGCCAATAAGTTCTGATGTAAGCTGTTTGAATACTTTCTGAATTGTGTAAACATTAAAATGATTTTATGGTTTTAATTTTGTGAAATACACATAAAAATTGCTTATTTGGACAGGTTTCTCATACATGGTGAGTTTTTTTGTGAGACCAGAAATTTTCTTATCTCAATTCTTCCCAATAATAATTCTTGTTTTGACAATTTCAAGTTACAAATTATTTGCTATGATGAGAACTTCTTTCCCCGTCTTATCGATATATGACGATGTGGATTGTATTGATATCAAGCCAATAAGTTCTGATGCAAACTTTGACATATATGATCAACTAGACATTCATTTGCAAATAAAAATTAATTCAATTTGTTGCATTATTCAAAACATGTGAATTGATCAAAGTGATAGTGGTCATTCATTGTTCCTTCCTTTATTTTCTGTATTATGCTTGCTATGATGAGAACTTCTTTCCCCGTCTTATCGATATATGACGATGTGGAATATATTGATATCAAGCCAATAAGTTCTGATGCAAGCATTCTTGTTCTGTTACAGTAAACTGCCAGCCTGTTGTAACACTTCCATCATTTGATAGGTCACATAAGTAGATAATCTGATTATTAACGAGAGAAATGGAGAGCGCAACTTCTATTACCCACTCCCATATTGCTGGCTTAGAATGCTTCTTATGACCTTATAAGACAGAATGAGATACATATTTCAAGTCTGCATTTTAAGGTGCTTCTTTCATGAGATTCTGAACTTGTCATGTTGACCAAACTGAAGTTGTTTCACTATAAATACTCTTTTACAGAAGTTTTCCTTGTTTTCTCAAGATATCGATTTTGTACATACAACAGTCTCATTCTAAGGCAGCGATATATTGAACCGTGCTTTATTATAACCAACTTCATTTCTCTATTTTCAGGAGCTGACAATGTAACTTTGACCTTGTATGTGTGTGGTGTGAGTCCTGTTCACTGATGTGGACGTCGTGTGTCTGTGATTTGTATTTCTGCCAATACGAGCAAATAAATTCCTATTTAAACATTTGCAATGTTTTCCTTGTCTTGAGGTACCAACCTGTGGGGTGTAAAGATTTGCCATTGTCTGTACTTTCTGAACGGTATCACAGAAGAGCAGACCATGTTGTCCCTGTTTACTCAGAAAATAGCCAGCTATGTATTATGGTATTTCAATGGTACATAAATGCTACAACCAGTAGATCCAGAGCATGCTGCCAAACTTTGCTGGATCAAATTTATCTCCATTATTGGGTTTATACAAATAGTACAATCTCCTGTTTAGATGAACAAAGGATGACTACTCCATGAAATGTTTTTAGTTTAGTTGTGTATTCAATACTCGGTAGTTGCTCGAGAAAAATAGTCAAAATACTTGAAGGGTAAATGGTAACTGTGCCTTGGACCTCAAGATCAATTAAAGGGTTATCTACTTCTGCTGGACAACCTCCGTGTAAAGTTTGAAGATCCTAGGGCAAAGCATTCTTATCGAGTTATTGAATGGAAACCAACTTGCGGACTGATGGGCAATATCAAGGTGGACATACACAATTTATTCTTGTAAAGTTTCATGGAATCTGACCAGTGTTAAAGAACAATCATGGAAAAGCACGGGAACTGACATCCAGCACAAAATCAATGTCTCTTACCCACTATATGTGTGGTAGACCGTTATTTAGTGTGACATTAATCCATGTATTACCAGTTGACCTCCGAGTAAAACAAACTATAACGCAAGATATTCAGTTATTTTTTTTACTTTTGAATATATTCTTCAGCAAAGTCCATTCACAAAGAATAAACAGACAAATAAAATATAAAGTAATCACATTGTTTCAATAATCAACCAAGTATTAATATGAAAGTACTAAAACTTAACATAGATACATACATATACACGCCAAGTCTGCATTGACTTCAATCTCCAGGCCAGATAGAAATAATAGCAAGAATATCCTCATCTTAGTCTTATCTAGGTAAAGTCTGTTCAAAATTAAACGACCACAATTGTAAACAATGGCTTGTCCATCGGTTAATTTAGGTGTAGCTGAGGTAACTGTAATCCTCACTGTTCTTGCAAATGGGATAGCTCTTTCTTATTGAATCGACAGTAGAGAATTTATATCCCCCGAAAAAATTGTATCAATCTAATGATCAACAGTAGCTTGCTCAAGTCCTTGGTAATTTTTACATGATAATTTTTCTTACTGATAGAAATACTTATGAGCTCCCTGAAAAAGGGGCTTCTGGGTGCCTTAAAACTTGCGCGAGCACAAAGAGTGATGATAAACTTTTTATCTCTCAGACAAAGGGTCTTCAGGGAGCCCTTAAAACTTGAGGGAGCACTAAGAGTGAGGCTTAACTTATCCTTAAAACTTGAGGATAAACTGAGAGTGATGATAAACTTGCCATTGGTTTATGCCGACCTAAGATGAATCTTCACAGACTAATTTGCAACAGTTAACATATTAAAGTTTAGAATTACAAATAGACAAACAATTTTTTTTTTAAAGACAATTAAAATATTACAAGTTACAAAGTAATAAAACGGGTTAATAGTTAAAACAAAAAAACAAAAACAAAAAATGCTTTATATGTTACTAGTTAACAATTATAAACATTGTCACTGACAAATTATTCACCTATAGACTATAGCTAAGAGTAAAACACAAACCACTGCAAGAGTTGAGTCTTTATCTATGCGTCAAGATTTTTACATACAACCAATGTCAATGAGCGGATTTTTTTTTTTGATGTAACAACTTAAATCAAAGCAGATCTGTTGATTACTGCATCGTAAAAATGAACAATTCGTCAGTGCCTGTATGTTCTTTAATTGATAATAACAAAATAAACATTACATATTATTACATAATTTATGATTATAATTTAGCGACTAATTATAAATAAGAGCTGTTGTACATAAATGGCAACTTTCTGGCGGCAATTAGCTACAGAACACAATGTAAGCTTGATACACTAAACGTACGCTATAATTATTCTGTCTACTAGATAATTAGTGGTCAAAAAAATCAACTGACCATATGTATAATAATGAAAATATCTATATATTTTTTCTAAACATTATAAAGTTATAACTACCGGTCCTTGTCAATTTATACCACCTTTGCAATAAAGTTTGAAGTTACACATAGCCATCTGTGAAAACCCAGCGGTGAATCTACTACCGAATTCGCTACATCAATGAAGCGAGTTCAGGCTAGGAGTGTCGCCTGGGTTTTCGAGGATGCATAAATATTAGATTGAAACCATATGGGATTATTAAAGCATACATTTCTCTGTAGTTGAATAAAAGTAGTTAAATTAGTGAGCATATTTATTAAAATGTTAATAAAGCACCCAGGTACATAACATCACCAGTTGATATAAACATACTTGCAAAGTTTCATATAATCATAGCTTAATACTTATGGAGATTAACGGTATCCTAAAACAAAGCCTGATGTCCCGAAAAGATCTCGAGTAGAAATCTCATCACAAATCTCAGTGTCTGAATTTGAGACAAATACTGTAATAAACTTAAGAGTAGTGCTTTGTCATGCAATTCCTGGTCCGACCTCCCAAGGAAATGTCTAAATTTTAAATTGCAATATATGAGATTTTGCTCACTCTTTAGGGAGATCGGGACAAGGTTAGATGCTCAACCATTCATTTCAGCAACTTATTAATAACGGCTTATGCAACTGTCTCACTAACATTAATACAATATAGTGTAAGAAAGTTTCAAGTCAAACATTAGAGATTCATAACTAATTATCAAAGCCTACGACTAGGTTTTTATGTGTACTTTGGTTATATAATGAAATTGTTAACAATTTCAAATACTATTTAAATAGGACAAAAGCAGCAATTAAATCTAAATAAAATATACTAATATATCATGTATTGTGTATTGAAATATTCCATTCAAAGCACAATGCAAATACTGAAAATAAGAAATCTCTTAAACTGGTCTGGAGCCCGCCATAAGTGAAGAGATTCCTTAATTACAGATCTCACTTGGTTAGATTAATAAATCAACAAATTATTTAAAAAAAACAACAGAAAAAATGTAGTTCCTGTTACTTGAGTGTAAAATGCTGCCGTTATACATAACTAAATATAATTATTATGTTGCCGTTATAAATGAATAATATATTATACACTCAGAGCAATTTATTGTTGAGGCCTGTCAATTGGGAAACTTGTTTGTGATACGAATTTTGCAAATTCACAACCAATGACATTACAATATTAAAAGAGTTAAAAATTCACAAAAAGTTGGTGGTTGGAATATTTATACAAGAAAGGAAAATAAATACGTTACTTTACATCCAGATTTAGTTATAATATACCACAGTCATATGTTATCAACCAGAGCTTTATCTCCTTATATAACAGAGGCCTGTAAAAGGCCCCTTCCCAATTGAAAATTTCTTTAAAATCATGCAGTTTTCCCAAAAACCCCAAGTTATACCTACCTTTTTGTTTCCCAAAATGAAATACACCGATATTTTTCCCTAATTTAAGAGGATAAGGCCCCTACCTAATTTTAGGAAAAAAGGCCCTGTATCAACTTATCATTAACGCTAAAGTAATGAAACGTAATTAGAATGAAAACTAGTAAAATGTACGGATTATTTTGTATGTGCTCTGAAAAGGGTCATATTCATAAACCACTTAACCTTCAATATAAAGTCTTTTTCAAATTTTCAAGCATCAACTCGTTTTAAATTTGCAAGCACCGACTCATTTTCAAGCACCTACTCGATTTCAAATTTTCGAGCTCCGACTTGTCTTCAAATTTTCAAGCACCGTCTTGTCTTCAAATTTTCAAGCACCAACTCATTTTTAAATTTTCAAGCATAGCCTCATTTTCAAATTTTCAAGATCGACTCGTTTTCGAATTTACAAAAACAACTTTATTTTCAAATTTTCAAGACTTTTGAAAATCTGAGAATGAGATAATCAATATGTTACCTTACTTCTTCAAAATTTAAGTTAATTCCCAAATATTTTCCGAAAGAAATCATTTAGAAAGAGTCTCAATCAACTGAATTGTAACAAACAAATAAAAAGACAAAAATCTAAATTTTTATAATTTTGAAAATCCATTAACATTTTTTTTTACTTGGTACAACTTCTAAATCATCAATGACAGATAATGCCTCCATAGCTAGTGTGCTTGCCATCAAATCTGGTGACCTGGGTAGAAACACATATATATATGCGTGCCATATTTCAGCAGAAAGCTGACTGGCAAATAAAGGCTAAGCTTGGCATCAGAATGTACTTGTTCCCCTAGAAGTAACATATGGGAATACAACATTGTCTTAAATCGTTAAATTGATAGTTCCAAACTTCCAGTTAAATGGTCGATTACTACAATCATGAATGCAGATCTTCATAGAAATCATTAGCCCGATCAAGACTGTTAAAATATTAATTCATTATCAATCAATAATCCAACAGATACACAAAATTAATGTAAAAAAATGTATGAACAGTTGAAAAATATTTCATAAAATCATGACATAAAATATACATTTACAGACGTATTTTTACCATTTGCATTTTGATTCATAGTTAATAACACCAGTAAAGGAACGTACAATTTTGTAACTGACATGATAAATAAGAAACTTGAAAATATAAACATGGCGACTGTATCGAAAGTTCATAGATCTTTGGCGAAGTCAAAATGAGCATTGTATTGGTATTGATCACAGGTAACCGTATCGTTGAAAAAGAAAAAAAGTTTTGCAAAATTTATACTTTTCTTTCTATAGAAAAGTCTAAATTTTACCAAGAATTTTTTTTTCTTCTTCAAATTGCCTTTTTCAATGATACAGTTACCAGTGGTATCGATTTGACCATTACAACAACTGAAATGTATTCTCCATTAGCACAGGCATACAATAATTACTGGGTTTATAAACACAGCACAGCAGAAACAAATAAAGCAATAATTGATTGATCACAACCTACCTGAGAGAGGTAGTCTATGTTCAACAGAAGAATGGTAGACACATATAAATGTAGTGGTAGAACAACATTGGACATATCGCTGGCTTAGAAAAACTGACTGACCATCACTTTTACTTATGGTAAAACAAGCTTTTTCAACTTCAGTTTGGTCAACATGCAAGTTCCGATTTTCATAAAAATAGGCTCATAAGATATACCTTGTGATGCAGATTTCAAATATGTATCACTAACAATATGTCATATAAGATAGTAAGTGGCACTTAAGACCTTCTCATTCTAAGCCAGCAATACATCAGAAGCACCACATTTAATCATGTAAATATAGTTTAGCTGCAGCTTGATGAAACAAAAACTTTTAGTCAGGAACCATGCTTGGCTCCTAAATAATAAATGTACATGATACACAATGTAGTTGTTCATAGCTATACAGGTTACTGGTACAAGTACCATATATTTAGAGAATGAAAGAGACACTGAAATCTACCAGTATGCAGGGGTGTCAATTGTCCTGATTTATCTGGAATGGAATTCCGGATTCATTTTGCCAGAAAGAGCCATGAATTCTGATAAAAATGGAAGTTATTTAATGGGAATATCTCAATAAATAGCAAAGTAACAATACTTCAATCTTCTCTTAAGAATAAACAACGCAAAAAATTGAATGCCTCTTCTTTTGAAAAATAGTTCAGCCGTATATGATTTTCCTGATTTTGAATTTTGCCCTTTTGACACCCCTGATTATGGTACACATGTATGTAAATTCAACCAGTACGTACTAGACATCTATGGTTAACACTTAACACCGGACCATCTAACACCGCACCATCTTGGAGTATCCTGCGTACAGACGTCATCTATAAAGCTTTATTTTGGCAGAGTATATATTGTTCAGTCAATTGAATTCCCTGAGAAAATGATTGACATAAAGTAAAGAAGATGTGTAACAGTTGTACCAAAGACACTCAGCACATGGCTTTATGCATACCTGTCAAGTTAGTTACATCAAAAATAGGAGTAATAAAGGAAAACATGTCACAAGATGCACGTAAATGTGGTTTAAAAGGGATTTAGATGCATAAACAAGGAAGGTATTAATTCTTGTGGTTATAAATACGGGACAGAAGATCATAAAAAGAATCAAATGTACCTTTGTTCAAATGGAGGTGAACTTGGAAACCCAGAAGTTAAGAACGAAAATGGGAGTAACTCCACTCTAATAGGATAACTTGGCAGGTATGCTTTATGTCTTGATATAACATGTCTACACATCTTTCTCATGTAACAGCATGCTTGTAAAAAGAAAAACTAGCCCCACAAAACTTGGACTTGACAAACTGGTCTTTATCCATAACTTGGACGCCACAAACTAGTCTTTATTCATAACTTGAACTGGACTTGATTGCTTGATCCATTACTTGGATTAGACACTTGAATTCATATTGATTACAGACTAAAGGAAAATGGTTTTGTCCGTAGCTTGGACTGGACGAACAGATCTTTATCTGAGATTGGACAAGATGGCCTTTATCCATGACTTGGACAGAATAAAGTGACCAACAATATGAGAGGACAAGAAGGTATTTCCCTATAACCTGCACAGGGAACTCTGGTCTTCATTGATAACTTTTTTTGGACAGATTGGTATTAATCCATATTTTGGACGGGATGTTTTCATCAACAAAATGCTGCAACAAACATGCTCAAACTGACAATCAGGGTTTTATATCATACAAATTAGATACCTTAAAATTTAGAGTCAGGAACTTGAATTTAATTCAAACATTAAACAAACGTTCAAATCCAAATTAAAAATACTGACGTTTAAAATATTTCAATGTTTGAATCACAATTGACGGCTAAAGTATAAAATAAGTGACCACACGTACAGTAGATATATCTGGACAAACGACAAGTAAGCATAGTTCGAGGCCACACATACCGGTATGTATGTACCAATGTTCTAGCATACAATTACTCAGTTTCATAAAAAAATCTCTGAAATAATTTTGTTTAACTTTGCAAAATAATAGAACTTAAGCAAATGGAAATAATTTGACACAGCTACCAGCATGTTTAGTATTTAACAGTACTTCACGGCTTGGGTATGTCGATATGACAAACACAGTCACATGTTCACAGAGATTACAGATAAAACTATAAACAATTCTCAGGCAAAATGCAAAAAAATGCAAATTAAAATATTAACAGACAATGAGGAATCTAAAATAAAATGACAAACTGGTTAAGTCAGTAAAATGATCAACATTATTAGCTCCAGTATTTCTAGCTCTGGACGAAGCAGTACACACTATTTCTTATAAATAGCTAACAATAAGGCTACTTGTACTAAGAGGGGGTGGGGGGGATAATTTACACTCATACACACATAACAGGACCAGGGTAACAAAACAATACAAAATACTACACCAAACAGTTATGCTAAACATGTATCAATATGAAGCCAAAAAGTACAAAATAACATGTACATTAATATAAAAAACCACAAGAATTCAAAATAAGGAAGGTCATCATAGAGAGTATGTTGATTGGTCACTTAGTAGTCATGTGACATGAAGTGAAGGTTTCCCTGAAAGTTGATTGGCTGGTATTTATAGATGTGAGTATGTCTGTAGTCTGTAATGAGAACAGATGAGCAACTGCAGGTCAAGGAGATACAGTCTGAAAATAAAAACACAAACACATTGATCATATATTTAATACACCTAGAAGGGTTTTGGACACAAGGCTTGGTTGAAATCAGACAACTGGTTCAGGAGAGCAAGTGTAGACAGACATCCGGCACAAAATAAATAGGTCTTCCCCTCCAATGTATGTTGTGAAGGTAATGAATAACTTATTTCAATATAATTAAAATGTGGTTGGGTGAAAGCCATCAGTGGATGTCACTTGTTGACTTGACAACTGCTTTGTGGCAAGTACGTAGGCTTATAACGTCCTTTCATTCAATAGGAATTAACTCATCAGAGGATTTTCCTACTGCTTGAAGTATATATATTTGCAGTACACTGGGAAAGCTATTATATCTGCTTATGCACAATACACTGTCTTGTTTTACCTTTTATACTCCATTGTGCCGGTTTAGTGTCGCTTCAAAGACATAATATTTTCAAATATCAAACACATGATTTTCAAACTCAAAGATATGAATTTTCAGATTTCAAGGCAAATGTGAATCGAAGGAGTAACTATACAAACTAGCATATGCCAGATTCAAATATGTTTGACCCTTCATTGACCTAATGACAGGTGTTTACACTTTATCCGCCTACTGCATATACGAATGAAAGCAACTTAGTGTTGTATTGGGGGTAAGATGCTGCAACTATTCTATCAGACATAATTATCTACAACAGAGTGATATTTTACCTCAAATCTTGAAAAAGTTAAATATAGAGGATTTCTTTCTTGAAGGAGGACCAATCATCATTGGTACCTGGTTCTTGTGAGTGACAGATATCTACAATAATTACAATAACATCTACAGCATTGTGTTTAGAACTAATAGTTAATAATATAATAGTAAAATGTATTTGACAAATATTTTTACTCAGGCAATTTTTGAAGGTTTCAAGAAAATACAGTTGATTTTAACATAAAACATCATGGCAGAACACGTACATGCCATATTTCCCGGATCGTGCGGGAGACTCCCGGATTTAAGGGTCTTCTCCTGCCCTCCTGCATCTTAATCAAATATCCGGCATTTCACGAATTTCAAAAAAAAATTTTTTGAACATTAATCTACACAGGAGACAGTTTCAAGCAATTTCGACATGACCTTTGTTTACCATATGTTACAAAATCGTTCATTATGCAAACCAAGATAATATTCAGAGGACTGTCATGGACTCTAACGAAAATACCATATAGTAAGCTCATTATCATAATCCCAAGCTGGTCACCGGCTATACTTACTGTACATGGTGGCTGCATCCATGGTTCACCATCTATCTGCATTGGAAATCTTTTCCGCGTTCTGCAAAATTAACATAAAACATGTATTATTGAAGTTTCATCAAAAATTGAATTAGTTCAGACGTTTTTGTCTGTTACAGTTTTTCCTGGACTGTTAACTAACTAGCCCTTCCACAACACTTCAGTACCATCTCCACATGTGTCAAATTTTCTTGGATGGAAGGGACTTTAACAATCTGGAATCAAACCCCCATTGCCAGGTCTCATATCCTGACCACTGAATTATGGCATCATTTTCAGACAATCATAACTTGTAATAGACAACTTTATAAAAGGATAGTTTAACTCATTCAAACAGAAACTTGTTTAAATGATACAAGCCGTGAAGCAGGGTCCCAGTCGACTTGCAGTAGTTTTGGCCCTTGAAATTTCCAAAAAGTCACATTTTAACACTAAGAAAAATTTGGGTTGAAAGGTCATTTTCTCTTAGGAATCATGGGTAATTTGCCTATAAAATCCTAAAGTTTAGTAAAAAATATCAAAATGACCCTTTAGGTTCAGAAACTATTGGAGCCCCTATGAAGTAGTGAGATACTGTAAAATCATTGATTTTCGTGGGGTTATAAATTTCGTGGATTTCGTGGTTCACCTCAACCACAAACTTTAATCCCAACGAACATTCATTTTAACGCTTGTTTTATTACCTGAAGTACAAAATCCACGAATTCAAGTCCCGACGAAATTGTCTTTTTTACCAAAATCACAAATTTCGTCCCGATGAAATTAAATGATTTTACAGATAGATTACCTGATAACAACGGATGAACACTGAGCCAGTCTCTTGCCCGATGCACGTAATCCAGCATATACCTGTGCTGCATGCATAGAGTTCTCTAGACCAACAACTTCTATCTGCTTATCACCAACATCTGTAATATAAACATATTACGTAATATAAACATATTACACCTCATTTGTATATTTCCTTCTTATTTTAATAAGATGTCAGCCGGTCCATAAATCCCATATTGACTCGGTCATATAACGCATATTACCCAAGGGCAGAGCACTCTCTTGGCTTAATCTGATAGGACTGTGTCAACCATCAAAGAAAGATTAAAGATTCTCTACATACTTCAAGCCATATACCATTCTAGCTCAGACACTGCACAGTCTGTAAACTTCCATATTGACCTTCAAGCCATGTTTCATTTGATAAATATAACTCACTTCTTTACAATGGTTAACAATGAGGACACATATTGCTGGCTAAGAATAAGAAGGCTGTAAGTACAAAACTGATATTTTGAGAAAACAAGAAAACAACTCTGTTTATCACCAGCATCTGTAATACGAATATGTATAACTCACATCTTTACTATGCTTGACATTAACACAAATAGAACATTGAAGTATACAACAGCAATGGTAACAATCAACGAAAGTTTTCACAATTTCAAATGTGTGAATACATGACAAACAATGATAATATTGGTCTATATAACAATGAAATATAAAACACATGTCATTGTAAACACTCTTACACTTAGTCAGACGAAAAAATTATCAAGAGATTCTGATATGTCGAGCACCTGGGTACTGTTTTATCAACGTACTTACGGAAATCATAAACTTACATTCAAATTTAAAGTGTGTGTAATTCATAATAACTGCAAATTGGGGGAAATGTCTCGTTTGAAATCAATAACTGAATTAATTAAGTATTGATATTACATATCGCTTTACCGAAATATGTAGCTGTTATAAAGAATTCAAATACCAGTTATAAAGAATTCAAATTTGATCGTTAGTTTAAGATTTCTGTAAATGCATTGATAAAACAGTACCCTGGTGCTTATCTCGAGCATTTGGTTTGTCCTGATGAGTCCTCAAGATATCTACGTTTTACTGTACTTCTCAAATAATATCACAGTTCTACCTAAATCTTTGTTACATAAAAGGGGAGATAACTGACCTTGAACAGCGATGCCGAGTTCTATAGATGACATACTACTGGTAGATAACTGACCTTGAACAGCGATGCCAAGTTCTATAGACGACATACTACTGGTAGATAACTCACCTTGAACAGCGATGCCAAGTTCTATAGACGACATACTACTGGTAGATAACTCCTTATCCTTTTCTTTCTTCATTTGTTTCTGGGCTTTTCGGCGTTTTTTCTGACTTGGATTATCTCCCCATAGATTAGTACCACCATAAATGCTGGGAATATTTAATAATGCTATCCCTTCCAATGAAGGACCATTCGCTAGATCTAACGAATAACCATCACACTAAAACAGAATACAATATTATTAGGATAACCATAGCAGTTTTCGTGTTCAACAATTTTTTATCATTTTTTTAAAATATTGTTTACCTGTAGGTAAAAATGGGCCTATAGAAACTATCTAGTTTATATGGTTCTACCCATATTTGGCTTTCAACACTTATTAATAACAATTATCGGTCAGCATTTTTCCAACTTGACCTTTGAGACAGGAAATTAGGGTTTATGCATTGAAACTCCTCATTGATATTAAAATTAATGCCAAATACAAACAAGATTGGTCAAAACAGGTCAAACTCACAGTCCGGTAGGGCTGTAACGGTATACCGCGGTACACAAAAGACCGCGGACTTCATTCCCACACGGTTCACAGTACGAGTTGCAAATTTCAGTATGGTTCAGTATAAGCTTTTTTATGAGAAAAATAATATTCAGAGAACGAAAATGTCTGAAAGCCCTCTGATTATGTATAATTACAATGTATCATTTGTTTAATTGTATTAAGATATGCCTCATATTGTTGATATTCATTTAAAAGTCTGGACAAATTCGGACGTATGAATATACACATACACCAAAAGTAGCGACTATGTTTTGCTCACTGCAAGTAGGTTTGACAGAATTCACATAAAACAGACATTTATGACTTTAAGAATGTTCAAACCCTACTGTACATATTCAGGCAACTACAAAAAGTGCCTCCTCGATAGCCTAGTGGTTGAGCGTTCGCTTCGAAAGCACAGAGGTCCTGGGTTTGATACCAGGCCGAGTCATACCAAAGACAAAATAAAACTGGCTCCAGAAAATCCCCTTGCTAGACGCTCAGCATATAAGGGAAACTGGCTCTTCTTCTTTCATACCCTTATGGTGATGGATAACATCAGGAATGAGGAGTCCAGCGTGATTAATATAAGTTGGAATCACTTGTTTCACAATCAACCTTAAATTAATTGGTATCAACCTGCAAGGGGAATGAACTGATTTCCTACTAATCACATTCCCTTGACATCGAAGATCAAGAGATGTCAAAGATTAATCAAACAACAACAACACCAACAACATCAACATTCTACTCACCATAATATCAATATCTTCATGTAAGTTTTTACATGTCGCTGCTAAAGTTTCGGACGTACCAAATTCAAAATACCATAATTTATTTTTCATCCTGCTGTTAAACTTTTCAGGATGTTTTTCACGCATCAAATGAAATCTATGGCAAATTGAGGCATCCTAAAATAACAAGAAATATTTATCAAACAGTATTGAGACAGCAAGTTTACATGTAAAATTGTCAATAAATCAAGGTCTGTATCAAGCAGATACAAATTGGCAGATTTGGTGACACAAATCGTCTCCTTCTGAGCTGTTTTTCTTGGGATTTTCACTGATTTTCAGTGATCCAGATTTTCATGAATTTTTTTGTGCTCTACTATAAGCATATCACAACTCATCAAGATGGGGAGGGCATGACGGAAACTATTGTATATCAAGATTTCTGAACAGTTTGTTTAGTGATTTAACACAATAAGTACACCACCTATAAGTGCTGGACGCTTAACATTCTTGTTTTTGATAGTAACAAGGGCAGATAATTCCATAAATATAGGTCACAGGGTTATCAGTCTTGCCATTAAGGACTCTCATTGTAATGGTGAATAACTTTGCTAAGTTTCAAGTGAATACCTTTGACAGTATTTGAGAAAATGACTCTTAACAATGAACTTAACCAACTCACACACAGACAATCTTGGCCAGACAATAGCTCATCTTTTTTCATCGAATAGTCGTGCCAAGAAAGCAAGCATGCCAAACCGAGTCAGATTTTCATCACTTTGAGTCAGACTATCAAGTGAAAACTATCACAGCAAATGTACAAAAATTTCTAAATCATTTATACCATCATAAAGCTTGTTTACACAGGAATTAAATCTGTGGATAAATCTAACCATAAAACTATGATTACTGTAAAATCATTTAATTCCATTGGGACGAAATTTCATGGTTTTGGTAAAAAAGACAATTTCGTTGGGACTTAAATTCGTGGATTTTGCATTTCAGGTAATAAAACAAGGGTCAAAATTAATGTTCGTTGGGATTAAAGTTCGTTGTTGAGGTGAACCACGAAATCCACGAAATTTAATCCCCCACGAAAATTCATGATTTTACAGTATATAAAAGCACTGATTACTTACAACACCAATTGAGAAATAATTATTTATAATATTATAAGGGACTGGGTCCCCTTGTTCTTCCTCCCCGTCTTCTGGCTTGCTGAACTCTATCTGCCATCTATCCATCTGTATTGTCTCCGCACGTAAGATACGGTCTAACACCTTAGTTAAACTTTCTCCCTCGTACCCTGTAACAAACATTACATTATTATATACTGTACTAACACCGATATACTACTCGGTGTTTCATTTTGGTTTTGCAAACAATGAGTCCTTTTACATTGAACCTAGAGGCCCAAATAAAGCATTATAAAATTTAGCCAATTTTGTGAGTCAGGGACTCGGAACTTGCTCCAAAATGAATCACTGACAGCTACTTTGTACAATCATTTTTAGTATGGGTGGTATGTAAGACCCTTAGCAACCTAACCAGCAAATCATCGACAACAATGTGGCAGTTTTTTGCGTTCAATTGAATCAGTCAAAGGTGCATAGTCATACACAAATTGACCAATGACCTTGCACTGAGGGAAACTTTAATTGATTCAAGGCATTTAGGTGCCCTACCTTCTTTCAAATAGACTCCTTGGTTCTCAAACATGTATAAATGACCATGAAACAATAAACATAACTTTCTTTCATACAATAAAACACAGGGAAAGTTTTCAAAATAATTCCATGAATTTTTGAACGAGAATACATACCACGACCCCAATGTAAACATCTGGCAAGGTCATTTCCTGTACCTAGTGGTAACACGGCAACAGCAGGCTGGGGGTCAAAGTTCAACTTATCTGAAATACAAAGAAACAGGTTTAAAGTCAAGTTACCAATTACCCTGTAGTCCAGACGAGGGTTGAACCCAGGACATCTCTCCCCAAAAGCATGTCCCCTACCTCTAGGCCACCACTCCATACTGTTAACTCAGGTCAGAATCATTTCTATTAGAATTTGTCACAAATGTTCCAGTGATTAAGCCATTTGGAGATATTCTGTTTGAATAAAATGTTGACGACATAAGGGGACAAATAAAGAACCATCACCGTAGCACAGGATTAGTTTTTCCTATCAGTCAAGGAAAAGTATGGGCTGAGTGATTTGATAACTTTGAATCAGATAGTAAGTACCAAAAACAAAAATGTTTGTCTTCCAAAAAAAGTCATTACTCTGGCAATAATACTATAATACCTATAATTTCTGATAATGTGCACAACTAGGCTTGGTTACAAGAACAAGTGCAAACATACTTTAGGATATCTAACCAGACAGACAGACATCCAACACATAATCAACAAAATTACAGTGCTCTCAGAATTCAGTATGGAACTGTGCTATATAAAGCCAGACCAAGTAATGTAGGAGAGTTTTATACATACCCATTGCTTCAAGTAACCATCCCACCGTACCATCACCTCCACACACCAGTATTCGGAAATGTTTTATATCTTTGAAAAATTGTAACCTGAATAAATAAACAACATGAAATAATATAAATGAATGAGATATACAGGTAAATGGCTGCATCGGTCCCTAGTTATGAACCATAACTTAAACACTTGTATATGTTAGAGCTTTAAATTTCTCTGAAGTTTGACCTCAAATTCTGTAGGGCTCATCTTTTCATGACATATTTAAATAGGCAAGTTTGAGAATAGTTGGTCCAAATGTTCTAAAGTAACTGTATAGAAACTTCGGTCCACAGATGGGCCAATGAAACAACTGTCTCAAGCAATATATTCCAGCTCTAAAAGGTCAACGGGTGTCTGAACGACTGATTTGCTGAAACCAGCCCACTACAAGATGTGTTCCATAAACATATATGCCCCCCTGATGACCTTGACCTTTGACATAGTGACCTCAAAACAGGAGGTTGAAGGTCTCAATGAGATGAGTGCACACATGAAATTTCAAGAACCTAGGTCAAAGCATTCTCATTTTATAAGCAAGGTTAAAGTTTTTTGGACAGACTAGACAGCCAAACAGACCAAAAACCGACCATAAACCAACCAAAAACCAACCAAAAACAGACCAAAAAACAATATCCTCCGGAATAATTTGATACCGGGGCATAACACTTTCTGCTTGGGGAGGTAAGGCGAGTGTTGGAGATAGAGGACAGCTAGAAGCAAACACATTACAATGATACGTACCCTACTTGTGGTCCACCTTTCATCAGATCATAAACTTGTCTTGGATTCAATAAATACTGAAACTTTCGCATAATTCTGAAATTCACACAAACAGAACAAATAATTGTCTAAATACTTGATCGTAGACAATATGCATGGAAGCCAATGCACTTATTATTCAAAGTATTCAAAGCAGCACAAACTGATCCTTTCACAAGGAACCAGTAATTTCTCCAGAAGTGGACGAAAATCGAAATAGCCCAATGGGTGAAGCCCAAACTTGTTCAGGAATGTTATTAGCACACGTCTCTGCACATGCACTGTTTCATTCAAGTTACTGTTGTAAAAATTCAGCATATTCAATTTCCAATAAAGATAACTTGGTCAATAATTTTTCATCAATTTTTTTTTTCGCAGAAAAGTTTGTTCTTTCTAGTGCAGGGAATCCAAGCCCGGTGATTATAAACATTGGAGTATGTACTCCGTGCTCCAACTCATACTCTGTACTCCAATTGGAGTATTTTAAAGTTTCAACAAGAGCTGTCACTAGACAGCGCGCTCGACTATTCGCAGCCATTTGTCAGAAAAATATTAGTTCAAAAAAGGCCATTTAAAATTTGTATTATATTGAAACGTCAGTTACGCTAGGTACAACTGAAATAAAAAAATAATAGAGTTATTGCCCTTGACTGATATCATTGACTGATGATGGTAAACAAGTGTTGTAAGTTTCAATGCAGTATCATGGATAGTAGCTGAGATATGGTCTGAATGAAACTTGCATGCAAAACTTTAACCAAGAAAATTCTATGTTAAAAAGGGGCATAACTCAAATAATAATCATAATAGAGCTATTACCCATGACCGGTACCATTGCCTTATGATGGTTAGTAAGTGTTGTTAGTTTCAATGAATGCCATAGCACAGATACTATTTGAGATATGGCCTTATTAGTAACTTGCATGCAAAACTTTAACCAAATTTTCGAAGTAAAAAAGGGCCATAATTTGCATTAAATTCATGCAAGAGTTATCTAACATGGTTGATTACATGACAGGGAAAGCCAGTGCAAAGTTTCAATCCAATATATGCACTGGTTATTGAAATATAACCAAGGTTAAAGTTTTGCATGTAAAACTTTAACCATATGCAACGCCGACGCCGACGAACAAGTGACTGTAATAGCTCTCATATTCTTCGAATAGTCGAGCTAAAAACTGATGTAACTTATTAATTACTGAATGGAAACATATGAAACGGGGGTTTATTTTCTTAGTTAGATCATTTGCTACAAGTTGGGGTTGGTTTTGATGCAAAATTTTGAAAATATCTGTACGGAGTTTGAGTATGAGAAGGAACAAGACTGCGTTCAATAAACGCTTATGCCCCCGTGGAAGCCATGTCCATAAAAAGCTAATCAATCAGGGGCCATTATTCAGTTAGAATGTTTGATAGTGTTACATGGCTTTGAACTATAAGGGACTTATGATGGTAAACGAATATGCAACATTTGAAAGCAGTGCCTTGATTGACTTCATGTGTGATCTGGTGTTATGGTGTTATGGTTCTTTGTCACTGCACTTCTCCAAGTTGCCACCTATTCATATACCAAGTTTGAAGTCAATATTTTAAATACTTTTGAAGATACGCTCAAGACAAACAATTATCATGAAAATACTGAAGGGGAGATAATTCAAAATGTAAGGCAGACAGAGTTATGGTTCTTGGTCCATGCACTTCTACGAGCTACCATCTATTTATATATCAAGTTTTAAGGTAATATCTTAAACAATTTTGAAGATACACTCCGGTCAAAATTTTATTCTGAAAATACTAAAGGGGAGATAATTAAAAGTTTAAGACAGACAGAGTTATATTGCTTGGTCAATGCACTTCTCCAAGTTACCATCTATTTATATTCCAAGTTTCAAGTCAATATGTTAAATAGTTTTGAAGATATACTCAGAGCAAAATTTGAATATAAAAACACTAAAGTGGAGATAATTCAAAATTTAAGACAAACAGAGTTATGGTTCTTTGTCAATGCACTTCTCCAAGTTGCCATTTATTTATATTTCAAATTTCAAGTCAATATGTTAAATAGTTTTGAAGATACGCTGCAGACAAAATTTTATTGTGAAAATACTAAAGGGGAGATAAGTCTAAGTCCAAAATTAGGTCAAGGTGAAGGTCAAAATGGAGTCAGGTGATACAGGTGTGTGGAGAGTGGTCATATACAACATCCATGCAAGTATGAAAGCTTTGTAGCAAGCCATGTTAATGCTAGAAGAAACGGTCAATTTGGGTTAACCAAGAATTTGGCCTTTCAATAAGTCTAAGTCCAAAATTAGGTCAAGGTGAAGGTCAAAATGGAGTCAGGTGATACAGGCGCGTGGAGAGTGATCATATACAACATCCATGCAAGTTTGAAAACTTTGTAGCAAGCCATATTAATGCTAGACGAAACGGTCAATTTGGGTTAACCAAGAATTTGGCCTTTCAATAAGTCTAAGTCCAAAATTAGGTCAAGGTGAAGGTCAAAATGGAGTCGGGTGATACAGGCGCGTGGAGAGTGATCATATAAAACATCCATGCAAGTTTGAAAACTTTGTAGCAAGCCATATTAATGCTAGACGAAACGGTCAATTTGGGTTAACCAGGGCGGACGGACGGACGGACAGACGGACGGACGGACAGACGGACGGACGGACGGACGGACAGGTGCATTACTATATGCCTCCCGATCTATCGATACGGGGGCATAAAAATGTTTATAATCACTGGGCCAGATTATCTAGGCCTGATTGGTATAAATGAAGTGTTCTACTTACTTGCTACCCTGTTTCCCACCACTTTTTGGATTAACAAACACTAACAATGGATGAGCATTATCAACTGGACTGATTTGAAATGAACTCTGACCCTGTAACACAAGATACAATATAATATAAATATGTCAAACTAGAATGTTAATAAACATTGATTTACGTAAATAGAAAGTGATTTATATTCACGTTTAACTTCAGTTCTTAACCATTACTTTACATTAAAAGATAGAGATTTATATACGGATTCTTAACAATTTTTCAGATTATGAGATAAATACAGAGGCTGATTCACCTAGCCGGTTGTTTTTCTGGACTAAATGCTAACCAGTACTGACTAATCAGCAATACGGAACCAGCAACTTCTCCATGTGTGGAGGAAAATCAAAATTGTTGTCAAACTTTTCATGGAATGGAAAGTCACCTACTGGACCATGACTGAGACTTTTAATAACTTGCTTTCTATATATAACATAAAATCATCAAATTCCATCCATTAGGGTACTTTAATTAAATGTCATTCATTTTTGATAATACAATGTGAATGTTGTAATGATGCTATATGTGTTATTCTATGAGAGCAAACAAATTGTAATGATCACATGATTGTAATAATAACAGAAATGTAACAGATACAGGGCTAGCAAGGCAATCTACAAATTGACATAACAACATAACAACAATATGAGGGGTGTTTTCAGGACTTTTTTCAGCAATAGACTAGGGGTCATTGTACAAGTTACAGTTTCATTTCCCTTACATAATGTGGTTGTATAATAAATATTGGTATTTTGTCAACTACCCCACCCCTACTTTGCCCTAGTGATGCGGTTGTCTTCAACAAAACTTTATCCACAATTCCTACAGGTTATTTAGCTGAAAAAGCCCTGGAGTCCCTTGCCAAACCAAACTGCTACCAAATAACTAATGATTTTCTACCTCTATACAATCGCATGCAACCAGTGACTAGTGTATGTGGATAGCAAATGGTTTTTTAGCACTTTGCTAGGCAAGTGCTACCAAGCACTTTCTTATGCAAAGGACTGCTAGGCTTGCACTCGTTAGGGCTCAGCTATGGTATAATCTGCTAACTTTGAGCTCATGACACACATCAGACCGAAAAACATGTGCAAAACAATAGATGACATATATACTGGTACTGTAAAATCACATCTTTTCAGTGGTATCAAACTTCATGTATCCTTCTTTCCTATAATTTCGTGAATTCCTATGGTTTCGTGAACCCTGTTTGACACATTTCTGCTAAACGTGCAGGTCCAAAATTATTGACAAATGATTGAAGAAGTTAAAAAATTGAGTTTTCCTAAATATTTTGAGCATACCTCTCTTAAAACAAATTTTATTGGAAAAATTATAAAATACCCCTAAATTTCAGTTAGACAGAGAAGCAGATGACCCCATGTCTATAATTTCATCATTTATGTGCGTTAGAATCATCACACAGCCACCATTTTGTGAATACACATGCTAGAAGAACCCCCAATGGAATTCCGCTGTTAACCAATAAAAACAGAGTTCCAGAATGATTTTTACTGACCAGCCAATCAGAATTCACGAATCTTTAGGAAACTTGTCTTCTGATTGAAGAGTTGGAGTCCACTCTGTAAGATGGCTGCTACTTCGAAAATACGATGATTTTTTATCATGTTTTGTATTTAACTTGTAGAGAGGGGTTCAGGCATTAGTTTCACCGTAGAAAAATGTTTATAAATCAACAAACAATTGAGCATTCTCCAAAAACAAGTCTTATGTTCACGAAAACACAGGAAAGCAGGCTATTTGGATAAAATTTTGATAAAATACATTTTTGTAACAGGTCATAAATTTGTTGTTTTCTAAACATAAAAGGGTAAACTCATGTTCTGTATTTGGGGATCGGTTTATCATGGACATAAGATTTC
This sequence comes from Spisula subtruncata, assembly GCA_963678985.1. NCBI lineage: Eukaryota > Metazoa > Mollusca > Bivalvia > Venerida > Mactridae > Spisula > Spisula subtruncata. Next base: position 2,484,465 of record OY787668.1, read on the forward strand.
TTAGACAAGTTTAAAAATGAAACCTAAAGAAAGTCTACTTACTAGAAAAATAATGATTTTACAGTTTACAGATTCTAAGAAGGGAGACTATAGTATAAAGTGAAACAAGCAGACTACAAACAGGCTACAGAAACACACGTGCAGAGTAGAGGGAGACAATCCAGCCTCGTAAACCTAGCGGTGACTCCACTCTGAGCCCCGATCTCACAAAACAACTCAATTTTGAGATAAATCTCATCTCAAATACTGCCATGTGTTGTTTGGATAATTTGAAAGGGAGGATGTTTATGACTTGAAAAAGATCTGTAATTTCTACCTTTAATAGTATTTTCACATAAACAACATTTCAACATGGCTGCCACCATCTTGGATATAATCGGATTTTATAAACTGATTGCCGATTGGCTCACATTCTAGTACCTGTCGTATCTATTTTAAGAAGCATGAGAGGGCCAATTCAACATTTTACAAGCAGTTTGTGCAAGGGGTCCAGTGCGAGTAGCGAGTGCTGGAGTAGTGTGTCACCTGGGTTTTCGAGGATGGAGACTATCAGCCGAAGCTGAAGACTATAAAATAAATGACTACAACAGGGGTGTCAACAGAGCCAAATTCAAAATCAGGAAAAGCATATGTAGTCAACCATTTTTGCCAAATAAGAGGCCTAAAACCACTTTGTTTCCAGTTTTTATTAAGAAATTTCTTCGAAACAGACTAAATTGACCATAACTTTGCCATTTTTCAAGATATTTTCTTCAAATAACTTTTATTTTGGTCAGAAAGAATGGCTCTTTCTGGATGTAAATCCAGAATTCTGGATTAATCAGGAAAATTGACACCTCTGCTACAAGTACAAACAGAAGACTATAAAATAAAATGACTATATTTACCATCAACATACACATACAAGATCAAGCAATGTAAGTAACTGTGTATACCTCTGGCAAGTGTAAACTTACAGCAGAGCCGTCAAATACAGCCGAATCTGTTCTCGTTAACGCCCGCTTTTCACCCGTTTTACGGTCAAGTACAGCAGGACAGATGGCGGTTGGGGGCAGAATGTGTTCACTATATGGACCTAAATCACACTCTGGTTTCACTTGAGATGCACATTTGTTGTGTAACTGAAAAAGAAATTATGGTCCAAATAAATATGATATAATCACTTTGTGATTGAGAGGTCTCAGGTTCATCCCCTGTCTGGACCACTGGTTAATATTTCTTAGGAAGAATAACCAAGGTGTTAATTGGTACCTGTGAAGGCAGTGTCTATTCCTACCCACACCAATGGGAGCGAAATAGGCATTCCAGGAGGACTTGACCGCAGGTTTCCTTAGGTAGCCCAATGACTAGGGGAAGTTAAAATGTCAAAGGGTGGTTGAGCAACTGAACTGCTGAAAACAGTCCATGAAAATTGGTAACTTAACTTTTTAATTACACTTACGCAAAAAGCATCTTATTTTTAGAAAAGCATCTTATGCAAATTATAGATACTTACAGGGATTCTACTGAGGCATAATGCCCAATCCTGGAAGCGAATTCCTAATCAGTTTTGGGTGCCATAAAAACACATTCCAACACCTTAACTAGGCTTCAAATATTGTTCTATTGTTAAAATTTAGATTATAGAACTTCAAATGACCATAACTTTGCCATTTCAATGAATATTTTCATCAGATAACTTTTATTTTCAGCAGAAAGAAATAGTCCTTTCTAATGCAGTAAATTCCGAATTTCCGGATAGTTCCGGAATTGTAGAATCCCTGAGATTATAGACTCTTACCGTGAGATGGCACCATCGACAGTGCAGGCCAGTTACACCGTTGTAGGATTTGATAGATTTATGGCATTTATCACACTTTCCTGAGCAGTTTCCTTCCACCCAGTGGTGATTCATCGCCTGAAATACATACACGCTGCAGAGTATTCAAGTCACAATGTCACAATCACTCTTAACACTTGTTCCCATGATTATGAAACTTTTTTCCATGCTGAACTTAATTCAGATGTCTGTTGCCTAAGCTAAGCCCTACGTAGCGCTTTTCACAAGAGGTAATTCCTGCCTTCTATGTTTGATTGAAAGGGAAGTAACTGAATGAAGGCGCTCTGTAGAGCTTTGCTTGGGTAATGGACATCAGTGCTCGTTCAATGTTACAAACTCCTTCATGTAACATACAATCTGTAAAACAAATTTTCCTCATTAATACATAACAAACTAAAAACCCTAAATCACCACAACTGTCTGATCACTCTAAAGTCCTTTCGAGTATCTACCCCTTTCTAAACAGCCCCTTCATTGGTTTTTCATAAAGCAAAATAGACCATGTAAGTCTGAAGTATTACATTGATTATTATGATTAAATTGATTTTGTTTTACCAAATTAGCGAAAAAAGACAATACACACAAAGAAATATATATAAAGTTCTGTTGTAAAATGTTTTCATGCAATCCCAAAAGTGTTGTTTTTAAAAATATTTTAAGTTACTACCTTATAGCACCAAATCAGTAAACCCCATGACCATTAACCAGTGTATCATGCAAAAAGTGGTAGAAACAACTAAATAACAAACAAAACTACTCATAATTATGTGTGAATATTCATGAACTCATTAACTAACATAAACACACAATTTCATTCATCTACTCAAAAATGAGAGGAACAAATTAAGACTAAGTGAATACTAGAAAACATAGGGGTAGGTTTTTTCCTCAGGGCATATAACTACAGGTAACAGGGGTGTCAACTGAGCAAAATTGAAATTCAGGAAATTCACATGTGGCCAACAATTTTTCTTGAACAAGAGACATTCCACCACATTGTTTCAATATCTAACTCTGTTTAATATTTTAAGAAAATCCTACATATCATATTAAATTGACCATAACTTTGCCATTTCAGAAAATATTTTCTTCCAAAAACTTTTATTTTTGTAACAAATCTGCCATTTCAGACGATATTTTCTTCAAATAACTTTTATTTTTGTAACAAATCTGCCATTTCAGACGATATTTTCTTGAAGTAACTTTTATTTTGGTAAAAGATTGACACTCCTGAGGTAAGGGCAATGATTATGTACTAAATGAAAGTAAGAACATCTACATCCTACAGTCTCACGCTCTAGCTACTTTAAGTTAAAACACTTCAAATAAACTACAAGAAAAGTCGGTAGCCAGGTTTTTCACTCCATGTGACGCAGTTTATCACTTCATGTGGCAACGCCTATTATTCCACGTGCTTTGGCCAGGTATGACTCCATGTCACCACATTTTCAATTTCAATTAGCCTAACCTATCACGCCATGTATACAGGCATATAACCCGAGTCCTTTATTGAACCAGGACTGGTAGACTATAACGACGGTGCCGAACCAAAATCCTGTAACTCAATTTTGGAGCAAAAACTTTTTTTGCCGCATCTGCATCTACTAGATGTCCCACGCATTTCAGTCTTGTCGCCATTTAAGTAACGCGATTGGCTATTTCAATGGCAACAAGACAGAAATGCGCGGGACGTCAAGCAGATGCGGATGCGGCAAAAAAAGTTTTTGCGCCAAAATTGAGTTACGGGGTTTTGGTTCGGCACCGTCGATATACTTCAAATAGAAGGGGTTGCCAGACCTATCCCGTCAATTATATAGGCATATGACCTTCATGGAACCAGGCAGACTATATACTGGCACTTCAATTAGCCAGACCACTCCGTGTTGTACAACCATGCATTTAGAACATAGACGAAGATATGAAACAAGACAAAAAGGTGAATCCTAAGTTTGATAATACAGAACTAAATTCTAACTTCTTAACACGTAATATTTCACTGAATCATCAGTAGTCTAATAGTATCAGTTGGGACATATCTTGCGGTATGTCAAGTAATTTTTGGCTAAGAATGCGCTAAAAATCTGTCAAAACAGAGTAATATATTCAATGTACCTGATTCATCCACAGCCCAATATATTCTAATTCAATGTAGACTAATATATTCAATGTAACCCAACCAACCACAGCCCGATATATTCAATGTACCCAAATCCAACCACAGTGCAATACATGTATATTCTATTCAATGTACCCCAATTTGACCTCTGTCAAATATATTCAATGTAACCCAAACCAACCACAGCCCAATATAATCAAAGTACCGCATCACAATATATTCAAATACCCCAAATCCAACCACAGTCGAATATTTTCACTGTACCAAAAATCCAACCACAACCCAATACTGTCGGTGCCGAACCAAAACCCTGTAACTCAATTTTGACGCGAAAACTTTTTTTGCAACACCCTTATCTACTAGACGTCCCGCGCATTTCTGTCTTGGCGCCATCTGAGTAACACGAGTGGCTATTTAAATGGCGACAAGACGGAAATGCGCGGGACGTCTAGCAGATGCGGATGTTGCAAAAAGTTTTCGCGCCAAATTTGCGTTACGGGGTTTTGGTTCGGCACCGTCGATATTCAATGTACCACAGCCCAAAATATTCAAATTACCCAAAATCCAACCACAGTGCAATATATTCAAACTACCCCAATCCAACCACAGTGCAATATGCAACTATACAATGCCCAAATATGGGAGTCGGTAAGTAACAAGAGATTAGTGTTTACCCACTGCAGCAAGTACAAAATGTAGTGTGCAATATACATGTAAGTACCACAATAAGCCGCAGACATTGACAATAAAACATGAATGGATCGCTATTACTGAAAAGCAAACTTTTTTCATGAATTTAAACATGAATCTAATCTGGTTTCATGAATCTTAACATTAAAGGGGGAATATTAAGGTAGGATAAATTATAATACGCTCTTATTTTTCCATAGATACGAAAATCGTATTATGCTCGTGGATGTTATTTAAAAGAAATAAATACATCATGAATCTAACAAAGGGAGACAATCAGTATGGCTAACAAGTTGTTTCCCATTTCTAAAGTCTGCCGATAATTTAAACATTTACGCATTTACATTCATTGCAACACCATTTAATCATAATTACAAACAAGTCAATCCATTAAAATAACATATAAACTATCAATACATCAACCATATATTCAATAGTAAGTTACATTCATGAAACCAGATTAGAATCATGTTAGATTCATGAAAAAGTTAGATTTTGCTTTTCAGTAAAACCCTGTATAGATACATACCTGTGAGGGCTGCTTTAGAAAGATAGTATAGATAGATATAGTTATAGAAAGTAGAAATGTAGTATTAACTATGCAGTATGCAGAGAAAATTATAGGTAACTGTATCGTTGAAACCGAAAATAAACCCGAGAATTTTTTTTGTTGAAAATTTATACCAAAATATAAATTTTCTAAAAATATTTTTTTTCTGGTTTTTTTTTCCGTTTTCAATGATACTGTTACCTGTGGAGAAAATAGAAGCAAAATTATATATGCAAAACATAAAATATTTATGACTTTCATCAACCATATTTTGAAGAGATAGGGTGAAACTAAGGGCTCGGGTAGAATGTGTATTACACCCTTCCCAACATTTGTCCTATGCCTTTGTTAAGACATTGCTGCATTCAAAGATTACGCCTAGGTCCCCCTGAGAATTTTTGCATCAGCGATGTACTCATGATTTAATATATCGGAAGGCACAGAAGAAGGGTTTTCGTGATCTACGGGAAGCTTCAGGGACGTCATAAGATAATATGCGAAATCCCTGCACCAATACCTCCAGAAGCTAATTTATTTAAATCGGGAGTACAATTCCTGAGGAAAAAATGCTCAGTGGGACCTAAGCTTAATGAAAATCAAAATAATGACAACAAGGAAGAAATAATGATTAATAAGTAGACAGGAGAAGAATGCATGATGGGTGTGGTATGTCAGCATACCTGCCAAGTACTCCTATTTTAGTGGAGTTACTCCTATTATAGTGGAGTTACTCCTATTATAGTGGAGTTACTCCTATTATAGTGGAGTTACTCCTATTATAGTTGAGGTACTCCTATTAAAGTGGAGTTACTCCTATTATAGTGGAGTTACTCCTATTATAGTGGAGTTACTCCTATTATAGTGGAGTTACTCCTATTATAGTGGAGTTCCTCCTATTTTCATTCCTAAATTTCTGGGTTCCAAGTTCACCAACCTTGAACAAAAGTACCTTTGGTTTATTTTATGTCTGCCCCATCTTCTGTCCCATATTTATAACCACTAGAATTAATACATTCCATATTTATGCATTTAAATCCCTTTTAAATCATTTTTAAGTGCATATTGCGACCTGTTTCGGTTTATCACTCCTATTTTTGACGAACTTGGCAGGTTTACAAGGTGTGTGTGTATTGTAGTATTGGTGAAAACCGTGAGTGCATGTAGTTTTATAAGGTGAAACATTCTCTTGTTGGAAATCATGCACTGCTAAAGTCTTAAGACTTGTCACAATCTCTTTGAAAAATATCTGAACACTTTGTTACCATATTTCTTAAGATGGCTAAAATAATACTTAGTGAAAATGCAAACATAAATATTTTAAGTGATGCCAAATAAAGCAAAAAGAAAACATAATTGTTACAATGGTGAACTATGTTAGTTAATACAGGAGATATGTTATGTTAAACAAGCTTTAGCAACTTAACAGACCAAACAAAACAAGGTCAGTCTGTACACCCCATGGTTGCCAAGCAGTCATAGTGTATGCCCCACATGAGCCGTGGCAAAACACTGTATGTCCCCAGTAGCCTACCAGTCATACTGTACGTCTTATGGGAGCCAAAAGAATTGGAAAGCCCAACAGTTGTAGTGTATGTTCCATGGTTGTCAAACAGTCGTAGTGTATGCCCCACAGGAGCAGTAGCAAACACTGTATGGCCCATACATGCCAGATCTCCTGCATCATGCAAGAGTCTCCTGCATTTGAGACTCTACTCCTGCACGATTTTCGGCAAATTGATCAAATCTCCTGCATTTCTTGGAATACTGGAACCTTGACATTTTTTGTTTTCATGATGAAAATGATAACAATTATTAATTTAATAGCTTTATGAATCATGTATGGTAATGCCATACAAGTAAAATAGGTAAAACCTGCATATTAACTTATTTTTTTAAGTTTACATTTTGAGCAAGAAATACCTCCAGCATTTCGTTGAAAACTGCTGCATTTTCATCACTAATCTCCTGCATTGGCTTTAGGAAAATCTGACATGTATGGTATGCACACAATAGCCTTTCAGTCCTACTGTACGTCTAATGGGAGCCAGAAGTCATAGAAGACAAAAAGTCATATTTTATATGGCATGGTACCCAAAACATAATTTATTAAGGTCAAGACAACTTCGACCATTGAGCTACAGGCTTCAAGGTGACTATGTATGTATCGTGAAGCTTAATCACTACCAAGCAGGATACAAAGGATTTTTTAAGATTTTTCTTGAAAACCACTCGACATACTGACATGAGCATTGAGCAAAGCAGTCTATCCCTAAGAAGTCATCATGGTGCACTCAGACTTAACAGCATAGAACTAGATGTTAAATAATGAGGCAGAGATCAACCAGTGAGATGATCAGGAGGGAGATGAATAAGACTGAAGATCAGAAGAGTTAGAAGATCAGATACTGTTTTATCAATGTACTTCCGGAAATTGTAAACTTACGTTCAAATTTAAAGTCTGAATAATTCTTTAACAACTGCAAATTGGCGACAGATATTGTTTGTAGTTGTTCATTAACTGAATATCAGTATAGCAGCTCCATAACCACATTTTAAAGTTATAAAACTACTATAAAGAATTTAAATTTGATCGTAAGTTTAAGAATTCTGTAAATGCTTTGATAAAACAGTTCCCAGAAGAGTTAGAAGATGAGCGTGTGGAGTTATAAGACAAAGGCTGCGAAACAAGAAACTTGACGCAACATAGAGTAACTTGCCTGACTTACTTGCGATGTCTTCTTTGATTTCACGTAAGTGGTTATACACGACGCAGGAGCTCTATGCACACATCGTTCATGAACAGTGTATTTACAAACTGAAAACACAACATGGTCCATAATAACATGGGTTCTACTATAGCATAATTCCCAATTCTAAAAACAAGTTACAAATCGGTTCTGGGTGCCATAAGAACACATCCCTACACATAAACAAGGCTGCAAACATTGTTTTGTTAACATTTAGTTAATTGAACTTCATTAACTTGAGTGGCTTTAACGTGGCAAAATTCAACAGTTTTATAGCTTGGCTATTTTGACCTGAGCCTGACCTTTATGCAAGAATATAATACAAGGTTCTTGCTTTGAATATATAAATTTCGCAAGCAAATCGTGCGATATCGGTACTTCAAATTTGTGTTTGTATTACTTGAGCGTCTTCGTGATACTGAAAACATACATTCGGTGTTGTTAACGTAGGCAATGTATTGACTGTTAAATTATGCTAATCAATAGGTCAGGCTCGTGTCAAATTGGCCAAGCTATACTTCAACATGCTTAGCAGGGGTTCTACTGAGACAAAATGCCTAATCCTGAAAACAAGTCGGAAGTTTGTTTCAGGTACCATTAGCAGACATCCCTACACCCTATACATGACCCAAACATGGTTTTACAGTTAAATTACAGCCTATGGAACTTGAAATGACCATAACTTTGTCAATTCTTTGACTTTTTTCATCAAATAACTTTTATTTTGTGCAGGAAAGAACATTCTTTCTCATGCAGCTAATCCGAATTTCCGGATTATTCCTGAATTGTAGAAGCCCTGAAAGTTTAGAGAGAATACTTACATGTACAGCATAATCCCTGCTTGCCCAGACCCACAAGCAGATTTAAACATAAGTTACAATATGCTGGTTTATTGAAATGCTTTAACCGCCATACATGGGTCCCATCATCTTTCACATTCTGAAATAAATCAAAACACAAAATGATGAAAACAAATCTGAATTTGAATACCGAGTACAATCATGCAAGAAAACCCAGCTAATAATTTTCTTAGATTATTTAATTAACTTCATAAAAAAATTTAAATGGTTTGAAATTTGAATATTTTATTAAGGAGAGAATGAGATAATACTGATGTTAAAAATCAACCACTTTATAACAACAATAATAATAATAATAAAGACTTTATTTATAGATGCAAAACAGTTGGACATGCCCAGTCTTCCCTGTGAGCCCCTTTAATCTATTATGTATACATGAGACTAGAATTGAAATTCACTGATTTTTTATGGCATTTGATTTAACGAACGATTTAACTTGCCTAAGGTCTCAACATATAATCTCAAATAATGCCAATATAATGTAATCGGGAAAACAAGAAAAGTGCAAATAAAGTGTGGTTAGATTCCACTCAACATTTAGCAATAATTGTGAATGTAAATTCTGTGAATAGGGAATCAGATGATATATTCCAGGTTTGAAGCATACTTGTACTGTTGGCAGATGATCATACTTGGACAGTCATACACAGAGATGCTTAACCATACAGTCAGGGGTTCTACTGATGCAGTATGCTGAATCCGGAAAACGAGTCCCAAAACTTTTCTGGGTGCCTCAAGCACATATCCCTACACCTTAACTAAGCTTTAAACATTGTTTTATTGTTATCATTCAGATTATGGAGCTTCAAATATTTTGTCAATTCTTTCAATTTTTTCATCAAATAACTTTTAATCAGTGCAGAAAATATACGCCTTTCTAATTTATTCATTCCAAAATTCTGGATTAATCTGTAATAGTAGAACCCCAGTAAAGATCATAGTGGATAATTTTGTTTGGGTGTTAGTAAACCAAGAAATTTTTCCAACCAACATAAGCATTCAAACATGCAGAAATGAAGCTTCTATTTGAACAAGAACAAGCACATGCTCCCTTCAAGCACCTAGTTGAACCAGAGCAGACACATTCTCCCTTCAAGCATCTAGTTGAACCAGTGCAGAAACATTCTCACTTCAAGCATCTAGTTGAACCAGTGCAGAAACATTCTCACTTCAATCATCCAGTTGAACCAGAGCAGACACATTCTCCCTTGAAGCATCTAGTTAAACCAGAGCAGACATATTCTTCTTGAAAGCATCTTGTTGAACCAGAGCAGACACATTCTCCTTGAAAGCATCTAGTTGAATCAGAGCAGAAACATTCTCACTTCAAGAATCTAGTTTAACCAGACCAGACAAATTATCATTGAAAGCATCTAGTTGAACCAGAGCAGACACATTCTCACTTCAAGCATCTAGTTGAACCAGTGCAGAATCGTTCTCACTTCAAGCATCTAGTTGAACCAGAGTAGAAACATTCTCACTTCAAACATCTAGTTGAACCAGAGCAGACAAATTCTCCTTGAAAGCATCTAGTTGAACCAGAGCAGACACATTCTGCCTTCAAGCATCTTGTTGAACCAGAGCAGACACATTCTGTATTTGAGCATCTAGTTAGACCAGAGTAGACACATTCTAACTTCAAGCATCTAGTTGAACCAGAGCAGACACATCCTGCCTTCAAGCATCTAGTTGAACCAGAGCAGACACATCCTGCATTCAAGCATCTAGTTGAACCAGAGCAGACACATTCTGCCTTCAAGCATCTAGTTGAACCAGAGCAGACACATCCTGCATTCAAGCATCTAGTTGAACCAGAGCAGACACATTCTGCCTTCAAGCATCTACTTGAACAAGAGCAGACACATTCTCCCTTCAAGCATCTAGTTGAACCAGAACAGACACATTCTGCCTTCAAGTACCTAGTTGAACCAGCTCAGAAACATTCTCATTTCAAGCATCTACTTGAACCAGAGCAGACACATTCTCCCTTCAAGTATCTAGTTGAACCAGATCAGAAACATTCTCACTTCAAGCATCTAGTTGAACCAGAGCAGAAACATTCTCACTTCAAGCATCTAGTTGAACCAGAGCAGAAACATTCTCACCTCAAGCATCTAGTTGAAACAGAGCAGAAACATTCTCACTTCAAGCATCTAGTTGAACCAGAGCAGAAACATTCTCACTTCAAGCATCTAGTTGAACCAGAGCAGACATATTCTCCCTTCAAGCAACTAGTTGAACCAGAGCAGACTCATTCTCCCTTCAAGCATATAGTTGAACCAGAGCAGAAACATTCTCACTTCAAGCATCTAGTTGAACCAGAGCAGACAAATTCTGCCTTCAAGCATCTAGTTCAACCAGAGCAGACATATTCTCCCTTCATCTAGGTGACCCAGAGCAGACATATTCTCCCTCCAAGCATCTACTTGAACCAGAGCAGAAACATTCTCTCTTCAAGCATCTAGTTGAACCAGAGCAGACACATTCTCACTTCAAGCATCTAGTTGAACCAGAGCAGACACAGAAATTACCTAAGTCACAATAACCTCTTGAGTATTTACATTTTAGGGTTCTATTTATTTCACCCTGAATACAAAAGGTGTCCTAGAAATATGTACTGGCAAAGGAGAAGATTCCGGACAGAAATCGCATAAAAAGCTTCCCCTGGAGTTAAAAATAGAGTTTTTCTTAGATTTTTTTGTGTTTACAAATACCTTGGTTCAGGATCTTTGCTAAAAATAGGTTTCCCGAAAAATGACGTCACGTGAACAGCAAAATATTGGGGCCTGAAAAGGGGCACTTTTGTGCTATTTTCAACGATATTACAGTAGATATACCGGACAGTCTGCTTCACATATTCCGCGACGAATATTTAGAAACATATTACCAGAAAATATTTAGAACAGGGTTCCTTCTTCACAATCATGCAAAAATATGTCAATATTTACGACATGACAACACGTGGCGCACATGTTTTCAACCCAGGGGGCGCTCGTGACAGGTTAAATTCCAATCCATACCGTATCTTGTTTACCGGCCGAAAATCGAAACAAAATGTGGAAAAAGTTTTTCAGATTTATTGACAAGATATCAAAAAAAAATTCTCAGCAGAAAATGAGGACAAATTTCCGTCTATTGCGCTAAAGTAAATGCTGGAAGAAAAAATAAAAATTAAAAAAAAAAATTTTTTTTGGCGCCGCCGTGATTCGATCGCTGGACCTTAGCATCACATAATTACTAATCGAGCTGCTTAACCACTCGGCCACGATCTCGTTAGGAATTTTGAACTAAATAATTGAACACAATAAAATCGTTGTCGCTCGCGCTGTGCACGCGCTATACTGCGCATGCGCACTAAATTTGTTTACCCCCCGGCGGTGCTGATGTCAAAATCACAACAGCAGACGATATTTTCGGTATATGAGTAATTATTTGTTGATTTTGATTTTTTTTTCTTCCAGATTTCCTTTAAATACGCACCTGAGTGATTTGATACCAATATCAATGAATTATTTAACTAAATAAACTGTCTAGACCGTTTGTCCGGAAGCTTCTCCTGTCCGGAATCATCTCCCTTGGCAGTAGAGACAAACCTTACAACTAGGTTTCATAGAGATTAGGCCATAATTTGACCTTATTTCTGTCTAAGTGTGTAAACGACTTATGTCTTTGACTTGACCAAGTGATCTGATCACTAGAAGGGTAATACTACAACTAGGGATATAAGTAGAGGGTTAGTGCCTGGTTAGTATTATAGCAGTATCTAGATACATGTTAAAGCATAAATATCCAGAACATAAATAATAGCAACTTTAGGTAATGCCTTGGTCCCAATGAGCTTTTTTTGCCTCGGCGATGTAATCCTGATAAATGAACTTCGAAAGGTAGCAGGCAACTGGCCATTGATGTCAAGGGGACATTAGAAAATTTGTGAGATCTGTGTTCCTGATTCTTCTCGAAAGTCATCTATTGCCATTCGGAGTACATCGCCGAGACATAATTAAGCTCAGTGGGACCAAGGCATAACAAGTCCTGAATTAGTCTTGACATTATTAACTCAAGGAAAGCAAGCACAACTTTCACCACCTATTACCAAACTGATCAAAATGTTGAAATTACAAAAAAAAATATTTTTAAAAAAATCTTTGAAATACTGACCCCAATAAGTAACAATATTTATCAATATTTCTAATAACCATGCAACAAAATATTAAAGTTATGGATATATCCTAATTTGTAAAATAGAAAAAACTTGATATTAAATTCATTAGAATAAATGATATTGTCCCCCAGCTCAAATCATAAAAGATTCATTCAAAGCAAAAAGTCAAGAAAAATTCACAACATTTAACCATTTCTTTTTTATTTAAAAAAAAAATGCAAGTAGCAAATTAGAAGCAACAAGTAATAAAGAATTGCAAGCAATACGGTAGTCCCCTTCCTGGTTTCAATGTTATCAATGTTTCTGATGCCATGGTAACCACAATTTTTGTATGAATCAAAAAATTATTAGACATGTATAATCTCCTTATTGGTCGCCATACACAAACCAAGTTTCATAAACCTAGTTTGAAAACTGTTTGAGTTATGGCTGGATCCAGATTTTCTTGATGGACGGACGGACGGACTGACTGACGGACAGAGGGCAAACCTATAGTCCACTCTGATTGAAATCCAGAAGGGGCCTAACAAAGGAAGAGTTAGAGAAGATGTGCTTGGATGAAACATATAATGCCTTTGCCCACTAAGCATTTTTGACCTCGGCTATGTACTCCTAATTTAAATGAATTAGCTTCGACAGGCATTGAGAACATGGAAATCACACATTTTTCTAATGATTATCCCAGAATCGTCCCCTAATAGGCAATATCTCAAGAACCCTTTTCTCGATGCATTCCGATGCCCATTTATAAAATCGGGAGTGCATCACCGAGGCTAAAACATCTCAGTGGGACCAAGGTGTAACAAGAATACAAATGTGTTATAAGTACAACCTGAGGTGTGGATTATGTAACACTCATATACCTCCTGAAAACATAAAGCATGCAAACTGAAAAATAAAATGCAATAAACAACAAAAAATAAATGCACAATAAACAAATAAATAAATAAAACAACAAACAGGCAGAGTACAACACAAAACTACATGATTGTGAAACCAAACAAAACAGGACAAATGAAGAACCGTACTCGGCCTTTCAATCAAACAGGCATAACTGAACAATGTCTTTGATTCTATGACATAACCAGGGGTGTCAACAAAGCCAACTTTAAAAACAGGAAAATCATATGCGATCAGTCATATTTGGCAAACAAGAGGCCTTCAACATTTTCACATTAATAGCAGTTTTTATTAAGCAACTCCATCAAAACAGGTTTAATTGACCATAACTTTGCAATTTCTCAAGATATTTTTTATCAAATAACTTTTATTATGGTCTAAAAGCATGAACCTTTTAGGAGTTCTGGATTCAAAAAATTGACACCACAAATGTTGATGAAACAATGTCACATGATTATATGAAATCAAACTTATATAATCATGCAAAAATACTGCATTCATACAACACATAAAAATGTCATGACAAGATAGGCATAAAGTTAAGGATTCGGCCAAGAAACTTAACAGAAATAGAAAGTAATACAATCATATTTTTTGTCCACGAAGTGGGAGTAGTTGTTGAACCTGAAAGTTTGAAGTCTAGAGACAGACAGACAAAGAGACAGACAGACAAAGAGACATACAGACAGGCAGGCAAAATGCACAGGCATGCTGTGTAAAATTGACTGAAAATTTTAAGATCCATTCCTATGATTGAACAAGTAGAGATCTACAGGTGCGAACTCCATTCATACACAAGAGGACATTTACAAGTGGTCCTATAAAGGAATTCCATCCCACCTAGACACTTCCCAGTGAAATTCCATTCATGCTTTGCAAGTGGGAATTTATGTATTTTATTTGTGACGGAAAATTACCAAATGCATGTTCAGTAATGGAAATTCACCAGTAAAATTCCATGCAAAAATTGAGTTGTACAAGAAAAGTCCAGTAAAAAGTACAGACACAAGAACATGCAGGGATGAGGGTATGTTTTATTCAGGGATGTATTATTTCGTTTGTATGATCATGCAATAAAGTGCATAATAATACATGCATATATACATGTAATGTGAGTGTCCAACCTTGACCAGTGTATGCTAACAGTATGCACACAAAATGTAGCAAATTCTGTGCTTTAGCAAAATTTGCGCTTATTTCCAATTCACTTAACTTAATCACTTATATCGTATCTGTGTCAATATGCAAAGTTATAAATACTCTCAAAACTATTTTTGAAAGTTTTTGCTCTAAAACTGCAGTATGTGTCTTGTGTGTTGGAATTTTGCATTTTCTACAACAGGGAATGTACGAACAGTCAGTACCCAGAGGTAGGTTATAATGTTTCAGACAATGCAGCTAGAACTATGAACATTATCAACAGTTTTTCAAGAATTAGAAGACACGGTTCAATACAGCAATCAAAGAAGTCTCAATGCAAGAACGTTATAGATAGGCATACAGTCGAATCTCAGGAAGGTTCAGGTAAAATATAAATGACAATGCAACCAAAATACAGTACTTGCTAGGTATAATTCATGTTTTAAATACATGCTGCAGTTGTGACCTTATGAACATTGAAGAGCCAGACGTAAGGTGACAGTCTATAGCCAACTTAATACAATCCTGCTTCTATATATACAGTGATCTTGACATTTGACCAACTGAACTCAAAAACAATAGAGGTCATTTATATAGCTGTTGCTGGTCAACCTCTATGTAAAGTTTGAAGATCCTAGGGCATCACATTCTTAAGTTATTGAACGAACATCATTTGGTCGACAATGAAGGGGGGGTGTAAAAATAAACAGGGGAGGTAATAAAATAAAGTCTCTTTTAAAATCAATAAACAAAATGGTTCAACGAAACTGTCTAAAAATCAACTAAATAGAATGCACACAAAAATAAATTTACACCCACTAAGGGAAACAATTACAATAATGTTTACAATATCCAGGGGAGGTAATCTGTGATAATCAAAATAAGAAATAAAATTACACCACCTAAGGTAACCAATTCGAGACTTATTGCAGAACTATGGTATGTGCCTCTATAAATAGATGTATTTACCATAGTTTTGCACTGAGCCCTCTAATTACAATAAATGTTCACAATGTCCAGGGGAGGTAATCCGTAATGCTCAAAATCAAAATTACACCCACTAGGGGAAGCAAAAAATAATTATTACAATAATGTTGACAACACCCAGGGGAGGTAATTCGTAATAGATAAATCAAGGGGAGGTTACTCACAGTGTCCAGACCCAGTAACACAAGGAGTGGGATTGTAGTCATACCACCACGTTTCCATTCATCTAACGTGACCGTACCATCAGCATCATAGTCTATCTCTATCATCATATCTTGTAAAATCTGAAAATTAAAAATATCAAAAAATTTAAGATACAAAATTTGATCTTCCACCAAAAATCAACAAATTTTCTGTTTATGTCAGGGGTTCTACTATGGCATAATTCCCAATCCTGAAAACGAGTCGTAAATCGATTTTTAGTGCTCAACACATTAGACTTCAAACATTGTTTTATTGTCAAAATTTAGTTTTATTTATGGAGCTTCAAATGACCATAACTTTGTAAACTCTTTGAATATTTTCACCAAATAACTTTTATTTCGTGCAAAAAAGATCATTCTTTCTAATGCAGCATGAATACTGAACACAAAACAGTGCGTCACTCCATATGGTGGATACATAAATAGCCAATGAGTCAAGACTAATAAATTAAGGGAGTAAATCAAGGGCCATAATTCCATAGTTTCTAAATCAATCTTGATGTAATCTGAAGTAAAATATGCCCCTATAACAATCACTCAGCCTCTCACCCACGCAAACACCAGTATTCACCGATATACTGTAAAAATCATTTAATTTCGAAGGTATGAAATTTCAGGGTTTGTGTTAAAAAGACCATTTTGATGGGACGGTAATTTGCGGATTTTGCATTTCAGGTAATAAATAAAAGGGTCAAACTAAGGGTTTTAATGGAATTTGATTTCATGGTTAAAGGTGCACCATGAAATCCATGAAATTTAATCCCCAACGAAAATTAATTATTTTGCAGTAGATTCTACCTAATGTATTGGATAAACTGAGTGTATTGGATATGGTACAAGTGGTGTTTATCATTACATTAATACAAACATATCCAGAGTCAGCAAGCACTATACATGGTAGAAGCTAGCGGCTGCCTGACTGTTATAACATTGGTCTCTGGAGACCATTAAACCATTCTAATAAATCATTTTGTGTCATTAAGTCATTAACTTGATTTGATAGCTTCAATCAACAAATATACTCAGTCATCAACATTCAACTAGAGAAATAAATCCCACACACACACAGGCAGAATTAACAAACTCCCGAGTTTAGTTTGGATTGTTTTATTGGGCTTTATAGTGCGCCCAGGATAAGCTGATATTTACACACAATGACTGATTTGGTCAACTGTTGCGACATTGATAACTAAAATAACTTAACCCTATTTCCCCGAGTATAAGACACGCTTTTACCAAGCCAGAATCATAACCAAAAATTGGATGCGACCTTTACAATGGTAGAGCCATTTTTCAACTCACGGTAATTAACACATATGGTCAATTTTATACCAAAATAATGCTGATAAATCGTGCATGCTAGATTTTCTACCTACCGTATGTGGCTTATGCCAAATTTTCCTGCCTTTCTTGATATTCTGGGCGCACTATACACAGTTTTTTAATGATATTTCAGTAACATGCTACAACTGACCAATTTAACCAGTTTTCCTGAACTGTATCGAAACCAGTACTAACTTACCGTTCCACAAGGAACTGGCAAAGTTCTCCACATGAGGAGGAAAATCAATGTAGCTGTAGGGAAGGCAAGCCAAGCCAAGGAAACTGCCATATCAGTCCCAGCAATGGGCAGCCAATCTTAATCCGAACTAACAGTTAGACTCTAGTTAACAGTGTAACAGCGATTGTTGTTTCAACGGTTCTTTCACCTGACGTGGCAGCTGAAACTTTTAGCAAATTAGTTTCATTTTCGCATTCATTTGTGTGTTTGGCATTGTCTTACTGGTATGTAATTGTGGTCTGTGTTTTTTTATGTTTCTGAGCTCGGCTGTTCCAGTTGAGTGCAACCATTCATGTCTGATTTATATCATCACTTGCACAAACTCTTACACTAACCTGTCACACCTATGGTCAAGAGATTCCACAGAAGGAAAGGTAAATCTGATCAAGTTAATACTCAGCCTGTTATACCCTGGTAAGAGCTGCTCAATCAGTCATAGACAAAACAGAACAAAATGTTATACTGTAAAATCATTTAATTTCGTTGGGACGAAATTTTGTGTTTTGGTAAAAAGGATAATTTCGTTGGCACTTGAATTCGTGGATTTTGCATTTCAGGTAACAAAACAATGGTTAATGTTTGTTGGGATTAAAGTTCGTGGTTGAGATGAACCACGAAATCCACGAAATTTAATCCCCCACATAAATTAATAATTTTACAGTATCAGACTGATTGTTATAGTATGATAAATGTCACAACATGTGACATTTCAGTAAAAGTTCACGGTATATATTAGATGACAGCATGATGCAGTAATTGGCTACATGGACATTTTCCATCATTGTTACTTTACAAATAGGAATGAATATTTTATATGGTCGTGCTCATAGAATCGGGTTACTGTGACAATCATTCAGGATAACATTAATTTGTTCTATTACTCAGGTGGTAATACACGGTATTATTGCCTTCATTATCAACCCCCACAGTCACAAGCTCATGTGACACTCCCTTAGTTTAAACTGCAAAATGCATGGTCACCTTGCACGTACTAGATTGAAGGGTTTATCACACACAAGAATGTATATGACACATAAAGGGCCATAACTCCAGCAAAACTTACCTAACTTACAATTCCAGACAATATACACAACTAGGCTTGGTACAAAGTGTAAACATGTTAATTTTTATTTAGATCTGACCCATGATTCAGGAGAAATAGTGCAGAAGAAGTCTGAGACATCCATACAGATAGGCATCCAGAAAGACCAACATTCAGCACAAAATCAGTATTTCTCCCCCACTATATGTGAAAAACATATACTTAAATATCAAACTCAAACATTCATTTCTTCTTCTTCATCCATGTAATTTGCAGGGCCCACTCTGTGCCAT
Organism: Spisula subtruncata; assembly: GCA_963678985.1. Classification (NCBI taxonomy): domain Eukaryota; kingdom Metazoa; phylum Mollusca; class Bivalvia; order Venerida; family Mactridae; genus Spisula; species Spisula subtruncata. Next base: position 2,503,535 of record OY787668.1, read on the forward strand.
TATCGCAAATGGTAGAGACAGAGGTGAGATACAAGGTATCCAGGAATCGGGTGCGATACCCTAGCTCGTTTCGAATAGATGCCTTGGTTCTTTAACATGCCCGATACACGCAAGACTACCCCTGGGTTTCCAACCAGGATCATCTCTAGTTGGGTGGGAAACACTAAATAGCGTTTCTGAAATGGCCAGTGAAGTGTCCGGGCCAAGAATCGAACCCGGGACCTCTCGATCAGGAGTCAAGCGTCTTACCACCCAACCACCGTGCCACCCATTTGAATGGTGTAAAGCTAAAAACTTATGCTCAATGTATCAAATATGTTTGTAAGGAGCTTGAATACATCAGACAACATACAGACTGATCAATTGAGTAAAGGGCTAATGATTATATCAACTTACAGGTTTGAGCTCGGAGACGTCCCAGCCGAGATATTCTGCCACTGACATCATTTGGTTCACTATACAATCTAATTCCTAAAATATATACAAACACATGCATCAAATATTGTATACTGTAAAATAATTTAATTTCGTTGGGACGAAATTTCGTGGTTTTGGTAAAAAAGACAATTTCGTTGGCACTTGAATTCGTGGATTTTGCATTTCAGGTAACAAAACAAGGGTCAAAATCAATGTTCGTTGGGATTAAAGTTCGTGTTTGAAGTGAACCACGAAATCCACGAAATTTAATCCCCCACGAAAATTAATGATTTTACAGTATACAATCATATGACAAAGGTGATTCGGGGATTCAATGGGGCTGGGATGGGGATGGGATTGGATGTGTGGATGGAAGTAGGATTCAGGGAGACTTGCACATATGGGATCGTGATGGATGTGATTTGAACGGAGTGCGGATTGGATTAGTATGGAATGGAAGCAGGGATGCTATTCTATGCTAGAGATGTTTGTAAAACACATATCCCACCAAGGCAACCCAATAGTCCAAAATGATAAAGGTCACAGTGACCTTGACTTTTGACCTACTGACTTCAAACTTAATAGGGATCACCAACTGTTGCTGACCAACCACCATTTAAAGCTTGACAATGCTAGAGCAAAGCGTTCTTCAGTTATTTAACGGAAACCTTTTGGTCTGAAAATAATAGTAAGGTCAGTGTGACCTTGACCTTTCACTTACTGACCTCAAAATTGATAGGGGTCATCTACTGTTGATGGACAACTTCCATGCAAAGTTTGAAGATCCAAGGACAAAGCGTTCTTAATAATTGAACGGAAACCAATAATTCATTGGTCTACCGACTGACAGACAGACAGACATGAGCAAAGCGACATACCCCCTCATGAAAGATGGGCAGCATAATAATAACTAATCCTGAAAAAGATGTAAGTCTGTTTTGGACGCCATTAGCACACATTACCACATTCCAAACTATGTTTTAAGTTGATGGGACTGAATATTCGAATATTTGAAAATTGAACGAATATTCGAATCCAATTTCAATATTTGAATATTCGTAAAATAAAGAAAATTAACCATTGTTCTTTTGTTAAAATTCATAGTTTCTGAAACTTCAAATGACTGTTACTTTAGTCAAAACATTTTTTATCAAATAACTTTTTTTAGCAAAAAAATAAAATTCTTTTTAATTAATATGCAAATTTTAGGGCCCCTGAAATAAATGGATGGAATAAGATTATGATAGGAATGGGATAGGTATGAGAAGGGGTATAGGCTGTGTGTAGTATTAGGATGGGATTTGGGTGGATTGGGGTAGGGGGAAGGGGTGGGAGGGGAAAACTTGTGCAAAAGACAGGCAAATATGCATGGTCTCTAAACATAAATAAACTGATATAAAATTGAAGCTTGCCCAAATGGGCTCTTCCAGTGGCGAGGGTAAACAAATAAACATAATTTAGTGACGCAACAATCACAAACATGTGGGTGAAAAGTTGGAATTCAAATATTTGTTTAGTAAGAAGTAACTCTGAATTCATGAGTCCTTGACTACAATCAGGAACTGTTCATGAACAGGTCTTGGTAGATTCTTGAATTTGGTTTATGAACTGTTTCTTACTATGTATTCATGAACAGCTTATGAATAATTGTTGAATTATTGTCATGAACTGTTCTTGATCCATTCATCAATAGTACATGATGAACATTTCATGAAGAAGTACCGTGTGTGACTGATTTATAAGAATAGTTGGTCAAATCTAAAATGAAGGAAAAAATCTGCAACTGGTTGGGGCATGTGTAGCATGAGGTTTCAAAAATAATTACTCATGAATTATTCATGATAATTTCATGCCATAAGTGTTCAAGAAGAGTTTATGAACTTCAAATTTTGAAAATACTTCATTGAAAAGTTGTATTCTCTATTCACTGACTATTCGTGAACAATTTCTGAACTTGGTTCAACAAAAAGTAGTGTTTAGTTCATGAATTGTTCATGAACTGAAAGGCTTTATAAAGCAGGGGATGATACGAAGGGGCATTGAAGTAAGGGTGGTTAAAGAAAATACAATGAATAACAACATTTACAGGGTTCCCACAAATCTTTTAAGACAAAATTCCCTGACTTTTCCCTGATTTTTCCCTGACTTGAGAGCAGTTTTCCCTGACTTTTTCACGCGATCGAACCATTTTGTTCAAGTGAAATTGCTCATAAGGAACAGTGAAAAGGAGGTTATATTTGCTTTATATGCAACCGAAAAGTTTCAGATAGCAGTTTTAGTGTTGCTGATCAACATAAAGTAAGCATAATGTAAAATTATCCCGAGCGAGCATAGCGAGCGAGGATTTTTTTCAGTTTTTGGTATTTTCTTCATAGGAAATGACACTTATCGAGATCTTTAATGAAGAATTCCCTGACCTTTCCCTGACTTTTGCTCAATTTCCAAATTTCCCTGACCAATTTCAATATTCCCTGACTTTTCCCTGACCTTGAAAAAATTATGTTTTTCCCTGACTTTTCCCTGACCGTGGGAACCCTGATTTACAGTGATATCAAAATGAAAATCAGATACGATGCAGTAGTGAGACAATACCTGCCAAGTTAGTTAAATCCAAAATAGGAGTGATAATGCAAAACATGTCAAAAGATGCACTGAAATGTGATTTTAAAGGGATTTAGATGCATAAACAAGGAACATATTAATTCTAGTGGTTATAAATATGGGACAGAAGATCATAAAATTAATCAAAAGTTCCTTTGTTCAAAGTAAGGTGAACTTGGATAACCCGAAATTTACATCGGAAAAAGGAGTTACTCCACTTTAATAGGAGTACTTGGCAGACTTGCATGACATCTATATTGAAGTTAGGTGAGCTTGATAAACCAAAAATTAGCAACAAAAATAGGAGAAACTATCACTTAAATAGAAGTACTTGGCAGGTATGCGACCTACCAGTACTATTATGCTAGATTCTTCAAGACCTAAAAGATGACACTCACAGATTTTTAATTAACAATGAAACTAGGAGTAAATAGGAGTAACTCCACTTTTACAGGAGTACTTGGCAGGTATGAGTGAGACACATATTATACTTACAGAGGAATCAAGGAGTCCATTACCATCAGCATCATAAAGTCGAAACATAACTGAAAATAAATTATAAGGTGCTGAACATACAAAAATCAGGGGATTGTGATCGACCAATCAAATCAAACGGGAGTAAGAAAAATAAAATTCTTTCACAAGTGAGAGGGTGTTCCAAATGTTTGGGGTGACTGTGCTCTGAAAATAACCAGGATATTTTTTGTATGCATGCCGATTCTTTGCATTTAATATCCCAAAGTCCTAATGTTCTCAAGGGAAACCAAAACTGAAAATGACACTGTTTTATAATATATATTAAAGTGTGTGACTACCTGCAATTTAACTTTCACAAAGGTCACAATTTAAATACTGTTTGGCATTAACGCCAAATCACACCAAGAACTTTTAAAATTTTACCCAAACCATTAATTTTCAATTAAAAGATAATGATATTATTATCAAATTTTACATTGCTGATCAACACCCAGGGCCCTTATTCACCAACGTTATAAGTCTAAAACTCAGACTTAGACCTAAAATTGACAACATTTATAATCACTGCCATTTCTTTACAATTAGACTTAACCATGCGAAATTTTATCTGATTATTTGTTGTTATCCACGGAATACGTATACCAATTTATATCAAAATCGGTACATTTATAACAACATGAGAGCGATTAGAACATTTGGCAATATAAAGTCTAAGTCTGAGTTTTAGACTTATGACGTTGGTGGATAAGGACCCTGGTAACTTTTATTGATACAGGTTCTTTTCTTTCAGTGATCCTGCGAGTCACAGAATATTGATACCAATTCCTAGATCAAATAAACCATTTTTGCATATATCTAAAATCTGCCATGTTAAAATATATTCTGAATCCTTGTTATTTTCAGAGCAAGACTTTTACAATATGGTACAAAAATAATGCAGACAGGCATGTTTAATATAGAACAGTAAATAATGACAGCAAAATTTATAGAATTTTCAATATTTTGAGATCAAGAATTCACCACTTGTGCCTAAAATAATACATTGTTTGTTTCCCCTTCAGTGACCTGAGTCATATAAGGTTGGGTAGATATGCAAATATCTTTGCACAGTCGTTTTTACAGAAATAATATTTATGACTTTTGCATTTTTGAGAGAGAGGCGATTTGGGAAGTTAAGTTTGAAGAGGGGAAACAAACATTATTTTTCATTTTAAGCCTAGGTATGTAAATAGTAAGGTACAAACCAAAGCCACACAGCTACGGCGGCAGCACCTAGTCACACACGCAAGAGTCAGACATAGTACAAGCGATCCACATCCCCATTTAAATGGATGCTTCAAGCGAGCCTTACATGCTCACTCCGCAATGAATGACACACTGGACTTTGAATTTTGTGCATACTTAGCCATAAAGGGAGGTAATAACACAAACAGCATTGTTTACTTTTTGATGACCAATTTGTGCATCAAACAAGAGGGTCATTATTGGCCCCCTTTAAACATTGCAATTTTAGCACATTGCCAAGCATGCTGAACATAGCCTTTATTTGCTTTATTACTACTGAAATATGGCAGGCATATATATGTGTGCCTCCACTCGGGTTGGCAGATTAGACAGCAAGCACGCTAACCACTGAGCTATGGAGGCACAGAAAGGACAATAAAGGACATTTTATATAAGGACAATAAAGGACATTTTATATAAGGACAATTTATATAAGGACAATTTATATAAGGACAATAAAGGACATTTTATATAAGGACAATAAAGGACATTTTATATAAGGACAATAAAGGACATTTTATATATCAAAGTGCCCCTAAGCTTACATTCTAACTTATCCTCCGGTCGGCCTGCTTCTAATAAGGAAAGGTAGCACACCAAATCTTTGAGATATATGTGTCCCGTTCGTATTTCCATACTGTTGGAACGAAACAGTTGTTGTTGTTGTTGCTTGTCTTTTGAGGTATTTACACTTGTTTTCAATAAGGAAGAGTTGGACTGCCGTATCCAAGGGTCCGCTCCTTCCATTGATTTGCCTGAAAAAAAAAAAAAATCAAACAAATCAATATCAACAAACTCTTAAATTCTAAAAACAGCAAACTGGAAAATATATTTCATACTATAAAATCATTTATTTTCAAAGGTGATCAGATTTCGTGGATTCTGTGGTTAACTTCAACCATGTAATTTAATCCAACAAAACAATAATTTTGACAATACTCCGAAAACTGAAAAATATATTTCATTTTACTAGGGATGAATGAAAAACTATGGTGGTACATGCCTCTATAAATTGATGTAGTTTCTATAGTTTTGCACCAAGCCATCAAATTAATATAGTAGGGGTCCAATTGGGGTCACCAGAAAATTAAACGAAAGGTTAGATTATGACAATAACTGAGAATTTTGGATTCTACATATCACTCAAACTCAGACCTGCCTGTCACATGGTACAATCCAATATTCACATCAATAAGGTCGAAGTGAAAGGTCAACCACTTCTGCAGTTTTTTAGTTGATTTTTTCAGTTGTTGTTTTTTTTAAGAAAAAAAAGTTGGAAAGTATGGATTCACATATTTGTAGCTTCATGTTTACAAACATTCAGTGATACAAGGCAAATTAGGAAACATAATGTAAAGTCTGTTCAAAGATAAATGATAATAGTTGTAAATATAATCCTGACCGTCTGGTAAATATGTTTATCTAGTTTTAAATGGGTGTAACTGAGTTAACAGTAATCCCTTCTTTACTCTCGAATGGGATAATATTTATTAGAAATTCAGACTCGGATTTGGGAAAAATCTCAATTTGAGATGAGATTTCCGCTTGAGATGCTTCGGACATCCGGGCCAGAATATTGTAGGGTGTATGGATTAAAGGGTCAATGAACAAAGTGATAATCGACAAACTTTATGTAATACTATGGTTTTAGCGAGTGTATTTCTAGTTCCCACATTTGTTAAAATTAATATACTTCGAATCCGCCGAATCTCTAGGGTAGCGACTTATATTCACCTCATTAATATAATGTATTTCAGCAAACAGTTCAACCACAAATAAACTAACTCATCAATTCCCCCTGGAAATGTGTTTAATCTACCACTGATCATGGTAACACTAGAGTTCGATCTATTAGAACCAATATAAATCCATCTCCACTTTTAATCTACTATATCAGAGGCTATGGATTATGTTATTGCAATAACATATAGCTTGGCCACATTGACACGAGCCTGACCTATTGATTACCATAATTTAACAGTCGATATATTGTCTATGTTTATAACACCGATTGTATGTTTTCATAATAGGTGAGTATCACGGAGACGCTTGAGATATAATACAAACACAAATCTAAAATACCGATATTGCACAATTTGCTTACGGAAATTGATATATTCAAAACAAAAACCTTGCAATATATTCTTGCATAAAGGTCAGACTCAAGTCAAAATAGCCAAGCTATACTAAAGTGACACGTTTATAGTGTTTTGGTTTTGGTTTGTCAACTAGCATTGACTATTTGGACTGGATTTTGTCACGTCTCTATGTGAAAGAAAAATAAGAAAATAAAAATATTTCTCCTGAATGTTTTGAACAGCCCTCATATATTTAATTAAAGCTTGCTTCACAACACAATATGAATAATAACACAAAAATCATACCAGTATCTTGCAATTAACAAAATTAATTAACGTTACCAAGGCAACGGCATGTAAAACATACTTCAACATTTTAATTAATAGAAGATGCATGTTGACTAAGTGGACACATGTAACATATAATTGAATAATAGGTTGACACGGAACACATTAACTAAATATCGTCGCCATGGCAACATACATGTTATCATAGAAATTATGAGACCAAAATCGAAATTACATGATTTGTAGGAAAAACTTCTTGCTTAATACATTGGAAACCAGTCACTCAGAAGAGCTGCTAGCAATATGAAAGTCCTCTACAGGTTTAAATCAATGACCCTCTAATTGTTTTTAATGTTTCTATTGCTATTATTTAGACCATTTTTGTCAGAATCAAAATATGTTTACATTTACATAATCTCCTTATTGAATGACACCTACCAAACTATCAAATTCCATAAGCCAAGTTCCATAAACCTAGCTTGGAAACTGGTTGCCTGAGTTATGGTAGTATCCCTGGTCCCTGTTCAATCCCCATAGCAACCCTAATATTTAATCAAAACTTATTTAGAAGTGCATAATCTAAACATTTTCCTCTATTCTGAGTGACTTACCAAGTTTCATAAAGCTAGCTTGTAGCCCAGTAGGTATTTATAATTAAAATGAATTTGATCAGCTTTTTGAAGTATAATTTTCAAATTTGCAAGCAAAATAGCTTAATGGACCAAATGATCCAATGTATCTTCAGGACTACATTAAATGCAAATCATAGCCTTTATTTGCCAATCAGCTTTCTGCTGAATATGGCAGGCATATGAGTGCCTCCACCCGGATTTGAACCTGGGTAGCTGGAATACACAACAAGCTTGCACACCACTGAGCTGAGGAAACATATGTTTTCTACTTTCACAGTATGATTATTACTAAATCAGAACTTCTTACATATCACATTTATTCTACTTTCACTTTCATAGAACATTAATTACTAATTTTAAAATCAGAACTACTTACATATCACATTAATTCTACTTTCACTTTCATAGAATGTTAATTACTAAATCAAAACTACTTACATATCACATTTATTCTACTTTCACTTTCATAGAACATTAATTACTAATTTTAAAATCAGAACTACTTACATATCACATTAATTCTACTTTCACTTTCATAGAATGTTAATTACTAAATCAAAACTACTTACATATCACATTTATTCTACTTTCACTTTCATAGAACATTAATTACTAATTTTAAAATCAGAACTACTTACATATCACATTAATTCTACTTTCACTTTCATAGAATGTTAATTACTAAATCAAAACTACTTACATATCACATTTATTCTACTTTCACTTTCATAGAACATTAATTACTAATTTTAAAATCAGAACTACTTACATATCACATTTATTCTTCTTTCACTTTCATAGAATGTTAATTACTAAATCAGAACTACTTTCATATCACATTTATTCTACTTTCACTTTCATAGTATGTTAATAACTAAATCAGAACTTCTTACATATAACATGTATTCTACTTTCACTTTCATAGAATGTTAATTACTAAATCAGAACTACTTACATATCACATTTATTCTACTTTCACTTTCATAGAATGTTAATTACTAAATCAGAACTACTTACATATCACATTTATTCTACTTTCACTTTCACAGTATGCTAATTACTAAATCAGAACTACTTACATATCAAATTTATTCTACTATCACTTTCATAGAATGTTAATTACTAAATCAGAACTACTTACATATCACATTTATTCTACTTTCACTTTCATAGTATGTTAATAACTAAATCAGAACTTCTTACATATAACATGTATTCTACTTTCACTTTCATAGAATGTTAATTACTAAATCAGAACTACTTACATATCACATTTATTCTACTTTCACTTTCATAGAATGTTAATTACTAAATCAGAACTACTTACATATCACATTTATTCTACTTTCACTTTCACAGTATGCTAATTACTAAATCAGAACTACTTACATATCAAATTTATTCTACTATCACTTTCATAGAATGTTAATTACTAAATCAGAACTACTTACATATCACATTTATTCTACTTTCACTTTCATAGAATGTTAATTACTAAATCAGAACTACTTACATATCAAATTTATTCTACTATCACTTTCATAGAAAGTTAATTACTTAATCAGAACTACTTACATATCACAATTTATTCTACTTTCACTTTCATAGAATGTTAATTACTTTATCAGAACTACTTACATATCACATTTATTCTACTTTCACTTTCATATAATGTTAGATACAGGGTAGAATGTTAAATACTGGGAGATTGACAAAGTACAAAGATAGAGACGTGACATATCATTGAGTGAGCGCTCTATTCACACTGAGAGACACGTTCAATCTAAGACTAGAAGGTATACAATTTATCCCGGGCCAAACAAATCTATCAAATCCTACACGCTTTTATTGGATTGTCTCTTGTCAGTGGAACCTCGTTTATAGGTTACTGGCACTATAATATATTGTGCTACCGTAAAATCATTCAATTCCGATGGGACGAAATTTCGTGATTTTGGTAAAAAAAGACCATTTCGATAGGATGTTAATTCGTAGATTTTGCATTTCAGGTAATTTATACAATGGTCATAATTATTGTTCGATGGGATTTGATTTTGCGGTTGAAAGTGATCCATGCAATCCCTAAAATTTAATCCCCCACAATTATTAATGGATTTACAGTATATGGAGGGCCAAAAAAAGCGTTCAATGTTGGATCTAAATATAGAAGTGAATCTATGCTGTTTGTATTGAAAAAAGATATAACAAGCAAGCTGAAGTAATATAGATGAATGATAATATAGAATGGCAGCGATGGTTACTGCTTCAACGATTTATCCCTTAAATCATAACATCAGTACAGTGCGCCCAGTAAAGCGAGAAAGGCGGTAAAATTTGGTACATGAAATTTTTGAAGTTACCATAATAAGCATATTTTTGGAGTAAAAATGCCTAAAATAAAGCCTAGAAAATATTTGCATCTCAGTGACATCTTGTTTATGGATATGACCTTGTTTGGATATGTAAAATATAAGTAATAGATACATAGTCAAATCAAGGTTGTCAAAAGTGTCTACTTATAAGCATTACTGGACAGTTTTGTCAGAACAAAAAACAAATTAGGCTGAATTTTAATGCCATTTAGGCCCAATGCATTATAACTCCTAATTGTATCATTATGCTCAGGTCTTTCAGTAAGGGCTTGAATCATTTTTAATAACTTTGAACCCAATTTTTATAAACCAAATATCTATCTTAAGTCTTCAGTCATAAACATTAATTAGGGTTGAAATATTGCTTTGGAATATCATGGGATCTAGTGGTTAATCAAGGGTTTGCTGTAGCCCATAAACATTAAATAAATATTTTGTAAAAAATCCAGGGTTTTTTTTTTACAACAAAGCCAAAACAAGCCTCTACTGGTATCCAATATTGGTCAATTTATTTCTCTGCTGCCTTAAACGCTCTACCAGGTCAATGGCTATACAATAGCTATAGAATAGTAAGTATAATACAATAATATAGATGATTGATAAGCTTGACCTATGGTCAATCAACCTCACACACTCAGGCCACAAATTTATGGTGAATTGATGGATATAATAATGATTTGTTCAGTCATCTATTCACACAGTAAACATAGTTGCAAGACACTGAATCATTCCACCATCTATAAAATTAGAGTATAGTGGAAAGTCCGAAACATCCAGTGAGGGGTTCTACCGAGGCATCATGACAAATCCTGTAAATGAGACGCCAGTCTGTTTCGGGTGCATTAACCACATTACAACACCAAAACTCTAAAACTCTGTTTCAAACTTTGTCAAAACTCAAATGACCATACTTCATTTAATATTAAGAATACTTTCATCACTAAATGGTTATTATGCACATTGCAAAAATAAATGAATAAGTGGTCCAAAAATTTGAAAATCCCTGGTTTTTGATTGGACAAAGAAGTAGCGTAAACTATAAACTGATTTACTAAATGGTTATTATGTCCATCGCAAAAACAAATGAATAAGGAGTCCAAAATGTTGAAAATCCCTGGTTTTTGATTGGACAAAGAAGTAGCGTAAACTATAAACTGATTTACTAAATGGTTATTATGCCCATTGCAAAAACAAATGAATAAGGAGTCCAAAATGTTGAAAATCCCTGGTTTTTGATCGGACAAAGAAGTGGGTTAACTATAGTCTTGCATATGGTAATTGTTTATACATATGTTAACACCTACATTAGGACAGGATCTGGGTCACAGTGATTACAACTACTCCCATAGTATAGAAACAATCGCACACTAAAATTCCAATTATAAGCTCATTACTAACATACTTGTTGACGTTTATTGACATATTATAACATCAGTAATGACATCATAAATCAGGTAATATAAGCAAGTAGCAAGTCCTTATCAATGAAATCATCACATGGTGTTTAACCTATAAATCAACACTACACTAGTAATTAAATGAATTATACAGGCTAGTACCATAATAAGAGTATAATAACGGGCAAGCATTCAAATACACCATAGTCACATACAACATAGGCTACTATTAAATTTTACCCAGATTTTATAGAGATGATCATTTTGTGGCAAGGTTTCATGATAATTGGGCCAAAGAAAGTGACCTCTTGATTGTTCACAAACAATTTGTGGAAAGACAGACAAACAACAGGCGAAGATCGACCATAAAAGCTCACCTAGTCACTACATGTCAGGTGAACATACCTGCCAAGCTAGATAAATTCAAAATAGGAGTGATAAAGCAAAACATGTCACAAGATGCACCTAAATGTGATTTAAAAGGAATTTAGATGCATTAACAAGAAATGCATTAATTCTAGAGGTAATAAATATGGGACAGAAGAAGATAAAATGAATCAAATGTACCTTTGTTTAAAGTTAGGTGAACTTGGAAAACCAGACATTAACAATGAAAATAGGAGTAACTCCACTTTAATAAGAGTATGGCAAACCAAAAAGTGACAACGAAAATTGGAGAAACTCCACTTTAATAGGAGGAAAACCAGAATTTAACTATGAAAATAGGAGTAACTCCATTTTAATAGGAGTAACTCCACTTTCATAGGAGTACTTGGCAGGTATGGGTAAGCTACAAACAACGATGCTAATAAGGTTATCAAATTTATATGTTGAAATTGCTTGAACTACTCCTAACAAGGTTTTTGTATGATATAGGATTTTCTTTCAAATACCAGAATGTATAAAAATATATGATATGACATTAATGACTTAAATTACCAACACTATAAACACCTGTCAGCCACAAACACGGAACAAACAGCCTGTGTATGTCTCACATTTAGTCTCTATATTATATAGTAGATCTTAAGCCTAGGTCCCACTGAGCAGTTTTTGCCTCGGCAATGTACTGCCTATATAAATAAATGAGCTTTGTGAGGCATCGGGAACAGAGATTTCACAAATTGTCTAATGACTTCCCCGAAGCTTCACATAGACCCTTTTCCTGGGCCCGAAATTACAACCAATACTTACACTCTGCACTCAGCACTCAAATATTGATACTCCTTCTTTTAAGGTTAAAAGCAACATTTTTTAGAACGAGAAGTTGAAGTTATGTTAAATAGATGGTAAGTATTATCATTTGGTTGTTTCCAAATGAAATTTAGTCTATTTGTAAGCTATATGTGTAATCTCCAGTCTGAGTGCACTCAGGTACAATACTTATGTTTTTACCTCATAAATAGTACAAAATAGCAAAAATATGGTTCAAATGTTATTTGCAACATTCAAATAACAATTATATACATTTCACCACGTAGATTAGAAATCTAGAACGAATAATAGCTCATTAATATGACAAATTCAATATTTGAGTGCTGAGTGCCGAGTGTAAGTATTGGTTGTAATTTTGGGCCCAGGAGTCTTCAGATGCTCATTAATAAAATCAGGAGTACAGCGCCGAAGCAAAAATGCTAAGTGGGACCTAGGCTTAAGCAAAAAGAGTGTAAATAGATGTTTGTATTATATACAATACTAACTTACAACTTTTCCTTTCAGGATAAAAGACCCGGACATATTACAATTAATCTCGGGACAATCTATACCCTACCCTCAAACCTTATAGTACATAGTCCTGTTATAATACACACGCCCACTGTAATCAACCAGGATATAGTCTGTAATTTATATGCTAGATAGCCATAGATCATGAAATGGTGATATATAAACACAGTATCACATTTTGTAAGATCATCCGCTATCATTGCATTTACTGTCCGGGTCATCATAAACTCGGGTCATCATAAACTCTACCGCAAAATCACAACAACAAAATATTTCCCCAAAACATGATATTGATGTGAATGTTTTAAAATTTAGTTTTGCAACTTTTATTTGAATGACAGCTTACACTTGGAAATAACACATGAAATACTATAGGTTTGTAAAACATTGAAAATGCCATTATGTGTTTGTAAAAATGGGTTATTCACCATTTTATAATATGGCTTTGAAAAACATTGTAATGTACCATTATGACTTTGTAAAACATTGAAATATGCCATAACATTGTCAATTCTGTAATTTTTTTCATGAAATCATTTTTGTTTTGTGCAGAATTTTATTCTTTCTGATGCAACTAATCCGGAAATCTGGAGTATATATCGGTACGTACCATTATGAACACTGTGGATACTATGATTGGATTTCTTGGACGAAGATCGGGAGTGGTTTGAAGCATCATACTCTTTGTCACTGGATTGAGCTTTCTCAATGGCCGGATTGGATGCCATCCCTAAAATATACAAGTAGACCAGTCTAACATGGATCAGTTATCATCCCTAAAATATACAAATAGACCAGTCTAACATGGATCAGTTATCATCCCTAAAATATACAAATAGACCAGTCTAACATGGATCAGTTATCATCCCTAAAATATACAAATAGACCAGTCTAACATGGATCAGTTATCATCCCTAAAATATACAAATAGACCAGTCTAACACGGATCAGTTATCATCCCTAAAATATACAAATAGACCAGTCTAACACGGATCAGTTATCATCCCTAAAATATACAAATAGACCAGTCTAACAGGGATCAGTTATCATACCTAAAATATACAAATCAACCAGTCTAACATGGATCAGTTATCATACCTAAAATATACAAATCAACCAGTCTAACATGGATCAGTTATCATCCCTAAAATATACAAATAGACCAGTCTAACAGGGATCAGTTATCATACCTAAAATATACAAATCAACCAGTCTAACACGGATCAGTTATCATCCCTAAAATATACAAATAGACCAGTCTAACATGGATCAGTTATCATCCCTAAAATATACAAATAGACCAGTCTAACATGGATCAGTTATCATCCCTAAAATATACAAATAGACCAGTCTAACATGGATCAGTTATCATCCCTAAAATATACAAATAGACCAGTCTAACATGGATCAGTTATCATCCCTAAAATATACAAATAGACCAGTCTAACACGGATCAGTTATCATCCCTAAAATATACAAATAGACCAGTCTAACACGGATCAGTTATCATCCCTAAAATATACAAATAGACCAGTCTAACAGGGATCAGTTATCATACCTAAAATATACAAATCAACCAGTCTAACATGGATCAGTTATCATCCCTAAAATATACAATCAGACCAGTCTAACATGGATCAGTTATCATCCCTAAAATAAACAAGTAGAACAATCCAATAATTGGTAGAGTGCACAGATAGACAAATCCAATAATCCCTAAAATACAGAAATAGACCAGTCGAATAATCCCTAAAATGCAGAAATAGACCAGTCGAATAATTGCTAAAATACAGAAATAGACCAGTCGAATAATTCCTAAAATATAAAAATAGACCAGTCCAATGATAAATTGGTTAATACAGGTATACCCACAAAACAAAATAGATTATTCCATTGCATAATTGTATTGGATAACATGAGGAATAAAGTAGCATGTTTCCAATACAATGTGACAATGTGAGAGAGACTGTCATGGTGTGATATAAGGGTGTTGTTGATATGCTGATACTGGGTGGTGATGATGTTATATAAGATAATGTGTGACATCTGTCACCTTACTGCACTCTGTGCTCTATAATTAAATCTCTAACACTGCAGCATTTAGCCATTACATCATCCATGTGACATTTCCTCATTGTGAAATATATGATAACAGTTTACTATTGATATGTTTGCTGACTTTGTGAAACCGCAACTTGCACCCACAACTGTGGCAAGCAATGTAATAAACTGAACCGCATATAGCCTATTGGTCAGCAATGGAGCACAATATCTGGGTGTCTGAGTGAAATTATGGCAAATTTGTAATGCCCCTCCAACCTCAGGGAGGGAACATCAAATAGAAAATTTCAAAACAGGCCATATAGCAACTTTTTCCATTTGTACCAATCTGGTGACTGAAATTGAACATTTGGAGACAAGACATGCTTGCAAATGGTAAAAGCCTAGATGTCTAAAGTATGAATTCTCAAAGGTTTCGAAAAAAAATCAGAATAAGAATTTCAGAGACAAGCATACACATACATGCCAGATTTTCCTTGAGCCTATGCAGGAGATTGGTGATGGAAATGCAGGAGATTTCAATGAAATGCAGGAGATTTTCTTGCGCGAACTAAATAGCATGAAGTTTACATGCCCTTTGCATTGTTACATCCATGATATACCAGTTCAGTCATCATACACCTGAACATTACTCACATCAAGGAAAACAATAACAAGTTATTGTACAATTTTCAGATAAATTTACTATAGAAAATAACTACTTTGAACAAAAAAAATTGCTCTCATGCAATTTACATATAATCATTCAAACACAGAAATTCATTCATAAATTGTAGTTCAGACATAAAATTAGTTTAGGCCCACATGGATGATTGGGAAACCAAATGTGCCGCCTTGTTAAATTAAGTCTTTACTTATTAATTAATTCAATTTCTTAGAAAGCTTCAAAAATATATCTGAAATAATTGATGCCTAAATAAGTACCATTCAAGTTAATTAAAAAAATAAAAAAATAAAATCGATTTTACTGTTTAACTAAGGGAAGTAACTGCTCCGAGTTAATTGTACAGGAATGTCCGGTCTGAGCTGGTTTTTAACTCTATCCAAATTGTAAACAACACAATGTTTATCTAATTTATGACACCTATGTATACTCTTATCGGGGTAATTATCAATTGTTTATTGAAGTGACCACTCTCCCGGGGTGTCATAAAGGTTTGTTAGATGATGGCTCATTGATTAATTGTCAATTTATTACCGGAAATTTACGAGAAAAGTTAAAGTTCAATCATGCTTGCCAGGATCTTTCAAAAACGATTTTTTTTTTGGAAAATCGTGAAATGCGGGAGATATGATAAGGATGCAGGAGGGCAGGAGAAGACCCTTAAATCCGGGAGTCTCCCGCACGATCCGGGAAATATGGCATGTATGCATACAGTAAGCATCTGATACAAACTTCGAATAGCAGAAACATTGAATACTGTAAAATCATTTAATTTGGATGGGTCGAAATTTCATGATTTGGTAAAAAAGATCATTTTGATGGGACGTTAATTCATGGAATTTGCTTTTCAGGTAATGAATACAAAGGATCAAATTAATTGTTCAACGGGATTTGATTTCATAGTTGAAGGTGAACCACGAAATTCTCAAAATTTAATCCCCTCACGAAAATTCTTGATTTTACAGTAGCAGAAACATTGAATACTGTAAAATCATTAATTTTCGTTGGGGATTAAATTTCATTGATTCCGTGGTTCACCTCAACCATGAACTTTAATCCCAACGAACATTAATTTTGACCCTTGTTTTATTACCTGAAATGCAAAATCCACGAATTCAAGTGCTAACGAAATTGTCTTTTTTACCAAAACCACGACGAAATTTTGTCCCAACGAAATTAAATGATTTTACAGTACTAGAATGTCTGATAATTGGTGTGACAGGTTTATATTAGAAAGTTGATCAGGGATGTTAAATCTTGACAATATCTCTAACCAACACTCACTCAAACCAAACCTCAAATCATTCAACCAAATTAGACGTGTTTACATTTAATCAGAACACATGTTGAATAATCGAAAACTGCCAAACTGCCAAATGTAATAAGGTTTCATGAATCACACTCTTATCTTGTTTCCATTTTGTAGTCTTCTTACAAGTTCTCAGTATTTCAGGGATAATGTTCATACTTTAATTACTCTATTCTATTCTCTGCTTGCACATGAGCGTCTATCAGTTAACAGAATTTTTTCAGGGTTCCCACAAACTTTCCCAGACAAAATTCCCTGACTTTTCCCTGACTTTTCCCTGATTTTTCCCTGACCACAGAGCAGATTTCCCTGACTTTTTAGAGCAATCGGGCGACACAGCATCTTTTTGTTCAAGCAAAATATGGCAATAAAATAGAGAAAATGAGGTTGTTTGCTTTATATGGAACAAAAAAGTTTAAGGTAGCAGATTATAAGGTTGTTGAGTGACATAAATTATATTGTAGAATGATACCGAGCGAGTATAGCGAGCAAGGATTTTTTTTCAGTCTTGGATATTACTTCATAGGAAATGACACTTATCAACAGCTTCAGTAAAAAATTCCCTGACTTTTGGTTAATTTCTCGATTTCCATGACTAATTCTAAAATTCCCTGACTTTTCCCTGACCTTGAAAAAATTAGGTTTTCCCCTGACTTTTCCCTGACAGTGGGAACCCTGAGAAAGACTTAAACGCTTACGCCCCGTTGGAAGCCCTGCCTAAAATATATAACTATAGGTAAGTCAATAAGAGGCCATAATTATGTTTCAATGTAGCATAATGCTACATGGCTTTAACAATCCAAATTAATATGATAGTTAACAAGCATGACACTCTTTGAAACAATGGACTTTAAAATCTATGAATGCATTTTAGGTCGGCTTACCAAGAAATGACCACTTCAGGAATTTACAATGGTTAATTATAGAATAAATTCAAAACATGGATTTATAAGAATTTGATCCTTTGTTATTCTAGTGTGTTTCTAGTGGCAAACTGTGGCATACATATAAACTATCACTATCTTAGTACCTTTATCACCACTGTGACCGAGACTATGCAATTTCTCTGTAATTCCATGGATTTTCTCAGCTAGTCCACTACGTTCTTGTTTCCCGTCCACATGAATCTCCGTGGTTTGATGGGTTATAGGAGCACAAACAGTCTGCGACGCTACCGCGGCAACGTCTTTAACACCATACACCTTTTCCCCACTACCTTGGGACGGCGGAATAGAAGTGATTGGTGTCTTTTTATTAAATGAAAGAAACAAATGTTTACACAGATCCTCGCCGATATCTGCCTCCAAGTATGTTTCCATGAATAACCGAAACCCTTCATAATCGATGGGCTGAAATACAAATAAATAAGCGATCAATTGGAATTGTCAGTAAACGTTATCAATAACAAGAACTATCTGACAATAATGTGATGAATAATGCAAGGGAAATAACTCATCGAAAATGAACCACTAATGATATTTAACTTGTCTGAATGTAATACTTTCAGTTCTTTGATTTGACTAAGGCAATTGCAAATACTGATTTCCGTGTTCACTCGGTGAAATAAAATTTGATCTTACACCAAGATCAGCAAATATCCTCTATATAATATGATCTCTTTATTCGTCATAATTGAAGTGTCTCTTAATGTGTCCGTCTTTTTACATGAATATGACAAGACAAGATAAATCCCCTTTAAAAACATCAATAAACATCTAGTCTGACTTCACAGGTATATCAGACCCAGCGTGAAAACCTTGCACCTACTGGGCACACTGGAGTCACCTCTAGTATGTTGAAACTCAACACCCCACACCATTAACCACAAATAATCATATTGTTATATATAAAACCGTAAAATCATTTAATAACGATGGATTTTGATGAAACAGACCATTTCGATGGTACGTTAATTCGTGAGTTTCAGGTAATAAATACAAGGGTCAAAACTATTGTTCAATGGGATTTAATTTCGTGGTTAAATGCGAACCATGAAATCCACAAAATTGAATCCCCACAAAAATGAATGATTTTACAGTTTACTATAACAGGAAAGATTTATCTAAATGATCAATGTCGTTGTTGCCATGGTAACCAACAGATACGAGACAGCTTCTTTTTTACAGGAATAATGCTATTTTAAGTATTACAAAGAAAAGTATATTGGACACATGAAATGTGTGTGATAAGCTTTACAATGACAAGCAGAGTTCAGAAAGAGTGTGATGACCTAGTTAGGTGCACACCTGGCCACTACATACAGGTAGGGCTGTAAGTGAACACCTGGCTACTACATACAGGTAGTAAGACACCTGGTCATAACATACAGGTAGTAGGATGACAACCAATTTTCCCAGTGAGATACCAGGTTTTTTTTACTAGCAACAACTTCCCTGATAAACAAATCATGTATATCCCTATGAGCCTAGATATTCACAGAGAGCAGTGTGAAGTTTCAAACCATTCCCTTTAGTAGTTACGGAGATACCAATTTACAAGCAAAAACTTAACATTAATATTCAGCACAATGGGCGCCAACGCCGATGCTGGCGCATGGGTGAGTACAATAGATCAAGTATTCTTCGAATAGTGAAGCTAACAATTGTGGACCTGCAATGGCAACTCATGATGGATACATTATACACGATACAAGAACATAGTTTATCAGAATACCTCCTCTGGGTTATATTTGGACAGTACTCCATTGTTATTGAACTCTTCCAGCACATCTTTCAACTTCTTGGACGAATCTGAAATTAGAGATAAGATAAATATACAAACTGCCAGTAATAGTATACCACCATGGTGGTGCAGAGATATTGGCCTGCAGAGGTTAATGCTGACCTTGACCTTTCGTTCAAGATTTATCTGTCAATATCATCATGTTCTTTTTACAAATCAACAGGTATTACTCCACATTTCTCCGAGGTTAATTACAATGTTCATGGTCAAAATAACCTAACAGTAACGGCAGACAATTAACATGTGAAATACCAGGCAATTAACGTGTGAAATATCATTCTATTTCAACATGGATGAAACTTTATGAACACCACTGAAACATTGCATATTTTGTCCCGGTAGTAGCTTCCAATGTTTCAGACAACCTGTGCTGCACTAGACATCTCACAGAATAATACCATTCAAATTTAAATCATTTAGAGAATTCGGGAACAACAGACATATGTGCAAAGCAATATACCACATGGATAGGGAGCATAACTAGAAATTTGTGCCCTTGGGCAAATTATGTCGAGCCTCGGCGCACATTGAAAAAATGCACTGACTTAAATGTGCTAAGTTACATCTAATGCCAGCATGCATAAAGAATAAATAATACCTACTAACTTCAATTTGACCTTTGAACTCTAACTTGACCTTGACCTTAGAGAAAAGAACCAGGGGTTGCTCATGACACTCCAATAAATAGAGGTTGACATCCATGGCAATTTCAAGCAAGATTGGTCAATGCATGACAAAATTATGGTCCAGACAAGCTTCTTTGGAAATTTGACCTGCAACTGTGACCTTGACCTTTGATATATGAACCTGAGGGTTGAGCATGACACTCCAGCTTATGGGGGTGAATATTCATGGCAAATGTAAGACAGATTGGCCAATGCACGACAAAGTTATGGTCTGGACAAGCTTAAATTTGACCGCCAACTGTGACCTTGACCTTGAGATATGAACCTCTGGGTCTGTCATGAACCTCTGTCTCATGAAGGTAAACATTCATGCCAAATATAAAACCGATTGGTCAATGCATGAGTGAGATACAGCCCGTTATTATTATTATTATTATTAAGAATATCAAGGCCTATAATGGTAATGTTTGAAGTTTGACCTCTGAGTGTGACCTTGACCATTGAGCTAGAGACCTGTATCTTACGCACTGCACACCGCCTCATGGTGTTTAACAAATTTGCCATGTCATTTAAAAATGTGTCAATGTATGAGTGAGATACAGCCCGGACAAGGTCTATAATGGTCATTGTTGATGCTTGACTTCTAAGTGTGACCTTGACCTTTGAGCTACAGACCTGCATCTTGCGCACTGCACATCGCCTCATGGTGTTTAACAATTATGCCAAGTTATTTAAAATAAAAAAATCACTCAACAAATGAAGAACATATGGTCCAGACAAGCAGTATTATGTCCATTTTGGACCTTTGACCACCAAGAGTGACCTTGACCTTCAAGCTAGGGGTAGTGGTCTTGGGCGCGACACGCCCCCTCAACATGGGGAACATTTGTGCCAATGTATTTCAAAATCACCCAACAAATGAAGAACATATGGTCCGGACAAGCAGTATTATGCCCATTTTGGACCTTTGACCTCCAAGAGTGACCTTGACCTTCAAGCTAGGGGTACTGGTCTTGGACGCGACACGCCGCCTCAACACAGGGAACATTTGTGCCAATGTATTTCAAAATCACCCAACAAATGACGAACATATGGTCTGGACAAAATCGGACGGATGCACGGACGCACGGACGGACGGACGCACGGACGCACATACACTGAACAGCCATTGTGACAACTATATCGAGCTCACCGCCAGCGGGCTCGACAAAAATGGGGGCTTCAATGAGATGATAAAAAGGGAGACAAGCAGACTTATTTCACATTAATGAATTTGTGTTAGAAGGTTCCAGTAGAGCTCTTGAATAACTGTTCTGACAGTATAAAATAGATCAATTTGTGAATAACTAGTGAATCAAAACATCAGGAATAATAATATGAGACATAAAATTACAGTAAAATCATTTAATGTGGATTAGACGAAATTTCGTGATTTTGATAAAAAAGACCATTTCGAACGAAAGTGGATTCATGGAGTTTGCATTTCAGGTAACTAATACAAAGGTCAAAATCAGTTTGATGGGATTAGATTTTATGGTAAAAGATGAACCATGAAATCAACGAAATTTAATCCCCCCAAGTAAATTAATGATTTTACAGTAACACAATAGTGATCAACATAACAATAGCATGTACCTTTGTCCCAGACTTCAGTATTACCCAGTACATATAACTGCTTACAGGTCATTGCCACATACGATTAAACATCAATTAATTCATTATAACATATTGGTCTAGGGAATACGGGAATACCAAACAGAGAGATTGAAATTGATAGGATATTGTTTGATTTTCTAGTTTCTGACTGTTCTGACTGTTCTCGGCGCCTGGAGGCATGATCAACATCTGAAGTTCTGAACATAGCGGCCAGCGTATCCAGCGTATCCAGTGTATCAAATGTATCTTCATGCCAAATATGGTTATACTATGTTACTACATTAATTGATGGATAGGGATAGATACCAGTAAAACATCTCTGGTACAAACAATGCTAGTCATTACTAAAACACTCACTCAGTTCATACCAGCAGAGAAAAGCTAGAACTGTGGTAACATTAGCATGCTTTCAAGCACTCTTTAAAGGGTATAGAGCTATATTCTAATATTCATTCAATGTCAAAATAATTACTTGCATCCTTTTTAGTATGATACTAGCTATAGACTACCTTAATTAGAAATTAAAACTTTGGATGGGTTCCGTGTACTTTGATTCAATTGTCGAAAAAAATACCATTCTTATAGTTTCATATGGTGTTCTAGAACACTTTCGTATGAAAATGAACAGTTCGCATGTCCAATAAATCACACGGAGAGTTTCTGTTAAAACTGAAGTGAAAAATGATCTAATGGATATGAAAGCATAATTGTTTTTCAGTTTTTGAAACTTTTAAAAAAAATATCTTCCGATATAGCTATATACACTTTAAATATTATATGTATAGAAGTACTTGAAAAGGGTATCATATGAGGTTCAATAACATATCATATCAATTAATTGTTTAAATACCATGACTACAAAGCGATTCATTTTAGGATAGTACTAGTACTCCGGCAGTTACAGGTTTTCTCATCAATCAGTGATCTATTAGTGCATTTTGTATTTAATTGACAATTTTCTCATTTCAACTTATTTCATTCTTGTGAGATATGTGTGGAGTTATATATTTGTCTGAAGAATTCAGGCATTTAAAGGGGACAAGCCCCCTTCTTGCACACTGCCCTTGACCATCAAGCCCATTTATTTAACACTGACAAGCCTCCTTCTTGCACACTGCCCTTGATCATCAAGCCCATTTATTTTACACTGACAGCTGTTTTTCAAGCAAGCGTATTATTGCACACTGACCCTAGGTCATAAAGCCCCCTTTAAAAATGGACCCTTACTATCTTATTCAGAACTCCTGTATTTTCTTATTTATAATAGACAACAAAATATCTTCTCACATCAAAATAGAACTTCCAACCATTTTGTTTTCCCCTTTGGGACATACTTTACGACTAGAAGTAAAAGTTTGACATTTTAGTTGTCACGACAACCATATCACGCCAAATATGGAAGGGAGGAGGATTTCCCAATAAGCATAAGCTATAGACACAGTATAAACACTAACTTTGGACACATCATGTGTGGGGGATTCTGGCAGTCCCAATCACATATGAGGGGCGTTTCAAAAATTCCAGGAAAAGTGCTCTATACAGTTTATCATGCATGAGTGAGTGTCATACAAATTGGAACTGCTGCCATAGTAACGTCAGTAATGGACTAACCAGGGCACTTTTCCTTGAACTTTTGAAACACCCCTCGTACAGTTAGCAAGAGACCTAAAACACACACAGACATGATATAAGATCAGTAATATTGGCAGATAACAATCTGTATTCATACTGCATTATGCACAATTCAAGTTTTATCATCCATTAGGCAACAACTTTCATGCAGATCACTGAAGAGACAAAACTTGGAGAATAAGCATACCTGCCAAGTACTCCTATTAAAGTGGAGTTACTCCTATTTTCGTTGATAATTTTTTTTTAAATTCACCTACCATTGCACAAAGGTACATTTGATTCATTTAATGATCTTCTGTCCCATATTTTTATAACCACTACAGGCCATTCCCCAGGATTTTTTTAAGGCGCTGGGGTAATATAGCGCGGACGTTTGTGGGGTGGGATACGGGAGGGGTCCCCTCCCGCATTCAATTTTTTTTTAAAAACTCAAGCCGAAATGGTGCATTTTTAAGTAGTATGATATGCAATACAACAACAATTTTTGTTACATATATTTCTTTACTTTTTCTTAATATATATAATCATAATAATAGCAACCCCAGTCAATTTTTGCATGTCCACAAAAATAAATAATTGTTAGTTCACATTAAAGAACTCATTAAAAGCTCTGCAGGACTGTTTGAATTATTTAGGTATGTCATCTGGATCAAAAGTTATGTCAATTTGAAACCATGAAAAAACGGTCAATTTTAGGAATTTTTGCCTTCTAAAAGACAGACTTGTAATCGCGTTTCCACGGAACCGAAAATTTCACAATTTTTAAACAAATTGCTGTAACTTTTTTAATTCTTCAGAAAACTTGATGAAACTTGGCTTAATAATGTATTTTGGTATGCTGATTTCAATTTTGCAATCAGATTAGATGTAATACCATTCAGTAAAAAGCTACAGATGAAACATATGTAAAGTTTCAACACATTTATCATTGATCAGAATTATACAGGTACTGGTAGTACCGGACAAGACTATACAACTTTACCAAGAATTAGCATACTAATACACTTACAGGAAATATTAATAAGAATTGCACTATAATAATGAAATATAGTTTACTAATAATTATATCAATGCTAACTTGACATTGACTATGCAGAAATAGTTATAACATGAACAAGATTTCAGCGTATCAGCAGATGGTTAGGCATACAACCATAAAGCTATATAAATGTCTCAGATAGGCATTTCACTTTTCCCTTGATAATTGTTTTCAATTCAATGAGGTGTAGACTACTAGAAATCTAATAGATCTATTAAATTGTGAAGTGTTACCTCCATATTTGAGTACAACAAGGAGTAAAAATTCACCTGACATTGAGGCGAAACCAAGACTGCGGTGTTACTTTTCCGTACTACTGAAGCTCAGCCAACTTAACTAGCGGGTTGCTGGGCTGGGAGTCAGTCACTATATTTGTTCCCCTTTTATTTATTGGATGGGACCTTATGCCAAGCCACTATTGACACCCTAACAGAGCCGCGAGACATCATTCTCGGACCATTCACAGCAACTACCATTTAAGTAAACTTGTAAGTGAAACCCATGACCCCCGGTATTACTAGCTTATAGCTCTGCCTACTATGCTAGCTAGCCCAGCCTGCTGTGAGTCAGTCGCAGCATCCACCTGAAACTTATTAATAAAGTACAGTGAAATTTGCCACCAAATGAGAATCTTAATCATTGCTAATATAAATGTAATGAAAGGAGCATTAATATGATTGAGGCTCTCATAAAGTTGATGCAATATTGCAAAAAAAAAAAATTCAACACTCCTCCCTAGCCTAACTATGGTGGGTGGGGGGTGGTGATTTTATTTTTAGCAATATATGCCATATTATCATAAATAAATCATAGTGAAACTTAATATTGGTGTTAATTGATATAATTAAGTAAGATTAATCATTCAAGACTTGATCAATTGCTTTTAAAAGACGATTTTCAACCAGACAATTCTCCTTCGTCGGCAAAAAATGACAGGTGCCCGCTGATGTTTGTTTCCCTAAATTTCATTAAATTACGACTTGCAACATATTTTTTGTGAGTTTTATCCATTTTAAACAAGAAATTCAACTGATTTAAGCCAAAAAATGTCTATTGACGATCTTTTTATCGGTAAATTGAAAAAATCTGATTTGCAGTAAAAACGAGTGAAAAATGGCGGCGATTTTTTTTAGATTTCGGTCGCACTTACTGGACCAAAAAATTAGGCAGTGGCTAGCGAACCGGAATCGGTTCGCTAGACAGCGACCTTTTAGAACCGGAATCGGTTCTCCAGCCTGCCCATTGAGGGTAGGCTAGCGAACCGGAATTTTCGTTTATTTTAAAATACGGCAAATTAAAGAATAATTGATGTATCAAATATGTTATTTTATGTTGCAATATATATATACTTACAAACTGTGTTGATTTAAACTTGTATAATCGTGTATATTTGTGTATATTTGACTATTTCAGCGAGGACCTTTTACCGGCACTTTACAACATAGATATCCGCCATTTTAAGACATTTACGAAAGGGAATAGTGCAGAATCGTTGTCGACACTAGCCCAATATCCTGTCGAGGTTTTGAATATTATTTCTTGTAATAATAATTTGTACAGACGCAATTTATATAGAAAAATAAACTATAAAATGTTTTTCATTGTTCTTTGTATTGGAAATACAGAATCTTTGCCATGTATATTATATAAGTTCGCAGAACGAGAGGGGATACATTTTCTATGTACACACAAATGTCCTAATTTATTCCACAAGTCGTATTCGTATTCATATTCATATGATAGTCGTAAAACATTGAAATACACCAGTGCATTGTAATTGGGTGTGCATGATTGTATGAATTGTTTTCACGTTATTATTGAAATTAATTACAACAATTCCGTCCGTACAAGTTTAATAAGCATTTGCATTGTATAAATGTTTTACGTATAAGCAACTATGTACAGTAAAGGTCTGCTAATAAGACCTGTATTCAATTGTATTGGAAGCGTGCAGATATTTTAAATGGAGGAAATGGGGCAAATAAATAAAGAAATTGTCCAAAATTCATATGAAACTGAAACCTACGTTGTTAGCAAGTTGTCAAAGACGGATACTAGCAAAGTTCTGAAATGGTACTAACCCACCTAAATGACACAATTGCAAAACCAAATGAAGCCATAATGATACGGATTAAATTTTATTTACTTTTAACATCAGAAACAAAAGTTATGGCCCTTTGTCTCTTCTGAGAATCGATATCCTTTAAGGGCATGGAGAATTACCAAATTTATTAATTGTACGCAAAATATGTTATATTGAAGACTTAAATAGATGTTTTGTGGTATTGATGGGAGGTAATTCGAAATAACATATCATTGTTAAACTTCCATCATACATATTTTAATATTTGCCGAAACTATCAAATATTAAGTAGTGTTGTGAATTTAAATTGTCAGAATTAAAAGTAATAAAAACCTATTTTCTGCATGGACAATCTAGATAAGAAAAAAGCGCATCTTTTATCTGCAGGTGAAATTATCAGTTTGGGTGTCACGTGCGTTTCGTGCATATTGATTTTCAATTAATTTGCATAATTTTTTCTTACTGATGGCCAGGCCATAACTGGCCAATAAGACATGAACTGACTACATTTACGATTATTGAATAAAGGAGATAGAAGTTATGCAATGTAGATATTTCTATTCTTATATAGGCTATTCTTATTATCTGAAATAGGACACATACCTGATTGACCGCTTTCCATGGCCCTTGCTCTTGAAGTTCCGACCACCATGTATGCAGCTATAAGTCAGATTGGTGTACTTAACATCCTTATTAAAAGTCTTGTTTGGAAAACGACCTAACGATTTCTCGATTGTACGCGAATCACGTCTGTAAAATTATACACATTTAAATTTTTGATAATACGATAGTTTTTCTTCAAACTCCGAAAAGCTGGAGAATGTGTCTCCGACAGAAAAAGATACGGTAGCCATTGTCAATTAGGAAACTTTAATGACATCTTTGCTTTACAACATTCCGTTTATATGGACAGGTATGAATTTGTTTGTTTGTTTTTTGTTTGAAATAGACATTCCAGAAGAAGAATATCATAAAACGATACCGATTTCGCACAAATAATTTCAAATGTCGGCCGACCTTTTAATCTCCACGTAATTAAAGACGCAATTAGTAATAACTAAATTACAGTCTCAGTCGAACGTAAACAAACCAAAAAAAACCGTAATTATATTTATAAGACAATAAGGCGCACACTCGTAATTTCAATCTGTTTAGGTGTTAATTGGGTGTTAAATATTAACACAACATTCCAATCAACTTGACAATTATTGTCTAATTGATTATGAAAAGGACAACGTGTGATTAACAGGGCTGATATAGATTATCTCAAACAAAGACTTTATTGCAGATAATTCACTTCTTTATTACCTGTTTACAATATAATTCATCTTTCAAAAGCATCTATTTATACAAACAAAAGTCCAATAAATAAAAAAATTTATACGAACAAATATGTCAATTATATTTAGTAATGCATATATTGTAATAAAAAGATAGGCCCATCGTTTATTGGACTGGGGTATGACGACATCGATTCTACACTATTCGTAAATGTCTTAAAATGGCGGATATCTATGTAGTAAAGTACCGGTAAAAGGTCCTCGCTGAAATAGTCAAATATACACGATTATACAAGTTTAAACCAACACAGTTTGTAAGTATATATATATTGCTACATAAAATAACATATTTGATACATCAATTATTCTTTAATTTGCCGTATTTTTAAAGAAACGAAAATTCCGGTTCGCTAGCCTACCCTCAATGGGCAGGCTGGAGAACCGATTCCGGTTCTAAAAGGTCGCTGTCTAGCGAACCGATTCCGGTTCGCTAGCCACTGCCAAAAAATTAATGCGGTCACTATTAGTAGTCCGATTTTGATGATTTAAACATCATGTTGAAGGAGAAAGACTATTCTATGGGGTTATATTCTAATTGTTAGAATTTATTATTTACATTTTGAAAAAAAATGACGTTAACTTTGGAACCCCAGAACTTTTTTATTTATATTCGGATTTCAAAAATGAAGGTTTCGGGGCAAAGCTCAATCCTTCTTCTGATTGGTTGTGAAGTTTTAATTATATTGAATAACATTAAAGCCTCCGCTTGTAGTGTGATGTAACATGTATGCCAATAGCGCCGGGCCGAAACTGTGATTTTACCAGATAGACGAAAATATTGTCGAAAATCGTTTTTAACTCAAAATATTTAAACTATCGATTTTCTTACAAAAAAAACATTACTACCATAAGAAAGGTAATTTAGTTCTGTTTTAAAATATGTATACATGTTTATAGTTGTAAGAAACATGATCTTGTAAAACTAATATTTACTACACCATGTAATGAATTTTACATAATTCTTAACAGTACATGCTTATCATCTGGGGTTGCTAATAATAAATCATTTTAAACAACATAATCTAAATCATGGGTCTTTGACAACAGCAACATGGGTCTTGAACGGTTAAGGTCTTCCAGTAAAATCCGCAGGGTTCAGCAGATATATACTTCAGTAGTTGTCTTATTCTTTACCTGAAATTACAAAAGATAAAAAATTATTTAGTAATTGACAACATCATGGTTAAATAATGCTTCTCAACATTCTTTCACTAACAGTTTGAGGATACCAGCTTTGTCATTGTAGCAAAGACTTGATCTAAGTATCAATGTAGCTGTGGCAGAGCTTTGATTTCAAACCTGTCTGATATAATGATTATGGGTTTGATTCCCAGTCACTGAAAATGTGTCAACTATTTTTGTTGAGGTGGATTTTTGGGTTGCAAAAACCCCTGCCATTCCCCACCAGCCCATTCCCCGGCCTGCGAGAGACAGCTAATGGTAAAATCTCTGGTATTTCACCAGCCCCTGACAACTAAATATAGTCCCCGGGTTTTGGTTTGGAGAAATTCCCCGGCAATGCGGTGGAAGCTCGAAAGTAAAAACCAGGCTGTTTTCCCAGCAACTGATTGGTGCAATATGCAGTCAATTCCTTGTGGAAAGTTATGTTAACAAGGAAACTGCTTAGTTGATTGCTGCATATAACTGAAAATTTGGTAAGGACTAAAAGAGCTACTTAAATCTGAATAAACTCATAAAAATTAAGTAATAATGACTATTTATTGACTATGTTAACTTACTCATGAATATTTATGACGAGGTTAGCTGTCTGGGAAGTTCAGTCTTCATCTGCCAATATAGACACAGGTTGCAGGTTCATGGTTTTGTTCCAGTTTGCTTCAAATGTCATGGTTCCAAGTGACTTTCACCTCTGTTGTATCTTCTTAAAGAATCTGTATTTGTTACCTTATTAGTCACATATAAACCATGACAACACAAGCAGTCTTTACATGTCAGATACAGAGGCTGCATTTCATACCTGAAATCAAAGAAATTAAAATCTCATTAATAAACATGCACCAAAAATATGTACGTTACAGTAATAGCAGCTTCAGGTTTTTTTGTACGACTCGAACCCAAGACTCTTTAATCCATGTTTAACCCAGGCCAAATAACTCCTAAGACCATGCAATATTTCTGGAAATCATTAATAAATGGTCTTTAATTTAATATTTTATATGTCAATCTTTTACTAAAAGTTTTAGATGAAATGAAATGCTCGCTCCCTTCAAAGAGCTTGGACAAGTTTAACACGTTTACACGGTGGCCTTTCTACTGCTAATTGGTCTGAATTAACAAATAAACTTACCCAACTGTTATCTTTTCCCAATTATAATCCATAACTAATTATAATCCAATCACTGATTGTCCGATAACTTGTCAAAACACCGACAATTAAATCTTTAAACCCCCCTCTATGCAGGTGTCGCGAGTAAACACAGTGTACTGCAGTGTACACTCAGTGTGTAAATAAACTCTCACTGAGAGGCACCATACGGGGATAAAATCATTCATTGACTCAAGATGCTGGACTTTTAATTGAGGCACCGCGCGGGATATTTAGGCGCAGCGGTATGCTATATTTGCTTTTTTAAGCACCGCGGAACCGCGGCGGCTGATTGGGCTGGGGAAGGGCCTGCACTAGAATTAATACATTCCTTGTTTACGCATCTAAATCCTTTTAAAAATCACATTTAAGTACATCTTTTGAATGCTATGTGTCATGACTCCTTTTTTGGATTTAACTAACTTGGTAGATATGGAATACTGTAAATACTCAGCCATAATTCGTACAAAAACAGTCCCGAAAAAAATTTAAAAGTCACCCCACGACTTATGGAAGAGTTTACTACATTCCTCCCGACTTTATCTGAAAATGACCACATTTCCACCAACTTTGACACTGGGCACATGATTTCAGCTTTCAAAAAAATTGAAAACAACATGCGACCTATGAAAGGGTTTAGACAAAAACCTTGATTTTTCATTCAAAAGTCCCCCCTGCGACTTATGGTTGAGTATTTACGGTAAGCAAAGAAATGTATGGTCTGTGGTTCACTAGTCTGGCCACCGGACTAGATAATATATTTTATCAATCGAATAGCATAACATTTTTCAATTTTCACTAGATTTTATGTTGGGCTTGATTATGTTTGAGGGTGCAAAGGGAAATAATTTCATGTGAAAAGAGTAGATTGAGGAGTTGTCTTTCTAAACATAGGGTATGTTAGACCGACTAATGGTTCACTCATATTCACAATTCGGATAGAACCTGACCTGTGAGGCGTAATTAACCTTTTTAAAATCTCTTAGAACCGTCTTTCATGAGCCTACCAATGAAACTCAATGTTAAGGGGGAAGGGGGCCCTACACTGACTTACATCGCCTTCTTTCAAGGACCCACTGGTCAGTGAAACTCACTAAATGCTGAGTAAAATTCTATCAAAATAAGTAATTAGGAATAGCAAGCAATGCCGACTTCCTCTACCTGGTTTTCAGGTTGTCAATGTTTCTGTTTCCATGGCAACCACAATTTTTGTCTCAATCAAAAACAAATAAGACGTGCAAAACCTCCTCATTGGTCCCTTTCCATATACCAAATTTCATAAATATAGTTTGAAAGCTGTTTGAGTTGTAGCAGGATCCAGATTTTGAAGTATTTTCACTATTTTAAGTATTTCTGTATCCATAGCAACCACAATTTTTGTTCAAATAAAAAAAAGATGTGCATAATCTCCATATTTGTCCCTATTCTCATACCAAGTTTCATAAACCTAGATTGAAAACTGTTCAGAGTTATGGCAGGATCCAGACTTCTTGTCGGACTGATGGAGGGCAAATGGTGAACCTATAGTCAGTCCCCTCCCCTTGAAAACCGGTAGGGGACAAAAATATCATACAGCAAAATGCCACAAATTTTAATGATTCTTAGCAAAACTTGCACACTGTGCACTGAAATAAAGTGAAGACCCCTGCAGGAATTGTAGAGAATGAAGAATTAAAAGGACATGTTTTCAACCAGACAGAGAAATTGGTAGACTGGACAGACGTACTCCGTTCATTGTTAACTATAATACACAGGAGGCGCTATCATGTTGACAACTCTATCCTGTGCATTGTATATAATCAATATTTCTTCATTTCTTGTCTTATAACAAGGACTGCCTTACTTCAGGGTTGATAGTACAGTACAGCATTTACCTGTCTTAACCGTCTTTACCCGGTTCAGGTCCCGGTGCATCCCGGTGGATGAAAGCCGGTATACCGGGATGATCCAGGACGTTTTAGTAACAAAAATTAATTGCATTCTCACATTCCCGATGTTACCCTGTACTAGTGCCGGTGTGAAAGGATATTTGATCAGTTTGAGGCTAGAGGTGCTAAGGTTATTTCCGGTTTCTGTACGGTGTCGTTACAGCGAAAAAGACTCGATTTGGTCCCGGTGCAATGTCGGTGTTACCCAGAAGCCACTGGAGATTAAACATAAACTTAGGGGAAAGGGTTGAAACAGCATCAGTTTACACTAGGCGTCAATAACCTCCGATAATCAGCCATATCCGACAGCATTTGACAATAGTAACTACATACTAACATATATCGCTGGCTTAGAACAAGAAGGTCGTAACTACCAAATCGATATATTGAGAAAACAAGAGAAAGCTGTCTGTAATTTACTCTTTACCTATATGAAAACACTTTTTAAAACTTCATTTTGGTCAACATGACAATTTCAGATTTTCATGAGAATATGCTCATAAGAAGCGCCTTGTGAAGCAGATTTCAAATATGTATGAGTCTTATAAGGTCGTAAGAGGTAGTTAAGACCTTCTGGTTCTAAGTCATCGATATATAATCATCGTTTTTAACGAGCACATTACTCAGTTATAGTATATTATTAGTAACGCTATTTCCAGACATACTGTGATTCATATAGCTGTAAAATTCTATACTATTTCCTAATAAGGCAACTAAAGTTTCAATTAAATGAATGAATGAGATATTTATAGACATCTCTTTGTAAATATAACTGATCATATAAAGAACAACATTTTATAAATAATTCTATAGACAATATATTTATAATTATATTTATATAACTGAATAAAAAAAATTTATTAACCACATGGTTATGTGATATATATTGCTACAATTATTTGTAATACAGTGTCTCTATGACATTCGAACCATAAAAATAGATAATATTTATAACGGCAATAACAAAGCTTATTTAAAGAGGCTCCACAATAACGCCAGCCTTACAGTCTTCTATTTTTGTACAATTGTATAAGATCCTAATACTATATAAAACTGGAAACCATATTTAAACTAGATACTATATTAGGTGAAATTATGAGAAAGCATGTCAGGGGCCTATAACTTTGAATTATACAATATTTTGAGATGAGAACTATTTATACATAAAGCAAATCAACTATTAATGGTTGACACCACAGGTAACTGTATCGTTGAAAATGAAAAAAACATTTATAGAAAAATATTGATTTTCAAAAAAATAAATTTTTTTTTTCGTTTTTTTTTTTCGTTTTCAACGATACAGTTACCTGTGGTTGAAACTGTTAATCTGTTGTACTTTCCAGAAATAGGAAAAATAGGAGTCTCAATCTGTCTGTATTTGGTGCACTGTATCTCTGACTTGAGTGTAGAACAGCTGTTTGTATGCAGACATAATTGGAGATAGTAGTGTTACATTTACAGCTTACAGATAGCGAAAAAATCAATCATCTTTTAACAACCTGTTATAGACCTAGACACATAGTATTTACTACAACTTGTGAGTGTAGTAACTAACAACTCAGATTCTCTAGAAATATACATTACTGTAGAGTCACTTAGCAAAATAAAATGGCAGGGCTCGACACTTACACTGATCCCCTCGCCTGGGCCACAGAAAATCCTGAAGTACCAGTGGAAATCCTGAAGGACCAGTAGCTGTTTTCTTTACAAATTTAACGCTTCTTAACTATTTGACCAGTGACCAAAAAGAGTAAGTGTCAATCCCTGAATGGTCAGCCCCTTTTTATGACAATTATAAATAGTCAATTCACACCCCCTGGTCTTGATCTGTGCCTGCTCATTGTTTTGTTTCAATAACAGGGCCTATCATGCCAAGTGCCAAGCATAGCCTTTATTTGCCAGTCAGCATTCTGCTGAAATATGACAGGCATGTAAGGCCTCCACCTGGACTTGAACCAAGGTCTCAAGATTATGTGGCAAGCGCGCTTACCACTGAACTACTGAGAAGAACATGAAGCATTGTGGTTTGGTACCACGAGTTCCAATCCAGTCAGATATGAAAGGAATGAGAAAGAGACTTGTTGAATCAGGGACCATGGAACTTATAGGAAACTTCTGCCTGGAATGTATACAGGGCTTCCATTTGACTCTTGACACTGAATTTTGACTCCTGAATTTGAAATAAGCCCATTTTGACTCTCGAACATTTTAGATGAGGAGTCAAATTTTCTATACTATATAAGTTTTCATGCAATATTTTGTTGAAATTTTGAAAATTGAGAGTCAGGAGTCATCTTAACTCTTCACTTTTGGAGGCTAAAGCCCTGGTATAGGGGCTGCAACAATATGATGGACAATTCACAGGTTTTTTAGAAACACTAGAGTATAAATCTAGATGAGAGAATGTAGGAGATATTGCTCTGAAGTACACTTTTACCAGGTACAGTATTTGCAGACCAAGCTCTCACATTATTGATCCATGTAATTAATTGTATGGGTCTGCAACAAAGGTAATCACTTCCATACAGAAACTGATATAAAATCACTGTTCATCAAACTTATCCTTATAAACCAAGTACATGTGGGTTGCTTCATAGTTCCCGGTTGGTGTCGAGTCATATAGCATGATGGTTCCCAGTACATGATGGTTTCCAGTACATGATGGTTCCCAGTATATGATGGTTCACAGTACATGATTGTTCCCAGCACAGGATGGTTCCCAGTACATGATGGGTGATAGAGCATAATGGTTCCCAGTACATGATGGTTCCCATTACATGATGGTTCCCAGTAAATGATGCTTCCCAGTACATGATAGTTCCCAGTACATGATGGTTCCCAATACATGATGGTTCCCATTACATGATGGTTGCTGAGTACATGATGGTGCCCAGTATATGATAGTTCCCAGAACATGATGGTGCCCAGCACATGATGGTTTCCAGTACATGATGGTTCCCAGCACATGACGGTTCCCAGCACATGATGGTTCCCAGTACATGATGATTCCCAGCATATGATGGTTCCCGGTACATGAAGGTTCCCAGTACATGATGGTTCCCAGTAAATGATGGTTCCCAGTACATGATGGTTCCCAGTACATGATGGTTCCCTGTACATGATGGTTCCCAGCACATGATGGCTCCCAGTAAATGATGGTTCCCAGTACATGATGGTTCCCTGTACATGATGGTTCCCTGTACATGATGGTTCCCAGCACATGATGGTTCCCAGAACACGATGGTTCCCAGTACACGGTGGTTCCCAGTACACGATGGTTCCCAGTACATGATGGTTCCCAGTACATGATGGTTCCCAGTACATGATTGTTCCCAGTATATGATGGTTCCCAATACATGATGGTTCCCAGTACATGATGGTTCCCCCCAGTACATGATGGTTCCCGGTACATGATGGTTCCCAGTACATGATGGTTCACAGTACATGATGGTTCCCAGTAGACAATGGTTCCAAGTACATGATGGTTCCCATTACATGATGGTTCCCAGTACATGATGGTTCCCAGTACATGATGAAAAGGATGAATTTACATAAAATATTGAAGAATGATAAGAATGGCAGCAGGAAATGATGTAAAGTAGAATCAAGGGATCAGTGCAAAACTATGCCTCTATAAATAGAATATAGTTACCATAGTTTTGCACTTAGCCCTCGGCTGATGTATATCTCATAGTAAACAGTGAGATCCTCTGTAAACTGACCACAGACTATCAGTATAAACACTTCGATGGCTTGTAAGTGCCACTTACGACCTTTTAAGATTCATACATATTTAGAATAAGCATCACAAGGCGCTTCTTATGAGCCCATTTTCATAAAAATCTGAACTTGTCATGTTGACCAAAATGAAGTTGTAAAAGTTTGTTTTACCATAAGTAAAGAGTAAATGTCTGACAGTTTTTTCATGTTTTCTCAAAATATCGATTTGGTAGTTACGACCTTCTAATTCTAAGCCATCGACTTGTAGATAGTAGTTATAATAGTTCCCATCATACAGTGCTATCAGAGTTATCGTCTCCAACTTTTTGGTTCATCGATAGATCAGTTATTTAGATGTTTAGTTATACAGCTCAAACATTGAATGACTTAATAGGTATTACTTATACACACTGTAGGTATGCTTACTGTGTATAAACAATGAGTCGATTTCTGGCAATTGCAATAAGGCATACAGGTTTAATTATATAGTTCACCAATAAGCCATACAGTGATCAGATTTTACATGAGCTTTCAATAGCAATAAATGATACAAGTTGAATTTTACAGTAATCCGATAAATCATTAGTGATTTGGTTTAATTGCTGTGGTACTTGTATTGTAAA
Source organism: Spisula subtruncata (assembly GCA_963678985.1). NCBI lineage: Eukaryota > Metazoa > Mollusca > Bivalvia > Venerida > Mactridae > Spisula > Spisula subtruncata. The sequence continues at coordinate 2,540,555 of OY787668.1, forward strand.
AAAGCCCTCAGAAGGTCAGTTACCTACGATTTTTATTCGGAAAATGTCATAGCTGATATTCAGTGATGCTGTCAATTGAAAATAATATCGCTAATATAACAATTAAAATGGCAATATTTTGTAATTACATGCTAATATAACCTTTCCAGTTCAGCTACTCCCTGATAATTGCATCCGCATGATTTGATTTTACTCACAGATCTACAGTACTTTCAAAGTCAAATGAGAACGGTTGTAAATATATTATCGTCCTAAGATACTTACAAGACGTGTATTCCTGGAGCTGATGAAATTCACCGGGACTCAACTTCTGCCACTGAAAGGACATCATATTTACACGTAGCTTACTTCATTGGCCGTCCAGTAAGTTTGGTACCATGTGATGTACCATGTGACGGGTCATGTGATGTCGTCACTATCACAACACACATGTAGGCAAGGGAAGTAACTCTTGTCAAACAACCGAGTTGCGTTAGTTCATCCAAGCATTAAAATCCTGTAAGCAGAAAATAGTACAGACTTAATTTAACAGGACAGACGCAGGGTTGTCATTAGGGAGTAGACAGGAGGCCAATTTGACTGCCCCAAATTTACCCCAAGCTGCCTTTCATCTTCAGTACTCATGCATCTTGGCCTCCTCAAATGTACAAAAAGCCTCCTACATAAAATCCTAGTGAAAACCCCGAGACGCGAGTTAGGAGAATTTGACACGACTCTCGACCTTCTATTAGCATAATTTAACAGCAGATATATTGTCGTCCGGGTTGTATGTTTTCATAAGCAGGAAGTATAGCATGGCTATTTTGACCTGAGCCTGACCTTCGTGATACTCCCCGACATTCGGTGTTGTAAACGTAGGCGATATATCGACTGTTAAATTATGCTAATCAAAAGGTCAAGCGCTTGTCAAATTGTCCAAGCTATATCACAAAGACATGTGATGTGTAAAACCAACACATATCTAAAGGACTGATATTGCTCGATTTACGATTTGTTCGCAGAAATTGATATATTCAACGCAAGAGCCTTGTAATATATACAGGCTCGTGTCAAATTCACCGAGCTATACATAATTCAAAACCTATAAAACATCTTTTTGTATATAATCAATTAATCAACATAAGTGAATATCTACAGCAAAACTTAATGTTAAAATTTGTAAAGAATGAAGCTAGATTTGATAAATACTTCATTTCATTTGTGAAGCTTGATTATTTGGAGAGATTGTTGGCAAACTTGGATTATATATAAATAAACAGCAACAATGGCCCATTAGGCAAAACATATGCATCAACATCAATTTGGTCAACATGACCTGATCCAATTTTCATGAAAACAGGATCATAAGAAGCACTTTTAGATACTGTATGTACGGGCCTAATAAGGTACTTCTAAGCCAGCGACAACACTTTTGGATTTGTTTTGATGATTTGATTTATATATAAAGAGTATTAACAATGCACCCTCCCCATGCACTAGTGATTGCCCCACCCCAGGATGGTAAGTAACAACTTTCTCATAAGTACAAGCAGACTTTTGACAATAGCAAAGAATGTTTAAAACATTTTTACTTTCTTAAAAGTTAAAATGAATATTTCTTATAAATACCTATCTTTGAATATACTGACCGTAATACTCAATTTGGGCAAAGAAATAATTTGACTAAAAGTATAGTGTGCTCAGGATAATGTGATATTTACAAACATTGACTGTATTTGTTGCACTACTGTTGCAAGTGTGGTTACTGAAATAAACACATTATGGTCAATGGTATACAAAAATTGCACTGATAAATTGTGCACGCTTGATCCTTTGTGGCTCATTCCAAATTTTCTCGCCATTCTCGGTATCCTGGGCGTACTATAGTTAAGTTTACTTTAAATGTATGTATACATCCTAACCTAGATTAACTTCCAACACCATAAAGAAGAAAACACTTGACAAAGTTTTGAACAAAAAACAACAGAACATCTCCAAATCATCAATTAATTAACACATTAATTAAGCATTAATTAATTCAATTAACACTTTAATTGACTTTTAATTAATTCCAAAATTTTATTTCAACACTCCAGCTATTTCACTGAGCTTGGTAGTTCAACTAAATTCCTATTTTATCCTCCTTTTCCCCTAACAAAAAATTAATGGCTGCTAAATTCAAACTATTCATGTCAACATCAGAAAAAAAAACATTAAGTTAAGAATAGATGTGAAAGATGTTCTTTTCAATGCAGCATCATAGGTAACAGTATCATTGAAAAAAAATAATAAAAAAAATCGAAAATTGATATTTTTCTTTTTCTTATAGAAAAATATAAATTTCAAAAAAAATTTTTTTTTCGTTTTCAATGATACAGTTGTAATACCTGTGTGCAGCGTTCACACAAATACAAATACTTGATAAAAAAAAACCTTAATACAGTTTGCAAATACAATTTTCCATATATTAATATATACACTAGAATCTATCGGTTTCTATGGTAACACTATGTGTCTTCTACAGAATAAGTACTTACTGCTGTATTTCCCTAACAAACCATTCGTTTCATCTTGTCAACTCATACACATCTAGTATATTCCTATTGTTTTTCCTGTTTTCCTGTTTTCCTGTTTTCCATTAATATCACCACACCACACCACACCAATTTAACATATTTATACATAAAATAAACACACTCAATATTCCTCAATACTCAATAGACATAATGGAGAAAGAAGTTATTATTCCGAAACATGTTGTAAGCACCGATATATATTGTGTGTATTTATATAGTATATTAAAATAAACACTCAATTTTTCTCAAAACTCATAGCTCTATATAGAGAAAGAAGTTTTTTATTCCGAAATTTGTAGTAAGAACTGATATATATTGTGTTTTTATATAGTATATTGGAGTAGACGGTGAAGCGTATTGTGGCATGAATTCACACTGACTGTATATGAATTGACTCCACTAGATTACATGTGTTTTCCTCTGCCGTATCGTATCCGATCAATACCAGCAAGTCAAGGACTTGTTCTTATATTGCCACATTTGCCACTCTAACAGTGTGTAATACAGTAATACTCAATGCAACGTTATGTATGAAAACTATCATACTATGATATTATCCAAAAGCATCTCTCTCCATTTAATGTAGTAGTCACCTTTTTTCACAATGACAAAAGTTTTATGATGATACATATGACATGAATATTAATACAATACGAAGCCATTAGCCAGAACTTTTTAATACATTAACATATAAATATTCAGCGTTATATCAGATTACAATACATACAGAAATAGATTTACAAATCAAGGGCTCTGTGCAAAGCTATGGTAACTACATCAATTTACATAGGAAGGTACCATAGTTTTGAACTGAGCCCTCGAAATGGTTTTACATCGGGTAACATGTGATGTAATATATATCCATTTACTCAATTTCTGTGTAAATCTTCCTTTAACAACTACCTAGTTTTATATTATGTAAGTCTTCCATTAACAGTCACCTTGTTTTATATTATGTAAATCTTTCTTTAACAGCCACCTTGTTTTATATTATGTAAATCTTCCTTTAACAGTCACCTTGTTTTATATTATGTAAATCTTCCTTTAACAGTCACCATGTTTTATATTATGTAAATCTTCCTTTTACAGTCACCTTGTTTTATATTATGTAAATCTTCCTTTTACAGTCACCATGTTTTATATTATGTAAATCTTCCTTTAACAGCCACCATGTTTTATATTATGTAAATCTTCCTTTAACAGCCACCATGTTTTATATTATGTAAATCTTCCTTTAACAGCCACCATGTTTTATATTATGTAAATCTTCCTTTAACAGCCACCTTGTTTTATATTATGTAAATCTTCCTTTTACAGTCACCATGTTTTATATTATGTAAATCTTCCTTTAACAGCCACCATGTTTTATATTATGTAAATCTTCCTTTAACAGCCACCTTGTTTTATATTATGTAAATCTTCCTTTAACAGTCACCATGTTTTATATTATGTAAATCTTCCTTTATCAGTCACCTTGTTTTATATTATGTAAATCTTCCTTTAACAGTCACCTTGTTAAATATTATGTAAATCTTCCTTTAACAGCCACCATGTTTTATATTATGTAAATCTTCCATTAACAGCCACCATGTTTTATATTATGTAAATCTTCCTTTAACAGCCACCATGTTTTATATCATGTAAATCTTCCTTTAACAGTCACCATGTTTTATATTATGTAAATCTTCCTTTTACAGCCACCATGTTTTATATCGTGTAAATCTTCCTTTAACAGTCACCATGTTTTATATTATGTAAATCTTCCTTAAACAGTCACCATTTTTTATATTATGTAAATCTTCCTTAAACAGTCACCATGTTTTATATTATGTAAATCTTCCATTAACAGCCACCATGTTTTATATTATGTAAATCTTCCATTAACAGCCACCATGTTTTATATTATATCTTTTACAGTACTCTGCATAAGAACAAATATCTTCTGCTTGTCTTCGAGGACAAATATACAACAAGAGATGTTTGAAAACACATAAGTCCTATGGCAGCCCAATTGTTGAAAATGGGAAAGGTGACAGTGACCTTGACCTTTGACCTCATAATCAGGGGTCATTTGCTGTTGCTGGCCAACCTCTATGTAAAGTTAGAAGATCATAGGGCATTGAGTTATTGAAAGGAAACAATTTAGATTGGTCACATGTGCAAAGCATTACCCACTCACCAAATATGGGGGCATTACTTTCGAGAGTCACAGCGACCTTTGACCTCATAATCAGTTTGGGTCTTCTTCTGTTGCTGGCCAACCTCCATGGTAATTTGAATATCTAAGGGCAAATGCTTTTCATTTATTGAACGGAAACCTTTTGGTTTCCACTGACATACAGACTGACATGTGCAAAGCAATGTACAACCTCATCAAAGCTGCATAAAGAGGGCAACCTGGGCCGGTATTCACAAAGCATCTTAAGTGAAAACTTAAATATTTTGACTTAAGTTAAAAAGATGATCTGTCCATATTTTGCAAGAAACTAAGAATAACTCAATTTTTCTTGGTGATTTTCGTAGCCCTTAACATAATGCTTCATAGCAATGTAAAAATTTGATAATCTTGATTTTCTTGTTTAGCTGATACACTTAAGGAAATAATAAGATTTTGGGAAAATTCTAAGTTTTCACTTAGGTTTCTTTGTGAATACCACCCCTGTACCCCAGAGTGAGCTCATACAATAAATAATATTTACCTGAATCACGGTGCCAGTACATTCACATGATTTTACTGGACATGTTGTACAAATATTGGCCAAACTTCTGTAAAATCTATTTCCCCAAAGCATTGACCTTGACCTTGTAGACCTTGACCTTGTTGACCTCGACCTTCTCTATTGTTGATGTTGATATTTCATCCTCTCTCTCCACCAGCCACTTTGCACAGCTTGTTTATATATCAATGTGTGGCTTCTGGCTATAGCAAGTATGTTGTATGTACAATATAGATCACAGATCTTCTCAGATCACCGCTTCTTCTTGCCAACTTCAGCTACTTTCTGGCTAGGGTAGGTACGCTCTATGTATGAAAGACCGCAGCAACTTTTGGCTACACCAGTAAGTAAGTGTGCAACATAGACCACAACTACTTCAGGCTACGGGGTAGGTATTTAAAATATATCACAGCACCTTCTACTAGATCTAGCTAGCCGTTACATTTGTTGTCAATTAACAACATGTTAGCACTCACATTGTATGCAATCCATTAATAGTTCAATCTTCAATCTATAAACTGAATCATAGAATTCATATAGTCAGTATTTCTTCTTCCAATACAAGTGTTTAATGAATACAAGGATTTTATCTTGTTGAATTTCCAGGAACTAGCGGCTCATCTGCCCACACTGTTATCCAATCTTCAGATTCTTCTCACAGTCTATAAGCTCTTACACTGAAAAGAAAGAAAAATATACCCATTCAATACACAATGCTATATTTATAATCATTTATGAATGGCTGGGCGCTGGCTTAGAATGAGAAGGTCGTAAGTACTACATACAGTGCTCGACACCAACACTGGTCCCCTGGTCCAGGGCCAGTGAAAATCTTGAAGGACAAGTCACAACTATGACCAGTAATTGTTTTTTTTTTACAAATTTAACGCTTCTTTACTGTTAGACCAGTGACAAAAAATAGTTAGTGTCAACCCCAGACATACAACCTCATAAGACTCATACATATTTGAAATCTAAATTACAATGTGCTTCTCATGAACCTATTTTCATAAAAATCGGAACTGTTGACCAAGCTGGAAGCCAAAAATTGTTTTTTACCATATGTTAAGAATAGTTTTCAGACAGTTTTTTTTTTGTTTTCTCAAAATATCGATTATGTATTTACGACCTCAATTCTCATTCTAAGCCAGGGATATTTTTGGAATAAACTATTACAAGCATTGAACGAGATTGCCCCCCAGCATGGGAAGTGACAACATTGAACTGCAATTGCCAGGTTTTGCCACACAGTGAAGAATCTAACCCCCCCCCTCACTGCTCGGCTTAAGTCCATTAGAAACCAAGTTTTCCACTCCAAGAAACAGACTGACCAACCAACAAGATCATTCCTATATACTCCCAAACTTCATTTTACAAGAAGGTATAGCTTGGCCACATTGACATGGGCCTGACCTATTGATTAGCATAATTTAACAGTCGATATATTGTCTACGTTTATAAAACCGATTGCATGTTTTTATAATCGGGGAGCATCACAAAGACGCTCGAGATGTTATACAAATACACAAATATGAAATACCGATAGTGCACGATTTGCTTGCGGAAATTGATATATTCTAACCAAGAACCTTGTCATATATTCTTGCATAAAGGTCAGGCTCAGGTGAAAATAGCCAAGCTATAAAAACAACAAGACATCAAGATACATAATTCAGCCACAACAAAACATGAGCTGAACAAAGTTGAGGTTATAAATTGTAACAAAGCATTATCTATACAGCATTGTGTGATTTTATTAATAATTTCTGGCCTTATGAGAGAGTTTCGTATTGATTCGCCATGTTTTCTATTAAATGGATGAGACAGAGTGGTCATAGGTCAACAGCCATGTTGCTATAAATAGACATCCAAATAAAAGAAGTGTATGAACCCAATCATTGCCTACTGTAAAATCATTAATTTTCGTGGCAGATCAAATTTCGTGAATTCGTGATGCGCCTTTAACCACGAAATTAAATCCCATCAAACGGTAATTTTGACCCAGATATCCATGAATTAACATCCCATTGAAATGGTCTTTTTCTTTTTCAGCAAAACCACAAACGAAATTAAATGATTTTACAGTAACTAAAGGTTAGAATGTCATGGCAACCATTTCTCCAGTAATGCTTCATAAATATCAACAATAAACAAGACAATCAGTGTTATAGGATACTACATCATCTGATAGTTTGTGCAAATATTATATGTTTAAACAGAAAATAAAGCAAATACCATCAGCAACTAATTGAACGAAACATGAATTACAGCATGACCACCATCATTATAAATCTGGGAACTAGAAATATTCTGACCATTATTCCACAGGAACCAGAAATACCATAGGAACAAACAAGACTGCATTCACTAAACGCTTATGCCCCTGTGGAAGCCATTTCAATAACTCTAAGTCCAAAATTAGGTCAAGGTGAAGGTCAAAATGGAGTCAGGTGGTACAGGCGTGTGGAGAGTGGTCATTTACAACATCCATGCAAGTTTGAAAGCTTTGTAGCAAGCCATATCAATGCTAGAAGAAACGGTCAATTTGGGTTAACCAGCCCAGACGGACGGACAAACAGAGAGGTGAATCACTATATGCCTCCAGATCTACCGATACAGGGGCATAAAAATAGTCTGACCATAATTACCAGGAACTCTATTACACTACAAATAGCATACTTCCTGTATATATAAACACCACTATTGTTGTTATAACTTATATTATATACGTATCGCTGGCTTAGAATTTGAAGGTCGTAACTACTACTTACGACCTTTTAAGACTGATGTATAATTGAAATCTCCAGTACCAGGCGCTTCTAATGAGCGTATTTTATGAAAATCGGAACTTGTCATGCTGACCAAAATGTCCGAGCTATAAAATCTTGTTTTACCATAAGTAAAGAGTAAATTGCAGAAAGTTTTTTTCTTGTTTTCTCAATACATCGATTTTATACTTACGACCTTCTCATTCTAAGCCAGCGATATGTACAATGCATGATCAGTAATACACCTTGTTTCCCAGTTCTAATTCTTATCAATGAACATGTTTCCTAGCTTTGACCCAATGGCATACCTGCCAAGTACTCCTATTAAAGTGAAGTTACTCCTATTTCTATATTGATACATTTCTGGTTTTCAGTTTTTTTTTAGTTCACATACCTTTGCACAAAAGTACATTTGATTCAAGTTATGATCTTCTGTCCCCTATTTATGCCAAGTACTCCTATTAAAGTGGAGTTACTCCTATTTCGATTGATACATCTCAGGTTTTTGAGAATTTTTTTAGTTCACATACCTTTGCACAAAAGTACATTTGATTCATATTACGATCCTCTGTCCCCTATCTATACCCACTAGAATTAAAATCTTGTTTATGCATCTAAATCCCTTTTTAATCACATTTAGTGCATCATGTGACATGTTTCGCTTCATCATTCCTATTTTGGATTTAACTAGCTTCTTGGCAGGTATGTCCCATGGTACAGAGTCAGATGTACAAAACATATTTTGGGTACTTTAAATATCAATTGGATAGAAGTATAACTCCAACGCGATATTCTGCAATGTCAATATAAACAGAAACCATTGACCATTACATCGATTTAGGGAGAGTATAAGTTAATATTACCTGCTCACTTTTTTTCACGAAGTAAATTAAAATTACGGTACACATTGAAAAGATAATCCCTTTTCACATATCCTTATGTTGTTTTACCTGATTTACCTGTTTACTTTAGTTGGCACAGGTCCCAATACCGCGTTAAAGTTATAGCTTTAATTGTACAAGTAACATAACATGCAACAAACGGACATACAAACAATGACCCTAGCATACAATACGGACATACAAACAATGACCCTAGCATACAATACGGACATACAAACAATGACCCTAGCATACAATACGGACATACAAACAATGACCCTAGCATACAATACGGACATACAAACAATGACCCTAGCATACAATACGGACATACAAACAATGACCCTAGCAAACAATCTCCCTAAACAATTCTTCAAAGTGGTAATAAAAACACTAGACTAGCTTAATAGATAAACTAAGGTTACCATAAATACGGCAGAATCAATAGAAAACTGTATGATTTAAGACACGAGGCAAGCACTATATGCATATTCTCACAAACAAACTGTATATTTTTCCATATCCAAGCAGACTGGCAATGCTAAGCAACTTTCCGGGAAATTCTTGAATTCCTTTGTGAAAAGGACGCAGCAACACAAAAATTGAAAGCTGTAAGAGTTTGTATTGATTGTACACTGATTTGACTTTGTAATTTGTCAATGAATATGGCAAGACTGTATTATTGCTCTATGAATCTCCTGACAGCCTGCTTCCATTAAAAACCTTGCATATTCTGTTTTACAAGTCTGATTAACATGCCACTACAAGAACACTACATGATTCCGTACTGTATCACAGTCTTCGAAATTAGCTTTTCAATTTTACTAGCCAGTCGGGCGGGTTACTTGCAGAAAAACACTCTCCCAAATTAAAGAGTACCCGCCCGGCAACTTTTCGACATAATGTAGCCATGGTCTCATTTACCAATAAACTAGCAAAAACTGTTGAATTTATTATTCTTATATCATCAGCTGATAATAGAAATCTTATAAGTCATGACATTCATAGTCCTATGCTTTCGAATGGGAAAGTTCCCTCACTAGTTTTACTCAATGAATTGACTTAACATCATTTCAATAGTCAATATTTCGTTAGTCACATTATGATAAATAATACGTTTCTAGTAGAAAATTCAATTGTTGCTTGTAATTGTTAAAATTCACAAATTTGAGCCGTGTTGAAAGTCCACCGATCACCCATGCTCTGGCAAAAATGCCTACAAAACAACCATGGTCTGACTGAATTTCCACAGAACAACCATGGTCTATCTGAATGTCCATAGAACAACCATGGTCTGACTGAATGTTCACAGAACAACAGTGGTCTGACTGAATGTCCACTGAACAACCATGGTCTGACTGAATGTCCACTGAACAACCATTGTCTGACTGAATGTTCACTGAACAACCATGGTCTGACTGAATGTTCACTGAACAACCATGGTCTGACAGAATGTTCACTGAACAACCATGGTCTGACTGAATGTTCACTGAACAACCATGGTCTGACTGAATGTTCACTGAACAACCATGGTCTGACTGAATGTTCACTGAACAACCATGGTCTGACTGAATGTTCACTGAACAACCATGGTCTGACTGAATGTTCACTGAACAACCATGGTCTGACTGAATGTTTACTGAACAACCATGGTCTGACTGAATGTTTACTGAACAACCATGGTCTGACTGAATGTTCACAGAACAACCATGGTCTGACTGAATGTCCACAGAACAACCATGGTCTGACTGAATGTTCACTGAACAACCATGGTCTGACTGAATGTCCACTGAACAACCATGGTCTGACAGAATGACTACAGAACAAACATGGTCTGACTGAATGTCCATAGAACAACCATGGTCTGACTGAATGTCCACAGAACAACAGTGGTCTGACTGAATGTCCACTGAACAACCATGGTCTGACTGAATGTTCACTGAACAACAGTGGTCTGACTGAATGTTTACTGAACAACTATGGTCTGACTGAATGTTCACAGAACAACCATGGTCTGACTGAATGTCCACAGAACAACCATGGTCTGACTGAATGTTCACTGAACAACCATGGTCCGACTGAATGTCCACTGAACAACCATGGTCTGACAGAATGACTACAGAACAAACATGGTCTGACTGAATGTCCACAGAACAACCATGGTCTGACAGAATGACTACAGAACAACCATGGTCTGACTGAATGTCCACAGAACAACCATGGTCTGACTGAATGTTCACTGAACAACCATGGTCTGACTGAATGTTCACTGAACAACAGTGGTCTGACTGAATGTTTACTGAACAACCATGGTCTGACTGAATGTTCACAGAACAACCATGGTCTGACTGAATGTTCACTGAACAACCATGGTCTGACTGAATGTCCACTGAACAACCATGGTCTGACTGAATGACTACAGAACAACCATGGTCTGACTGAATGTCCACTGAACAACCATGGTCTGACAGAATGACTACAGAACAACCATGGTCTGACTGAATGTTTACAGAACAACCATGGTCTGACTGAATGTTCACAGAACAACCATGGTCTGACTGAATGTTTACTGAACAACCATGGTCTGACTGAATGTTTACTGAACAACCATGGTCTGGCTGAATGACCACTGAACAACCATGGTCTGACTGAATATCCATGAAACAACCATGGTCTAACTGAATGTTCACTGAACAACCATGGTCTGGTCAAAGTCCATGGGACAACCATGATCCTCATTATATAAGATTGACAATAGTACATGTAGTTGTATTACATCATATCATATTACCATCACTTCTGGCAACTATTGTTAAATTAGATTTATATTACAGTAACTTTATCCCCACAACCCACCCACCAGCCTGTCATTCTATCCTGCATACACCCACATACATTGTATTATACTGTATCAAATGATACAACCGTGATGGCAACAATTTTCCATATTTGAAAGTGAACAATTTTAGTTTTATTGTGACATTTATTTCGTACCATATATAAGTAGCATACATTGCTACTTGATTTGACAGATAGTTTTTAAATCTTCAGAACTTACAATTCAAATATCATGAACATTTCAACTAGTCTTAACCTCTAAGGTAGCCACATGGTTAATGATTACAAGAATATGACTCAGCTGTTTAAAGAGGACAGATTTCTTATAAATGTTGTAATTCAAACTAAGTAGTAATAGTCCATACAAAGGCTGCATTCCTTATAAATGAAAGTCTTTAAAACTATTGCAGCTTTATAAATGCAAGTCCTTACAAATGCTGAACTCCTCACAAATGTTGCAGTCCTATATTAGCTTACACAAGTTTAATGTTTTTTTTACGAATGTTGACTTTTCAAATGTACTTATGTTCTGTCCTTACAAATGTTGCAGTCCTTACAAATACAACAGCTAGTCCTTACAAAGTTACAGTCCTTACAAATACAACAGCTAGTCCTTACATATGTTACAGTCCTTACAAATACTACAGCTAGTCCTTACATATGTTACAGTACTTACAAATACAACAGCTAGTCCTTACATATGTTACAGTCCTTACAAATACTACAGCTAGTCCTTACATATGTTACAGTCCTTACAAATACACCAGCTAGTCCTTACAAATGTTACAGTCCTTACAAATACAACAGCTAGTCCTTACAAATGTTGCAGTCCTTACAATGTTACAGTCCTTACAAATGTTACAGTCCTTACAAATACAGCAGCTAGTCCTTACAAATGTTATGGTCCTTACAAATGTTGCAGTCCTTACAATGTTACAGTCCTTACAAATGTTACAGTCCTTACAATGTTACAGTCCTTACAAATGTTACAGTCCTTACAAATACAGCAGCTAGTCCTTACAAATGTTGCAGTCCTTACAATGTTACAGTCCTTACAAATGTTACAGTCCTTACAAATACACCAGCTAGTCCTTACAAATGTTACAGTCCTTACAAATACAACAGCTAGTCCTTACAAATGTTGCAGTCCTTACAATGTTACAGTCCTTACAAATGTTACAGTCCTTACAAATACAGCAGCTAGTCCTTACAAGTAGCAACCCCAGATGATAAGCATATACTGTTAAGAATTATGTAAAATTCAGTACATGGTGTAATAAATATTAGTTTTACAAGATCATGTTTTTCACAACTATAAACATGTATACATATTTTAAAACAGAACTAAATTACCTTTCTTATGGTAGTAATGTTTTTTTTGTAAGAAAATCGATAGTTTGAATATTTTGAGTTAAAAACGATTTTCGACAATATTTTCGTCTATCTGGTAAAACCACAGTTTCGGCCCGGCGCTATTGGCATACATGTTACATCACACTACAAGCGGTGGCTTTAATGTTAATCAATATAATTGAAACTTCACAACCAATCAGAAGAAGGATTGAGCTTTGCCCCGAAACCTTCATTTTCGAAATCCGAATTTAAATAAAAAAGTTCTGGGGTTCCAAAGTTTACGTCATTTTTTTCCAAAATATAAATAATAAATTCTAACAATTAGCATATAACCCCATAGAACAGTCTTTCTCCTTCAAAATGATGTTTAAATCATCAAAATCGGACAACTAATAGTGTCCGCATTCATTTTTTGGTCCAGTAAGTGCGACCGAAATCTAAAAAAATCACCGCCATTTTTCACTCGTTTTTAGTGCAAATCAGATTTTTTCAATTTACCGATAAATACATCGTCAATAGACCTTTTTTGGCTTAAATCAGTTGAATTTCTTGTTTAAAATGGACATAACTCACAAAAAATATGTTACAAGTCGTAATTTAATGAAATTTAGGGAAATAAATATCAGCGGGCACCTGTCATTTTTTGCCGACGAACGAGAATTGTCTGGTTAAAAATCGTATTTTAAAAGCAATTGATCAAGTCTTGAATGATTATTTTTACTTGATTATATCAATTAACACCAATATTTAGTTTCTCTGTGATTTATTTATGATAATATGGCATATATTGCTAAAAATAAAATCACCACCCCCCACCCACCATGGTTAGGCTAGGGAGGAGTGTTGAAATTTTTTTTCTGCAATATTGCATAAACTTTATGAGAGTCTCAATCACATTAATGCTCCTTTCATTAAATTTATATTAGCAATGATTAAGATTCTCATTTGGTGGCAAATTTCACTGAAGTTTATTAATAAGTTTCAGGTGGATGCTGCGACTGACTCACAGCAGGCTGGGCTAGCATAGTAGGCAGAGCTATAAGCTAGTAATACCGGGGGTCATGGGTTCCACTTACAAGTTTACTTAAATGGTAGTTGCTGTGAATGGTCCGAGAATTATGTCTTGCGGCTCAGTTAGGGTGTCAATAGTGGCGTGGCATAAGGTCCCATCCAATAAATAAAATGGGAACAAATATACTGACTGACTCCCAGCCCAGCAACCCGCTAGTTAAGTTGGCTGAGCTTCAGTAGTATGGAAAAGTAACACCGAAGTCCTGGTTTCGGCTGAATGTCAGGTGCATTTTTACTCCTTGTTGTAATCAAATATGGAGGTAACACGTCACAATTTAATAGATCTATTAGATTTCTAGTAGTCTACACCTCATTGAACTGAAAACAATTATCTGAAGGGAAAAGTGAAATGCCTATCTGAGACAATTAAATAGCTTTATGGTTGTATGCCTAACCATCTGCTGACACGCTGAAATCTTGTTCATGTTATAACTAATTCTTAATAGTCAATGTCAAGTTAGCATTGATATAATTATTAGTAAACTATATTTTATTATTATAGTGTAATTCTTATTAATATTTCCTGTAACTAATTATGCTAATTCTTGGTAAAGTTGTATAGTTTTGTCCGGTACTACCAGTACCGGTATAATTCTGATCAATGATAAATGTGTTGAAATTTTACATACTATGTTTCATCTGTAGCTTTTTACTTAATGGCATTACATCTAATCTGATAGCAAAATTGAAATCAGCAAACCAAAATACATTATTAAGCCAAGTTTCATCAAGTTTCTTGAAGAATTAAAAAAGTTACAGCAATTTGTTTAAAAATTGTGAAATTTTCGGTTCCGTTGAAACGCGATTACAAGTCTGTCTTTTAGAAGGCAAAAATTCCTAAAATTGACCGGTTTTTCATGGTTTCAAATTGACATAACTTTTGATCCAGATGACATACCTAAATAATTCAAACAGTCCTGCAGAGCTTTTAATGAGTTCTTTAATGTGAACTAACAATTATTTATTTTTGTGGACATGCTAAAATTGACTGGGGTTGCTATTACAAGCGTTACAGTCCTTACAAATACAACAGCTAGTCCTTACAAATATTACAGACCATACAAAATGTTGCAAACCCTACTAATGCTTGTCTTTAAAATGTTACAGTTTTTACAATTTATATCTTGGCCATCCTTACAAATGTTGCAGTCTTTATAGAGAATTTGAAACAGTACTATTCAACTGGGAATTGGGGAAAAATAAACTTGTTTTGTGATTGAGGATTACAGGAAACTTATAAATAACTGCTGGTTCCAGTTACGGAAGGAAAAAAAAGGTACTGTAAAATCATTTAATTTTGTTGGGACCAAAGTGTGTATTTTTTGTAAATTGTAAAAAAAAACATTTTGATGGTTCGTTAATTCATGGATTTTGAAATTCAGGCAATAAATACAAGGGTAAAACCTATTTTTCAGTGAGATTTGATTTCATGATTATAGGTGAACAATGAAAATTCAAATCCATGAAATTTAATCCCCCATGAAAATTAATGATTTTACAGTAAATAACTCCTGGCTCCAGATACGGAAAGGAAAACAGGTATATTTATCCTAGTAACAGTTACAGAAGGAAAAAACAGGTATATGTATTAAGGTAGATTTGACCTTCCTCATGAATGCAGTGACCACTTGACCTGATGTAGACAGCAGGCTAGGATGCCTGTATGATGCTTATCATAGGTATATACAGTGCCCACCAAAAATATGAATACAGAGAGTTTTCCCCCATTTACTTGACAGTATAACACTACTTGCAGAACAGAGAAGCAAAAATGTTTTTGAAGACAAGGAATATTTTTTTTTATTTAGTGTAAAGACAATACATTGATTGGTACCCTAGATGGAAAATATTAAGTTTCTTTGCCAGCTTTGAACGACACAATGATCATATAATATGGCAAATTCAGCCCCTTGAACCCCCATAGTTTATTTTTAAATCAGAAAATGTTCATCTTTCTATCTGTCACATTTTTTACTCCTTCATTAACTGTTTTTTTCAGAAATTGCAAACATTGTTACTGTCTGACCAAAAGATATGGAATAATTAAACTAATTATAATTCTGAATCTGTCAAAAAGTGTATCCATATTTATACAGTGCCCACCAAAACTAAGTATACACCTTTTGACAGATACAGAATCATAACTGGTTAAAGTATTGAATATCTGTTTATCAGATGGCAACAATCAAAGTAAGTGCTGAAACTACAGTAACTAAACAAGTGATAAATGGGATAGAAATAAAGATGAAATTGTTTCGAATTAGAATAACCAATGGGTCTATGGGGCAGAATTTTCCGTCTTTTTATGACCAAGTCACTTTTCAAGCCAGACAAAGAAACATAATATTTTACACCTAGGGTAGCAATCAATGTATTGTCTAAATTTACACTAAATATACAAAAGATATTCCTGGTACTCAAAAACATTGTCATGTAACAGTTCTGCAAATCTTATTATACTATCTATCTATTTATACTGCCGAACACCTCTTTTCGAGTATTATTGGCAGGTAAATACTGGCTAGTAAATGGCGAAATAACCTCTGTATACTTATTTTTTGTGGGCAGTGTATATTATATACAACAAGCTGATAGGACCATGATTACAAGCAAACAGTGTGATCCAGCATCAGTACTGTATGTACACTCACACACAACTTGTAGAATTACACCAACAGCTGGAACCAGAAATCAGGCAAAGAGCAAAATAAACAATTAAGTACTGTAAAATCATTAATTTTCATGGAGGATTAAATTTTGTGGATTTCGTGGTTTGCCTTTAACCACAAAATCAAATCCCATGGAACAATAATTTTGACCCTTGTATTTATCCCATAAATGGCAGGATCCAGATTTTCTTGACTGATGGACAGACAAGACAGACCTATGGACGGACGGACAGTCGGGGCCTAATAATTGTCAAAGATCAGTTCTGCATGGCAATCAGGGAGCGGAAGTTCCAATGAATCCTCACCACTTAATACAATACAGCTACAAAGTGTTGCATGATTTCCAGCCATAATAATTAAGACATTTTTTTTTAAACAATAAACACAGTGATTTTACGAGCAATTAATGAGATAGTGGGAGGGGAATGAAAGGTGTATTAAATTTATACAGGCTTCACAGGTAGAATGGATTATATTTATAAAAGAGCTTATGTTGCACAACAAAGATGTGTGAATAATATAAAATTTGTAATGACCACCCATTTTAAATCATGGTGAAAATTAGTGATCAACAATCCTGTACTCAAGTACCATCAACGACCTACTAGCTCCAATATACTGGTACTGATAAAAAGAATATACAAATTACAATTTTATAGTGTGTCAACTCATTAGCACTGAACATCTTAAATGGCTGATGCAAAAAAGATAATAAAGATGGGCCTGAAGTAAAAGTTGTAATGTTCTAGAGGGTTTCATTAGAGGTCCTCTTTATCCTATAGAGAGGGCTGTTATAGAGCTTCAGACACTAGAGAGGGCTGTTATAGAGCTTCAGACTCTAGAGAGGGCTGTTATAGAGCTTCAGACTCTAGAGAGGGCTGTCATAGAGCTTTATACTCTAGAGAGGGCTGTTATAGAGCTTTATCCTATAGAAAGGGCTGTTATAGAGCTTTATACTCTAGAGAGGGCTGTTATAGAGCTTCAGACTCTAGAGAGGGCTGTTATAGAGCTGTATACTCTAGAGAGGGCTATTATAGAGCTTTATCCTATAGAGAGGGCTGTTATAGAGCTTCAGACTCTAGAGAGGGCTGTTATAAAGCTTCAGACTCTAGAGAGGGCTGTAATAGAGCTTCAGACTCTAAAGAGGGCTGTTATAGAGCTTTATACTATAGAGAGGGCTGTTATAAAGCTTTATACTCTAGAGAGGGCTGTTATAGAGCTTTATCCTATAGAGAGGGCTGTCATAGAGCTTTATACTTTAGAGAGGGCTGTTATAGAGCTTTATCCTATAGAAAGGGCTGTTATAGAGCTTTATACTCTAGAGAGGGCTGTCATAGAGCTGTATACTCTAGAGAGGGCTGTCATAGAGCTGTATACTCTAGAGAGGGCTGTTATAGAGCTTTATCCTATAGAGAGGGCTGTCATAGAGCTTTATACTCTAGAGAGGGCTGTTATAGAGCTTTATCCCATAGAGAGGGCTGTGATAGAGCTGTATACTCTAGAGAGGGCTGTCATAGAGCTGTATACTCTAGAGAGGGCTGTTATAGAGCTTTATACTCTAGAGAGGGCTGATATAGAGCTTTATCCTATAGAGGGCTGTTATAGAGCTTCATACTCTAGAAAGGGCTGTTATAGAGCTTTATTCTCTAGAGAGGGCTGTCACAGAGCTTTATAATTTAGAGAGGGCTGTTATAGAGCTTTATACTCTAGGGAAGGCTGTGAGAGGGCTGTTATAGAGCTTTATACTCTAAAGAGGGCTGTTATAGAGTTTTATACTCTAACAAGACTGCGTTCAATAAACGCTTATGCCCCGTGGAAGCCAATTCCATAAAAAGCTAAGTCAATCAGGGGCCATTATTCAGTTAAAATGTTTGATAGTGTTACATGGCTTTGAACTATAAGGGGCTTATGATGGTAAACGAGTAATGCCACATTTGAAAGCAGTGCCTTGATCGACTTCATGTGTGATCTGGTGATACAGATGTTATGGTTCTTTGTCACTGCACTTCTCCAAGTTGCCATCTATTCATATACCAAGTTTCAAGTCAATATCTTAAACACTTTTGAAGATACACTCCTGTCAAAATTTGATTCTGAAAATACTAAAGGGGAGATAATTCAAAATTTAAGACAGACAGAGTTATGGTTCTTGGTCATTGCACTTCTCCAAGTTGCCATCTATTTATATTCCAAGTTTCAAGTCAATATGTTAAATAGTTTTGAAGATATACTCAGAGCAAAATTTGACTATAAAAAAACACTAAAGGGGAGATAATTCAAAATTTAAGACAGACAGAGTTGTGGTTCTTGGTCATTGCACTTCTCCAAGTTGCCATCTATTTATATTCCAAGTTTCAAGTCAATATGTTAAATAGTTTTGAAGATATACTCAGAGCAAAATTTGACTATAAACAAGAGGGCCATGATGGCCCTATATCGCTCACCTGATTATAAACCCTGCACAATTTTCACCCAAAGGAATAATTTGAACATCTTGGTAGAAAACCACAAGATGATGCTACATACCAATAATCAAAATTCTAGGCAGTGTAGTTTTAGGCAAGAAGATATTAATATGTTTTCCCTATATATAAGTCTATGTAAAACGGTGACCCCCGAGTAGGGCCAATTTTGACCCCAGGGGCATAATTTGAAAAATCTTGGTAGAGGACCACTAGATGATGCTACATACCAAATATCAAAGCTCTATGCAGTGTAGTTTTAGACAAGAAGATTTTTATATGTTTTCCCTATATAAGTCTATGTAAAACGGCGACCCCCAGGGTGGGGCCAATTTTGACCCGAGGGGAATAATTTGAACAATCTTGGTAGGGGACCTCTAGCTGAGTCTATATACCAAATATGAAAGCCCTGGGCCAAGCAATTTCGGAGAAGAAGATTTTTTAAGGTTTTCTCTATATAATTCTCTATGTAAAACTAAGGTCCCCCGGGGCGGGGCCAATTTTGACCCTGGGGGCATAATTTGAACAATCTTTGTAGAGGACCTTTAGCTGAGTCTACGTACCAAATATGAAAGCCCTGGGCCGAGCGATTTCGGAGAAGAAGATTTTTTAAGGTTTTCTCTATATAACTCTATGTAAAACTAAGGTCCCCTGGGGCGGGGCCAATTTTGACCCTGGGGGCATAATTTGAACAATCTTTGTAGAGGACCTTTAGCTGAGTCTAGGTACCAAATATGAAAGCCCTGGGCCGAGCGATTTCGGAGAAGAAGATTTTTTAAGGTTTCCCCTATATAACTCTATGTAAAACTAAGGGCCCCCGGGGCGGGGCCAATTTTGACCCCAGGGGCATAATTTGAACAATCTTTGTAATGGACCTCTAGCTGAGTCTACATACTAAATATGAAAGCCCTGGGCCAAGCGGTTTCGGAGAAGAAGATTTTTAAAGGTTTCCCCTATATTACTCTATTTAAAACTAAGGGCCCCCGGGACGGGGCCAATTTTGACCCCAGGGACATAATTTGAACAATCTTTGTAGAGGACCTCTAGCTGAGTCTACATACTAAATATGAAAGCCCTGGGCCAAGCGGTTTTGGCGAAGAAGATTTTTTAAGGTTTCCCCTATATAACTCTATGTAAAACTAAGGGCCCCTGGGGCGGGGCCAATTTTGACCCCAGGGACATAATTTGAACAATCTTTGCAGAGGACCCCAAGGTGGTGCTACATACAAAATATGACAGCTTTAGGCCTTACGGTTTCAGAGAAGAAGATTTTTAAAGTTTCCTTTGTGATAATCTATTTTTAGCCTGTGTGACCTAGTTATGCGACAGACCGGAAATTTTTTAACAACTTTGAAAGAGGACCACCCAAGGATCATTCCTGTGAAATTTGATTAAATTCCATCAATTGGTTTAGGAGAAGAAGTCATTTAAAGGAATTGTTGACGGACGACGGACGACGGACGACTGACGACGGACAACGACGGACGCCGGACAGCCACCTATCCTAAAAGCTCACCAGTGAGCACTTCGTGCTCAGGTGAGCTAAAAAACACTAAAGGGGAGATAATTCAAAATTTAAGACAGACAGAGTTATGGTTTTTTGTCAATGCACTTCTCCAAGTTGCCATCTATTTATATTTCAAGTTCAAAGTCAATACATTAAATAGTTTTGAAGATACGCTCCAGACAAAATTTTATTGTAAAAATACTAAAGTGGGGATAAGTCTAAGTCCAAAATTAGGTCAAGGTGAATGTCAAAATGGAGTCAGGTGATACAGGCGTGTGGAGAGTGGTCATATACAACATCCATGCAAGTATGAAAGCTTTGTAGCAAGCCATTTTAATGCTAGAAGAAACGGTCAATTTGGGTTAACCAAGAATTTTACCTTTCAATAAGTCTAAGTCCAAAATTAGGTCAAGGTGAAGGTCAAAATGGAGTCAGGTGATTAGGCGCGTGGAGAGTGGTCATAAACAACATCCATGCAAGTTTGAAAACTTTGTAGCAAGCCATTTTAATGCTAGAAGAAACGGTCAATTTGGGTTAACCTGGCCGGACGGACGAACGGACGGAAGGACGGACGGACGGGTGAATTACTATATGCCTCCCGATCTATCGATACGGGGGCATAAAAAGGGTTTTATTGAGCTTTAAACAGCTTTATACTCTAGAGAGGGCTGTTACAGAGCTTTATACTATAGAGATGGTTATCATAGACCTGTGTAATTTGTGGATAAATGATGTGTCGAAAAAGATGTTTAATTTTTGATGTCCATAACTTGTCATACGATTCATAAATCAATAATAACTAATCAACTTGCACATTAATGCATATTTATTAATATGTATTAATATAATTACATTTTTATACTATTATATCTTCATTACAATAATATGATGTACGCACTGCAGTAATTCATGTATATTTACATATATAATATCAATCAAGGCCTAATACACTTGTCTAAGTATAGACATTTATGAGAAAATACAGGTTTTATATCAAAACACTAGGTGACAGGTCTATAGCTATGACATCTAGATAATTTTTTGACAGCAGGTTCAAGCTGACTCATATACAGTCCTTTCAAAGTCAAATGAGAACGGTTGTAAAGTTAAAACATTAGCTCGTCCGTCAGGTAAACACTGCAATATTTTGTTATTATATGCTAATATAACATTTCCAGTTCCGCTACTTTCTGATAATTGCATCCGCATGACTTTATTTTACTCAGTATGAATATTTAACATACCTACAGTACTTTCAAAGTCAAATGAGAACGGTTTGTAAACATTAGCTTGTCCGTCAGGTAAACTATGTTTACCTATGTTTAACTTGGTATACCCGAGTTAACAGTATTCACTGCTATACTTTAGAATGGGATAGTACCCTCATTAGTATTACTTATTGAATCAATTAAAACCTTTTTTATTGAATCGACTATTATGCACACTATGTAGAGCAGCAACCTTTATGGTAGTACAAAAGGTGGTTGTTGTTTAAAGATCGCTGCTGTACAAGCCTACAAGGGTTAAAATTATTGCCAAACAAGACTGCGTTCAATAAACGCTTATGCCCCCGTGGAAGCCATGTTCATAAAAAGCTAAGTCAATCAGGGGCCATTATTCAGTTAAAATGTTTGATAGTGTTACATGGCTTTGAACTATAAGGGACTTATGATGGTAAACGAATATGCCACATTTGAAAGCAGTGCCTTGATTGACTTCATGTGTGATCTGGTGATACAGGACTGGTGTTATGGTTCTTTGTCACTGCACTTCTCCAAGTTGCCACCAATTCATATACCAAGTTTGAAGTCAATATTTTAAATACTTTTGAAGATACGCTCCGGACAAACAATTATCATGAAAATACTGAAGGGGAGATAATTCAAAATGTAAGACAGACAGAGTTATGGTTCTTGGTCCATGCACTTCTACAAGCTACCATCTATTTATATATCAAGTTTTAAGGCAATATCTTAAACAATTTTGAAGATGCACTCCGGTCAAAATTTTATTCTGAAAATACTAAAGGGGAGATAATTAAAAGTTTAAGACAGACAGAGTTATATTGCTTGGTCATTGCACTTCTCCAAGTTGCCATCTTTTTATATTCCAAGTTTCAAGTCAATATGTTAAATAGTTTTGAAGATATACTCAGAGCAAAATTTGACTATAAAAAACACGGAAGGGGAGATAATTCAAAATTTAAGACAGACAGAGTTATGGTTCTTTGCCAATGCACTTCTCCAAGTTGCCATCTATTTATATTTCATATTTCAAGTCAATATGTTAAATAGTTTTGAAGATACGCTCCAGACAAAATTTTATTGTGAAAATACTAAAGGGGAAATAAGTCTAAGTCCAAATTAGGTCAAGGTGAAGGTCAGAATGGAGTCAGGTGATACAGGTGTGTGGAGAGTGGTCATATACAACATCCATGCAAGTATGAAAGATTTGTAGCAAGCCATATTAATGCTAGAAGAAACGGTCAATTTGGGTTAACCAAGAATTTGGCCTTTCAATAAGTCTTAGTCCAAAATAAGGTCAAGGTGAAGGTCAATATGGAGTCAGGTGATACAGGCGCGTGGAGAGTGTTCATATACAACATCCATGCAAGTTTGAAAGCTTTGTAGCAAGCCATATTAATGCTAGAAGAAACGGTCAATTTGGGTTAACCAGGGCGGACGGACGAACGGACGGACGGACGGAAGGACGGACGGACGGACAGGTGCATTACTATATGCCTCCCGATCTATCGATACAGGAGCATAAAAATGTTGTACAGACAGATTACAATTTTTTTGAGCCCAACTTTTTTCGAAGTTTTTTTCAGTCCCTGGAGTTTTTCAAAATTTGCGATTTTTTGTAGTCAGATTGAGTTTATAAATGTGTCCCCGAATCAAACTTCGAATAATCGCGATCGTACTATAATTGTTATAATCGGATTCAATTATGAATGTGTAGTTTTAGAGATGTTGTTGCTGTATAGAGGGTTGCTATGGAGAGGTTGTACTGTATATGCATGTAAACAGGTTTTTCATTTGACCTTTCAAGCGAGATTTGAACCCTAAACTTTCCATAAATAGCAATATTATGACCTTGTATGAAAAGATTTTGAAAATTATGAAAATTATGCAAATTTATCATATTTGATTGAAAGACTGGCTAGCCTGATTCAATATACATGTACTCTCCTGGCTGGTTTTTCATACACATATTATATACTGTAAAATCATTAATTTTCATGCGGAATTAAATTATGGGATTTCGTGGTTAAGCTTCAACCACGAAATTAAATCCCATTGAACAACAATTTTGACCTTCATATTTAATGCAAAATCCACGAATTTACATCCCATCAAAATGGTCTTTTTATCAAAACCACGAAAATTAGTCCCGTCGAAATTAAATAAGTTTACAGTAGATCATAAAGGAAGGATTAACATTTATATGAGGAATATTTCAATATGAATAAATCAATCTTACCTATGTAGTACATCTCATGTATGAATATAATATATTTTTGTACTTTCAAGGAGACAGTATTAAAATTAAATCACGGGTCATTCTATGTATGGCTCATGGAAAGTAATAATATATATATATAATAATATTTTAATACAAAAATTGAAATGCAATGTTGAAACTGTACATGCTGTCTGAAAATATAGAATGAATTAAATTATAAATTAATTAATTAATTTATCTTAGATTCCAGCTGCGTATAATTAAGTAAAATGAACCTTATTATACTTAACACTTTTAATTGATATAATTTACTTACTGAAACAATTGATAGTAATTAAGTAAACGCAGAGCAAACTAAAGTCATGTTCTGTTCTGTTCAATAAGCAATATGTTACAGCAAGGGTGCAGAAATTAGTGTGCGCCCTTATCCCTCCAAAAATTTTCCAGACATCAAAATGAGAATAAAGTAAAATAATTTTAACTAAAAGTAAAGAAAATGTTTTTTTCAGTAACCAAAATACAACAAATTTACGAAAGAGCGCTCAAATCACAACACAGAATCACACCGTAACATTACCATTTATTTCCAGCAGTAAGTGTGTGCAAACTACGGAACGAAACATCACGTAAAATAAAAAATAAAAACATCCACAAATAAAAAAAAAATAAACCACTAAAACATGTTAATGAAAGAAAATAAACAAAATTGCAGAAAATATCCACAAAAACACAATAAACGACCACAATTCAGACAAAACTCACATAAAAGAAAAATAAACATCCAAATTTTTGTTTCTATACGGTTTTTCACAGAAAGTGGTGGTTGTGGTATTTATATTTTCTCTCTATAGCTCACATATAATAATGACAGCAGATAATGGCTTACAATATGAGTGGGTGGAGTATAGAGGATAATAACCAACAACTACAGTACAGTAAATTGTAAACCAAGAAATTTTTTCGCTCGATTTAATTTCGCGGAGTACGGAACTTCTCTAGTGGATGAAATTTTGCATAATTTAGTCGTCACGAAAGAATTTGAAATGTTTATATGGACATCGTGAGAGACTTAAAAACGCTAGAATTTGTAGTCGCATATAGGGCAAACATTGGCAAAATGCGAAAGTTACACTTTGCGAAAGTTACATAGTTTACAGTATATGGTTTGTACATACATACATGTGTATATGGGTCAACCTGCCAATATTTAAAGACCATCTTTATTACTACTGGTATAAATGTATATTAATAATAATGATGGCGCATTTTTGTTGCAGCTGTATTAATATACATGTATGTAATCATATGTGTATAATTATATGTGTATATCGCTGGCTTAGAATGAGAAGGTCGTAACTACAAAATCAATATTTTGAGAAAACAAGAACAACTGTCCGACAGTCACACTTTACTTTAATATGGTAAAACAAGGTTTTTCAACTTCAGTTTGTTCAACATGACAAGATCTGATTTTCATGAAAATAGGCTCATAAGAAGCGCGCTGTGATGTTAGTAAATGTCTTCGTGTGGATGTTAACGAGTAACCCTATTGAAGTTGAAGTAGAATTCAAATATGCATTTGTCTTATAAGGTCGTAAGTGGCACTTACTACCTTCTCATTCTAAGCCAACGATATATCATATGTATTTACTATATAGTATAGACAATATATACGTTAATGTGTGACATATATTTATGAATCATAACAGAAAACAGGTGGGATCGATCTTTTATCAATAAGCTTCATAGAATTAGTTTAGATTTTTTGCATATCTCTATATTTATGTGTCTGTAAGGCCAAGGTATATAGATAATCTATTATATTTGGTACCAGTGTCTACAAGGCCGGGAACTGTAATAGGGACCAAGAAACAAGTCTGTCCTCAAATTTAGGGGACGAGAAACAAATATGTCTTCTAATTGAGGGGCAAAGAAACAAATATATCCTCTAATTAGTAATTAAGGGGTAAAAATTACAGGCTTATATATAGGGGCCAAGAAATTTTTTTGTTCTCTTATAAAGGGGTCAAGAACCAAGTATGCTGTCAATAAGAGGCTGAAAACAAGAATGTACCATAATCAACTGGACAAATAACACCCGATGTAACATATACTAAGGGCATGTGTAACAGTGTACTTTAAAAAGTATGCTCTTTTAATCAAAGTGACAAGAAACAAGTTTGCCCTTTAGTTTAGGGGCCAAGAAACAAGTATGCCCTATAGGTAAGGGGCCAAAACAAGCCAGTTATCCAACAGCACAAAGAAATCACTCTGCCAGTCCCGGGGCTAATAGGGAAATTACTCTTCTCTAAAACTAAAAGGGAACCAAGAAACAATTGTACACTAACCATATGTAAATTACACCTTGCTAGACAGTAGACAATGATAGAAGAAATCCAACGTGTTGCTTTTGTTATAAGACAGATAAACAGTAAAGGAAGAATAATTAACACATCTCTGATTAATGAGAAAAGGGCAAAACAATCAATGTATTGATCACTGTTATATATCCACTTTCCATATTTTGAATACAATTACATGTCATCCAAGGGACATAACTTTGTTGAGAATAAATTCATATTGTAGAAACGGAACAATCACCTCTTCTACTAGACTCACGAAACAGCCTAATATCAAACCAATCACACCTAGAAACAGTCATATCTGGAGACAGTCATATTTTATAGGGACTCAGTCACATCTATAGGAAGCCACATGAAGAGAAGGGTACATCCAGAGACAGTAACATCTAGAGACAGTAACATCTAGAGACAGTAACATCTAGAGACAACCATGTCTACAGACAGTCACATCTAGAGACAACAATGTCTACAGACAGTCACATCTAGAGACAGTAACATCTAGAGACAGTAACATCTAGAGACAACCATGTCTAGAGATAGTCACACCTAGAGACAGTAACATCTAGAGACAGTAACATCTAGAGACAGTAACATCTAGAGACAACCATGTCTAGAGATAGTCACACCTAGAGACAGTAACATCTAGAGACAGTAACATCTAGAGACAGTAACATCTAGAGACAACCATGTCTAGAGATAGTCACACCTAGAGACAGTAACATCTAGAGACAGTAACATCTGGAGACAGTAACATCTAGAGACAACCATGTCTAGAGATAGTCACACCTAGAGACAGTAACATCTAGAGACAGTAACATCTAGAGACAACCATGTCTAGAGATAGTCACACCTAGAGACAGTAACATCTAGAGACAGTAACATCTAGAGACAGTAACATCTAGAGACAACCATGTCTAGAGATAGTCACACCTAGAGACAGTAACATCTAGAGACAGTAACATCTAGAGACAGTAACATCTAGAGACAACCATGTCTAGAGATAGTCACACCTAGAGACAGTAACATCTAGAGACAGTAACACCTAGAGACAGTAACATCTAGAGACAGTAACATCTAGAGACAGTAACATCTAGAGACAACCATGTCTACAGACAGTCACATCTAGAGACAGTAACATCTAGAGACAACCATGTCTAGAGATAGTCACACCTAGAGACAGTAACATCTAGAGACAGTAACATCTAGAGACAGTAACATCTAGAGACAGTAACATCTAGAGTCAGTAACAATCTAGAGACAGTCACACCTAGAGACGGTCACATCTATCATATAGACAGTCACTTCCAGCGACGGTCACATCTAAAGACAACTACATCTAGAGAGCTGCCACATGTATCATATAGGGACTCAGTCACATCTAGAGGAAGACCCATAGAGACACAATATTTAGAGACAGTTATGTAAAGAGACGGTATCATCTACAGTGTGAGTAAAAACAAAAGCTACAACATCTATGGACAATCAACACCATCTTGGTAAAACAACATGAATCAAGGGAACTTCTTTATAAAATAATCAATATAAGATAGAATCTTGATTAAATACTGTTATACATCAGTATTAGCAAGATAATACAATCAACATGTATATACCATGGTTATATATAATATACTGCAAAATCATTAATTTTCATGGGGGATTAAATTTCATGGATTTCGTGGTCCATCTTCAACCAAGAAATCAAATCCCATTGAACACTAAGGTTGACACTCATATTTCTTACCTGAAATGCATATTCCAAGAATTAACATCCCATCGAAATTATCTTGTTTACCTAAACCATGAAATTTTGTCCCATCAGAATTAAATGATTTTACAGTATATTATATAGTCGGAGAGCAATCTCTCTGGCGGTACATCTAAGGCTATCAGCAGCCATTCAATAAACAAAACTAACACCCAACGTACATGTGCTAATTAATTAATTGATACATTAGGTATATATGCATTCTATCTGCACCTCCATGCAATTTCAAACAGGGACTTCTCATTGCGTCTAATCCCATTTGGTCTAAAATCAAATTCCCATTTTGTCTTAAGACATAATTATGAAGTGCTTAATTGAATAGATTCCCATTTTGTCTTAAGTATTAATTCCATTATTCCTGGTTCAAACATGTATCCAAACATTATGCCTCAAACAAGGAAGAAGAGAAATAAATGCCAACTTTCTGTGTCCAGAGATTTCTATATCTAAATGACTGCATTTGTACATTATGCAGCGTACAATGTTGCATTGATTATTATTTTATACTCTGTGAACACATAGATTATACTGTTAACAATACTATAACAGTAATTAACTTAAGAATCAAGCATTTAAACTGCCAAATGTACAGTCTATTCAAAGCTACAGTTAAATATTAAAAGTTATAAACATTGGCTTGTCCTTCAGGTAAACTATGCTTATTTTGGTTTAACTGGGGTTAACTGGTTTTACTGTCAATTGTAATCCTCGCTATCCTTTCGAATGGGATAGTTCCCTCATTAGTATTACTTACTGAATCGACAGTAGGCAACAACACCTCACAACAACATGACTATCATTGTTTATTTGAGACTAAATTGCAGTATTAAACCTTTCAAGAGTCAAGAGACAGCATCTTGCAAAAGAGGGTTGCCTGTATGAGGTTTCACTGTACCCACACATACATCAAACTAATTGTTTCCACTTATATCTTGTTATAGCTAGTCTAGAAATGTTGTTTTGTTAAATTGTCACTTAAAATACCAATACTGAATACCCCCCACACTTAATTACACATTCATTTTAGGATTTTTTCCAGCAACATTTTCACAACTCATAGGCCACTAGATAAAGAAGGGCTTCTACTAAGGCATAATTATGCCCAATCCTGAAAACAATTGTATGTCTGTTTAGTCAGTGTCAACTTTCAAGGGTTGTTTTCAGCAGTTCAGCTGTTCATAACCACCCATTGACATTTGAACTTCCCCTGGTCACCGGGCTTGTAACCTAAGGAGACCTGTGTTTGAGTCTCCCAGGGGAGAATATTTATCTCCTGGTGGGTGTGGCAGCCAACATCGACTTATGGCTCCCACAAATATTAAACAGGTATGGATACTACCATCACAGGTTCTAATTTACACCTTTGACAAGGGAGCATGTGGAATATAATCCTTTATTCTTGCTCGGAGAAATTAGCCAGTGGTCCAGACCAGTTTAGGGTTGAATCCCGGACCTCTTGATCCCGAAGTGTGGGCCCTACCAATAGGCCACCGCTCATATGACCTTCCTGTACCAGACACAATGAAACAGATTGTAACAGGAAAAGCGGTCTAATCAGGATGGGAATGTTAATCCTAGAGGAGATTAGTAAGTACAAAAGTACACAACCGGGTAAGTATAATTAGAACATAGATTTGATGCTGTAAAATCATTCAATTTCGTGGGGATTAAATTTAGTGGTTCACCTTCCACAAAATCAAATCCCATCGAACAATAATTTTGACCCTTGTAGGCCCTAGTATTAATAACCTGAAATGCAAAATCCAGGAATTAACATTTCATCTAAATGGTATTTTTTTACCAAAACCATGAAATCTGTCCCATCGAAATTTAATAGTTTTACAGTACAAGGATAAAGGCTTTACAATGTAAATACACACAAAACAACTTAATGTGCCTTTAATAGTGTGCCAAAATATATATTACACTTTATTTACATAATTTATAAATAATGATACAGAATTACAGTACATTTTGTACACATGAATGGGTAACCAGAGCATTAAAACCTGATCTGTGTTTTATTACAAAAATCACCAGCATATTGTGTGTATTTATGGTAGTTAAACATGCATAATAATGCATGCACATTGTTGTAAGCACTGTAGACTGCAGTAAAACTTGGGGACCTAAGATGTAAGCAAATAGTTGCAGGCCCATAGCTATGCTGAGGCACCCGGTGAAAATTTGAGGAATTACCATTACATGCATGTTTGGAAGAAAAAAATGCCTCAAGTAGACCCTAGAAAGGATTTGCCTCAGTGCTTTTTGGCCTCTGGATATGGCCCAGAGTTGCAAACCCTAAACATGTAGGGGCATAGCTTGGAGTAATCCCTGTACCAGTAACCTATGTTAATCTCAATGTACTTTGTGCACTTTTTTGTTTTACTTTTTGTGAAAAACCTTCACAGGATCAGCATTAATTTTAAGGTGGTTTTTAAAATGAGAGTTTCAGGTATAGCTAGTTTGCGATAGAAAAAAATCGTGTTTTTTTTAAGATTTCTGAAAATCTATTCATCAGATTTTGGTAAAATATTACACATAACTACAATAACTTCCTACCTAGTCTCATTTTGAATACATAATTTTTAGTCACCAATTAAAAGGCATTTATTCTTTATTACATATTGAAATTACATGCGTATTTACAGTTTAACGCAGGGAGGTAATCTGGTATTCCATTGATGATTTACTATCAATTATTTAACCGTAACAATCCGTGATCAGCGGGATTGAGATTGCTGTTATAAAGACAAGACTTAGGAGGCCCTTGTGATTCGGTTTATTTATGTGTGTCGCTTGTAAACAATGTACAGCAATAACATGTACTTCGTCATATTCACAGACGGGCCTCGCATGTGTTAAATCAAGTAGGTTGCAAATACGTAAATATACCGTTATGCGTATCATGTGACCGTAAATTGGCTGTTGCAAGTATCAAGTCTTCTAACTTGATTTTTCATACAAAACTACAAAAATGTTACATAGAACTTATGAACAAAACTTTTTTAACTCATTTCTAATCCTGCTGAAATTTCAGTGTGTATTAGGTAGATATATTGCATTTATTCGTGCAAAATTTCATACTTGTAGGTGTAGTAATTACAGAGAAAAATTTAAAAAACACGACTTTTTTCTATCGCAAACTAGTTATACATGTAAAACCGAAATTTAAGTAGTTAAGAAAAGTAAGTCCTTCTTGTAACAAATTTTGGTATTTTTTATCGTTCCATGGGAGAACAAAATATCAAAACAAGAGTTGGTTATATCGCTGGCTTAGAATGAGAAGGTCGTAACTAACTAACTACAAAATCAATATATTGGGAAAACAGTCTGAAAACTACTCTTTACTGATAGAAAAACAGCCTTTAGAGCATCATTTTGGTCAACAAGACAAGCTTAGATTTTCATGAAAATAGGCTCATAAGAAGTGCTTTATGATGCAGATTTCAAATACATATCAGTCCTATAAGGTCATAAGTAGTAGTTACAACCTTTCAGGGCTCAACACTAACACTGGTCCCCTGTTCCGAGGCCAGTCAAAATCAAGAAGGACCAGTGAAAATCTTGAAGGACGGCTGGACCAGTTACTGTTTTATTTACAAATTTTACGTTTCTTTGCTGGGGGACCAGTGACCAAAACTAGTTAGTGTCAAATCCTGCCTTTTCATTCTAAGCCAGCGATATGGAGAGCTGTACATGACAGAGCTATACATGTTGTCTGTATATTGAATGGAGAAACTAGAAGGATATGGAGACATATGTATTCAAGACAACATAATAATCTCTCTACAACTTTCTCACTTATGTCACAGACACACTGATGATGAGACGACAAAATCTCTATACATCACAGATAAATTTAAGCCCCCCCCCCCCATACAGAAAAACTTGAAATACTGAGATATCTTAGGATACTGAGGGATCTTGGGAGACTGAGGTATCTTGGGAGACTGAGAAATCTTGGGAGACGGATACAATTTGGGAGACCGAGATATCTTGGGAGAGACTGGACTGAGAGATCTTGGTGAACTGGGAGACTGAGGGATCTTGGGAGACTGAGACATCTTGGGAGAATGATGGATCTTGGGAGACTAAGGGATCTTGGGAGACTGAGAAATCTTGGGAGACTAAGGGATCTTGGGAAACTGAGAAATCTTGGGAGACTGAGGGATCTTGGGAGACTGAGTGATCTTGGGAGACTAAGAGACCTTGGGAGACTGAGTGATCTTGGGAGACTGAGAGATCTTGGGAGACTGAGATATCTCGGGAGACTGAGATATCTCGGGAGACTGAGATATCTTGGGAGACTGAGGATACTTGGGGACTGAGATATCTTGGGAGACTGAGATATCTGGAGACGGAGGGATCTTGGGAGACTGAGATATCTTGGAAAACTGAGGGATCTTGGGACACTGAGGGAACTTGGGAGACTGAGAAATCTTTGGAGACGGAGAAATCTTGGGATAAATTATACCGAGAAATCTTTGAGACAAAGAGATCATGGGGTCTGGGAGAGCTTGGATATTGAGGGATCTTGTGTGACTAAGAGAACTTGGAAGACTGAGAGATCTTGGGAGACTGGGAGATCTTGGGAGACTGGGAGATCTTGGGAGACTGGGAGATCTTGGGAGATTGAGAGACTAAGAGAACTTGGGAGACTCAGAGAACTTGGGAGACTTAGAGATCTTGGGAGACTGAGGAATCTTGGGACTGGGAGACTGAGATATCTTAGGAGACCTAAGATATCTTGGGAGACTGAGAGATCTTGGGAGACTGAGATATCTTGGGAGACTGAGGAATCTTGGGAGACTGAGGGATCTTGGGAGACTGAGAGATCTTGGGAGACTGAGAGATCTTGGGAGACTGAGGGACCTTGGGAGACTGAGATATCTTGATAGATTGAAAGAACTTGGGAGACTGAGAGAGATCTTTGGAGACTGCAAGATCGCGGGAGACCGAGGGATCAAGAGAAACTGTGAAAAAGTGTCAGACAAAGTGAACTTGACAGACTGAAAGATTGTGATTTTTATTTTTCCTGCCATCTAACTTTACATTATTCATAGTGTAAACAAGATATGGAGAAGCTGGTTTTTACACTGGAGTTTCAGGAAAATTGAAACCCCAGGAGTATAACTGAACTACACATGAAGATCAAAACATTCCTGCAAACGTTTCATGACCATATATAGCTATACTCTTAAGAGAAAATCATCTCCCGGTTATATGCTTAATGCAGGCAGTTCAAAACTTGTATGAGGACAGTTTGTTTGACATATTCAAACAGTTGGGTATGCCAAACTCTGAAAGTTTTACAGTAATGTATCTACAGTCTATAGTTCAAAGATTTTACTCTTTAGGTCAAAACCACAATAATGTCATCTCAAACTTCAAAGGTCAAATGAAACCAAAGTGTAAATGCAGCAATCATGCTTTCATTATAAGCATTTTCTAAAATCATTATCACACTTAACACATACTAAAGGTTAGCCACGTTCAGGAGTTGCAAGTTTGTTCCGGGTGCCATGAGCAAAACATACTAAAGGTTAGCAATGTTCAGGAGTCACAAGTTTGTTCCGGGTGCCTTTAGCAAACATTCCTGAACCTTAACTAGACTCAGTCTTAGAGGCTTGTTGTGCCTCATTTGGTTGCCGTTTTGGCATGGGTTTCTGTGGGCACTGCTTAGGGTAGATGTGTCGTGGTGTTTCTGATTTCAGTGTTCGGCAGTTGGGTTGAGTGCTACCTTCCCTGTCGGATTTTCTCATACTTTTTTTTCATACACTTGTACATTGTTTTAGTGTTAACATTCAGATTATGGAACTTCAAATAACCATAACTTTGTCAATTCTTTGAATATTTTTAATCAAATAACTTTAATTTAGTGCAGAAAAGAGGCATCAAATCCAGATTTCCGGATTATTTCACAATTGTAGGCCCCTGGGTACTGTTTTATCAAAGCATTTACGGTACATGTAAACTTACGGTCAAATTTGAGAACTTTATAACTCAGTAACTGCTATAATTTCTGGTAAAGTGATGTTCAATAACATTAATTAATTAATTTAGTTAATGGTTTCAAACAAAATATTTCCCCCATTTGCAGATATAAAAGTATTATAATGAATTTAAATTTGGGCGTAAGTTTAAGATTGTCGTAAGTACTTTGATAAAACAGTACCCTGCTGCATATCATACTAAGACACATGACAATATCATAAATTGGACACATCCGATTCTAGCCATTTGACCATTAATAATCAAGGACAATGATGAATCAAAATAAAAAAATAATAATTTATGAATTCATAACTAAATTTTACTTCTGATTAAATTCCATAGGGAAAAGTTGCCAACAGAAATGTAGTGTAAGAACTTTGAATGTGTTTTTGAGAAAAGCTAATGCCGAAAAATACTAAATAGAGTATAAACTTCACCAGAGTTTAAATTTTCCTTTTTAGTGTTTACAATACTACAAAATGTTAACTTAGTCAATTTCTAGTCACATTCACGTGTACAGCATGTCAGATAGCATATTGACGGTGCCAAACCAAAATCACGTAACTCAATTTTGGCGTGAAAACTTTTTTGCAGCATCCGCGTCTGCTAGATTTCCCGCGCATTTATGTCTTAAGTAACTGGATTGGCTATTTAAATGGCGACAAAACAGTATTGTGCGGGACGTCTAGCAGAAGCGCCAAAATTGAGTTACGGGGTTTTGGTTTGGCACCGTCTATATCCTGTGAATGTGTGTATAATCAGTGCATAAAGAATTTAAAATCTTACTACAGTGACAGAGTGCTAGGGAACAACTTGAGTAAGCAGCTGACTAAAATTAATTAGATTTAGGTCAGTTGATGGAGCATTTTCCCTGTAAGCAAATGGTCCAAAGAACCACATTTTTCAGACATATTATGGTACCCAATGTAAACATTAAACCCTAAAAATGTCACTAAATAGGCAATGCATCAGTCAACATTTTGCCCACTTGGTGTTTGCAGGCTGGGTGACTCAGGAGGAATTTTTTTCATTTTATGATGTCTAAATTCTCGTGGATGGGACACATATATGGTACATGCAATTCCGGAATCATGAAACCGGACCAATGCATATTCGCTGGAATTTGGAGTCTACAAGGTTGTCAAATTCCTGCCTGTCGGGAACCGGGGAGTATTCTTTCGTTTAATTCTCCCATGCCTCCCCCACTGTCCCAAGGTGAGCATAGTATTGACTGACCAGTGCATATTTTAAAGCATAGGGTCCCAGAATGCAGGTCCAACCGCACATAAGTTAACAGGTGACATTGTAGGTCAAGAGGATGCCAGACCGTTTGTTATGTTTTTCCGAAAGTAGCTTAGGCTCGATACACTTCATTGATGAATGAGTGTGAGTCGCACAATGGGTGCACACACTGATAGTGAATTGAAACAACATTTGTCAAATTTTACTCAAAGACGCCTTACTCAAAAGTCTTAAGAGTGTGATAAGAATAATCTCAGAACGAAAACCTGCCAACAGGAAAAAACATTATACAAGCATCTTTCATGAAAACCCTGTGATATGTGATATGTCAGAAATATGCAAGCAACCCACTGCCATTGGTAACCCTGCCATTACTGGACTGGCTTGGTACATCAGTCACCAGCAAAAGTGCCCGGTATCACTAATATGCGCAGCGGAAATCTGAATCGGAAAATCTGAATCGGGAATCTGAATCGGAAATTTTGTTATACAAAATACAATATATAAAGTGGGTTAATGCTTGCACGTGTCTTTATTGCGTCGAATGCACATATTTTAATAATTATCAAGATATAAAATATAAAAAAGGTTAAAAAGTTCCGAATTAAATTTGAATCGGAAATCTGAATCGGAAATTTTGGGATGCAAATCGGAAATACAAAATACAATATATAGTAGTTTAATGCTTTAACATGTCAATAAACTGGTTTATTGTGTCGAACGCACATAATTAATAATAATCAAGATATAAAATATAAAAAAGGTTAAAACATTCCGAATTAAATCTGAATCGGAAATTTTGGGATGCAAAATACAATAAATAGTAGTTTAATTCTTTGACACGTCATTAAACTGGTTTATTGTGTCGAACGCACATAATTTATAATAATCAAGATATAAAATCCGAATTAAATCTGAATCGGAAATCTGAATCGGAAATTTTGGTATGCAAATCGGAAATACAAAATACAATATATAGTTGAACGTGCCATTAAACTGGTTTATTGTGTCGAATGCACATATTTAATAATAATCAACATATAAAATATAAAAAGGGTTTTAAAAATCCAAATTACATCTGAATCGGAAATTTTGGTATGCAAATGGGAAATACAAATACAATATATAGTAGTTTAATGCTTGAACGTGTCATTAAACTATTTTATTGTGTCGAACGAACTTATCTTAATAATAATCAAGATACAAAATATAAAAAGGTTTAAAAAATCCGACTTGTAACTTAACATAATTATTAACATCACTCGAGTTACTGTAAGTGTGAGCGTAAAGAATGTCACTGTCTTTTGTCGGTACATCAATAGAGTGTATGTTTCTTTGTCGAGATTTAATCCAATTATCTTTGGATCTAATCCAATCATATTTGGATATAATCCAATTTTAATTGGATTATAATTACAGCCCTTCCTTATTGATCACCACAAAAAGTCTGTGTCAGCGAAATTGAAACATGAACTACAACATCAGGGCAGGACATAGCGGAGAATGAGTTAAAAGAGCGGAAACGGGCCATTAGGGGAGCAGGGAATTATAACCAATTTCACCATCACACAGTAGACATTTCTTATTGGGCGAATTTGACTAATGACCAACAGCAAACAAAATCAAGAAATTTAGATCAGACAAGGGAAGGGAAAATTAAAATACAATTGTTTCAACCAATGGCCAAAGATCAATAATTCGGACACCAACTGCGGGAAAAAAAACAAATCAAGTAAAGAGAAAGCGCGCTGAACGTTCGCATACACCCTCATCTAAAAGAAGGCTAATCCAACAGTAAAGACAACGATAATGTGAGGTAAAAAAACAGCGTAAATAGTGAAAAATTCAACATTTTTTTAAATGTGTGGCCCATGATTTGAGAGCCTCCTTGTTGGTGTGGCCTGGATATCATTTATCACCAGTGTCTTTTAAGGTTAAATTTAAAATGTACAATTTAAACATGCATATTGATATTAAATTTGTGATGAATGGTAACTGAACGCTCTTGATCAACTATATCATAAATATAATAACAATAACTGACAACTAATATTTGCATGGTCTTAATTTTTTAATCACTTTAGCTTTCTAACCCATATACTATTTATTGGTATTTAAAGGTGTCGTAATCCAATTATCTAATCACGATAACGGGTTTATCGTTAAATACTTCCAACTACCATGTTATGCTAGCGTGTTAAAGTTGTGAAATGCAATACACGGGTAAAACTGATTGATTCAAAACTACAGAGGCATCAATGTGAAATATATGTAAGTAATATTTGTTAGCTGTTTTTAACTACATTTCTTAATTACAAAAATCACATACTATAATTAACTATATAATTAAATAAAATAAATTAAATTTACATCACCAAATCGGAAATTTTCTCTCTATGTATTAAGCTGCAAATCGGAAATTTTCTCTCTATCTATCAAGCTACATATCGGAAATTTTCTCTCTATCTATCAAGCTACAAATCTGATTTTTTTATGTTTTATATATTGTTTATTATCAAGATATGTTCGTTCGACACAATAAACCAGTTTAATGACACACTCAAGCATTAAACCACCATATTGTATTTCCGATTTGCATACCAAAATTTCCGATTCAGATTTAATTCGTACTCTTGTAAACCTTTTTATATTTTATATCTTGTTTATTATTAAGATATGTTCGTTCGACACAATAAAGAATTTTAATGACACGCTCAAGCATATTAAACTACTATAAATTGTATTTTGTATTTCCGATTTGCATACCAAAATTTCCGATTCAGATTTCCGATTCAGATTTTCCTATTCAGATTTAATTCGAATTTTTGTAAACATTTTAAAATTTTATATCTTGTTTATTATTAAGATATGTTCGTTCGACACAATAAAGCATTTTAATGACACGTTCAAGCATTAAACCACTATATATTGTATTTTGTATTTCCGATTTGCATACCAAAATTTCCGATTCAGATTTCCGATTCAGATTTTCCTATTCAGATTTCCGATTCAGATTTAATTCGAATTTTTGTAAACA
The DNA here is from genome assembly GCA_963678985.1 of Spisula subtruncata. Lineage (NCBI taxonomy): Eukaryota > Metazoa > Mollusca > Bivalvia > Venerida > Mactridae > Spisula > Spisula subtruncata. Next base: position 2,579,248 of record OY787668.1, read on the forward strand.
AATTTATATTTTATATCTTGTTTATTATTAAGATATGTTCGTTCGACACAATAAAGCATTTTAATGACACGTTCAAGCATTAAACCACTATATATTGTATTTTGTATTTCCGATTTGCATCCTAAAATTTCCGATTCAGATCTCCGATTCAGATTTAATTTGGATTTTTTAAACCTTTGTATATTTATATCTTGATTATCATTAAGATATGTTCGTTCGACACAATAAAGTAGTTTAATAGCACGCTCAAGCATATTTAATTGCTATACTCGAGTATACTGTATTTTGTATTCTTAAATTTCCGATTCAGATTTCCGATTCAGATTTTCCGATTCAGATTTCCGCTGCGCATATTAGTGAGACCCAAAGTGCCTGATATTCCTGGCATCCTGCACAAATAAACGTTCTTTCAGCATTTTCTAACATCACAAACCCACGTGTATGGTAATATTTGTAATCAAACAACAAGTGTTTGTCAAGTCTCGAATAATCGAGTAAAACAGAGGACATTAACCATGCGATAATATTTGACAGCTGCTGATTGTGTTAATGTTTAGACCGTTACGCATCACTGGTCACGAGAAACCGCAAATCGTGATCTCCTCGTTTGTGACATTCGATTGAATCAAGTGTGCTAAAAGAAACAATAAATGCACGCCCTTACCTCTTATGATTCGATTAAAATATTATGCAAATGAAAAACTACATCCCCTGTCACAGAAAAATACGGCTTTCCCTAGAAAAATACAAGGCATCTCGGAACTTCTACTTCCGACTTCATTAACCCACGTGCGCATGCGCTAACATCCACCCACGCATAACGCAGTCTTATCAAATCACGCTGGATAGCCGATTGATATTTTCACGGCGAGCATTCGTATCGGTGAATTTCCCGATTTTGTGCCAAGTTTTACTCGCACTTTTTACGTAGTATTACATGAAATAGAGCTTACAACGGCTACAAAATGATAACAATAATAAATGGAGCACGTGTTCTAGATATTGATCTAGTTCTAGCATGTACTTTTAAAGTACATCCATGATTCTGGCAAAGACTTTCGATCAGTTATAAAATACATGTAGATCTATGAATGGTTGATATCTGGTGTAACTGTATGATATAACATGTCATAATGGTTGATATCTGGTGTTTGATATCTCATGTCTGAATGGTTGATATCCGGTTATGATACCACATGTCTGGGTGGTTGATATCTGGTGTATGATATCACCTGTATGAATGGTTGATATCTGGTGTATGATATCACCTGTATGAATGGTTGATATCTGGTGTATGATATCACATGTATGAATGGTTGATATCTGATGTATGATATCACCTGTATGAATGGTTGATATCTGGTGTATGATATCACCTGTATGAATGGTTGATATCTGGTGTTACTGTATGATATCACATGTATGAATGGTTGATATCTGGTGTATGATATCACCTGTATGAATGGTTGATATCTGGTGTATGATATCACCTGTATGAATGATTGATATCTGATGTATGATATCACCTGTATGAATGGTTGATATCTGGTGTATGATATCACGTACATGTACGAATGGTTGATATCTGGTGTATGATATCGCATGTATGAATGGTTGATATCTGGTGTATGATATCACATGCATGAATGGTAGATATCTGGTGTATGATATCACATGTATGAATGGCTGATATCTGGTGTATGATATCACGTGTCTGAATGGTTGATATCCGGTGTATAATATGACATGTCTGAATGGTTGATATATGGTGTATGATATCACATGCATGAATGGTTGATATATGGTGTATGATATCACATGTATGAATGGTTGATATATGGTGTATGGTATCACATGTATGAATGGTTGATATATGGTGTATGATATCACATGTATGAATGGTTGATATCTGGTGTATAATATGACATGTCTGAATGGTTGATATATGGTGTATGATATCACATGTCTGAATGGTTGATATCCGGTGAATGATATCACATTTCTGAATGGTTGATATCTGGTGTATGTTATCACATGTATGAATGGTTTATATATGTCTGTATGTTCACATGTTATTTCGTGGCTTTTATCTTTAGAACACACTCGCAAAGAAGATTTCTATTTTATTCGTCAAAAACAATCCACAATATAACAATGTATAGCAGCTACATAAAATGCTGACCTCATCAAAAGTAATGAAGAAAATTTAACAATGGTTCTTTGCTATAATCATCGACTGACCCCTGGATTTACGACAGTGTGTTGCATACATTGGCCTCATTATGTTCACCCATGCACAGGCCTAAGCAATGATATCACAAACAGACATAGTTTAACATCCACAAATTTTCACTCATTCAATAGATACATTTGTAAAGAGAAGTAAAAACTGTCGTTTTGGTACAATTTCTTAGACCTGTGATCCATGAGAGTTTAACTACTACACGTCCCCAAATCACTGCTTTAAATGACATACGTTAGTACATGTATGTATTTAAGGTAATTAGTTAAATCCCTTGCTAAGAATGAGAAGGTCGTAAGTATCTTATAAGATCGATACATTTTTGGAATATGCATTAAAATGCGCTTCTAAGAGTCTGTTTTCATGAAAATTTCCGGACAGTTTTTTCTTGTTTTCTCAAAATATCGATTTTGTACTTACGATCTTCTTATTCTATGCCAACGAAATATGGTATTGTCTTTGAACAGGTTGATAGCACCTCCAAACTTCTTGATTAGATGTCTTGGACTAAACTTTCTTTTGTGCTTCCTCCAGCTTAACCTTACCTCACTCGTTCGTCATACACTGTCATCTCGTCCGTCATACACTGTCATCTCGTCCGTCATACACTGTCATCTCGTCCGTCATACACTGTCATCTCGTCCGTCATACACTGTCATCCTAGTATATGCTGTCTTCCTCAGATCATCAGCATCTCCATAGAGCGTCTCTCGAAGAGTTGTGTCTGTTGGCCACGTCGCAGATCGCTCCTGGTGGCAGCTTAGCATAATTGTGGAAGTTGAGCATAATTGTGGAAGTTGAGCATAATTGTGGAAGCTGAGTATAATTGTGACAGCTTTGCAATCATGAAATGGTGTTTGTTTCTACCCTATCATGCACTGATACCCAACAGTCGTCACACTACATGGTAGTATTTTGACGATCCCCGCGGGGGTGGTATTCACAAAGCACCTTAAGTGAAAACTTAAATATTTTGACTGATTGTGATGCTGGTAAAATGCAGTTTGTGTTGACCTGGAGGTCGGGTCTTAGCTTCATTTCATTCGGTCATTTAGGATCATCGGGTTTTGGGATTTCTTTGTAAAACCATGTCATCCTACTTTTTTACAGCGAGACTTGTTTTTTGTGACATTGCTCCTTGTAATTGTGTTATGTTGTGTTGTTGCTGCTTTCTGTGCTCGGCTGGTACAGTTGAGTGCTGCCTTCCCTGACCGATTCCCTCATACCTGTTTGGTGATATGTTTATCAAGATACAAATGTACTAGTTTCATATCGAGACTGATAGATGGAAACATTTATGGGAATGATATAATATAGAGATAATATTACACTGTTTACAAACTAGTATGATAAAACTGGGTTAACCGATATAGAATGTAACCCAAGATAAAACAAGTAATTTGAACATCCCCTGACGTAGTTAACACTTCCAAACTGTTATATGAGCATAGGCTAGCCTATTATTATATATTATTATATGTACAAAACTTTCTGTCAACAACATGTTTTTGTCATAAAATAACACACTGTAAAATCATTTAATTTCGACTTGAAAAAAAATCGTTGTTTGTGTAAAAAGGACCATTTCGAGGTGATCATTATTTGTGGATTTTGTATTTCAGGTAATAAATACAAGGGCCAAAATTAGTGTTCGATGGGATCCGATTCAATGATCTAAGATGAACTATGAAATCCACGAAATTTAATCCCTACGAAAATTAATGATTTTACAGTATTGGTCATAATAATGACATTGTATTACATACTATGGCTGTTAAGTTATTCAGGTTCAAAGTAACACTTTGATCTTTTAATGGAATATGTAGTTCATATTACTGTCTGATTTTCACTGACATCCAACCCAAGTTTACCGAGCTCCTACGCAGGATCGTATGAATAAAATTATGTTACGAAATAAAAAAATCAAGCTGTTCAATGTTAGATTGGTCAACATGAACAAGCTCCGATTTTCATAAAAATAGACTCATACGAAGCGCCTTGTAATGCTGATTTTAAATATTGTTATTATTAATTATGTATTAGACTTATAAGGTCGTTAGCAATGTCATACTTACAACCTTCTCATTCTAAGCCAGCGATATAACCATAAGGACGAAATGTAATGTGTGCGTTTCTTTATACCGATGGCTTAGAACAAGAAGGTCGTAACTACCAAATCGATATTTTGAGAAAACACGGAAAAACTGTCTGACATCTACTCTTTACTTTTGGTAAAACAAACTTTTACAACTTCAATTTGGTCAACATGACAAGTTCAGATTTTTATGAAAATGGGCCCATTAGAAGCGCCTTGTGATGCTTATTCTAAATATGTATGAGTCTTAAAAGGTCGTAAGTGGCACTATATAACGACGCCATCGATATGTTCTCAGTGTAACTTAGTCACATGGTGTACTTTTATGTTCGAATAAAGAACATAAAGCATACCAAATATTATTCAATGTGAACGAGTAAGCGGCAAGCTAGCGTGGCCTTGTATCGTTATCACATTTTGATTACTTTATTTATTCAGGTATATAAGTTATCGTTTTACAATGATGCCAAATACGGGTAAATAATCGCCACAAACGTGTGAAGCTGTCATCTATAATGTATGGTTGATAAACTCACACCACGTGCTTCATAAAAGTAAACACATTTATTTATTGTTATCGGATAGTTCTTCCTTGTTTAATACAAATGTTCAATTATTTATACATTTTGTTGGAATAGGCATGATTCGCTTATCAGTAGCATGTGTTATTTAAAGCTGTGAACAATTTCCTTGTACCCGTAATCAGTGAAAACAAACACTTCCTGTGTATTTTTAACTTATCAAGTATTGCATCATCTTAAATTAATTGTACAATAACATTTAAGGACATTAGCTACAAGGGTATTAATTAAATGCTCAGTTACGTTTAGTCCTAATTTCGGTAGGCAGTGCGCTTTTTATACATTAAACAAAGGGAAACAACTCCACCACGAAACTAAGAAGTATAATGTACGAGTTAGTTCCCTTGTATAAGCTGGTTTGTTTATAAGTACGCATGATCAATTTGAACTGTACGAACAACGCTATGTTTTGCAATTGAATATATATTTTTCTGTACTTGGTTTACGTATGTATCTTTCGCTGTTGTTACAAAGTGGCCCTAGGGCAAAATATGAATAATTATATACTGTTCAACCTCAAAGCATTTTTGACAGTTTTACATCTTTTTTTATCCGCTTGAAAATTGTAAAAAATAGCTCCTTTTGACATGAGCATGACACCAATGCGGCAATTGAGTTGCTGTCGAAGTGTAAATTTGAAGCCGCAGCATATCACAGTTAGTTGGAAGTTTTGCAACCATTTTGAGGTCGACCTTTGTTTTGTAAGTTACGACAGATAATTAACATTACCGCGTTTCCTGATTATCTACCAGTACTGACCAGGAGCTCTTCAATATTTATAAGATCCCAGTACTGATTGACTCTTCCGCAAGCAACTGACAACTTCTTCACATGTGGAGGATAAGACCCTTGTCAATATGAACGTCGATGTGGCGGGAGAGCGTAACGTACCCTGTCCAGAAACTTGAAAATATCCTCGACCACGCCTTGAATAGTACAGCACCCCGCCAATTACCGTCCGAAATTCACAATGATATGCAACGTACTCAATATATATAAACAATAATATATAAGAAGCTACATATGAAATATAGGAAAACACAAACAGGGGAAGTTGAATTCACAATAATAAGCGGAAACAAGTTAGCAGCGATATTGTGTCAATTAGTACGAAATTGATAATTAATTACGGTAAGTAAATATGTATACAAACAATACGTCGTAAAACCAATTAACTAAAACCAGTCCAAAAAGCCTTGGTAGCAAGGGTATTTGAGCACACCAAAACCCCCACATCTCGAATGCATGGACATTTAAATACGCTAAAACTCCCATCTCGATATGGGATTTAAATTTTAATTATCCACGTGTGATACGTTATGTAAACGATCTAATGAAGATCTTGGGACTAACAATTCCTTGGAAATCCACCGAACAAAGAATTTTCTCTAAAAGTATAAATTGCTAAATAATATACAACATGGCGAAAGTTAAACACACTTATCTAGTATCGTGTTTGCAGATACTCAAGTCCTTTAAACTTCGTTTGAAAGACGTTCAGTCACATTTCTTAAACAAGGTATTTGGGGAAGTTGAAACTTCATCTTTCATTTATAGAAGGTGTACTTCCCTGAACTTGTTAATGTTGACAGAGTACTCAATCTCTCTCCATGGATGGGTCAGACCAAACTGAAATTATTACGAACGTTCCATTTATTCTGGGCTTCAACCAAGACAATGAATATAAGGATAGAACTAGAATTAAAACCAGTATAGCACCAACAAATTACACTGTAACCGTTGAAAACCTAGAACTTGAATCACGAGGTAATGTAGAGGATTTTCTCTCAGAGCGGGCCCTGTAAAATACATGGAAGAAGAAGAAGAAGAAGAAGAAGAAGAAGAAAAAGAAGGAGAAAAAGAGGATTTCTGAACATTTGTGAGTATTTTGTAAGTATCTATATCCGTCATGACCGTCATGAAGTTGCTATTTAAGGGTACTAGAAGCGTTTTAGTTAAACTGTTTCCTCGAAGTTGACCATTTAATGTTCGGGGGGGGGGGGGGGGGGCGTTTAAATTTGGAAAGCTTTTTTCATACGACCTCCTTCGACAAAATTTCCTTCTTCGTTAGCATAACTTATTGAATCGACTGCAGTAACTTGTTATAATAATGTAATGCAATGTTCATAAAACCTGGACTCATTCATATCGGAGAGATTTGTTGAGTCATGACGGTAGGGTGGCAAAATGTAGGATATGATGCGTACGTGCTAGGACACTGATATTGGTTTAAAACTTGCTCGAGATAAGCCGGGTGTTCGTCATATCGATGCTCGTCATAACGAAGTTTTACTGAAGTAATACGTACATAATGTAATGGTTATAAACACTATATACCATAATGCTGGACGTATCCATATTGGAGAAATTTGTTGAGTCACGACGGTAGGGTGGCAATATGTAGGCTATGTATACGTACGTGCTAGGACACTGAATGTGGTAGCAATGATAACAGCTATGATGATTAATAGTCCAGTCTCTCAAAATAGCTGTCGATAATAACCGTTAAAGGATGCTAATTGACATTACTTAATATGAAGTCCCACAAAGCACACGACTTTCGAGACGACCAGCGATTATAACTAGGAAAGACGAGTCATCCCAATTCCGGTACCGATGGTTAATTACATTCGTCGGAAATTAATTTCAAAATTTTAAAACTGGTAAACTAACATCTACGATGAATGGCCGAGTGCGGCACGAGTGTGAAGAGCCGTTATTAATTAGCAGTAAATGAAAGCTTTTATATATCGTATCTGCCTGAACACACAGTCGCGTCGAAATTTTAAAACCACTTTGACACCTAAAGGCTTTTAAGCCAACTCTCTATCTTTTCAGCATGCGATAAATGCCTTATTTTCTTACCCTATGCCCATATTGAGAGATAACAAGCTATAGGAATAGGACCAGGTTGAACACAAACAGCCAGTCTTATTGTAGGCGATCCACAAGACGTGTTTTATCCTTTGAAGAGTTCTAAACTGTGAAATGAAAGATACTGAGCGACGCCCTGTACAAGCGACAATTGGAGACAATGTGGCGACTAACGGCAAACACGCGATACGAGCGAAAATCTAAAAACCATGGCGAGGAAATTTACTCAAATCATTGTTTCTAATTTAATTGACAACGTGGAGAAATCATAGCAAAAGAATTACATGTATCACATTACATAGGGATATGTCACTAGAGTTTTTATACTGCTGATTCACCTTCAAATTGAAGACGTCAATAGCTATGCGCATGTGCGGTTGAAGAATTCGCGCATGCGTGAACGGTTCGATGCAATGGCGGCATTTCGGAAGAATTTCAGACGAAATATGACCACATGCAATGGTGTGTCACATGTGCACACTTGTTTCAACGTGAGAACACGTTCAGTGTGATGTTCACAATCATTAGGTGTCCAATTTATTTTGTGTTTTTATTTTTGTTTAAAAACCGAGTGTACAAAATGTATTTCTAAATACGTTTATGATGAAACGTAAGTAAGAGCTTCAAAGAGAGGCTACATCATTATGTTTGTCATGTCTTTTGTTTGGCTTGGTTGATGTGTAGATAATGAACCAATGAACGTACACAGATAATGATAGCACTATTTAACTTTGTCTCGCCAAAGAATTATGTACCCGGCATTTTTGTCAAACATTTCTATTCTTCACAACTTTTGATAATTAAAATTTGATGGCTTTAAAAACATCCAACACTGTCGCTACGTACACGTGGATTGTCATCATAAACAGACAGGCCTGTATGCCGAGCCAAGCATTTGTTTGCCTGTCAGCTTTCTGCTGAAACATAATATGCACACTGTGAGTGCCAGCAACCGCATTTGAACCCGGGTCCCCAGATACACGAAATATTGAGCGCTAACCACTGAGCGGAGGCAGATAGTATGTATGTGTAGAAACAAAGCTCTATTGTCCTCGAATGACCAAACCCAATCGATCTCTGGACTCATGTAATCGAGTGGTCAAGGCACCGGTATGGACAACAATGTTAAAGGCAATAACCCCGGTAAGGTTTCGCTTGTATTTCCGGTTAGTGAGGCGTCCCGGCTTGTTAAATAATGGTTACAATTTGTCAACCGACTTTGTACCTGCCATGGCATGTTAAGTATCGGGAAAGAAATGCATTCAGAAAATACATATACATGTACATGTAGATGGCACCCTACCATACACAACCTGAGATGGTCGGTCCTTTAAATATTGCCAACGTTGGCTACAATACTACAAAAATATGTCACTTTACCTAAAACATGTTGTAGTTCCTGGATTTGTATTTGTTTAATATTTATATTGTTAATGTGTTTTTGAATATATCCATATAGATACAAGTGTTCCGTTCTTGACTTTACAACACACTAACTTACCATTTAATAGCATTATCAATACAAAACAAAACACGACACCATATTAAAATGGTACCATTCAACACACCAAATGCCAAGTTTATCAGAAGCAGAATAAAAACAAATAAAGCAATGCAATTCAGTCTGTAAAATAGTTGTGACTAAATGTATACGTAATTAATACAAATTATCGTACCATGACAGCGAAAAGAACATCTAAACATGACATAACAATGAGCAATTGTGAAGTCTCGTTTTCAGTCTTTGCTATTATCATAGCACGGTTTGCAAATAACGTCTGGATAATCATAATATAAGAAAGCAGACTGTTCTTTTACGCTACAAAACCAGTTTCACCTTTCTAAGAGTAATATTGACACTCGTTTTTTACGGTGTAAATTACAAAACCAAGAAAGGCATTCAAAACAACAGCAAGAAAAAGAAGGGAAAAGAAGGAAAAAGAACAATTGTAGTTATGGTAACCCAGCAACAAGCACAACGTAAATTTGGCAGTGCATATACCACACAAATGTTCCTTACTGATTCAACTAAAAACTATACACTATGATAGCATTACGTTCTATATGAAACCACGTGACGTAACATGGCACCACGTGACGAAACATGGCACCACAAGACATCATTAACAAGTGTTCGAGTTCAAACACGGCTCTATTGTGTGGCTGCTCTTAGATGGCTTAGATATTATAATCGATCTTACGAGAGAAAAATGAAATTCTCGACTTGACAAAACATAAATTCTGTATTTCACTGAATCGAACCCGACTCCATTGTTGTTATTAATACAGGTATTGGACAGATAATAAACGAATCGATCATTAGAATATCGTTGTCATCACGCTAATACCAGCTAATGGATTTACAAGAAACTGTATGAATCACTATAATTAAGAAGACTACCATGTCATTCATTCCTGGCGTCCTAAAGAAACTCACATGAATTGTGCTTTTAACTCCAAAGAAAAAACAGAAATCACGATAAATCTCTACGGCAATTAGAAGCGTTTCTATCCCACAATCCATTTCAAATTACATTTTTACACGTGACTCTGTGATAACAGGAAGTGGCCTCGAACGTAACGCATGGAACTAACAATAAATTGGCCACAAACTGGGATTTTATACTTCTTTCATTTTCACCGAAAGCTGTTAATTAAATGTAATGTCTTAAATTGAATAGCTTCTTTTAAGTTTTATTCTTATAAATTTGTGTTTAAACGATGTTTGTTCCAATGTGCCGCAGAAAATGCCAAACTCCGCAAAGTAGACTGACTCATAAACATGTTCGGAACACCTTGGCACTTACCGCCGCCCATTGTATGAATGCAACATTCAGCTGAAATTAACGAAGATTTAAAATCAACAGACACAAAATAAAGCATATAATGCATGTGTAATGTTTGGGTGATCGGTTTATTGCTTCAAGTATGTTTACGGAACAATCAAAGACCCTGTTGAGAGATTTAGCAAGAACACTTTTACACGAACCTCCACACATTAACTTTTCATAGTACAGTGTTTGTAATACAGCTAACGCGTTACAACAGGGGTGGCTAAAATGGTAAAACACAAAATGTATAGGTTCCATCACATCAGTTAAAATGATGTTATCATATATTGTTTTTATTCATCGAATTTGCGCCTTTAAAAACAAAACAAACGTGTAGCGACCAAGTGAACCCAACATTTTCAGTTCGTGTAATTTTTTCGAGTTCTATCACAATACTTTCATATTCAAGTTAGCTTAATTGTTCTTGCTTTGCCTTGCTCGATCGTTTTCGGTTAACTGACAGCTATTTAAGTTTTTTTTGTCGAGGTACCAAAGTGCTACTAAGCCTTGCGTACAAATACGTATGAGCGCAACCATGCCGGTGATGTGTGCAACATAACAAAGAGCCATCAATTGACCTTAACCTAGAATTGATTAAGAACCTGTAGGGCCTACTAACTTGGTCTTTCTGTAGCCACTGACGACTTCTCTACAAGTAACGAAAGAATACAACTAGATCAACCCTGGCGTCGACCCCAATCCTGTCAGGTGACCAACTGAGCTTGCCAAGCACGAATATGGTAACATGATCAATAAATGATATTGATTATTTAAAGATCGATTGATCTGATGAGTATAAGTTTCATAATATTGTTGCAACAGTCAAACTACCATTGCAATACATCTCGGAAAATACCGGAGATTGTCGAATTGTTCCTAATATTTCGGTCCAATAAATAGTGGCTTGTTTTTACCAAAAATGACGCCGTTACAAGGTGTAAACTTCAAAAAGCATTTGACCTTTGGTGACATTGACGTAGAAATGTATACATTTATATCAGTTGTAAACGCTGTGTAACTTTCTAAAACACGGCTAAAATCGCAATCTAATTGTCAGCCACCCAAACAAGCACTTGGTTTAAGATAAACGTGCTCGGCTATTTGGCAATCCTCGTGAAGGGACACTTCGCATCGTGAAATTGAAATATCTACAATATCAGTCCAAACAAAGATATCGTCATTTGTGTCCACTTCTTTGGTCAATCAAGTGCACATTGGTCAAGATTATTATTTCACACCGATCGAACGTAATACACCAAAACTAGATTTAGTTATAACTAAATATACATGCATGTATCCTCATGCATGTTCAGGCAATGGGGATATGTCGCTTGCTTAGAATGAGAAGGTCGTAAGTACAAATCAATATTTTGAGAGAACACGAAAAATTGTGTTCGAAATCTTTACTTATGATAGAACAGGCTGTTTCTAATTCAGTAAAGTTTGATTTCATGAAAATATGCTCATAAGAAGGGTCGTGTGATGCTGATTTTAAATATGTTTCGGTCTTATAAGATCGTGAGTAGAGCTTCTAAGCCAGCGATATAAACACGTACTTTGTAACACTGTTCGTACGTACTATGTTGATCTGCAGGATATGCGTTATTAATTTATAAAGAAAAGTTTCGACATGTTCTGTACAAGTCAAACCTGTATTGGCTTTATTGAGTTCAATGGTATTAGTCAGCATTTATATTCAACGTAAACACATCCTGTCCATTGCAACACCGACAAGAATCCGACATGAACTCCAGGAACAAGTGGTTACTCGTATAACGATATGTGAGGTCATGATAGACTGAATCGCCATTAGACAATTGGCTGCAGACTGCGCTTTGAAATCGTGAAATTAAAACGTCATCGCAAAAAAGATATGAAGAAATCGGACAGGGAAGGTTGTAACCAACTTAACCAGCCGAGCACAGAAAACAGTAACAACACAACATAACACAACTACATGGAGCAGTGCCCACACCTAACACAAAGAAGTAATTAAATGCCCGAGTTCCCGTTGTAAAATCTTCCGTAAATGTGGTTCAAACCAAGATAAACTTATTAATAATAGGCACCAGTTCTGTCATTTTTCGCAAACGCATAATTTATGTAGAATGACCATACATATCGGGCAGCTTTGTACGGGTTTACGTTGCAATGGAAACGGTGTCACTATCTATTCATACATTGGATATTATGTTTGTGCCGGATAATGAACCCTTGCATACGTTGCGAGTCCCTCACATATTCATTCTTGAACTTTATTGTCTGAATTATTCACCACCAACTTCTGGTGGGAGTTATGAAAGAATTTAATTTCAGACCAGAAATCTCATTATATTAATATAAAACACACTTTAAACTAAATATGAAGTATGTGGGTAGACCAGATGCGTAGTCCAAAGGTCATGAGAAGAAGCGCTGGTACAGTTTGCCAATTAAAATACCGTTGGCATTTGTTGCGTCTGGTACGCTCACGCTTTTATGGAGTAACATAGTTATCTTTCTTTGTATCTGTGTTTTCGTTATACAACCACTTATTTTATTAAGAATTATATTATTTTTACGGATTTAATATCAGTTGAGACCAAATTATTTCAAGAAACGGTTCATAATGTGTCACCGTTGCTATGCGACAGTGATCCGTGTTCAACAGACTGACCATTTTAATACGCTTTTAATACGCCCTCGCCTTCACCAGCATCATTGTCGTCAACCTCATCATCAGTATCTGAGTTTCCGTTTCATACAACCACTCATTTTGATATGAATTATATTATTTACGGACGCGAAAATACTGAGATTCACATGTGTATGTATGTATGTAACTTCGTCACCCTAAATAGATGATTTCAGTAGTCGCCAAATAATTTCAAGAAATTGTTCATAAAGTGTCAACGTCGCTATTCGTCAGGGGTCCTTGTTTAACCGAATCATCAGTTACGCCATCGCTTATACTGTCATCATCGTCATCAACTTCATCGTCTATAATTTCCTACAATCCCAACTTGGCTTCCATCTCTTTCATCTTAAACGATATCAATTTCATTTTTGTCCGATGATTATTACAAAACAACCCTCATTATTTGCATTGATTTCATTTGTGGCGTCTTTCATTTTTTTACAATTCCTACAAGTTGTCAACATTGTTATTCTTTTAAAAAATACCTCTGTGTGGGATAAGAGCTAGTTTACCTTATTCCAGAACTGTAACGATCTAAACACAGGCCTAAAAATTATATAACAAAAAGAGTTTATCATTCCCAATTTTCACCCATTCGGAAGATAAAAGGAAATATAAACTATATAGAACGGATGAAAAATTTGGGAAGTCAAAACTGTAGTTTGTGATATAATTTTGGTCAAAATATATTGTTGATTGGTTAGATTTCCAATTAATAATTGTTTTAAGTTTTACCAAATGATTTTGTTATATATGATTCATGTTTTAAATATTACTTATAATGCTTGCAGCGTACGTTTGAGATCAACATTAAAGTTTTGTTTAAATCATACAGATAGTATGATAGTAAGATGTCCACTTGTGCAGAAAATGAAACTCGTATCAGAATCTATCGTACATGTTTCCGTCTCCAAGCTAGATAAAGACGCTGCTGTATTCATGACCAATATCTAGGCCACGCCTTCTCTGTCATCTTGATGCTATCTTAGCAACGCCTCGACCAATCAGCGACCAGCAATCTCAGCAACATAGTCCGTTGCCGATGTTTCTTAAGAAAACGCAGGATAACTATAATCATTAGTGTTTGTAAATAGCTGTGAGTATCCGGGACGATTATGGATTAATTATTAATGCCAATGTTTGCTAATTGAAGCTAGCTGATTCCATTGAGTGTAATCTGAAAGTATTCAAATATCTCTACTCGTGATTGTAAGTATAAGTTTGAAGTATTAAATACTTGCAATATTATTTATTTTATTTTACATATTTACGAACTTATATAAAATATAAAATAGTTTTACTGAAGTTGTGTACGTTAATTTCCGAAATATGTGATCAAATCTAAACAGAACAGACGCTATGAAACAAGATGTATATAAACAAATCATCATTTGATTCTTGACCAATATGTTGTAAAATTATTAGAATGCTTATATAAATATAATATAATTCCAGAACAATTATTACTAATCATTTCTTATGCGACGGAAATTAAAAAAAGTTCTTCGCTACCTACGTATTATATAACTCTATTTTACAACTATATTATATAATTATTATATATTATATGTATACTACATGTATATAACTATATTATATAAAAGCTATCACGGAATGCGACACACTCACTGGGTCATTTACATTGAGGTATTCGTGTTAATTTAACAAATTATAAAAAATGCACTCTTCATGTGTTATTTAATTGGTTATTTTACTATATTTCTGAGTTGCAGCTAATCTATTCACTACAAAGTTAACTGCATTCATAGAAATTATAAATAAAAGTTATGATGACTATTTTTTCTAAGATGTAACTATCATTTCTTATAAACAAATATTCCGTCATCACCAACACCATTTATAATTACAAAACACGCGCCTAGTGAAATGTATAATAGTTATGTTACATACACCGAATGACACGCGGAATGGTCTGGGTACAGGATTTGGGAACGTATTATTTGGAAAATATTTTCTGTGTACAATGCATCACAACAAACCGCAACTTGTTGTTTCCAGAAATGTTGAAAAAAAATACAACAGCGTATAATGAATTCCTATTACAGCGATGAACTGACTTGCCACGACAAACAGACCTAATGAACGAATGTGAATTTTAATTTAAATTCTAAGCATGTTTGTATTGAGACACTACTTCATTTGGAAATTCATGACTTGTAGCTTGCTGAATGTCAAGACTTGAATATTTTCTAAACTTCGTTCTATTTAATTCCAGGCAATTTTGTCCGCTCTAATTAATTTTGTTTTGGTTGTTCTGTTGACGTGACCGTGGTCCTTCCCGCTCTTACCTCCTACTTAAAGGGTCTGGTATTTAGAGCGCCCCGGGAAGACGAGGTAGCGGGTTCGAACATACTGGTAGGCCCAGTGTCAAAATACTATCAATATGTACGTATGACATCATATGACTAAAATGATGTTTATATGAAGTAGTATAGCATCTATTAGTCAGGACATGGATTGGGGCGATTTTCAGTGAAAACAACTCAGACGACATGCAGTGGCATAAACTGGGGCGACATACAGTGATATAAACTCGGGCGACATAAAGTGACATAAATTGGGACAATTTTCAATGGAATAAACTCGAGCGACATAAAGTGACATAACATGGGACAATTCAGTGAACTAAACTCAAGCGACATAAAGTGACATAACATGGGACAATTCAGTGAACTAAACTCGAGCGACATAAAGTGACATTACATGGGACAATTCAGTGAACTAAACTCGAGCGACATAAAGTGACATAACATGGGACAATTCAGTGAACTAAACTCGAGCGACATAAAGTGACATAAAAAAAAATACATGGGACAATTCAGTGAACTAAACTCGGGCGACATACCGAGATGGAAACAGTAACGTCGTGTGGGAGGTAATTCCTTTCGAGTTTTCATTATGTCGGGGTTCATTTCATCAAGTCATTCCAGCGTATCGGAGGTCATTCCATTATGTAGGAGGTCATTCTATCAAGTCGGAGGTCATTCCTTCATGTCGGGGTCATTCCATCATGTCGGCGGTCATTTCTTCATGTCGGGGGTGGGGGGTTCAGTCCATCATGTCGGGAGATTATTCCATCATGTCGGAGGTCATTCCGGTATGTCGGAGGTCATTATGTCATATTTGAGGTCATTCCATTATGTTGGAGGTCATTTCGTCATCTCGGATGTCATACCATCATGTCGGTAGGTCATTCCAAGTTGTCGGAGGTCATTCCGTTTTGTCGGATGTCTGTCTGATCGTGCCGGGGGGTTTTACGTTACTCATAGACCACACAAAGAAAACACAGGTTAGAATTCTGACCGATACAACACACTTTATGTAGAAGCTTAAGAGTTATTCAAGTTGTACAAAGGCTCTTACTTTGGGTATAAAATATTGTTATCTTCCACCAACAAAAATATTAATGATGATTGGTGATGAGCAAGAGAGACAATGTCCACTATTCGTTTTAAAAAAGTTTTTTATTTCCGTGTCACACATTACGGTCATGCTAACGGTTCCTGTTTCCGTGTTCCATTTTTTGTTCTGATCGCTAGTTTGAAATATTATTCTCTCATTCACGAAGAAATCGCCACAGTGTTACGTATTCGGGTCACGAGCCGGTCGGCAACGGTCCGTGGACCGTATGTCTAGCCATTACATTAACGCCGTTGTGTGGCAATTATGACACAGTTTCGCAAAATTATATTAATTTTTATGAATTCATAAATACAAATTAAACATCCTAATTGTTAACTTAAGAGCTTATCAGACACACGCAAATATGAAATAGCAATTACATGCAATTAAAAACGTCATAATCGTTAAAAATAATCTGGATTAAATAATATTACATCTTATTTGCTTTTAACATTCTAAAAAACTCAAATTACCTTTTAAAGTAAATTAAAGTTATAATACAAACGCTGGACTTCGAGTGTGATAAATGGTTATTTAAATAGTTACCTCAGAATGCGAGGATAGAGGATATGCGTGGTGGAATCAGAATAAGACGGAAAAGGACGGTACTTACCCTAGCTTATTGCTATCTGCACGACTGACGAACTTTTTGTGTATTTTGTGCATCATACTGTCGATTCAATACGTAATACTAATGAGGGAACTATGTCACATTTATTTGAAATTAAATTTTATTTTATTTCCAAAGAAATAGGATTGGGCAGCAGGTTTAGCATATATTAGCCCTCTCCTTGAACTATCATATTTGCAATAATAGCGGAATTACAGTAAATTCAATCACACCCGATTGAACATAGATAAACATAGTTTAACTGACGGACGAGGTTATGTTTATAACCGTTATCATTTAACTTTGAACGGACTGTAGTATGATCAAGTTTTTCAGCTGTCCATTATTATCAACAAAAACGACTTTTTTGGAATATGTAATAGATATACATGTACAATACATAATTAAAATAATTTTCATTTTGAAGAGATGGCATTTTCAAAATTTCGGTTTCGCGTCAGATCTAATGCGGAAGATGAATCACATTGGAGTATAAGTCCGTCCGAGAGAATCACCATTGGTGGTCCATCTTTTAATAAGTGACAAATTGGAACAATGCATATAAGTAGAATTTATTTATGGTCAATTGAAATAACTAGTAAACACATTTAAGGTCGAGTTAATGAATATTGAATTTAATACATGTAATTATATTAAAACGTTAGTGAATACAAGGTATATTCGTAACGCATGTACTTTCACATAATATGACATAATAGTACACAAGGCGGTGTCATATTTATTATCTGTTAATCCCTTACACATATCTCATGTTATGGGCGATGGATTCAATGCAATGTTTTAATAATAGTTAATATCCTTTTCGAACCTACCTATTTACAGAGATTTGCAGTAACCAGGAGGTACTACTAAGTTTTTGAATTCTTGACATATCTGCGGTCCTTTCTTCAACCGCCTGTCTGGTGTGTGCTATTATTAAATAACTTTTTTGTTTAAAAAAAGCTTGCACATAACGAGCATGTATTTTGAATACATGTACTGTCTCCATACCATACAACTCACTGACAGACAAACAAAAATACAGTTTTTGTGTTTACTGCGAAACAAAACACCAGTCAAATTACCGTTTCACAGTATTCCAACCAACTAACTGTATGACTTATTGCGATAAATAACACATACTACAACTTATGATCATTGTATGACTTATTGGGATTCTAAACAAAAAATATGCCTTATTGCGAGCACCGTAAGTGGAGTCCTTTAAACACTGTGGTTTTACCACAAGAGAAATGCACAAGAGAAAAAAATTCGAAATAGGACACGTGTGGGATGTGTTAGCTTGCAAGTCTGAGCACATATCGCATATAGAAATTGTTTCGACCGCGAAATAACAGTCGCTGACGCTGAAAGTGACATTTTCTATCAAAGCACTCAGTGGGTTACCAGACATTGGTACCCGAATGTTGACGCGCATGAATCTGTAATAGCGGCATATTTCTGGGAACCAGCCGATTAATTTAAATTGTAAGAGGATAAACAATTTGTATGCCGCTTCCACAAATTTTGTATAGTTAGGTTTAGACAGTATGTGCATCAAAATTAGTACTTTAAAAATGTGTCGATGAGGTCTGAAACCCATTGCATATAAACAATGTCTTAAAGACCAAACCGAAGTTTTAACGTACAATTTATGTTTCAAATTACGTCAGATGTGTGCGCAAGGTGACGTCTCAATTGGATAGGTACTTAGTTGAATCACAGGAACCTGATACATTTTAATTTATTTTCATATAAATGGCCAAAAATACTATCCAATACCCCGTTACTGACATTGATATGAAAATATCCGGTTTCTGTGGTTGAATTGAACTTGTTTAATTTATGTCATCAAAACGCGAGCCCCTAAGAATATTACTTTCGCTTACGGTGACGTTAGTAAACTCATCACGCGTGACATTGTTCACGAAAATGTTCATAGACTGGTGCCGCGCACCGATTCGAGAATATTCAGACCAGGGACCAGTCCAGAATATTCATTTCGCATTCGGCATATCTCAGACACAAGCGCATTTATTTGCTAAACGAAAACACTCGAGCTATTCCAAATGAGTCTCCTAGACTCTTCCAAAGGACGCGTTTCTTTCATATTGTTTTTGTAACTCGCCGGTATTGTAACAGGAACTATTTACTGGTAACCTTCTCAACATCAGCATACCCCGGTATTCTGTTTATACCAAAATAGATGCATATAAAAAGTACTGATAAAATTAGTTATTTCCGTAGCGATAAAGTCATGTAATATACAATGTATAGTTTTTACCAACTTTACGTTGCGGTTAATTGATAGAAATTTGCTTGTTTTGGATAAAACTGCTAATTATATTTGTTTCATGTTATGGCAATATAAATTTATAAATTTTAAAATTCCTATCGCATAGCCTAACTTTAAAGAAAAGCTCTCCAAATTTGGAGGAGGAAAAATAAACTATGTTGGGTGCGGTGTAATATATTTTCGCTGCTTTTTTCAGTATCAAACTTCAAGTCGTACAAACAAGCGTAGCATCGTTTTTTATTTACATGTTATACTGCATATAAAAAGACTGACCCGTTAACGGAAATTTCAATGGATTCATAGCATAACGAAACACACATATGACTGCTGATGAAGTTGAGATTTAATTATTTATCCGTGACATTACTAAAAATCCAAAATTGCAAAAAATGTTCATGCACAAATATTCTAAAGTTTACTCTCTGTTTTGTATGTATTATGTTGTTATATATTGTTTAACTTTATATTATATTGTATGCCACATCCTGACAATATGTATCTCTTATTTCTGGTTAGTATATATTAAATAAATACTGAATATTGCATTATTTTATTTCGAATTTTTAATTGACCGTTATGGAAAGTACCTCAAATTCTATGTGGACACTGTCTTAAAAATATTAGCACAGTTAAAAATAGTTTTAGCTTAAAACTTGCCAATTAGAAAGCTGTGTATATATTATAGCGCGACTAGGATAACATGAAAGGCGGGAAAATTTGGTATTAACCCATATACGTGTGCACGATTTATCAGTGTTATTTTAATATAGAATGGACCATGTATTTATTTTAAAAAACACTCACTTTTTGAACAGTAGGCAATTCCGGTCAATGTTTGTAAATACCACATACTCCTTGGCGCACTATAATAAAATATGAGAGTGAAAACTGGCACGATTACATACGGTAATATATATTTTTCAGTAAGA
Organism: Spisula subtruncata; assembly: GCA_963678985.1. NCBI lineage: Eukaryota > Metazoa > Mollusca > Bivalvia > Venerida > Mactridae > Spisula > Spisula subtruncata. Next base: position 2,599,806 of record OY787668.1, read on the forward strand.
AAGAAGTTGGCGTAGATCAGGACGCCCCATGCTATTGTTACCCCTGGTTACATGGACATGTCGTCACGGTCCATCGTTCAAGGACGGGATAAAACAACAACAACAACAGACAGTAATCAAGCCGTTACCACGGTAACCACGGTTACCAGGGACAACAACAACACTGACAGTGAACCCAACACGGACGTAAGTATTCTACGTATAATCATACTTATACTCCGACACGCTCACTGACTCCTTTCAAAAAGTGTAAATTATTTCTGTAAATGTACACTTTTGTGAGACATTTACTCAGAAAATGATTGGTCAATTTAAGCTTCAAACTATTTCAGATTTGCATGATTACATTCATGAACAGTTAAATAAACGTCACAGCTGATTGCCTGAAACATACACTAAGACGGATTTATATGACCTTGCTACTGTAAACTGATCAAATTTGCAGTATTGAATTTAATTAGTGTCTTGGTTAAACTTATTAATAAAACCAAAGAAACGTATAATCATACATACACCATTTTCCAGACAAACATTGGGCCTTATTCACAAACAGCGTAAGACTGAAACCCAGACTTAAAATTGACAAAATTTATAATCATTGACATTTCTTTGCGATTAGTTTTAACCATGTGAAATTTTATCTGATAATTTGTTATTATCCACTAAATATGTATACCCGTTTGTATCAAAATTGGTACATTTTAACAACATGAGAGCGAATAGCACATGTGACAATATAAAGTCTAAGTCTGAGTTTTAGACTTACAACGTTGATGAATAAGGCCCATCTGTTTTCAAGTTATATGATCTTAACGGCGCTTCGCTATAACAGCAATTGCTGCGGAAGTCCCAATCAATAAAATACCCAACTTTTTATAATGTAACTGAGGTTTGTTTTTGCGTCGGTGGTTGTTTGTGTACAATTGTTTGCCCCCTACATCGTGTTTATGGTATAACCTCGTACATAGTTGTGTCGGGAAGATACGTACTTGTGTTTTAAATGTTTTGTGGCAAATCATGTAGGCTACATCACACCATGAAAACGTCTTCTGTGCAACCGATAGTACACCCAATAAAATGTCCCTTAAGGTGGTGCACGCGCTTTTTATCTAACTATCGAAATTTTTCAAAACGCCTTAAAAGGAAAGAAAACTCATATTTAGGAATATTGAAATCATAAAAAGCATATGTCTACAGGCTCTTCGTCGATGAGAGTCGGTTGCAATACTACCAATATTTTAACATCATTTGTGCTTGTTCAAATTTCATGGTGTGTTTGTATTTTGTAGTGGTATCCAGATCAGTAGATTTTTCTTTATGTGACTGAATTTTATCTTACGTGGCTAAATTGTATTATATGTGGTTAAGATAAGGCATATAAGTAGTATCTTTACTTTGTACGGTATTTACAAAATACGTGCTGGTAACTTCGTTTCGTAAAAACGCCCGTCCGTATGTCTAGAGATGTTTGTTTGTCCGCCTGTCCGTCCGCCGTGTGATGAATTATGCCAGTCAACTTATCTGCGCCTCCGTCCGTTCGTCCGTTCGTATGTAGAATTCCAACCTTTCTGTGAGTCTACGAAGGTGCTTATGGGTAGCCGGGTAATATGGAATTTCGTCTGTCCGTATGATGGCAAATATACTATTATTCTCTTTATATGAAATTGAAAACTCAATTTAAATTTAAAAAATGCTATACTTTTTTCCCTTTCAATTTATTCATATAAAGGAAAAAATGTATTTAATATATAATTATATAATTATATAAAACTTATGCTTACATACATATTTGAAATTGGTTATGCTGATTCCACAGTTTAGTTGTTATAATGTGCATTTAAAAGGGGGTGTCTTCAATGGCCGACAGAGAAATTGTGTGACGACAAGTTTGTGTGACGACAACAATTATTTGAATACTAGCAATTTAGCATTTTCTTATCCGATATGACTTGGTAATTATTTTTTTAACCAAATGTGTCTAGGAGGTAACAGATTTTGTGTGCAAGTCTGCAATAATGAGACTATTGTGTCAGTTTCTGATTCCATCCCGAGAAAATCCAACATGGACGTCATGTGGTTCACAGTGAACGGTGCTGATTGTCATACTGCACGTGGTCACGTGCATCAATCAATAATATTGTGTTTGTGATAAATCGTTCTCCCAGGTCCCTTATCTAGTGATTCGTCAAATAGTCGACGCATGGCACCTTGTTAAGAGAAAACCCTTAACTCTGTGTAGGAATATAACACTTCAATAGGGGCGGAATGGCTGAAACCCTGTCAAAGATTTGTTGGTAAAACCGCTCGGTTTTAAGGGTCATTAAAATGATGTATTTGAATGTTTTAGAAATACTTTTGTCGTTTGTTACAATTATTACCAATATCATTATTATGCTGCTACATTCAATCAAACTATTTTCTTACACGAGTGCATGTTGTTCTTTAATTTTCATTTTATGGTTGAAATATGTTTTATTCTCAGAAACTAAATAGATAATAGATACTAGTATATAATAGATAGATGATCGAGTTGTCAATTGAAATTAATTAATTCTAAACGAGTTATGTACCTAATTTTATTTTCGCGAGCCTCTGACGAGCATATTAATATTTTCTGAACGAGTTGAGCATAAATATAATTAATTAATTATCAATTGACAACGAGTCAAAAGCCATTTTGAAAAAGTGGTACACGATACAGTATTTGACGACTCTTAATTCCATATAGCCGTTATAAGATTTGCTATGAATTTACTGTGATGATTCCTAAACTTGTGCTCTACCAAGATCTATTTTGTTTAAAAAAAACTTTAAGGGTAATGTTAGTATTTCATAATGTTATTTTTATTTGACTAACTCAGTGGTTAGCGCGCTCGCCGTCTAATCTGACGACCTGGTGGAGGCACACTAATATGTGCCTGTCATATATCAGCAAAGAGCTGACAGTCAAATAATGGCTACAATCGGCATTTAAAAAAGGAAGAAAAAAACCCAGCACATTATTGGTCGTATATTAAAGAAATCAAGTTTTCAAAAAAAGCTTAACACACTTTAGGTCGTACTATGTCACAGTGTACCCTTTTTTCTTAACCTACTGAGCAGCGTACGTGGTGTTTCGAGAATGACTTATCAAACAGCCAGGCACATGTTCAAACTTGTGCAACCAACAGTGAGAGTTGCGTGAGATATAATACCTATAAGTATATCATATTACCTTTGTCATGATATAACCAAATTATATCTTTGTTTTCTTTTATAAAAAAAAATCAGGGCTAGGAGAAATTTCGAAATAAAATAATTATAATAATGACAAAAGTAGATCTACAAGTTTTGTTTACATTTATTGCATGTCTATATGGTATGAGGCACAAACACAACGCAATAGAAACTTCATAAGATGGTGAAAATAGAAATGTTTACTGGGATATATTTGATCACTGACGGAAATCTGGAACTTGCGTTCAATTTCAAATTATTCAAGAGTCTTTAACAACTGCAACTTGCATACTCTCAGTTTCGCCTCGCATTTATCAACTGAATCCAACGAGTTTAATAAAAAAAAGTGTGGAAAGTCATGAAAGACCCATTTTCAAAAAGGAAAAAAATCAAACATGTCACTTTCGTTAACTAACATGTGCACGTCAGTTTGATGAACGTCTCCTTAACGCTAGTGACGTCACAGAAAAAGATTTGTTACACTAGCCTATTATCGTTCTTGTGCAGTGGCTATACATATGGATTACAATCCACGACGCCAATTCTGCGATAAATTACGATTCAATATTTAATGAATATTTTCAATAAATATCTAATTTGTTATAAATATTGATCAAAACATTGACTTATGACGTCATTTTCTATATATAGAAAGAAGCCGATTCACCATCACCTGACTGTGACCTTGAGAAACATCAAGGACCAGCAGTCGTAGAACAAAACGTACTGTTGGAAGAATCTCAAGGTACGTATATCACTCGTAAAACATTTGAGGTATATAGTGGAGTATTTCAATAATTTAAGCTATTTGAAGCATGAAATAAACAGAATATTAGTATTTTACGGTGTATGATCGTTTGATAATTCAGCTGCTCACGAGGTGAATTATCAAACGATCATACACCGTAAAATATAATTATCTTCTATGTAACCTTTCTGTATAATACCCTTAAAACTCTAGATAGACTTGTATGCAGTACATATCGCTGGCTTAGCATGAGAAGGTCAGTCCTGCATTTTAGCGGCGGGGGCTTCGGCTTTTAATAATTTATTTGGGTTGTGTGTGGGCATTGCTCCGTGTAGTTGTGTTGTGATGTTACTTATTTCTGTGCTCTGCTGGTTGAGTGTTGCATTCCCTGTCCGATTTAATAAAAATCGGAACTTGTTATGTTGACCAAACTGAAGGTGAAACAGCTTGTTTTACCAAAAATAATAAGTAGTTTTCAGACAGTTATTTTTGTTTTCTTAAAATATCGATTTTGCTATTACGACCTTCTCATTTTCCAACTATTAAAAATAATCACTATGTTACACCTTGTGACAAAAACATTTTATAAAAGAACACATCATTGTTGTGTAGATGACTTCGACTTCTGTTGCATAATCCACGTATGGTACATTCTATTGCATTATGGCTATACTTGAGGTTAAATAACTCTTTTATTGAAATGACAGTACATGCATTATATTGTAATTTATTTTATTTCACTTTCACTAAAGTAATGCTTGTTATTATTGCAGAGTTATTTCAAGATTTGAGTCAAATGCAGGAGACGTGGTTATCAGGTGGTGAGTACATCTTGTAATATTGTTGATAGTGCCTCTGTAGCTCAGTGGTTAGTGCTCTTGCAGTCTAATCCGGTTCAAATCCGCTTGGAGGCACATATATATGCCTGTCATATTTCAGCACAGGCAACTGTATCATTGATAAAGACAATTTGAAACGAAAAAAAAAATATGTAAAAAATATTTTTCTTTTTTTTCGTTTTTTTTTTTTTTTTTTTAAATTTTTTTTTTTCGTTTTCAACGATACAGTTACTTTGTATTTCGGTAGAAATAAAGCAAATAAAGCAACTGTTATAATACAAAACTGAACACGAATAAAAATGAAAATAGGTTTTGAGAGAGAATGGAGGTATATTCACTAATCGGTCTTTGTGCGGTTGATTTGTGGTTGCAAAACATCAGTCAGATTCAACAAAGTGCGTCATATGTCGGCAGTCATAAATGAAACATCTCTCGCCCTAAGCTCGTTTGAATTCGAAATATTTACCATGTACAGATTGACACATTCCTTCAGACAGGGTTAGTCATCATCTACAGACACCTATATCTAATATGTATACAAACCCCAGTCTCCCAACAAACAATGTAACTATCTACAACGAGAAAGTAAATTAGATTTTAATTTTTTCCACCCACGTGATCAAACTTTGATTATCTAAATAAATGTGAGACAAATTGAGTATTCTTCGTCGTATGTTTGCTGCGGAATCTAGCAGGACGCATGTCTGTCAAGAAATGGCGTCGTCACATTTTAAAATACTCAATGCCACATAAAAGCAGACGACTTTTCTTGTTTTATCATGAAATAAATATCTTCAATTTAAATATGTTTATTTTCTAATTAAGAGCGAAACTATTAAATTGAGATATAATACATCTTTGATAAGCTACATCATAAAATTTAGTACAATGTATTTGAATGTACTCTTGAACTGTGTTCTTCAATCGACGGGTCGTATAATATGCCGAGGGATTATGTTAGCCTTATAAAAACGTAATCAGAGTCAATTATTATCCTCTCAAATCTTCTGACGGGATTAGTGTCGCGTGTTGGTTCAGTCGTCTGCACAACAACGCGAGAATTTCCAACATGACATTGAAAATTGCACTATCGTTGTTTCATTCGTACACAAAACAGAACGTATCTCTTTGAAGCAACGATAGCAAAGAGAATTTAGCAACAATTACCATCCAGTTCTGATGGCCTATGTCATCACATAGTTAGTTTGCGTAGATTCATGATATTTTAGCTACACTTTATTTGCCATATACGTTTTAAAAGATAACGTTTGTTTTAAACTTTGAACATAAACATTCAAATATACGAAATGGTTTGGGGACGAATTACATCAGAGGCAACGCTCTGTAGTTTTATTAACACGCCTTTGGATGTTCGGTTTTTTTGTACACAATGTTGCAACCTAGACCGTTTGTTTAACCAATTTAATTATGTTGTATTTACCTCGTATTTGTTCACTATTTAAATTTCTTCACTGTTTTGGTGATAGTTTTGAGGGCAGACGTAACGCCATGACAATACGCCGGGTATTTCTAGTATTTTATCAAATTCTCGACATGCTCGTTTGTATTTATTTAGTGTCAACAAAGAATATATTCCTCTGATTACTTGTAAGTGCATACGATGGAGTTGTATAATCAATTTTCTTGAAACCAGCATTGGTCACGTATTTCATCCATGCCATCTCATCCTTTAGTCTGGTATGTTAATGTATAGTTGTCTGCCAACAAATCAATCTTAGTAGTCGTCAACTTTGCACTTCATTCCATTGTTTTCAATGAAATAGTTAAAATTTTCGCCACTTCCTTCAAAGTTCCAATGACCTAAGGACCTCCTTGTATACTTGTACCAAACGTCACACGTTTGTATTAAATGGTCGTCAACAACTAGTCGTGGTGTTTGAGTTCTCTGAAAGCTGAACCTGGACATTCTAAAACCAACCGGTTTCAGTGAGAAGGTCCCAGTAAAATGGAACTGCATGGGTTTATACTGCTTCTGTTGCCTGTTACTTTGTGGGTAGTCCTTGTGGTGTGTAGTTGTCCTTGTGATGTGTGGTTGTCCTTGTGATGTGTGGTTGTCCTTGTGATGGGTGGTTGTCCTTGTGGTGTGTGGTTGTCCTTGTGATGTGTGGTTGTCCTTGTGATGTGTGGTTGTCCTTGTGATGGGTGGTTGTCCTTGTGGTGTGTGGTTGTCCTTGTAATGGGTGGTTGTCCTTGTGATGGGTGGTTGTCCTTGTGGTGTATGGTCGTCCTTGTGATGTGTAGTTGTCCTTGTGATGTGTGGTTGTCCTTGTGATGGGTGGTTGTCCTTGTGGTGTGTAGTTGTCCTTGTGATATGTGGTTGTCCTTGTGATGTGTGGTCGTCCTTGTGATGTGTGGTTGTCCTTGTGATGGGTGGTTGTCTTTGTGATATATAGTTGTCCTTGTGATGTGTATTTGTCCTTGTGATGGGTGGTTGTCCTTGTGGTGTGTGGTTGTCTTTGTGATGTGTGGTCGTCTTTGTGATATGTAGTTGTCCTTGTGGTGCGAGGTTGTCCATATGATGCGTGGTTGTTCTTGTGTGATGTGTGGTTGTCCTTGTGATGTGTAGTTGTCCTTGTCATATGTGGTTGTCCTTGTGATGTGTGGTTGCCCTCGTGATGTGTGACCGTCCTTGTGATGTGTAGTTGTCCTTGTGATGTGTGACCGTCCTTGTGATGTGTAGTTGTCCTTGTGATGTGTGGCCGTCTTTGTGATGTTTGGCCGTCCTTGTGATGTGTGTCCGTCCTTGTGATGTGTGGTTGTCCTTGTGATGTGTAGTTGTCCTTGTGATGTGTGGTTGCCCTTGTGATGTGTAGTTGTCCTTGTGATGTGTGGTTGCCCTTGTGATGTGTGACCGTCCTTGTGATGTGTAGTTGTCCTTGTGATGTGTGACCGTCCTTGTGGTGTGTTGTTGTCCTTGTGATGTGTGACCGTCCTTGTGATGTGTAGTTGTCCTTGTCATATGTGGTTGTCCTTGTGATATGTGGTTGTCCTTGTGATGTGTGGTTGTCCTTGTGATGTGTAGTTGTCCTTGTGATGTGTGGTTGCCCTTGTGATGTTATTGGTTCTTGTCTACTGGTTCTTACTCTGGTTTTGTTTAACTGACTGATGCGGAAAGTTGTCGAAGTAGGGTGGCGGGGTTGTTTATGTCCTAATAACTCGTACACATAATTGACTAATCTATGAATTTATTGAGTGTTCTATTTAGTACATTTCATGCAATGCTGTTTCTACTTTCCCTGTCCCATATGATTGATTATTTCATGCTTGAAGATGCGCCTACGTTTTGTTTACAATAAAACATGATTCCTAATAAGAAAACAAAACATATACACATGTAGATCAATTTACAGACCAGGGGTGATATTTACAAGGCATCTTAAGGGAAAACTTAAATACGTGTATTTTTACTCATAATAAGTTAAAAAATTGAACTGTACATATTTCGCAAGAAACTATTGAGAATAACACATATTTCTTGGTGCTTATTGCGGTGCTTCACATAACGCTTCAAAGCATAGCAGTGCGTTTTGATACAGTTACTCTTAATTTTCATGTTTAGCTGAAACACTTAAGGAAATTGTATGATTTCGTGAAAATTCTAAGTTATCCCTAACGATTATTTGTGAATATCACCCATCTACTTGAAACCATGTGCACTATCTTAAGGACAGAGGATTTCCAACGTTCGACCCAAACACATCGTAATCTGCACGAGCTTGTGAAATGTGTCGGAAGTCGTTGATCCAGATTAAAGTAGTTGTTAAAATGCTGATTGCTAAGTGTACAAATAATAGGGAGCAATAGCATACATAAGGATTTCATTTTCACCCAATTCTAGTATTTTGAAAGCACATGCATATATGAACGTATGAAATACTCATTATTGCGTCTGCGCGTCTCGTCCAAGCTGTCTTGTTGCATAGCAACCTATAAGATTTGGCTCGCGACTTGTTTTCCCCATAGTTCTACACTTACAAACAATATAAACAAGAGGCTTTGCACATTTTTGTAAGGTTTTAAATCCCGTCGTGTTATACCTAACACGTTCAGGCGGTGCAAGGTGGCATTGTTAAATAGACAGGAAAAGTACAATTTAAAGAAAAGCAGTTTATACAACTAGTTCCGTTTCTGCAGCCTCATATTGACACCTTTTGTAAATAGTAAGATGGGTACTGTATATTTAAACAACACAAACAGTTTGTCTTTGTGACTGCTTGTTTATATGCATACCATACAGATTTGAAGTAAAATATTCTTAAGCGAGACGACTGTCTAATCCAAGGCGAAATTGTCTGACCCTTTTTCAAGAAATGCTGGGTCGAAAGTGATAATGTTTACGTAGATCTAATTCGTGTTTTATTTTCTTCCTATTATTTTTTATGTTCGGCACTATAATGTACTTCATGCAATATTCTATAAGTTAACATGCAAATTGCCTCTTCCAAAATGAACCCCTGTAAACCATGACCAAGTAGTGTGTAGATGACGTCACAGTGACGTGTTGCAATCGCATTGCAGTTGTCACGAAGCCACTCTTATGTGAGGACTTTGACAGCCCTTTACCATTCTTAGATTTAAATAATTCTTTGATTGTTATTTGGGCTTTTGGCGTTAAACCATTCATTCCCTGACGTTTCGAAACCATTCATAGACGACGGGCGATATGATATTCAAACAATTCATTGTCAGAAAACCAAATAGTGTATCAGTGACGTCACAGTGACGTTTTGCTGCCATATTGCAGTTCTCACATCGACTCCTATATAAGGACTTGCTATTCTTTGATGATTCAAAATATTCACTGACAGACTGACAGACGGAATGCTTACTTAACAATTCATTGACACACATAGTTTGCCCCCTGTTTGTACAATGACTAAGGGAGTTATGGCAGAACAAAATGATGTTAGTATCCATGAGACAGACACGATCGAGTCAAATATCAAATTGTCATTATTGTTTATATCGGATAAGGTCGCTGCATTTCATACCGAATTCTTTTCATGAAATTGATATTTAAATATTTCGAGGACATTGCCTCGCTACATGTGTTCGTATTTATTTATCATTTATAGAAGAACGTGTGCCGGTTAATCAAAGATTATCCAAGCTGAGTGGATTTATAAATGACTACGATGTATAGAATCTTTCTCGATGGGTTAGATAAATCTGTAGTTTTATTTACCTATGTCCCTTTCTCACAACCTAGGGTGATAAAATGAATTTTAATGGTTTAGAGTTTTCCGTTTTCTAGCAACGCAATCGAAACTAAGACTTTTGGTGTATGAAATTTGAAAGTTTGTGATATTTGTATAAATACTTTTATAGCAGATATCTATAATAAATGTAAATTGATTGCTCCTGTCCATTAGTATGAGTATTTTGTCAATTTCAGAGCTGACTAACCTTACACCATACGTAATGTTTTCTATACCTCTGTGACGTTTATGCGACTACAGGAATTTGAAATACTTGACAGCTGACTTGTGACAAATGTTGAAAATGGATTCATTTATTTTGGTGCGGCATGTTTTTGGTTCATGCCGTTTTAGATCTTACGACAGTCACTTAATAAATTATGTGTTATTTATAACAGTTTAAGTGCAGTTTACTAAAATAAATTTTCGGGTACTGAAACTGACCTTGTACGAGAAATGTTGTAAAAATGGACACAGCATTTCGCGATTAGTCACTTTAACATATCGTTGGCTTTGAATGAGAAGTTTGTAACTACTACTTACGACCTTATACGACTGGATACGAGTACATGTTTAAAATTTGCATCACATGGCGCTTCTTTTTCATAAAAATCGGAGCTTGTCATGTTGACCAAAGCTGACTGAGTGCATATTTAAAATTTGCACCACAGGGCGCTTCTATTTCATAAAAAAACGGAACTAGTCATGTTGACCAAAGCTGAATTTGAAACATTTGGTTTTACCATAAGTAAAGAGTAATTTTCAGACAGTTTTTTGTTTTCTCAAAATATCGATTTTGTACTTACGACATTCTCATCCTAACCCAGCGATGTTGGTCCTTGTGTTCGTTTTGTGGCTTTGTTCGCTGTATTTGTTGAGTGCTACCTTCCTTGTAAGCTTTTGCTTTTTTCTTTTTTTTTGGACAAAAAGAGATACAATCAGATATCAATTTATAAGTTCTTCATATCATGCATTTGTCCCTTACCAATTGGAGTTATTTTGATATTCACAGAATCTGTTCACATGCACCTGTATCATTCTGATAACGACGATAAAGCGATTTTTGGTAAAATTCATAAATATTTTTTCTTCATAGAAAAATACAAATTTAACACAAAATGTTTTTTTTTTCGTTTTAGTGTTTATCAATGATACTCGGTTTCCTGTGGTCCCTGCCATAGGGGTCTGTATTGTCTTCCATACTTAAACAGTGAATGGGGGTGGAAGACGTCACAGACCCCTATGGTCCCTGCAATGTTGTTAAAATTTCTACACTATTATTTACACAATCCCGCTGTGAGTGAAGTATGACCGGGGTGTTTATTATTTGGAACATCATGATTGTGACCCACCTCACATTCATACTAACTAAGGCCATACCAAATCACATTTTCGTTTTTCGTTTAGTGTCCATCCTATCTAGCTATCCAGAGACAAAAACAAAATAATCGAAAAGAAACCAGTCATAACAACTTCTTTACTCATCATGCAATGGCTAACAAATATTGCGTTCAAGCATTGTCAATCATAATAAAATATTGAAATAACTGGAAACTTATTCATGTGAAATCTATTCCTGGATATGGTTTGGGGGACAATATCTCAATGGAAATGGAGGATATAACATGTTGCAGATTTGTTTTATTTCTATCTCAAGATGCTCAAACATATCCGTCCTCGGACGCTAAACGAAGAAACTATTTGGCATGACCTTACTGACGAATGTAGCAATACGAATCTGATTAGATAATGGTTAGTTGTTAATTGTTCACATAAACACACCACCACGCCCATTTAACACCGGGCATTTGCTTTAAACTTTGTTCGAATAACTTCCCCTTTTGCTTTAGTTTTGGTGTGGAAGTAGAGACTAGAGTCAGAGAGTAGAAAAGAGTTTCTTTAAAAAGAGTTTCTTTAAAAAGAGTTTCTTTAAAAAGAGTTTCTTAAAAAGAGTTTCTTTAAAAAGAGTTTCTTTAAAAAGATTATCTTGAACTTTCTCATATAAATTTATGTCATACAAATTCTCTATAAATTCGGGCACAAATCTGTAAAATACATTTTACGTACTAACACATGTATAATTTAAGTAAAGAATATTTTTAAAAAGTATAGATAAATTCCAGCATTATATGGATAGTGTCGCAGTTCCAGATGATGTCTTAATGTATGTTGCTAACACAAAGTGTGACTAATCTAGTTTTTATAAGATCATATTTTAATTACAGCATATGCTTCATAAAACGAGTGTAATGATTTATATGACAGTATTTGATTTCTGTAGACAATGTTTTAATGTTCTAGTAATATTATAACAATAAGATGACTCCCTGAAGGGGAGCGCTACATTATCACAAGGGTCATAAGATTTTACAATAAAAGGGATTTTATGCCCTTCATTGGTGCCCAATGAGCCATGATACAGTCTCACAAAGGGCGAATTTCAGCGAATTTCTCATGTTTCTTAAAATATGGTTATAAATAAATTATAGGGCGGCCATATTCTCGCTGCACGTGTGAAGTTGAGTCGTCGTGCAATTAAATCTTTATAATAACGCCCATATTCCTAATGTTTCTCATACAGCTGTTGATGATGACGGCAGATAATTAGCTTGTCATGATTGGGTCAATATAGTGACCAGCTAAACTGATGACCAGTACAAATAAACCGGTAGCCGTTGTTATCATGCTGGAGTTTTGACAGGCAATGACAGGAGAGGATACTTTCGCTTCTCCGGCTCAGGCCACTAATTCTATACAATTATCTTGCGATTTTACAGATATGTGAAAAAAAAGAAATGTCTCGTTTTAGGGTAGTTTTTTTAATTTCAAGAGAAAATAATTTTGTGATTGAGGATGTCGACTTACACAATATCATAATTATTGCGTATGTGTCACGTGCACGCAACGAAAAAAAACCCACAAACAAACAACACAACAACAATTTCTCCCAATTACATGAAAACATGAGGAATGTTACGCCAGCAATAACCAAATACTTACAACCTTCATTCATATATTCAAAATATAACTATAACTTGTCCGAGGTTGCAAAAATGTGTAAAATGTTATATTTATTTTATATTCATAAAAGTATAAGTGTTGTTAGTAACATCAATTTTATGAATATTCATATTTAAGTGCTGAGTGTAAGTTTTCGTTTTTATTCCGTGTCCTCAACTTTTATGTTGACCATATTTCTGAAATATTCAACTCAGAACAAGATTAAGTATTAACCAATCTTAATCGGCTCGTCAAAATGAGGAAATGACCAGTGGACAACATGTCAAACAAACCCCACTTGTCCCTTTACACCCCTGGTTAAAACTTATATTACACTAATGTCAACATCATTACGATAAGGGTCAACGATGAAATCGATACAGAAAATGATCCTCCTAGTTTTTATCACCCATAGTGATACTGAAATCACAAATATGTTTACACCTCAACCTAAATAGTGTTAAATTTGAATCAATTGAGCAGTTTAATAAAACGCAACATGATAATAGTCAATTGGACCAGGAAAGCAGCAAAAACCCCTGAGCAAAAGAATCACTTGCGCATAAAGAATAACTGTCACAAATAACAAGTGCTAGCCCCTCAAGAACAAATATCAAATAAACAAAAATAAAAACAATCAAGCTGCACATCGACAAAAGCTCGCAAGAAAACTCAACCGGGACAGCTTGCACCTCCTCAGTTTGATAATACAGCGGCATGGACGTAAACCCGTTTACTGGTCATACGAAGAGTACTCACGTATACTTGTCATGACCCAAACGGAATGCGGTCACCCGAACATGTTTATACAGTGCCCTTAACTTTACGACGATTTCTCGGGGACTCTTTCAGAAAAAGCATATTTAACTTAAAGCCTTTAACATGATTTTTGGAGTCAGCGATACACCCAGATAGTTAAAAGTCCCAATAATGAACTCCCAGTACTATTCATCTTATAGGCACACGCTCATTTACGAGTGCCTTTGACAATTTAGTGTGTGCGGGCAATTTGTCGCCGATTGAATTCAATCACAGCGCCTTAAATTGACAGGCAGCGCCCCGTCATTTGTTCTTAACTAACTACCTCATAAAATAAAGTTCACAGAAATAATGGTGCTTGACACGGCGCTGTCTATCGCGACTAATGTGTAGGTTTAACGCAATTTAATCGCCGCCATATTGTTTCAGCGAATCACGTGACCCATATGAAAGCCGCAAGTCGTTCTGGATGTCGCGAATTTGCTTTTTTATAGCATGCGATGTCATATTTTATGATCGCCGTCTTTTTTGATGATTTTACGAAATAAATCAGTTATGCAAATAGTTATTAAGTCTAATTCATTTCTAAGCACGGCGATCGTACACTCTATGAAAACTTCATTAAAAGCATATCGTGAAATTTATTTGACATTTGTCACCAACTTAATTGATTGATCAACGCTATGCATACTGAACCTGTTAGAGAAAAAAGAATCTGCCATTTTCTTGATAGCTGCCTTGAGATAAAACATAGTTGTGCAAATATGAGCGTACATAGAAAGGTATGTATTGCCAGTTAAGCAAACGAGGACTACCGTACACACAAATACATGACGTCATGGAACTCCTTGATGGCGTCTACCAATCTAAACAAAAAATAACATACATAAAACTTATACCGGTATTTTATATTTGCGTACAATACTTATATAATTCTAATGTTGAACAAATTCCAAGTGTTATTCTTTTTTCTGTCGTGTACAGAAAATTGGCATTTTGCAAACAACATGTTTAGCTATTGTTTAGACTGGTGTCGGTGCACCCATCTTTGTTGCTGCTAAAGTTTTCTTTGGAAAGTTCGAAATATGGCACATGGACATAAAAGTGTACAAGGTAGATCTACTCCAATCGCATGATACGCTTTTATGATAAAATGCGCAATAAAATTAATATCATAATTGCATTATAAGAAATATTCAAAACCACACGCAGTGTGCGTGCATAATAAAATTCGCTTCTGTTGAATATAAGGCAATTATTATATATATTTAAAAAAAGATAATTTCTAAACGATGTACAAATGAGCATGGCCATTGTGGATCTCGTCTGCTGGTACAAACCATCCGTATGTTAACTAATGTACCATGACTGTATGTAATGTCTGGTTTGGCAAATTAGGGAACAGGTGGGCACATATTTTTAACAAACTAAGCAGACGGCCAGGATCTGTAAAGCTAGCAGTTAATGATACAGACAAATATTCGTATTTGGCAGACATTGAATATATCTGGTCCCTGGGCGGACAAACTATATCTAAAAGTACAAAATAATAGAATTGATCTACCAGACGAACTACTTACTTTTTCTAATGGACCATGCCACTTTGCCAATTGGATTATACCATTTTCTGATCACAGGTAACTGTATCGTTGAAAACGAAACATATAATTTATAGAAAAATATACATTTAACAATTTATTTTTCGTTTTCAAATTGTCTTTATCAATGATACAGTTACCCGTATTTCTGATATATGGGACTATTGGCAAAGTAAGGTTTTCCTTGTCCGCGTAAAAAATCGCGTTTTGTTCGATTGATACATGAAATGAAGACATCCCATTGTTTGTGCGAAAATAGAGTTGACATTAGGATGCTGCGCCCTCTTTTACTTATAATGGACAGTTCTTATCTAATCGACCGACAGACATATCGCTGGCTTAGAATTAGAAGGTCGTAACTACTACTTACGACCTTATAAGACTAATGCATATTTGAAATATACATCATAAGGGGCTTCTTATGAGCCTATTTGCATTAAAATCGGAAATTGTCATGTTGACCAATCTGAAGTTGAAACAACTTGTGTTACCATAAATAAAAACCTATTTTCAGACAGTTTTTGCTTGTTTTCTCAAACTATTGATTTTGTAGTTACGACCTTCTCATTCTAAGCCAGCGTTATATCAGGCAAATCGTACAATGACTAAAGCTTTTCACTCCTCTTTATCTTTTGCTTTTTATTTTATCTAATACTAAAAAATAAGAAAATTACAAAAAATGTAGATCGTCTGCTAAATGTTGAAATGATGAATTTATTTCCACAACCGGAAATAAACCCATTTCGCTGCATTTTTGAAATATTCATCGACTTGTCAGGTAGTCTTGTTAAATTTGAACAAATCTAGTTTTTACTTTTCTCGAATCGTGTTAGATATTCTAGTTTTTTCCATAATAAATTGAAAACTTGGACATTTTAGTAATTACATGCGTTCAATCTATATGATGAGAACACGAGAAGAAATATAGTTTCACATTTATTTGATGCACAAAACGTCATAAGCGTTTGATAAATTGGAATTTCTCATGAAAACAAGTACAAATTAGAGTCGTCATAACTAAATGATTACCAACTAACGTATTTAGTTTCATAGAGATCTGTCACAAATGTCACCCATTCTAATACTTCTCCCAGAAAACACACCATAATTATCTCCACGGTGACAGAATGAAATTAACATGTTTTCTTAGTCTCCTGGTAGAGTTTTTATAACTAGAAGTATAGAAGACTAGAAAACCTAGGATCGGCGCCTAGGCGATGAAGGGTGTGTAACTTGTCTTTGTCCCGATGTATCAGGAATCTCAGATGGATAAATAGCAGATTTATATGTAAATGAAAACATGCACCAGGCGAAACAATTAATCGCATCATGATGTTGTAAGAAATCAGTGAGATGATCTAATCCCATGTGTTGTTGTTCACTCAGTCACGTGCTGCCAGGATTGCACTCCGAGGCTATGAATGACTGCACGTATATTCCCGTATCTGTCCTGTCCAAAAGTATATATACTTTCCATAGCGTATAAATTAAATCGATGTATCAATTGTCGGATTACTATAAAATTCCGCCTGTATCTTTTAAAATTGCTATTGGAATCACATGTAAAATCCGATCATTGTACTCCTTATTGCCGTACTATATAATACAACGTGTACTCCTTATTGCCGTACTATATAATACAACGTGTACTCCTTATTGCCGTACTATATAATTCAACGTGTACTCCTTATTGCCGTATTCTATAATTCAACGTGTACTCCTTAATGCCGTACTATATAATTCAATGTGTACTCCTTATTGCCGTACTCTATAATTCAACGTGTACTCCTTATTGCCGTTCTATATAATTCAACGTGTACTCCTTATTGCCGTACTATATAATTCAACGTGTACTCCTTATTGCCGTACTATATAATTCAACGTGTACTCCTTATTGCCGTACTATATAATTCAACGTGTACTCCTTATTGCCGTACTATATAATTCAACGTGTGCTCCTTATTGCCGTACTATATAATTCAACGTGTGCTCCTTATTGCCGTACTATATAATTCAACGTGTGCTCCTTATTGCCGTACTATATAATTCAACGTGTACTCCTTATTGCCGTACTATATAATTCAACGTGTACTCCTTATTGCCGTACTCTATAATTCAACGTGTACTCCTTATTGCCGTACTCTATAATTCAACGTGTACTCGATTTATACATAGCGCTTTCATTAGGCAAAACTATAAATAGTATCAAGAAACTGCAGAAAGGGTATACACACAAGAAAGTAAGACGGTGTCACTCAATAGAAACAGCAGAGCACATACGACACAACAAAGAACCCACCAAAAAATCTTATATGACTTGAGTATACGTCACAAGTTGAAAAAAATGCGACATTCCCCTGCCCAAGCCCGTTCAACTTAAGTATTTTAAAAGTTTGGGATGCTAACTTGTGGTCACTTAAGTAAGTAGGCGAACATACACATTTATAGAAAGAAGCTATGTTGATGGTACATGTATTGTTGACGACGTCACGGAAACCTTAATTGTCAGTTTCTACAAACACCTACAATACGCACACAGGTCTTTGGTTCCTCTTAGAACATTTTAGGCTAGCCCCCCTAACGACGTTACGGGTATGATTTGCGGGCTTGAACTATGTTTTTTTCTTTGACCTTATTGTTATATTTTCAGTGACGCCGTACTCAAAAGTGAAGTTGGAGCAGAAGACGTCACAGAATTGTTGTAAACCACGTGACAGTGTCAAACCAATGGGAGTGAAGTATCCATATTTAGAACAGACGTATCCTAGCAACAGTTGCCAGGGTAGTGAAGGCTCAAGTTCACCGTCAGGAGATTCTGTGTCTAGTTCTACATCAGGGAGGGAATGTTGTTCACCAACAACCGGACGTATACCCGCACCGGCGCATGCGCAGCAAAATGACAGTAGTGCTAGAAGCCAGTCAAGCACGTACCAGGGACAGGATTTAAGGTGAATAACTCCGTTAAAATACTTCATGGCATAATTGTGCTTCCCTTGTCCATTGTTACAACTATTGTCAATTGGCTATAAACAATGCAAAAATAGTTAAAATACGACAAAGCTACCATTTGGACATCACGCAAACCGTGTATTTGACTGTTTTTACTATGATGACAGACCAATGTTCATGTTGCATAACTACTTTATAATACGTTTTTTCATTTAACTTTTTGACTTTGTGAGATCAATTATACCTAAAAATATATTATGTATTATGTGTGGTATATATAATATAACGTATGTGTAATTGGTGTAATTTGTAGAATGAACCGACAGTATGAGAACGAGGCTGGATGTAACAACACGTCAGATATACAGAGTAACTATTCCAGGTTTATGTCAATGCCATACACACATTATTTGAAATCCGACACGCATGAGCGCACATACGACACAGATCCGTCATACACCCGTAACCATGGATACATGACGTCACCATTTGGAACGCTGTCTCCGCCGTCTGTATCGATAAAACAAGAGCCTAGAGATTTCAATGTTGATAACAGTAAGCAACATTCGTTTTATATAAAACATGATGCTCTTGCTTATGTCTACACTTCGATGGCTTAGAACAAAAAGGTCGTAACTACCAAATCGATATTTTGAGAAAACACGGAAAAATGTCTGACATTTACTCTTTACCTATGGTAAAACAAACTTTTACAACTTCATTTTGGTCAACATGACAAGTTTTTATGAAAATGGGCTCATAAGAAGCGCCTTGTGATGCTCATTCTAAATATGTATGAATCTTAAAAGATCGTAAGTGGCACTTACGACCTTCTAATTCTAAGCCATCGACTTGTAGGTTCTTCTAAATGTTCTAAATGTTAAAATGTCATGTCTTAGTCGTCGGTATACAATAATATTTCTTTGCTGGATACTGCATGTGTTCGATAATTTCAGTTTTGCTTTTTGATATAAGGAGAATACAAATATGTGAAGTGAGTCTTTGACCTTTGACACACGCTAAATAAATTGACTTCGCTTTTATAAGACACGTTATTATAATAATAAAATGCATATTACAGTATTTGAATAAATCTTTAAGGACTAAATGTCATAATTGGCCAAAAGGCATATAATTTGCCGATTTTGCCAGTAAAATTTGACACGTGACCACAAACCAATAGAATCTACATAATGTTATTAAATATAATTATGTAGCCTTTTGGTTTACAATTTTGCTAAATAACGTTGAAATGTGAATTGAAAAGTAGTGTGTCTACCATTTTACATTGTTGTTTGTACTCCACTCCAGGCTCAAGGTTTCATCAAAATACTGCCGCCTACCCTCGATCAATATGGAACCGAAATAACAGTCCGTCAGAAGGTACGTGTAATACTGCAAGATCATAAAAGTACGAGGACACTCGTCAAGTGATCTCGTTCGTTTTGTCTCACAGTTCAAGTGCGGATATATGTTACCTTTGATTCACCGCCTTGGCATTTATAAATCAGCGAACCAACAGTCAATAACTGTACGGCATAATTCCAAACTTGAAGGGACATACGTTGTGTGAACTATTCGAGCATACTTTAACAATAAACATAAATAATATTTATGTATTTCCCCACTTAATTACCCCATAACAGATGAAATTGATTGTGCAAGGTAATGGGCATAACTTAAATGTATAAACTCCACTTAAGTAGGAGCACTTCGCAGGTATGCTAATGACAAATATCGGGAAGCGTTTATTAAAAAAAAACCATGCATAATAAGGAAGCTTGTACTTATAGAATAAATCCTCGGTTGATTGTTCTAATGATAATTTATGCTTTGTTTTGTAGTGATGTCGTGTCCATATGAGAACACATTACGTTTCTTCTATCCCGACGATTCCATATACTTTGAGAGACTGAGAGAGCGACATCGGTCATATTATGAAGGTATGTTATATGTGACACGTGTGTCCGCCATCTTGTTCTAAACATAACTGACTGATTGTGGTGTCCGCCATCTTGTTTCAAAATAGCTGCCTCATTTTGGTGTCCGCCGTCTTGTTGCAAACATAACTGACTCATTTTGGTGTCCACCATCTTGTTTCAAATATAACTGACGCATTTTTGTGTCCACCGTCTTGTTGCAAACATAACTGACTCATTTTGGTGTCCGCCATCTTGTTTTAAATATAGCTGCCTCGTTTTGGGACAACGTTTTACAAGGAGTTTATTTATACACGTACTTGTACGTTTAAAGCGACTAACTGAAACAAAACATACATATTGGTGGTCAATCGTTTTATTATCTCTCGTAAACAGAACAATGGCTGGACATTACTCATGATGAGCTTCATCACTCTAATCATTAGCTCCTTATCATCCTTCAACTTTCTAAAAAGATCTCATTCAAGGACGACATCAATGACACCAATGGTTTTAGACAGAGACAATTTTTATTACGTGTTCGGGCTGGCACTTATGTAATTTCGTGTAGTGTCTTGACATGACCAGCCACAGTCATCACGGTGGTACGCAGTCTGAAGTTTTCCCAATAATAAAACTAATCGTCTTTGATAAAGGTAGCTATATACTAAAACTGTTGTTTGCGGTGCATCGTGTCATTTATGTATCCATGCAATATTCGACGACTTGCTCTCAATGTCCAATCGTGAGAAGATGCAAACTACAAAATGTTTTGTCAAATAACTGGTAATAAAAATATTATTCCTACCTACCTAGTCCTTGTTGCTCCCGGTGGAACATAGGGCAAGAACTATAGCTTTCCACTGTTCTCTATCTTTTGCTTTCTTGTCTAATTATCCCCAGGTTAAGTCACTTTCTTTCATTTCTGTTTCAATGGTATTATAATAAGTATACTCATATTAAAACAGGTTATTTGAAGAAGAAAAAAGAATGTGTATAATTGTACATTGCTTTCTCATTAAGTTTAAGCCAGTAGCACATGGGCACATGATATTGTCTACACAATATTAATCTTCATGAACTAACTTATACAAACTAGACAATGACCTACTGCGTGGATGGCCCATTATCTTATCCTGTAGGGAAAATTAACGCCACGGTTTTGATGTATATATTTGCAAAGCTCAACAGCAGTTGGTTTCTGGCTGACGAAACTATAATCATTTTCTACTATTCTCGTGTTTCTAAGAATTCAATCTGAGAGATAGCCACGGGGTTACTCTTTGTATTGGCAGATAATTATTAGTTTCACCACAGTACATCAGACCAGAGAATGCAAATGATAAACGTAAACAAGTCCTTATAGAATGCAAAATATAAACTTATAGCATATGTGTCACCCGAGCAGTACGCTAGGTCACATGGTGTCGACCATTAATACGACCCTGACAACGACATGGTCTGAACTAGAGAGCTCGGTGAAATTAGAAATGTGAAAATAGTTGTCAATTACTTCAAGTCAGACCTAAAATATACTCAATGAGTTAGGACTAGGAATACTTAATTACTAATGCATATGACCTTAGCACAGGCAATTTTCAACACCGACGATTTTATAATTTCTACATGTACATGCATTATGCATATGTTTTCATAATTTGGAATATTTGTGTTTGGGAAAACGAAACCCCTATAATTATCTATTTTAGCACCAAGGTTATTTGCTTTTAGAATTCCGATTACCAAGAACAGGAGTACTTACACACCCTGTTAAAAACTGATGCTGAGTGCGTATTTGATACAATAGTCAGCACGCTTATTAAAATATCCATATAATTAAAGAAAAAAAAATATGTCTGGCACCGCTAAATCTATTAAAACTTACAGTTGTGCACAGTTTCCGTCAACACACTGTATAAACATATCACAAGCAACCTAAATCCCTGAATTCAAGTATTGAACTATATTAGGAGATGGTATATTGTTCAAATATATTTGGATATGTTTTAGTATTCATTCTATCTAATAATATGTATACACACTTTTCGAATCTCTTAGGGCAAATATTTATAAAATATAAATTACTGGCACGCAATGTGTCTGAACGCGACTGAAATAATGTATGCTGTGGTGTGCGTGCTTCGTTTTTTTGAATGCATTGGTCCAACTTACAAATGTGACCATATCGTTTCATCTCTTGAATCACTACTCGATTGACCATTTTGAGAAATAAATGAAAAAAAAGTTTACCCAGTATTAGTATTTTTTATTTTTGGTTGGAATTTTACCAAAAGTTTAGGAACAAAACTACACATACTGTTAAGCTTTTATTCTACTGAATTTATGTAATTTGATATTATTTTGTGTTTCTTTCTTGAAACAGACGATATAAATATTTTCCTATGACCCCAAAATATATACTTAGATCTGTATTGAATTCTAGCGATTTGTTGTTCGTTAAGCATCTCGTTGGCTGTTTGCCGAATTCACCTAAAATTGCCAGCCGTGGTGTTCAATGTTAATGATGGTTGCTCTTAGTTCTAAAATACAGAGAGAAGAGAAATCATGAAAACAATACGAATTAGTAGAGAAATTAGCATGCTTAGAGACCCAAAGTTCAGACGAATACAAATTGTAATTTTAGAAGCATTTTCGTATTTTCATTATTGACCAAGCGTCGCCTCATCTTGACTTGTAAATGTTAAGAGCGTCTAGTGATTCAGATCAACGCTGTATCAATTCACGAAGATCAACTGAATCCAATTTGTAATTTCGTTGACTTTTCTCAGTTGTTCGACTTCATCAAGGATCAGAGAGTGATTCTCAATGTCAATCAATGAGGACTAGCGAGACACGCGCAATGATACGAGAATAAGCGAGAAAGTAGTTCCTAGGAACAAATAGTCCGAAATTATTTTGTAACCGCTTTTTTTCAATCGTCGCGCAATCATATGGACTTATTTATGACAAATTCTACGTTTATGAATACGGTTAATTTATTCATGTTTATGTTCTTTAACTTAGTGATGTTTGCTTTAGCCTTAAAAACGACGCCTGAATTGTTTTAAAGATATTTTGTGACAAGTTAAGGTCTACTAAAAATAGGACCGGCTGTTTTATTGTTCTTAATTAGTATTTTTTTTAATCAGTTTGAAAGTTCTGTGAGTACCGTCACAGGTAACTGCATCGTTGAATTTTTTTTTCGTTTTCAACATTCAAACGATACAGTTACCTGTGAGTACCGTCTGCAAGTTCCTTTGAATTTGTACAAAATCAAGAAATGAAGTGTCAAGTCCATTCAAGTTTGAGGTTTTATTCTTATTTAACCGTTATAAAAGACTAAACGCATACGGAGATATTTTTCAAAGGGTTTCAAATTATGGTTTTTACTGAGAAAACCATATTTAATATGCATATTCAAACTTACACAAAACTTACTTATGACAATAAGCACATAGCTACTTTTTTCACATTCCAAAATCAATTGCCTACCATTGTTCCGCGAGTATATTTGAATGTAGAACCGTCTGAGAGTGTAGCAGAGAAATCAAAGTCCATTGATTGCTGGTTTTAGCCCAATTTTCGAGGCTGTGAAATGCTCACTAATTGGAAGGTTTTCTCAGTAAGACATATGGTGTCTTCGTTTTATACGATGTGTTCTTGGGACAATATTAATAGGGATGTGTGTGCTTAATGTCCCCTGGGATTAGGTGTCAAAAGAACTCCGAATTATTAAAACTAATTTGACGTGTTTTTGTAATACAGGAATAAATTGAAGGCTTGTAGAGTCGTCAGACGTATACCATTCATTTTCTTGTCATAAATATGTTTAAGAAAATATCTAAGAAAAAGAAGTGAATACAGACTAGTCGTAAATGTAGGCAGGAACAAATTGATTACGTTTGGATGCGACAAATAGGATTGGATAAATAAGTGTTCGGGAGTGAACGTTCACAACCGCATGTCTGTTGGCTTGTTAAGTAGAGATAGAAGACGTTTGTTGCAAAGGAGCACTAAAACGTAAAAACACCACATTTTATTTTGTTCTTATTTTTATTACAAAGACTGAATCAATGCATATGCTTAAAGTGGGCATGTCATTATGTCGCCAATATAAAGATACGATTTAATCTTAAAATAATTACTAGTTTATTTACAAACAAATATCCCGAATAATAGAAATAGGTAAAATATTATTTAAAAAATATTGAACCGGCAAACCATTACACCCCAAAAAATATCTATGAGTGTGTAGTATTTAGTACTATTTACAGACTAATGGAACTAAATAATACGTGGTTCTTATTTACAAGCATCATTTTTTAAAATACTTGTTCATGTATCTCGCTCAAAGCCGGAACTCTTAAAATATAGTCAGATATATTTTTAAGAAAACACATAATCATTAAGATTTAACATGTTTTAAAACAATCCTATATACATGTACTAGTTTTAAAAAATAATACACTTCAAACAGCGATACCAATGTCAACTTCAATTCAACATCGTAAAATTGAGTTGAATGTATTTTGAATGTAAGTTGGAAATTTCCAACGAAAATCAAAGCGCCATATTTTTTGAACAATCATACTGTTGTTTTGTGTTCAGTTGAATGTTTCCCGTTCTGAGTACGTTGTATACTGAAAATTGTAGACATATTTCTTTCGTTTATCAACAATACATTGTCTTATAGATGTTTTTAAAATGGGGGAAAACGACAATCAGAGTTATATTTAGTAAACGGTAACTTCAAACCAATTTCCTGAAAGGAATATTTTATCAATATCTAATAAACAATTCCAGGCTGCAAATACAATCTTGCAAATGAATAAGACTAGCAAGTAATATTATAACTTCAATGGATAACGTTCAAGCACCGAATTTCATTAATTGAAACATTACAAGTACAAAATTGAAACTCTAAAACTTTTCATGATTAGCATGCTGAACGGTGTTCATAGAAAACTCTTGACTACTAAGACGAAACCATAACACTGTATCAACAAGTTAGATAGAACAAAGATTCTCCCGCATAAACAACAATTCAAAGTTAATTACTACCATTCAGAATGATGATCAAAGCCGCCGACTGTATTTGAAGTCACCGACAGTGGGTAAAGTGTGGTTAATTTGCGTGTATTGCTGGAATTAATTGATTTAAATATTGTTGAAAACGAAATTATGTGCCTAGTGACTTATACACCAACACATTAACTTGACATGGCTATAACGTTGTTGTTAAACGTCCGACTAAGGTTAAAGAGTTGTATACATAATACGGCTAAACCTTTGACACTAATTAGTAGTGAATATCATCAACTGTTTGTCCGTGTATATCCACATTGTAAACAGTCATCGGCTCATCAAAAGATTAAAAGCTTTTGTTCTTGTTTGCTTAATGATTTAAAATTGAGTTCTCGCGGTCTCCGTGTTGGTGGAAACTTGCACCTTAGTTTGAGCGTCGCCCTTAAATATTTGTCTCCCGTTCAGTTGATCAACGTGTATACTTCGTGTGCCCAGAGCCCTAGCTACTTCGCATTTGTGGATTTCAAATTAGGCCTCTACATTGGACATACATTCTGTAATAAGAATGTTTCATTCTCACGGTTTATTCAGACTAGTCAATTCAAATCTCAACTTATGAAAATAGCTTTACTATGAATACACGAAGAAATTAACTCTTCCATCCTAATACATCAGAGCATGGTTAGTGAAGTTCCTAGGTTTCGGACGAAAAATACGCTGGTTGCACGACAATGGAACGGCCTCTTGGTAGGGTGTCCTTCCACAGGTTGGTAGGTTGACATCACTGGTGACGTCATGATAAAGACAAAAAACAACGTGTACCCCTGTCTGCATTGCTTGTCCAATGTTAAAGAGAACACATTCTCTGACAAACCATTGAAGATTTTGTCTAAACATGATGGGAACGTTGAAACCGTCCTCGTTTGACTTTGATTATCCTTTGCTTCGTTCGTGTAGATCAGTAAGCCGTTATCCGATTTCTTCTTTAACTTTCATGCTATCAAGGTCCCAATGCGTATTGGATTATATTAATGAAGAACGTATTTAGCAAGTTTAAAATAAAATGCATGAAGAAATTTAAACTGTACAAAAACAACCATCAAAACTAAGCGGGCAAGACAAAAGCAATATTGCATCATACCAGACGCACAAGTTTATGCACATGTACATGTAATAGTCATGCTCTTGAGCGGACTATTTTTTCTAAAGTAGTTCGGCTTTGAGAAAAGGGCAAATATCTAACATTATTTTCATAACGGGGGCGGTCTTTTGTTTCATGAATACTTATTACAGTGCGCTCCATCAAAAGAAAGATGAACAACGTTTTACTAATTAGACGAAATTTCGCAGTTTTGGATAAAAAGTGGTTGAAGGTGAACCACGAAATTCACGTAATTGAATCCCCACGAAAATTAACGAGTTTACAGAATTATGTTTTTTATATTTCTAGGTATGGATATGAAGGCGGAGATCTACCGGGATCTATATTTTGAACGTTACAGAGACTTACCCCACCCATCGTATCAAAGACGTGGATCACTTCAACTTTGGCAGTTCTTAGTCACTCTATTAGACGATCCCTCGAACTCGGCCTTTATTGCATGGACCGGAAGAGGTCTGGAGTTTAAACTGATCGAACCGGAAGAGGTATATATGAGTTTATGAAATAATAACAGACGAAAATTGGTACTTCGTTTTTTGGGAACCTGAAACATACAATTACAATTATGTTTTATGCCCCTCCTTACTTGATTTGTCCTTGTCCGTCCGACAGTCCGACCGTTCCCAAATGTTGCGTCGTCTGTTACTTGAAAAGTAATTGTGAGCACTGCAGTATTCAAAGTATAGAAGAATATTAATCAGCATGAGTTGTTATGACCTATTTATGTTTATTCGGATCCGGTCAGTATTTGAAAATTTATTGCCCTTTGAAATATGAAATTTGATAAAATATTGCTTGTGTCGTCTGTAACGTGAAAAGTAATTATGCTGCAGCTACAGTCTTCAAACTTTA
The DNA here is from genome assembly GCA_963678985.1 of Spisula subtruncata. Lineage (NCBI taxonomy): Eukaryota > Metazoa > Mollusca > Bivalvia > Venerida > Mactridae > Spisula > Spisula subtruncata. Next base: position 2,627,092 of record OY787668.1, read on the forward strand.
TACGTAAACATGCATATGGGATTCAAATGATGGAATTTGATGACATTGTGCTTGTGTCGCTTATAACTCTAAGAGTATTTGAGCTACATTGTTCAAATTTTCTAGTGATATTGATCTAAGTCGATATTTTAACTAAATTTGAATTCTGATGATATTTTATGCCTGAAGTCATATATTAGGACATGTATGTACTAGAGCTAGTTCAGTTCCGTTTAAAGTGAAAGAAATGTTAGAACGTGCGTTCTTTTTATACTTCAGGTTGCTCGTAGATGGGGTATTCAGAAGAATCGACCTGCCATGAATTATGACAAACTGAGTCGTTCGTTGAGATATTATTATGAGAAGGGGATCATGCAGAAAGTAGCCGGTGAACGTTATGTCTATAAGTTTGTTTGTGACCCAGAAGCCTTGTTCTCAATGGCATTCCCGGACAATCACCGACCTGTGCTAAAAACTGAGAGTACTGCGCATCCCGCCGCTAGTGATGGACTTTTCCGCGAATCTAGTCAGTCACCGGAAGCACCGACTACGTCATTTCCGCTGACGTCATTATCGCCGCCATCTCAGATTCCACAACTGCCACCAATGAATGTGGCGCCCTCTACCGGAACCAACATATTCCCCTCACCAGATCCTCACAGATATCAGTATGTACAGGATATGCAAAAAATGTACAATTCAGGGCCATATATGGAGTCATGCGTTTACTGACCAGTGAACGTCACCTGACGTCATATCCGGTGTTAAGGTGTTTCCCAAGATAGTTTAGAGTTATTACACGATCATTACCACCAACTCTTGTGTCTGTGTCGGTAAGAAATAAATAAAGCCAATGAATAACCAAAATATACCGCACATCCGGGTATTGCGACATTATTTCAAATTGGAATAAAAGAATGAACCAACCCTCTTCAAGAGTTCCTGTGATATTCGCCACCTGCTTTATCAGTTAATTTCATTGGATTACAATGAGTATATTTTCCACTGACCACACCTCTAGTCACGTCTAACCTACCATTAAAGACCACATTTGTTTCGATTGATTCACTTGTTAAGAAAATGTCACGATGATTAGTTTTAAAATTCGTATTGAATTTAATTCATACTAGCGACATTGGAATCAGAATATTTTGAGAGGAATGTTTCAGTCAGATGTTAAGGCGGACTCATACACTGACGTTGAGCAGACTGAGTGACGTCACGGAAATTCGAAGTCTATGCCTAAACATAGAAAAGGTTTTCTTTTAAAAAACCGGAAACGATATTTTACAGTTCAATACTTTTTTAAACTAAAACAAATACTTATATACAATCAAAGGTGTTTAAAACAATAGAGTTGCCAGCGAAGAGGAAAAGTTGAGATGTGTCACTTTAAATTAACAAAATCACGTGACTTTGAACTCCACCAATGAAAGTGGCGTCACCACTCGGATATTACTGACGGAAGGACCTGAACAGTTGCGAATGTAGCGTCTTCTGTTGATCTTTTTAGCAATGGTGATACGTAAAATGTATATTATGAGTTTTGTTTGAAAAAAAAGTTTCTTAAACATGAAAATATTATTTGGGTGATTGGTCAAGAAATTGGGCATACATTGTTCAGATGATGTTAAAGAAAGGAAAGGTTTGTGAATAATATTAACAAAATATTTATAAAATTATTGTTGTTTTATGAAAATATTGTTTGTATAAAAATCATGTTTCAATTCTGTAGAATAAAATGTTACTTTCATTACAGTTTATTTTCACTATCAACCCTTATTCAATTGCATTCGCATAATGGAAAGCCAGACTAGAACTGAATAGTTAATTGTGATAAAGCACCAATACAAAAATACATGGACATATGCGAGGCACGAACTCGTGTTAAAATACAGTGTAGCAAGGCGAATGACAGATGGAGAAGATTTTCAAACATGAAAATGTATCAAAAAAGAAAATCGGTCAGGAAAGGCAGGACATAACTTAACCAGCCGAGCACAGAAAATAGCAACAACAGCACAACATAACACAATTACACAAAGTAATGCCCACACATAACCTTACGTTTTGTTAAAAGCCCAAGACACCGATGAAAAAGCATACTTACATAGTTTCATATAAAATACCAAAAACCGGTGACCTTAAGTGACCGAATGAAGCACAGCTAAGACCCGACCTAGTTTCCAAAGTTCCCTCTGTATAATAGCAAGATGACCTAGTTTCACAAAAATATGTCAAACATGGAGCCCAAGTGGACGAATGAGGCGTTAAAGTGTCTTGACATAGTCAACACCAGACCCAATCCAATTCAACATGTAAATCTCAGCCGCGGTAATTCGATATTTAAATTCCCCAAAAGTGAAATGCCTTCCACATTTGACGATCGTTATGACGTCAACATTAGAAAGTGTCCGCAAATGTGACTGACTTCGCAGAAGGTGGCACGGTGGTCTAGTGGTAAGACGCTAGACTCCTGATCGAGAGGTCCCGGGTTCGATTCTCGGCCGGGACACTTGATCATTTCAGAAACGCTATTTAGTGTTTCCCACCCAACTAGAGATGATCCTGGTTGGTAACCCAGGGGTAGTCTCGCGTGTATTGGTGCTTTACACCGGGCACGTTAAAGAACCAAGGAATCTATTCGAAATGAGCTAGGGTATCGCACCCGGATTCCTTGTATCTCACCTCTGTCTCTTATATTTGCGATAATGCCCCAGAGTGGGCCCTGCAAATTAAATGGAAGAAGAAGAAGAAGGGTATGTAAGCACTTAAAATTACAAAAAAGATGTAGTGTTCCTATACAATTGCCAATGTTCGTTTGAATTTCGTGATGTCATGGTTAGTGAACCAGTAAAGTTGTACACAGCTTTAAGAACAACAGTCCTATAATATAACCCTTCACTAAATATAATAATGTTATGTATTGATATGTTTGGATGTATTAATGGCTATCATTTTGGTTTCCATGGTAACACACTTGAGTTTGAATGCTCGCCTTCACAAAGATGAAACTTCAAACACACACCCCCTACCCGAATATACAAGGAAACAGTCTGGACAAAAAGGTATTTATTAATTACCAGTAGTGATATTCAAATAACTTTACGCTGTTTGTTATCTATTTAAACTATTTTAATCGTACAAGATATTCTAGTTACTACCAGAAAGCCTTACTGATGCTGAGCAGATGGAAAAGTTACTACAGTTCCACGACAGTTTAACCATAAACAGAAACACTCGTCTCAGCGAACGATTCCATTCGTACAAACTTGTTGAACTAGGTTGCGATACCATCTGTATGGAGTTTGGGAACAGGGAAGGCAACATTCGACTTGAACAGCCGAGCAAACGAAGACTTACACGGCACAATACCCAACGCCAACAAAAATACTAAACGTGAAAATAAACTTACCCACTGGAAGACAAAGTATCAGCTACCAAAACGTCGAAAGTCCAGGTCCCAGTCCCAGCTGTCCAAAGGCTGAAACACATTTACTAGTTTCAACTATATCGTATATCTTTAAATAAAGCTTGATACCATGAACCCAGGTTGCCCACTTTTGATGCTGAATGCCATTCGAGGGAAGGACTAAAATTTCCATTTACATTTCGTCTTTTGTATGGTGCTGCCTGAAGTCGAGCCCGGTACCTCACACATTCGAAGCGGACGCTAGATACCACTAGGCTATTCGTACAAACAAGATAAATTCAGCTTATTTCTATGGTTGATTAAATTCGAGAAGTACTTGACAATTCATCTCTTAGGTGTAGGCAAAACATAAACAAGACAATGAAGAATTGGACAGGGTATGTAGCACTCAACCGAAACAGCCGAACGTGAAAGGTACAAAACGAACACACACAAAAGAAAAAAACGGACGACAAGCAAACGTGACAATCAGTACAAAACAGAACAAACAACTTCACCGCTACCAGTGTTAGTTTCAGGCGACAAAAAAAGAACACAATTCAACAAAAAGCTACAAATTCCTGAAAGTTTAATACGAACAATAACCCTACATCTTTTTACATCCATTTTGAACGAACTAGATAGGGTACGAATGAGCAAGAACGAATCGGATAGGGAACGGACAAATACGAAGGAAATAGGTAGCTCCGAAAGAAAATGGCCCTTAGGAAATGAAGAATACTCAGGTACCGATGATATTTTATTAATTATTTAGGTTTGAAAAACGTTAGTGTTGACAGTTTTTGAGCTTAAAATCAGACATAGCAAAAATTAAATATAAATACGAAACGAGGAGGGCAGCACCAAACAGAAAACCGGGACATGAAAAGCACAAAATGAAAACATGAAAGCAAAAAGACACAATCAACAAGCCAAATAACAAGAGCAACTAAAATTGCTAACAGACAACTTAACAGCTGTCAATTTAGTTATGCTATATATGCTTTAACCATGTTACTTTTTTATTACCTATGTATTCACAAAATGGTAAATAACATTATGTATTGTAAATATATGTCATGTTATGGGCTGGTGGCCTAAATAATGATAAACATATTGTATTGTATTGTATTGTGTAAGGTTTGGTTTGCTCCACAAACTTATGGAACAGGGAACTGTTTTACCAAAGCATTTACGGTAATCGTTAACTTACGCTCAAATTTGAATTTTTTATCATTCTTCAACATCTACAAATACTGGTAAATCGATATATGATATCAATAATTCAGTGAATGATAAAGAAAAATATCTTTTCCCAATTTGAAGATGCAAAAAACCTTATAATGAATTTAGATTTGAGCGTAAGTTTAAGATTGGCGCAAGTGCTTTGATAAAACAGAACAATTGCTAGTAGTTATTTTCAAAAAATATCTAAAGGGAAACAATCGCGATATAAAATAACTGCACTTTTTATTAGCGTTTGTCTTCCCTAGCAGTTTGATATGTTGTTGGGGCACAATATCACAATATGTGGAGGGAAACAACCGCATTATAACAATGTATAAAGTATTCACGCTTATCAATTACGATTGTTTCCCCTAGTTGTATCCACACGAGGGGCTATCAAAAATTACAAGGACTTTCACTCTTGATATATTGATTAAATAAATGTATGTACATCTTTACCAAACATACATCTATAAGGTCGTCAATGTACAAATACCATGTAAACTTAAGTACGGTAAATGTAATAATATTTGCATACTATACATGCGAAATGAGGCTAAGATATAACCACATTGTTTTTTGTGTTGGTATGCATACCCTAGGTATCTTGCAACATACTAGTACATTATACTGTCTTATAATGTTTCGAAAATGTTCGAAAAGGTTCATAAAGGTAAACTAGACAACAGTTTTACCCTCAATAAAATGATATGCGAAGCGATTTTAATACAAAGCGTGTATACTTGTGAGCAGATTGTCCTTTGATTACTTAGTATTTAATTTGCTGAAGAATGTGCCCTAACGCAACTCAGAGATTGCAATACAGCGGCCTAAACCAGTTATCTACATTTGTATTTCGATAGCACATGATGTGGGCACACTAATTGTTGATTACAAAGTGGCATTAGTTAATTCAGCATGTCAACAACTTAGTTAAATGGATCGAGTTATATATTATCGTTTGTTTGAAATGTCACATGTATATGCATTTTGTTCAATACATATGTTAAACACCATTGTTACACGGGGGATTTTACATATGGTACATTTGACAAGACTATACGATGTATCTATAAACACAAAACTGCTTTTAAGATTTTATCAAAAATATAAATCATAATTCTACAAATATCAAGGCATATAATAGTTATCATTCATACCAGTGTACACTATACAAATACAAAGAACATGTATTCTCTTTCTATAAACAAGATGCACATATCATACGCGTATACTAGTAGCAAGTTAAGCAGTATCTATAACAAGTTTACCAAAAGACAAATACTAATGCATGTACAGTAAAACTTCGTTAAGACGAGCATCGATATTACGAGCACCCGGCTTACTTCGAGCAAATTTCAAAGTACAGGCGAATTTGCTTTATAAGTTTATAACTTTTCATGTTGTATACTTCTATCGCACCGATATGTCGAGCTCCTGGTTCATTTCGATCATTGGACTAGTCCCGATTAGTCCTCGAGATAACGATGTTTTACTGTATAATACTGGTTTTGTTCTCAACTATAGTCTTGTCCACAACATAATTGCGCCATAATTATCCATATTCAAAGGCTATACGCAGATTTGTTTAATATGTTTTGTTCACCATATTAAAGGTTTTATAATAAAAATGTAGATTGATGATAGGTATCACTGGTCGCCACAATGATAGGCCTCACTGACCGCCACAATGTCCATCGTTCTAATACATGTATTGATGATAGGTCTCACTGGCCGCCACAATCTCCATCTTTCTGACAAGTCTCATCCTGTCCTGTGCTAGTAGATACAGTCTCAGTATGTTCTACTGCTTTAATCACTGATGGTATAATATTGTTCCACAGGTCGGTCTCTCGAGCGTACAAGTACTCTCCCAAACTATCCTCCCGGTCAAATATGATATGTTCCTGTGTCTCGAGTTCGTATTCAGGCCACGTCCATGAAGACTGTGAACTCGGGGTGGGTTTATTTGGATCCCTGAAATATAAAATTATATCATATGCCTTTCTTGTATACAGGTTAGTATGTAACGAGTACGTATAAACGGTATAATCTTATACGTAACACGTGTAGCATAAAGTTAAATATATGGGTGAGTTTTTCCAATAAAACGATGCGTTTTTTTTGCGTTTTAGTGTCATATGATATAACGAATGTATGTATCCTAATACTATCCACGTGATTGTTTACATAGAAATATCATCGACATCGTGAATTTTACAGGTCCAGTTAGGGTATGAATAAAGTGACGCAGTGACAGAATTCACTTAACTATTGCGATGTAAAACCAAAATATGCAATGGTAAACTTAAAACACCTATTAAGGCAAAGGCTGCTTGTCTTAACGACAAGTTCATTTATTTACCTACACCACATACACGGTTTGGAAAGTCCCATAAATCGACCTGGCTTTACATGAAGACAATGTCAATACACGTGTCGATAATTTACTATGTAGAACAAAGTGTTATCTGATGTTCTTTGTCAATGAATATTCCTAAGAAGACAACCTTGTGCATACATGAACAAGAAACCCCGTAGAGGGTCATAATCGAGGTGCATGTATAAGTTTCATGAGCATTGGAGTACAAATGTTAACAATATTGTTCTTTGTTTTGAGCTAGTATCCTAAGTTTCCAGTTCTACATGTCAGAAGAAGTAGATGTCACAGAGTCAAGTATTGGGATCAAGTTTAGCCTCTAGAGAGACTTTTGTCCTTAAGTTAGACGTAATGACCTAGTGGTTGACCCCCCATGACCCAATTTCGAATTAAATCTATGTTTTATGAAGATAAACATTCAAACCATGTGCTGTTCTCGTTTTTTTTTACTAAGGTAAGTGGAAACAAACGACATATATAAGGCTAAAAACAACGAACGACATACTGGACAAACAGCATACAAAATAGTCTGGATCACTGTCCTAAGTCTTACAGTAGTTTGTGCCTTAAACTATAATGTACTGCATATAAGTACCGGGAACCAGACTATATACGAAAGAGAACAGCTTCGAACAAACATAGGGACGATTGACATTAAGCCAGTTGTCAATAAATACCCTTTAATTCAATTCTAACGGTAAATTATAAGCACATGGTCCAATGGATTAACTTAAAAACCTTCGCCAAGCAGCCTTCGACAAACAATCAGGAGGAGCGATCTAGCTATGCTCTAGCGTAATGTCAATTCGTAATCAGGCGAGTTGAATAAAACTATGAAAATAAAGAAAATTACCCAGATTTGGCGAAGTTGGACCAGTAGGTTATCATTCTCGTGGATAAGTCAACCTCCCATGCTGGTGGTTTGTATTCTGTAGAATTCGTGAACTTTTCATCAACGTCGTAACCAAACACTGGTCCAAGCTCGTCACCATGGTTGGCATCTGTCACCCATTTTGGACGGGGCAATATAGAATTCTCAATAAAAGCTACAAAATTATACACGTAACTGTCAGAACTTGTCGAATTAGCATGTCCACGACTGAACGCAATTCCTGGTGCATTAAAATATATATCGCCAAAGAAACGTGATAGCTGACATCTAAGTTTAACTGGATCGTCAGGACCAGACCAGTCTGTGTAGTCTGATAACAACATCCGGGTAACCACTTCCGGTACAGACTGGGTCTTCGTAATCATAGGTATCATGGCGGATATCTGAGCGTTGATATTCTCCCGACTTATTGTAATGTCCTCCATATTCGCGATGTTTTGGAAGATAACAAAGAATAAACCTTCATTAGCGTTAATACCATTAATGAATTTGACAGATCTAGCAAATTCCACTTCTTTGATATTTTCCGTCCTAGCGGCTTCGAATAAATCAACCGGATGTGACGTCAAGAATTCACCATCGATAGAGGGCATTATTGCTAATTTCAGCATTGCAGCCATATCGCCTGACTCTGTGGCACTTTTGGGAACATCAAGAGCGGCTTCAACTGTACAAGACTTGAGACATTCAAGTATTTCATCAGTGGTTTTGCTATTACAGCCCAACGCTTCTGCATATGCTGTGGCGGCCATTATAGTATCTTTAGGGAACAGACCTGGCATATCAGGTGTGCCACTTTCAGCAATACCGCCGTAGAAGAGTCCCTTATTTTCTGGATATAGCATCTGTACGGTGACACTGACAGCGCCAGCGGACTCCCCAAATATCACTACCCTGTCTTTATCTCCACCGAATGCCTCAATGTTTTCATGTACCCAAACTAAAGCTTGATGCTGGTCCAAAAATCCGAAATTCCCAGTAGCGCGTGTGTCGTCCATATCCAGGAATCCGAACAAACCGAGTCTGTAATTAATGGTAACAACAATAACATTTCCCACTGATGCTAATCTGTCACCCCGAGTCCAGCTTCCAGACCCTATGGTAAACCCACCTCCGTGAATGAAGAACAACACAGCGTGTCCCGATGGCTGATCAGGCTCCTGGTCTGGAACAAACACGTTTAGGTACAGACAATCCTCAGACATACCATAATCGGGTACCTCTGGAAGCGACGGGTTCGGTAATTGTGGACATACTGGTCCGTCTTTAAGTGCATCAAATGGTTCGACGAAAGGTTCGACAGGTTTTGGTTTCTGAAACCTGAGTTTGCCAACCGGTGGCTGCGCGTATGGAATCCCAAGATATCTTTGAACATTGTAAGTCCTTCCATTGAATTCCGTTTCCTTAGATTCGCCATTGATAATTCCTAACTTAGAGTTGACTGAAACAGCACATAGTGAGCCGCAGAAATTCAACAAAAATACGAATATAATGCAACGCAACATTATTGCTCTTAATCGTTTAACCTTGGTACTCAATATCGCGGGGTAAAATCTAGTACTACTACATGTTGACTATCTATGTTTGTAACTATGGAACGCCGATGTTTCTTGTAAAATCTAATCAAGGTTATTGCATACCAGGGTACTGTTTTATCAAACCATTTACGCACATTCTAAACTTAAGGTCAAATTTAAATTCTTTATAACACTTTAAAATCTGTAAAGTGAGGTAAATGGAGCTGCAATACTAATAAAGATTCAGCTAATAAACTCCTACAAAAAATGTCTGGTCGCAGTTCGTAGTTGTTAACGAATTATAAAGAATTTAAATGTGAACGTAAGTTTACGATTTCCGTAAGAGCTTTGGTAAAACAGTGCCCAGTAGTATAGCTTAATTGACAAATTTAACACGATCCTGACCTTTAATTAGCATAATTGAACAACCTATATATTGTCTATATTTATTAACCTGGATGAATGTTTTCACAGTCGGTTGAGTATCACGAAGACGCACAAGATGTAATGCAAACACTAATTTGAAATACCAATACTGCACAATGTCTTTGCGGAAATTGATATATTCTAAGCAAGAACCTTGTGATATATTCATGCATAAAGGTCAAGATCAGGTCAAATTCTCCAAGCTATATACTAGTACCACTCACTGTCATTTTATAACATTTATTCACTTTTGACTTGGTATAATGTTGCAAAGACACGCATGCCACTGGTCAAAGTCAAGCTGCTGGTGATGCAAAAAGAATGTACGTATTCACCGGTTTGGTTGAAGACAGGTGCGTCCCCATCAACAAAGACAAATCCTTTAATCACAATGTGTACCTTGTCATTCAATACAAAGATAATAGTATGTCACTATAGTCCAAACTCTATAGTCCACACTATCTATTGACATTTCAGGTATTCTGAGAGTGACGTAACACTTTATGTGTACCTTAAAGTTAAAACCATTGCCTGAACCTGTAGATTTTAATTTAGCATTGTAATTATGCTGCATATGTTTGTATAAGTTTTTACAATTGGTATTACACCGCAATAGTGGATTCTTCCGCCGCGTCACTCTATTCTCACCATAACTGGACGTAGTCCAAACTGTCCACACTATCTATGGACAGTACATTTCACATTTATGAAATCATACTTATTTCACGTTGCTTTACTTTCAATACTAATCATCATGTAAACTCAACACAAAATAAAAGTGTCTTACCCATTAGAATTACTTTAACGTGAGCTATCATCTCCACTACACTAGCCTGACGACTGAGGCTTGCCATAACTTTTCCAATAGATAGTATTCACTAAACTTCCTTCACATGTTTAACAAGTGAATTGTGCTGGAGTTTGCATAAATAAGCTAAATATAAAACATAAAACCGCATTCGACATTTTGTATGTCAATTTTTTCTCCTTTTTAAAATTATGTGAAACTAAACTGACGGAAACAAAGTATGACTTACCAATGGACTATTTCATGCGTTGTACATGTACTACGACTTGGGTAAGCAAATCAATGTAACGGAGTTAAGTATCGATATAGAAAAAAGATAGTAACAAATACATTGAAATAAGACAGGTCTGGGAAGCAAACACGAACACGAACAAATGATTAAGTGGAAAGATTTACTACTAACACAATAGTAATACACACAGTAAAGACAGCAAGGCAAACAGCAAATAAACAATACACTGATTTGTGCACAGGAACAGTTGTAACTGTATCATTGAAAAAGAGTAAAGCGTTTTTTTTTTGGAAAATTAATATTTTTCGGGTTTTTTAATCAATTTAATCGAATACAGTTACCTGAAGGGGTGGGTGGAATAAACTTTGCAAAAAAACACGAAGACCTTAAGAAGGAAACAAGTCGCCCGCCTGTCGTAGTATAACATGCAGGGCTCTATATAGTGACACATTTTTTTATCTTGTTTTAAGGTTTCCCATAACTTGAGGCTAGTGACCTAGGCTTTGACCCCCCCATATATGACTGGCAATCAAATTTAACCTTTATTGTTTTGAGATAATCATTGTGACCATGTTGCATAACGACTACGCAAGATAACTGGTTTTTCTTGATGTGCTTATTTATACAGACAAAGTTTCTTAAATAGTATTTCGAACGTGTGACCACTAGAGACTTAACTCTGAACGGACGGACGGCGGACTAATATTATAGTAAATTAATGGCAGCAATACATGACAGTGATGTCAACACCAAAGCTCTGTATGACGACATCGGATTCTTAACAAACCGGCAGCACGAAACACCCAAATATACCCAAATCTTACCCAAATATACCCAAATCTTACACAAATCTTACCCAAATCTTACCCAAATCTACCCAAATCTTACCCAAATATACCCAAATCTTACCCAAATCTACCCAAATCTTACCCAAATATACCCAAATCTTACCCAAATATACCCAAATCTTACCAAAATATACCCAAATCTTAGAAAAAAGGTCGTCCACTAAAAGATAAGGTATTAAATTGATATAGAATCCCTGTTTAAGATTAACAAAAGAGGATATGGGTGGAACACATCAGTTGTTTGAAGACCATAAAACAAAGTACATTTTGTAGTCCATAGTATTATTATATATATTTTGAACACCACACCCTATTTACCAATTTCAAGTTTCTAATTGTTACTTCACTACTAGTCAAACAATCTCGACCTAGTGACTAAGCGTAACAAAGAAAGCCACCAGAGACCGAAATCTTGTCTACTTCACTACAGACTCACGTCACTGGTAGCCTACCTACGTTGGCCTACGCCAGTGAACAAATGGTACAAGACGAATGGATTGAACTAATTTTAATTGGCAAAGATCAAACGATTCGAACATCCATGGAAAACAATACAAGGGAGATAACTATGACAGAACGCAAGTGGTAAGTTACAACAACGGACCGCTTATGATCCAACTGCGGATCCTAGTACATCAATAATTGTATACATACGAGTTATGTACTGGCGTAACCTCTCCTTTCTCTATTATAAACGAATAACTAAATTAACTCAAGTACAGAACTGTATAATACATATCATAATGTTCCTTACATATGACAATACCTCATAGAAAGTTTCATAACTAATCAAAGGTACTAACTACCAATTCATACACATATTCATTACAGCGCAAAGTGCACATGTCATTGGTGTGTTAAGGTTATTATAGAAACAACAATAAGAAATAATAAGAACTTTAAACAAGTACCACAAGTTAACAATAAACATGAAACCTTAATTCAAATCTCAAAATACTCAGTTGCACTTACTAAGACAGTACTTAGTCTAAACATTAACTTTCTATATATACAGAAATGTGTATGCATTTAAATCATGTTATGAATGACTATCATATCAAAACAGCTATCAATTAAATGAAAACTTCCACATTATTTGAAGTCAAATAAAGAAGTGTCTATATACTGTGGGTCAAACGTTCACAAAATTTGAAGTCACATAAAGATGTGTCTATATACGGTGAGTCAAATTTTTGTTATGATCAGATAATAGTCACTGGCATTACAAACAAATACAAACATGTTAGCTAAGCTCATAGTCAGACAAGTATGAAGGTTGTTTTCTAGCACGTTGAGGTCTAACATCGCTATTGTTAGAAAAGTTAGTAACACTGTTCTCCGGTTGATGTGTTTGAAAAGTGTCTGGTACAGGGATAGGTTCCACCGGTTCCCCGATGACAATAGGAATCGAATTATCCCGATTAGGATCACAACCGGGCAGGGTCAGTGTTGTTGGTATTGTCGCTGGTTCTGGAGGTTTGTTTGAAGCCGATAATTGACACTCATCTTCAGAGTCACTGTCTGGTGAGGAAATCATAGACTGACACTCAAAATACATTTTATCACTAGGAACTCGATAACACTCGGCACGTTTCACTTTATAAGAGGTGGCTCTTAACTGACCTCCTATGAATTTCTTTACATAGCACCACTCATTGTCGCACGAAACCACTAAATATCTACTTCGAGCACTTAGCTTGCTTTTATCAGAACACAGATACACTAGGTCACCAACACAGATTTCTTCAAACCGCCTGTTGATAGTCTTGGATTTTGACTTCGACCGTTCACTATGAATATGGTTGGATAACCAAGACTCGTGTTGTTGGAGAATCACTTCACGATCTGATACTGGCAGTTGTTCATGCGTGAATTGAGATCGCTGAGTCCAGAGTTCACGAGATGATAATCCAGATTTGCGAAGACGAGAATTTAATCGTGAAATCACAACCGCGAGACCTACATTTGTAACCGGGCCACCACCAGGTTCATACCTCAAGAGTTCACTTTCTAACTCTTGAACAGCTCTTTCCGCAACTGGGTTTTTGTTAACATTTTTTGTTCGGCCGACTTCGATAACAATATTCAACTGATTCAACGTGACATCTGAATGGAGTGAAACAAAACCAGGTGCTGGATCTACGCGAATAACGGCGGGTGGGCCATCTAATGGCAGTAGTTCAGCACATAAACATGTTAACCCGTCTCTTAATGTGTCTCTTTTCTCATCAGGTACAATGCACGCCTTAGTATATGATGTGACAGTTTCTCGCACAACTAAAATCAACTGACGATTACGTTTTAAAATGTCAGCAGCAAACGATATACCAATAACGTCTGGGGGATCCTCGCATGATTGTTGTGTAGAATAGCTAGGTAATGTTTGTAATGAAGAGCACATGTGACACTGTGTAGTAACACGTTCGACAGTTCTATTTAAGTCTAAAGCGTAAAAGTGTCGCTTGATTACGAGTACGAGTTGGTGTCTAGAAGGATGATCGAGCTTTAAATGTAACGCACTGACAAGTCCATCTAAGACAGAACACGGCACTATAATGAGTTCAGCAGGTGGTATCAATGGGTCATTGCGTTTGACCACTAAAAGATTGTCTTTGGCAATTGATGCTACTTGCAGATAGCGTTTTACATCTTTGATTTTTGTGAGTTTTTTGGAAGGTCGAGTTCCTTGTTTTAAATGGGCATGAGTACGCCTAAGATCTGCGCACTCTGATTGTATTTGTAGCCATGCTGATCTAGTCGCAAATGGAATACGCGAAGCCCCTTTGATGATATCGTCAATACGCACACTACGAACAACCGACTCTTCTGTGCAGAGGATAAAAGTACAAATCTGACAATTTGGTTGATTACAACAAGGAGCATTTCTGCTAGCAAAGTCGGACGGTACATTGGCTTTCCCAGCAAGATGCCTTACACTAACTTGGTAACGGCTAACGATGGATAGGAATGTTGTCACTCGAGGGCTAGCTGAAAATTCCCCACGACATAACTTCTCTGTGGCTTGGACACAAGGTTTACAGTCGGTAAGTACACAAACTCTAGCTGTAGACTGTATGATATATGGACTAAAATGTTTGACAGCAGATGCTATACCTAGAGCCTCGATTTCACATGGAAGCCACGTCACCTGATGTTTGCGGAGCTTAGCACTGAAGAATCCAGCTAGTAGCAATTTGTTGTTTCTCATCACGTATAAGGTTGCGCCAAGACCTCGTTTTGTTACGGATCCATCTGTAATGATCCAAAGCTGATCTGATGGTCTTGGGATTACTATAGACTTATGGTGATGAAGAGCGTCTTGAGCAACTTTAAATATCTTCATGAAAGAATCAGTCCACGTAATCTTTTCATTAGATTGTTTACCAGCAGTTAACTCTTCTAGCGGATTAATGTAACAAGATAGATTTGGTACCACTCTACTAAGAACTTTATAAGCTCCGATAAATGAACGTAATCCTTTAATCGTGTCTGGAGGAGGACATGTCGATAATGTAGCTATGCGATGAGGACTAGCAGAGAGCATGCCAGAAGACCAAATCCAACCAAGGATAGTAGTGGATTGTGGGCAAATAACTGTTTTGGAAGGTGAAAGGCGCAGACCACAATTCAACAATGCAGCAAGAACTCGTTCCCAGTTTTCAAGTAGATCATCAAGAGTGTTAGCACCGCAATACAAATCGTCTGCAAGTTTGGATACACACCCCTCTTGAACAAAGTCTCCGATTACGCGGCACATCATCTCCTCAAGTGCGGTTTCTGATCCTGGCATACCCATGGCACAACGGGTATACACCCTTACACCACGAAATGGTGTCGCGACACCGCAGTATTTCATAGACTGTTTGGATAGGGGTATCTGATAGAATGCACTAGTTAAGTCAGATTTAATTACATATTTCCATTGACCAATTGATCGTAAAGTAGAATCACAATCTGGCATTAAACTTGGTTGTGGTTTACTATATCGCCCAACGTCTGAGAATGCAGTCACTAGTCTGTAACCACCATTAGGCTTTTTCACCAAAAAGGAGGGATTAATATACTCTACGGTTATGCCAAGGTCCTCAGGGCGGCTAAAGACTCCTTTCTTTTCTAGCTCATCGAATTTTGACTGAAGCTCTACCAATTTGTCTTTGGCATATTGAGGGACCCGCCCTTTTCTCTGTGGTGGTTGGACTGGGCCCCATGTTGATTACTGATTCAAACTTGCCTGCAGCACCATTGTACCCTGTAATGTCAGGTGAAAACACGTCATCATATTTCTCGACCAAGGTTTTAAACTTTGTACAATATTCTTCAGACATAATATTATCTTGGTCAATAGATATGCACTCTGAGTGTGGTAAGATTGTCTTGCTAGAGCGAACTGAGATAGGTGTGGGGTCCTTGAGTTGACTAGGACCTTCCTGTGTACATCTACTTAAGGGTATTGTACTTCTAAAGAAGCCAACGTGTTCATGTTTCAGTATTTTGTGCGGTTCATTTGTATCGTTTGTTATCCTGATACACCTACCAACAACGTCAAGAACTTGCGGTCTAATCCATTTATCACAATTACTCTCGCACTTTGGTTCAACAGCGACGACTTCCTCAGGTCCAATGTCAAGTTCTGGTGGTAAACATAACTCAACAAATGATCCAGGCCACACGACAGATGTAGAAGAGCTGGCGCGAAGAACGAAAGCTTGTGTACGTCGAACAGAGTTGCTGGATTTATCTGACTTAATACGCCATATGACAAAGAATCAGAGTCACCAATGGTTATTTCACGTTTTGCGGGTCTAATAGAAATATCATTTGTTGTCATAAATGGAATTCCCGCAAGAACATCAACATCAATGTCATGAACTACAAGTGCTTCCAGTAAAAGTTGACACTTTCCTCTCACCACAGTTATATGAGTCTCACCAACAACATTTAGAGGTGTCATGCCATCAGCCTGTAAAGCACTTTGGTTAGTACGTTTCACCGGTGCACCGATAAGTTCCGCAACCGATTGCTTTATCATGCTGATTTCAGCTCCACTATCAAGGGTTAAGCATAATGGGTATTGTCTATAGAATGCTTTAAGAACAGGTGACTGTTTTGTACGCTCTTATCTGAGCCATTGTTCAACCTTTTTGTGCAGTTCCTCTGGCTGCCTCGTCTTTTCCACGCACCTTTTCTCACTTATTATCGGGTCACCCGTAGATTCGTTAACGCCGCTGCCACCACGCCAGTGAACAAATGGTACAAGACGAATGGATTGAACTAATTTTAATTGGCAAAGATCAAACGATTCGAACATCCATGGAAAACAATACAAGGGAGATAACTATGACAGAACGCAAGTGGTAAGTTACAACAACGGACCGCTTATGATCCAACTGCGGATCCTAGTACATCAATAATTGTATACATACGAGTTATGTACTGGCGCTAAAATAATTGTTCGGAAAACAAGTTCAGTGGCCCAGCGTGTTTTTTCATCATATTCCATATCAGAAAAGGTTTTTTTATTTCCTGGCAATCTTTCAACATAATCTTAAATTCTTATTAAATAGCCTTTAATGCTTTTTTATTTTAAGCCCCCATCTTTCACAATGGGACATAACTGTGCCAGATGGTGTCACTTTACTCCATTTATTTTACTTTCCGTTCCTTTGGGTTCGAATAGATTATTTCCTACTTTCGTTTTCACTGGGTTTCCCACAAGTCGAGGGGCGATTACGTTTTCACTAAATTCGATTTAAGATCCTTGACAACGCTGTTTTAAACAGTGTATGTTTAAGCACATTAAGTGTGCAGACTTATTGGTAAGACATATTAAAGAATCACTGTTGCTTTAGCAGATATATGCTACTGTTTGTAACCACTAATTGGTTCTATTCTACTTTCCTTTTTAAGTTGCACTTCCAGCCTAGGCAAGATTTAAGGTATGGTGCTACAGTACAGTTACATAGAACTGGTTATCTCCAATAAACTGAGGATAATTAATATTTTTGATGGAATTGTCTGTTTTACAGAGCTACAGATAAGCTGTGTATTGGGTAGTCCAAGCTTCTTAGACGATCATTATTCCATTTCAGTGATTATTCAATTCATCGTCAGTCAATAAAAAGATCGTTTAGTTATGGTACCCAGAACTATGTATTGGGGTAATTACCCAATTAGTTTTCTTAAAAACCCAATAGATTTTAAGAGGGAGTAAGAAAAAGCAATTTAATACAATCTTAAATACCCATATAAAAAAGGATGATAGTTAATACCAGTACATAAAAGATCATTTACCCTATAAGTTTGATTAAATACCCAAATAAAATTTGTCAAAACCCAATCAAAATTTAAACTGGGGGTAAAATACCCAATTGTCAAAAACCTTATCTGTATAGCTCTGGTTTTATTCTATTGCTGATACCACATTTACAGGTGAATTAGTCCACAGACAAAAATTAAAATAAGCATAGAATGGCAAGGTGTGATGAGTATGGGGGTTGTAGGGATGGTCACCATTGTCTCTTGTCGGGGTATATTGGCACCCGGGTATATGGGTCAAACAACACTAGACATCAGAGACAACACCACCTCTTCCTTCACCCTCAGGGCGTGTCCACAAGAGGCCACTTGTCGAGATACAGGATACCGTTCTGCAGAACATTGATGCTGAAGGAGTCTCTATTTCCTTCCACCATCCCCCTGGAGAACAAGCTACCAGAGAAAGTCATTAGCACAACCACCTTGAACAATTTCAAGGCATGACTTGTGGCTTCAGAGTAGTCACATCAGCAATATGTTTTTAACCTGCTTTTAAAATTGCACTTGGGACTCTCTTCATGTATATATTCACAACGTTGCAATGATACCACAGCTGTGGTCTTGTAATGTAATTTGAAGCCAAAGACAAAAAATCCAAAATAAATACTGATTGTCGGGTGCATAAATCAATGGTTAATTAAGTCCCCACACTATTGTTGACCTGATCTTTATGAAATTTGGTCACAATAATCACTGTTGTAATAATATGTAGGCTATGGTCCATCAATTTAGCATGGGCTGGGGTTAAAAAAATAGGTCACTGGGCCAAATCATAGACATGACTTGTGAATAAACTAGAGGGCACACTGAGGCACAATGACAGACGTAAGATTTGGCTGCATTTTGGGGCATGTTAAAGACCTCTTGTATTATTTGTAGTGAAATGGTGCGAGGAAAGAATGTGGGGAAGGATGGGCAGGGGAAGGATGGTGCAGTGAAGGATGGGCAGGGGAAGGATGGTGCAGTGAAGGATGGGCAGGGGAAGGATGGTGCAGTGAAGGATGGTACAGTGAAGGATGGTGCAGTGAAGGATGGTGCAGGTAATTATATAACTATATCTATCATATGAGATCTGGATGATCATACTGGGCCATTCTTCTGGTTTCATTTATGCGTTTGACTATTCAATATAGTCTGTCGCATTCCAATTTTTGTTACAGTTGATAGTCTGTTCATTTTTTTGGTCAACTTTATTCTTACTGAGTGCTGCTTTCCATGCCTAAAAGTAATTTATAAGCCTGTCATCTACTGATGCAGTGGCATATAGTGATTCACCTGTCTGTCCGTTTGTTTGTCAGTTCATATAATACTTTCAAGTTGTTGACATAGCTAGTTATTATGGACGAGGCTACCACCGGGTTATGAGAGTTTACTGAATGCAGTCTTGTTTTATTAATTTTGATGCTATTGGCCAGAATTTCTATATAAATTGATTCTAGAGTGATTAAAGTTATTAAAAGTGATAAAAGTTCCCCAGCACTAGGCTTAATACTGTATTGCTGAGGTATTTCATGAAAACTTGTTTATTTTATTCAGTAGGTGGAGCCACTTTCATGCCTGATACTGAGGGTTTACCTAGCATTGCGGGGCTGACGTGTACCGATGATATATTATGGGGAGTTGTAGGGGAAACATGCACAAGGTCGTTTATCAGGGATCCCACGGTGACAGATAAACAGAAGTGGATTTGTCTCAAGGACACAAACAGAAAACATCAGGTATGTTATAGATAAACCATGTTTTTTTGAGCCGTGACTAATTTATGCAGGAAGGTTGATTTGCCCTCAAAGGATATATATAGGGTATGTATTAAGGCTTAAGCAATATATGTGATCAATGACAGTCACCAATCCAATACCAAAGAGATTTTAAACAGGTATATTCACATACCATGACAAGTGTAATCTTCCGTCACGGCTCAAAAAACATGGTTTATCTATACATATTTTGCTTGCGAAAGATAACTGTAATCTTGTGCATAAATAGAAATTGCTCATACTGTCAAATCATTAATTTTTCGTGGTGGATTAAATTTCGTGGATTTTGTGGTTCACCTTCAACCACAAAATCAAATCCCATTGATCAATAATTTTGACCCTTGTATTTGTTACCAAAAATGCAGAATCCACGAGATTACGTCCCATAGAAATGGCACTTTTTACCAAAACAACAAAATTTTGTCCCATTGAAATTAAATGATTTAACAGTATTCTTAAAATGTGATTACTGTAAAATCATTAATTTTCGTGGGGGATTAAATTTCGTGGATTTAGTGGTTCACCTCAACCACAAACTTTAATCCAAACAAACATTAATTTTGACCCATGTTTTATTTTCTGAAATGCAAAACCACAAAATCAAGTCCCAACAAAATTGTCTTTTTTACCAAAACCACGAAATTTCGTCTCAACAAAATTAACTGATTTTACAGTTTGCACAAGTTCAAACGAAAACATCCTCGTGTTAATACATGGAAGCAATTAATGCATGTTAAATGTTGAAGGCGTTTTTCTGCATGCCCAGTATGAAACAACATTTTTCCATGCGGTGGGCCTAATGCACTGTTGGCCATTTTTATTTGCGTAATAAAGCCTTTGTTAAGTCACAGTGATACTGTGTGCTTTAATGAAATTTTCTCCAGATAGACAAAACATACATGTCAGAATTGATGTCATTAAAATTTCACTGATTTTGTATTAAAATAATATTCACTTTTTAACAACTTTTGTATATATATATGCTATGTTTCAGGCATTTGTTGACAAGTCAGAAACAGAAGTGAAATTTACAATTCCCGAGGCTACTCGAAGAGATTCCGGTCTGTATACAATAGGAACATCAAGTGTTGAACATGCTACCGAATTGAACATGAAGACGAATATCACTGTCCAAATCATTGGTAGGTATACCTTGTGTTTACCTTGGTTGGCAGGTAGGGTCCGCAGGTATGACCCTTGAATGTGAGCAGTGGTAGGGTCAGCAGCATTGGTCCACGGGTATGATCAGCATTGTCTGTAAAATCGACACTAACAGTACACCTCTAGGAAACAACAAACTTATTTCACATATGTATATAGGTCTACCATGACCATGACCTCTCAGTAATACAAAATTATACAAAGTCTATACAAGTCACACCTTGAAGCTTTTTGTTGATCTATAGTGTTATTTTCCCTTCCCCTGTCATTGACCAGTATTGGTATCTCAGTAGTTATTCATGATTTTAGTGTAAAAGGGTGGGAAAAATGTGCAACCAGACTGGGACTCAAACCTGGGACACTTCCCTTACAGGGCAAATGCTCTACTGATTGAGCTAGCTGACTGCTTACATAAAGTTCACCCCTATTAGTAATTGAATCCTATACACCCGACTACAATAGAGAAAGACGAATTTCTTAAATTCTTGATTTCAGACAAGCCGGTACCATTTAAACCTACAGTGAAACTAGGTAAATCTGGTGGAATATTGATAGAATGGACACCCCCTGTTACAGACCCGGTTATCACAGGCTATGATGTAGAATGTCGAGTAGTTGGAGAGTCGAGATGGTCTAAGGTATAGTTGATTCAAATATCTCTGTCACAACCGCGTAAACAAACATTCAACCCGATCGATTATTACAGGTGTGTCAGGATTAAATTCTACACTTAATAATAAACTTAAATGATTAAAGATCAAATGGTCCTATAGCGTCATGGTTATACTTGCTGCAATATGCTATTCAGAAGTGGAACATTATGGCGGTTTGACAGACATCTTTAAATCGACAATAAGTGTGTTAACATGTACAGTCTAACATACCTGCCAAGTTAGTTAAATCCAAAATAGGAGGGATGGAGTGAATCATGTCACAAGATGTACTTAAATGTGATTTTAGAGAGATTTAGATGCATAAACAAGGAATGTATTAATTCTAGTGGTTATAAATATAGGACAGAAGATCCTAAAATGAATCAAATATACCTTTGTGCAAAGGTAGGCAGTACATGGATGATGACGTCACGTCAAACAAGATCTATATATACTGTGTTATTGTTTCAGATAACACCGTACAGATTGTCCGAGTGTCAGTACATGGATGATGACATCACACCAAACAAGATCTATATATACTGTGTTATTGTTTCAGATAACACCGTACAGATTGTCCGAGTGTCAGTACAGGGATTATGACATCACACCAAACAATATCTATATATACCGTGTTATTGTTTCAGATAACACCGTACAGATTGTCCGAGTGTCAGTACATGGATGATGACATCACGTCAAACAAGATCTATATATACTGTGTTATTGTTTCAGATAACACCGTACAGATTGTCCGAGTGTCAGTACATGGATGATGACATCACACCAAACAAGATCTATATATACCGTGTTATTGTTTCAGATAACACCGTACAGATTGTCCGAGTGTCAGTACATGGATGATGACATCATGTCAAACAAGATCTATATCTACCGTGTTATTGTTTCAGATAACACCGTACAGATTGTCCGAGTGTCAGTACATGGATGATGACATCATGTCAAACAAGATCTATATCTAACGTGTTATTGTTTCAGATAACACCGTACAGATTGTCCGAGTGTCAGTACATTGATGACGACATCACAACAAACAAGATCTATATATACTGTGTTATTGTTTCAGATAACACCGTACAGATTGTCCGAGTGTCAGTACATGGATGATGACATCACACCAAACAAGACCTATATCTACCGTGTTATTGTTTCAGATAACATCGTACAGATTGTCCGAGTGTCAGTACATTGATGATGACATCACACCAAACAAGACCTATATCTACCGTGTTATTGTTTCAGATAACACCGTACATATTATCCGAGTGTCAGTACATGGATGATGACATCACGTCAAACAAAATCTATATATACCGTGTTATTGTTTCAGATAACACCGTACAGATTGTCCAAGTGTCAGTACAGGGATGATGACATCACGTCAAACAAGATCTATATATACCGTGTTATTGTTTCAGATAACACCGTACAGATTGTCCGAGTGTCAGTACATCGATGATGACATCACACCAAACAAGATCTATTTATACTGTGTTATTGTTTCAGATAACACCGTACAGATTGTCCGAGTATCAGTACAGATTGTCCGAGTGTCAGTACATGGATGATGACATCACGTCAAACAAGATCTATATATACCGTGTTATTGTTTCAGATAACACCGTACAGATTGTCCGAGTATCAGTACAGATTGTCCGAGTGTCAGTACATGGATGACGACATCATGTCAAACAAGATCTATATATACCGTGTTATTGTTTCAGATAACACCGTACAGATTATCCGAGTGTCAGTACATGGATGATGACATCACGTCAAACAAGATCTATATATACCGTGTTATTGTTTCAGATAACACCATACAGATTGTCAGAGTATCAGTACAGATTGTCCGAGTGTCAGTACATGGATGATGACATCACGTCAAACAAGATCTATATATACCGTGTTATTGTTTCAGATAACACCGTACAGATTGTCTGAGTGTCAGTACAGATTGTCCGAGTGTCAGTACATGGATGATGACATCATGTCAAACAAGATCTATATCTACCGTGTTATTGTTTCAGATAACACCGTACAGAGTGTCCGAGTGTCAGTACATTGATGATGACATCACGTCAAACAAGATCTATATATACCGTGTTATTGTTTCAGATAACACCGTACAGATTGTCCGAGTGTCAGTACATTGATGATGACATCATGTCAAACAAGATCTATATATACCGTGTTATTGTTTCAGATAACACCGTACAGATTGTCCGAGTGTCAGTACATGGATGATGACATCACGTCAAACAAGACCTATATATACCGTGTTATTGTACACAATAAAATTGGCAAACCTTGGGTATCTAAACACAGTGATGAAATTCCATATAAAATAGGTAAAAACTTACATATTACTAGTAATGATATTTTTAATATTCCTGTTACGAAACAACTTAAAGTGCCTTATTGAATAGACTCTGGTCCCGACCCCAGGATTTAAACAGTAAGCATGTCACCATCATATCTAAGATTCTTTCTTGAACTGGTTTTGTCCTAGACATGTTCACAGAAAAGAGTTCAAAAGACCAGAGGTCAATAGTTTTGTTTCCGTCCACAAATCTTACATAACATTAGTTTGGGTCAGATAGGAAGTGGTCAAAATGGACGACTCCAGTGGTCAATTGAGACCTTTTATAAAGTACTGTAAAATCATTTCATTTTGATGGGACAAAATTTTGTGGTTTTGGTGAAAAATACCATTTCAATGGGACCTTAATTCGTGGATTTTGCATTTCAGGTAATAAATACAAGGACCAAAATTATTGCTCGATGGGATTTGATTTTGTGGTTAAAGGACTGGTGAAGAAATCCATTAAATTTAACCCCCACAAAAATTAATTATTTTACAGTTCAAGAAATGAGGGAAACATGTATGTACCTTCCAAAGTCCCTATTTATTGCTTATTTCAGAACCGCCAGCACCTAGAATCTGTGTTCCTCTTGTAATGTCGGTAAATGTTGGCGATCCAATAGAGTTGTGTGTAGAAATTGAAGACACATGTGATGATGTAACTTGGGCAAAGGATGGCAGACCTTCCAATCCGGTAGGTACATAATACGGTTTCTTTGACTTATATTTAAGAAATAAACAGGTTATACTTTGGCAGCATACCGGTGTATTGATTACGTTAATTGTTTACCTGCATGGTATTTTGTTTCTTGACCAGTTTCAGACATGTTGATTGCAAAGGCAACAAGTAGCAGATACTTTGATCTCTATAGACACCTGATCAAAGAAAGTTAAATAGAGGATATTTGTATTTTTCCATGTATGATCGGCTGATAATTCACCGAGTGAGCAGCTGATGTAATATTTTCACGAGTGGCGTAGCCACTAGTGAAAATATAAGTCAGCTGCTCACGAGGTGAATTATCAAACGCCATACACGGTAAAATACTAATATTCTATTTATTTCATGCTTCAAATAGCTTAATGATGGAAATACTCCACTATATACCTGAATAATAATTAATCGCATTACGCATATTAAAATGAACGGGTCAGTCCACGAAGTTTGTGATACCCCCTCGTACATGGTACATGTTAAATAACGAAGGAATATATTCCTTGTATTACACCGCTGTCTCTTCTACTTGCTGTCCATTCAGTAAAAAACCAGGACTCCATTAGAAATAAGTGCTGGCATTTATATGTGTTATCCTTGACCAAAAGGTCTAAGTAGTTACACACAGGTTAGCCTTGACCCGAAGGTTTTAATAATGACATCATCAGTGTTGGCATAGAGGTAGGGCATGCTCTTCGTGATCGAGAGGTCCCGGGTTCAACACCCGTCTGCACCACTGGTTAATTTCCCTGAGCAAGAATACCCCACATGCTCCACTCCACCAAGTTGTAACAATGATTTTTCTTGGCTAGTTTTACAGCCTTATAAAGGTACTTTCCCCTTACAAAAAAACTCCATTTTTCCCAAAAAGTTAGCATTTTTTCACAAAAAGAAGGCATACATTCAACTGTGGTCCCCATAATTATAAAACCAATTTATTGGTATGACTGTTTTAACAGTAGATTTTTAAACTGGCCAATATCAGTAGAGTATAATCAGTAGAAAGACAAATATAAACAAATTCTAATACTCAAAACAATATTTTTGATAAATCCCAATTTTGCCATTTTTAGGGATAATTTTTCCCAAATTTAAGGCATGGGCAGTTTAATTTTTTTTTTAAATCACTGTGTAGATTGGTACTTGTGAGGACAGTGTCAAAATTATTTGTTCAATGGGATTAAATTTTGTGGTAGAAGATGAACCACGAAACCCATGAAATTTAATCCCCCATTAAAATTAATGATTTGACTGTAAATTATTCCATGTGCACATCTTGATTTCTAGGGAAGTTTGGAAGATGGTAGAAGTGTTTGCACAATAAAGAAGGCAAGCTTCGAGGATGCCGGAATGTATACATGTACGGCTAAAACTGGCAGCAAATATTCACAACAGAAGATGAAAGTTGTAGTGAAAGGTTAGTTAGTTAGTTAGTTAATATTTGTTATTATGACCTTCCTGTTGAAGAAGTTATGGATATAATACTATGGGCATGTCTGTCTCATTGTTGTGTAGGTTATTAAAAGAAGGTGGTAACTGAGAGAAGGTTAGGGTAACTGAGAAAAGGTCATGGTAACTGAAAGAAGGTCATGTTAACTGAAAGAAGGTCAATGTGGCTGAGAAAAGGTCAAGGTAACTGAGAGAAGGTCAACGTAACTGAAAAAAGGTCATGGTGACTGTGAGTAAGTCTAAGTAGCTGAGAAAAGGTCCAGGTAACTGTGGGAAGGTCAAGGTAGCTGAGAGAAGGTCAAGGTAACTGAGAGAAGGTCAAGGTAACTGAGAGGAAGTCAAGGTAGATGAGAGAAGGTCAAGGTAGCTGAGAGAAGGTCAAGGTAACTGAGAAAAGGTCAAGGTCACTGAGAAAAGGTCAAGGTCACTGAGAGAAAGTCAAGGTAACTGAGAGAAAGTCATGGTGACTGTGAGTAAGTCTAAGTAGCTAAGAGAAGGTCAAGGTTCCTGAGAAGGCACTTATGAAGAGGTCAAAGCGACCTTAAGCATTAAACATGAGAGTTTAATTAGTTCTAATATGACTTGTATATTTTTATTGCAGAGAAAAGAAAGGATCCTATGCTCACTTACGGGTAAGTGAAGTTTATATCCTGTACATCACAAATCTTCTAGTGTTTGAAGTCCATAAAAAGTTCAAACGCTATGAATAGAACTTATTCTCATTTTGTTTTCAAACCTGAAAAATTACAGGATATTTTAGCAACTGCTCCAAATTTAGAATAATGTTTAAGCAGTGTGTATTTGAATCTCTGTGTTTATTGTACAATTAATAACCAGAACCCAATCATGAAGTCTAAGTCTGAAACTGAGACCTGGAGCCTTATTCACCAATGTTGTAAGACTGATACTCAGATTAAAAAAATACGACTTTTATAATCACTGACACTGCCATTTCTTTGCAATTAGATTTAACCAAGTGAAATTTTATCTGATTAATTGTTGTTATCCACTGAAAATGTATACCAATTGATATCAATATCAGTATATGTATAACAACTCAGCAAAATTAAGTCTAAGTCTGTGATTGACAGTAACAACGTTGGTGAATAAGGTCCCTGTAGATATTTAAAGGTGTTACCGTTCCCATGTCCAAAGTATGTGTTGCAAATTTTCACAGAACCATGTGGTATAACATTTTCTGATGATGAATTGTGATGGATGTTTTATTTATTGTCGGAAGCGGTGGCCTAGAGATACGGTGCACGCTTGAGAGGTCCCAAGTTCAACCCTCGTCTGGAGCCCCTGGACCACTGGTTAATTTCTCTGAGCAAGAATAACCCACAGGCTCCACTCCACCAAGGTGTCAATTGGTACCTGTGAGGGCAGTGTAATTGCCTATTGCTGGGCGCCACAGATTGATGTTGGCTGCCACACCCACAGGAGAGAAATAGCCTCCTCAGGGAGATACAAACAGGTTTCCATAGGTAGTCCAATGACCAGGGGAAGTAAAAATGTCAAAGAGTGCTTGAGCGTCTTAACAGCTAAAAAGAGCCATAGAAAATTGGGAACTTAACTGGATTTATGGATGTTTAATATATGTTTATTCGTGTTCTATTTTCTTTAACAGTGTTCCATGTGTAGTTATGGTGCTGTTTGCAGTTATGGCAGGACTTTATCTGGATGGTGCAAGTTTGAAAACTGAAATAAAACTCATCAAACAGACTCTTAAAGACTCTTCAATTCCAATCAGCAATGACCCAAGCGAGAAAAAAATAGCACTTGAAGATTTTGATGGTCCATTAACTTCATCATGGGAAAGTTTTGAAAAACGTCTAAAGAAATTAGAAACTCCTTCTGAGCCTGAAAAGATTGAGAAAGTTATACCTACCAATACTGGTGAGGTTGAAACATCGAAAACATGGATGGATGAATTTAATAGAGCTTTAGGAGACTTGAAGAGCTTGGACAACAAACTGAAGGAACATACCACTGAAATTGAAAATAGAAACAGATGGTTTAAGGAATCTAATAAAACTTTTGAAAGCTTGGAAGTTCTGGGGGACAAACGGAAAAATCGTGAAACTGAAATTGAAAACTTGAAAACATGGCATGATGAATTTGATAGAACTTTTGGAGGCTTGGAGGGTCTGGGGAACACATTGGAAAATTATGACACTGAAATTAAAAACACAAATACATGGGTAAAAGAATTTAATTCAACGTTTGGAGGCTTGAAGGGCTTGAATAAGACACTTACAAACCACACAACTGAAATTAAAGACTTGAAATCATGGGTTCAAAAAATCAATGAAACTTTACAAAGTGTGACAACAGACATTGAGCAAATTAAGAGGAATTCTACAAACATGAATGCTGAAATTCTTAAATTGAAACCTTTGGGTGAACAATTTAAAGAAGTTAAAACAGATTTAGTAGACCTTGATAAACTTCTGAAAGACAACAAAGATGTCATTGACAAAATTCGTGAAAATGCTGCAAACAGATGTAAGTTATATATCTGTATTTATTTCATGCTTATCGGTGATTTATGGCGACATAACGTTTCATTATTCTCTGGTAATTTCACTGTTGATTATTTCACCGTTGATAATTTCACTGTTGATAATTTCACTGTCAGATAATTTCACTGTCGATAATTTCACTCTTGATATTTTCACTCAAACAGACTACTTTTTAGCCAATTTCTCTGCCATCAAAAATAAACTAATTATGCATTTTCACTTGTGGTCTTAATCTTTAACAAATAACAGAACACTACATGTTGATGAATGTAAAAAAATGGACAAAATTGAAGTAATTGTAGAAGAACTACTTGGAAGCAACTCTACTATATAGTTGACGTTTGTTTTTATACGCCCGTTGAAAAACGGGACGTATTATGTGAACACCCTTGGCGGGCGTGCGGGCGGGCGTGCGGGCGTGCGTGCGGGCGTGTGGGCGGGCGGCGGCGTCCAGAAATTTGTCTGTACTCTAACTTAAACAGTTTTTGTCCGATCGTCTTCAAACTTGGTGACAACACTTATGGGCATAATATCTAGGCCAAGTTCGATTATAGGCCAAATCGGTGCACGCCTTCTTGGGTTATGGTCCTTCTTTTACCAAAAAAATGTGAAATTGGCCTTGTCTGTACTGTTACTCAAACATTTTTTTTCCGATGGTCTTCAAACTTGCTGACAATGCTTATGGGTGTAATAACTAGGCCAAGTTCGATTAAAGGCCAAATCGGTGCTGGCCTTCTTGGGTTATGGTCCTACTTTTACCAAAAAGAATGTGAAATTGGCCTTGTCTGTACTCTTACTCAAACAGTTTTTGTTTGATCGTCTTCAAACTTGGTGCCAACACTTATGGGCATAATATCTAGGCCAAGTTCGATTATAGGCCAAATCGGTCCACGCCTTCTTGGGTTATGGTCCTTCTTTTACCAAAGAAATGTGAAATTGGCCTTGTCTGTACTCTTACTCAAACATTTTTTTTCCGATGGTCTTCAAACTTGCTGACAATACTTATGGGTGTAATATGTAGGCCAAGTTCAATTAAAGGCTAAATCGGTGCAGGTCTTCTTGGGTTATGGTCCTTCTTTTACCAAAAAATGTGAAATTGGCCTTGTCTGTACTCTTACTCATACATTTTTTGTCCGATCATCTTCAAACTTGCTGACAATGCTTATGGGTGTAATATCTAGGCCAAGTTTGATTATAGGCCAAATCGGTGCAGGCCTTCTTGCGTTATGGTCCTTTTACCAAACAAATGTGAAATTGGCCATGCCTGCACTCTTAGAACTCAATCAGTTTTTTTCCGATCGTCTTCAAACTTGGTGACAACACTAATTGGCATAATATCTTGGCCTAGTTTGATTTTAGGCCAAATCGGTGCAGGCCTTCTTGGGTTATGGTCCTTCTTTTATTTAAAAAAAGGTTTTGACTTTATTTTGTGACATTTTGGCACTCTTGTTTAACTTGATATAGAATATTCTAATTTTATCTTGTGTTTGTATATTTTAGATAACACTCAGATTGTTGTAGCAGTCGTATTCATCATTGAAGTAGGACTGGCATACTGGATCTATCTTACGGAGCTGAAAGTGGCGAATCAACCTGGAGATAGTCGAGCAACCATTAGGGTAAATAAAGTCGGAAGTAACCCAACAACTAGCAAGGTACAGTATATAAATGTATAGCTTGGCAAATTTGACCCGATCCTGACATTTTAATCAGCTTAATTTTACAGTCGATATAATGTCTATATTTGTAACCCAGGTTGTATGTTTTCATAATTGGGTGTATCACGAAGATGCTCGAGATGTAATACAAACATTAAATTGAAATTATGAGGATATTGCACGATTTGCTTGTGGAAAGTGATATATTTAAAGCAAAAACCTTGTAATATATTATATTCTTGCGAAAAAGGACAAGATCAGGTCAATATCTCCAAGCTATAGTATGATAAAGTACATATTCTCTTAGAGTGTTTCTACTACATGTATTTACATCTTTCGATATATTATTAAATTTCTGTAATTTCGAATCTACATTTGTATGCAAAACACTTTTAAAAAACATGCAGACCAGTGATAGCATTTTAAAAGTTGGTCTTGTAAAACTTCTCAAATGAGAGCTGCAATTTCTGTAACATTAAAAAGAGTTTTAATACTTCTAAAATATGATGCTACAATTTAGGATTACTTATCTAGCCTTTAAAGGAAGACTAATAATAAAATATTATGTATTTTATTCAGACTGCTAAGCAGGTGTTGGAGCAGCTTCCGAGGTCAGTGTCACTGGACCGATCAATATGTGTGATAGGGTTCAACAATTCCATGTTAAAGTTTCATCGGGACATGGTGGAATCTGCACTACAAGGGTTGAATGTTCCTATAAATGTTGTTGTTGTTTCTCGTCATGAACAACTACTTGGATTGCCACATTGTCAGCTATATGTCATGTGTACGGAATTTACTGAAACGTGAGACATCACTAAATTAATCTTTACTATAAGGTGAGACAACACTAAATTAATCTTTACTATAAGGTGAGACAACACTAAATTAATCTTTACTATAAGGTGAGACAACACTAAATTAAACTTTACTGAAAGGTGAGACAACACTAAATTAAACTTTATAATAATAGCATCTTTATTTAACGAAGGTTACATATAAAATATACTGAAAGGCAAGACAACATTTAAATAAACATTGCTTAAAGGTGAGACAACTAAATTCAACTTAACTGAAAGGTAAGATACTAAATTCATATTTACTGAAAGGTGAGACAACAACAAATTTTACTGAAAGTTGAGATAACACTAAATTCAACTTTACTTAAAGGTTAAACAACACTAAATTCAATTTTACTAAAAGGTGAGACAACACTAAATTAAACTTCACTGAAAGGTGAGAGAACACTAAATTCAACTTTACTGAAAGGTGAGACAACACTACTGAGTGCACCTACCCCTGTCTCTGTTGATACATACGAAAAAACAAAAAGTGCCTCTTGATACCATTTGTCATACCTGCCTAGCTAGTTAAATCCAAAATAGGAGTGATGAAGCAAAACATGTTACAAGATGCTCTTAAATGTGATTTAAAAGGGATTTAGGATGCATAAACAAGGAATGTATTAGTTCCAGTGGGAATAAATATTAGACAGAAGAACATAAAATCAATTTAATGTAACTCAAAGTTAGGTGAACTTGGACAACCAGAAATTAACAACAAAAATAGGAGTAACTCCACATTAATAGGATTGATTGGCAGGTATGCCATTTGTAATGTTATGAATGTGTTTATACAATATATGTTTTGATATTACAGACATGTTATCATTGAAGAACAAGGCCTGGGACTTGGTGATTTGAAACGCTGTTCACATGATGTGGTTCAACGATTACGAGGTGAGTGTGACCAATGTGGCCACTATATTAGATTTGGTTAAGTAATAATTTTGAGAAAACAAGAAAAAAACTGTCTGAAATTTACTCTTTACATAATGGTTCAACAAGCTTTTACAAAATCATTTTGGTCAACATGACAAATTCTGATTTTCATGAAAATAGGCTCAGAAGAAACGCATTGTGATGTAGATTTCAAATATGCATTAGTCTTATAAGGTCGTAAGTGACACTAAAGACCTTTTCATTCTAAGCCAGCGATTTGTTAACTGTCATTAACTATCAAGGCTATTTGCCTACTAGCAGTATGAAAACAAACCTTTGTAAAGATTTGAACCCTGCTCCTCACGCTCTGCAGGCAGATTACCTTAATCAAGTTCTCACCACCGCCAGTCAGGATATCTGACCATGGCCGTTTAATCTCGTAAAATCGGCTCTTATTCATGTCCTGATATCAATTATTAGCGGGTCACAGGAAAGACTGGGCTCATATCGAGGGCTCAGTGCAAAACAACGGTAACTACATTGATTTATAGAGGCACATACCATAGTTTTGCACTGAGATCTCTATATACATTTGTTGCTTCTCTTAATAAAGTTATGACTATTGTTATTCTTTCTATATTACAGCCCATATGATGATTGTCTACATACATGATCCGGGGTCAAGGTCGTTACCTCAAGGTCAATTATTCAACAAGAAGATTCACTGCGTAAACTCTCAGAAAGAGCTTGTACGTTTGAGAGAGAAGAACATGTTCTTCAGTATCTATGACAAACTCACTGATTATCAGAGCTCTACTTTCAGAGAGGCAGTGAATAGTTGTCTACAAAGGCAGTTCTAATAATAAAGAGGCAGTGAATAGCTGTTAGAATGTACAAAGAAAGTTCTAATATTAATAATGAGAGACTGAAAAGCTGGTCACAAAAGTTTGTCATCATTGTCCGTCAGTCCATCACAAAAGTTTGTCATCATTGTCCGTCAGTCCATCAAAAAAGTTTGTCATCATTGTCTGTCCGTCTGTCACAAAAGTTTGTCATCATTGTCCGTCAGTCCGTCTCAAAAGTTTGTCATCATTGTTCGACAGTACGTCACAAAAGTTTGTCATCATTGTCCGTCAGTACGTCACTAAAGTTTGTCCGGAGCATAACTTCAAAACTAAGCAAGCTATGACTTTAAAATTTCACATGTGGATATATATCAATTAGGAGAAGTGCAGTGCACAAGAACCATAACTCTGCCTTACTTAATTTTTTAGTTATTCTCCTTTTTTAATTTTCATACTTAACTTTTGTCCGGAGAATAGCTCAATTACCAAAAAGATATGATTTTGAAACTTTACATGAGGATAGATATTAATGAGGAGAAGCGCAGTGCACAAGAATCATAACTCTCCCTTACTTATTTTTGAGTTATTCCCCTTTGTTAATTTTCATACTTAAATTTTGTTTGGAGCATAACTCCATTACCAAAAGAGATATGATTTTGAAACTTTACATGAGGATAGATATTAATGAGGAGAAGTGCAGTGCACAAGAACAATAACTCTGCCTTACTTATTTTTTTAGTTATTCCCCTTTGTTAATTTTCATACTTAAATTTTGTCCGGAGCATAACTCCATTACCAAAAGAGATATGACTTTGAAACTTTACATGAGGATAGATATCAATGAGGAGAAGAGATTGTTAACCAATTAATTTGTCACTATACGACTTGTGTTTTGCAATGTTAGCTGGGAACTTTAAATCGCGCTACTTCGTAGTGGCGAATTTGCCGACGATCAGTAAATGCGAAAATTAGTATTTGCAGAATTAAATAAGTTTACAGTATAACAAAATAAGATAAGGAAATCCCTGGAAAAAGCCACATGTAATAAACCCAACCCCCTCCAAAATTCTATCTACCCCTTTTTCCCCTCCCCAAATCCCCCAAAAATGGGCACACCAAGTGACACACTCACTATACAAAGCGTAAAACAAACAAAAATACTCCGAGGGTAAACACCTTGGAACGGTCTGGTGAGAACTGTAGGAGGCCTAAACTAGTTTAACTGCGCCAACCTCACACTACCCTGTTACAATTGGCTACCGGTAGGGGACTTTCATTGCTTGGCAATAGTCTTGTTGTAATAACCTTAAATCCATTTGGTAAACAATTCCATACTTGGAGAAGTACAGAACTGACTTTCGACCATTTTTTACGTGCCTCAATCTGATGTCATAATTTGAAGGAGGAAGGCCTATATGGAACTTGGGTGTTGATCCAAAATGGCCGCTATAGACAATGATTTTACTGTTTGTTAGTTTATTCCAGATTTACACATTTATAGATGGAATCTAACCTCTAAGCCGTGACCTTAGCCTATTCACTATTTCAAGTCTACTGCTTAAAGTGCAGTCAGGGCTCGATCTCCCGAAGCATCTCAACTTGAGCTAAATCTCATCTCAAATAGTGAACTTGTCTTCCAGGAAGTTTCCATGTCTTGGCTCAAAATTAGCATCGCAACACAGAAATACCATTCTGAGTACCTTTCAAGAACTTAGAACTTCTGATCTATCCAGAGCTACAGATTAGCTACGTATTGGGGTAATTACCCAATTAATTTTCTTAAGATAAGACAAACTGTATTTAACGTTGATTATGATTAACATAGGAAACATAAGCTACAAGCTTTTATTCTTAAAAACCCAATAGATTTTGAGAGGAGGAACTCCGAGGGAGTATGAAAAAGCAATTATAATCTGAAATACCCACATAGAAAAGGATGATATAGTGAAAAACAGTACAGAAAAGATCATTTACCCTATGAATTTGTTTAAATACCCAAATAAAATTTGCCAAAACCCAATCAAAATTGAAACTTGGGGGGGGGGTAAAATACCCAATTGACTAAAATCTTATCTGTTGCTCTGTCTATCTAAAATTTAGAATCAGATTTTAATAAATTCTCAATTTGAGTTGTGATTTCTACTTGAGATGCTTCAGGACTTCAGGGCCAGGACTCAATACTCTGTTTCGATCTACCAGTATATCAACAATATGCTTCTGAATCTGTTATTTACGGCAACTGATTCATCTACCTAACCAGTTTTCCAGAACTGAATCATAACCATAACATTACATAACAAGTTCATTTGGCATAATATATACATACATAGCCAGAACAGTACAACAATAGCAATAATGAGAAGAATGCAATTTACAGAGTTTTCAAAGTTCAAAGTTTCAAAAACATGATTGAATAAACGTTTTACAAAATGCATGTATATTGGATGAATAATCACAATTAATTTCTATTTAGAGAAGAATAGTAAATGTATTTAGCAATTTGTAAAATGGTACCAGTTGAGGTTGTGGACATGAGACATGTGAATTTTTGTATGGTAGGCCAGCTTAAATAATACGGTTTGAAATATAATAACCAGTAGCCTACTTACTTTCCTTCCACATGTAGCTTCTCCACTTGTGGAGGAAAATTTATATAGTTGTCAAATTTGCACTGGAAGGTATGACCTTTGGTACGGAGAATTTGACCTGATTCTGACCTTTATACATGAATATATATTACAAGGTTCTTGCTAATTTCAGCAAGCAAATCACGCAATTTCAGTCCTTTAGATTTCTGTTTGTGATGACACCACGAGAATCTTTGTGATATTTTCTGCTTATGAAATCATGCAACACATATAAAATAAAAACAGTGTACTGAAAAATCAATTAATTTCGGTGGGATGAAATATCTTGGTTTTGGTAAAAAAGACCTCTCGGATGGGATGTAAATTTATGGGTATTGCACTTCAGGTAATTAATACAGGTAAAATTATTGTTTGATGAGATTAAATTTCAGGGTTGAGATGAACCACGAAATTCACAAAATTAACTCCTCCATCAAAATTAATGATTTTA
The DNA here is from genome assembly GCA_963678985.1 of Spisula subtruncata. Taxonomy (NCBI): domain Eukaryota; kingdom Metazoa; phylum Mollusca; class Bivalvia; order Venerida; family Mactridae; genus Spisula; species Spisula subtruncata. The sequence goes on from OY787668.1 coordinate 2,663,073, forward strand.
CAGTATGTGTAGTCTATAAGGCAGGTATTTTGTATGATTTTTTTTTTGCAGTAATATTTAATTTTGTAATAGTATGATTTTTGGTTACATGCGCATTTTTATTATGTATTTGTTAATATGATATTTGCATGGTTGAAATAAATCTATATTTTATATTTGTATGCTATAGTGCGGCCAGGATAACATGAAATGCGGGGAAATTTTAAATAAGCCACATAGGCGGAAAGCAAAAATTTAAGCGTGCACAATTTATCAGTGTTGTTTTAGTATACGACCAAACGTGTTCATTTAAGTAACCAATTTTGCAACAGTAGACGAATCCAGTCAATGTTTGTAAATAGCACGTTATCCTGGGCGCACTATATAATGTTACATGATCTTGTTGATAGTTTGTATACTTTTTATTTTGTTTTTAAAATTTTACTGCACTTTTTGTGTCTTTTAAATGCCTTCACTGTGTGGTATATGCTGAAATTTATGTATTTATGCTGAAAATGTTCCAATATACTCGACCCTTATGTGGTAAGAATTGATTTCATTTACCACAACAATAAATACTAGTTTTATATTAATTTTTTTAAGGTCGATTGTGAAAAAAGATTTCTAACTGATTTTAATAACTCTCGACACCTCATTCCTGATATTATCCATCACCATGAGAAGCCAAATTTCTTTTAATGCTGAGCATCAGACAAGGAAATTACTGGTACCATTTTTATTTTGTCTTTGGTATGACGCGGCCTGTGATCGATCGCTCTACCATTTAATGCATACTATATCTGAAATATCATTTATCATTAAACAGGTATACTTAGACTCTGTCACTCAGAAATTTACGGTCACATATTAGCTGCAATGTTAAACTGATAATGGTTGTGTAAGTGTCAAAATTACTCTTTTTTTATTCATGTTTGCATAATAGCAAGTGAAACACTGAAAAAGTATTTCTGTTTTTTATCCGGCTGTATGTATATTTTTTGTATATACTGGTGCTTCATATACATGTACTATACTCTATGTGCATTTTAATGTATTTTATATAAGAAAGCATATTTGGTATTAAATAATAAAAGATATATTAATTTATGATCATTATAAAATACTTCCTAATAAAGTGCTGCATAACTTATTATTGTATTTAAAGGGAGATAATAATAACAAATAAAACGGAATCTAGTTTGTAAAGGGAGGTAATTGTTAATAAATTTCGAGAAATCTGGTATTCAAAGGGAGCTATATTATTCAACGGGAGATAATCTTCGTAAATTACAGAAATCTTATTTTCAAAGGGAGGTAATCTTAATAGTTTTTGAGAAATCTTTTAAGAGTGTTGCTCTACAGAGGTTAAATTTATAGTAATTATCTGCCTTGATTTTTTGAATTTGTTGTTATAAAGAGGTTGTTGCTTTACAGAGGGCTAAACTGGAGAGGTACATAAAATCTGATGACCAGTTGTGAAATAATTTAACCCCTTATTTTAGGTGCACTATTGTGATAGATGTTATGAACTATGTTGCATAGAATGTGAATAAGTACTCATACTGATATCTGTGGTAACATTATTCAAAGACATCTTTGCATTATTTCACTGTTTATACAGACTTTGATTTCCTATAAGTTTGTTTTTGTCATTATGTGATATTAAAAAGTTATGCTTTATGTCTTGTTTATGTGCTTCTAGATTAAATATGACAATTGATTCTGAATAAAGTTATATCATTTAGTGGTCTTTGGTTTTTTTCAATATGTGCAATCTGATTATGGCTGGGAAATAAGTACTCTTGTGTAAGTATTCATTTAGATTGATGCATTTTGTATGTATGGGTATAATATTCATCATATCACAGGGGTTTCAGGCCCGGATCCATCGGGGGGCACAGGGTGCCCGTGCCCCCCCCCCCAGTTGACCTCGGAGTGACCATTTTTTACATCACTTAAAGCCTTACATTCTTCCTTCTTTGCTTCTGGTCCAGAACTTTATAGAGGGATCAGCATGATGCCAGCATTGTGCCAGCATGAGATCACTATCAGTGATTATCTGGGGTCATAAAACACTGTAACTGGTCAGTGTAAGGGATCAGAGGCCCATATAACTACTGATAATCAATAATGTGCTACTGTAATATGTACCCATGAAAATATGTGTTACATTGTGTGTTTGTTTAATTTTTTTAGTAGATATATTTCTTTGATTTTTGTTTCCATTAGCTTTAAGTGTGTAAAAACTATTCGTCAAAATATTTACTATTTTAGTTATTAATATTCCCTAAGAGTTATTTAAATAAATACACACACAAACCAGATACAAATAAAACTAAGCATCTATACTAAAGAGGTACAAAATATCAATTCTGATTGTATGTCTGTGAATATACCTTTTTTATGAATATAAGATAACATAATACTCTAGATCTAGTTAATAAATAAAAAAAAAATTCAAAACATCATTTTCAAGCAACACAATTTCAAACAAAATTATGTCAATCTTGATGGTTCATGTTGTTTTTCACAATAAAATAATACAAAAACTTACATATCAATTTAATTTTACTATAGGCCTACAGATATTTTATAACTTCCTGTCATAAAGGGAACTCTTGTTGTCTCTTATCTAATACTAGGGCCTCTTCTAAACTAATTAACATGCTGTGCAATGTTGCATAATATTATGTAATAGGGTACAATATGGTCAGATATCTTAAAAATCAGTAACCACATGCTGAGAAAACTATGACCAAAATTGGTTGGCCCAGTGCCAAAATCCAGGTCTTTAAATGTTAAAATCCTTAAAATCTTACCAATCGATATGTATGATATGGCTGTGGATCGATATTTTGTGACAATAACCCTGTATATTACATATTCCGGAAGCGAGGGCAATAAAATGTGCCCCCTGTTGTGTAATCTCCAGGTCCATGTGCCCCCTCTTGTGTTATGTCCAGGTCCAGATTACACTTAATCTTATCATCCAGATGTATGTTTTACAGCGTCTGAATGATGCGGATCAAGGTGTCTGTGCCCCTTGATCAATGTCACTACAGCGCTTGAATTAACAGATTAAAAATTTTGACATGAATTTGAAGAAAGCAAATTTTCTTATTGATATGTTTATTTCTTATAACTGATTATGTAACACTACAATTTTGATAATAACAAGCCTGTCTGGTTTTCAAAGAAAAAAAATCTTCACCAGGGGCACATTAAAATTGGCTATATTCTGAAAGTTCAATAATTTTTCTAAAATGTAAGGGCGCAATCATTTGCAAGATTTTTATTATTTAAAAAAATGATCGGAACCTGTGAACACTACTGTCTAAGATAAAACCATGCATGGCCTATGTAATACACCAACCAGTTGCATCCACGCCCCACCCCAGGGATGGGCGATGGATAGCCGGGGGAAACGACCGTACATGTTTTTACCTTCCAGCTTTTCCCCACTGCCGGGGAAAGGTTGGGATTTTTTTTCTCCCAACCAATTCCTCGGGGACAGTATTTAAATGTTAGGGGACGGGGAAATACTGTAGATTTTACTATCAGCTGTCTCTGCAGGGCCGTGGAAGGGCGGGGGTTTTGACAACTCTAAAGTAATAATCCCGACCTATCCCCGGGGTGTGGGTGGATGCAACTGACTGGTGCATAATTATTTCACTACAGCAATGGTCTTCAAAGTAAGTATTATTTATGGGAAGTCTGGAAGATTTCTTCTAAGAATATTGTGTAATTCATGATAGTTTTTGATGATGTAGCAGTTCAAATTTATACGTTTAAGTGCAGGAAATTGCATGATTTTAATTAAAAAAGTGAAAATTCATCGCCGGGACTCCCCTCCCGCACCCACCCCAACTTAGTCTTCCAAAAATGTCTTGTGCCCCCCCCCCCCAGTCCGAAATTTCTGGATCCGGGCCTGGGTTTAGCCTTATAGTATATAAACCATATTATTTCCACTCAATGAGCCCTATAGTGTGTTTAGGATAATAAGAAAGGCAGGAAAATTTGGAATAACCACACAGGTGGGAAAATCAAGAGTGCGTGATTTATCAGTTTTATTTTAGTTAACAATTGACTATATGTGTTTATTTAAGTTACCAATGTTGCAATGGTAGACCAATCTGGTCAAAGTTTGTAAATATCACATTATCCTGAGCGCACTATACCGGCCCCTGTGCTTCATATTGGATCTCACAGGTTATTTTGGGTACAGACAATCTTTATGTGTGTTTCCTCTGCAACCAATGGATTTCATCAAAACTGCATCAGATGATCAGTACCAAGCCTAGTTGTGCAAATCCATGGTACCCTGGAACACCACACCCAATTTACCAATTTCAAGTTTCTAAGTGTTACTTCACTACAGACTCACGTCACTGGTAGCCTACCTACGTAGGCCTAAAATAATTGTTCGGAAAACAAGTTCAGTGGCCCAGGGTGTTTTTTTCATAGAAAATATTTTTTATTTCCTGGCAATCTTTCAACATAATCTTAAATTCTTATTAAATAGCCTTTAATGCTTATTTATTTAAAGCCCCCATCTTTCAAAATGGGACATAACTGCGCCAGATGGTGTCACTTTACTCCATTTATTTTACTTTCCGTTCCTTTGGGTTCGAATAGATTATTTCCTACTTTCGTTTTCACTGGGTTTCCCACAAGTCGAGGGGCGATTACGTTTTCACTAAATTCGATTTTAAGATCATTGACAACGCTGTTTTAAACAGTGTATGTTTAAGCACATTAAGTGTGCAGACTTATTGGTAAGACATATTAAAGAATCACTGTTGCTTTAGCAGATATATGCTACTGTATGTAACCACTAATTGGTTCTATTCTACTTTCCTTTTTAAGTTGCACTTCCAGCCTAGGCAAGATTTAAGGTATGGTGCTACAGTACAGTTACATAGAACTGGTTATCTGCAATAAACTGAGGATAATTAATATTTTTGATGGAATTGTCTGTTTTACAGAGCTACAGATAGGCTGCGTATAGGGGTAATTACCCGATTAATTTTCTTAAAACCCAATAGATTTTGAGAGGGAGTAAGAAAAAGCAATTTAATACAATCTGAAATACCCATATAGAAAGGCATGGATTGTGGTTTCAGAGTAGTCACATCAGAAATCTATTTTAACCTGTTTTTTAAATTGTACTTGGAACCCTCTTCATGTATATATTCACAACGTTGCAATGATACCACAACTGTGGTCTTGTATCGTAATTTGAAGCCAAAGACAAAAAATCCAAAATAAATACTGATTGTCGGGTGCATAAATCAATGGTTAATTAAGTCCCCACACTATTGTTGACCTGATCTTTATGAAATTTGGTCACAATGATCACTGCTTTTATTATATGTAGGCTATGGTCCATCAATATAGAATGGGCTGGGGCAAAAAACTAGGTTACTGGGTCAAATCATAGACATGACTTGTGAATAAACTAGAGGGCACACTGAGGCACAATGAAAGACGTAAGATTTGGCTGCATTTTGGGGCATGTTAAAACCTCTATTATTATTTGTAGTGAAATGGTTCGAGGAAAGAATGCGGGGAAGGATGGGCAGGGGAAGGATGGAGTGGCAAAGGATGGTGTAGTGAAGGATGGTGCAGTGAAGGATGGTGCAGTGAAGGATGGTGCAGTGAAGGATGGTGCAGGTAATTCTATAACTATGTCTATCATATGAGATCTGGATAATCATACTGGGCCATTCTTCTGGTTTCATTTATGCGTTTGACTATTCAATATAGTCTGTCGCATTCCAATTTTTGTTACAGTTGATAGTCATCTATTTTAACTGTTCATTTTTTTGTCAACTTTATTTTTACTGAGTGCTGCTTTCCATGCCTAATAGTAATTTATAAGCCCGGCATCTACTGATGCAGTGGCATGTAGTGATTCACCTGTCTGTCCGTTTGTTTGTCAGTTCATATAATACTTTCAAGTTGTTGACATAGCTACTTATTATGGACAAGGCTTCCTCCTGGCTATAAGAGTTTACTGAATGCAGTCTTGTTTTATTAATTTTGATGCTATTGGTCTGAAGTTATTTATAAATTGATTGTACAGTAATAAATTTAGAATAATTAATGTTCCCCAGCACTAATAGGCTTAAGACAAGTAGGTTACAAAAATAATGTAACTTGCTATTACCATCTCTTATATATAGATTTTTTTTCATGAAAGCTCGTTTCTTTTGTTCAGTAGGTGGAGCCACTTCCATGCCTGCTATTATACATGTAGATAGATCCACTAGTACTGAGGGTTTACCTAGTATGAAGGGGCTGACTAGTACGGATGATATATTATGGGGAGTGGTAGGGGATACATGCACAAGGTCCTTTATCAGGGATCCCACGGTGACAGATAAACAGAAGTGGATTTGTCAAAAGGACACAACAAACACAAAACATCAGGTATGTTACAAATATTGCTAGCAAAAGATAACTGTAATATTGTGCATAAATAAAAAATGCTAACACTGTCAAATCATTAACTTTCGTGGGGGATTAATTTTTTCGTGGATTTTGTGGTTCACCTTCAACCACAAAATCAAATCCCATTGATCAATAATTTTGACCATTGTATTTGTTACCTAAAATGCAGAATCCACGAGATTACGTCCCATCGAAATAGTTCTTTTTACCAATACAACAAAATTTTGTCCCATTGAAATTAAATGATTTTACAGTATTCTTTAAATGTGATTATGCACAAGTTCAAACAAAAACATCCTCGTGTTAATACATGGAAGCAAGTAATGCATGTTAAATGTTGAAGGCGATTTTCTGCATGGCCAGTATGAAACAACATTTTTCCTTATACTCCGATACGCCCTGCGACTCCATTGATAAAGTGTACATTATTTTCGTAAGTGTACACTTTTTGATTTGTAAGAAAGTTGTTTGTACAAAACATTTACCCAGAAAATAATTGGTCAATCATGACAAATCCGCTTATAACTACATGAACAGTTAAATAAATGACATACTGTAAAATCAATAATATCAGAGGGCCATTTAATTTTGTTAATTTTGTGGATGATTTCAACCACGAAAATCCTTTAAATTACATTGAACTTTCCACGAAATGGTCTTTTTCACCAAATCCACAAATTTTGTCACATTGAAATTTAATTATTTTTACTCGTCAAAACCATGTTGCTAGAAAATTGTAAGTCCACACGAAGATAGTGCAATATTAGACTGCACTACTGTAAAACCATCTTTTTTGTGGCTTTTACTCATGAATTCCAATATTCTTGATTTATTTAGGCCAGAACAAATTTTAGAGAAATTGTTTATTGTTTTGTAAATCGCAAAATGGGGAGCAAAATTTCTATCATTGTAATGACCAAGAAAAGTAGAAATTAATTATAGCAATTGAAGCAAAGTTGCAGAATATTCATACCAAGCAAAATTTATTTTCTTATTATTCCCAAGAAAAGCAGCGCTTTTACAGTATTTTTTAAAGTATTTGTAACAATTTAAGAAAATTTAAGATTTAGCTGTAAAAATTGCGCAATTAATTACATGTACAAGAAACCTGAATATATACAGAATATAAATAGTTACTATAATTGTCCATCAGGTGAACTTTATTCTATATATTAATATGACTGTGAGCGTCAACATGGGCAGTACGAATATAACATTGTTATGTGTATTAGAAATAAAACAATACCAATATTTTCATAGAAATATGACAATTGTGAAAATAAGATGCATAAATTTCTACCTTTGTGCACTAAGTCCTTTATCAATGAATGAAGAAAACTAGATGCAAGTGTATTATAAGCACTTATAAGGTGTATAAACACATTGACACTTGTGTGAATTTTAATCACAAGCTAATTAAACCTATGAATGGACATTTTTGGACAGTTAACTTAATCCCTTTGGTACATTATAGGCCAAGCACATTTTTACATTAGAACTAAATTTTCTATGCTGCGAATGATGCTCTGTTCATGGATTGTGCAAGGAACTTTTGGATAACCATGGTCTCTCTGGGGATCATTTTGCTTTTTGTCGGAGTATAAGTCAGATACAGAACTTGTTATCGCTCAAAAGTGTCTTCTTACAAGTGTTATTGTACAGTTTTGGAAGGACGAACAACAAATTATCCTCGGCTTCGCCTCGGACAATTATGTTGTTTGTCCTTCCGAAACTGTACAATAACGCTTGTAAGAAGACACTTTTGAACGAAAACTAGTACTGTATCTAATACATACGGTGGGCCTAATGCACTGTTGGCCATTTTTATTTGCGTAAAAAGCCTTTGTTAAATCACAGTGATACTGTGTATTTTAATGAAATTTTCTCCAGATAGACAAAACATACACTTTGTGTAAGAATTTATGTAATTAAAATTTCACTGATTTTTTTATTAAAATGACAATCATTGTTTAACACATTTTGTATCTGCTATGTTTCAGGCATTTGTTGACAAGTCAGAAACAGAAGTGAAATTTACAATTCCCGAGGCTACTCTAGGAGATTCCGGTCTGTATACAATAGGACCATCAAGTGTTGAACATGCTACCGAATTGAACATGAAGACGAATATCACTGTCCAAATCATTGGTAGGTATACCGTAAATACGCAGCCATAAGTCGCATGCGGCCATAAGTCGCAGGGGGACTTTTGAATAAAAAATCAAGGTTTTTGTCTAAACCCTTTCATAGGTCGCATGTATAGTTTTCCATTTTTGTGAAAGCTGAAATCATGTGCTCAGTGTCAAGTGTCGAAGGAAATGTGGTCATTTTCAGCTAAAGTTTGGAGGAATGTGGTGATTTTCAGACAGAATATGGAGGAGTGTAGTAATTTTCAAACAAAGTTGATGGGAATGTGGTCATTTTCAGATAAAGTCAGGGAGATGCGGTCAGTTTCAGATAAAGTCAGGAGTAATGTAATGATTTTCTGACAAAATCGGTAGTAGTGTACTAAACTCTTCCATAAGTCGCGGGGTGACTTTTTAACTTTTTTTGGGACTGTTTTTGCCCAACTTATGGCTGAGTATTTACAGTACCTTGTGTTTACCTTGGTTGGCAGGTAGGGTCCGCAGGTATGTCCCTTGAATGTGATCAGTGGTAGGGTCAGCAGCATTGGTCCACGGGTATGATCAGCTTTGTCTATGAGATCTACACTAACAGTACACCTCTAGGAAACAACAAACTTATTTCACATATGTATATAGGTCTACCATGACCATGACCTCTCAGTAATACAAAATTATACAAAGTCTATACAAGTCACACCTTGAAGCTTATTGTAGATCTATAGTGTTATTTTCCCTTCCACTGTCATTGACCAGTACTGGTATCTCAGTAGTTATTCATGATTTTAGTGTAAAAGGGTGGGAAAAATGTGCAACCAGACTGGGACTCAAACCTGGGACACTTCCCTTACAGTGTGATTGTTCTACTGATTGAGCTAGCTGACTGCTTACATAAAGTTCACCCCTATTAGTAATTGAATCCTATACACCCGACTACAATAGAGAAAGACGAATTTCTTAAATTCTTGATTTCAGACAAGCCGGTACCATTTACACCTACAGTGAAACTAGGTAAATCTGGTGGAATATTGATAGAATGGACACCCCCTGTTACAGATCCGGTTATCACAGGCTATGATGTAGAATGCAGAGTAGTTGGAGAGTCGAGATGGTCTAAGGTAAGTGTGTTAACATGTGCAGTACACTTAACTGAATTTCTTATTGGCCACCCTAAAAAATATTATATCATCTGATATATTATATCAATAAATCTAAGGCTGTGCTATTTGTTCATTCCACGCACTAATTTAACGATTTCCCGAAAGAAATGGCATATTAATGTGCAAAATCATCCATGTGTAACGGTTGCGTAATATAATATTTCATTGGGTGGCCAATGAGAAATTCGGTTATGTGTATAACATACCTGCCTAGTAAGTTAAATCCAAAATAGGAGTGATCAAGCGAATCATGTCACAAGATGCACTTAAATGTAATTTTAAAGAGATTTAGATGCATTAAAAGGAAGGTATTAATTCTAATGGTTATAAATATGGGACAGAAGATCCTAAAATGAATCAAATGTACCTTTGTGCAAAGGTAGGCAAACTTGGAAACCAGAAATTTATCAATGAAAATAGGAGTAACTCCACTTTAATAGAAATACTTGGCAGGTTTGAGTATAACCTCCCAAAATTACACCTCTGGGGAGTAGCCACCTCCGAGAAGTGGCAATTTTATTTCCCCATATCAGTTCTATGTGGTGCCAGAGATTCTAACCAGGGGCCTTATTCACCCACGTTGTAAGTCTTAAACTCAGACTTAGACTTAAAATTGACAACATTTAAAATCACTGCCATTTCTTTGCTTTATATTTAACCATGTGAAATTTTATCTGATAATTTGCCGTTACCCATTGAACATGTTTACCCATTTATTTCAAAATCGGTACAGTTGTAAGATCATGAGATTGAATAGAATATTTGGCAATTTAAAGTCTAAGTCTGAATTTTAGACTTACGACGTTGGTGAATAAGGCCCCTGCGTGCCTGCCTCGGGTCTGTGGGTTGGTCGGCTGGCCTGTTGGTCAACCAAATGGTTTCCGTTCAATAGCTCAAAAACACTTTGTCCTAGGATCTTTAAGCTTTACATGGAGGTTGATCAGCAACAGTAGATGATCCTAATTGATTTTGAGGTCAGTAGGTCAAAGGTCATTGTGATGTTTGATATTGGCACAATGTGTTTTGACTGTATACATATATGAGTGGAGGTTGTTATTTCAGATTTCATCGTACAGATTGTCCGAGTGTCAGTACATTGATGATGACGTCACATCAAACAAGATCTATATATACCGGGTTATTGTACACAATAAAATTGGTGATCCTTGGCTATCTAAACACAGTGATGAAATTCCGTATAAAATAGGTAAAACCTTACATATTATATGTACTAGTAATTATATTTTTAGTATTCCTGTTACGAAACGACTTAAAGTGCCTTATTGAATAGACTCTGGTCCCGATCCCAAGATTTAGACAGTAAGCATATCACGATCATATCTAAGAGTCTTTCTCGAAATGGTTTTATCCTAGACATGTTCACAGAAAAGAGTTCATAAGACCAGAAGTCAATAGTCTCGTTTCCGTCCACAAATCTTATATAACATTAGTTTGGGTCTGATAGCAAGTAGGGCTGTAACGGTATACCGCGGTATACGAAATACCGCGGACTTCAGTCCCACACGGTTCACGATACAAGACTTCTAAATTTCGGTACGGTTCGGTATAGGCTTTTTAATGAGCAAGATAATATTCAGACAACGAAAACACCTGACAGCCTTCTGATTATATATAATTACCATGTACCTCTCGTTTTAATTGTATTAAGATATGCTTCATATTGTCTAAATTCACTTAAAATAGTTGATAGGCACATACTAATTGCTGTTATAGAAGCAACACATTCATTATTACTTAAAAATTGAAGTATTTAAGCAGCTGTTAGACCATATTGTATCATACCGAAATATACCGAACCGTTAGAAAAATTGACGATACGTATCACATCGTGAGGTGAACATACCGTTACACCCCTAATAGCAAGTGGTTAAAACGGACGACTCCAGTGGTCAATTGAGACCTTTTATAAAGTACTGTAAAATCATTTCATTTTGATGGGACAAAATTTTGTGGTTTTGGTAAAAAATACCATTTCAATGGGACCTTAATTGGTGGATTTTGCATTTCAGGTAATAAATACAAGGGCCAAAAGTATTGCTCGATGGGATTTGATTTCGTGGTTAAAGGACTGGTGAAGAAATCCATTAAATTTAACCCCCCACAAAAATTTATTATTTTACAGTACAAGGAATGAAGGAAACCTGTATGTACCTTTCAAAGTCCCATATTTATTGCTTATTTCAGAACCTCCTGTACCTAGAATCTGTGTTCCTCTTGTAATGTCGGTAAATGTTGGCGATCCAATAGAGTTGTGTGTAGAAATTGAAGACACATGTGATGATGTTTCTTGGGCAAAGGATGGCAGACCTTCCAATCTGGTAGGTACATAATATCGCTTCCTCGACTTGTATTTAAGATATAAACAGGTTTTACTTTGGCAGCATACCGGTGTATTGATTACGTTAATTGTTTACCTGCATGGTATTTTGTTTCTTGACCAGTTTCAGACATATTGATTGCAAAGGCAACAAGTAGCAGATACTTTGATCTCTATAGACACCTGATCAAAAGAAAGTTAAAAATAATTAATTTCGGCCGACAATATTAATTTTTCTCTGATTTGTGCTCTTATAACTACTGAATCAGCTAATACACTCCATGCCACTGGCAGCCATAGTACAGTGTGTGAGTGTGTAACGTTCATGACTATTGATCAAGTGGTCCATGGTTCAAATCTGGGCAGGGGTACTTAGTCATTTTCAAAACACTTTTCAGTGTAAAGATTAACTAGTTGGAAACCCTGAAGAAGACACATGTGTGTCAGTGTTCACTATATACATGATGCATGTTAAATAAGGAAGGAATACATTCCTTGTATTACTTCACTGTCTTTTCTACTTGCTGTCCCTTCAGTAAAAAACCAGGACTCCGTTAGAAATAAGTGCTGGCATTTATATGTGTTATCCTTGACCAAAAGGTCTAAGAAGTTACACACAGGTTAGCCTTGACCCGCAGGTTTTAATAATGACATCATCAGTGTTGGCATAGAGGTAGGGCGTGCTCTTCGTGATCGAGAGGTCCCGGGTTCAACACCCGTCTGCACCACTGGTTAATTTCCCTGAGCAAGAATAACCCACATGCTCCACTCCACCAAGGTGTAACAGTGATTTTTCTTGGCTAGTTTTACAGCCTTATAAAGGTACTTTCCCCTTGCAAAAAAACTCCATTTTTCCCAAAAAGTTATCATTTTTTCCCAAAAAGAAGGCATACATTCAACTGTGGTCCCCATAATTATAAAACCAACTTATTGGTATGACTGTTTTAACAGTAGATTTTTAAACTGGCCAATGTCTTTGCTATATCAGTTGAGTATAATCAGTAGAAAGACAAATATAAACAAATTCTAATACTCTAAACAATATTTTTGATAAATCCCAATTTTGCCATTTTTAGGGATAATTTATCCCTAATTTAAGGCAAGGGCAGTTCAATTTTTTTTTAAATCACTGTGTAGATTGGTACCTGTGAGGACAGTGTCAAAATTATTTGTTCAATGGGATCAAATTTTGTGGAAAAGATGAACCACAAAACCCATGAAATTTAATCCCACATAAAAATTAATGATTTGACTGTAAATTATTCCATGTGCACATCTTGATTTCTAGGGAAGTTTGGAAGATGGTAGAAGTGTTTGTACAATAAAGAAGGCAAGCTTAGAGGATGCTGGAATGTATACATGTACGGCTAAAACTGGCAGCAAATATTCACAACAGAAGATGAAAGTTATAGTGAAAGGTTAGTTAGTTAGTTAATATTTGTTATTATGACCTTCCTGTTGAAGAAGTTATGGATATAATACTATGGGCATGTCTGTCTCATTGTTGTGTAGGTTATTAAAAGAAGGTCATGGTAACTGAGAGAAGGTTAAGGTAACTGAGAAAAGGTCAAGGTAACCGAGAGAAGGTCAAGGTAACTGAGAGAAAGTCAAGGTAGATGAAAGAAGGTCAAGGTAGCTGAGAGAAGGTCAACATAACTGAGAAAAGGTAAAGGTCACTGAGAAAAGGTCAAGGTCACTGAGAGAAAGTCAAGGTAACTGAGAGAAAGTCATGGTGACTGAAAGAAGTTCATGTTAACTGGAAGAAGGTCAATGTGGCTGAGAAAAGGTCAAGGTACCTGAGAGAAGGTCAACGTAACTGAGAAAAGGTCATGGTGACTGTGAGAAAGTCTAAGTAGCTGAGAAAAGGTCAAGGTAACTGTGAGAAGGTCAAGGTAGCAGAGAGAAGGTCAATGTAACTGAGAGAAGGTCAAGGTAACTGAGAGAAAGTCAAGGTAGATGAGAGAAGGTCAAGGTAGCTGAGAGAAGGTCAAGGTAACTGAGAAAAGGTCAAGGTCACTGAGAAAAGGTCAAGGTCACTGAGAGGAAGTCAAGGTCACTGAGAGAAATTCATGGTGACTGTGAGTAAGTCTAAGTAGCTGAGAGAAGGTCAATGTTCCTGAGAAGGCACTTATGAAGAGGTCGAAACGACCTTAAGCATTAAACATGAGAGTTTAATTAGTTATAATATGACTTGTATATTTTTATTGCAGAGAAAAGAAAGGATCCTATGCTCACTTACGGGTAAGTGAAGTTTATATGCTGTACAATCACAAATCTTCTAGTGTTTGAAGTCCATAAAAAGTTCAAACGCTATAAATAGAACTTATTCTCCTATTGTTTTCAAACCTGAAAAATTACAGGATATTTTTAGCAACTGCTCCAAATTTAGAATAATGTTTAAGCAGTGTGTATTTGAATCTCTGTGTTTATTGTACAATTAATACACAGAACCCAATCATGTAGTCTAAGTCTGAAACTGTGACCTGGAGCCTTATTTACCAATGTCTAAGACTGATACTCAGATTTAAAAAACGACAACATTAATAATCACTGCCATTTCTTTGCAATTAGATTTAACCATGTGAAATTTTATCTGATTAATTGCTGTTATCCACTGAAAATGTATACCAATTGATATCAATATCAGTACGTGTATTACTAGTATAACTCGGCAATATTAAGTCTAAGTCTGTGATTTAGAGTTACAAAGTTGGTGAATAAGGTCCCTGTAGATATTTAAAGGTGTTGCCGTGCACGCTTTTGGATCGAGAGGTCCCAAGTTCAACCCTCATCTGGAGTCCCTGGACCACTGGTAAATTTCTCTGAGCAAGAATAACCCACATGCTCCACTCCACCAAGGTGTAAATTGGTACCTGTGAGGGCAGTGTAACTGCCTATTGCTGGGCGCCACTGATTGATGTTGGCTGCCACACCCACAGGAGAGAAATAGTCTCCTCAGGGAGATACAAACATAGGTTTCCATAGGTAGTCCAATGACCAGGGGAAGTTAAAATGTCAAAGAGTGCTTGAGCGTTTTAACAGCTAAAAAGAGCCATAGAAAATTGGGAACTTAACTTAATTTATGGATTGAAACCAATAAAAAAGTATGTAGTGCTAACAACTGACAACGGGTGTATTTTATCTATTTTATTTTTACCAACGTTTCGGCTTATCACTAAGCCTTCATCAGGGTGAAATACCATTAATTAATTTATGGATGTTTAATACATGTTTATTTGTGTTCTATTTTCTTTAACAGTTTTCCATGTGTAGTTGGAGTGCTGTTTGCAGTTATGGCAGGACTTTATCTGGAGGGTGCAAGTTTGAAAACTGAAATAAAACACCTCCAACAGGATGTTAAAGGTCTTTCAATTTCAAGTGGTAATAAACCAAGCAAGATAAAAATAGCACTAGAAGATTTTGATGGTCCATTAACCTCATCATGGAAAAGTTTTGAAAACCGTTTTAAGAAATTAGAAACTCCTTCTGTGCCTGAAAAGATAGAGAAAGTTATACCTACCAATACTGGTGAGGTTGAAACATCGAAAACATGGATGGATGAATTTAATAGAGCTTTTGGAGACTTAAAGAGCTTGGACAACAAACTGAAGGAACATACAACTGAAATTGAAAACAGAAACAGATGGATTAAGAAATTTAATGAAACTTTCGAAAGCTTGGAGGTCCTGGGGGACAAATGGAAAAATCGTGAAACTGAAATTGAAAACATGAAAACATGGCTTGGTGAATTTAATACCACTTTTGGAGGCTTGGAGGGTCTGTGGAACACATTGGAAAATTATGACACTGAAATTAAAAACACAAATACATGGGTAAAAGAATTTAATACCACTTTTGGAGGCTTAGAGGGCTTGAATAAGACACTTACAAACCACACAACTGAAATTAAAGACTTGAAATCATGGGTTCAAAAATTCAATGAAACTTTACAAAGTGTGACAACAGACATTGAGCAAAATAAGAGGGATTCTGAACATTTGCGTGAACAATTTGAAAAAGTTAAAACAAATTTTGAAGACCTTGGTCAACTTCTGAAAGACAACGAATATGTCATTAAAAAAATTCGTGAAAATGCTGCAAACAGATGTAAGTTATATATCTGTATTTATTTCATGCTTATCGGTGGTTTACAGCGACATAACATTTTATTATTCTCTGGTAATTTCACTGTCGATAATTTCACTGTTGATAATTTCACTGTCAGATAATTTCACTGTCGATAATTTCACTGTTGATATTTTCACTCAAACAGACTACTTTTTAGCCAATTTCTCTGCCATCAAAAATAAACTAATGATGCATTTTCACTTGTGGTCTTAATCTTTAACAAATAACAGAACACTACATGTTCACGAATGTAAAAAAATGGACAAAATTGAAGTAATTGCAGAAGAACTACTTGGTGGCAACTCTACTATATATAGTAGACGTTTGTTTTTTAACCTGATATAGAATATTCTAACTTTATCTTGTGTTCGTATATTTTTAGATAGCACTCAGATTGTTGTAGCGGTCGTATTCATCATTGAAGTAGGACTGGCATTCTGGATTTATCGTACCGAGCTGAAAGTGGCGAATCAACCTGGAGATAGTCTAGCAACTAGCAAGGTACAGTATATGCATGTATAGCTTGGCAAATTTGACCAGATCCTGACATTTTAATCAGCTTAATTTTACTGTCGATATAATGTCTATATTTATAACCCAGGTTGTATGTTTTCATAATTGGGTTTATCATGAAGATGCTCCAGATGTAATACAAACCTTAAATTGAAATTATGAGGATATTGCACGATTTGCTTGTGGAAATTGATATATTTAAAGCAAGAACCTTGTAATATATTATATTCTTGCGTAAAGGACAAGATCAGGTCAATATCTCCAAGCTATAGTATGATAAAGTACATATTCTCTTAGAGTGTTTCTACTACATGTATTTACATCTTTCGATATGTTATTAAATTTCTGTAATTTCGAATCTACATTTGTATGCAAAACACTTTTAAAAAACATGCAGACCAGTGATAGCATTTTAAAAGTTGTTCTTGTAAAACTTCTCAAATGAGAGCTGCAATTTCTGTAACATTAAAAAGAGTTTTAATACTTCTAAAATATGATGCTACAATTTAGGATTACTTATCTAGCCTTTAAAGGAAAACTAATGATAAAATATTATGTATTTTATTCAGACTGCTAAGCAGGTGTTGGAGCAGCTTCCGAGGTCGGTGTCACTGGACCGGTCAATATGTGTGATAGGGTTCAACAATTCCATGTCAAAGTTACATCGGGGCATGGTGGAATCTGCGTTACAAGGGTTGAATGTTCCTATAAATGTTTTTGTTGTTTCTCGTCATGAACAACTACTTAGATTGCCACATTGTCAGCTATATGTGATGTGTACGGAATTTACTGAAAGGTGAGACATCACTAAATTAATCTTTACTATAAGGTGAGACAACACTAAATTAAACTTTACTGAAAGGTGAGACAACACTAAATTAAACTTTATAATAATAACATCTTTATTTAACGAAGGTTACATATAAAATATACTGAAAGGCAAGACAACATTTAAATAAACATTGCTGAAAGGTGAGACAACTTAATTCAACTTAACTGAAAGGTAAGATACTAAATTCATATTTACTGAAAGGTGAGACAACAACAAATTTTACTGAAAGGTGAGACAACACTAAATTCAACTTTACTGAAAGTTGAGATAACACTAAATTCAACTTTACTAAAAGGTTAAACAACACTAAATTCAATTTTACTAAAAGGTGAGACAACACTAAATTAATCTTCACTGAAAGGTGAGAGAACACTAAATTCAACTTTACTGAAAGGTGAGACAACACTACTGAGTGCACCTACCCCTGTCTCTGCCGATACATACAAAAAAACAAAAAGTGCCTCTTGATACCATTTGTCATACCTGCCTAGCTAGTTAAATCCAAAATAGGAGTGATAAAGCAAAACATGTTACAAGATGCTCTTAAATGTGATTTAAAAGGGATTTAGGATGCATAAACAAGGAATTTATTAGTTCCAGTGGTAATAAATATTGGACATAAGATTATAAAATTAATCGAATGTAAGTCAAAGTTAGGTGAACTTGGAAAACCAGAAATTAACAACAAAAATAGGAGTAACTCCACATTAATATAGGATTGATTGGCAGGTATGCCATTTGTAATGTTATAAATGTGTTTATACAATATATGTTTTGATATTACAGACATGTTATCATTGAAGAACAAGGTCTGGGACTTGGTGATTTGAAACGCTGTACACATGATGTGGTTCAACAATTAGGAGGTGAGTGTGACCACTGTGGCCACTATATTAGATTTGGTTAAGTAATAATTTTGGATCATAAATTTGCTGAGAATCAGAAGACTGTATGTATAAAATCAATATTTTGAGAAAACAAGAAAAAAACTGTCTGAAATTTACTCTTTACATAATGGAAAAACAAGCTTTTACAAAATCATTTTGGTCAACATGACAAATTCCGATTTTCATGAATATAGGCTCAGAGAAACGCATTGTGATGTTGATTTGAAATATGCATTAGTCTTATAAGGTCGTAAGTGAGACTAAAGACCTTTTCATTCTAAGCCAGCGATTTGTTAACTGTCATTAACTATCAAGGCTATTTGCCTACTGGCAATATGAAAACAAACCTTTGTAAAGATTTGAACCCTGCACCTCACGCTCTGCACAGGCAGATTACCTTAATCAAATTCTCACTACCGCCAGTCAGAATATCTGACCATGTGACTTAACGGAGGACCATGGCCGTGTAATCTCGTCAGATCGGCTCGTTAAACGGTCTTATTCATAAAGAAGGTCCTGATATTAATTATTAGCGGGTTACAGGAAAGACTTGGCTCATAATTCAAGGGCTCAGTGCAAAACTATGGTAACTACATTGATTTATAGAGGCACATACCATAGTTTTGCACTAAGCTCTCTATATACATTTGTTGCTTCTCTTAATAAAGTTATGACTATTTTTATTCTTTCTATATTACAGCCCATATGATGATTGTCTACATACATGACCCGGGGTCAAGGTCATTACCTCAAGGTCAATTATTCAACGAGAAGATTCACTGCCTATTCTCTCAGAAAGAACTTGTACGTTTGAGAGAGAAGGACATGTTCTTCAGCATCTATGACAACCTTACTGATTATCAGAGCTCTTCATTCAGAAAATCAGTGAATAGTTGTCTACAAAGGTAGTTCTAATAACAAAGAGGCAGTGAATAGTTGTTAACATGTAAAAAGAAAGTTCTGATATAAATAATTAGAGACTGAAAAGATTCTAAAAACTTTGTCATCATTGATATCATATCATGGAACCATGAATTCAGAATTCATTATGTTTATTGTAATAACCTTAAGCGCATTTGGTAAACAATTCCATACTTCGAGAAGTTCAGAACTGACTTTCGACCATTTTTTACGTGACTCAATCTGATGACATAATTTGAAGGAGGAAGGCCGATATGGAACTTGGGTGTTGATCCAAAATGGCCGCTATAGACAATGGTTTTACTGTTTGTTAGTTTATTCCAGATTTACACATGTATAGATGGAATCTTACCTCTAAGCCGTGACCTTAGCCTATTCACTATTTCAAATCTACTGCTTAAAGTGCAGTCAGGGTTCGATCTCCCGAAGCATCTCAACTAAAGCTAAATCTCATCTCAAATAGTGAACTTGTCTTCCAGGAAGTTTCCATGTCTTGGCTCAAAATAAGCATCACAACACAGAAATACCATTCTGAGTTCATTCATTGAAGTAACCTTTCAAGAACTTAAAACTTCTGATCTATCCAGAGCTACAGATTACCTAGCTGCGTATTGGGGTAATTCCACAATTAATTTTCTTAAGATAAGATAAACTTTATTTAACGTTGATTATGATTAACATAGGAAACATAAGCTACAAGCTTGTATTCTTAAAAATCCAATAGATTTTGAGAGGAGGGAGTATGAAAAAGCAATTACAATCTGAAATACCCATATAGAAAAGGATGATATAGTGAAAAACAGTACAGAAAATGAGTTTGATTAAATACCCAAATAAAATTTGTCAAAACTCAATCAAAATTGAAACCGGGGGGGGGGGGGGGGGGGGGGTAAAATACCCAATTGACTAAAATCTTATCTGTTGCTCTGTCTTTCTAAAATTTAGAATCTGATTTTAATAAAATCTCAATTTGAGTTGTGATTTCTACTTGAGATGCTTCAGGATATCAGGGCCAGGACTCAATACTCAATATAGTACAAGGTTCTTGCTTTGAATATATAGAATTTCAACAACCAAATAACGCCATTTCTGGGATGGTATTCACAATCACAAAGCATATTAAGTGAAAACTTAAATATTTTGACTTAAGTTAAAATATTGAACAGCACATATTTTGCAAGACACAACAAATATTTCATTGTTTATTTATTATTCTTGTAGTGCTTTACATAACGCTTCAAAACAATGTAAAAGGTTGATAATCTTAAAAGGTAAAATTATTGTTTGATGAGATTAAATTGTGGTTGAGATGAACCACGAAATTCACAAAATTTACTCCTCCATCAAAATTAATGATTTTACAGTAAGTCTTTTGTATGATTTGTTTTGCATTAATATTTGTATTATGTATGATTTTTGGTTGCATGCACATTTTTATTATGTATTTGTTTATGATTTTTGCATGGGTGAAATAAATCAATATCATATATTTGTATGCTATAGTGCGCCCAGGATAACGTGAAATGCGGGGAAATTTGGAATAAGCCACATAGGCGGAAGCAAAAAATTAAGCATACACAATTGATCAGTGTTATTTTAGTATACGACCAAACGTGTTCATTTAAGTAACCAATTTTGCAACAGTAGACCAATCCAGTCAATGTTTGTAAATATCACGTTATCCTGGGTGCACTAAATAATGTTATATATCTTGTTAACAGTTTGTATACTTTTTATTTTGTTTATAAACTTTACTGCACTTTTTGTGTCTTTTATTATGCCTTCACTGTGTGGTATATGCTGAAATTTATGTATTTATGCTGAAAATGTTCCAATATACTCGACACTTATGTAGTAAGATTTGTTTTCATTTACCACAACAATAAATACTAGTTTTATATTAATTATTTTTAGGTCGATTGTGAAACAAGATTTCTAACTAATTTTAATAACTCTTGACACCTCATTCCTGATGTTATCCATCGCCATGAGAGATGAGAAGCCATATTTCCTTTACTGCTGAGCATCAGGCAAAGAAATTACTGCTACCATTTTTATTTTGTCTTTGGTATGATGCGGCCAGGGATTGAACCCGGTACATCCTGCATTCAAGATCGATCGCTCTACCATTTAATGCATACTATATCTGAAATATCATTATACAGGTATACTTAGACTCTGTCACTCAGAAATTTACGGTCACATATTAGCTGCAATGTTAAACTGATAATGGTTGTGTTAGTGTCAAAATTACTCTTTTTTATACATGTTTGCATAATAGCAAGTGAAACACTGAAAAAGTATTTCTGTTTTTGATCCGGCTGTATGTATATTTTTTTGTATATGGACGGTGCCGAACCAAAACCCGTAACTCAATTTTGGCGCGAAAACTTTTTTTGCAGCATCTGCATCTGCTAGATGTCCCGCGCATTTCTGTCTTGTCGCCATCTAAGTAACACGTTTGGCTATTTAAATGGCGACAAGACAGAAAGCATATATAAGAAAGCATATTTGGTATTATATTATATTATAATAAAAAATATATTAATTTATTATTATTGGAAAATACTTCCTTATAAAGTGCTGCATAACTTTGTTTGATTTAAAGTTTGACTTTTTGATTGTTGTATGTAAAGGGAGATAATAATAACAAATAAAACGGAATCTTGTTTGTAAAGGGAGGTAATTGTTAATAAATTTCGAGAAATCTGGTATTCAAAGGGAGGTAATCTTAACAAATTTTGATAGCTATATTATTCAACGGGAGATAATCTTCATAAATTACAGAAATCTTATTTTCAAAGGGAGGTAATCTTAATAGTTTTTGAGAAATCTTTTAAGAGTGTTGCTCTACAGAGGTTAAATTTATAGTAATTATCTACCTTGATTTGTTGAATTTGTTGTTATATTGAGGTTGTTGCTTTACAGAGAGCTAAACTGGAGAGGTACATAAAATCTGATGACCAGTTGTGAAATAATTTAACCCCTTATTTTAGGTGCACTATTGTGATAGATGTTATGAACTATGTTGCGTAGAATGTGAATAAGTACTCATACTGATATCTGTGGTAACATTATTCAAAGACATCTTTGCACTATTTCACTGTTTATACAGACTTTGATTTCCTATAAGTTTGTTTTTGTCATTATGTGATATTAAAAAGTTATGCTTTATGTCTTGTTTATGTGCTTCTAGATTAAATATGACAATTGATTCTGAATAAAGTTTTATCATTTAGTGGTCTTTTTTTTCAATATGTGCAATCTGATTATGCAGGAACTACATAAACTTAAGTAAGTATTCGTTTAGATGTATGCATTTTACATGTACTGGTATATACTCCATATCACAGGGTTTGCACCTTATAGTCTATAAACCATATTACTACCACTCAATGAGCCTTATTAATATAGTGCGCTCAGGATAGGTTGAAAAGGCAGGCAAATTTGGAATAAGCTACACAGGTGATAAAATCAAGAGAGCACAATTTTTTATCAGAGTTATTTTAGTTAACAATTGACCACAATGTGTTTATTTAAGTAACCAATGTTGCAACAGTATAAGTCTAACGCGATATTCTGCAATGTCAATATAAAAAAAAATCACTGACCATTACATCGATTTAGGGAGAGCGGAAGTGTATTTTACCTGCTCACTTCTATTCACCAAGTAAATTAAAATAACGGTAAAGCTTGGTCACATTGAGATGAGCCTGACCTATTGATTAGCATAATTTAACAGTTGATATATTGTCTACGTTTACAACACCGAGTGTATGTTTTCATAATCGGGGAGTATCACGAAGACGTTCAAGATGTAATACAAACACAAATCTGAAATACCGATATTGCACGATTTGCTTGCGGAAATTGATATAATCAAAGCAAAAATCTTATAATATATTCTTGCATAAAGGTCAGGTTCTAGTCACAATAGCCAAGCTATACACATTTAAAAAGATAATCCCTTTTCCAATATCCTTATATGTTGTTGTACCTGATCTGCCTGTTTACATTAAGTGGCACAGGTCCCAATACCGCGTTAGAGTTATAGACCAATCCAGTCAATGTTTGTAAATATTACATTATCCTGAGCACACTATACCCCTGTGCTTCATATTGGATCACACAGATTAGTTTATGTACAGACAATCTTTAAATGCGTGTTTCCTCTGCAACCATTGATAATCAACTAAACTGCATCAGATGATCAGTACCAAGCCTAGTTGTGCAAATCCATGGTACCCTCGTCCATGTTGTATCAGTTGAGTTATTGCCCTTGAAATTATGAAATTTGCCTTTACTGGAACTCGATGGTAAAACTCCAAGTTTTTGAGCTACAGTCATCAATCATCAAAAAAGGTATGAGAAAATCGGACAGGGAAGGCAGCACTCAACTTAACCAGCTGTCAAACACCAAACCAGGAATGTCAGTCAGAATGTGTATATGTGCATTTCGGGATTTATAGACTTCACATGTACATCCTGCATTAACTGAGTCAATTCCCTAATCATGTAAAATGTGAGCACCCTGTGCCTTTGTCCAGTTGTACAGCAAAATTGCAAACACTGCTGTTTCAAATTTAAGTAAGCAGTCCGGCCGCTGCCAGTGTTCCAAGTCTAGAGTAGTGGAACAGTTTTTGTACAGTGTAAATACATGTTTGTGGACGCTACATCACTCGCTTTTAGACTCACTCAACACTCTACAGTTTTTAACCCTCTTCAGACAGTAGATATCCTTGTGGCGTTGAAGAGTATAACGTTGACGTTGTCTAGTATGGAGTATTCTGGCATGGTGGTTGTTTCTCCTATGAGCCTATGTACATACTCATATTTGGCAAAGATATTTGAAACAAATGGGTTCAGATTCATTTAGCCTGACCTACTGAAAATATATTTTTGGACAAGTGACCGTGTGGAATAGCGTATATTAAATCAGGGATTCTAAATAGAGATGATCCTGATTAAATATAGTCATTATAATAATCATTTATTTTTCTACTAGATCTATTTCAACCTTTTTGCATTATGTACATCATACCTACAATAAAACAATTCTAAATGAAAACCTGGGAACTTACACCACTGCTTTAAATTTGGATATATATATACAACAGGGTCACTCAATGTATACTGTTTGGAATCACAGACAGTGAGACTGCACGAAACACGGACTTAGAAAAGGCACCCGGGCAGCAGGCTCTACTATATATAAATTTTCTTGACGAAAGCGTAATTATTTCGATACTGTATAGATATATAGTAATATGTTCTCCTTATGAGGTATAAAAATAATTCTAAATTTGAAGCAAACATATATGTCAAGGTATCATGCACGAGATTGTCTTGCAAAATTCCCATGCGCAAATTTCCCGCGATATGTCACTTTCATGACTAACGCCGAGGATAACCGAATGATAAGTGTTGTTAAATGGATTTTAATTGGCTGTTGAAAGATACCGTTTGTCACTTTTTAATAATCGATTACGAATTATCGACATCTTACATTATTCAAGCAGTATAGATTTCTATCCATGGTGATTATGTGCAGAAAATTTTGTATAGCATTAAAATTTGTTCAAGAAAGCACCTGCCGCAAAATGAAAACAATCATGCGTCATAGAATTTCAACCAATGAGATAACCCGTTATATCAGGGTTCGGCAGACTTGTCAATGTTATTATTTTCTTTTGTCCAATTCCTTGTTTTTACAATGAAATCAGTGTGTATAACACAATATCACGCCTAAAACGATGAATAACCACAATCATCACGTCCAGCAGAATGGTTTCCACCATAAGTCGAGATCTGAGGTAAGTTTACTGGCCGCTTATGCCGCATTTCATCGACCGTCTCGTTTGTTTTGGTTTTAGCTTACATTGGATCAGCTGATTTCGATGTCAATTAAAGTGTTCAGCATGTCCCTATAATTTCATCGTTTACACGCACGTGTTTTCCAAATTATCACTGTCGTTCAGAGGCAGTTCAAACTAATGATGTTTGGACAGAGTTAAACTTGATGAGTCATTTCAAGTCTACTTACAAATTTGCCAAAAAAAAACAACTGAAAATTGATCTTATTAAAATTGAACAAAAGCCTTTGTTTGCAAATTTAACACATGTGACTTCAACTTGAACTAAACTTATCTGCGTTTCTTTGGATATATATAATGACAATGTTGTAATGGTACACACATATACATACACCTCTCACTGACATGTATGCTAAAACAACTCATTAACTGATTTATTAATTAGACTATAGTTGACTGAATTCAATGATAAAAGTGGTTATCTTGTTAAAAGTTATTAATAAAAACTAAATATCCGAAGCAAAGCACAATTCAATAGCAGCAACATAAGTATTGATGTAGAAGGCCTTTAACCAAAATTATGAAAAAAACATGAGCCTAGCTGTCAGTGTCTTGCCTCTTGGGGCTTGGGCTCAAACCCAATACCTCCTCAATATTATGTAGACCAGTAACTGTAGCTGCTAGAGTAACTAATGGGCTACTCTACTTACTGAACCAATTTAAATGATGTCAAATCCATACGTATCTAAAGCTTAAATTTAATGTTAACTTTAAAAGTTTAATATGCACTTGTAAGTCAGTTGCATCTACGGCTCTCCCACCCTTGGGATGGGCGGTTGATAGTCGGAGAGACAACTGCCTTTTTACCTCCCAGCTTCCCTCGCACTGCCATGGATATGTTTGGAATTTTTTAGAACTAATTCCCCAGGGAAATACCGCAGATTTTACCATCAGCAATCCTCAGCAGTGCTCCTAAAATGGGACTCAAACCAGAACGTCTTCAATACTTATACTGAGCTTACTTGGTGGCTTTCTAAAAGACAAACCTCTTGCTGAACAAGCTAACTAAAAAGCTATCTAACACCACACACATTGATCTGTTAATTGCTAGACTGAGCTAACCTAGCATTTTAGTACTTTAATACCTGATCTCAGAGTTAACTAAATTACTAATGGCACGGTGGTTGCGCGGATAGCCCGCTTGACTGGCAGTCTGCTGATAGAGAGTCAGAGGTCCCTGGTTCGATCCTCGGCCGGGGCATTTGGTCATTTCTGAAACGCTTTTCAGTGTTTCCCATCCAACTAGAGATGAACTGGTTGGCACCCCAGAGGTAGTCCCACATGTATTAGAGCTGTACACCAGGCACTTTAATGAGTGTCCTTTCAGAACAAGCTGTGCTCCTGGATACCTTGTATCAATCCACTGTCTTCTCTACTCACTGTCCCTTCAGCACAAACACAGTCCTGACCCCATTTGAAATAATAGCTTGCACTTTTATGGGTTATCCTTGAACGAAAGGTTTAAATAATATCATGCAAAATAATTACAATGTAAATACATGGCTGTACTTTGGCGCCGTGGGGAGCGGTGGCCTAAATGTGCACGCTTAGGGATTGTGAGTTCTATAGAGTTTGATCACTGTCTGTGACACTGCTAAGTTTCTATGAGCAAGAACCCACTTCACTCAACCAAGGTTTGAATTGGTACCTGTGAGTGTGAGGGCGGTGTCTGTATATGTTTAATATTCCTGGGCGCAGTAGATGTATCTGAATGTTTTCTGCCCACAAACCAGGGGTAAGGTATGCTCCACAGGGTGGCTTAGGTAGGTAGTCAAATGACCAAGGAAAGTGAAATGCCATAGAGTGGCTGCATGAACTCTAAACAGCTAGGGGACCATTGCACAGCAAAGTGCTAACGACGGGGTCGAATGGATCCGTTGCATTAGAAAGGGCTCGGTAGCATTGGCCTAGCAAAGTGTTAAGAAACGCTATCGGCAAACATGTTTGCTGATAGTATGTTGTTGCATAGGCGTAGTAAAGTGCTACCAAAAAGCGCTTGATAGCAAGGGGTTTCAGGTTTGCTAGTTTCTTGTTAGTTTATTTAGGTATTGTTGTTTAAAACTGTAAGTGTTTCTGGGTAAACAGTTTTATACAAAAGCGCACAGGAACCTTAGCCATATACTTAAAATAACTAGTTTTTTAAACTTGAGCCAACCAGTTTTAACTTACCCTTCCACATGAAACAAGCAACTTCTCTCCACATATACAAGGGGTATATCCAAAAGAAATGTCACTGGTGCTATAAAATTGTGTATAATGTTAGTAAAACCACGACATTTTTCACACCGTACCTTCAGTCTAATTTGAATATGATGACCAAATTTCACAACAATGCACATAATAGTTCTGGAGATATGAACATTTACATGAAACATGCTTACGAACAACGCCGCAAGTCCGACTTCAATGACGTCACAATGACGTTACTTGCTGACACCTAGACTCATCCAGAAGAAGTTCACCCCTGGTAATTTCTAACGACTCCTAAACCATGCAGTCGTTTCAACCACCTTTAAAAATGTGCAATCCACCCGACACTAACGCTCTGCGAAATCAAATTATTTTTATGTGTCCTCTAGATAGTCCTCCAGCAAAAAGTTTAACTCACCACATAATGATGCAGTTTTGAACCTTAAATTGAATTGACGGCGTTAAAAATACTCTTTTCGGATCTACTATAAACTGTTCTTATGACTCTCTATCGATAATGATTGGGTGATCAATGATTATGCCCCCTTAAAAGCTTATACTACATGCACATGAGGCTATGTTGCCGCCTTGTATAACTAAAGTTTCAGTAGGTTACTTTCATAACTTTTAGGAAGAGTGCATTATTACGCGCAGCGCCTTTTTGTCACAAATCTGCCATGTAATCAGTGCGTGAAAATATATTGCAAGTTTCAAATAGAGTGACGTCAATGAATTTTTGCAGCAGGCACAAAACATTTGTTTCATCACGTCACGAAAGTATTATCTGCTTTTGAGAATTATTTTTTATGAAAACAGTTATGATTGTGAAAAAAAATCGTAATTGTTGTGTGCGGCGATATGACATCATAGGTATATTTTAAATGTACATATAATCCAGTTATGAAAATTGAATAATGCAGCACGTTGTACATTAATCAGAATTGAATTGCCGAACATTTTGGTATCATATTTATGCATATTGGCCTATAAACAAATAAACCATGGGAGGAATGACATTACTTTTGGATATTCCCTTGTATGTGGAAGAAAATTATTATTGTTCACATATTTTTTATCATGAGTTGTGACTGGGAATTGAACCCGGATCACACCAGTAACAAATCCAGCTTACGTATCCCAGGACAAAGGCTTTCAGCTTGCCTAAAATGATTTTTAAGCAGTCAATTTGGCCTGCTGCCTGCTGTTATTGAGAACACTGAAAATGCCCAAAATTTCTGTTCTGGATGAAACTATACTGAAAAGCGAAACCATGTGTAGGACTTTCTCTGTTCACTTACGCCTGTGGTATTGACAAAAAACTTGAGAGGAAAATCTATTTTAAGTTTTTGAGGCTGCATGTAGTATATAGGTCAGTAAATTAGTGATGCAGAATTTCTGGGTTGTTGTGAATTTTCTGCACATCTCTGTGTAAGATACAATTTATTGTTTTACAGCTTCAGTTAATCTCAAATTGCAATAAAATAAACATTTCTAAGCTTTAGGGAATGATGGCTATAAAACTTGCATTTTTATCCACATTACTGTAAAACTATTTAATTTCGATAGCACAAAATTTTGTCGTTTTGGTAAAAAAGACCATTTCGATGGGACGTTAATTTGTGGAATTTGCATTTTGGGTAAAAATACATGGTAAAAAAATTTGTTTGATGGGATTTGATTTATTGGTTGAAGGTGAACCATGAAATCCACAAAATTTGCCCCCTCGAAAATTAATGATTTTACTGTATTTATGCTGATACAGTTTTGGTTTTGGCTGAGATTGTGGTCGGTGTATAGTTCTAAAACAAATACTGTTAAACCATTAATTTTTGTGGGGTTTAAATTTCGTGGATTTCGTGGCTCACCTTTAACCACAAAATCAAATCCCATCATACAATGATTTTGACCCTCGTATTTATTACCTGAAATGCAAAATCAACGAATATGTCCCATCGAAATGGTCTTTTTTACCGAAACCACAAAATTTTGTCCCATCGAAATTAAATGATTTTACAGTATATCGTGTTTGTTTTGCTTCATGGAACTAAAAATACATTGGATGAAACTGTGAAAGAATTCTTACCAACTTTGGGTGTCATAGCAATATTGATTGGTGAGACTGAGTGAGTGAGTGAGTTTAAACTAATCTAAATACTGTTGAACCTGTGCAAGATCATCTGAATTTAAAAAGCAACTTCCTGAATTAAGAAACCATCTCGATTAAGCATCCACCTGAATTAAGTAAGCACCTCAATAAAGCAACCACCTGAATAAAGTAACCACTCAAATTAGGTAACCACTTGAATTAAGTAACCACCTTGATAAAGCAACCACATGAATTAAAGAACCACCTGAATTAAGCAACCACCTTGATAAAGCAACCACACAAATTAGGTAACCACTTGAATTAAGTAACCACCTTGATTAAGCAACCACATGAATTAAGTAACCACCTGAATAAAGGAACTACCTGAATTTAGTAACCACCTGAATTAAGTAACCACCTGAATTAAGTAACCACCTCAATAAAGCAACCACCTGAATTAAGTAGCCACCCAAATTAAGTAACCACCTGAATTAAGTAACCACCTGAATAAAGGAACCACTTGAATTAAATTACCACCTGAATTAATGAACGACATGAATTAAGTAACCACCTGAATTTTTGAACCACCTGAATAAAGACATTTCCTGAATTAAGCAACCACCTGCATTAAGTAACCACCTAGATTTACCAACTAAATAAGTATAATTAAAGAGGGATCAAAGATGTATAAAATCAGTCAGATATTTAAAAAAATTGATTCAAGGAAAGTGAAACATACCCTCCCGCACCAGCCCCTGTAGTTGTCGTGCTTAAATTTTTGGCTATTTTTTGGGGGCTCAGTGGAAACCCTGACAGTTTACACTTGATATCCCTAGAAATGATTGGTAATTATAAAGATTGATAAAGGGGGAAAACGCGTATTAGCCGATTCTCCTAGCGGTGTGGAGAGTTCTGTGGTGGCGGCTCAGTGAAAAACAGTGCGGTGGTTTGTGTAGTATTGATTTTTGTATATCTGAGTACACCGCATCTTCCGTAGTGTTGATACTGAGAGAGAGAGTTTGTTCAGCTTTCTTCATAAATCGGGAAAACCTGCATAGAAACACAAATAGGAATTTAGGAATAGAACGAGAGCTTTCAGTCGGTGATTTTATGAATTTACATAGTAAACCCAATTGTTTATTATTATTGGATTTTGGATTTAATTAATGGAAAAACCAATGATCAATGAATGAAATTGAAGTGTAAAATTACTTAATCCATAATGAGTTTGTGTAGCAATGTTTAATGTTGTGGATACAGTGAAAATATTTAGGAATTAGTGAATTTATGCTTCTATAGTGGTGTATTTGTTTCTTGAGTCGCTCCCATATAGTCTTGGAAATTTCAATATTTATTTGATTTTATAATGATTTATGCTTTGCAAAATATTGGAACATTTTCAAATTTTGTAAAGTAAGCGATTTTAATGGAAATGAAAGATTATATGAGTCTGCGGAACTTAAAGATGTAAACTTGTAAATGAAACAGGTTTGTTGGTCAGAGATATTTGTTATTTTTCAGTGAAAATGAAAGTATAACAATGAATGATCTTGATTAGTAATATTGGGTATGCTTGTGGTCTTCTGCAATTGTCACCAGTGTGTGACACAGGTTTATCAATTGTTGATGTAGATGCTGAATGCAGTGATTTAGGGTGTGGTCACAATTTATGTCTTTTCTGGTGATTTAGTGCTGTAGTGATTTATGTCTCTGGTGATTTATTTCTTTGGTGATTTGTTTAATCTTTGAATCATAAAATTTAATAGTATTTTACTGTCTGGGGTGCTGTAAGAAGGCCTAGGAATTTGTTGTACCTAAACTGTTAGTACATTTGTTGATGGAGTTATTATGAATCAGTGTGGTTACTGTTGTCATTTTTGATACAATTGTAAAACATGGCTATTATAGCATTATTGTACGGACTTGATCACTCAAACTTAATGTGTCCAACATGGCTGCTGAGTTAATTAAATTGTGACCTTTAGCTGTGTAATAAACATCATCCGGCATCGGTTCTGGTGATTTAATAACGCTGGCTACTGTACGAAAGATTTTGCTAAATAAGGTTTAAGGTATTTTGAGTTAATTCTGCTTTGGGCGTCTATCGTTGACCTACTTAGGTAACTTCTTATGTTTGACATTGACCTACTTAGGTGACTTATGTTTATCATTGACCTACTTAGGGGATATATTATGTTAATCATTGACCTACTTAGGTGACTTCTTATGTTTATTATTGACCTACTTAGGTGACTTCTTATGTTTATCATTGACCTACTTAGGTGACTTCTTATGTTTATCACTGACCTACATAGGTGACTTCTTATGTTTATCGTTGACCTACATAGGTGACTTCTTATGTTTACCATTGACCCACTTAGGTGACTTCCTATGTTTATCATTGACCCACTTAGGTGACATCTTATGTTTATCGTTGACCTACATAGGTGACTTCTTATGTTTATCACTGACCTACATAGGTGACTTCTTATGTTTACCCTTGACCCACTTAGGTGACTTCCTATGTTTATCATTGACCCACTTAGGTGACTTCTTATGTTTAACATTGACCTACATAGGTGACTTCTTATGTTTAACATTGACCTACTTAGGTGACATCTTATGTTTATCTTTGACCTACTTAGGTGACTTCTTATGCTTATCTTTGACCTACTTAGGTGACATCTTATGATTAACATTGACCTACTTAGGTGACTTCTTACGTTTATCTTTGACCAACATAAGGGACTGTTATGTTTATCATAAATATCTATCATGAATACATGAAAATCTCACGAATCAAGATTTCATACTCGCTTAATTTTGAGGGTTGCCCACATGACTGTCATAACTGCATATAATTAAAGAAGGACATACAACAGTTTTGCAGGCAACCCTCATAATGTAACTGTTAATTAACTGGCATTTAGTTACTGTTACATATAATTCTTTTGGGTAGAATTTATTTATGAAGTGTTAACACTAAAACATTTTTATCCTTCCTTCTTGCAGATTGTGTTCAACTTGGGCTGACTTTTCAAGTAGACTGTACATAAATATTTTCCTGATAATTATATTAAACGTGTCTCAATTATAAATAATCTAGTACAATAGTCTGAATATGGATAAAATGTATGTGTAGTTATTACTAGTATACTGTAAAATCATTTTATGACAAAATTTTGTGATTTTGTTAAAAAAGATCATTTTTATGGAACTTTATTCTTTGATTTTGCATTTCAAGTAATAAAAACAAGGGTCAAAATTGTTTTTATGCCCCCGGAACCGATGGTTCGGGGGCATATTAAAATCGCACCGTCCGTCAGTCCGTCCGTCCGTCCGTCCGTCCGGATTCGTTTCCGCTCAATAATTCAAGCAGTGTTTATCCGATCTTCACCAAACTTCATGAAAATGTGTAAGGCCATGAGATCTAGGTCAAGTTCGATAAACAGTCAAATTGACCTAGCCGCTTCAGAGTTACGGCCCTTGACACATAGAAAAATGGCGTTTTTTTTTGTTTCCGCTCAATAACTCAAGCATTTGTCATTGGATCTTCACCAAACCTCATGAAAATGTGAAAGGCTACGAGATCTAGGTCAGGTTTGATAACCAGTCAAATTGACGTAGCCACTTTAGAGTTACGGCCCTTGACACATAGAAAAATGGCGTTTTGTTTGGTTTCCGCTCAATAACTCAAGCATTTGTCATCGGATCTTCACCAAACCTCATGAAAATGTGTTAGGCTACGAGATCTAGGTCAAGTTCGATAACCAGTCAAATTGACCTAGCCGTTTTAGAGTTACGGCCCTTGACACATAGAAAAATGGCGTTTTTTTTGGTTTCCGCTCAATAACTTAAGCATTTGTCATTGGATCTTCACCAAACCTCATGAAAATGTGAAAGGCTACGAGATCTAGGTCAGGTTTGATAACCAGTCAAATTGACGTAGCCACTTTAGAGTTACGGCCCTTGACACGTAGGAAAATGGCGTTTTTTTTGGTTTCCGCTCAATAACTCAAGCATTTATCATCTGATCTTCACCAAACCTCATGAAAAAGTGTACAGCTATAAGGTCTAGATCAAGATCGGTCAGGTTCGGTAACCGTTCAAATTTACCAAGACACTTCAGAGTTGCGGGCCTTCACACATAGAAAAATGGTGTTTCTTCCCGTTTCCGCTCAATAACTCAAGCATTTGTCATCGGATCTTCGTCAAACCTTTTGAAACATGAAAAGGTGTACGGCCATAAGATCTAGGTCATGTTAGATAACAAGATTTCAAATTGACCTACACGCTTAAGAGTTATGGCCCTTTACACAAAGAAAAATATGTCAATATCACATTTGCCCAATATATTATGACACATCTGTGACGGTGCTGATATCTTAACGTTACGTTACTATCAAAGCATGCATGGGGGCATGTGTCGTCCTATGGAGACAGCTCTTGTTTCAATGGGATTTGATTTAGTAGTTGAAGGTGAACCACGGAATCTACGAAATTTAATCCCCACAAAAATAATTTATTTTACAGTTTATCATTGAGGAAGCACTTGAGTACATCTATTATCTTCCTAATTGTTATAATCTGATCTCATCCTTTAACTCATCCTTGAAATAAAAAACAACTGACAGTATTTTATTCTTCAACCACTTTTCATCAAATATCCTGGATGCTCTAGCCAATATTGTCTCTGATTGAATACTATTCACAGAGACTTATACCTTTCAATAAAATATATGTCACAGCTATTGTACAAAATAGGCACACATGCCTGTAGTAGTCTGCTAAAGGGTTGGCTTTCCTATATATTTTAGCTCACCTGTCACATAGTGACAAGGTGAGCTTTTGTGATCACTCTTCGGCCGTCGTCCGTCCATCGTCCATCAACAATTGGCTTGTGTACACTCTAGAGGCAACAGTTTTGATCCAACCTTCATGAAACTTGGTCAGAAGGTTGTTCTTCATGAAATCTAGGTCAAGTTTGAAACTGGGTCATGTGGGGTCAAAAACTAGGTCACTAAGTCAAATCTCAGAAAAACCTTGTGTACACTCCAGAGGTCACGGTTTTGATCAAACCTCCATGAAACTTGGTCAGAATGTTTTTCTTCATGAAATCGAGGCCAAATTTGAAACTGAGTCATGTGGGGTTAAAAACTAGGTCACTAGGTCAAATCTTAGAAAAACCTTGTGTACACTTCAGAGGTCACAATTTTGATCCAATCTTCATGAAACTTGGTCAGAATGTTGTTCTTCATAAAATCAAGGCCAAGTTTGAAGCTGGGTCTTGTGGGGTCAAAAACTAGGTCACTAGGTCAAATCTTAGAAAAACCTTGTGTACACTCCTTAGGTCGCCATTTTGATACAATCTTAATGAAATATGGTCAGAATGTAATGTGTATTGATACCTAGACCTATGTGCAACAGGTGAGCAACCTATGGCCTTTTGGGCCCTCTTGTATCTTGATACTGTAGACATTACTTGTTGACATTTTCGTGTAGACAATCTCAGCATGTTGATGGTTGAGTAGAAAGTAAATCAATGCACATATACAGCCTATAACCATTAAAGTTTGTATACAATTTCCTGGTGTACAATGAAAGGCAATAATCTGATAGGCTATAATGGTAATTTTTCCTTCTGTAAAAACGTATATATTGATAAACCATTTTTCTGTCACATATGTGTACATTTTTCTGTCACATATGTGAATAATATGTCCGTCATTATTATGCTCACATTATCTAACAAAATCATTGACCATAATGAAGTGTCTTTTCATGTAGAAGTAGGTTCTGTGGCCTCAATAGCTTGCCAACTAATCCATGGACCCGGGTTCAAATCCTCTAGGATGCACACAATTGCCTGCCATATTCAGCAGAAAGCTGACTGGCAAATAAAGGCTATGCTCTGCATGTAAAATAAAAAAATTATGTATAATTACTTGAATTCTATAGTTGCAGTTCCTTTCATACTTTCTGTGATTTGCAGGTTGCTTCTCATCAGTTTGTGCAATATGTTAGTTTCTACCAGTTTGAAGTCCCCCTGACAACAGGTCCCAGATGAGATGCCAATTGTTGCCATTTATATGGTATTTTAGTTTGTTTCATTGCTGTTTAGTTCTTGTTATTTGTTGTTTAATAAATAATAATTGGCTGTTTTCATACTTGGTTGTTTGATGGGACAGATAATCTTGGGAAGGACACACTGTGTTTGGACAGTTTATCTAGGGACAATTTCTCTAGGGATTCACGACACTGATTATCTAGGGACAGTTTCTCTATGGACACTGTGTTTGGACAGTTTCTCTAGGGACAGTTTATCTAGGGACACACTGTGTTTGGACAGTTCATCTTGGGACAGTTTATCTAGGGACACACTGTGATTGGACAGTTCATCTAGGGACAGTTAATCTAGGGACAGTTTATCTAGGGACAGTTTATGTAGGGACACACTGTGTTTGGACAGTTTATCTAGGGACAGTGGACAGTTTATCTAGGGACAGTGGACAGTTTATCTAGGGACAGTTTATTTAGGGACACACTGTGTTTGGACAGTTTATCTAGGGACAGTGGACAGTTTATCTAGGGACACTTTATTTAGGGACACACTGTGTTTGGACAGTTTATCTAGGGACAGTTTATTTAGGGACACACTGTATTTGGACAGTTTATCTAGGGACAGAAAGTTGCTGATTCATGTGATTGATGATGTTTGTTTGTTTGGATGCTCATTGCTGTGTGTCGTTTTTCCTGTAAATTTTCTGCACATTGGTGATACTGTGTAAGGCTGTGAGGTGTATGCCGGCAGTATTTCTTGCAGAGTCTGAAACTGTTTCTGTTTCACATTCATATTGATCTTGATAAAATCTGCCTTCGTATTGAAAATTGTGAATTATGAGAGAATTGCAAAATCAGGATGCAATAGGTGAGAAAATGTGGCTTAATTAGCCGGAATACCGGGAATATAAAGTCTTAATTAATAATTTCTGATACGTCTAGGAATATAGATCGCAATGTGTTTATTGACTGGATTTTGTGTAGGATTTCGTGGTAGCTTATGATTATAAATGTGATGTTTATGAAATCAAAACATGGCAGTGGATTGTATGGACCCAGAAGTATTTGTGTTTTGAAGATTGTTGGAAATTGTTGATAAATTCTTGAGAAAATCTAAAAATAGCGGATAAACTGCCTGCCAGATGCATTATTGCATTAAATCTATTGCTGGGAAATACAACATAATTTCTACATCTGTTGTTTGTGTTGTATACAACCTGTTGGAAATATATAGTAAATAGTATGCATTGTATAGAGTACCAGTCATACTCGTAGGTGTAGTCTACAAGTTTTCATGTACATGACTGCACTGTGTGGATATATTGAAAACTTATACCCTTATTGTGCGGGTCTAGATGCCCACTTTTAGGAAGTTGTCCGATTTAATTTTCCTTTGAACTTAGACTTGTCTGGGACTAAATTTTTGCACAAAATCAGTTGTCTGAAGCGGATTTAGAGTTGTCCTGGATGTCGGACAATAGGATTTGTGGAGCCATAAATGGTGACAATTTTGGATGGAATTGAAAATGTGTTGGACTAGTAGGTATGAATTGTGAAACAAAAAACAAGTGTTCAGTGACTGACTTGTGATTCATGAACTGCTATGCATGATTATAATTGACATCATGTCAATTGTCAATCAATACCATTAAATTAAATTTTAACGGTACATGGTCCGATGGATTAACTTGAAAACCTTTGCCAAGCAACCTTCGACAAAGTATCGGGCGGAGCAATCTCTGCTCTAGAGTAATTCCCATTCCATAATGTGATCTACTGGCTTCTATGTTTGACCTGGAACCATGTCAGCTATATTAGGGGCATGGTTAGACACGGTGATGTTGATATAGAGGATGTCTACGTGCTGTTGTAATCATGTATTCCGGACAAACTGGCCACTTGTGCACTGGGGAGAATCCCCTTATAGACAGGTATGTATTTCTTCATCTCTAATGTGACAGTGATATTAACTTGACATAGGTGTGTCCCCAGGAGCCTGTTGCCTAAGCAAAGTGCTGTCTAGCACTTGGTTAAAGTGCTACAATAAGAAACAGCTTGCTTAAAAGAAGTGCTACCGAATGGAACCGAAGTGGTCCGTTGCATAAGAAAGAGCTAAGTAGTGCTTGCTTAGCAAAGTGCTATCATCAAACACATGCGGTCATAACATAGTTACATAGACGTAGTAAAGCGCTACCAAAAATAAAAGCAATTGATAGCGCCTTGGTTATGCAACGGGCTCAAGAACTCTATCAGACCGTACTATTAACTTTGACTTTGTGTGTGTGGATAGCTGCATGGTGGCTGTGCAAATGTGGGGGTTTGTTTAGAATACAAAATTTCTAGGCCAGTATAGCACAGACATGCTCACGGAGATCTTGCACATACCAAACTTTATAATATGACAAATTCAATGTATTCTAAAATTTGCTGGTGGACTCAGCTGGAAAGTGAGTTTTGACACATCAACAGTATAATGATCAAGTGTATGGTAGTTTGTCTATGTTATAGTATTTTACTTGTTGAATCTCATGAGCCTCGTTATGGTAACATATTGACAGAGAGCAGACGTACTGTACTGTTGTTACATCATCAATAAGAAATGTCATATATGACACCAATCTATCTCTAGGTGCATTGTAAATTCTGCGGTTTCGTTCAATTTCGTTGTTGCCAAAATTGATAGTTTTCCCAAAGTTGACAGTTTATGCCTTGCAGTATGCACCCATCTATCTTTAAGTACATCGTAAATTCTGCAGTTCGACATTTGCTTTTTTGGTGCCAAATTTTGTAGAGGGCGTGGGTGCAACTTACTGGTGCATAAACCAAACTCACCGTTTCTTCTTACATCAATATGGCTTGCTACAAAGCTTTCATACTTGCATGACATGGATGTTGTATTGGAACAATCTCAACACATCTATATCGCTTGACCTCATTTTGACCTTCACTGTGACCTACTTTAGGACTGAAAGAAAATGACAATTTCTTTGATAATTTTGATGGAAGATCTGTTACAAAGTCATGTAATATTAAAAAAACTTGTTTATGGACAAGGCTTCTACCGGGTCTTAAGCGTTTATTGAACACAGTCTTGTTTTCTTCATTTTTTGTTGCCAAACATCCATTAAAAAAGACGCTTATTTGTAGTGCGCTTGAATTGGTGGTTACACTGAATTACAAAATCAACAAAATAAATTGTTCTAATAAAATTCATTAAATTACAGTAATCATAATGGCCTATAATTTTGTGACTATGGGCTATATTCATCTTTAGTCTGCCACGTCTTTATTGTTCCAGTAGTATTATTGTAGTTCATCATATTTTGGTGCCAAAAAACAACTCCATGTGTCAGCTATAATCTGATTTGGAATAGTTTTGGCCCCCGTAGTGTAGACAGTGGAACCGAAAGTGTATGTTGGGAGCATAAGCCATCCAGTTGGCGGCAAACTATTGCAACTCCCAAGTTCATTATAGGGAGTTACAATAGTTTTTGGCCAAACCACCGGAGACATAAAGTTGTGTTGAGAGGGTTGTCCCTCAACTTGGCGGAAAACCATAGCAACTCATTTTTTTTAAAAAGTGAGTTACAATAGTTTTCGGCCAAACCACCGCAGACGTTAATTTAGCGTTAAGAGGGTTGTCCATCAACTTGGCAGAAAACCATAGCAACTCAATTCTTTAAAAAGTGAGTTAAATTAGTTTTCGGCCAAACCACCATTGCAGACGTAAATTTAGTGTTTAGAGGGAAGTCCGTCAGCTTAGCAGAAAACCATGGCATAGCAACTCAATTCTTAAAAAGTGAGTTACAATAGTTTTCGGCCAAACCATCGGAGACGTAAATTTAGTGTTGAGAGGGTTGTCCGTCAACTTGGCGGGAAACCATAGCAACTCAATTCTTAAAAAATGAGTTACAAATTGTCAATAGTTTTGCCAAACCACCACAGACGTAAATTTAGTGTTGAGAGAGTTGTCCTTCGACTTGGCGGCAAACCATAGCATTTCAATTCTTAAAAAGTGAGTTACAATAGTTTTCGGCCAAACCACCACAGACAAAAATTTAGTGTTGAGAGGGTTGTCCGTCAACTTGGTAGAAAACCATAGCAACTCAATTCTTATAAAGTGAGTTGCCTACAATAATTTTCGCCCAAACCATGAGACATGTAGCTCTGTACAAGAATGGTACATTGATTAGGAAGAGACAAAAGATGCCGTTAATACATTTCTTCAAAGCTAACACCTCTCTGTTGTAACAATTTGATTTAGACATGGTTTATTGAATTAGGCTAGACGGCAATAAAACCTATTAGTTTTATTGAGTTAGGTTTGGATCTAGCCCTGTTGGTAAGAAATAGTGTCTATTGTCTCAGAGGTTCATCGGAACTTATTAGATATGTACATATTCTCTTGATTTAAGGAATTTCCCCTGCATGGCCTTAAAATGATAAGGCGGAAATTGGCCCTTAATGCTCTGGAATGATGAATTAATGATGCAGAACTTGATGGCTGGCCCCTAGTAGAAAATGTTCATAAATTTGTTCTACTGCATCTCATTCTTATGTAGCATTGCTGAAATATTTAATAGATAAAATTTTATTACGTTTGACCTGAAAACAGATATTGTTATTGTAAAGTTCTATACAATATAAGAATTCCAAGAGTCTATGTTCCATAATTTTACAAAATATCATGTATCTAGATCAAATAGATGTCTTCACCTTTAAATTGTCTGCTACGTACAGAACTATAAGAATTAGAGATGGGACCGAATATTCCAAAATTGAACGATTCTGATTATATTCAAATCCAATTTTAATATTCGAATATTCGTAAAAAAATAAAGAAAAATTGTCAATTTCACAGAAAATTGATACATGTACATTTTAGTTACATTTAGTATGCTTAATAGCAATATAATGTGATATATATGTATAATATAGTCCCTATTTGACACCTTTTTGACGAAAATTCGAATACTGATTTTGGTATTCGGTCCCATCTCTAATAAGAATAGACTTGAACGGATACATGTGACAATACCTGCCAAGATAATTAAATCTAAAATAGAGGTGATAAAGTAAAACATGTAACACGATGCACTTAAATGTGATTTAAAAGGGATTAAGATGCATAAACAAGGAATGCATAAATTCTAGTTGTTATGAATGTGGGACAGAAAATGTAAAATGAATCAAATGTACCAAGGTGGATGAAATTAGAAAAACCAGAAATCTATCAGAAAATAGGAGTAACTCCACTTTAATATGAGTACTTGGCAAGTATGCATTGTAACCATTTGATCCTCAGCTTCATGAATTTATTCTGCGTGATTTAAAATTCATATAATCGACCATAAAATCATCGGGTAATGTCTAATGAATGAAGTTTGTGATGCATGAAATTTAAGCTTAGTTTGTCTTATAAAGCCTGCAGCCACTTGACATGTAAATCAATGATCCTAGTTGATGTGTCATCATCAAAACTTTAATTATATCTGATGTCTCACTCA
Organism: Spisula subtruncata; assembly: GCA_963678985.1. Classification (NCBI taxonomy): domain Eukaryota; kingdom Metazoa; phylum Mollusca; class Bivalvia; order Venerida; family Mactridae; genus Spisula; species Spisula subtruncata. Next base: position 2,704,123 of record OY787668.1, read on the forward strand.
CCAATCATCAAATTATAGACAGTCAATGAATAAGTGAGAGCATTTTGTTTCTATTTCTTTCTATTTATGTGTAAGATTTGCATATTAGCAGTACCTTCCCTCTTACAGTATGTACATTTTGTACCTAAATCCCTCTTACCACTGATTCATAAAATGAATCATCTATGGATCACAGAACTTGCTTAGCATCGTCATAATCGCGGAACCTGTTCATGTATTATGGAACCTGTTTAATATACCCCCACTACCATAGGTAGAGGGGGCTATATAGGAGTCACTTTGTCCGTCGGTCTGTCTGTCTGTCGGTCGGTCGGTCTGTCTGTCTGTCGGTCTGTCGGTCTAAAAGTTTGTCCAGGCTGTAACTTACCCATACATAGAAGGATTTTAAAATAACTTGCCACAATTGTTCACCATCATGAGGCGGTGTGTCATGCGCAACAATCACATCAATATCTCAAAGGTCAAGGTCACACTTGGAGTTGAAAGGTAAAAAATGGCCATAATTTAGCTTGTCCAGACGATTACTTTGTCATCTATTGTGGGATTTTAATATAACTTGGTGCAATTGTTCACCATCATGAGGCGGTGTGTCATGCGCAAAAATCACATCAATATGTCAAAGGTCAAGGTCACACTTGGAGTTGTAAGGTCAGAAATGGCCATAATTTAGCTTGTCCGGACAATAATATTGTCATCTATTGTGGGATTTTAAAATAACTTGCCACAATTGTTCACCATCATGAGGCGGTGTGTCATGCACAACAATCACATCAATATCTCAAAGGTCAAGGTCACACTTGGAGTTGAAAGGTCAAAAATGGCCATAATTTAGCTTGTCCGGCCAATAACTTTGTCATCTATTGTGGGATTTTAATATAACTTGGCGCAATTGTTCACCATCATGAGGCAGTGTGTCATGCGCAAAAATCACATCAATATGTCAAAGGTCAAGGTCACACTTGGAGTTGTAAGGTCAGAAATGGCCATAATTTAGCTTGTCCGGACAATAACTTTGTCATCTATTGTGGGATTTTAATATAACTTGCCACAATTGTTCACCATCATGAGGCGGTGTGTCATGCGCAACAATCACATCAATATTCAAAGGTCAAGGTCACACTTGGAGTTGTAAGGTCAAAAATGGCCATAATTTAGCTTGTCCGGACAATAACTTTGTCATCTATTGTGGGATTTTAATATAACTTGGCACAATTGTTCACCATCATGAGGCGGTGTGTCATGCACAAAAATCACATCAATATGTCAAAAGTCAAGGTCACACTTGGGAGTTGTAAGGTCAGAAATGGCCATAATTTAGCTTGTCCGGACAATAATATTGTCATCTATTGTGGGATTTTAAAATAACTTGCCACAATTGTTCACCATCATGAGGCGGTGTGTCATGCGCAACAATCACATCAATATCTCAAAGGTCAAGGTCACACTTGGAGTTGAAAGGTCAAAAATGGCCATAATTTAGCTTGTCCGGACAATAACTTTGTCATCTATTGTGGGATTTTAATATAACTTGGCACAATTGTTCACCATCATGAGGCGGTGTGTCATGCGCAAAAATCACATCAATATGTCAAAGGTCAAGGTCACACTTGGAGTTGTAAGGTCAGAAATGGCCATAATTTAGCTTGTCTGGACAATAACTTTGTCATCTTTTGTGGGATTTTAATATAACTTGGCACAATTGTTCACCATCATGAGGCGGTGTGTCATGCACAAAAATCACATCAATATGTCAAAGGTCAAGGTCACACTTGGGAGTTGTAAGGTCAGAAATGGCCATAATTTAGCTTGTCCGGACAATAATATTGTCATCTATTGTGGGATTTTAAAATAACTTGCCACAATTGTTCACCATCATGAGGCGGTGTGTCATGCACAACAATCACATCAATATCTCAAAGGTCAAGGTCACACTTGGAGTTGTAAGGTCAAAAATGGCCATAATTTAGCTTGTCCGGCCAATAACTTTGTCATCTATTGTGGGATTTTAATATAACTTGGCGCAATTGTTCACCATCATGAGGCAGTGTGTCATGCGCAAAAATCACATCAATATGTCAAAGGTCAAGGTCACACTTGGAGTTGTAAGGTCAGAAATGGCCATAATTTAGCTTGTCCGGACAATAACTTTGTCATCTATTGTGGGATTTTAATATAACTTGCCACAATTGTTCACCATCATGAGGCGGTGTGTCATGCGCAACAATCACATCAATATTCAAAGGTCAAGGTCACACTTGGAGTTGTAAGGTCAAAAATGGCCATAATTTAGCTTGTCCGGACAATAACTTTGTCATCTATTGTGGGATTTTAATATAACTTGGCACAATTGTTCACCATCATGAGGCGGTGTGTCATGCACAAAAATCACATCAATATGTCAAAAGTCAAGGTCACACTTGGGAGTTGTAAGGTCAGAAATGGCCATAATTTAGCTTGTCCGGACAATAATATTGTCATGTATTGTGGGATTTTAAAATAACTTGCCACAATTGTTCACCATCATGAGGCGGTGTGTCATGCGCAACAATCACATCAATATCTCAAAGGTCAAGGTCACACTTGGAGTTGTAAGGTCAAAAATGGCCATAATTTAGCTTGTCCGGACAATAACTTTGTCATCTATTGTGGGATTTTAATATAACTTGGCACAATTGTTCACCATCATGAGGCGGTGTGTCATGCACAAAAATCACATCAATATGTCAAAGGTCAAGGTCACACTTGGGAGTTGTAAGGTCAGAAATGGCCATAATTTAGCTTGTCCGGACAATAATATTGTCATCTATTGTGGGATTTTAAAATAACTTGCCACAATTGTTCACCATCATGAGGCGGTGTGTCATGCGCAACAATCACATCAATATCTCAAAGGTCAAGGTCACACTTGGAGTTGAAAGGTCAAAAATGGCCATAATTTAGCTTGTCCGGACAATAACTTTGTCATCTATTGTGGGATTTTAATATAACTTGGCACAATTGTTCACCATCATGAGGCGGTGTGTCATGCGCAAAAATCACATCAATATGTCAAAGGTCAAGGTCACACTTGGAGTTGTAAGGTCAGAAATGGCCATAATTTAGCTTGTCTGGACAATAACTTTGTCATCTTTTGTGGGATTTTAATATAACTTGGCACAATTGTTCACCATCATGAGGCGGTGTGTCATGCACAAAAATCACATCAATATGTCAAAGGTCAAGGTCACACTTGGGAGTTGTAAGGTCAGAAATGGCCATAATTTAGCTTGTCCGGACAATAATATTGTCATCTATTGTGGGATTTTAAAATAACTTGCCACAATTGTTCACCATCATGAGGCGGTGTGTCATGCGCAACAATCACATCAATATCTCAAAGGTCAAGGTCACACTTGGAGTTGAAAGGTAAAAAATGGCCATAATTTAGCTTGTCTGGACAATAACTTTGTCATCTATTGTGGGATTTTAATATAACTTGGCACAATTGTTCACCATCATGAGGCGGTGTGTCATGTGCAAAAATCACATCAATATGTCAAAGGTCAAGGTCACACTTGGAGTTGTAAGGTCAGAAATGGCCATAACTTAGCTTGTTTAGCTAGCCTGGAGTGTAACTATGTCATTTATTGTGGGATTTGAAAAAAATTAGGCGCAAATGCTCAGTACTTCATAAGCAACCCCAGTTTCCTTTCTCGAAGGTCAAGTTCACAGTTGAAGATTAAAAGTCACATAGAAGTTTGTATGGATCATTCTTCTTTATGCATGATGGGATTTGATGTAACTTGACAGACATCGCGAATCATCGTCGGACCAAACGGTCCTTTTGGACATTTAGACAATGGTCTGATGGTTGCAATCGTTTCTCTCTGACCAATATCGGACAGTTGTTGAGGCGCTGACGATCGAAATTTACCCTATATCGCGCAGTTGCGGCGCCCAGGTTGTTTTCGGTACATTTGAAATACTCGTTCGTTAACAGGGTGTTTAATTCTGTACCATACTGGATTTTTACCGGGAATAAAGTTACACTCGAGATTGAAACATCATGTTCATATGTTGAAGGAGTTTTGTTAACTTTAATGGTTTGGTCCTTTAACATACAGAAAAAAGTTAAATTAAATTGATAATTGAGAAAATTTAAAATTGGAAATCTTTGTATTCCTGTATACATGTATTATCACACCAGAATAGTATTACCTTGATATTATCATAGACAGACAATTACAATTATCTAGAGCCCCCTCCCCCCCCCCCCCACACACACACAATGGGCTTATATATATATACAAAAAAATTTGATTATCATTTCTTGAAATTTGAGTCAGTGTAAAATTGTTGCCCACCGTGTGACATTAATTTCATATAGACATGGTTTGCCGTCTGTGACAAAGCGGTATGTGGGGGTATTCTTAGTCACACTGTGGCAGTTCTAGTTAATGAGCTATTATGATTGCTTTAATCTTTTTGAAAATGGGTCAAAATGTTCCTAATTAAATCTAGGTCAAGTTTGCAACTGGGTCATCCGGGGCCTAAACTAGATCACCAGGCTATATCCAGAAAAAACTATTTAGGTTAAATAATATTTTGGTCAAGTTGTAACAAAAAATTACTGATTCTGTCCAAACTGCATGTCTTCAGGTGAGCCCTTTAGACATGTTGGCCCGCTTGTTTATGGTTCATGGAACACGGATGTCACTTGAGATTATGGGCCATGTTCTACCACATTGACATGTATTGACTAATATAGTTCGATTTCAAGCATTGAGCCGTGACTGCACTTTTAAAGTTTAATAAATTTGCCGATAAAACTTGTTGCGGCATTGACTAACTGTGTTAAATTGCCAATTGATAAATACACATATTAGTAAGTATCATATCTTTAAACCATGACTATTGAAATCAATAAATCACGGGTTACCCGCCCAAATAGAATTGTCTTTAGAAAAGGTCATGGCTCAGGGTTCAAAATTGAACTATAGTATATAGATTGTTGTTGTTATATTTTCAGGTCTCACAAATCTCTATAACAGATGATGATGCTCAAATCAACAGAAAGTTGCCGAAAGAACTTTTACTCAGGTAAATACAATATATCTCAATTGTTGATCCTACATTTAGAAGATTCTGCAAATTTTATATTCTTCAAATTTCTGTATTCCCGTTGGTCAGTTCAGTTCAGTTCATATTTGAATTGTGTTTCGCCACTAGACTGCAAAATTGAGTCTGTCTCAGCTCATATTTTGTTGTCCACAAGATAGAGACTGATTACTTTAAGTCTTTTCATGGAACTTGGTCACTTAGTATTCATGAGATCTAGGTGGAGTTAGAAAGTGGGTTCTGTAAAAAACTTAATTCTTAAAAAAAGTCCATAAAATGTGTGTAACTTTAAAACCATTGGCTTTGAACAATGCTTAAGCATAAATCACTTTGACCTTTAAAATTGAACAATTGTATCATGTGTAGGGCTTTCCATGGGAGGTAACCTATGCCCTCTATATTTAATTGAAGGGGAGATAACTGAAAGAAGGGGCTCAGTAGCTTAGGCAACGGACACCATGCAGTTTCTAATAAATTAATTCAGTGTTACTGCGTGTAAAAATATTTGTTTGTTGCTGAAAACATTACCTATACAGATGCAATGTGTGAAATGCATTTTACAAACTACTTTATAAAACGTGTGGTATATCGAGTAATTAAAAATAATCAATATTTATCGCATTAATCACATGGTGGTGTACTTGTGCTAAAAATACCAAATGTTTTATAGTTAAATGTATCCGAATTTAATATTTTGGGACCCTCGATCGCGAATTCAACAATTCGCGAAATAAGTTCAACACTAAAAATCGCGAAATAAAGCTCACACGAATATAAAGTGATTTACAGTATTGTAGAATGTTCACCAAGCTTCTGAACTTCTAACTCGGTTGCCAAGGTTCAAAAGTGTCAGTTTTGCTTCTGTATAAATTTTTGATGAAAATTTATTTTGTCTTTGCCAAATTTGATGTAAACACACTAGATTCAGGAGGTTGGTTTTTGTCAGGGGAATAGTTGGGTATAAAATATTGTTCATAGATATTTTACAGGAAACCTGTCTCGGCTGTCTCAGCTGCCATACAGTTTGAGACTTTTCAACTACTTGGCACCATGTTCAATTCGCTTACTCAGCAAATACCCTGTGTATACTATAAAATCATTAATTTTTGTGGGGATAAAATTGTTTGGATTTCGTATTCACCTTTAACCATGAAATCCAATACCATTAAACACTAATTAAAGTAATATTCAGCAGAAAGCTGACTGGCAAACAAAGGCTATGATCGGCATTTAGTCATAGTGATTAGATCATAATTGTCAGTATGCCTAGACGCATATACTGTAATGTTACTGTAGGGTTAACGCAAGATTTTCTAAGCTATTACTTCTACAGAGTCCCGAGATACGGTTGGTGCCCAACCCCGTCAGTGAGAGGGCACCAACACTCCGGAAGGATTCTGCAGATTTATAAACGCGAAAAAGCGTAAACGCTATTAAAGTACAAAAATACACTTTATTAGTATGTTTTACAAAATAATGATACTTTGGCGGAAGTCTTATACTATAAACTCATTTAATTTCGATGGGATGAAATTTTATGTTTTTGGTAAAAAAGAGAATTTCGATGGGTCTTTAATTTGTGGATTTGCATTTGAGTTAACAAACTCACAAGCGTCAAAATTGGATTTCAAGGCTGAATGTGAACCATGAAATCCACAAAATTTCATCCCCCACAAAACTTTATGATTTAACAGTACCAGTGAAGTCATTTCTGTAGTTTAATTTCATTCCAGGAAAACTGATACAGCTTGGTCATATGATATGTATAATGAACCGAATAATAATGAAATCAGATCGTGAAACCTGATAAAAAAACTTGTTGGAATATGAATTTAATTCTCTTGTATTAAGTTACCAAGTACTAGTTATTAATAATAAATTAATTATTCAAACATCCAAAAATTGATCAGTTAATTTCACCTTCATGTATCATAGCAATTAGTGAAAATGTCAACATTGCGCATATTAAGGCTTATATTAGCACATATAACTGTAAAATCATTTTATTTCGATGGGAAGAATTTTCATGGTTTTGGGAAGAATGACCATTTCGATGGGATGTTCATTCGTGGATTTTGCATTTCAGGTATTAAATACAAGGGTCAAAATTAATGTTTAAAATGGGATTTGATTTCGTGGGTGAAGGTGTACCATGAAATCCATGACATTTAATCCCCCTCAAAAATTAATGATTTTACAGTAATTAGCTTGAGTATTGCAATATTAGATATGCCAACATTCTCGTAATTTAGCAACATATTTTATTAGTGCGGAAAAATGTTGACATTACAAGGTTAGACTGTACAGTAATACCTCAATACTAAGACTGCCCTTAGAACCGGCTTAACAACTATAGAGCGAGCAGTGGAAATGTATCAGAAAGTCATGGTTTTGATTTTGAGGTGACCTTTATTTGGGGTTCTACTGTACATACCAGATATACTGTTATACATATTTTAACAAACAGTGAGATACAGTTTAATGTACATGTAGCTTGTATTTAAAGGGACTCAACTCTAGTTGGAAAATTGCAAAATTTATCAAAAGCTCTCTTAAAATTGCATTTGTATGGCTTGACCGACCTAATACATTTATATAAGAATCTGGATTTATTCATCTAGAAGAAAAATAATCGCATAACATCGGTTTTATTCCCTTTAAACACCTTAAATTTTCTATTGCATGACTAGCGCAATAAAATATATAATTCAGTCTTGTTAAAGTGTAGTAGGGTATAAATGCCGAGAAACCTGTTTGGGATTTTTCATTAATCAATTTATTATAGCGCCTTTGGTCGTAATGTAAGGTGTAACAATACTTTATATATTCGTAAACACAGTTTTGTGATTAAGATGTTAACAAAATCTATTTTTATCATCGAAATGTAGTAAAGTCCCTTTAATTAGTTGGTGAAAGACTTGCTATAAAATGATGTTGCTTCATTGACTGTTTCAGAATTTTCTCCTTTCTGGATGTGGTGACATTATGTCGATGTGCTCAAGTTTCAAAGGTAAGCCACTTCAAATATCTCTTATTGCTGATGAATATTTCATAACATCCGCTTCAATATGACAGCACTGAGAGTGTTTAAATAATAAATTCTACAACTGTTGAAAATATTGACAAGACCTTTGCTATCAATATTTGGTTTCTACACCTTAATTATAATGCACCAGTCAATTGCATCCATGCCCCCCCCCCCAACCCCCGGGGATGGGCAGTGGATAGCCAGAGAAAGGGGCATGTTTTTTCCTTCCAGCTTCACCTGCAGAAATGTTGGGAATTTTTTCTCCAAGCCAATACCCTGGGGACAATATTTAGTTTCGGGGGCCCGGCAAAATACCAGAGATTTTACCATTAGCTGTGCCGCAGGGCCGTGGAAGGGCAGGTGTTTTGACAAGCCAAAAGTAAAAATTCTGGCAAATCCCCTGGGTAGGGATGCTGTAGATGCAACTGACAGGTGCATAACCTATCTAACAACAGCCACCCCTAGGTACCCTAGGTGGATGTTAAAGTCAGGTGGCTGTTTATTATAAAAACAGCTGATTGGGATCTGTTCAAATTTTATATCATTTTGAAAGCTGAAAACTGTCTCATTCATGTGACCTGAGGTTTGGGAAACTGGGTTGTCCAGGTGTAGCGGGAAATTGGGAACTAGGTCGCATATTGTCTGCATTTCATTCGATCAAATGGGATCACTGATTTTTGTTATTTGCTTGTGAAATCCGGTGTGGTTAAGTTGAGTGTTTCCTATACTGTCCCATTTCCTTAGTATTTTTTGACTGTATATGAAAACCAATATCTCACTAACATAGAACCAGGAACATCATGTATAAAATTATATATATATCTTGCGTGTGTGATTGTCTTACAAATATGTCACTGTCACTATCTGTACAAGACAAAGTACACAAATGTACAATTCTGCTCCATTTTCTGGCCGTCACAATTGATGCTGACAGTAATTTTCTCTCATCTATCTTTGTTGCCAAGTGTAATAATATTGGTACATTCATCTCCAGGCTTAAAGTTCTATACACACTGTTCTCAGGCTGTGTTATTGTACTTAACAGTATCTTTAGTGCATTATATTCTCTCCCTTTACATTTGACATGCAAGGACTTGTGTAACTCTTAATTCCAGCCTAATCCCAGTCTTTCAAACAAGCAATTATTCCACACTTTAAGCCTTCCCAGTCACTTTGTATGTTTGTTATCTCAGGCCCTGATCTCCCGAAACATCTAAAGTAAAAATCTCATGTCAAGTTGAAATTTTGCTCAAATCAGAGTCTTTATATTTTGAGACCAATCTGATGTTTAAGCTCTTTGAATATTGCTTTCTGTTTTGGGGTGGGAATTGCGAGTCCAGTCTCCTAAGGAAATTATCTAAATGACACTTGGCAATATTTTGTGATGAGATGTATCTCAGATTGAGATGCTTAGGAAGAACGGTGGCCTGGACTCAATTGATGTTACGTCAATTGTCAATCTATACCCTTTAAATCAATTATAGCAGTAAATTTTAATCACATGGTCCAGTGGATAAACTTGAAAACCTTCGCCAAGCAGCCTTCGACAAACAAGCAGGCGGAGCAATCTCTTCTCTGGTGCAATGTCAATTGTCACCATCATGTACAATGTTTCTGGTAATTCAGTGTTGCAATGTCCCATGGATGCAAAATCTCATTACCAGTTTCACGAAATTTGATTCCAGTGTATTTCAATCTTGTGTATTGATTGCTTTAAGTTCTCAGGATAACTGATGAGCTGCTGTTCCAATACTCCAGACCAGTCTCTAACTAAATGTCCTTGTCAAACATGTCCTTGGGTGTGTAAGATTTGACGCTATGTCTAAATGTGCTTGTGTGTAAGATTTGCACGAACACAGAGATTCATCCCATTTATAATAGCAACAGTGTACTATACCATAAAGGCATTATGTATGTTAAGCATACGATAATTAATGCGCTGTGCCCTTAAGTTAAGCTTTATAAGTGTTTCAGACTGGCCAATAATATGCTGTATTATTATGAAGATTATTTGTCATTTTTACCAGTGACTCTTTCATGCAAAAACCATATACACTGTTCATTTTGTGCTTTCATCAGCAGCTTTCCTGTTCCTGTTAAATCCTCCCCTACCTGGCTGATTGCTGCCCCCTGCCTGGTTTATGGTTTATGCTTGACATACGGGCCAGATATAAGAAACACAAGTAATTTGAAATTGCAAGCAATACAGAAGCTTCATACCTGGTTTCAAGGTTGTCAATGTTTCTGTATCCATAGCAACCACAATGTTTTTTCTAAATAAAAAAATAGACACGCATAATTACTTTATTGGTCCCTATCGACATACCAAGTTTCATAAACCTAGCTTGTAAATTGTTGGAGTTATGGCAGGATCCAGATTTGTTGGGGACCAAGGGCAAACCTATTATCCCCTCCGGTTGAATATATCACATAGCTATTAACAGTATAACTGAATATTTGCAACAAAATGACTAATCAATTGATGTGTAAAACTGTTGTGGCTATAACAAGGTATAAAACTGTTGTGGCTATAGCAGGGTATAAAACTGCTGTGGCTGATTATGTTCACACGGGATGTATTGATTAACTATGATTCAATATATTTACTTTACTTCGTTAATTGCAATAAAGTGCAGCCGTCTCAATATCAAGTGGACTCGTGTGAAAGTGTTCAGCTGACAGACTGGTCTATGTATCATGGCTGACAGACTGGTCTATGTATCATGTAACCTTGGAAGAGAATTGTGTCATCTGACTGGTCTACATATATGTGTGACCTTGACCTTAAAGGAGAAATGTGTCAGCTTGCTGGTATATATATATGTGTGTGACCTTGACCTTAAAGGAGAAATGTGTCAGCTTGCTGGTATATATATATTTTTGTGACCTTAACCTTGAAGGAGACGGGTCTATATATCATGTTACCTTGAAGGAGAAATGTGTGTTTGTTGGAGATGGATGACTCAGCGTTTCCTGTTTCTTAATGATGTATTTGTTTATTATCTTAAAAGGCTATCAATGCCATCAATTCAATAAGAATTACTAATGAGGGAACCATTCGAAAGAATTGCAGGTACTACTGTTAACTCATTACATCCTGTTAAACCAAGATTAACAACATTTACTTAGCAAACAACCTTATGTTTATAACCGTTCTCATTAAACTTTGAACACACTTTAAACCTAGATAAACATAGTTTACCTTGTGGATGAGCTTATGTTTTTAACTGTTATCAATTAACTTTTAACAGACTGTATGTGCAAGCAACAAGCATACTGAATACTATAGTATGTAACATTCAACTGGACCCTTATTGACCCTTGTGTGTTTTATTGAAATCAAATGTACAGTAACTCGAGTAAGAACGCTTTGACTGGTTAAAATATTAAATCTTTATTGCATCAAGGATAAGCACAGATATTTATGGATGCCATGTTAAAACTATAGCATCCTGCTATAGTGTAACATCCACACTGTGTTTGTGTTCATATTGATTCCGCAAGCGTCCTGTAAAACATTTGCTTTGCTCAATCTATCACGCCAAATCAACATTTTCGACGTTTCTCTCAAATCATTCATATAAATTTGTTTTATGCTTGGTCGGCAGTTTGAGTACTTAAGAGCTTTTGCAGAAAAGATGATATTTCACAAACAAATATTTTGCCTTGAGGATTGATTTAAGTTAACTTTCAGATTTATCACATTCTGTAGGTACATGCTTTTAACAGGAATATTTCAATGTCATAGATAAATGAGTTCTTCCAAGTCTTGTTTTACCATTGTAACCAAGGAAAAAGTGGCAAAAGTCTTAAAGATATCTATTGTTAGGGGGGTAAATGGAACAGGGAAGTAGAAAAGTCCTGGGTCTGATTTTTTCCCCTGGGAAAAAACTAGGCCATGCCGATTTTTCCTAGGAAAAAAGAGGCTGGCATCTTTCTGCCCTCTATGGTTAATGCTATTTGTCATTGACCCCATTGACTCCTGTGTACGTGTTTATGTTTTACAGTACTGGAACTTGTTGGCACTGGATGGAAGCAACTGGCAGAGAGTTGATCTCTTTGATTTCCAAGTTGATGTCAAGGTAAGATGTTCGTTTGTCGGTTACAAAATGTTGAAACTCAATTTGATAAGAGCTAGCGTATATCATCCAGATTTCTGGTATCATGCAGCTCTCTCTTCCCTTTAACTTTGATGTCATTGGCAGAAATCACATGCACTTGTGACAGAATCTCAATTGAATGCAAACATCTGGCAATTATTGCTGTTATTTGTTATCACGATGATTTAAATATATCATTGTGTTATCACTTCAATCATTGCATTAGTTGTTATCACAGGAGTGTTATTATTACAGGCACCTGTTGTAGAAAACATCTCCAAGAGATGTGGTGGATTTCTCAAAGCTTTGAGCCTTAAAGGCTGTCAGAATATTACAGATGACGCTTTGCAGTAAGTATACACTTTAGTTCTACACCATTATCTGTGTCATTTGGTTGGTTAGTACCGCCAGGTCACATTAGCTTTCTCGGAAGAGGCACGTTGAAGCAGTCTCTAAGAAAGCAAACAACAGCCTTGCCTTCCTGCACTGCAACAAATTGATGGCTTAGAATTAGAAGGTCGTAAGTGCCACTTACTACCTTTTATGATTCATACATATTTAGAATAAGCATTACAAGGCGCTTCTTATGAGCCCATTTTCATAAAAATCTGAACTTGTCATGTTGACCATAATAAAGTTGTAAAAGTTTGTTTTACCATAAGTAAAGAGTAAATGTCAGACAGTTTTTCGTGTTTTCTCAAAATATCGATTTGGTAGTTATGACCTCTAATACTAAGCCATCATAATGTTACTAGTCCCTAGTTTGACCATTATTGGACTACACTGCTCCCATGCGAACAATTACATCCAGCAGCTAGAAGCAGTTCATTCATAGGCTGACCGCTTTGTACATCTAAATACCTAATCATTGTTTTTAAACCCAGCACTTATTTAGCCTCACATCCACCTTGTAAATAGTCTGCACTTTGTACGATGATGCTCCAGAGCGGGCGATGTACAATACGGGAAGAAGAAAAAGAATAAGAAGATGTGATACTAGTCTTGTCATTTGATTGGTTAATACTGGTCACATGATAATAATCTTGTTGTCATTTGATTGGTTAATATTGGTCACATGATAATATTCTTGTAGTAATTTTATTGGTTAATACTGGTCACATGACAATCTCTTGTCATTTAATTGGTTAATACTTGTCACATGATAAGTGTCATGTTATCATTTGATTGGTAAATATTGGTCACATGATAATAATCTTGTTGTCATTTGATTGGCTGTTACAAAAATCATGTCTTGTGATTGGTTATTGCCTAAATATTTCATCTAAACTGCACCCATATTGATTGTCATGGAATTTTCCCATTTTTGAAGCTAACCACCTGGCCAGTTGGCCACACTAATAAATTTAGGACATTTAAAAATATCTTGACTGTTTGTTTACTGTATGTTCAGCTGACATAATGTTCATGGGTAGTAATGATTTAGATTCTGTACAACTATAAATCCAAGAAGCAACTTCTTAAAGTGTATAGAGCTATATTGGACGATATTTTTTTAAAAAGTTTCAAAAACTGAAAAACAATTATGCTTTCATATCCATTAGGTCATTTTGCGCTTCAGTTTTAACAGAAACTCTCTCTGTGATTTATTTGACATGCAAATTGTCAATTTTCGTATGAAAGTGTTCTAGAACACCCTATGAAATTATAAGAATCGTCTATTTTTCGACGATTGAATCAAAGTACACGGAACCCATCCAAAGTTTTAATTTGCAATTAAGGTAGTCTAGTATCATACTGAAAACGATGCAAGTAATTATGTTGACATTAAATGACTGTTAGAATATAGCTCTATACACTTTAAACATAAATAGCTGTTAGTATTTTATTACATCACTGATTGCTATGAAACATATATACTTAACAACTTTTCTAAGTCCTCATTTTCATTTATCTATAACTTTCTTATTATATACAGCGAAGTGGCAAAATTTCTTATGTGAAGTTTGTGTAGCAAATTCATAATAATCCACGTAACGAATTGGTCGTAAGACACGTGGTTTGTTCGTCACGATATTGACGTGCAGTTCATGCTTTTTTGACGCCACGCGTTTATATATCCATGGAGTGTGTTTCAAATACCATCACTTTATGTCCAATGACCCATCGTGTATGAAAAGCAGTTTTAAAATGATTTAGTTATCACAGTTATGCGTCAAATGATGTCAGAAAATATTAAGTGACGTCAGTACGTAACATTATGTGTCGAGAATCAAGAATAATTATCTTAGCATACACGCCTGATTGCTTTTCAACGTGTAAATGTCTATGGGTGTTTAATTCTAGGTAAACGTATAGTTTGCTTGTCGTATTATGCTGATTGCGAGAGCGTTTAGTATTTATTGTTACGTTATTGTTACATTATGACGTAAAAATGCTTTACGCCGCATACTAATGCCAACTTTGAATTTAGACGGTAACGTTCAATGAGTCTCTTTGTTCAGCAATGCTTCCAATTCGCGTCCTTGACTGTATATAGAAACGTCCGACTACATGGTGGTCATCCAACATATCGAAATCTCCTTTTGCGAATTTTACTTTCTTTTGTTCTTATGTCATATGCGTGTTCATGCCATACATTTTAATCAAACTCTACTTTTTGTTGTTCAATTATACAAACCTATAACACACGCAAGTTATCTCCAAATTTCATTTGACTACAAGCGAGTTTGACAAAATTATCTTCAACAATATAAGTGTGGACTTAGAAAAGTTGCTAAGTATATTTCAAAGAAATTGGTTAAGAAATAAAATACTTATAGGTGTGCTTTTTTTCGAAGTGAAGCAAATTTCTTTTTGGGTTAGTAGTGCTATAGAGAGTTCTGGTTATCAGTCTGGATGACTGTTGATACATTAAGTTAAGAGTTAACTAGTCTTCAGAGATTTCTGTCAGTAAATCAACATATCTGTATGAAATCATTTTTCCTTAGAGGGTTGATAATGTTTCTCTTGGAAGTATGTAAATATGTCTGTATAGTATGGCAAGTGTTTAATTATTGATAGATCTATATACTTAATGTTACACCTGTGGTATACTGGCATTAAAATATAACTACAGCAAAACCTCTGTAGAGTCACACCCTTTACCTACATAATCCTCTTCGGTCTGGTTTGCCCCTAATCCCTGAGGGAGCTGCAAATATTGGCTGTTGTAAAGAGGTTGTTGGTACAGAGGGTAAATTTAGAATAAATATCAGCTTATGGAAACTTTGAAGGTGTTGTTGAAAGAACAATGCTGCTCTAAGGATGGCTGCTCTGTAGAGGTTGTATTGTACAGTATAACTTCGTTCTGAATTCACCATGTTCACTCAGTGTACAATTTTATATAATTCATCATTAAATATTAGTAACATTTTTGGGCTCCTAAGGGATTATAACCCCCATTGGTTTTGAATTAACATTATGTTTGCTTTTTCTTTGCAGAAAATTTGCGGAACAATGCAGAAATATAGAGGAGTTAAATCTGAACAATTGTAAAAAGTTAACAGATCTGTAAGTATGAGTACAATCATGATAGTATTTATGTTGCCATAGAAACACATAGAAACACTATCATACAAAGTTCAAAGTAATGAAAAATTTGATATAAATGGGCCAGGTTTTGTTTTGGACCTGAAAATACCCATTGGCTTAATTGTTTCAAATGCTTGTTTTTGCAAGTTGTGTTTTCTGTGGCCTTCGGGAGATTGGTTATACTTGCGGATTAACACTTTTGACTAAAATGTCATCATGTCTTCAGGTCAAGGTCATATGTTAAGATCAGTTGACATATTGGCATTGATTGTATAGTTATTCGAATTGTAGATTGCTTTCAATAAACTAGACTTGTTTAAAAAGCCTGTTTACCCCCTGACAGGGCCTGACTCGACCTGTTAACCTCACAGTTTTTTAGTGAGGCATTGCACCATTCTCAAGTGTTCTTCAGTAAAATACAAATTGAAAAAAAAAACAGTTTGGTTTGCTGACTAGCGGGGGTGGGGGGGGGGAGAGTTTACACTGTTACTGCAATTATTGACTGGATATTTTTATACAGTACACATATTGTATGCCCTGAAGACCATTGCTCTCATTCAGAGAATGGAACAGTTCACACTGCTTCTGTTATCACACACGTCTGTCAAAGCTTCAATAGTTCTGTCGTCTGCTGCAATCTATCAGCAGACAATTTATCTCGGTACTTTTGGGGATTATATTCACATTAAGCGTTATTTAACAGACGATACATTTAAGGCAGGCAAGGATTACGAGCTATTGTGATAGGAAATGGTATAATTATGGGTATATTATATTTAAATAACATCTTCCAAGCATGTTGTCTGTGCTGAGAGCTGTATGATGGTGTGCTGCACAATGTTGTAATAGGCATTTATAGCACATGACTTTTCTTGTATCTGAGTAAGTAAAGCAAGTATGTATATATTCTTATGCTACACCTGTGTAGTATAAAGTTATACTAAATGAGTGTGTTTTTTACAATAAAACTATGAATATTTTGTGTTTTTACTGTCATATGATATAAAGAATCTATCAATTCTTGTCAATTGATATGTTCATATTAAACTTGTTGAGGAAATATCATTAAACTTGCCAGAGGCTCGCTGAATAAAATTTGAAAACTTGTGTAATATAAATTGATATCAATTGACAACTTGTAATAGATTCTCTTTATACCCTACCCTGAGAGAGAGAGAGAGAGAGCAATAAACAAAGAACCACAACTCTCAGTGGAGAAGGGTATATTGATTTTGTGCTGTACGTCTGGCTTGATGTCTGTCTCTCTTGTGAGTTGTCCATGCAGTTGGATGGATAATAAAGAGTCTGTCCATATTTGTTCTCCTTAACCGCTGGTCAGATTTCAATGAAACTTCAAATGAATTCTTCGTACCTAGGCCTGTTGTGCGTATTGTCTGGAATTCAAAGCCAGGTGATTTGGTCATAGTTATGGCCCTTAGTGACATTTGTTTGTGCTAAAACCATTTTATTAGCCAGATTTTTCAACGATGGAGTCAAGATCATTGTTACTAATGAAAAATTTTTAAAATAGAAAAAAAAACATCTCTGCCAAATTATGGTTGGCCGAAAGTCTGGTTTTCGTGGAATTTCCACATCTTGTACCCCATTAGTCTCAAATTGTGACCTCAACAGGTAGTGTTGTGGTCGTAAGTGTGTATGTGTCAGCTATACATGTAATTTTCTGTTTGTTTCAGTACATTGGAGAGTGTGGGACGTCACAGTAAGAAGCTACAACATCTAGATCTGAGTTCATGTCAATGTGTTACAGATAAAGCTCTCAAATCTGTCAGGTTAGTCTCAAATTTTGAAATTGTGGTCCAAATGCCCTGAAAAATCTCAAGTAGAAATCTCATTTCAACTTGAGATTTTGCTGAAATCACAGTCTGAAGTTCAAGATCTTTGAATATTACTGTAATAAATTTAGGATAGTCCTGCCTGTT
This sequence comes from Spisula subtruncata, assembly GCA_963678985.1. Taxonomy (NCBI): domain Eukaryota; kingdom Metazoa; phylum Mollusca; class Bivalvia; order Venerida; family Mactridae; genus Spisula; species Spisula subtruncata. The sequence goes on from OY787668.1 coordinate 2,721,819, forward strand.
TTGTGATGCAAATTTTGATATCACTATTTTAGATGATACTTAGGTTAGATTGAGATGATTAGGGAGATCTGGGCCTGATTCTTGATGTGAGCTTTGGAGATTGGTGGATGTCGGCCATTGTCCGGTGTTCGTCATGTGCTGTCTATTTCATTGTCTTTATAAAACATCTTCTTCTCTACTGCAATACTATGTATGTGATCTCCCAGTGTTTGACGTTTGGACAAATCTTATGATATACCGGTACAGTATTCTTTGACCTATACATACATAATAAAACCAGCATGTTGAAGATTCAGAAGTGATAAGACTGTGTATATAAATCAGGAAGTAGGGAGATAAGTGTCTCTGTCAATACTAGGTCGGTCAAACACCAAAGTCTTGTCATAAGATGACACTCTCTAAGGTATATAGTGTTACAGAAGTCCTACATCGCCTACATCTGAAGTCTGATTCAAGAAGAGAAACAGTCAGATACTGTAAAATCATTAATTTTCATGGGGGATTAAATTTTGTGGATTTTGTGGTTCGCCTATAACCATAAAATTAGATCCCATCGAAAAAAATTTTGACCCTTGTATTTATTACCTGAAACGCAAAATCCAGGAATTAAGAAATGATATTTTTTACCAAACCATGAAATTTTGTCCCATTGAAATTAAATGATTTTACAGTACTTATATATGGTAGATTCCCTAAAGACAGGACATTGTCCAGACTTGTTGAATTGTCTGAGAAATATGGTATTCAGGCAGTTAATAGTTAATAAATGTTTTTCATGCTTAAATCTATTTCGTGCTCAAACTTAGTAAGTTATGGTCATAATTGGTAAGTTAGGGTCCTAATTGGTAAATTAGGGTCCTAACTGCATGGCAGACTATAACTATAAGTAAGACCATATGTTATGATTAAACATGCATGGACTACTGTTATGGTACAATGTAAGTTTCCCAACAAGTAAACAAATAAATGTATGAATGTGTCATATTTCAGTGATGGGTGTCACCATCTCAAACATATCAATGTGTCATGGTGTAAGGAGATAACCAATGATGGGTTAGAAGCTCTAGCACGTGGATGTCTCAAACTGCAAGATTTCATATGTAAAGGGTGTGACCAGGTATGTTAATCATAAAGTTTTTGTGAGCCCATGTGTCCGTTGCCTATGCGAAGCACTACCGAGCACCTTCATTCCGTTATCTCCCGTTCAATTAAATAGAACGCATGGATTACTTCCCATGGAAAGCGCTATGTAGCGCTTTGCTTAAGCAACAGACCCCAGGCAATGATATGATTGTTTCTTTGTTTCTTCAACCAGACATTATGCCTGACAAGCTTACCAATGAATGGGGCCGTAAGGGTAATCTGATTGTTAGTAGATTAGTAATGTGTCATAAGGCACATGCAAGGATAGACTTGTATGTGTACTAAAAAGTAAAATATTTGGCATTTTCTTTCAGTACCACATAAATCAGTGACTTTAATTTGTAGTTATTTGCTCTCTGAAAACACAGCTTTAGTTCTTAGAGGATGTGGTGGTAAACAAGCTACACCCAGTGCAGTATTACAGTTATTGCATCCAGTGCACATTACAGTTATTGCATCTAATACAGTATTGCTGTTATTGCACCCAGTGCACATTACAGTTATTGCATCTAGTGCAGTATTGCTGTTATTGCATCCAGTGCACATTACATTTATTGCATCGAGTACACATTACAGTTATTGCATCTAGTACAGTATTGCTGTTATTGCATCCAGTGCACATTACAGTTATTGCACCCAGTGCAGTATTACAGTTATTGCATCCAGTGCACATTACAGTTGTTGCATCTAGTACAGTATTGCTGTTATTGCATCCAGTGCACATTACAGTTATTGCATCCAGTGCAGTAGTGCAGTTATTGCATCCAGTGCACATTACAGTTATTCAACCAGTGCAGTATTACAGTTATTGCACCAGTTTTCACATGAACTAAGATATAAATGTAGTTTGATACATCTGTGCTAATGAGTATTGGAATGCTCAATGAGAAGTGAGCAATGATGAAATGAGTACTCTATGTTGTCTGGCATCAACAGTCTATATACTGTAAGAAATCTTTAGTGCACTTATGTAGTATTTACTCTGGCCTGACTGGATGTCAGTTGTCAATAATTCTGTATTGACCTGAAATTGTAGGAGGCTTTCTGTTGAATCTGTAATTACTGATAATGTATGAGACCGATATACGATATGTTGCTTCTCCACAAGTCAATAAGTGTCTACAGCCGTATACCACAGTCTGGGGGGGAAATAGAGGGAAAATTGACCTTAAATAGCCGCTGAGGGCTATGTACGCCTACGCTGCTATTGGAACATTTGTGATTAAGATTACTTATACTTTCTTAGGTAATAAAAGTAGGTCACTTCAGTTGATGATTAAACTATAGTCTGATTGATTTGCATTGATTTGTACTTCTTGCAAAGCAATTGGTTCAACGTTGGGTTATTTCTTGTAGCTCCTTGACTTGTTTTAATGATGCATTGTTTCCCGTTGTAATATTAGTATATTTTCTAGGTGATTAGTTCACAAGGTTTAGATTTCGCGCTTTTGATGTTGACCCCCAATATAGTAAAAATTAAACGACCAATAAATTGTGCGGATACATTTTCAGTCCAGGAAATTGGATTGGTTAATCCACTTTAGTATACTGTAAAATCATTTAATTTCGTTGGGACGAAATTTCGTGGTTTTGGTAAAAAAGACAATTTCGTTGACACTTGAATTCGTGGATTTTGCATTTCAGGTAACAAAACAAGGGTCAAAATCAATGTTCGTTGGTATTAAAGTTCGTGGTTCAAGTGAACCATGAAATCCACGAAATTTAATACCCCACGAAAATTAATGATTTTACAGTATTACTGAGAAACAGTGTTTAAACTGAATAAATATTGAGTGAAAGAATGGTCAACTAGTTCTTGATAGTCCCCCGATCTGTGTTATAATGTTCTATAGATCTACAAAAAGCTTCGAAGCTAGTAAGTACTTTGTATTGTATCTCGTATTATTTGTATTATAGATTACAGATGTAGGCGTTGGACATATAGCAATACATTGTAAAAACATCATACGGATCAATCTACATTCTTGTCAGGTATGGATCTTCTTTATTACATGTTTACTTTTATATTATTTGGATAACCAAAGATGAAGCAGACTTTTTTGGATCATGCTCAAATTGAAATGAGCATACACATGAAAGATGTTTTATAAACACAGACTCTGGAAAACTGGGAAATGCCCAAAACAAATTCCCTGTAGGGAAAAATCAGGGAATTTCAAAATTGGGCAAATATCTGGGAATTTTACAAAATTGGAGAAATAAAAAAGTCTTGTAGAAAGTAAATTGCCTTTTGCACTAGTTGAAAAAGTATGAAATGTGCAATTTTGTGCTTGCTACACTTGCGAGGATTTATCAGGGAATTTATTCTTCACTTTCTGTGGCCACCCTGCTTTTGAAAATATTAATATAGATTAATAAAATTGTTATGTCCCGCCCATTGGTGATATATGGTATATTGCTTTGCTCATGTCTGTTGGTTGGTCTGTTTTGAGGTCAGTAGGTCAAATCCCAAGGTCACTGTGACCTTTACCACTTTATTTAGATCAAATGGTTTCCGTTCAATAACTCAAGATCACTTTGCCCTAATGTCTTCAAATTCTACATGGAGGTTGGCCAGGAACAGCAGATGAACTCTAATGATTTTGAGGTCAGTAGGTCAAAGGTCAAGGTCATTGTGACCTTTACCACTTCTGACTATTGAGTTTCCATGGTGGCATACTTGTTTTACAAACATGTACTTTTTGTACATTCAATAATTTCGAGAACCCTTAGACACTAAATGAAAACATGAAAACTATAATGACTGGATTTAGTACTAGAAGTTTATCAGACACCCTGTTATCAGGCCGATTTTGCCGCTGTGACTGGATAAAAGTGAATATCTGTATTGTGACTTTGATGAAGTCCAGTAAAATCTTTTTTAAGACGAGCATCGAAACTACGAGCACCCGGCTTATTTCGAGCAAATTTCATAGTCTCGGCGAATTTGCTAAATATATGTTGTATACTTATTTCACACTGATATGCCAAGCTCCAAGTTTATTTTGATCATTTGGCTTGTCCCATTTAGTCCACGAGATAACGAGGTTTAACTGTATTGTCCATGTTATGATTGGTCTCTCTGTCTCATTCTCAGAAAACTGAATAATGTTAACATAAACCTTATTATGCGGTTAATCTCGAATATTTCATTAAGAGATATTATGATGTCTAGACTTTTATCTGGTTAAATCTCCTATTATCATAAAATTATGTGATAATACATCCAGGGATTATATCAGGCTTGCTTGTAATACCATTGTCAATGCATTATGTATTCTGTTATCACTATTGACTTTGTCCAGTCCTATTTGGTATATGACACATATTCCATTACTTTACCTGAGTTTATTGTGATACTGATTATTCACCGTCTGTTTACTGTTCTTCGGTTCCTATTTACATTTGTCTGTTGTATTCTGTTATCACAATGTGCCATCTTTGTTCTCCTTCAGTCGCATTTGGTATATGAGACTTAACTGTCATGTTCAATTATTTTAGCTCACCTCGTGTTGAGAAATGCTGATTATTGACCGTCTGTCTTCTGTATGTCCGTTCATCCTTTCGTCTGTTGGGACTCTGGGCACTGTTTAATCAAATTAACGGAAATCTTAAACTTTGGATCAAATTTCAAATATTAACAATACTTTAACAACTGTAAAGTGTGGTAAATGGAGTTGTAATACTAATAGAGATTCAGATAATGAATACCGACAAACAATATCCAACTCTGTGATACATAGAATGTAACCAAACTTCATTACAAGTTGTTCATACGTGTCCAATTCCTACTGATCTTAAGGTTGCAGGACCACTTTTGTACAACGGCCACTTTTTCACCATTTTACATTTCGGATATTCCTGACTTTTTCACCACCATTTTGTACCAGAAAAAATAGCTTATGGAAATTATTGGTTTTCATATCTTAAATATTATTCTAGGAGAATTGTAACCCACTCAGAAAAACTGCTGTTTGGTTATGTATTAATGTTATGGGTTGGAATTGTCCCCGTGTGTATTGTAGTATGATATATGATAGATTGCTTGGATGAGAATTCTGAAGTTGATTACTTGTAGTGGTATAAATGTACAGTACAACCTCTATGGAGCCACACCCTTTGAGAGCTGAAAATACATTGTAGTGGCCATTGCGCAGAGGTTATTGTTATACAGAGGTTAAACTGATAGTTAATATCTGCTTTGGTAAATTTTGATAGAGGGGTTGTTGCTCTACCAGGCCTGGTGACTTGTGCCTGATTTAAGACTTTTGAATCTTGAATTTTCCTTCTTTGTGTTTGTTGAAAAGTTGTATTTCAGGCTTGAGATTGATTGCAAATTACCAGGCCTGTTCGCAGATCGCCGTTGTCTAGATGTCATCATGTTGTACTGTATATAAGGAATATCACTGCAGTGTGTTGATACGTCGGGCAGTATTACCTAGAGTTGCTTGTGCATTGCCGTATCTCACGAGACAGTTAGTTCGAGCGTGATATGGTATAACGCAAGCAACAAAAGGTAATACAGACAGACGTATCAACACAACTACGGTGATATTCCTTTTATTATATATCCGCGAAAGCGAAAAAAGCGCTTTTACGCGCGAACTGTGTAAACATTGATGTCACGAACGTCGACATATTTTTGGCATATACCGCAACGTCCATTTATAAAAAAGTACGTCATGACGTCATCAACGTTGGCATATAGACAAATCTTACATGTCAGACATGCATGTTATGAATTCGGAAAACCAGACATGTATGATACAGAAAATGTGATCTGTCGCGCTGTATTCCACTGTGCGATTTGTTGTGTATTTGAAACAATACATACATTGGTATATAATAAAACCATATATTGTTGATCTATTTCAGAGTATCACAGACGATTCCCTACAGTTGATAGGGGAACATTGTCATGGTCTTAAATTTCTGTGTGTATCAAATTGTCCACGTCTCTCAGATAAAGCTCTACAATGTATTGCCACTGGATGCCCTGCCTTAAGGTATGTTCGTTACTTTGGTATACATAATTACAGCAAAAGTTACATGTCCGAATCAACAATTACTTGTCTGGAAAAGTGCTAATTTTGCAGACTGCCACCTCCCCAATAACGTAGTGGCAGAGCATCCACTTGGAGTACTTGAAGTCCAAGGTTCAAACCCAGGGCATGTCATACCAAAGATGAAAAAGGAATGGTACACCAGTTCTTCCTATTCTAGATTCCAGCTTCCGTTTTATGCCGAGCATCGCAACCCGCCAGCAATGGGTTAACATGTATAGGAAGTCTGATGTTCTCACAGGCTCTGTGAACAGTTTTTAAACTTGTTACCAGGGTAGTTTGAATTTGTGGTAAATGTGTAAATGTTCCTCTTTGTCTAATAGAAAAAACAGGATTTTCTGCCAGTCCCATTCAAAATTTGTCAATCAGTTGTGTAGGACTGGCAGTTATTGTATTGCCTGTTCCCTTCTACAACCAGCTTATAATGGACAGTAATGAAGTTACAGCCCTTGTTTCCATTAAGTGTCTTCTCCATTCAAAATATTTAAAAAATTGTTTATATCTTATACACCATTGATGTTTCAAGTACAGGTAACTGTATCATCGATAAAGGACTAAAACAGAACTGAAAAAAATTTGAAAGAAAAGTATAAATTTTACAAAAAAGTATTCTTTTTTTTTCGTTATCAATGATACAGTTACCTGTGGTTACAAGCTGTTACTGATTATTTGAGAAAGATGTTGTAGAAATTGATAGTTCTCAGAAATATCTCATGTTCTCGGATAGATCTCATCATTACAAAACATAAGTTCTCACATTTGCTGGCTTAGAATTAGAAGGTTGTAAGTACCAAATCAATATTTTGAGAAAAAAAATAAAATAAAAAAAATGTCTGAAAATTACTCTTTACTTATGGTAAAGCAAGCTGTCTTAACTTCAGTTTGGTCAACATGACAAGTTTTGATTTTCATGAAAATAGGCTCATAAGAAGCGCATGATGCTGATTTTAAATATGCATCAGTCTTATAAGGGTGTAAGTCGTACTTACAACCTTGTAATTCTGAGCCAGCGATTTGTATCCTACTGACATAATGTGTTATAGTAGATGATGGGTAAGTCGAGACTTACTTAGTATCACACATACTCGCGATTGTTTCTGTTACTATAGCAACAGTTTTATATTACAGCACATTGGAGGTGGCTTGTTGTTCACACCTCACTGATCATGGATTTCAAGCCTTAGCAAAAGTAACCACTTTGTTTATATTATTTAAAGCTGCGCTGAGTCTTGAATAAATAACTGTTTTATTATTGACCTATTGTATCAGACAACACATCGGGTCATATACTATTGTAGGTGATTCAAAGATCTCTGTCACAACCGGTAAACAAACATTCAACCCGGGTGATTTATTACAGGTTTCTCAGGATCATAAATACACTTATATGATTAAAACTCTAATGGTCCTATAGCGTAGTGGTTATACTTACTGCATTTAGTTATTTAGAAATGAAACATTCTGGCAGACATCTTTGAATCGACAATACCAGATAAACATACCATATTGTTATGTTTGTAGTGGAATATGGATAAGTCATACAATATCTTTTTACTGTTGAATGTGTGTCAAACTCAAAGTACATAAAATTGCCGTAAATAAATGATTTTTGTAGACACTTACATTGTGCTTTGTCCCATTGCCTGTCCATACTTGTTCTCCATAACAACTGGTCAGATATCAATGAAACTGTCATGAATACTTGGTACCTAGCCTAGTGGTGTATTTAGTCAGAAATTTATGTTGGATGATTTTTTATGGAGTTTCGGCCCCTTCTATATTAATTCCGTACATTTAAAAATGTACACTTCAAAATTTAATGTTCTCATGGTCTATTGGCAAAACATTGGACATTTGTAATTGTTAATTTGTGGGAACTTACATGAACCTTATTTAAGTTTAATCTTTGTTTGGGGGTTTGTTTTCATTACTCATATTATACATGTATTTACAGCATTGTGAAAACCTGGAACGCATGGATCTGGAGGAATGTGTACAAATCACAGATTCTTCATTGAATTATCTCGCAAGCTACTGCCATAAATTAACAGCTCTTGTAAGTAGTACTACCTGATTTCTACACACTTTGACTTACACTGTCAAAGCTATTGTCAGGATATATACTCAAACATATCTCTTGACTTTATCAACACAGTTATCAACAAATTGTATCAGATCTATAGTCTATCCTATGTATTTCAGATTTCATCATATAGGTTTCAAGACTTCATCATATATAAGTCAATCTTCTGTGAAAACTTTTTGGTAGAGCATTCCCATCAAATGCAACAGGTTTCAGATTTGATCCCAGACCATGACACTGAAGTAATTAAAAATGATGCTGATATATCTCCTTTCTGGCACTCGGAATAGTTAGTTCAAGTCTATAGCGTCTCAATTTGACTAAAATGCTGTTGACAAGTGGGACTACAAACAACAATAAAAAAATGAAACCTGCATTGCTAAGTTTATCACACCATGTTTATCTCATGTATATTTCAGAGTTAATCGCACTGTGTTTATCTCACCTATATTTCCGGAGTTAATCATACAATGTTTATCCCGTGAATATTTCAGAGTTTATCACACTGTGAGCTGATAACAGATGAAGGTATACGACATCTAGGATCGAGTGCGTGCGCTACGGAGCAGTTACAGGTTCTAGAACTGGATAATTGTCCACTTATAACAGATGCATCGTTAGAACATTTGATGGGATGTCAATGTTTAGAACGTATAGAATTATATGATTGTCAACTGATCACCAGACAGGGAATACGTCGACTCAAGGTACGGCATCTTCTCCCTTTACGAACTTGTATGTCTTTTTATGCCCCAGCATCAGTAGATGCAGGGGAGGCATATAGTGATTGTCTTGTCCGTTCATTTGTCCTTTCATCCATTACAAAATGTTGGAACTCAAGTATTTTTGAAATCCATAAATGCATTGCTTTCAAACTTGGCATACTTGTTTACCATCATTAACACATTGCATGATTTAAGCTACTGTCAAAGATTTCAACATAATTATGTCCCCTGAATGACTCAAGTTATGGATGCACATTTGTAGCATAGCTTGTGATATTTGATTTACCATAGTTTTAAAAAAATTTATTTCACAATCAACATAAAATGTTTCCTTGTAAGTTGAGGCTACCAATCCGTACCATATATGGATGTAATTGTGTTTTACATTAACAATTACTTTCTATATTGCAGACACGGTTACCGAACATCAAAGTACACGCCTACTTCGCTCCTGTCACGCCCCCGGCATCAGTGGGCGGAGGTCGGCAACGTTACTGTAAATGTTGCGTCATACTTTGATGTGACGTCAAAACAAACTTACCTACTTCTAGCTGTGATGTTTATAAAACATAAGAATACTGAAGTTTAAACACAATTCCTCACATACATAACTTTCATCATTATAGCCATTGTATGTGACCAATCTATTTATTTTGAAAATCAAACTGGATGAGTGTGACAGAGGTATAGGAAGCTAGAACTGGACATGTGTGACAGGGGTATAGGATTCTGTCTATATCTACAGTGACTTTCTGTCTAGTGTTCTGGATCAGTGTGACAGTGGTATAGGAAGCTAGGACTAGCAGTGTGTGACAGTGGTATTATCACTGGTATAGGATGGTAGGAACCACAACCTTTTGCTGTCTATATCTACAGTGACTTTCTGTCTAGTGTTCTCATTGTGACAGTGGTATAGGAAGCTAGGACTAGCAGTGTGACAGTGGTATTATCACTGGTATAGGATGGTAGGAACCACAACGTTTTGCTGTCTATATCTACAGTGACTTTCTGTCTAGTGTTCTCATTGTGACAGTGGTATAGGAAGCTAGGACTAGCAGTGTGACAGTGGTATTATCACTAGTATAGGATGATAGGAACCACAATGTTTTGCTGTCTATAGCTACAGTGACTTTCTGTCTAGTGTTCTGGATCAGTGTGACAGTGGTATAGGAAGCTAGGACTAGCAGTGTGACAGTGGTATTATCACTAGTATAGGATGATAGGAACCACAATGTTTTGCTGTCTATATCTACAGTGACTTTCTGTCTAGTGTTCTCGAGGACTAGCTGTTTGTGACAGTGGTATTATCACACTGGTATAGGATGCTAGTATGGTAGGAACCACGACGTTTGCTGTCTAGATCTACACTGACTGTCTGTCTAGTGTTCTGAACTTCTCCTAGCTTGTCTGACCTAAACTATGTAGTTCAAAGGCTAGTGACAACTTGGATGTGTCCTTTGATGCCAGAGATTGTGCATTATCTGCCTGACAAAAAGAAACTTTGTGCGATTTCGTCAGGATCTGTCGCCAAGCACATTTCAGCCAGGATGGTATCTAACATGACATGATCCAGATTTGATATTTTCTGACACAGGGTCATTGATCAGGACGTTATCTGACTTCATGTGAGTCCGCCAGAGTTTATCTTTCTTCATGTCGTTCAGCCAGGATGTTATCCGACGTCATATGATTCCGCCAGGATGTTATCTGACTTCATGTGATTCAGTCAGGATGTTATCTGACCAGGATGTTATCCGACAGTTTGGGTGATTTAGCCAGGATGTTATCTGACGCTTCTCATAATTCAGTAAAGATGTTATCTGGCATTAAAACTGAAGCCTGCATGATTCAGACAAGATGTTTGACTTGATATGTGTGTTTGTGTGCAATTGTTGGTGCATGTTCCCCAATCCTGTTAATCTCAGAATGAATTAAACTGTGACCAAATAGTTCACCTATCCCATGTTAGGCTGTTCCCATTCTAAAGACACCGTTCTCACTCTAAAATGTTCAAGTCATAATGTTGAGCATTCTGTATCATGGAAGTTTACCATCTTTCTGGTATGGCATTCAATTAACAGTGTATCCCACACTTTCACACCAATATCCAGCATTCTGTGTATAGCAAACCTCACACCCTGACTCCTATCTCTCTAGGATAGCAAACTTCACTCAACTGATTCCTCTGTACACCTTTCCCACCGGCCACCACTCTGCTCTGCCTTTCCTTGGCTAAGCTTGTTACTGGAACAGTCTTGTGTTGACTACATGAAGATTCAGATTGGGATCAGTCATTTGTTGTCTCTTAATAGAGAAAGAATTACCAAATGTCTTCAAAAGTAACAGTCCATTTGTTTGTCTGGGAGGGAGAGGAAAATACATTTAAGATTGATGAGGGAGCAGCATTTTCTCCAGACTCAGATATATCTCTCTGTCAGTTCACAACTATTTAATGTCAGGAATGGGAGCAGTCATTATTGTTTGTTTTAACTTGTGGGAATTGTGTGGGATCAGTTATTGTGCAAAGCACAGGCTGTTGTATGAGGGGTCAATTATTGTCTACACAGGCTGTGTTCGAGGGGTTAGTTATTTGAGGGCCAGGGGTCAGTTATTGTACACCACACAGGCTGAGTGTGAGGTCCAGGGGTCAGTTATGGTTCACGACACAGGCTAGTGTAAGCTTTAGCAAATCCAGTTGTCGTGATATTTCACTGATATTTCTTGTCAGTATTTCATGTTGTTAGCCAGCTTGTGTTTGCAATCATTGACAAACATCTGTGAACTGTACTACTAGTGTTACTCTAAACCAAGAAATTATTTTGAGCGATTAGATTTAGTGGATTTACGAATCGTAAAATTTCTCGAATTTAAGTAGCCACGAAAAGTGTTTAAAACATTCATATTTTCTTTGCGGTCAACTTAAAAAACCGAAATTAAAGTAATTTGCAGGCTTGGTATTTTTCAGGATTGTGCCTGATTTCAGGGTTTTGAATCCTGAAATTTCCTTTTTTGTCTATATTGAAAAATGGAATTTCAGACTTTGAAACAAGGATTTTTAGGTTTGAAAATGATTGGTAATTACCAGGTTTGGGACTTTTATTTGTTTAATTACGTCGCAGATGTTGTCAGTGCTTGCAAATACTAGCGGATTCATACATATATATATATATCCTCTTCATCATGGTGCTTCACAGTAAATGTATTATATTTCAAGGTCATGGATGAAAGGTCAAGGTCGTCTTGAGATTGTTTGAGAAAGTTATGTATATTTCAAGGTCATGGATGAGAGGTCAAGGACGTCTGAGATTGTTTGAGATAGTTATGTATATTTATAAAACTTGTGTTACATTTAATGTTGTATATGAAACATATGCCTAGGTCCCACTAAGTTTTTTGCCACGGCGATGTATTCCCAATTTAATAAATGGGCATCAGAAGGCATCAGGTAAAGGTTCCTCATGGTTTAGGGGAAGCTAAGGGGAAGGCATTAGAAATGTTTTTAAATCCCTGATCCTGTTGCCTCCTGGAGCTAATTTATTTAAATTGGGAGTACATCACTGAGACAAAAATGCTCAGTGTGACTAAGGCTTTACATATGCATATATCGCTGGCTTAGAATGAGATGGTCGTAACTAAAAAATCAATATTTTCAGAACACAAGGCAATCTGTCTGAAAATTATTCTTTACTTATGGTAAAACAAGCTCTTTCAACTTCAGTTTGGTCAACATAACAAGTTACGATTTTCATGAAAATAGGCTCATAAGAAGCGCCTCGTTATGCAGATTTTCAATATGCATTAGTCTTATAAGTTTGTAAGTAGTACCGTAGTTACGACCTTCTAATTCTAAGCCCGCAATATGGTGACATTAGTTGACCAGTTATTTGCACCAATGCTGTGATTTTGTGTTATGAAAGTAACATGTTGTATATACGTATTGTTGTTGTTGTTGTTGTTATAAATGATGTTTTTGTTCCCTAGAATACTATGGTAACACACACACAGTGCTATATGCATCGCTGCATTAAAAATCAGACCACTTGCTTAGTGAAATACAATGCACCTGATAAAATTTTCCAGGGTTGGTATTCACAAAGCATCTTAAAGGAAAACTGACAATTTTCTACAAATCTCAAAATTTCCTTAAGTGTATCAGCTAAACAGGAAAATCAAGATTAACAATTATTTTCATTTTCAATCCCTGTGGTCCAGACAGGGATTGAAACCGTACGTTAATTTCTCTGAGCAAGAATAACCCACATGCTCCACTCCACCAAGGTATAAATTGGTACCTGTGAGGGCACTGTCTATTCCTGGGCGCCGCAGATCAATGGTGGCTGCCACACCTACAGGATAAAAATAGTCTCCCCAGGGAGACACGAGTGTAGGTTTCCATAGGTAGCCCAAATGAACAGGGGAAGTTAAAATGTCAAATGGTGCTTGAGCGGCTTAACAGCTGAAAAGAGCCCTAGAAAATTGGTAACTTAACATTATATGCATTGTGTGGTGTGTTGTTATAGTATTATAGGGTAACAGTTGATATATACGTGGACAATTGCAATATTTGTGTTTTCTGTTATGCATGTTAATCAATTATACGCTATTTTAATGCTTACTTATATTTTTGTAGATGCTAATGTTATAGCTGATGTCAAAACCGACATTTTCTCTGTTATGTTTGTATTTGTTGTTGAATGATATTATAGAGTTATCTCCCCTTTCTCGCCCAGATTTCATATCATAATAGAGATGTCTGAACGTCTCCTGGTACTGTTGATTCAATAAGTTAATTTTGTAATACTAATGAGGAACTATCCCATTCGAAAAAATAGCGGGGAATACCCTTAACTCAGGTATACCCACTTAAACCTAGATAAACATAGTTTATCTGATGGACATGCTAATGTTTACAACCATTATCAAATAACTTTGAACAGACTGTATAGGGATACACATCTATGTGTTGTCACCTTGATCTTCCGAAACATCTGAATCTGAGCTAAATCTCAGCTCAAATATTGCCTTACATCTTTTGAGATAATTTCTAAGCTAGACTCATGAATTCAAACTTAGGATTATGAAATAGGAGTAAAATTGTAATGTGTACAATTGCAGCTAGTTGCTGCTTTATGTTGATATTATGAAATAGAAAGGTTTGTTTTGAGAATAATACAAAACAATTTTTAGTGATGAAATAAGCTTTAACTTAATGATTTCTCTAATTCTGATCAGAGTAAAATCTCAAATTCTGACTCTGATCTGAGTAAAATCTCAAGTTGAGTTGAGACATGTCTGTTTGAGATGGTTTGGGAGCTTTGGGCCGTGTGATGATGACTAGTGCTGTATGTATATTGTAAAGTTATATAAATGTAGTGTTTTGATGAGGTCTATATCACTCTAAAGTGACTCTTTTAATCACACCATGAATTCTATCGCATTTATAGTCTGATCAAACTGAACCTCGGCATTTATGTTACAAGCTTCTTGATAGAATACATAAATTCTGCTGTAAGGTTGTGCTTTGAAAATCATTACTGATGTTGATAATCTATCTCGGTTAATGAAAACAAAAGCTGAAATTATAGTCCAGTTAGGATATTTTTCCAATGACGTAGCCGTTTATGTGTACCCAAAAGATCACAACCATTGTAGAGTTTAGTTTAGCATTAACAGAACACAAACATGTTTGTATAAGCCTTTATAATTGGTTTTACACCGTAATAGCAGATTCTACCTCTGCGTCACTGTCATCTTACCCTAACTTAACTATAAATAAACCCAGGTCAGATACTGTTACCTCCTAGAATTTATACTAGAACTTCACAGTTGATTCTAACACTGATCACAATATGTTAGTTTTCTACATGTAGGCTTGTTGCTATGCATTATATATTTATTTATAGAAAAGTTGCTTATGTTAGAACCAGCATTGCTTGCCTGTCTGTCTGTCTACTTGTCCTTCTTCTGTCTGTTCTTATTAGTTGATAACTGCGTAAAGCATGTATAATGAAGAGCTTAATCTTGCATACTACATGTATTTATAATTTTTGATAAGTTCATGTCTGAATAAATGAATTACAATCTGCTAATATGTTACCCCAAACACAAACTGTCAGATTTAGAGATTACATGATATGTACATGTATATGTATTACATGTTTCCGTAGTAACGGCACGTAGCTAGCAGCCTACTACTGTAAAATCATTTAATTTCGATGGGACAAAATTTTTCGTGGTTTTGATAAAAAAGACCATTTCGATGGGACATTAATTGTTGAAATTTTGCATTTCATGTAATAAATAAGGGTCAAACTTATTGTTTGATGGGCCATGAAACCCATGAAATTTAATCCCCCATGAAAATTAATGATTTTATAATATTATAGCTTGCTTACTTTTCATCATATACAGCAATGCTGAAAGCTTTGTTTATCTTCATCTTCTTATCATGTTGGACCATTTAGTTGTGTATCATTTGACGGAGAATTTGTACAAAAATTTGAGTGAAAGATGATATTTCAAGGGGAGGTAAATGAAGCGATACTTAGTTTTGTCTGAGAATTTATACAAAATTGGAGTGAAAAATGTAATTTTAAGGGGAGGTAAATGATGTGATACTTAGTTAAAATGTATACAAATTGTATAGGCTGAGTTATTTCTCTTGGTATTCTTTATGTGTCTCAGTAACGTGAAAGGTTGTTGTTTTAAGGGGAGGTAAATGATGCGATACTTAGTTATACAAATTGTACAGGATGAGTTGTCTATCTTGATATTCTATATACACATTGTATGTATCATTGAGTCTTGTGTTAGCATTACACTTCATCTTCATTCATTCCTTCAAATAGATCCACACTGTGGCTAGGAAACATCCAGATATAAGCAATTTCCCGGGCTAAATTTAAGTTAACTTAAACGTTATGTACATTAAATACACACTGTGGTGGTTTGTAAATAAACCCTGTCAATATCACAGGTAACAGTATCATTGAAAAAGAAATTTAAAAAATGAAATTGAAAAAAAGAAGATTTTTTTTAATTTCATATTTTTAAATTTCTTCTTCAATAGCCTTAATATAATTATATTTAAGACATGGAATCAAATTTTTTTCCCCAAGTTTGAAGTAATTGGCATTAAAACAACAAAATAATTCACTTTGACTGTTTCAGTTGAGCATAAACGAACAACACTCATTTTAAATGATAATTCTGTCATCTCAATGCGATTTTTAAAATGACTTAATATTATAACTTACGCTCTGATTGGTTTAAATTATACCCATTAGCCAATCAAATTTACTGATACATATTGTCAGCCAATCAAATTGCTGGAATCTGGTTGTTTGCTAGTCGCCGTATTAGATCTATTTTCTCTCATCATTTATACTGCAAACCATTGATTTTATTTCTGTTTTTATGTTAAACGTTACTGATTTGATGCTTGTCTTAAAATATAATATTTGTATGGTCTATTTTGTAAAATAAATATGATACTAATAATTAGTGACTTAGTTATATTTTTATGCCCCGTAGATGAAGGAACCGAAAATGTTAACCAAAAATTTTCAAGATGTTGAAACTCAAATATTCTGAAGTCCATCAAGCATTTGCCTTCAAACTTAGCATTTTTGTTTACCACTATAAACATCTTACATTGTCAAAGTCATGTAACACTATTCAACATTTTAACAGAGTTATGTCTCCTGGTTGACTTTACGGAATCTTGCCTGGCTGATACCTGGTATTTTGATGAATAGATGATGTGATCAGCAGATAATAAGAGTCGTAACTGATCCTTTCAGTATTGGTGACACTTAAAAACACATTTACGTGCTAGTTAAAGTGAGTCTGTGGCTTTATAAGGGAGTTAATGCATGCAGCAATAATAACATATAATACAATTGTCTCCCCTGAATTGACTTCAGCGTAAGTCGTAATTATACAGTATAATTATGAGGATTAATTGTTGATGTGTTTGAAAAATGGGCGAGTTGAATGTCTCAGTTATAAGTACAAAATTTGGACTTTATCTAGTGACTTTAACACACTGGTTTTACCCACTGACAACTGATCTCTGGTCCCATCCATGATTGCTACGAAAACTTCCAATGCACTTCTCCGCACAGCCACACTGTTATATGTTCTCAGGTGAGTCATATACAACATGCATTGTCTGCCTGGTAAGAAATTCATATAGTCCTTGTCATCTAGGATGTATATACTCAATTTATGTATGTTGTATTTAGCTCATTTAAGGAACAATATATTTTTGTTAACAGGGACATATCCTAACCTCGGAACACTGGTATACACGTACGTCGACCTGTCAGCTGTGCTTGAAATTGCACCTTTCTAGGATACGGGTGATTCGTTATATCAGTATCTCTCTCTTGCACTTGTCTACAACATCACATGGTTTAGTAGACAACACTTTCAGCGTTGAGTCCATGCTAATTTTGGCGTGTGTGCTTCCATCTATTGCAATTAGTTCAAATCTTTTAAAATTGGTAATGTAAGAAGCACTTTTGAAAATAAAAGTACTGTATATTTGTGGTAATACATCTGTAATAATATAAAGAAACGCTTCATGTTTAGTTTTATGTTTTTATTTCTGAAATCAATCACACGTGGAGAAATGTTCAGATTTTTATGATTATATATTAACACTATATACATGTCAGTCACAACAGCAATAAAGCCTAACGCTGACAACACATAAAATAATAAAGTATAAGTAAAAAATACAGATAAATGTTCTCGTAAAATGTATTTTTTAGTAATACCAGTACGTACCTACATGTACATAACGTTTAACTGCATTTTTGTACATGTATTTGCTAACATATTCAGAGACTTGTTCAGATAAGTTGTTTTATATGTTTATATCTTCTAAATCATTCCTTGCTTCGATTTAAAAAAATGCAAACATCTATTCAAAACAGAGTAACAGTGGAATTGAATAATTAATCAAGTTCAGTTGGAAAATCTATCCAAGAAAGTTCACCAGAATCTCAGATGATTACTTCCCTCTTTATGAGTTCACACACATAGGTGTGCATTCTCAGAGTTACTAAGCTAGTCCGGCTGCATTTACAAGCAACGATGATCGTCTAGAGCATACAATATATCGACCAATCAAAACCATGAAAATGTTGCTTGACACCAATAACTTAGAACAAAATTTACCAACGGTTTACTTCGAATTGTCCGCTGCTACAAGTATAGATGACCTTTGCTTAATGGCGACACATAAAAAGTCTGTCCTACTAGGTTTGCATATTCACCCAAAACACAAGAACTGTTTCTATTTTATTGAAATAATGGTCGATGTACCATAGAGTAAGTAGAATCTATTATAATGAGATAAAATATTATAAAAAGTTAACGACTTAGCTACAAATAGCTACACCTTACTGCAACAAACGCGAGGTAACAATATTCAACAAAATCATTCCATAGGAATGTTTTAACAACAATTATTACAACAACAACGAAAACAACAACGACGAGTATGCGTTGTACACCTGAGTAGCTTGCTTATAGTGTGCGTAATAACACAAAAACAACAACAAAGATTTTGAGAAAGACGTCAACACGAGAAGCTGAGGAGCTTGTGAGTACGACGTTGACCCGAAGAGGTAGACTGTTACAGTTGTTGCTATCCTTACAACATTGCCAGCAAACCTCCGTGTTTTCAGCACACGCATTATCGCAAGAAGCATGTTTAGGACCACATGCCCGCTCTAAGCTTTCCAGATTCTTCACGCCGGCTTTGTTCGAGAACGTAGCTTTCGTCTGAAAATAAGGTAAAAAAGACAATTACAAATTGAGTGTACAAGAACCGTCCTTAGTTCTTCTTGTGAAATATTGTACATACCAGTATATCAGTCAATCTAGTGGCTTTTGTCTCCCATATGCACAAACAGATACCCCTCTTTAGTTCTTAAACAGTATGCCCGTTGTCACAGTGTCGTATATAGCTTGCCTAAACTTTAGGTGTGGGGGAGTTTTTGAAAAATTAGGTCTTTCTGATGTATTCTCGAGTATTTTAGAAAGATTTAGATTCCTAAAGAAAAGCAAAATAGTTTCATCAGTTTTGGCCAATATAGCAAATCTTTTATTTCAGTTTTACAACCTATGCATGATTATACAAATACAGTTGTTTAGGGTATATATCAAGCGGATCATGGGGTATAGGGGACCATTCAAAGGTTAAGACTACTCAATGGAAGGAACCTGTTTATTAATATTTGCTTCCGTAAGGAGAATAACATGCTGATTTGTGGAAAAATTCAAAGTGACTTACCTAAACAAAAAAAACCACTTGTTATATCACAAGTGCCACATGGCGTATTATTTTTTATCCTAAAATGATCCACTATAGTCCAACGTGATCCGCTACTGACCTATTATTTAATTAAATCAAAGACAACTTGACACGAGCAAATTATCTAGTAGCATAAAACGTTAGTGAAAGACTCGTTTTAATCCAAAGAGAGACAATCAAAAAAAAAGTGAAGTCAAAGGGAGACAAATATTGGGTCCAGAAATGGAAAAAAAAGTTTTCTCACTTTTCTATTGTTCTCTCTGTCAAGTTTTTCGTATATTTTATAGTCTCCCTTTGATAGTAAGCCGATCAAAGGGAGGTAATAAAATATACAGAAAAGTTGACCAAGAGAACAATAGAAACTTGGACAAAGTTTTTTGTGCAGTTTTTGACCCAATATTTGTCTCCCTTTGACTTCCATAATTATTTGGATTGTCTCTCTTTGAATAAAAAATATGATCTACGTATGGTACTTCTACTGGTGCCCTAACATTATTATGTAGGCATGCTGTATCTACGTACGGCACCCGGACTGGAGCTATCCTGGTATTTACAAAGACCTAAATTACATGTAATTTAGGTCTTTGGTATTTACTATGACCGTATGCTTGCAGACATAGTACAGTGTGATCATTAATATATGGTAACATAAATAACTTTAACTACTTTGTCAGTTTTTAAGATAATATGTGTTTTTATTCGCCATTGATTAATATATCGAGTAAGTCCTTCTTTAATTAAATGTAGTTACTACAGTCGTGCGTGCACCCCTCGATATATTGTTGATAAGACAATAGTGGATCATGTGGTAAAAACGGATCACTCAAGGGTTTAGACTACTCGGTGGAAGAAATATATTTGTTTTTGGCATAATTAGTTGCTTCCATAAGGGAAATAACAAACCCAAATACAACTTCTGTAGTTAACTGATTTGTGGAGAAAATCGTATTTTGTCAATTTTATGTAATTCACTATTCTATGGCGTGTCAGACGTTGCAAAATTCAATAACTGTCTATGTTTGTGGTATATTCGTATATATATGTTATATAAACTCATATATACATTGTAAAATGTTATATAT
This sequence comes from Spisula subtruncata, assembly GCA_963678985.1. NCBI lineage: Eukaryota > Metazoa > Mollusca > Bivalvia > Venerida > Mactridae > Spisula > Spisula subtruncata. Next base: position 2,742,242 of record OY787668.1, read on the forward strand.
ATATATGGTATTTTATCATATATATGTTCCATAAAGTTATATATATTTGGCAAAAACCATATGTATGTGGTATATTTCTATATATATGTTGTATAAAGTTATTTATATTGTAAATTAGCGTATGTATATTCTATAAAGGCGTATTTATTGTAAAGTTTTCATATATATATTTTTATTCATATATATATATAAAAATTGTTCATATATAATTTTTTTGGTCGTATATATATGTTCTATAATTGCATATATAATTTTTTTTGATCGTATATATATGTTCTATAATTGCATCTTGGGAAGTGATACCAGTACAACCTTTCTAGTGTAACACTCTCTGTGAGATTACAGTACAACCTATCTAGTGTCACCCTCTCTGTGAGATTACAGTACAACCTCTCTAGTGTAACACTCTCTGTGAGATTACAGTACAACGTCTCTAGTGTAACACTCTCTGTGAGATTACAGTACAACCTCTCTAGTGTAACATCCTCTGTGAGATTACAGTATAACCTCTCTAGTGTAACATCCTCTGTGAGATTACAGTACAACCTCTCTAGTGTAACATCCTCTGTGAGATTACAGTACAACCTCTCTAGTGTAACATTCTCTGTGAGATTACAGTACAACCTCTCTAGTGTAACATCCTCTGTGAGATTACAGTACAACCACTCTAGTGTAACATCCTCTGTGAGATTACAGTACAACCTCTCTGGTGTAATGCCCTCTATGAGATTACAGTACAAGATCTCTAGTGTAATACCCTCTATGAGATTACAGTACAACCTCTCTAGTGTAACATCCTCTGTGAGATTACAGTACAAGATCTCTAGTGTAACATCCTCTGTGAGATTGCAGTACAACCTCTCTAGTGTAACACCCTCTGTGAGATTACAGTACAACCTCTCTAGTGTAACACCCTCTGTGAGATTACAGTACAACCTCTCTAGTGTAACACCCTCTGTGAGATTACAGTACAACATCTCTAGTGTAATACCCTCTGTGAGATTACAGAACAACCACTCTAGTGTAACATCCTCTAGGAGATTACAGTACAACCTCTCTAGTGTAACACCTTCTATGTGATTACAGTACAAGCTCTCTAGTGTAACACCGTCTAGGTGATTACAGTACAACCTCTCTAGTGTAACACTCTCTGTGAGATTACAGTACGACCTCTCTAGTGTAACACCCTCTGTGAGATTACAGTACAACCTATCTAGTGTAACACCCTCTAGGAGATTACAGTACAACCTCTCTAGTGTAACATTCTCTGTGAGATTACAGTACAACCTATCTAGTGTAACACCCTCTAGGAGATTACAGTACAACCTATCTAGTGTAACACCATCTGTGAGATTACAGAACAACCACTCTAGTGTAACACTCTCTGTGAGATTACAGTACAACCTATCTAGTGTAACACTCTCGTTGAGATTACAGTACAACCTGTCTAGTGTAACACTCTCTGTGAGATTACAGTACAACCTATCTAGTGTAACACTCTATGTGAGATTACAGTACAACCTGTCTAGTGTAACACTCTCTGTGAGATTACAGTACAACCACTCTAGTGTAACACTCTCTGTGAGATAAACAGTGATTACCTGGACGCAGCCATTTTGATTTAAACTCCCGCTTCCCGCTACCGCTGTCCAATGAAATCCTTCGTTTCAAATCATTATGTAAACACTTCCCAAGATGCAATTATAGAACATATATATACGATCAAAAAAAATTATATATGCAATTATAGAACATATATATACGACCAAAAAAATTATATATGAACAATTTTTATATATATATATATATATGAATAAAAATATATATATGAAAACTTTTACAATAAATACGCCTTTATAGAATATACATACGCTAATTTACAATATAAATAACTTTATACAACATATATATAGAAATATACCACATACATATGGTTTTTGCCAAATATATATAACTTTATGGAACATATATATGATAAAATACCATATATATATAACATTTTACAATGTATATATGAGTTTATATAACATATATATACGAATATACCACAAACATAGACAGTTATTGAATTTTACAACGTCTGACACGCCATACTATTCTATCAAAATGGAAGTTATTTTATTTATCAGGAGCATAATATTATTTTCAATTTTCTAAATACTTATTACCGATTCAAATTTTTGAATGCCAGTTCATATTATGGCATATTCTCAGAAAATTACTATTTTTTCCTTGTAATATGCCAACAACGATCATCCACACACACAAATTTCGTTTCTGCAACTGTGATTATGTAATTTATACACAGATGGTAAAGTCATGTATGCTACATATGGCCTTGAAATAATGCATTTTATCGGAAGAACACTCTCAGTGTTTTTTATTACAAGAATTGGTGAAGTTTGGAAACAGATAAAATTGATGTGTTATCAATCAAAATATACCACACCCAATTTAAAGGAAAGTAACAAACTGACAAAGATTTAAGCATTGCATTGTTAACTTTTTGAGAATACAGTGGCCAAGATGTTAGTCTTGCAAATGTTATCCTTTACAGAAAATGTATGAGGAGCGAGCTTTTGCACACATTCAAGAAATAATTGATATTACCAGTTGCTGTGAATAGTGAAAGTTTGCGCGCTTTGCAATAAAAAAATACATGATACCATCAGTATGTGTGATTAATGAAATTTATGAGGATAAAATAAATTCATGGCATTAGTTACAAGAGATGCTTGCAAAACATGTATGCCCAACTGCAGCAAAAAAGTAATGTTTAAAGTCATGGTTCCATTTACCCCTTGATCAACTTACATCAAAATCAATATGGGCCATCTTTTAAGGGTCACCAAAACATATACTGAATGTCCTATAGGCCCAGTCGTTCTTCAGTTATTTCGCTGGAAACCATTTATATTATTTAATGAAATGTTTGAAAACGCCAATGAAGTTCCCAGTGTTAATTATGTCAGTTCTCGTAGGATGCGAATTAACTCAATGCTTTGCCTGACCAATTTAGCGAGGATCCCATGTACATGTATAATTATTTTTATATCTGCATTCCCTTTATTTAAGTGGCTCTGTGACAATTACTACATGTATCATATATGGACATTTTCGTTTAAAAATGGTAGTGATTCAGCGGAACCATTACCTTGCAACAGCCCGATACACACATACATGATAAAACTCATTGTAGCTTTGTTTCATCATTCTCCTGGCTGAAGCCATTAGATGTATAAGAATTGACCTACCTGGCAGACAAATCGTTCACCGGGTGAGTTGCCCTTACATTCTACTGACTCTACTTTGTATGGTGCTCCCAAACATATATCATCAATCGTAGTATTCTGTAATGACCATTCACACTTCAAACATTTCAACGCCGAAACCAATCCTGAAAATATACAAAACAGGTATGAACAAATCTGACAGGGAAGGTAGCACTCAACCCAACCAGCCGAGCACAGAAATCAGAAACACCACGACACAACTTCCCTGAACAATGCCAACAGAAACCCATGCCAAAACGGCGACCAAATCGCTGGCTTAGAATGAGAAGGTCGTAAGTACAAAATCAATATATGGAGAAAACAAGAAAAAACTGTCTGCAATTTACACTTTACTTATGGCAAAACAAGCTTATATAGCTTCATTTTGGTCAACATGACAAGTTACGATTTTCATAAAAATAGGCCCATTAGAAGCGCCTGGTATTGGAGATTTCAAATATGAATGAGTCTTATAAGGTCGTAAGTAGTAGTTACGACCTTCTTATTCTAAGCCATCGAAATGAGGCACAACATGGTATCAATTGTAAGGAACTGAATAATATTTTATTATGGCGTCACACGCATACATGAAGGCTTTGATTTCAAGTGTCCGTAAATTGATTATCTTTCTAAGTCAATTGTAGCCGACTTTATTAATTAAGTCAATAAACTGATAGTAGTTTTATACCTCATGGTTTCTATGTCTATCTATCATTCTCTTCTTTGCTTTAACCTCTTATCAAAATTACTTTCTTTTCTCTTTACCTTAATTTTGCAGGGGATATTCTTATATATATTATATTTATTACATACCGGTAATGTGGATGTATACCACTACATTAAAAACTTATTTAGTTATTTAGTTAGCATTATGTGATGTTATATAATATAGTTTTAGTAACTACTAACAATGATTTGTTGTAAGGTATGTGTGGGATGACCTCGACCCACACATATCAAATGACGAGGAAAATAAAAGTATCTCCTACAAAAAAAAAATAAAAAAAAAATAAAAAAAAAATAAAAAAATCTTTCTTAGTCACCATAAGTCCCTTAGTGTTCCCTTAGGAGAGAAGGGTACACTAAGGGACTTGTTAAGACTATCAAAATAGAAAACAATACGCTGACTTGAAATGAAATGCCTATTGTCAAACTTCGCGAAATTCACCGGAACTCATCACGAATTGACAGAGAATATCCATCTTTGGTATTTCCAATTCTGTCTGTTATTCATTTCATCTAATTAAATAACATACTCAAATATTGGTGTTTCGTTTTTTTTCAAGCATACAACAAAAGCTTACAACAAAAGCAATGCAACATGACGTCATCGTCATCCTGACTCTGAAGGCATAAAGGCACAAACAAAAGCACCTAGCGAAAAAGAAAGTAGAGACTTTGACTGAACGGACACCCAATACTTCTCGTGACTCCCATAGTGATTGGCCGTGAATATATTTAAGAGAAGGGACCCTGTGGATACATAAATCACAAATAAAAGTTCAAACTTGGATGCCAATCAGTTGTTTTTAAAGAGGAGTTTGCGTGTTTTAAGAGAGTAAATCGTCCAGTGGTATTGATAAAACATAAATTGTTTCCGGGAGATCCATATTTAGAAAATAAACTCGCCAAAATGTTTGAACGTTAAATACGACTCTTGTGACATACGGTGACTATCGTTTAAACAAATACAATTCACTTGTTTTTTTCTCTGTTTTATTTAGTACCAGTTTGCAATAATAAAACACGTACTTTATCAGAGCTACAAAGACAGTCGTTTTGGTAGGTCGTGATTTGTATGTGCTAAAGCTTACGTAATTTACTGAGACATACACACGTACCAAGGAACTCAATAATGTAATGGTAAAAGGTTCGTTAAGTTTCTTGAACGCTTGACTTGAAATAGATATTTAAATTTTACAGGCACCTGAAATATCAAAAATATGTCTTACCAAAGGGGTGCAAGGCAGGACACCAATCAAAAACACATTATGGAAACACGTGGAATAATACGGATCAATGACATGTCGCAACACGATTAATATTTGTCAATTTGCATTTATATTTAAAATGTCACCGAGAATAGAACTTTTGCACTGCACCAATAAACTTTATTAAATGCTCCTGTAAGGTCGTCTGCACGCGGTGTCGCAGCGAGCAACGTGGTCGTCATGGAGACATAGTGCAAACATCAATACTTCTAATCGAAGGTTACATAATTTAGTGCAGAAACAATATTAGTGTCACAAGCACACTCTGTCATCGCAAACAGTAATATTATATTCGTACAAACAGTAATTGAGCACCGAGCATTGCGTGCAACCATCACTATGGCGATAGGATATATTATTTAAATGGTCTTTCTGAATCTATTTACAGAACATGGCTTAAAGAGGCATTCCCTATGACTAGCATATTTTTCTCTACTATCTCATTAAATGAGCTAAATGTACAAAGCATTATCAATTTTCATAATTTGTCAGAAGAAAGTGTGCGCAAATATGTCTCTATAATGTCAAAAATGTATTTAAATCACCAATAATAATTTATCGCTTCCAGCGATTTATTATCATGTGGTCAAAGGGAAACAACTCGTGACTATTTTGGCTCGTTACGGAATATGTTTTCATTATATTCTCAGTAATTAGTGGGAGCTTTTTGTTGAATATTTGAGGAGTTTAAGCAATAACGATTCTCATTTTATGTATACTATTCCTGAATCGATTTAAACGACCAAAGTTATAGGGAACGCCTCTTTAATGTCACCTACTCGTTATCACCAGACTAGCCTCTGAGAGAGACTGAGAAAATTCCCCAAATATGCTGCTTCCTTTAACTTCCCGCGTATCTTATTTCATTCCTCTTTAACCGAACTCGACGCGTTCACTCCTCTTTTGTCCTTTACATTTTCTTTACACCCTTCCTATTCTCTTCATTTAATCATGGAAACTCTCAAAGTTGTGCAAGGGACCAACTCGGTGCGGAAATGTGGGTTTCAAGGATGTTACACTTGGCACTATACATGTAATAAGAACATTTGATATGCTTACAATCATGTAACACATAGACTAGAGTAACCTAAACATTAAGCAATATGAACACCAAAAACGTAAAAATCCTCGTTGAACTCCTTGATCGAGAAACAACACAGCCTGACGCCAAATCATGCTCAACCGACCTAATTGAAATACATTCGCATAAAAATGTAGCAAAGATTATCTCAAACTATCGTATTTGCCGTCACATATATTCAAAAGCCAACAGAGCTTCCCAATCATGTCCATGCATACATTTTGTCGCTTTTCATTCCAAGCTCATCATCTACTTAGTCGTAAACATCGTTCCTATTTATTGGAAGAGAAAGTGCTGAATGGACAATCGTTTAGCTGACAACATCACTGCTGGTCATTGCTTATTGATCAATACGGAGTAGTAATGTCATGGCTAGTGAAACATCTTATGTATCGAAACAAAGAACATTCCCGATACCCATTAATCACAAATGTTTCCACAGAACAAAATTCGCTGTTATATGGGAATTGATGTGGCATGAAGCTGCAGAAGAATACTATAGACGGATAACTGCTGGAAAACTGTTGATTGATAGAATGGTGGAAATTCTAGAAATGCAGCTGAGGAAAACAAGTAATTGTTGATATATGACTTCTCATGTTTGCTCTTATTAGTGTAGAACATAATTATTATGATGACGTAACAACGGTTTTACATGGCACAAAAAGCAAACACATTAACCAGCAATATTGTTTGATCACGCATATATTGGCATCCTAAAACACGATTTTTTTGTTGTATTTATATGTTCTTTTTTCTTGTCACTCTTTTCATTTGCTTTTTTCTCGATTCCGCTGCTTGAAAGTTATTAGCCTTTTAAAAGATCTTTCTCTGAAAGATCTACCTCCTTTGCATATTTATTGTTGAAAAACTTTTTGACATGTAGCAGGTTAACATTAGCAAAACCCTTACTACATTTGTGTGGTATGTTATCGAATAAACATATGATGACATTGCATGCTATAACGTGAACATGTCTGTTTCAGTTAATTTGTTTGAATTTGAAGTAGGGCCTAATGATAGCTACATGTACAATGTCATGTACCAAGATGTTTGATCACTCGTCAGTTATTTTGTCTACTGTGCATTCCTGGGAGTAATTAGTGATGGTCTGCAAGATCAAATCGTATATTTACATCTTATATACTAACTAAACGTATGTGACATTACGAAATGCTACAATAATGTGTTCCTAAAGGTAACTACAGAGAGGCCAATGCTTTAAAGTGTATAGAACTATATCGGAAGATATTTTTTTTTAAAGTTTCAAAAACTGAAAAACAATTATGCTTTCATATCCATTAGATCATTTTTCGCTTCAGTTTGAACAGAATATCTTTCTGTGATTAATTGGACATGCAAACTGTCCATTTCAAACGAAAGTGTTCTAGAACACCCTATGAAACTGTAAGAATCGTCTATTTTTCGACGATTGAATCAAAGTACACGGAACCCATCCAAAGCTTTAATTTGCAATTAAGGTAGTCTAGTATCGTACTAAAAACGATGCAAGTAATTATTTTAACATTGAATGACTGTTAGAATATAGCTCTATACACTTTAATTGTTTATTGTAATGTTACCCCTACACGTATTAAATTTGACTTATCTGCCATAGAACCTCCTGAATCCCATCTCCCTGTATGTTACCGAGAACTACGGACTATGAGACACATATGCATGTCAATTATACCATAATTATATTTTATCTCTCGTATTTGGCAGCCACTTAATAGCTTTTCGGTGCGCAGACTACAAACGACTTCCATGACACATTCTGTAAACTGTCAATGTATCTCAAGCTGACTGATAACAATCTTAGCAAGCACACATAGTTGCATACCTGATGGTTGACACAAACCTAATTGCTAGTCATTCCACCACTGTAATCATTATATAACATCGTTGAATTCCCCTCCTGGTAAATGTAAGCGTCAACATCTATTCCAATTTCATGTGAGAGTCTATTATTAGCCAAGTGAATTAGATAATGAAGCCAAGAAAGGAAATACATCGATTTACAAATCCTGGCGCAAAACAAATCAACAATTCCCAAAAGGTTGGTTTAAGAACGCCACAATTTCTTTTTTCTCAGTATTTCAATTCGCCAACCAGACATTTATGAGCGGTGAACTACTTTCCATCAGTACATTTTTGGAAAACGCCGAACACCGTTTACTTATCACAGTTTAGTTCAAATAACATCAAGGTATCTTGTGATGTCATTTGATTGCATTGTCATAAGAATCGCTACATTCTGTTGACATCACGTTAGAGTTCTCTTGGTCATATAATCATCTAGTACATTATGACCTTTGTATAAGTGCTTGCATATTTCATTGCCTTGTACAACACAAGACATGTGATTCAACATATGTCCAATATTTCGTGCGTGTGACTCCCATAGAGATCGGCAAGGCATATTTCAGAGTTGGGACCCTGTGAATACGGATATCACAAATAATAGTTCGTCTGTTATTTTTAATGAGAAGTTTGCGTGTCTTAAGAAATTAAGAGAGTAAATTGTCCAACAGTATTGATAAAAGATTACTCGTTTCCGTGAGATCCATATTTAGAACATAAACTCGCCAACAGTTTTAAACGTTACATACGACACATGACATCGAATGATTGCAAGTATCTATATTTAAAATGTAACTAAGAATAGAAATTTTGCACTGCATCAATAAACTTTATGAAGGTCGTTTGCACGCGGTGCCACAGCGAGTATCATGGTCGCCATGGAGATAAAGTGCACACATGAATACTTCTAATCGAAGTTTACATTATTTAGTGCAGAAACAATAAATGTGTCACAAACATATTCTGACATCTTTAACGGTAATATTATACTCATGCAAACAGTAATTGAGCACCGAGCATTACGTGCAACAGTTACTATGGTGATAGGTACACACACACTTTAAACATGATCTTTCTTTTTGCAGAAAAGGGTTTCATGTCACCTACTCGTTTTCATCAAAATACTGTAACAGCAAATGGAATTCGAGGAAACTTTATGCGCCAACCATCTAAACTACGCTTCTTCGTCTAGCCCCCATTCCCCTGACCTTATGGGCGTTCCCACCCAATTCTTCCTCTACATTTCTTTTCCCCCATTAATGTATGTAAACTATAGAAGCATGTAGAACAATGCACGCACATACGAAAACAAACCAGATATAGCACATTTAACTTGACGTTGTAGCAAATCGTTTTCTCTAAATACCAAGTCATGTCCATGAATACATTGTGTCTCCTTATATTCCAAGCTCATCATCTAGTCGTAAACATCGTTGCTATTTATTGGAAAGGAAAGTGCTGAATGGACAATCGTTTAGCTGACAACATCACTGCTGGTCATTGCTTATTGATCAATACGGAGCAGTAATGTCATGGCTAGTGAAACATCTTACGTATTGAAACAAAGAACATTCCCGATACCCATTCATCACAAATGCTTCCACAGAACAAAATTCGCTGTTATATGGGAATTGATGTGGCATGAAGCTGCAGAAGAATACTATAGACGGTAAACTGTTGATTGATAGAATGATGGCAATTCTAGAAATGTAGCTGAGGAAAAACAAGTAATTGTTGATATATGACTTCTCATGTTTGCTCTTATTAGTGTAGAACACAATTATTATGATGGCGTAACGACGGAATTACATGGCACAAAAAGCAAACACATTAACCAGCAATATGGTTTGATCACGCATATATTGGCATCCTAAACACAATGTTTTTTGTATTTATATGCTCTTTTTTCTTGTCACTCTTATCATTTGCTTTTTTTCTCGATTCCGCTGCTTGAAAGTTATTAGCATTTTAAAAGATCTTTCTCTGAAAGAGTCGCCCCTTTGCATATTTTTGCTAAAGAACGTGCTTGGGCTGACATGTAGCAGGTTAGCATTAGCCGAACCCTTACTTCATATGTGTGATATGTTATCGAATAAACATATGATGACATTGCATGCTATAACGTGAACATGTCTGTTTCAGTTAATTTGTTTGAATTTGAAGTAGGGCCTAATGATAGCTACATGTACAATGTCATGTACCAAGTTGTTTGATCACTCGTCAGTTATTTTTTCTACTGTGCATTCGTGGGAGTAATTAGTGATGGTCTGCAAGATCAAATAGTATATTTACATCTTATATCCTAACTACACGTATGTGACATTACGAAATGCTACAATAATGTGTTCCTAAAGGTAACTACAGAGAGGTCAATGCTTTAATTGTTTATTGTAATGTTACCCCTACACGTATTAAATTTGACTTATCTGCCATAGAACCTCCTGAATCCCATCTCCCTGTATGTTACCGAGAACTACGGACAATGAGACACATATGCATGTCAATTATACCATAATTATATTTTATCTCTCGTATTTGGCAGCCACTTAAAAGCTTTTCGGTGCACAGACTACAAACGACTTCCATGACACATTCTGTAAACTATCAAAGCATCTCAAGCTGACTGATAACAATCTTAGCAAGCACACATAGTTGCATACCTAATGGTTGACACAAACCTAATTGCTAGTCATTCCACCACTGTAATCATTATATAACATAATTGACTTTCCCTCTCATAGTAAATGTAAGCGTCAACATCTATTCATATTTCATGTGGGAGTCTTTCATTAACCAAGTGAATTAGATAATGAAGACAAGAAAGGAAATACATCGATTTACAAATCCTGGCGCAAAACAAATCAACAATTCCCAAAAGGTTGGTTTTAGAACGCCACAATTTCTTTTTTCTCAGTATTTCAATTTGCCAACCAGACATTTATGAGCGGTGAACTACTTTCCATCAGTACATTTTTGGAAAACGCCAAACACCGTTTACTTATCACAGTTTAGTTCAAATAACATCAAGGTATCTTGTGATGTCATTTGATTGCATTGTCATAAGAGTCGCTACATTCTGTTGACATCACATCAGAGTTCTCTTGGTAATATAATCATCTAGTACATTATGACCTTTGTACAAGTGGTTGCATATTTCATTGCCTTGTACAAAAATAGAAATGTGACCCAACATACGTCTTATATTTCGCGAGACTTCCATAGAGTTGGCAAGGAATACTTCAGAGTTGGGACCCTGTGAATACGGATATCACGAATAAAAGTTCATCCTTGGATGCCAATCAGTTGTTTTTAATGAGAAGTTTGCGTGTATTCAGAATTTAAGAGAGTAAATTGTCCAACAGTATAGTGATAAAAGATCCATATTTAGAAAATAAACTCGCCAAAAGTTTTGAACGTTAAATACGACACCTGGGTACTGTTTTATCAACGTACTTACGGAAAACGTAAACTTACGTACCAATTTAAATTCTGCATATTTCTTTAACAACTGCAAACTGGGGACAGGTATTGCTTGTAGAAATTTGTTAACTAACTTTGAGTAGAATTTCAGCTTCATTTACCACACTTTAAAGTAGTAAAACTGAATAAAAAAGACTTTAAATTTGACCGTTAGTTTAAGATTTCCGTAAATGCTTTGATAAAACAGTACCCTGGCATCCAATGATTACAAGTATCCATATTTAAAATGTCACTAAGAATAGAAATTTTTGCACTGCATCAATAAACTTTATGAAGGTCGTCTGCACGCGGTGCCGCAGCAAGTATCGTGGTCGCCATGGAGATAAAGTGCACACATCAATACTTCTAATCGAAAATTACATTATTTAGTGCAGAAACTATAGATGTGTCATAAGCACACTCTGTCATCGCTCAACGTAATATCATACTCGTACAAATAGTAATTGAGCACCCAGCATTACGTGCAACAGTTACTATGGTGTAAGGTACGAACGCACTTTAAACATGATCTTTCTTTTTGCAGAAAAAGATTTCATGTCACCTACTCGTTCTCAACCAAACAGCTAAAAGAAACCGAGGAAACCTTATGCGCCAATTTAATTTTCTCAACTATGCTTCTTCATCTAGCCTCCACGTATCTAATTCTATTCCCCTGACCTTATGTATCTTTCCCTCCAATTATTATTCTATATTTCCTTTAGAAAGTTCATTCATGGTCAAATTCTCCCCATTAATTTATGGAAACTATATATAGTGAAGCAAAGATCATACAGAACACTGTGCGCAAATATGATTTCAAACATAATGCTTTGCTACAACGTCAAGTTTATGTTAAAATAAACCAGGCATAAATTTGACGTTGTATCATTTTCCCCCTCAAAATACCATGTTTGTAACATATATGTTTGAAAACCGCCTAATCTCCCCAGTCATGTCCATGCATACATCGTGCCTCCTTTTATACCAAGCTCATCATCTTGTCGTAAACATCTCTGATATTTATTGGAAAGGAAAGTGCTGAATGGACAATCGTTTAGCTGACAACATCACTGCTGGTCATTGCTTTATAAATTGATCAATACGGAGCAGTAAGGTCATGGCTAGTAAAACATCTTATGTATTGAAACAAAGAACATTGCCGAAACCCATTCATCACAAATGTTTCCACATCATCGCGATTTGTTGCTGTATGTGAATTGATGTGGCATTGAACTGCAGCAGGATACTTTAGACAGGAAACTGTTGATTGATACAATGATGAAACTTCTAGAAAAGAAGTCGGGGAGAGAACGGTTTATCGTTGACATACTATGTGATGTGTTTGTGACAAACGCTTGCTACAAGAATGTGATTTTTAAAAATTGATAGAATGGTGGTTGTTCTAGAAATGAAGATGAAGAAAAACTCTGGTAACATACTAAGTGGTATATTTGTGCCAAACCCTTACTGCGTGTATGCTATATGCTATCGAATAAACAGATGATGACAACTCATGCTACAACGTGAAAATGTGTGTTTCAGTTAATGAGTTTCTACAACATGTTATTTGAATTTAAAGTAGGGGCTTCACGATAGCTTCAGGTGCCAAGTTGTTTTTTTACTCGTCAGTTATTTTGTCTACTGAGCATTCGTGGGAGTAATTGTTGATGGTCTGCATGACCAAATAATATATATTTATATCATAAAAAATATTATTATGAACGTATGTGCCAATACGAAATGCTACACTAATGTGGTCCAAATGAAACGGCAGAGGCAAGGTCTTTGTTTATTGTTTACTTAACGTCACCCTACATGTACTAAAAGGGTCAGCTAATTTATTTTACTTATGAGACATCGTTCAACCCATATCCCTTTTCATTTTTCCTTATGTTAACTTGAACTATGGACAATGAGGCACTTATGCATGTTAATTATACCATAAAGCTATTCAATCCCTCGTATTTGGCAGCTACTTAATCAAAAGTTGTTTGGTGCAACTTTCCATGACACTTGTTACAGCGTATAATGCATACTGATAACAATCGCTAAGAGCACACATAGTTGCATACGTTACAGTTGACACAAACCTAATTGCTAGTCATTCCACCACTGTAATCATTACATATTATCATTGACTTTCCCTTTCTTGGTAAATGTAAGCGTCAACATATATTCATGTTTCATGTGGGGGTCTTTCATTAACCAAGTGAATTAGATAATGAAGCCAAGAAAAGAAATACATGTTTGTACATCGGTTTACAAATCCTGGCGCAAAACCAATTTAACAATTCCCAAAAGTCTGATTTTAGAACACTGTGATTTCTTTTTTTAGTATTTCAATTTACCAACCAGACATTTATGAGTGGTGAACTATACTTTCAATCAATATTTATTAACAAAACTCCGAAAACCTTTTTAATTGACACATTTCAGTTCAAATGATATCGACATGTATTGTGCTATAGTTTTTTGAATTGCATTTTCGTAAGGGTATCTGGATATTCTGTTGACAGCATGTCAGAGCTCTCTTGGTCTTGTAGTAGGTTATGAACCATGCCCAAGCCTCATTGCCTTGTACAACCCAAAACATGCACATAGAGAACCTGCGACTGCTTTATCTGTTTTATTCATGTTAATACTTGTTTAAGTTGTTTGTTTATGATTAAGTATGGAAACCTAATGAGCAATTATATACCTCCCGGAAATCTGCTCGCAGTTCGCACCTGCTTGATGACGTGCTTCTCTTACGCACAGCTTATGATCACCTGGGTTGCACTAGTTATATATGCATATACAATATTTCTGATTTTAAGAGCTTTTAAGTTTAATGAAATATTTACTACGGTTGATGTTTGCAGGAAACAATCAATACACGAACACCAGAGTGCCATAAATTATTCATCTTATCAAGTTTACAATCCAACCTTGTGTATATTTCTAACACAAGCTTCATGAATAATTGTCGCTTACTGCAATGGTGGCAGTGTTACGTTGTAGTTTCACCGGGGGGTTTTCTTGTGATATTGGGTCATCCTGCATTTTTGCGGCGGGGCTTGAGCTTTTAATCATTTCTTTCGGAGGTGTGTGGGCATTGCTCCATGAAGTTGTGTTGTGCTTTAACTGTTTTCTGGGCTCGGCTGGTAAAGTTGAGCCTTCCCAGTCCGATTTCCTCATACATTCTTTGTTGATATTGAATTGAAACATGCGAGTTTTGTTTTCAGTTACCAGTCAGTATTCTTACTTGTGATTCGTATATAATGTATTGATATTTATTGGTACTTCTAAATCATTGTAGGCGAATAGCGACTGTGTTTTAGAGAATTTCACAGTCAATCACAATATCTGGATCATTCCAAACACGACCACAATACCCTAGTGAATATCGGGTCATTTAATTAACGAAGCCATTGCAACTCGTTTCAGATTGATCCGAAATCAACCTCACATCCATTCATGGCCTAGAATGCATTATGTCCTAATTACGGAACAAGCAATCCAAAATTAATTCAATCTTGGTCCCAGTTTTATTGTCGATCAATGGTACAGAATCAAGGTCGATGCAATTTAGTAGTACACGTAATTCATTTATTATGGTTTACTTGGTATTTACTGGTTAAGTAGGTTATGTGATTGTCTAAAACAAACATGGTCATTGACATAGCATATATTTTGACTTCAACCCACAACTCTGTTCTAATGTTGGTGTTTTCGTATTATTTGGGGGGTGAAGAACCTGCCATAACATTGGCACCAAACGTATAAAATATTCACCAAGTAGGATAATGAGAACAGGCCCGATCTCCCGAAAACATCTCAATTTTGAGATAAATCTCATCTCAAATATTGCCATGTATCGGTTGGATAATTTCAAGGGAGGGTGGACTCAAAATTAGCATAAAAAGCAGCAAATGATATTCCTTGTTTATTCCAGTAATTTTTAATGAGTTCTGACTTCATATTTATTAGAAATCCGGACTCTGATTTGGGCAAACTCTCAATTTGAGATGAGATTTCTGCTTGAGATGCTTCGGGAGATTGGGGCCTGGAGAGGGAATCGTTATTGGTAACAACAAGAATGCCATTGGGAATATCAGTACTGAGGTCACGTGATGTCAAAAACGACAGTGTCAGTGATGCCTTCATGTTTTCACTCGCAGTGAGGACCGTGCAAAATGTCTTACATGGTGGTGACCCATTTACTGTTGAAACCCATTTTGTTTCCAAGGAATTATAGCAATAATAATGCCTGGCATTGATTGTTATTTCTCTGTATAACTTCTAGAAGCAATGTATCTAAGAAGTCGTTACCGTATTTTCTGTTTTCATTTCAATTCCATGTTTTAAAACTCGCGATACAGATTATGAACTTGGTGCCGTATCTGTGTCATGTGATTATTTTATAATACTTAGTAATTTATTTAAGTTTGATTGTGAAACACATTTTCCAACTTTTATTTATCACTCTCGACACCTCATTTTTGATGTTATCCATCACCATGAGGGTATGAGCAGAGTAGCAGGTCATCAAGTAATTAGATTACTTTAGTTCTTATAACGAAGAAAAAACATCTTCCCTTATGGAAACTGTGTCAAACTCTTTTTTCTCGTATCCGTCATAGTATAAATAGCAGCTGCAGACGTACATGTTTGCTTGAACAATGACACACACCTTTGTCGTTAGCAAATCATTCCTGAGAATGTTTGCATTATAGACGACACACACCTTATCATGTAAGTGCATATATACACTGGTACTCTGGTATACTGGGACTAAAACAAATACATTGATGGAACACTTGGTGATATTTGCCATGCTAACATGCAATAAGTGATAGTAAATTCCCTTTGATCATGTCACCATTACTGTAATGAACTAAATTAGTTATATGTAGATTTCTATGCAGGTTACATCAGGGTATTCAACCGGCGTCATGAAATGTGTATGTCTGAAATTAACGGATAGTTTGCGATGATTCACAAAGTTTTTAATGAACTGCATGCAGGCAGTGTCAATCAATGAATTCCATTAACTGACAGACATTGCTGCATCTATTGCAACCCGATTTGATGAAAGATGGTTGGAACATGTCATCAAACTCGATAAGTGCAACAGTAAAACTCCAACATTTGATTGTTAAATGCATTCGCAATATTACCAGTCATTACACAACTTATCACAGCAGTTCCATTTAGAAGATTTTATAAATTACAAATTAAGCTAATCTTACTCTTAACTCCTGCTGGTGTGAACGACTCTTTTTACCAATTTGAAATGTTCAACTCTTTTAAATCAGAGTGTTCCGTTATAGAAAACTTAGTTATAAATATGTAAATGTTTAAACGAATTAAGTTTTAATTTATCAAATATGGGCGCCATGTTTTAATCTAAAGCCAGTATACACGTAAATTCGAATTCCAGTATTGAATCGACTATCCCTATACTTTTGTAGTTCACTGGTACTGTATGTATCTAGGTATTAAGGAAACATGTTTGCAGTGAAGGATGAAGATAAATATTGTAATTATTTACAAAGAAATGGAAATTGCAGAGAGGGTTTCAATACTTGTGGAAATACAATAATTGTAATATATTTACCATGCCGCCGTTAACAAAACATACAAAAACATACATGATGGATGAGCTATAATGAGAGTACCAGACTTTGCAGAGTTTTGGAGGGAGCAGCAAAGAGGTCATATCAAGGGCTCAGTGCAAAACTATGTTAACTGCATCAATTTATATAGGAACACAGCATAGTTTTGCACTGATTCTTCGATATGCTTTCATTAGGTACACGCTTGATGTATTGTTCGTATTCTTTGCTTTGGGTTGATAGATTCTTGTTATGACAATACAAATGTAACTCCTAATTACAATGGTGCTCATATTATACACAAAATGCACATGCCTATACATCGTAGTGTGTATACATACATCGGATAATGATATATCGTTGAATTATGTTACCATTATGGAAACTTATATTAGACAATTGGAGTAGATGCTAATTTTATCTGAAGACTACTTTATAATTCAATAATTTCTTCCTATGTCTTGTGAATGGTGCCTGGTGTGGTATGGTTGCTTCTTTTTCTCGTCTGTTTTGGCTGCTTATATTTTTTGGTCGTTGAATTATGTTGACATTATGGAAACTAATGTTACACAACTCGCTTAGATGTAGTTTAATCTGAAGGCTGTTGTATAATTCAATAATTTCTTCCTATGTCGTGTGAATGGCGTCTGGTATGATGGCTTCTATATCTCGCCTGCTGTGGTTGCTTATATGTCTACGATATACGTTGCAAAATTGTAATGTTTACAAACGAAAAGGACATGATGATTTGCCACTACTTAAGAGATGAATTCCATTTGGATAATTTGACCAGATTGAAGACACAAATACATTTAAAACATTTGGAAGGTCAAACACAAACACATGTTATATGCCATTGACAGACCAACACACACCATACCATAAACAGACGTGTCAAAGAACAGAAGTAATTCAGTAAAACTTAATATGATTAAAATAAAATTAATTATCTGGGCTGACAAGATCGTCTGTTGGGAGAAATGTACGAGAATAGAGCAATTCTCGAGTGAACACAATACATGGTTTAAAGGTTGATGTCAAATAGGAATGATTAGATTATGTTTGTTGATCGCTGGCAGAGGGTTTAGAGTATTTGCTATATCAGCAATTTATCATTCTTCTTTTGAGAGATTCTTAGACATTGATTAAATAAAATAAGAAAGCGCATAGAAATCAGACACAAACGCATCGAAAGTTGCAGACGATGTATGTAGACGCTTGCATAATTCATGATATGACGTCATTGTTGCATCGCTAGACATTGAAGCATGCTTTCAAATAGTTTTAACATCAAAGTAAGCGAGATTTCACCATTAAAGGCACCGTTAAATGATATAAAACACGCGAGAATGGATTGAACTTCAGACAGATAAAATAACCCCGGCATCTGATTCATACGTAGTCGTGCGATCATCTCGAGCTATTATATGGAACCGCACATCTTAAAACAAGCACTGATTTTCTCCGTATGTTTCTTTTGAGGCGAACAGCGCATTTATCTGTGCAAAATGCGTGCGACAATATCAACTACAAAAAGTGTATTTGAAGTGATACGTTTTCTGCGATTGTTGGATAGCTAAAGTTTAAAAGGGAATCCTCCATTACTTAAAAACTCACATTTTCACACAAATTCAACGGACCAATTCGAGAAGTTAAAAGTTCCAGAATACCGCTGGTTGGTATTAGAATAACCAAAACTATTATAATTCATGTATATTGTATTATATGAGTATATTTCTAAAATTCCTAAAAGGCAATTGTTTTTTCGTTGACACGAGCGAAAACCGGTGGATATGAACTAAACGGCAAGTAATAAGACAAGTACAAGCGTGTTGAATACCATTAATTAATAAAACATTTACTCGCACTGAATTTCAAACTGATCAATAATTGCTCACCAATCACCCGTCTACTGGAAATGAGTAACCTTCATGACTTGCACTAATTGCATGCAACTCCAGCACTGTTCAACAATTATCATACACATGAGTGACTGTCGTACCGTGCTACAGTACAACAAAGATACTGCACACACTACATAAACAATGAGCCAAGGCAACCACTCTTGCAGTAGAAATTTTCCATCACAGCGTGTGTCACATCAAGCAACCAGGCTGTATTACATCAGGGACTTGTATGAGTTATGTTCCACGCCTCAACAACCTAATCGCTGATTGTTTTTATAAATTATGAAATGATTCGTTTATGCTTCAACAAGTCTAGGTATAACAAATCATCTTCGTCGGCAAACAGTTCATCGATTTCAGACCCAGACTTGATTGTTTTACCACTCGTTACTGACTATTCACATGTTTACATCTTTAACAGAAACGACCCTGAGCTCTAATCACAGTTTCTTTTCCTAACTTAGATTCATTATTATTCATGAACGAGTGTTCATGTTCAAGGCACACCTTTAATAAACACCAACCGTATTGAAGCTTTATCTTTTAAAACAAGAACGGACAACCAACCAAATATCAGAAAAGTACGTTGAGCCAATTTTAGAAAAGTATTTTGATCCGTTGTCAGAAAAGTATTTTGATCCATTGTTAGAAATGTAATTTTACTTCATGTCTTGTAAGGGTAAATTAAGTGTACATTGCAGCGTCTTTAACCATCTTAGTTACAAAATGCCATGCTTTTATTTATCTGTTTCGACAAGTTCAGTTAAAGGTCTCACAGGTAGATGATAACCGAAGTTAAATTTGGTAGTAGGCAATGAAAACAACGTAAGGAACATAAATGTTTCGTTTGCTTAAATGATAAGTGACATGTCTTGAACTCTAGAAAAATCTAGATTGTTACTTACTGACACTAACGAATGTTGACGAGAAGGGACTGTAACACTTTTGATTGAGTGATTAGGTTAAACTATACAACCGACAGTCAACAGAGTTGATAATGAGTTAGCTGAGACATATATGTCTTATTTTACGATGTTATTTACTTACAGTTTGCTTCTAGAGCAATCATGAACTGGTTTTAGACAAACGACAATGCATACTTCGCATTATTAGTGACAGAATATGTTACGAACTTCAGTGTTGAATATATCAGAACACTTATTGTACTTAACTTAGAATCTGTATTCGGCAAGGTAAAACCTTATATACAAGATTTTGTGTCTTATTATGAAAACGAACAGTTAACAAAAATGGACTTCCTTATTGTACATGATGAAGGTTCTAACTGCTATGTTCTTTATTTGTATAGTGTATTAGTTGGAGTTCATGTTTCTTATAGGAGATAACATATTTACACCCAAAAGGCTGCAAGGTCTTAGCTGTGTTTCATTCGGTCACTTGGGGTCGTCACCGGTTCAGTTATTTCTTTGTGAAACTAGATCGTCCTGCTCTTTCACAGTGGGGACTTGAGCTTTAAAAAGTTTCGTTATTATATTGACGGTAACCACATGCAGGGGTGTCAGAAATAAATGGAAGTATTCAACTATGCAGCCAGACTGGTTTCGTGTTCGCCCATCGATGTATCATGTAAAATTATTCGAATGTTTTCCGTAATCTAATAGAATATGTTATATACATCCTGTAATCCATCCTGGCGCTTCATCAATACGTAATGTCTGCTGTATGAATTAGTTTACATGTTATTGCAAAATGTATAAATTATCTTCTCATTCAGAATTTGTTGTGGTAATGCCTTATTGTTCCATCAAACTATTAATCATACATTTATCGTCTTCCATGGCATTTAAGGCATTAGTTGTCAAACAATATGGTTCTTCGTAACAATACGATCTGCAGACATTGCAAAGGTTACGCCAACATATTATTTGCAAAACAAGAAATCATTTCAATAAATATCCCATAATTTAGCTGGACTAAGTGACATTGGTATGTGTGCACCGCTTTCGCCAGGACCAGCTGACATATACGATTTTGGATTTTTACACCGGTTTTATCTGCAGACATTGCAAAGGTTACGCTAAAATATTGTATGTAAAACAAGCAATCATTTCAATAAATATCCTATAATTTAGCTGAACTGAGTGACAATGGTATGTCTGCTTTCTCCAGGACCAGCTGACATAAACGATGTGTTTTTAACATCGGATTTATAGCTGACCTCATATTCCACTTTTGTCAAGGATAGCGCTGATTTGTATACATTGACTTTCCAAAGATGGTCTGATTTTAATATGATCTCACATGGAACTACAGCATTATTAGAACGTGATGGAAAATCAATTAACTTTCCCTAGAGGAACCCATTCAGAGGTTGTTTGTATGATACTAGATTGCATATTGCATGTAGTTTATGTAGATGAATTATTGCCTATTAATGTGTTGCCTTTACAAATTGCATATTGCATGTAGTTTATGTAGATGAACTAATGCCTCATTTGTGCCATTGCAATCGATGGTAAGGACTGACAGCTATTCAGTTTTATATTAACTTAACCATAGATAAAAAGGCTCGTCACCCAGAGGATGTCTTACATTAAAGATAAGCATTATCATACACTTGTTCAGAAAGAACACATTTGGGCGATTTACAAACGTATAGATTAGCACACATACGTATATCCATACTTCCTCACGTTTATTTGCTTCGCCAGTTAAAAGAACTTGGAAAATTCTTATTTTTCTCTATTTGTCTCTAGTGTTCTACAAATAATTTAATAAGTGCCTGTCTTTCAAAGATCCAATCCAGAAAACAACATTTGTTTAAAAAAACATTCTTCTTTTTAATCATTTTCTACTAATCTGAGAAAAAGCACATGAAGACAGTCTCTCCTAAAACAAATATCCAATATGTCCATTGTTTCTTTGAAACAAACATGATACAACACGAAGACATTAGATGACATGACGACATTAATTTCCAGCATCAGTATACGATCGTGTCAAATAATTGCCTGACGCCATAATTAGCCGCCACCTTACTCAGACAAAATAATCTTCATTGCGTTAAATATAGTTTTACTCAGGATGATAGTTTTCCATGATAGATGGCAGCCGTTATGCAACTTTTGGATTTGGCAATCGCATTAGTTATTTGGTTAAGGGATTTTCAGAGCGACATATGAATTGTATAGACTATTGATACAGGAAAACGGTACATGAATGCAACTTGGACGGTCGTACTGTTTATCAGGAATCTAAAGAGAACAAACTATAAGAAGATGTTTGGAAACTCTCTGAGATACGAAATAAGTGCGACCATATTTATGCATCTTCACTCTTCTTTTTGTTTCCTAGTTAATAAGGGAATATACAGAAGGGGAAATATTGACAAAGACTTATCTAGACATTGCTAATGGCATCGCTCTTCTGTCCAGAACAAATGCCGCAAATGCCGCAAACAACATTACCCATAAAGATATATGCCACCAACTTTGGTGTGACAGTCAAGTGGTCTAATGCATTCATAGTTTGTATTTATAATCGAACCACACTTTACGTGCAATCATTAACAAAATTAAGCAAGACAGAAGTAGAGAAAATAAAAGTAATAATCCAAAGTGAAATAACAAAGAAACGATGATCCAAAGACCTACTTTCACAAATACATACCAAAACGATGAAACCAATGAGGCGTAATTGCGAGTTGACCTAGTTAACAAACACCAAGCCCAAAACCGAGAAATCCAGCCACAAAACAATGCCTCCCATCGACCAGTTTATGAACACGTGGCATTCTGCCACCTCCAGTGAACTACAAAGATTCTTTCAAACTTTACATAGTGACCTTGTTATAAACCTCAGAAGACCATACATGTAATGCCAACACAGTGACCTAATTAGAAGTTTCTCCCCCGGCAAACTGGGCAAGCTACAACAGTAAAGGGGGGGGGGACATAGCATATTTATAGTTAGATATTTATTTGTAGTACTTAAAGGCTGAACCGTACAAGTATTGCCAGCGAGTTGTTACTTATTCATTAGCTTCTCCAAAATGGGACAATGTGTTTGGTAATTAAGATGAGCAGGTTCTCGATTTCACGCGTGTATCATTATATTATTGTATTGGATTAAAACTTTCAGCACACTCATAAAGCGTCAATTGCACAGCTGCTTATCTTGTTAACTGAGCATGTAGAGTAGAATGTGAATCAAATAATATTTTTATATGACTACTTAACACGTACATCTTTCTCATAATTTCAAACTGCATAATTGCTTAACAATCATCGATTTATTTGCAATGAGTTACAACATTAGCCTGTAATGAGTAATACTCATACTTGTACTTTTTGCAGACAACTCTTACACTACAAAGCAATCGTTATCTTGCACATCGGTGACTGTCGTACCGTGCTGAAATAAAGTAAATATGTTGCACACACTACATAAACAATGAGGCAAACGCTAGTATAGCAAACATTACCATCACAAATGTCTGTTTCATCTAGCAATCAGTCTGTATTACATCAGGGGCTTGCTTGAGTTATATTCCACGCCTCACCAGCCTAATCGCTGATTGTTTTTTTTTATAAATTATGAAATGATTGGATTATGCTTCACCAAGTCTAGGAATAACAAATCATCTTCATTTCCAAACAGTTCATCGATTTCCTACCCAGACTTGATTGTTTTACCAGTCGTTTTTGACTACGTACATGTACTGTCACGTTTGGCATCTTTGAAAAAACTCTGTAACCTACACACATTTATTTCCATACTTACAATAATAAGTATACGTACACGAACGTACATATACTCATATACAATTTGAACAAACACCACCAAACATTTTGTAACGTGGCTTAAATGACCGGGTAGCCAACTGTATTTGGCCAATGTCAGAAAAGTACTTTGGTCCAATGTCAAGAAAAGTATTTTGGTTTAATGTCAGAAAAGTATTTTACCTCTTAAGGGTAAATGTTACGTGTACATAGTATCATCTTAAATGATCTTGAATTCCACAATACATTGTAATAGAATATCTTTTACTTATTTGCCTGTTTCCTAAGAGTTTCACCACTTCAAGTTCAGTTAAAAGTCTGACAGAGGTGAATTCGATAGTAAACAATGACAACTCCTTAAACGATTAGATGTTTCATTTGCTCAAATGATAAGTGACACCTCATGAACTCTAGAATAATCTAGACTGTTACTTATTGACACTTACGAGCGTTGATGAGAATGTATTGTTACCCTTTGAATTTAGTGATTATGTTACAATATACAACAGACAGTTGACATAGTTGATATTGAGTTAGCCGAGACATTTGTCTTATTTAACGATGCTATTTACTTACAGTCTGTTTCTAGAGCAATTACAAAATGGTTTAGGAAAATAACGATGCAAAGTTCGCATTTTAAGTGAAAGAATAGGTTACGAACTTCAATGCTGAATCTATAATGGCACTTATTTTACTAAACTAAGAATCTTTATTTGGGAAGGTCAAATACTATATACATGACATTTGGGGGAAAAGGAACAGTATATAGAAATGTTTCTCAATTCACCCAGTCTCATTTCTCATGATGCATGAACGTTCTAACTGCTCTAGTCTTTATTTTGTATAGTATCATAATCTGGTTTCCTGTTTCTTGTAGGAGAAAAGTATTTTACCATTAAGGCTGTATTGAGTTGGCTAGATGTAGCAATGGTTAGTTCAACTGCTTCGTGGTTTGCAACCATGACAATACTGCGTCCGAACTCAATGCCATAGAGCATTGCTCGTTCCTTCCCCGAAATCAATGGTCGGGTTATGTTAACTTTAACAATATAGTTATATGTAGTTACATTGATGGTAACCACATGGAAGGGTGTCTGAATTAAATCAAATGTTTAACTGTGCAGCCAGACTGGTCTCGTGTTCGTCCCTCGATGTATCATGTAAAGTTATTCAAACGTTTTCCGTAATCTGATAGAATATGTTACATATATCATGGAATCCATCCTGGCACTTTATCAATACGTGATGTCTGCTGTATGAATTAGTTTACATGTTATTATCAATGATCTCCTCAGTCAGACTATGTTGTGTTAATGCCATATTGTTCCATCAAACTCTTAATAATACAACCCTCGTCTCGACTTCCAAGGCATTTGATGCATTGATTGTCAGACAAGATGACTCTACAGCAATTCGATACACAGATATTGCAAAGGTTATGATAACATATTGTTTGCAAAAACTACTTCATTTCAATAAATACCCTATAATTTAGCTGAACTGAGTAGTAATTTGATTCCATAGCAATATATAATCGGCAGCTACTGCAATGGTTAGGATAACATTTTGTTTGCAAAACAAGCACATTTTTCAATAAAAAGCATATGATTTAGCTGAACTGAGGGACTTTGGTATGTCTGCTTTCTCCAAGGCCAGCTGACATACACAATTTGTTTTTTACATCGGATTTATAGTTGACCTCATATTCCACTTTCTGTCAGGGATAGCGCTTTGAATTCATTGACTTACCTATGATGGATATGATTTTAATACGATCTGACATGGAACTACAGCATTATTAGGACGTGATAGAAAATCAATTAACTTTTCCCAGAAATTAGAGGGTGTTTGTATGATACTGAATTGCATATTGCATGTAGTTTATGTAGATGACAAATTGCCCTATTTTGGCCTTTACAGTCGATGGTATGGACTGACAGCTATTCAGTTTTATATTAACATAACCATAGATAAAAAGGCTCGTCACTCAGAAGATTTCTTACATTAAAGGTAAGCATTACCATACACTGTTTTAAGAACACATATGGGGAGATTTGCAAACGTAAAGATAAGCATACATACATATATCCATACTGACTCACGTTCATTTGCTACGCCAGTTAAAAGAACTTGGGCAATTCTTATTTTTTGTCCATTTTGTCTTAAGTGTTCTACAAATAATTAAAGAAATGTCTGTCTTTCAAAATTCAATCCAAAAAAACAAGTTTTGTCTCTAAAACCATTCTTCCTTTTCAGCCATTTTCTTTTCATTTGACAAAAAAGCCAACCTCCCGAAACACACATTACCAATATGTCCAATATTCCTTTCCCAACAAATATAATACAACACGAAGACATTAGATGACATGACGACATTCATTTCCAGCATCAGTATACGAGCGTGTCAAATAATTGCCTGACGCCATAATTAGCCGCCACCTTACTCAGACAAAATAATCTTCCTTGCGTTAAATATACTTATACACACGATGATAATTTTCCATGATATATGGCTGTTGTTATGCAACGTTTGGATTTGGCAATAGCATTAGTTATTTGGTTAAGCAGTTTTTCAGAGCGACATATGAATTGTATGGACTACTGATACAGGAAAACGGTACATGAATGCCGCTTGGACGGTCGTAATGTTTATCAGGAATCTAAAGAGAACAAACTACAAGACTATGTTTGGAAACTCTCTGAGATACGAAATAAGTGCGGCCATATTTATGCATCTTCACTCTTCTTTTAGTTTCCTAGTTAATAAGGGATTATACAGTATGGACAACCATTGACAAAGACTTATCTAGTCTTTGCTAATGACATCGCACTTCTGTCCAGAACACATTAACAAATAACGGATACAACATCGCCCCTTATGACATCTGCAAATAACTTTGGTGTGACAGCTGAGTAGTCTATATAGCATTCATAATCGAATCCAACTATATATTACATATATGCGCATTCATTAACAATAATTACCAAAAAGGAGAGAAAATAAAAGTCATAGCAACCAGCAAATACAAGCTGCAGTGAATCGAATGATATAAAAATGTAAAAGCTGGGTGATTTTGATGAAACAAAATCAATTGTTTTATAATCTATTTCTATTCCCAGCTGGGAACAGAAATCCTAACATAGTCTCGGTGTGAATACATAACCATATAAATCTCGCGTAAGCTCGGATTACATGTATTTGCCATCGAGATGTTATTTATTCATTAGCTATTGTAGTTAAAATGGACCAATAGCGGGCACTGTAGCCGAATAACAAACACTATCTGTCAAACGTGTTTGGTAATTTAGATTAGCAAATTCTCTTTTATTCACACGTATTTTATCATAGTTTCGTGTTAGAAAAAATCACAGGATTCCAAAATGCTACAGCACAACAAAACAGTCGATTAACTGGCTACACTGCTTTTTATTTTAAATAATAATCACTTTTTAAAATGTCTCGCTTTTTGCTGAAAATGATTTGTTGTACGTTATGTATTTTATAAAAGCTGTCATTTGTATATATGCTAGCAAATATAGCAATCGTCGTCCTTCCTGTACCGTGGTCCTACCACTGCGTGTAATTGTGTGTCATGGTCAAACCCTTCAGCATGGGTTATGTTTGGGGCGTTTGTGGACATTGCAACAGTGTTTATAACATTCGTTACAAACACACAGTATGGGTGTCGAGAACATATAATGCCATACCAGTTTTAGATATGTTGTAAAAAGAACAAGTACACATTTAGTTGTACATTTGTATATTATGTAGATTGCACACAGAGCACATGGCCGCACTTGGTTGGACATTATGTAGATAGTTCAAAGAGCATATGGACACATTGATTTTAATTTATGTTGATAGAACAAATATCATAGGGACACCTTGATTGCAATGTATGTAGATGGCACAAAGAGCACATGTATACATTTGGTTGCATATCATGTAGATAGCACAAAGAGCATTTAACACATTTGGTTGCATATCTTGTAGATAGCACATAGAGCATATGGACACCTTTGGTTGCATATCATGTAGATAGCACAAGGAGCATATGAACACATTTGGTTGCATATCTTGTAGATAGCACATAGAGCATATGGACACCTTTGGTTGCATATCATGTAGATAGCACAAGGAGCATATTGACTTCCATGATTGTTCATAATGTAGACAGTTCGGCGAACACATGTATGTATTTGATTGTATGTAATGTTAAAATGTGAAACGCACAACTATGCCTTCCGTTAATGAACTGTTTACTTGTTCTCTTTTTTGCTCAAGGATGTTCTCTCTACAGCCGCCATATGATTTTGGATATTAATATTGTAATCATATTGCTGATATGTCAAACATGACAGCGAGCAGGCTCTTAATTAGTGAGATTCTTCGACAGATCAAAACACATCACTACTCGATCACATGTCAACAAATCTCTCATAATATAAATTGCATCTTGATGTATGATCTGGTGTACAAGAGGTGCTGAACAAATAGTGTTTGTTTGCTAGAACTATATTACATGTGTATCTGCTAAACCAATTATGTACTGATTTTATTTTAAAATAATTGAGGGTAATTCAGTTAGATCAGAATATGGAGCTGATGATTAACAATCAGGAGATCACCTTTGAACCCTCTATTGCTATTTTGAGGTGCATGTGTTGTAAAGTTAAAGTTGCTTGTGATAGCCATAAAAAACTTAGGTTAACCGATCAATTCTCGTTCAACATGTGTATTTTTCATGTGAAATGAAAGTATGTAGTCTTG
The DNA here is from genome assembly GCA_963678985.1 of Spisula subtruncata. Classification (NCBI taxonomy): domain Eukaryota; kingdom Metazoa; phylum Mollusca; class Bivalvia; order Venerida; family Mactridae; genus Spisula; species Spisula subtruncata. The sequence goes on from OY787668.1 coordinate 2,770,925, forward strand.
GCTAATCACTGGGTTGTGCAAATGTAAATATCGTAAACCAACTTAAAACTCACATCACAACAGAAGCCTGCGACAATATAGGCACACAATATAAACACTATCTATACCGTGTCATCAACCAAGCAGCATATACAAGCGGTCATATAATGAGATGGAAATTGGCTTAATTTGACGTTTAGAATGTCATTCAGTAAGAAATGAACGTACAAAATTCCCAAATTATTTTACAAATTGGCAGTCACTTGGCTAAACACATTCAAGTCAAGGGCTAGATATAGACAAACTTATTTCCATTTGGGATTTAAGTGCTTTATAAATCGACAAACTCGCAAGCAAACGTGATCGAAATAAACAATATCCATTTTAAGTCATTTTTCAGTAAGATAATACAGTCAGATAATAGTAGTAATAATATAAAAGTCCTCTTCATTTGCTTCAATAATAATAATTAGCAATAAGGAGTATGTACATTTTCAAAAAAAACAATAAAGTTGGCGATTATTTTAAGGATATACTAGTCGGCAATTGGTATTAAGTTAAGCACAATAATGTTCCTTCTTTTATTGACGTTTCGGCGTTTTAGTCTATTTACAAATTTACATAATAGTTTGGTTTTAGAACACTAAACATTTAAAAATCCAAAGCATACATTTGATTTGAAATGTTTCTCATAAAAATCAGAAGTTAAAGGCAGTATCTCATTCATTATAATGAAACAATCTGACGTTATAGGACCACCTACTTGTCTATAAAACATCAACATAGGTTTTTTATAAACTATAAAACATTCCACAAAACTGAACTGAAAACCACAAGTAGATCATTTAAGTTATGAAGTTAGGATTTGAATTCGAGTTATACTTCACTATTTATCTCAGATAATGTCTCTTTTTGTTGCTATGAAAGTGAATAAAAATATGAGGAAATCGGACAGGGAAGGCACCACTCAACTTAACCAGCAGCCGAGCACAGAAAACAGCAACATCACAACACAACCACACGGAGCAAAAGACCGATCTCAGGTAGTAAAACTACGCGTTTATGGCTGCATTATATACACGGTCCCTGTTTATTCATTAAAAATTTTTTAATAACAATTTTGCAAAATTTGATAAAATATGAAATACACGATAGCATGGTTACTCACCAAACAATGACATAAAAACAATCGCAATCTTTCCCATAGCAGCATACATTTCCATCTTCAATCTTGGAGCTTGATGACCTTCAGAAAACTCTGTTTACATTTCGAGAAGCCAAACAGCAACACACTTTGTTCCTCAAAGGAACGGTTAAATAACTTTTATATATCTTAAAACTTCCGAACTCTTTTTAAAGTCTTAAATCCGGCAATATTAGCAAACTGTGTTCACCAACTTTGAGAAATTGTGAGAAATAATTAAACTGCGCCAAATGACGAATTTACCTCCTCTATTGATAAATTCAGTTAACAAACACAGTAGTTCGTCTCCAATTTAACACACAAAACAAGTCTGTATTAAACTGCAATCAATTATCCTTTCATGCAATATAAACAATTCGATCCTTATAAAAGGTTCCCACTTCTGACACCAATGTTGAGGAAAAGCTTGCGTTAACTGATCCAGATTTTAAGTACCAGGTATTACGAATGTCATGTTTTGCAAAACGGTGCGCTGTGCTACCATAATAATAACAACAGCGGGAGTATTGATCGTACCGGAGAGTTCTGTGAAGAAGGAGGAAAAAACATTGGTGACGACGTAGAACTATAGAAAAAGTCGATATTGGAATCTTCCATTCCTACAAATATATCACAACTCGTACAACGGAGAGCGTAGTTGAGTGAAATAAAAGCGTAAAGTCAGCCTTGAACTACTATTTGTTAATTAGTATTTGCTTAAAGGCATAAGAATACTACCAAACCAGAAGTCTCAGTGCGCCTAACACCATAATGGCGACGAGGATTTATCTTTGGAGGATGCTGTATATGTAAATGTACAGAAAGCGAAACAATTCACAAGGCAATCAGTGTATAAATTGTATTCTATGTGCACTGGCATAGCGATTATGGTATAATAAAGGACATTATAGTGACACTGACCGATATCTCAGCCAATCAGATTACAGATTACGTAGTTTTGGAGTCGATGGACTTGCTGACACTGATTGGCAATAGCAATGAATGGAAACTGTTTTTACTGTTGGTCGCAAAAAACGCGTTTGAGATTAAAAAACTCGCTTTCATGAACGTTTAGAATTTGATTAAATACAAGTAATACGTGAGATCTTTTGTTGCCGAATTCAATTAAATAAATGGTTCAATTGATATCAATCGATTCTGTTCTCAGCTGAAAGCGTCTGACGTTCAATGTAATTGTATGTCAATCAATTCTTAGTTATGAATATTACGTTATTAGTTTTTATTACGTCTTGAGAAGAAAATGGGTCTCGTGATCAATGATATTTTGTTCAGAGCGTGATGCAAAGACACTCTTTAATGCAATCTATTGCTTTTGAACATCTAATGTCCAACATACTTTCTTGATTATATTATTTAGGCATATTAGTCTTGAATTACACAATGTTGATGGAGTTCACATGTGGCTAATTGTTTAGCTCGAAGTATTCTGCTTGTAATAAAACTGGCCACTGAGCCCTCACTTAAGCCGATGAGACCGTACTAAAACTGTCCGCAACGTAAGCAATTCTTGCATCGACACGTAACCTTAATTATGCACTAAAATTGACTGCTGCACTCACACCTAGACTGAATATATGAACACTTACACTAACATTGTGCGCACCTAAACTTACTGTTATTTACATTAGGCCAAGTGAATGAACAACATGTTTCGAGTAACTCATCTCCTGTTTTGCTCCTACTCAAAACAAACATTGTATTGGTCTTGTATTGGAAGATACTGTGGGTTGTTGGTTTTCCTGTGTATAAAACCAATAGAATAATTAAGAAATAAAGGAGCGTTTATATAAGGGAGGAAACAATTCCACACAGGCTTTATGGTATGTAACAAGTAATGCCCCTTTATATTACCGTTTGAAGGAAATATTCGGCACTGGTTTTATGGTATGTAACAAGTAATGCCCCTTTATATTACCGTTTGAAGGAAATATTCGACACTGGCTTTATGGTATGTAACAAGCAATGCCCCTTTATATTACCGTTTGAAGGAAATATTCGACACTGGTTTTATGGTATGTAACAAGTAATGCCCCTTTATATTACCGTTTGAAGGAAATATTCGACACTGGTTTTATGGTATGTAACAAGTAATGCCCCTTTATATTACCGTTTGAAGGAAATATTCGACACTGGTTTTATGGTATGTAACAAGTAATGCCACTTTATATTACCGTTTGAAGGAAATATTCGACACTGGCTTTATGGTATGTAACAAGTAATGCCCCTTTATATTACCGTTTGAAGGAAATATTCGACACTGGCTAAATTTATGGTATGTAACAAGTAACGCCCCTTTATATTACCGTTTGAAGGAAATATTCGACACTGGCTTTATGGTAAGTAACAAGTAATGCCCCTTTATATTACCGTTTGAAGGAAATATTCGACACTGGCTTTATGGTATGTAACAAGTAATGCCCCTTTATATTACCGTTTGAAGGAAATATTCGACACTGGCTTTATGGTATGTAACAAGCAATGCCCCTTTATATTACCGTTTGAAGGAAATATTCGACACTGGTTTTATGGTATGTAACAAGCAATGCCCCTTTATATTACCGTTTGAAGGAAATATTCGACACTGGTTTTATGGTATGTAACAAGTAATGCCCCTTTATATTACCGTTTGAAGGAAATATTCGACACTGGTTTTATGGTATGTAACAAGTAATGCCCCTTTATATTACCGTTTGAAGGAAATATTCGACACTGGTTTTATGGTATGTAACAAGTAATGCCCCTTTATATTACCGTTTGAAGGAAATATTCGACACTGGTTTTATGGTATGTAACAAGTAATGCCCCTTTATATTACCGTTTGAAGGAAATATTCGACACTGGTTTTATGGTATGTAACAAGTAATGCCCCTTTATATTACCGTTTGAAGGAAATATTCGACACTGGTTTTATGGTATGTAACAAGTAATGCCCCTTTATATTACCGTTTGAAGGAAATATTCGACACTGGTTTTATGGTATGTAACAAGTAATGCCCCTTTATATTACCGTTTGAAGGAAATATTCGACACTGGTTTTATGGTATGTAACAAGTAATGCCCCTTTATATTACCGTTTGAAGGAAATATTCGACACTGGTTTTATGGTATGTAACAAGTAATGCCCCTTTATATTACCGTTTGAAGGAAATATTCGACACTGGTTTTATGGTATGTAACAAGTAATGCCCCTTTATATTACCGTTTGAAGGAAATATTCGACACTTGCTTTATGGTATGTAACAAGTAATGCCCCTTTATATTACCGTTTGAAGGAAATATTCGACACTGGTTTTATGGTATGTAACAAGTAATGCCCCTTTATATTACCGTTTGAAGGTGAAGGAAATATTCGACACTGGCTTTATGGTATGTAACAAGTAATGCCCCTTTATATTACCGTTTGAAGGAAATATTCGACACTGGCTTTATGGTATGTAACAAGTAATGCCCCTTTATATTACCGTTTGAAGGAAATATTCGACACTGGTTTTATGGTATGTAACAAGTAATGCCCCTTTATATTACCGTTTGAAGGAAATATTCGACACTGGTTTTATGGTATGAAACAAGTAATGCCCCTTTATATTACCGTTTGAAGGAAATATTCGACACTGGTTTTATGGTATGTAACAAGTAATGCCCCTTTATATTACCGTTTGAAGGAAATATTCGACACTGGCTTTATGGTATGTAACAAGTAATGCCCCTTTATATTACCGTTTGAAGGAAATATTCGACACTGGCTTTATGGTATGTAACAAGTAATGCCCCTTTATATTACCGTTTGAAGGAAATATTCGACACTGGTTTTATGGTATGTAACAAGTAATGCCCCTTTATATTACCGTTTGAAGGAAATATTCGACACTGGTTTTATGGTATGTAACAAGTAATGCCCCTTTATATTACCGTTTGAAGGAAATATTCGACACTGGTTTTATGGTATGTAACAAGTAATGCCCCTTTATATTACCGTTTGAAGGAAATATTCGACACTGGTTTTATGGTATGTAACAAGTAATGCCCCTTTATATTACCGTTTGAAGGAAATATTCGACACTGGCTTTATGGTATGTAACATGTAATGCCCCTTTATATTACCGTTTGAAGGAAATATTCGACACTGACTTTATGGTATGTAACAAGTAATGCCCCTTTATATTACCGTTTGAAGGAAATATTCGACACTGGCTTATGGTATTTTACAAGTAATACCCCTTTATATTACCGTCGGGAGGAAATAGTCCAACCTCCAGGTACTTTTTGTGTACATTTTGCATCGTACTTTGCATTATTATTCAATACATCGAGGTATAGTACATCAAGGATAATGTGATGTTTATAAACATTGACCTGTAAGCCTACTGTAGTAAAATCGGTAAATTCTGTACTAAAATAACTCTGATAAATCGTGCACACTTGAGTAATCGACATCCGTGGCTCATTCCATCTTTTCCCGCTTTTCACAATATCCTTTGGCGCACTATAATGGAATGAACAATCAGTTGAAACGTTTTGTTTCAAGGTCAATGTCACACATATAGGAGAATACATCTCTTGTCGTCTTTGGTTTCAGCTCGGTATCTTTTTCAACGTTTGAAAGATTTTTTTAAAACGTTGCGTACAATTTTCGAGAGCTCTTGAAGCTTTTCACCTGGTTAGAATTCACAAATGTTTCTTCCGATAAATTATGATCAAATGGTCGTTATACCAGGTTTCTAAGTATATTCGTACAGTGAACTTTACAAACTCTGCCTCGCGTTCCACCCACACATCTACATCAGTTCAAGTTTATTTAGTGACCTAATTAAATATTTCCATTTTTGATACAATTTGTATAAACCAAACACAAGCCTTCAAGCAGATCTTTTCATCGAATGAATAACATTTGAATCGAATATCTATATTTCGAAATGTGTACAAGCTACGTATATGGTAATTAGCATTTATTTGGCAATACTTCGTTTAAAGCAAACTTCTGTTTTATATTTTGTGAATTTCATTTCCGTTAAAGATTTAAAATTTCACGGATGATCTAAATCGCGAAATTAATTCCACACAGCTAAATCAATCAATTAAATGTCAAGTGACAAAAATCGCAAATTTTAAAACCAAAGTAAAGAGAATGTTTATATAGGTTATTCGAATGAATGTATCAGATGTGCGGATGGCAGTTGAGACGTATTATGAATAATTCATTAGATGAAATTTCATTCAAGGTTTCATCGATATGAAAAGTGCATCGTCACCAGTTTATTTTACACCACTCAAATACATTTTAGAATTATCAATATCAGAAAATGTGCAATTTCAACTATTAATACATTGGAATAGGCAGTGTCCAAGTAGTTATGAATGTTTGTGCGTGGTTACCTAGCAATGGGGATAGAATGCCGAAATGATTGTAGTCGGTCATTGGCCCCAAGGAGGGTTGCTTTGAAAGTGTCCGTAAACATCTATTTGCTGGTTCGAACGATATATTGAATGACCCTCGTATGCGTTTTGTTTGTATTTGCCAAAACACATGAGCAGAAATAAAACAGACAAACAAATTCGAGGTTACATTTTAAATACCCTACAACCGTTTAAATATCTTTAGTTTGGATGTTGCAATGACATACACCGCCTAGTATTTGTGCATTGTGCATTGCATGTTGCTAATATTTCACTAAAGCTAAGTCTAGAACGACATGTCTTTGGGCCAAACTTGCTGTCGTGTCTCCTCCATATTAGGACATGTTTGTAGTACAGGAAGTGGTACCTACCCTATTAGCTGCTGCACTGTTATCAAATCTTACACACAATACCCTGTCCTTTCTTCTTTTTTCACAATTTACAGTGGTCAGTACGTACTCGAAGACCATACCTGGCTATAGTTTGACTGTACCTTTTACATAGGTACATAGTTCCTTTACTGACAGTAGGTCTAGCTGATGACCTATCACGCTATTTCTTCGTCTTCCTCGATGGTCGTGTATAAGTGGTTAGGGTTGGAATTAGTGCTTTTATTGTTGTTATACAGTCAATAATAGAACATTTTGTTTCCTTAATTGATTCTTTTCAAAAGGCCAAGCAGTTTTACAGCCAACTGCGTTTTGATGGAGAGAGTTCCAAGTTTCTTTATGACAATAGGTTTGAGACAGTATATTTATTTCAGTTGTGTTTTGGGCCTTGCTTCTCTTATGGACCATGTAGGTACAGGATAGTCTTTCCCTGTTCTTCTTGCAGCATGGCTTATCTTTAGATTAGTCAAAGAAATAAGGCACTCAATTGATTATATACGAGAACAAATTTAGATACTCGTATAAATTCAACAACGGGGTGGTCAATGTTTCACTCGGTGACATGGGATCACCATTTTTTATCATTTATTTGAAAAAAAATGGGTCATCCATTATGGCGGGGCATTGGGTTTTTAATAACTTATTTGGGCTTTGGTAGGGCATTGCTCTATATAGTTGTGTAAGGTTGTGTTGTAACTGTTTTGTGTGCTCGTCTGGTTAATTTGAGTGCTTCCTTCCCTGTCCGTTTTTCTCTTATCCTTTTTGACTGGTTATCTAGGTGGTTGTCATATAGTACTGGATGGTAAAGTTGATTTACTTCAAAGTTATATTAGTACAAGCTTCAAAGTATATCGACTAAAGGACTCGTATAAACGAATATCACTCACTCACTCACTCACTCACTCACTCACTCACTCACTCACTCACTCACTCACTCACTCTTTCATTGGTCCATACTAAAACACAGTATATAGTCCATTTAGGGACAATAACATCTTCAAAATAACATTGTTCTGTATATATTCTTCTTTAAAATTTCGCCCAGAGGGCTTCTTAAAAATGCTTCATGATTTTTTGAAGAAGCCCTCTGGGCGAAATAGTAAAGAAGAGTTCATACAAAATAGTGTCATAATAATACAGTTTGGACTTTAGATGTCCCTAGAGTAGTATGGTAATAGTATTTAACCATCTGATATTAGAAAAATAAATATTTAATAGTGTGTTTTACCCAGTTTACTAGAAAGCGCCGATGTTTCAGCGAGCGTGATGATGGATAGGTATATATTATTCACTGCACTCTATAGATTGGCTGGTAAATAATTCATACACACTGATCACATAGAGTGATTGCATGTGTTGACAAATTATCTGTCATATCGAGATTTCAAAATATCGATCCTACTGTACTGTAAGCTGTTGATGTATGACAAAGAATACATTACAGAGCTGGTAATGTAGCTATTGTACCATGTTGAGATTTGAAGAGTTTATCCTGCATAGTCAAAATTATGCGAAGATACTATGAAATATGTGCAGCATTGCTAGTTTTCCTCCCAATGAACATGTATAGTTTACAATTTCATCGCATATAGATGGACATTTAAGTCAAGCAACAAATACAACAAGCTTCAACAACAACAACATTAATGAAATGAAGACACGAAAAAAATGGTTTACACCTACATTTTTAAAAACGCTTTCGAACATCTTGATTTAGACTTGTAAAATGTCTCTCAACTGTGTCATTGTGAACACGGGACACATTAAATCATTCTAGCGGTTACTCAGTCTACACTTTATTTCGATGTAAGCTGTAAAGACCCATCATATTTCACGTCTTTGCAATGGTAACTATTCCGTTTGTAAGCAACATTTTGATTGGTCGTTACATAATCACGCGTTGTTCCACAAGCCTGCGTCACAGGTAAAAACATGGCACCAACCGGACGGTTATGTAAACAGAAACAAAGTCTCCTTGGCGACCGTAAGCTGAAGCATATGTTCTTATGAAAGCAATTCCCGAGAGATAAATTTAAATAAATAATTGATGTGTTAAGTTTGTAATACAATTGAAGAGGAATTACATTTGTCATAATCGAACTAGGTGTAATGGATTGAAGCGTCGCGTTACCATGTTATTATACACTTAGTTATTCAAATACGTAATAACGCATTCATCTGCCTTGAATGTAATACCTTGTAAATTAGAAAGCAATGTCGTATCAGACATTTTTCAGAAATGAGTTTTTTTTTCATTTTGTATGCATGAATGGTATTGAAAATTCATTGGACATTCTGAACCGTTTTAAAGCGGATGAATCTTAAACACTTAAAACTGTTTTGTCCATGAACAAGTTAAAACATACCAAATTATTAGCCGCGCGTAGTTCAGGTATACACAAATGGCTATACTGTTTGTACACATGGTAAAAATAAGATAAAATAACAAAAGTAATAACAGTTTTTAAAAATATTTAATGGAGATGAAATAAAGCATTTTGCAGTATTACTGCTACATGTAATTCATGAATTCGATAAAATGTACACGACAACATTAAGACATGAAACTCACGTAATATGCAATGGTGTCTATTATCAAAACATTTACTAACACAAATACTTCATTGCACAGATATATTCAACAAGCATAAAAATGAGTTAGTTACTTCAGCGAGAAAGTATTACAATATAATAACGATATGGTTGCAGTAACACTTCCAAAATGATGCCCAGTTAGCCTCTTTCTGTTTCCATTACCAAAACAAAGCTAGGTTACAGCCAGACAACCAAACAGTAGTAATTGACAGAGCGATTGGTGAAGAAAAAAAGCTCAATGAAACAGGACTTTCAAAAGCAGTTCTTAAGACTCTCTCACTCCACATCTGTTCATGTTAGGCATTACTTTAATAGACCCCATAGTTCAGAGTAACGAAAATTTGTATCAGAGACGAAAATAGGGAAACATCTACTGCGACTGTAATTGGGAGTCGCTGGGTAGCATTGATTATACATAATAACTAGATATGTATGATTATGTATCCTTGAAATACCATTAAACAAATAGTTTTCCAAACAAAATTTGTACTCCCAACACAATATTATGAAGTTAACAGCAACAAACTCCTTCTATAGTTATTTTTATTTCACAACGTTTCGACGTCTTCTTAACGTACTCCGAACACCACATTTTCGCCAGCATTTTCAACTTAGAAAATGACAAAACCATCAAAACACAAGTTAACGCCTATATGTTGTTTATGAAACAACAAATCCTAGGTGAGATGCTTGGTAAAACAACAGTATGAGCTTAATAGAAAACATACTAATCAAGTTTAAAATATGCAGATTTGTTTATACAGATTTTCCCATCCAGTCGAGGAGCCCAAGTACACCAGCTACCAGACACACCAGCCCAGCTATGATAGTGATAGCAAACGCTCCAGAATATTCCTTTAAATAAAATGTTGCTTCCGCACCGTATATAATGATTCCAACTATGATAAATCCAACTGAAAATAAGAAATATAACTGTTAGACAAATATGCCATAAAATGTTAAACTGGATAATAAGAATCTGAGTCGTATTTGAAACAAACAGTACAAATGATGTAAACTCAACAACAACACGAGTTCTTTTTTAAATGGTATTACTAGTTATTCGGCATATCACCTTCTTCAGAGTTTTAATGACAATGGTAAAGAAGCAGTGCGAAATAATGCATAATCTCATCTCAAACTTTTGTGTTGGAAATAATTTCCAAGATAGATTGGACGCGAAGTTACCATCATCACAAAACAAAAACAGCACTCACTGTCAGAGTTTGGAACGTTAAAATGTAGTGAGCAAGAAGTTCCATTTAATTTAAAATTCAAACTCTGATTTTAAAAATCCAAACTGTATATCATTTATAAACTTGTCAAATAGCTTAATATATTACCTATCCATTTCATGTTCTTTAGTATCGTAGGATTATACAGGTTAAACATCAAGGAGATTGACTTGTTAGTCCTTTCAACTTCATTCTTTTATAAGTACATTTATAAGGAGATTAACTTACATGCACAGAAAGACAGGATCCATGCTACCAGTTTCAGAATTTTCATATCACTTTTGACGAAGACCACAATAATTGTAAGGACAAGCGCCCCGATAATTAGGAACAGTCCTATAAGCTCAAACGCTTGAACCGCTGCAAACCAATCTGAAATACAAGACAACACACTTTGTGAGGCATCCACAAATATACTGTGTACATACACTTTGTGAAGCATCAACAAATATACTGTGCACATAGTCTAACCAACTTGACACCTTTGTATTGCTTATAATCATCCGCTTACAGTATTCATTTAAAGCGGCCACATTGAGACTCCAAAACTCAAGATGAAGCAACGAACAACATACCAATGAAATATTGATAAGACTTTGTGCCAACAAGTCCTCCTCTTGCAGATATTGTGCAATTTTGACAAGACTGCCTTGATGGACGCTTTTGAAAGCATAATGTATGTAACAAGTGTGTGATATTGCAAAAGATAAAGACTGCTTCAAAACTGAGGTCTGTGTGTAGGTGCGGATAAATTATACCCAAAAAGGTATGAAAAAATCCGACAGGGAAGGCAGCACTCAACCCAACCAGCCGAGCAAATAAATCAGAAACTCCACGTCACAACTACCCTGAGCAATGCTCACACAAACCAATGCCAAAATGGCTACCGAATGAGGCATAACAACCCCGGGTGTTACCTAGTTTAAAACACTAAGGACAGTAAAGAGGCACAACTACGACTTGACCTAGTTAAAATAATTGGCAAGGTAGGAATGGGTGGTAAATAATATTACATATTCCTAGCAACTACACTGAGAAATGCCCACTCATTGCATGTCAAAATGAATGCTAGACCAGTGGGTATTTTAATATTTGCACCACAGGTTCTTATCGATTATGCTTAACTAATGTAAGATGGGTAGGCACATTGGTATGAAGTTATGAAATTGGACTACCCGAAATAATTCAAGAGATACCATGAGCAAGAAAGATATGTGTCTCAAATTGGCTGGACCATTCAATAGGGGAGCCGATATAATAAACAAAACAAATATCTTTCAACATAGCTTACTACATAACATGTAATGACATGTATCGGAAATATTTTGCCAATATGACAAACAATAATTGGCTAAGAATTAGAAAGTTGTAAGTAGACTAATAATATTTGAAATTAGCATCACAAGGCACTTCTTTTGAGCCTATTTTCTTGAAAATATGAACTTGTCATGTTGACCAATCTGTTGATGAAAACGCTTGTTTTACCATAAGTAAAAAGTGATTGTCAGACAGTTTTTCTCTTTTTTCTCAAAATATTGATTTTGTACTTACCACTTTGCATTCTCAATCAGCAAAATGGTGATCTATTGCATTATGTTTATAGGATACTCACCCGCTGGGTTTTTGATAGAACCACAATGCTTCTTGTTCATCAGTTCGGTACATGCTCTAAACAGTCCACCATTCACACTACTATCAGCACTATCATAGTCCTCAGCATACCAATATGGCAGTGCCACCCCTAGTAACTGTATCACTAGGGCCACGATTAATAGAATAAATGCTACCTTTAGAAATATTGACGATTCTCCAAACCCCATTATTGTCGTATTAATTAAAAATTCACCTCTGACTGAGTATAAAAGTACTTACACGTACTTTTAAAGGATTAATTTTTTTAAAAGTCGATTTGAATAATTTAAAAGTTAATAGATTCTATATTCCTTAAAACGTTATATTTATCAAGTAACTTAGTTATCACGTGGAGAAGTGAATAGTATCCACACAGTTACGTTTCTATAGAATAATCCGACGTCTCTATATACATCATCATAGTGAATTAAATCTTGTTAATGTTCAGCAACATAAATTGTTGCTATTTACTTGTGTTTGTTGGAAACGAACGGTCTAGTTTTTGTTGTAATGTTATTGAATCAAATGGCACTATCCTGATGTGATCATTGACGCAAATTCCGTGATTCACAGTTCAATACATCGGCTATTGAATCATATTTTCCGATCATTGGCTCTATTGATTATGCGCGGCAACGCGACTGTGCTGTAACTAAAATTCTAAAGTCAAGTCTGGAAAAAATCCTGGTTTTTCTTTGTACAATGAACGAATCAGACTTAAGCAATTGCTTTAGGATTGGTTGACGATGAATAAAGTGTTTGCAGCATAGTGCTAATTTTGATTCCAGAATATTAAATATATTTTATTATGTATTATGCAAAATGTATGAAGTTTTGAATTGACTTTTGTCTAAACAACATGAATACCCTGCGCAAGGACAACAAACACATCGTTGCACCATTGTTCCTTATGATTCGTGGAAAGATAACACAATGCTAATCTCAAATCATGCTTCTCTTATTCATGAAGTTACTACAGTTGTACGGGAATATCAAACAACATCAATAAATCAATGATGTTTCAATGAATCTATGATTTCAACATAGATGATCGTTGATAAATACTCGTATTGCTTCATTTGTCATGATAGGCTTACAAAAACGTCCTCAATAATATAAAGGAACATTTAGAATTCATGTTGATGCTCCGTTAATATATGTCCAAATTTTCTTCCAATACAATGTTGAGCTTGGAAGACTTTGGCAAACCCCTCAGTGCTTTCGCAATATTAAGAATCGCTCAAGTGTGTATTGGAGTAATGCTTAAATATTACATAAATGATGTCATACAAACAATTTTAACCTAAAACTCACCTTCTTCTTATAATTGCTGTCTAAAAGATATGAAACAAAAACAAATACCAATGTTGAAAATGCAAAACAGAATGAGTTTGAGTTGCATATGAAGCGTTTTAATTTCTCGTAGACGGTTGTAGTCAGTTTTTGACATCAATAATGCGCAGTGTACTATACAAGCCACGGCTATGTGCGTGTGGTGACATTGGACTGTTGTTACCATAGTAGTACGGTTTCAGTCATTGGTCGATCAAATACTTCTTCTGCCTTGGACTAACCGCTCTTTCTTTGTGCCTTTTGTGCCTTTTGTGCTTATTCATCCCCTGTCCTGTCCAAGTCGTTTTTATCTTTTTATTGACGACTATTTTTAAAATCATTCATCCAGGGTAAATGTGAATATTGAAATATCTTGTTTATGTTTATGTTTGTCCTTGTTCTTGTAAGCTATGTGTTACTTTTGTGCATTTTGATCTCCGTTGTGTTTGATGCATGATGCCTTCTCTGCACAATTCGTCATTATAATTCTGGATCTGACAACTTTCCGTAAGAGTTCATGTTCAAATGACCTCTCTAGTGCATGTTGCATTATCGCTATTTAGCTGCATGTATTGAAAGTGCACAGTGAAGTCATTCTAGCTTAGCTCTTTGTGTAAAAAATATAGAATTTAAGTACATCTCTCACTGTTCAGCAGAGATTATCTGCACTATCAGATTTGTGAAAAAAGCGATTTGATTGGCTGATGTAAAGCTAACATCGACATGACCCCATACGGAGTGTAGTCAGATCCTATATCAGTGTAAAATAGTGGAACGTAATACTGGTCTGAATTAAATTAGATTGCAAGAAACACTAAGTAAAAATGTCATATCATTTCTCTCTCTCCTTATACATACTTATTGAACAACCACTTGCGTTATAACTTTTATATCAGATACATATATTTAATATGAGTATAACAGTAATGCATTTTCATAACAAACATTCATATGACCTTTCACTTCATATCTATCAATCAGTCGAACAATCAAACAATCAATCAACCAATTCTCAATAGACTTGTAGAGGAGTTCATACAAGTTCATACTTGTATTTTAAGAACTACTTGCATGGATCATTCGATATCACCACGACACCATAGTCGCGATGATATATCGCTATCTTAGAATGAGAAGGTCGTAACGACTACTCACGACCGTATAAGACTCTTACATATTTGAAATCTGCTTCACAAGGTGCTACTTATGAGTCTATTTTCATGAAAATCTGAAATTGTCATGTTGGCCAAAATTAAGTTTTAAAAACTTGTTTTCCCAAAGGTAAAGAGTAAATTGCAGACAGTTTTCTCTTGTTTTCTCAATATATCGATTTTGTAGTTACGACCTTCTTATTCTAGGCCAGCGACTTGTATATTACAACGGTATGGAGCGTTCTATATCTCCACGAGGATATATACAAAAAGACGACACTTTCTCTTATAAGTTATTTATTTATTTGGTTAGCAATAACATAATTAAGTAATTTACCTAATATTATAAACTACAAAGAGTGCATAACAAAATATACAAACTTAAATAGCAAATACGACAATCACTGACAGTTTATAATTTCGACGACATTTAAAATACGATGGCACAAATTGCAGTCAAACCAGGGTGAGCATTTTACTTACAATATGATTTGTAAACATTCAAAAAAGAACATTGCAACATTGACATTGTAGCATTCAAATATTCCACTAGCACTTATCTTACTCCAAGGTCACACTGAGTAATTTTTACTTCGGCAATGTACCCCCGATTTGAATAAATGCATTTTGGTGGAATTGGGAACAGATATTTCACAAACTTTCTAATAGCTTCCTCGAAATTTCCCATAGACCAGGATGACCATTTTCCTGATTTTCCTGGGAGTACATCGCCGAGGCACAAATGCGCATAGGGGACATGCTCATAGGGGACATAGGCTTTACCGAGAGGCCACAATAATAGAAACAACTTCATCTACTTAAAACAGCACCATTACATTGGTTTCCTATAACATATGTCCTACATATTTTCCATGCTCACCATCCTTACGCCTTCACCCAGTCAATAAGAGCTAGGACCCCAGCCACCAGACAAATAACGGCTGCGACGATTGCAATGGCGAATGCGCCCGAGAAGGCATCTTCATATACAACGTTCAAGTCAGGTAATTCAGCACCGAAAATAATCACTCCAATGATAATGAAGCCGACTGAAAAAAAAACACAACAAAAAAATAACAAAATGCTACAAGTTTTAGTATATCATAATGAAAGGAATTTTTGTATAAGTCCTATAATGAAACATATACATTTTGGAAGGTAGGAAGGAAAAGTGTTTTACAAATTTTGCATACCAGCCATATACTCCTGTTAAAGTGGAGTCACTCCTTTTTAGTTGTTAGTTTCTGTTTTTCCAAGTTCACCTAACTTTGAACAAAGGTACATTTGAATCGTTTTATGATCTTCTGTCCCATATTTATAACCATTAAAATAAAAACCTAACTTGTTTATGCAAATAAATCCCCTTTTAACCACATTTAATTGCATTTTGTGGCATGTTTTGCTTTATCACTCCTATTTTGGATTTACCTAGCTTGACAGGTATGTATTTTGTTGAACACGAGTAGTATATCAAACGCTTTTTCTCATTTCGCTCATAGGCTGGTACAATTGTATCTTATTTGAGACCCAACATACTCATACATACAATATATATCATATATGAGGGGGTCACTTTTCCACATGAATGACTGGTCTATGTGGAGGTTATTTGATCATTGTTTGCCTTTCCGTTGCTTTCCGATGCCAATTGATAAAATCGAAAGTACATCGCCAAGGCAAAAATGCTCAGTGGGACGTAGGCTTAAACAAGTATTAACACACATGATTACCACGCCATGAGCCATGAGCCATGAGCCATGAGCCAAGCGTGTATTTAACCTAAATATACTTACATGAGCAGAAACAGAGGACCCAACAAATCAGTTTGAGTATTTTCATGTCATTCTTCACAAACAGCACAACAATACACAGAACCAGAGCAGCAACAATCAACAACAGACCAATCAGCTCCATGGCTTGTGTCGCCTCCCACCAATCTGCAATATAAATACACAATAACAGAATAAGCGTCGGCTGAAACTATAGTAACGTCAACAACCTGAGCACTGTTTTATCAAAGGACTTACGGACATTTTAAACTTACGCTCAAATCTAAATTCTTTATAATGTGTTTACATCTGCAAATGAGGGGAAAATACTGTTTAAAATCATTAATTGAATTAATTAAATTATGATTATATATATCGCTTTATCAGAATTTGAAGCAGTTACATAATTAAAAAGGATTCAAATTTGAATGTAAGTTTACGATTACCGTAAATGCTTTGATTAAACAGTGTCCTGGTCCAGATTTCTTTCGTGCACAAAAAGTTGCGAGAAAGTCGGACAGGGAAGGCAGCACTGAACTTAACCAGCCTAGCACAGGAAACATTAAAAGCATCACATAACGCAAATCCTCGGCGCAATGCAAACTTGCTCCTTTATAGGTCAACAGTAAAATCTTCGCGGCTACCCATCTTATTAAAATAGTTAAATTATACGAACAGAGTTTATTAACTGAAACGTTTTATATTTAAGCGTACATTATGCACTTGGATTGAGTATGAAAAAAATCTTCACGATCATGAGGCAAGTTTGCGGTGAACCAAGCTTATTATTTGTCTGTCGTCGTAAGTGTATTAATAACAAAGTACAGCTTCTCACTTTTTGCAATTGGAGGTATGGTAGAAAACATTAAGAGAACGAGTTGATATTTATTATTAAACTAAAGCAAATTTCTAAAATAACAGTAAAATTGACTACAAACGCAAAAAAACTGCAATACTTATATGAGATTCATTTTAAATGACAAAAGCGTCTACAGACGAGATTCTGAGGTTGAAAAGACATAAACTATTTACCCGCGGCGTTTTTCACATTTGCGCAATTCTTGTTGTCGTTAATTTCTACACAAGTCCTGAATAAGCCACCGTGGGCAGTAGCAACACTTGACGCATCGTACGAATACCAATACGGTAATGCAACAGCTAAAATTTGAATAATTAAAGCTACAATCAACAAGATAAAGGTTATCTTCAAAAACACCGACGCATCTGAGAAACCCATTTTGAAATATTTTACTAGCACTGTTTCAGATCAATTTGATGTCCACACCGTTTGGCATCCACGTACAAACTGAAAACATTGTCAACAAACATCTCTATTTAACGCATACGGTTGATGCCACAACAGTTTGTTTGTTTGTTCGTCGTCAAAGCACTAACGCATAATGAAACATTTCAATGCCCTAAAAAGGATGTGCGCTGAAGTGTGTTGATATGTCTTTAACCCAAGATGAATTTTACGTGATAAAACGTATCAAATAGTATTAAATCGTTCGTATTGAACACGTATCCAAGCGATATACTGTAGAACATGTGTTTGGTATGGGCTAGATTATAAATTTAATACAGGTTTACATACACAAATGCCTTCAACGTTTATATCAAAGGTAACTGTATCATTGATTAAGAGCAAAACGATATTAAAAAATCTAGAAAAGTCTATGTATTATCAACAAAAAGGAGGTAGTGGGCAGGGTACTGTTTTATCTAAGCATTTACGGCAACCATAAACTTACGCTCAAATTTGCTGTCTTTATCATTCTTTTACTACTAACACGTTTGGTAAAGCAATATGTAATATAAATAGTTAACAAATTCAGTGAATGATTACGAACTAAATCTATCCCCCAATTTTAGATGAATAAGCATTATAAGGAATTTAAATTTGAGCGTAAGATTAAGATTTCCATAAGTACTATTATAAAACAGTGCCCTGTCGCCTGGGAACCAAGGTGAACACTTTTTCGTGAAATCTGACACAGCTGGTCATATATGTGTACATCGACATAAAGGAAAGGGAACTTTATTCGTACTGGCTATACTAACCAGGATACAAGGAAAGTCATATGATAAATCTAAACTCTTGGAATGAATAATCTTGTGATCTATCTATAGGCTAGAAATGGGTGGAATGAAACAAATACAATGGTGGGTCATTTGAAAACCGTGTACCTCAAACGCGAGCCAGATGTCATAAATTTCGTATGGTTTCAATGTCCATACAAATGCTTTTCTGTCGTTTCGCAGAAAATTCGATTGTTTGATAAAATATGTGCGCCAGTACGGTTGGTTGTTCAACCTTGGGTGGATAGACATAGATATTCCTAATTCCTGGCGGTGTGTTGTGCCTTTGATACAAATTCGCTTAATTTAACCGATAGAAGAAAGTGTTTTCGTTGGAATCGCTGACTGTGGACACTGTTTCTAGTTTCTCGCATGTTCCTGTTTCATTGTTGTAGTTGACAGCGACACACTTGGATGTTTTCTTACACTGAATACAGCACGATATCATCGAGTTGGCTTGTGAAGTATCTAGAACTACTCCAGTCCCAATAACATCTTCGACGTGTTTCAATTTCAAAACTGTATGAAAAAGAAAGTAGTTTTATAACATCTTAAATGAGCTTCATTGGCAGAGAAACACAAGCTTCATACTGCACTTCATATAACCCAATGTCATTTAATTGCAAATGGAGTACGAACATGGATATAATGACCTAACGAAAATTGTATTTCAAATATTTTTTAAAGGTGCATTTATACCATTTAACTTGCAAAGTCTTTTGGCGGTTAGCAGGTTATGATGATCATCGATTTATAATTAAAATATCCACTCAATCGAAACAGTTGAGCCTGGACAGCACAAAACGGATCATGGCATGCGACATAAGAAATAAAAACACACACATCAAACATTTGTAACAATGCCAAACAAAACTAAACATGAAAACACAATGTAAACAATGTAACACGCAGATAAATATGTTTATTCTTGCTTGCTTCATTCTAACCAATTCGTTGTCTTTAAAATGCGATCAAGTAAAGAGCGGAGTTTTAGGTATGCATCTCAGATAAACACTTATTTACTAGTTTACTTAACTCCCATAAGAGCGGAGTTTTAGGTATGCTTCTCAGATAAACACTTGTTATTTACTAGTTTTCTTAACTCCCATAAGAGCGGAGTTTTAGGTATGCTTCTCAGATAAACACTTGTTATTTACTAGTTAACTTAACTCCCATAAGAGCGGAGTTTTAGATATGATTCTCAGATAAACACTTGTTATTTACTAGTTTGCTTAACGCCCATACTTTCTCCTCGGAGTGGGGGGAACATGCCAACAATACGTGACGTCACAATCACACAATCCTACCTCCCCCTCCTACAAGAAAACATTATACTTACCCTTAGCATTTTCTACCTCACTCCCCATGACCTGAGCTTCGCATAAAATTAATGCATTGCCTTCCGTAGTAGTAGGAAATTGCGTGATCTTCACCCAGCGACTATACACATACGGCAGCAGTTGAAACGTAAAGATGTTGTCCCCTACAACACCGTCCTCGTAGCCCAGCACGTTGTAGTCATTGTCGTCTAATCCAATGGACAACTGAACATTTTTCAAATAGTCCACTGGATATTAAGAGAAATGAGATAATGAAAAGTAAATTCTATAACAGTTGAGCTAAAGTGAATTTAAAGGCTTTTTCATGTGAGATTGGTATAAGGAAAGAATAGCTTATAAGTTATAACGTTAATTGTTCTAACTACAAGTATGTACACAAACACGGTTTTATTTCAGAAACGGAACACAGCATCAAGCTATGTATCTGTTGTTGCAAAGGTGCGCAACAGAGGTTCGATAGGTAGATATATAAACAGTAAAAAGCTTACTATTGAAATAGAAATGGAGCGTAAATGCTGAAAATTTGACGCATTAAATCATTCTAGCGGCACCTCAGACTATGTTTTATTTCGATGTAAGCTTCAAAGACCCATCATATTTCCCGTCTTTGCAATGGTAACAATGGCAACAGAGGTTCGATAGATAGACATACAGTAAAAAGCTTACTATTGAAATAGAAATGGAGCTTAAGTGTTGAAAATTTTAGACAAAAGATATTAAAGTGAATAAGCAAATAGAGCCGTAATACTTTATGTTGAATGGTGAAAAGTAAATGGGTTGGACTGTTTAACTGGAACAGTTGAATTTTTTTCAATCAGAAATGAAAAAAAATAAACCGAGGAACTTACCTCCGCCGTCAGTCCTGTCATATATAGTCACGTGGTCGATGACGTAGACATCATCAAGGTCAACCTTCCACCATGCTTCAGGACTAAGACTAGTGTGAGAGCACGTGGCATGATTGTGAAAATGACTGCCCGTATTACCATCCACAGCACGGCTTGATACACCACCCCAAGCTGTACCAATCTGTTCAGTTGACTTTGCTAGCGCTACATTTTGTAGTGCTGTTGCTGTTAAATAGATTGCATGTATGCACATAAGTATTTTTATTTTTTAATTATTGCACAATACGTTTTTTTATACTAGCTACGAAAGGTTTACATATTTCTCAAATTATATTACATTTAAACAATATCAAGTGTATACAACTGTGTATACGAGATGAACTGTATAATTTGAAATAAAAAGTAAAAGCAATTTTTGCTATATCGCCCGCATATAATGATTATACTTGAACTTATGAATATTACAAAATGTAAGATAGCTTCATAGAGTGTCGCAAATTTATATGTCCTTACAGAAAGATGCAATATGCAATTAGTGCGATAATGACAACACACATACACTAGTTAATGTCTTACGCAAAACTACCAGATGCGTTTTAAAAATATGGACTAAAAATTCAAAACAGTTGATACTTTTTAAAACAACATTCGAACAGTATTCTTTTAATTATAGTTTAATTCAATACTTTGTTCTTTAACGCCCTTGAGTACACATGTTTACTGCACAAACTTAAACAATTGGTCAATGACAACGAGAATTTATATATAGTTTTTGGTGTGTATAACAGTAATTTATCAAAACAAATTATATTACATTTTTATTTTCTGTGGATACCATAATTAGCAAAACAATTTTCATAATTGAACACTTATAATCGATACTTTTTAAAAAATTTGCAAATGATAATACACCAATTTTACCAAGGTGAGGGAAAATGTTCTTGAGCTTCTCCATTAGAGAATGTCGCCTGTTTCCAAAGTTTAAAAAGTTGTAAGTATACATCAAGCACGTTCAGATCTCGATTTGGCTATTCAACGGTCCAGTACACAGGTGACAGTATCATTCATAACGAAAAAATAAACTAAACATAAATTGTTTTCGTTTTCAAATAGTCTTTATCACTGAACCAGTTACCTGTGGTCCAGTATACGCACAGAAATAATCTAAAATCACATGTAGAAATGGATCACGTATAAAAAGTCAATGCATATATAAATTTAGATGACTCACTAACAAGTACAGAAACTTCCAATTAATAATGTGAAAGATGCATACTCCTGGCCACACCAACCAAGCCAGCATTAAACTTTGATACAGAACAAACATTCTAGTATGGTATGTACGATATCGACTGAATAATCTCAAGTTTCAGTATCTTATTTAATATAACTAACAAACCTTTCACGGACGAACATGTCGTTATGAGAACTATAAATACAATCGGCAAACCTCCAAACACGTCTCCTAGTTTCCAACCCATTTTACCTTATATCATAAAATGTAACTGTAACATAAATCTAATGTCGAACGACCGATCGGAATTGCAGCGATTGAGTTGTAATTCTGAAACGGGACGCTCCAAACATCCAAGGGTCCGGTCCTCTAAGCTCAAGATATTTATACATTTATAATTCATACAATTGTTTACGTTTTTCCTCTATTAAGTTTGCATCAAGATATTTATACATTTATAATTCAAAGCAAAGTTGACGAAATATGGGTGGCTGCACTTGGAATGTGAATTTCATAAATGACTTACAATATAACGCATGAGTTAGTCAATTTAAAAGTACAACGCGTTAAATATACACTTTGTTCGTCATTTTGTTTGCTTAAATTATTGAAGTATTTATTTGAATGACTGATTTTTTTCTTCTATTCTGCAAACTTGAATGAAGAACGTTCGAGCCGTTTTGGATCCCGTTATCAGCATTTAGTCACTGAAAATGTTTTTCGTGTAATCAACCCTGTTTGAAGTGTGTGCAAATTTATTATATAAGTATTGGCTGCCGGCCTCAGTTTTCAACAAATCCCCAAGTCCTGAAACTGACCACAATGCTGCAAACACCCAAAAAGCGGCTTTAACAACAAACCTGAATAGAAAACATTTCATGGTTACATAGATATAAAGTCTAGGTTACAATATGCAACATCATTTCATAAACAACCTACTCTAATTCACTCTTTTTTGTTCACAATCAGTTAAACCATCCATTTTACTGCCCGGCAGAGGCCAAACAAGCCATGTTCGACCCCCGTTTATGCGCTTACGGTCAAAGATGAAAGTTTAACAGCTACTGTTATTTACAGATCAAGACAAGAAATCTTCAAGAATGTCATCAGAAACCCTTGCCATCCCTGTCGGGTTTTTTTTCACGAATACCTTTGGAAATGCACCATCCAATTTCACTCAAAAAAACAGTCAGTAAACGTTTGGTTTCAAGATCAAAGATTCTAGGAGATCAAAAATGTAAACACATCAAATTCGCATGCACCATTAAGTAATATTATGGTCACTGTCAGGGTTGAAAACCCAAAAGCAGCAATCAAATATTCTATAAATATGCAACAACCCAATATTTAGCCAAAATGTCTTCTATTATCAATTTTCTACACGGCCAATTCGCATATGAGACTTGAAAACTGTAGTCTGGCTCCTTAAAATATCCGTAGTGAATTGGCGATGGTGTTCTAATATGACATTTCTATTTGATGACTTTGAACTTAAAAAAAATTCCTGATATAATTTGTGTAAACATACCAAAATAGTATTCTTTATTTCAGTCTGATATATATATTGCTTTTATCCCATCAACTTCATATTTCATGCAGCAAGCAATATAGAACAAAGGTTAGAATCTATGAACTTTTTTTACTTGTTTAGTTATTTTGTAAATACTTGTGATGAAGGCCTTCAAATTTATGCAATAAAACAAAAACATGTATACACGTATGAATCGAATCATGTATTTAGTTTGGATAGTTTTTACATGATCCGAGTTACTCTTTCGCAGATGAGCAATATCCTTTTTCATTTTGAGTAATTTGGGCCTTGTGCTATTTTGGTATATTGAACTCGTTCAAATGTCTTGATGGAATTAGTACATGTTCACATTTCCAGTAAAACCCCACTAAACTTGACCTCAAAATTCGTCGCTTTGTTGGTTACTGTAAATACCTATGTTCGACCTTAAACACTACTCTAAGCAACCAACCAACCAACCAACCAACCCACTAATCAACATTAACTTTTTATCATTAATCCATACCAAGAAGATGCCAAATAGGCCCGTTGACACTCGAAATAAAACTACTAACATTCCGAAACGTAACACTATTCACTGATATACGATACATTTTTTTTTAGTTCTGCGGACCCTGTAATTGCCGATTTACCTTAATTATTCGAAGCATATTGAGTTGTGGAACGTTACTTTGTATAATTTATTATAAGTACTTTGGAAATCCTAGTATAATATTATTTACATTGATAATTCATATACTGATTCCTTGTGTAGCAATGAAGGGTTTCTTATAAATTATACCGACTGACACACTCCGACAACTTAATTGTAAATAAGTAGGTTGTCTATGAAATAATGACAGGCGTATCAAGAGACTAATAACAGTGTATAATACATTAAAATACAAATCGCTGGCTCAGAATGAGCCATTTGCCAGTATCTTCAAAACTAGCTTTGCATCCGAGAAGCCAATTTTGAATTTATTAATTTAAGATGATCATTCTGTTGTCCACGTCGTTTGAATTTATTAATTTAAGATGATCATTCTGTTGTCCACGTCGTTTGAATTTATTAATTTAAGATCATTCTGTTGTCCACGTCGTTTAAATTTATTAATTTAAGATGATCATTCTGTTGTCCACGTCGTTTGAATTTATTAATTTAAGATCATTCTGTTGTCCACGTCGTTTGAATTAATTAATTTCAGATCATTCTGTTGTCCACGTCGTTTGAATTTATTAATTTAAGATCATTCGGTTGTCCACGTCGTTTGAATTTATTAATTTAAGATCATTCTGTTGTCCACGTCGTTTGAATTTATTCATTTAAGATCATTCTGTTGTCCACGTCGTTTGAATTTATTCATTTAAGATCATTCTAATGTCCACGTCGTTTGAATTTATTAATTTAAGATCATTCTGTTGTCCACGTCGTTTGAATTTATTAATTTAAGATCATTCTGTTGTCCACGTCGTTTGAATTTATTAATTTAAGATTATTCTGTTGTCCACGTCGTTTGAATTTATTAATTTAAGATCATTCTGTTGTCCACGTCGTTTGAATTTATTAATTTAAGATCATTCTGTTGTCCACGTCGTTTGAATTTATTAATTTAAGATCATTCTATTGTCCACGTCGTTTGAATTTCTTGCAAAAATTGAAATTGTCGTCAACGTACACATCTACTTTACTCACATAGTTGTTTGTTAGTCTGCCGTCAATGAGAACTAACGCATGGAGCAACATTTCAATATCCTGAATAAGTATTTGCATTGAATTATGGTTATATTTCCTTAACCCAATTTCACACGAATCAGTATCGTAAATAGTATCAAATCGATCGTATTGAACGCGCATCTAGTGAGATATACCACAGAAGTTTTGTTAGATATGGGAAATAAATATTATACTATAAAGTTATACTTTTTAAGTGTATGTTGAACGATTTTCATCAGATGTAACACCAGCGTATGAAGCTTCTATTCCACTGACAAGTTTAACCAGCGATTTTGTGGAAAAATATAATAGATGACCCAATTTAAAACTCTACCTAGAACTCAGTGTTTTTCTATGATTTGACCTAGTGACCGTTTTTCTAACATCTGAAGACCAACAGTTCACAATTTTAACCTAATCAAAAAATTAATTTAGGCTTACTTTTGTTGAGGGAATCAAATGAGCATATCGTATGCATGTATGTCGACATTGCAAACTCTTGTAATTGCGACCTCTACTGATTGCTAGTTAATGACTGCACAAGCAATTTGTCGACAGTGTCAGGTAGAAAAGGGTCTAATTGTGACGTTTCTCCTCTTGGAGTCAAATACCTTTGACAAGTACTTTAGAACATTTAAATGTTTATAGTTAGCTTTAATAGTTCGAGGTGTCGTAATTCGATTTTCCTCGCTAGCGCGTAACGCATGCCCGAGTTTTTCCATCAGGTATGTATGAATTTTTAATAGATTTTTGAATGAAATATTATTCCTTCTTTATGTTCAATTTAACCTCATGACGTTTCTAATCCGATTAAAGTGTTTATCCCGTAGCAACACCTCTAACATTATGTTGATCTACACGTTACAGTCAAAACTACCGTTAACCCTCGTAATATAACCACCAATACAGTTTCAACAGCGGAAGCCTTATAGGTCCATCTCCTTCAATTTTGGTGACTAGCAACGCACGTGATACTCGACCGTGCATTGATTACAATACGATAATGCGATAGCACGATAATGATGATCAATACGATAATACGGTGGTGATAAAACGAACACATTACGTCACAAGTAATGTATTTTACTTTTATGTTTTTATCACTTGTAAAGGGATTATGTTTGTCATCATTCATGTACCTATCTACTGTGACATAATCATTTTAAGAGAAACACATTTTTGCACAATTGTTTAATTTTCCTTTAAAAGCAAGCACTGAAAATGTCAGTTAGTCTTTGAGAATAAACTTAACCAACGTCCACGCTTACGATCCCGCCACGACAATAGCTCATATACTTTTCTTCGAAAAATCGAGCTAATATAAAATGGCATATCAAACACTGCGTTTTTCATGTTTTCAAAGATCCACAGAAATGCCCCACTTGCGTTAAAATATGTTCGTTGCGTAAGCAAGCAAGTAAGTAAGTGGGTAAACAATTCATATAACGAGGTTTCTTTAATATGTATAATGCTTTACATAGACGAAACAGCATTTTTTGTCTGAATATATACATGCATTTTTACACACAAATGTCTCACCGTAGAATCTAGGCGACGCTGACAAACAAATGTTTAATGTGAATGGTTAAAATTCATAACGGTGCTCCGTGTGCCCCTTTGCACAAAACAACACGTGATATAGTGGAAGTTGCTATACGAACGTGATTTGACTATGATGTCTATTTGACGTGTAACGTCCGTCACCAAAATAAATGTATTTGTCGCTACGCAAAATAGCTCCAACGTGTGACGCGACGTCGATACAATACCGCGTTATCACTATCGTTCTTTCGCATAATAACTATCGTACTGTCCAATTGTCATATTATCACTATAGTACTTTTGTAGTTTCCTTATTGTATTATCATTATAGTACTGTCGTAATACCAATAACGACCGCTCTCAAATGACTGCATGCAACAGTAGCAAGCTCAGGCATTAAATTAATAAATAAATTGCTTACTATTGCAATGCTAGCGCAGTGTGAATCATATGCCAAAATGTATGAGTCTTATAAGGTCGTAAGTAGTAGTTACGAACTTCTCATTCTAAAGCCATCGATATGTACATTGTAATGAACGCATTGTGATTTCCTCCACAAGTCTTCAAACAACCAAGCCTAAGGTCAAATTTGTTTGGCCAGGGGGTTTACTTGTTCCTGGTGGAAGGGCCATTTGATTTTGGAACGGTAGTTGTGTAAATTCGCTGCCGTAAATAACTGAAAAATGTCATGAAGCGGGTTCAGATCGAATGAACAAGCCGACAAATGATTTATTTGATTTTCTACATAGTTTAACCAAGAGAAACAACTGTTACACCCTTGTAAAAGTAAATCGTTTTTTTGTAATCTCCCTTGTGTCTAGATAGACTCATTGGAAAACGCAAAAATTGTATATAATATCTAGCAACGCACACGAGGTCTCTGCATAAATGCACATATACAGTCCATTCAAGCTAAACAGTAGTTCTTAACATTCAAGAAATGCCAAACTAATGGTTTACTAAATTTACTGACCTGAAACATCTACAAGCCGATTATAAAATCTTTCAAACTGAATTAATTGAGAAACAAGTTTTGAAGTTACCCGGGAACATCATCTTTCAGGTATGGATAGTTACCATTTAAATATTTAAAACTCATTTCTTTTTCGGAAATAATTACTTGTATAGTCTGCCTAACAAACCCTTTGTTTATAAAGCCAACTCCTCAGTCTACTCTTTTCTCATGAAAGTTTTTCTCTGCACTCAAGCCTAGAATGAAATCTAGCTAAAATCTAAAAAAAAAATTTGATAGTCTATTTGATTGATAAAATAATAATCTAGTCGGATAGACACACCAAATTTTGTATTACACAATGACATGTTTCTACTGTAACATGTATAAAAATCAAGATCCAGAAAATGTGCATGTGCGTTGGAATTATTAGCTAAATTTGATGTTGGTTTCTCATGATGATTTTGCTTGGTCATATGCAAAAGGAAAGAAATAAAGTTATCAATGTTCAAAATGTCATCACGTTATCGGGCAAGATGAGGATTTGGGATTTATCGCCTGACCTTGCTGTAGTATTTAAGTTTTTTCATGACGGTTATGAGTTGCAAAGGTATTGAAGGTCTCAAAACCGTCTGATGACACTGTGTCAGGGGAACCTTTTTATAGCAGGGAATACAGATGACGTCCAAAATGGCAATTTCACCAATTAAAGTTTTGGAGTTGTGTATTATGTCACAAAATCATTATTTAAATAAATAAATAATTTACAATAATGTTTGAGACACTTGTGCCAGTCTAAACAAGAATAAACGCCCAAGATGAATGACCAAGCTCCAATAGTGAAAAGTCTGGAATTACTACTTCAAGCTGTTTGAAGTCCCCAACAAGTTGAATAATAACAGTAATAAAAAAGTCTGAAAGTCCAAGCTGCAGGCTATTTTTTAGCAACAAGCAAGTTTACTGAATGCCCAAGCTAAATTATTCAGCCTCAACAACCCAAACGCACAAACAAAATGACCACGCCCAAACAGAAAAAAGACTGAAGTGCATAGTTTTAGATGTCTGAATTCCTAAAAGCTGCAGAATGACAGAGGAAGGTAAATCCCAGACACCGTACAAATAATTTATTGACAGAATTAAACAAACAAAAAAATATTTGAATATATGACTAAAGAGCCAAAAGAAATGAATAAACGAGCAACAAAATACTGAATTCATTACTCTGCATGTTAGCTATTAACGAACTGGAAAGGGTACGGATAACGCGGACGATTTAGACAGGGGACAAAAAGTGAATGCGACGACATCAGGGACATTGTATACAGCTACAAACTAATCCAAAACCACTAAACTATTCAAATGTTGGGCACGGAAAGGAAACAAGAAAACAAAACGGCACAAAGACAATGGCCAACGTAACAAGCCTTGCAAATAAAAGGTAAAGGTAAAGTGTTTGTTTATTATAGTGTCACCCCTATTGAAAGGGCCAGCCAATTTGACTTATGAGACATCTATTTTTCTTGCGCACAGAACCTCCCGAATCCCTTCTCATATTGCCGGGCGCCTGGCAGAGATGGGCCCACGGTAACCATTCTTTAACTAGCTGGCGGCTCACCAACCGGTCGCATCAGTTCTAACCCAGCTTCCGCCGGAATTCGAACCTTCGACCTTCCGCTCCGGAGGCGGACGCCCTAACCACTAGGCCAAGGTGGCAAATATATACATGAAATATAAATGACCAAAAATCATGTTTAATTGGTGGTTTAAAGACGTTTGTCTAGCTTCTTACCATAATTAAATGATAAAACTATGAATATATATACAAAATTATTGATAAAGTTAAATTCCCCTGAGTAGAGGATGGGATAATAGTGGTGAATAACGCATTATGACTAAGAACTTTCCTTTTTTTCTTGAATTTTTATTATAACAGCTCATAAAATAAATTACATACAAGAACTTTCCTAAACAATTTGTAACATTATTTGTTGCAAGTGTCACAAAAGACAGATAGAATAAGACAATGGACATTAAGTTTGCTTGAACGATTAAAAGATGTCACAGATGAAGACAACCCTTATTGAAAGTCACCGCTACACTCTGTTTGGACTGCCCATTCTGAATGACTTATTTACATAACACACTCAGGGCTGTTACCAGAAGTCAAGAGCACCAAGACTAATCCCTTTTTGTGTCTATTTGCATGATTTTAGGCATAGTTTTCTTCAAAAAAGGAGCATATTTTGGAAAGGAATAAACTTTTCACCGAGGCATTTTGCTTCAGCGTAGCCACGGCCCTGATACTGGACCAGTTTCTGGGAAACATTCATGTGTGTATACGTATGGCTTTAGCTAGAACATCTTCCCCTCCAAGTCGTTATGTGTTTATCTTATCTATAATGTCAAACATGATTGTAATAATTTCATTTAACGTTTATTTGAATTTCTTGAGAATTTTGTGAACAGATAGCTGCACCATTTGGAAGACTTGTTATCGTTGCATTGCAAGCTTCTCTGTCACAGTTTCATTTTCATTTCAGAATATCAGTGATGCTCAATCTTAATTTGAATACAAAAATATGTATTTATCAACGGACGAGTTTATGTAATTGTCTTACGGTTAATTCATGTTGACATAGTCTAATGCATCTTTTAGGAGCAGGTGCGGAATACGTTTTATTAAATCTCTTTTCTCCCAATTATACACATAAATACACGTTAGCAAGCTTGTGATGTTCGTGATGAAATGTCTCGCTTTATATACGCCGCGAAATCATTCATAATCTATTTCAGCTCACTTAATAATTAAATTATCAACCATTTAGTTTCTTGGCAGCAAAATTATATAGGAAAATACATTAGTTGTGAAAATATCATTTATATATGAGCAAAAATGTGAGTCCTCCATTTTGTTCCTTGCTAATGTTAAATCCAGTTTCTTATGGGTTTTTTAATGAGACGGCATGGCGTGATATTATCTAAATGTTCATTTTTATGTTCTACCTAATGTGTATATATAAAATATGGACCCGTATAGAAACACAAGTGTATGAAATCGTTTTTTCTTGATGTGTTTTTGAAGAGTTTTCTGTCTCCGTGTGCGCTTTGTATAATCTAAAGACTAGCTTAAAGTTGTTTACTAAAGTATATTCAAAAAGATGCCCTATCTATGAAATGTGTTCTTTAACATAGTTTGGGCAGTTTTAACAAATCCAAGACATTTGTATGTTACTAATGTGATACCAATTACGATATCCGACATTAATGTATATTATATGTGTATTTTTCACATTGAAGGAAATTATATATTAAATATTATTTCTCCAAAAATCCATCTTATTTTCAAATTATTACTAAATTATAATGGTTATGTTTTCCTGTTTTTATGAACTTGTTGTTAATTGATTTATGACCCCGGTCCTTATATTTCATCTGCGACTATAGAAGTTCGGGCAGCTCATAATTTATATCTGTTTATATGAGACGTATATCCTTTAAATATGTTAAAATAAACCCTGGAGGAACGTTAACTCAATGGAATATAATTACTCACTACTGAGATCGTTAACATATTATTTATTAGTCTTTACAGTATTGTTTGATTATATGTGCCTATATACTGAGGAAACATTATACATGATTTAAACATCTGTCAACTGGAATGAGACTAACTTTGTGAACTTCTTCTCAGTTAAAACCAAACGTATTCAAAACTACAATAGTTGAATTATTTACGCACAATACAGACAATTACATACCTCAATTTATGATATACAAAAATCTATTCATACCATTTCAAAACACACCAAATTGTATCGAACATAAACATAGTTACGAGGGTCAGTCAAGAAAAACTGAGAGTAGTTAAATTAAGCCTTCAATATGTGTATACAGTTATACTTTCTACCAATTATCGTTAACTATTATCCATTGCTGATGTTCTGGTGAATTCCGTGATCGAATATAGACTTATAAATAAAGTTGCCAAGCAACCAAAGAACATCACTAAAGGGTGTGCGTTCGCGCCAGCCACTGGGATACTGATTATGCTGTCAATTCGAACGTTTATTTCAACTTTATATAGCGTAATTCAGTACAACTAACATGTGTATCTTGTATATTCGTATATATCAAATAATAATGGGCGTTTGTTACTGAATGGTCACTGATACTGTATTGTTTAGTTGCCTAGCAACAATTTTATCCGTATTTTATCGAATTTCTCGGCATGTGTTCTTTGCGTTGCCATGGTATTCTAAAACTGATCATTGAATTCATAATTTCAGCTCAGGAGGATTATGACTGTGTTTAATGGAGTCCAGTGACCGTAATAGAAATAAAAAATATAACTTCGCTTTTGAAAAACATCATGCGTTCTTTTGGGTGGGGTAAAATCGTGGTCTCAATACCAACAAATAAAGTGACAATTTATAGTTCCATCAAGCATATTTTCTATATCGGAGGAACAAATCAACCATAATTAAGTATATCTGATGGATTAATGTATTACAAAATAAAAAATAAGTTTGAAAATGTTCGACATCACTTTATATTTCCATAGCAACGCACAATTGTGTTCTACAGACAGCGCGAACGCATGCCTTTGAGTAATCTTCTTCGGTTGCCTGGCAACAGTTATCAAACTTTTATACCCAAAATTGGTATTCGCCATAACATTGATGAGATACCATATTTCACGATAATATATAGACAATATACGAACACTTATTCTCCTTATAATTATTTACCAACTCTCAGTTTTTATTGACTGACCCTCGTATTTATTTATTTTCGTCTCATCTTTGTACAACATACAAACATATACTAATATAAATACTTAAAACATTGCACAAAGTCATTCTGACAAGAATTATAAGAGACAAAGTAACGGAGCAACAAAGCTACAGTTATGTTACTCTACATACTTAAAACATACTAATATACTATATAAAAACATACTATTACCCTTCTCTATCAAAGAGAAGGTACATGTTTAAGACATTATTACATTTGTATCAGAGTATGAAAAGAAAAATTAGAATTGTCTAAATACATAGGAGGGTGAAGGTTGCATAAATTTCAAAATTTTATCGAACATAAACATGTGTACCATTCGTGTAATGCATTTGTATGAAAATAATAGAGTTATCTACACCAAAGGAATATATACTAAAACTAGTTACACCAAAGGGAGACGGGTCGAAGACTAATGCTAGCCCAAAAGATGTTTCTAAACGTTACACAAAAAGAAGTTTCTGAAACTATTATGTGGCATGATTATTCGCTTAGATAAAAGCGTAGATGTGTCACAAACAACAAGCATGTTCATTTTACATGTCGTTTGTTGTTGTCATGTTAGCCACCTCTGCAATGGCTTTACCAGAATGTGTAAAATGGCGTTCTTTATGTTGCAAAACATCTTGCTAATTGTAGTAGAGAAAAACCCTGTATTTTATCATTTCCCTTCTTGCATCCCTGGGTATCAAACGAACAACAGACAGTTTTTTGTAAGGAATCATAAAGAATCAAACGATTGACGTTGAGTCCGCAGATGGAACTCCGTGTGATGCATTCAATGTTCCTAATATGTTTTATATA
This sequence comes from Spisula subtruncata, assembly GCA_963678985.1. Taxonomy (NCBI): domain Eukaryota; kingdom Metazoa; phylum Mollusca; class Bivalvia; order Venerida; family Mactridae; genus Spisula; species Spisula subtruncata. Next base: position 2,804,425 of record OY787668.1, read on the forward strand.
ACATGTTCATTAAAATTCACATTTATTGCACGTGATAATGTATTTCCTATAAACCCTAGTTCATGATCAAACTGCCATTATTCTCATTAATTCGTCAATAAACTGAAGTTAATAAGTAGATTTTTATTCGGGTAGAATTTTTTTTGCGCTGAATATGTTTGCCAAATATAATCATTGTTTATCCAGTTGTATCCAACTTTCTCATGCAATTTCATATGAAATTACATACATTTCATACTACCATTTATTTCCCATTAAAAGTTTGTTCAAAGAAGTTTCACATTTAGAAAATACATTTATTTGATACTATTTAGTTTAAAAACTCATTTATACGGGTTTGCGTAATTGATAGTCGCTGCCCATTATCGACAATGTGTTGTTTATGCGGAACTTAATGTATTCTAAAAGCTTCGATGTATACTCACTTTGTTGGTGATGAAGGTAAGGAAATCCGCGGCATAGACTGTGAAGGTGATCGGGAAATGATGAAAAGACCAAAGAACACATAACCATTCTAAAAGGTTTTTTTTAATTAAGCACAAGGAGATCGAAATGGACGCAACGCATGAAAGATACCTTATGTTCTGCAACACAGATGGTTTTGAAGCAGGTTGTTACAAAATGATTTAAATATGCAATAAATGGGTAGATTGCTATCAGACAAGAGTCCTGCATAAATAATACATTTGTTGCAAATTAATTTGAGTGAAGGAATGCGTAATGTCTACAGGCTGCGTATAATGTACGTCTTGTCTAGTTGCATATAAAAACTGACTTGGTTTGGTGTCTTGCATTAATTTGCACCCCGTCTGTATCATGTAGTTTATCTACTCCATTACGAGGCCAATCACTGACACACAAGCTTCTCCAAACCGAACATGATGAAAGTGAACACATCTAGGTGTTTCTGTGGAGTTATGTCGGCTCCCTTGACACTAACTACGTTTACTAAAACGCTTCCTCGCAAATACTTACATACGAGTACTAATTAATTGGTTGAAATATTCTTACATTATACAATGTACTAGTATTTCATTTTAATTTATCTGTTTTGGTAGATTGTTCTTTCAATGTCATTGTTTTCCCGTCTAGTGCCTTGAATTATATTTGTCAACCTACAAATTCATACCTGTTACACATAAATATTTTCGGTCAACATAATTGACGTACCTTCAGAAGGTCCCTTGTGATAATAATAATAATAATAACGACTTTAGTTTAGAGGCAATCCAGATGGACAAGCCCAGTATTCCCGGCGAGCCTATATGGCAAATTAGGCATATTAATAAATAGTCAAAAATATAACAACAAAATATAACATAATTATAGGTGGAGTTTTCATTTTATGGCAGTGTTTGATATTGGTACAAATGTGTTGCTTAACATTCAAATGAGACATGAGCTGAGGATTTATAACTTATACGAGAGTCGTATGTTACCGAAATTAGACAAGTCTGAGCTGAGTTCTCTCCCTTATACTATACTACAGTTTAAGGCGAAGACAATCGTTCGGATTTGAGAACTGAACAGAAATATGGTCGAATGATACATTATATCGCTGACGTAGAATGAGAAGGTCATATCTACAAAATCAATATTTTGAGAAACAAGAAAAACTATGTTACAATTACTCTTTACTCAAGGTAAAACAAGCTTTTTCAACTTAAGTTTGGTCAAGATGACAATTAGGCTCAGAAGAAGCACATATAATTGCGGATTACAAATATTCATTAGTCTAATATGGCCGTAAGTGGCACTTATGACCTTCTCATCCTACACCAGCGATAGGTTGTAATATGCACAAACTAATGTACAGATAATACCAAACCAGGCAGTGAAGTCGATATACAACAGAAACAGCATAGTACGGAAGACACATAAGAAAAAAATCCACTAAGAGAAGTTACAAGTAACAAGCGCAAACATAAAATAAACAAGAAACATTATTGAACTAAATAGCAATAAAATCCTACCTTTATGTGTAAAGGTGTGGTCAATATTTGGCAAAGCTGTGGATAAATTACATGTATAAAAGTTTACTGAGAGGTCCAATGATGTAAGAATAAATTAAAATAATATAGTTATATATATTGTAGTGCTATGCCCTTTTTAGAAGCCACTATATACTAACAGTACATCTTGAATATATTATAAACGCATGCAAATCATGATTAAAATAATACAAAATATACACATAATACTGTGACAAAGTTCTTTCGAAAGAATTGTTATGAGAAATAATTTTATTAAAATCGATAAGACATGGTTACATGGAATAATACACCGTATGTACCAATACAAATTTTATATGGGTCAACAAATTGTCCTCGTGATTTAATTAGATAGACTAATAGATAATGTTTTATCTGCAACATCGTAAACGAATAAAAAGAGCTTATAAGCTAAGCCTAACCTACAATGATACTTTAATCCATGATGTGATATGCTGTTTGGGACTTATGGCCTTAAACCAACATGAGAATAGAAAAGAGAAAAATATCCATGATTTTCTTTTCTGAAAACTTTGGGTTTCTGCAAAAAGGGATTTTAAGTTACCAGGTATTACAATAAACACATGAACATTTATTTGAAAACATGAACATGAACAATTTAGTAGATATAAAATGGTTTCGGTGACTTTGTATCAGAAATTTACATTTATTCAAGAAAACAATTTGGTTTTTTTTTCAAATATTGTATTTGGTTAATGCAATCATGATAATGGAGAGGTTATCAACACATTTAAGTTAGCAAGTACATAAAGGTATTTATACAAAATAGTTCATGTTACAATTTGTAGTACATGTACTGCTATAAGTATATTTAAATATACGTTATAATGAAAAACAAAAATTAATACATTTTTGTTTATAAAATGTAATTAAATACTATGTGGTATATTTTGCTATATAATCACACTTTTCAAGGATACACGAATGTGTGTGTAATTACAAAGTTTACGTATTGTATATTTTATCATGATAATGCAATATATACATATATATATATACATATATATTATAAAGAAGTGTTACCGTATATTACATTCTTTGAAAGGCCAACCAAGAAAAATGCGCCATATTTTAAGAATGAAATGTCCACATTATAAACATCATTGACAGATGAACGTAGTGTTTAGAGTATTTGGTGTTGCCTTACGAAATCTTCCCTATACAAAATTGAGCAATGGTGTAGAAAAAACGCATTAATAATTTTGACGTAGTAATGTTCCTTAATGGGAAGTTTATACAAAAGCTTATTTGATGCATTTACAATACGATACTGGTTCATTTAAAACTAATGTTCGACAGTTCATATACTTTAAACCGTGAAAAGGGAATTCGCGCCCTCGAATTCAGATCACATTTATTCACATAATAAATGATAGCGTTCTTTATTGAAGAGCCGTGATCTTTGTGTCCATTGAATAAATAAAACATATTTTACTTAATAACTGATGATTTGTCGAGACAAACAATATATTAGAATCGCGTTTTTTTTTCTCTATATATAACTATACACCCATCCAACTGATATTTCCAAATCTTAAATTCATTTTCGTCTTTAAATTGGTCAAAGTATTTTAAGAAACATCCTATACTGTCGCTTCAATGAGTAATACTTCTGTAGGAACTTTCCCATTCTAAACAATAGGAAGGATTACAGCTAATTTAGTAAACACAGTGAAACCTAAATAAACATAGTTTACCTGACCGACGAGCTAATGTTATGTTAACCTCTCTCATTTAAATTTGATCCAATTGTACATTCAATCAGGCAAAAGTTGTGTGAATATTTATATAAAGTACATGTAGCGATGTACCTAAAATGAAAACGTTCACTTTGTACTTTTAAGCAATAATTATATGCGGAATTAATGAAAATAACATGCTGAGCAGGAAATGTCCCATTTACAAATAAAACAAATTCAACAACAACGACCAGGACTAAAATTAGAATATATAAGGCAATTATCTTTATCATGAATTACACATAAATCAAAACCTCTCTTTAGCTAATCTGTTCAATATAATTTAGTGTGCATAAATAAACTAACATCGTCATTATATGTTTATCTTCCAATAATGGTGTTTTATGTCCATAACTTAATATTGAGTCTAAATAAATTAATATTATCGTTATGTGTTCATTACTAAAAAGTGGGCCTAAATAAATTAAAATGATTACATTGTGATTATTACTAAATAGTATGCATAAATAAATTAACATCGTCATTTTATGTTTATCTTCCAATAATTGTCCTAAATAAATTAACATTATCATTTTGTTTTCATAACTAAATAGTAGGCCTTAATAAATAAACGTTATCATTTTGTATTCATAACTAAATAGTGGGCCTAAATAAATAAACATTATCATTTTGTGTTCATTACTAAATAGTGGGCCTAAATAAATAAACATTATCATGTTTTGTTCATCGCTAAACTGTTAACCTAAATAAATTAACAGTAAGTTGTGTGCATAACGAAATACTGGGCCTTAATAAATTAACATGATCATTTTGTGTTCACCGCTAAATGTTAACCTAAATATATTAATTATTTTGTATTCAATACTAAATAGTGGGCCTAAATAAATTAACAATATCATTTTGTGTTCATTGCCAAATAGTTGGCCTTAATAAATTGATATTATCATTTTGTGTTCATCGCTAATCTGTTACCCCAAATAAATTAACATTAAGTTGTGTGCATTACGAAATACTGGGCCTTAATAAATTAACATTATCACTTTGTGTTCACCGCTCAAATGTTAACCTAATGTATTAACATAATTATTGTGTTTTTATTACTAAATAGTGGGCCTAAATAAATTAACAATATCATTTTGTGTTCATGGCCAAATAGTGTGCCTTTATAAATTAACATTATCATATTGCGTTCATTACTAAATAGTGGGCCTAAATAAGTTAACAATATCATTTTGTGTTCATTGCCACATAGTGGGCCTTAATAAATAAACATTATCATCTTGTGTTCATTGTCAAATAGTGGGCAGAAATAAATCCCCGTTATCATTATGTGTACATTACTTAATAGTGATCCTAAATAAATTATCATTATCATTTTGTGTGCATTACTAAAAAAATTGGCATACATAAATTAGCATTATTATGTTGAGTTCATCGTTAAAGTGTATAGAGCTATATTCTAACAGTCATTTAATGTCAACATAATTACTTGCATCGTTTTTAGTATGATACTAGACTACCTTAATTGCAAATTAATAATTTGGATGGTTTCTGTGTACTTTGATTCAATCGTCGAAAAATAGACGATTCTTATAATTTCATAGGGTGCCTAGAAAACTTTCGAATGAAAATGGACAGTTTGCATGTCAAATAAATCACAGAGAGAGTTTCTGATAAAACTGAAGCAAATATGATCTAATGGATATGAAAGCGTAATTGTTTTTCAGTTTTTAAAACTTTTTAAAAAATATCGTCCGATATAGCTCTATACACTTTAAGTGTCTAAATTTAATAATCAACATGCTATTTTTAATTCTTCCATAAAGAGATGTGCAAAACTTCACATTACTGTTTTGTTTTTATATCTTAAGATTATTTCTAAATAAATCGACATTATCACTTGGATGCATCGATAAATACTTGATGCCTAAATAAACTGACAATTCATGGTTGAATGTCTTAAATGGCTGCACAATGCTGCTGATAGAGGATGATGCTTCCAGTGCAAAAAGTGTAAAAGAGGCATTGTATGTCTGAGGAGTATATCACGGTATCTTCCCTATGTAGCATTCGCATTGTTGTGGAGATAAAAAAAGTCAGTTACTTAAGCGTTCATATTGGTTCCATTTTGAAGAAAATATAATATAATTGTTGAACATGCAAGATAGCTTAAAAATCAAGCATACTTATTCCTGGACAGTAAATGCTTCGATTATTCGAAGACAATATACATCCAATAAACATGTATCCTCACGATTGCAAATCTGCTAAATCATCAAATCCAAAAGATGATAGTTATTTACATAGACACATTTTACTAAGTAAAGTAGATGACCGCACTTGATATGATTTTTTTTTATTTATATGTTTGTTATTCATTAATTTGTTCAAATGGTCCAACTAAATCCATTTATAGTAGCGTATGTACACAAACTAAATGGACACAAATATATATTATTTCATTTTGTTTTTAATTTGAAGTTTTGTTTGTCAAAATACATAATTTTCCCTTAAAATACCACACTTTTTATATCAGAATGAAACAAGGAACACAAGTAAAAGTATTTTAAAAGCCTTGTTGGAACATAAGCTGAGTATCTTTATAATTACATAGGTTTGTATACAATTGTTAAGCAGCTATGTTCATTTTATACTAACAGTTACGTACAATCAAATGGTGTTGACCCATCAGCACTTTTTGTAGGTACCATGCTAGCTTTTTTTATTTTCTTTATCTTTCATGTAATATTCCAATTCTTTTTACTCTATATTCTGTTCAAATCTTCTATTTCCTGCAATCTCAACATGTGGTTAGAGTTAAATATCATATTTATCAATGACATTTTCCTACCCATTCTAACATGTAGTTCATTTCAAAATCACAAATCGACAAAATGTTCACTTTATGTTTAATACCTCAAAATTATTTGGAGAGGGTCGATATCTAACGTTGAAATAACTTGTGACCCGATCGTTTTGTAATGAATATAACATTGTTAAAGTAACTATGGTTTACATTTATGATATGCTTCTATTTGTTGTAATTAATTGTATGTATACAAACCCTTTGTAAATGTTGTAAAGATTCATCCAATAAAATATGATTAAACTAATTGCATTCGTAGATATGTGTATGTGTTTTTGTTTAAATTATGATTTCGTTATTGTTTAAATTTTATTAATACTAGTCACAAGAATACACAAGCCAGGGGCGTAGCTGGGTCAATTCAGAGTGTACGCCCGTTTTTAGATTTAGTTTTTGGGGAGTATATTTATAGCAACAGGCTCCACGTGAAATCAACTGATAAATGTATTATGCGAGCGAAGCGAGCTAGAAAAAATCAGTTAACCTGAGCAGCAGACACGTAGACTCATTATCAACTTGATGATGTTCACTTATTACAATACTTTAGAAGTGAGTAAGAAAAAACTGAGCAGCAGGCATTCATACATGTTCCCTTCTTAATGATATTCACTTAGTTAAGTACTAAGCGAGCGAAGCGAACTAGAAAAAAACACTGCTTCCCTGAGCAGCAGGTCATACATACATGTTCCCTTCTTGATTATATTCACGAAATAAAGTACTGCGGGAGCGAAGCGAGCTAGATAAAAATTGTTTGCCTGAGCAGCAGACATACAGTCATACATACATGTTCCCTACTTGATTATATTCACATAATATAAACATTGAGCGATCGAAGCAAGCTAGATAAAAAAAACCCACTGTTTTCCTGAGCAGCAGGTCATACATACATGTTCTCTATCTCTGTCGCTTATTAATTTAAATTGAGCGAGCGAGACGAGCTAGAAAACGCACTGTTATATCTGAGCAGCAGGCTATACCTTCAGGTTCTCTATTTAGTGATATTTACTTTGTAAAGTACTAAGCGAGCGTAACGAAATGTTTATTTGGGTAAAATGTCACCCAAACTCTATGGTTTAGTATATTTGATAAATTACTAGATTCTTAAAATATTGAGCGAGGTAGTACTGTTTATTTATTTAGACAGCATGCAACAAAGACTTGACCTCTATCAGATGAAATTTATTTTGAAAGTTGATGAGCGAGCGAAGCGAGCTAAAAATTTTTATCTAGAATATACCCTGAATCCAAAAGGAAGACTGCCTCCATTAATGAACATTTATGCCTAACCCTAGGAAGGCATCGATTTTTATTGCATTTTTGAGTCACTTCATTTTATCATTTTTTTCCATGGAGCGTACGCCCGGGCGTACGGGCGTATGCCTGGCTACGCGCCTGCAAGCCATGATGTGAGTTATGTAATATAATAATGTATAGATTCCTCAAAAATGTACAAGAATAAAGTCAACCAAAGCTAAGGTCGTTGTTTTTCATTGTCAGCTGAGAGAGGGCATAATTATGTATTTCGTTGACCAGTCCCTGCCGGAGAGTCAGTCTAGCCAAAGTCTTTAAGAATGGAATATTCATATAAAATACACACAGTTTGTTAGTTATGTCACTAAATCTTACCCTTATGTAATAGTATATAAATTCAAAAAAAAATTGTTCTGAAAATGTATGACGTACAAATAGTTGGTCTGTTTTTCAAGATGGCATATTCGGCGAATCCTGGGGTTATGTTCTAGGTAGATAACATAATGTAAGACGGAAGATATACATATTAATTAGTCTGCCAAGTTATCACATCCAATTTCCAATGAATCATCATTAACAAATGTACGTACCTCTCCTCATTGGCTGCTTTTCCCGACGTTGAAATTGATCACTTGATATAAGATTTTGACTGGTTACCTACAGAGTTTGGTCACATGACATCCATTACAGACGGGTTCCCACATTTCATCAAAATGCATATGTAAGTGTACACGCATCCACGCAGTCTAGTAGATAGCTGTAAACCTGGATAAGATTGGAGTATTTGAGAATAATTACCGCAATGGCCATTTAGCAAAGTCTATTATCTTTTGTGGGTTTATGTTGATTGCAGATACAAACCGTACTGAGGCTCCTAGGGTTATGTGTACTGCGCGGAACGACGACTGTATCTGCGGGGTATCAACGTACCCCAGTCTAAATAATACATTCGCTAGATTCAGTATATAACCATTAACAACATATTAACGCATCAACGTCCATCATCTACAACACGTGTTTGTTCAAAACCTTCCCATCACCATAGAGTCGACATATCATACCAGTAAACACTGTCAATGAGTTCACGAGAGTTTCTAAATTTCGAGCTTCGAGTAAAAAAATTCAAGTTTCGAGGTTGGCTTTTCGAATGAAGAAATTCTAGTTTCGATTGAGGATTTTCGAGTGTCGAATTTCTTAACTCAAAACTCAAAATCTTCACTCGAAACTCAAAGTTATAGGCATCTCTTCTTTCACAACAATGGAAAAAAGATCAATACATATGCCATTCTATGTTACATTTCGACAAAAATACTCAATATAGAATATACAACATTGATAAAAAATGCTGTGAATGGCAAATTGCGTTGTGATTAATTATCATTAAAAAGATGCTGTTGTTATTTTTATGTACTAATTATGCAAATCACTCATATATAGGTGTTTATCTTACATATAGAAATGACCAATGAATTGTGACATATTTACAAATTTAGTATAATTTATTAATCATAAACCATTCTAAAAAGGATTATAATAATTCATTTATTACATCGTGTAGTTATATATTATGATAATGTCTTGCTAAATTATAATGTGTTTGATAATCGTCCAAAGACATGACTGATTTGTTTTTGCATGAAACAAATATGATTTCGTTATTCATTTCCAATGCTATACACATTAGGTCGCCTATATTTCATGTTTCATTATTTTGTATTATATGTAAGAAATATTAATCATGATTTTCAATTGATAATATTTATAATGGGATAATATTTATAATGGACATATAAAAAGGATACTCGTCATGTGAACTCTATACGTTACTATTGTGTGTATATTATTCTATAAATGTAATCAAGGTCGAAAATTATCACGTGTGTATATTAAAGATGCTGAAAACAAACTTAATGGATAAAGATTGCTTAAGGATTTAATAAGGAAGTGCTGCTTAGCTAAACGTTCTTACAATATTGTTCTGCATCCTAGCCCAAATATTTTGAGTCTAACGTACAGAATTTGATACTAGAAAAGGACAAACATTTGGTCATCTTAGTAACTGTTTATAGGGCAAATCAGTTACCTAAAAATTGACGAGACTACTAGTATGCCAATATACAACCGATCCATCATATGCATTGTTGGCAATCCAGCAGAAAATAATATTATGTTCCATTATGTGCACAACATTTGCACAAATCTTAGTAGATTTGTTCACTAGTAGAATATAAATAATAAGACCACCTTTTATGCTCTCAATAATTGGTATTTTAATCGAGATGGTCTTTATATATAATTGAAGTTGAATAAAATGGAAATCGATAAAATTGACATAGAACTTTGTTAATATTTTAGCAGGTCTAGTGATTGAATGTGAGGTTTCAATCTACGTTCAATTGATTTATTAAAGAATGTGGTACCTGACTATCATAAAGTATGCACATATATGGCTACATGGCAGCGGTACTTGACTTAAAGGTGGCTATTGTTGAACGTAACATATATTGTATACTAATACGGCTACTGTATTCTTCGCACAAAAATATCTTTCGCATTAGAGAGAGATTTATTTCTACATATAATGCATAATTAAACATGTCAAAATATATCGCAACATACAATAACAATAAACTAACATACATGCAATACTAAAGTCATGGCAATCAACAATACATGTAAAGGATGGCGCAAAAAAGCTACTCATACATGCAGTTCTTATTTCCATTGCGGTCCTTAATATATATAATTAAGACATGGCAATCGTCTTACTTGGTTAAATGAATGCTGATATTGTTATGATATGTACACTGTATCTGCTATAAATTTATGGTGTAATAAGGCTTAACATAGAGGATCTATCACGAGTTGTCAATTGATATAAATATATCAATACGAGTGATAGATTCTTTATATCATATGACACTAAAAACGCAAAATACGCATTTATTTATTGGATTTTTTTTTATAAATATAGTTTATACTACACGTGATACGTATAACTTTGTACGTACTGGCTATACTAATCTGGATACAAGGAAAGTCATGTGATATATATAATATATTTTCACAGAACATCAAATCAAATACATCATATATATGATGAACCTGTTTATACCAGATTGCCCCCCGTCTGAGGCCTCATATATTTATCAGGAATAGGTTGCCTCATCACCGTTTGTGCCTTCTAAATGGCCATTAGGATAATGACTAGCAAAATTATCTAGCTATAAATTAAATATGGTTGCCATACAACTCTTTAAAATGAGGAAAAAAACAACATGCAGAATATATGAGTATGATATTCGGTAGTATTTTCGATGTCTCTAGCTAATACAAAATGGAGTTAAATCTGTTTTGCGCACTTAATACGTTACGTTAACCATTAACTATGTGATGCATCTTTATGGGCGAACAAAATTTATAGGGTACCAAAACTTTTCCCATTTTCTTTTGTCATATTGATTTTAATGGTGATTTTATGGCATTTAAATGGGAGATGGAATTGATACAAAAGACATTTATTTTTTACAAAATTTCTTTTATGTACACATATGAAAGGAAGTGCATATTTTTTATATAAATAATTTGGCAAATTACTGTAGTACATTATTGCTACAGTATAAATGTGCTTTCTGCACGTTTTACATCAGTATGTTCTGAAAACTGTTCAGATAGATTTAAGATGAAATCTTCATTTTGTAATAATAGTGTTAGCAGTTATTCCCCTTATCAATATGTGTTAAGAAATTTTCAGAATTATTATCTTAAGCACGGATTTGCACAATCACATCAAACCCGACCAAACCGAACTGAAAAATTCCATGCAAAACTACACACTTGTAACCATACAAACAGAATACAGTAATGCGAAACTACACTCAACCATCTAAAACTGAACACAGTAAGGCAAAACGACACCTAACCATCGAAAACTGAACAGATCCATGCAAAACTACACCTACCATCCCAAACTGAACAAAATCATGCAAAATAACAAACTAACAAACCAAATCGAACAACGATGCATTTGTAAATGCAAACACACATCAAACCAAACTAAACCGAACAAAGACATGCAAAAGAATACCCTTGGAACCTTCCGAACTGAACAAAGAAATGCACAACTACACCAATCATCCCAAACTGAACAAAGCGATACAAAACTATACCCACCACCCCAAACTGAACAAACCCATACAAAACTATACCCAACCATTCCGACTGAACAAAGCGATACAAAACTATACCCAACCATTCCGACTGAACAAAGCGATACAAAACTATACCCAACCATTCCCACTGAACAAAGCCATACAAAACTATACCCAAGCATTCCCACTGAACAAAGCCATACAAAAAAACCACCACCCCAAACTGAACAAAGCCATACAAAACTACACCCACCACCCCAAACTGAACAAACCCATACAAACCTATACCCAACCATTCTGACTGAACAAAGCCATACAAAACTATACCCAACCATTCCGACTGAACAAAGCGATACAAAACTATACCCACCACCCCAAACTGAACAAAGCCACACAAAAAAACACCACCCCAAACTGAATAAAGCCATACAAAACTACACCCAACCATTCTGACTGAACAAAGCCATACAAAAATACACCCACCTTCCAAAACTGAACAAAGCCATACAAAACTACACCCACCATCCGAACTGAACAAAGCCATACAGAAATACACCCACCTTCTAAAACTGAACAAAGCCATACAAAACTACAACCCACCATCCCAAACTGAACAAAGTCTTGCAAAACTGCACTCACCATCCCGAACTAAACAAAGCCATACAAAACTACACTCACCATCCCAAACTGAACAAAGCCATACAAAACTACAACCTACCATCCCAAACTGAAAAAAGCCATACAAAACTACAACCTACCATCCCAAACTGAACAAAGCCATACAAAACTATACCCACCATCCCAAACTGAACAATGCCATAGAAAACTACACCCAACCATTCTGACTGAACAAAGCCATACACAAATACACCCACCTTCCCAAACTGAACAAAGCCACACAAAAATACACCCACCATCTCAAACTGAACAAAGCCATACAAAACTATACCCACCATCTTAAACTGAACAAAGCCATACAAAACTACACCCACCATCCCAAACTGAACAGTGCCATACAAAACTACAACCTACCATCCTAAACTGAACAGTGCCATACAAAACTACACCCACCATCCCAAACTGAACAATACCATACAAAACTACACCCACCATCCCGAACTGAACAATGCCATACAAAACTACACCCACCATCCCGAACTGAACAATGCCATACAAAACTACACCCACCATCCCGAACTGAACAGTGCCATACAAAACTACACCAACCCAAACTGAACAGTGCCATACAAAACTACACCCACCATCCCAAACTGAACAATGACATACAAAACTACACCCACCATCCCGAACTGAACAATGACATACAAAACTACACACACCATCTCAAATTGAACAAAGCCATACAAAACTATACCCACCATCTCAAACTGAACAATGCCATACAAAACTACACCCACCATCCCGAACTGAACAATGCCATACAAAACTACACCCACCATCCCGAACTGAACAATGACATACAAAACTACACCCACCATCCCAAACTGAACAATGACATACAAAACTACACCCACCATCCCGAACTGAACAATGACATACAAAACTACAACCTACCATCCCAAACTGAACAAAGCCATACAAAACTACACACACCATCTCAAATTGAACAAAGCCATAGAAAACTACACCCACCATCCCAAACTGAACAATGACATACAAAACTACACCCACCATCCCAAACTGAACAATGACATACAAAACTACACCCACCATCCCAAACTGAACAATACCATACAAAACTAAACCCACCATCCCGAACTGAACAATGACATACAAAACTACACCCACCATCTCAAATTGAACAAAGCCATAGAAAACTACACCCACCATCCCAAACTGAACAATGACATACAAAACTACACCCACCATCCCGAACTGAACAATGCCATACAAAACTACACACACCATCTCAAACTGAACACAACCTAACCAATCTGCATCCAGCCATCCCAAACAATACGCAGTCAAGCCAAACTTAACATACCCATCTAATGCAGTCCCCAACAGTCAACTTATCACATAAACATTGTGTTTTCGAACATTTAGCATCTAAGCAAGTGTTTAGTCGAACGTCGCTTTTATCGACCTTGTGCTGCATAAATAAGTATGTTTTGGTTGTCAAATAATGGAAGATCAATTCCTATGTGCACCACAGGTAACTGTATCATAGATAAAGACTAATACAATGTTTTTTTTTGTTTTTTTTTATTATTTTCGATTAAGAAAATAAAGAAAAATATAAATTTTACAAAAACAAATGTTTTCGTTTTTTGTTATCAATGATACAGTAACCTGAGATGTGCATATTTGTATTTGTGAGACAAATCTGTTTGTACAATCTGCTTTTTTAAATGCATTAATATATACACAGATGTCCAAATATAAATAATGTATTGTACATGTACAGGGTGTCCCAAAAAAACGGGGACCTATCTTAAACCCTTATTACTCATTTGTATTTTGATGAATTAAGCTAATATTTTGTGAAAGTGTATATAAAGGATCCCCACTTCTAAAAAAGATACTTGTTTAAATACGGTGCTTCAAAACAGGAAGTGACGTCATCATTTTCACTATGGCAACATTTCACTTTATTTTTGCGTAATCACCTGAAAAAGGGCATTATAAGGCAAGGGCATTTGCGTCAGTGCATTTATTGTTAGAAAACAACATTAAAAGTCAAGGGGGTGAACAAAATCTGGTAAAAATTAAAACAAATATGACAAGAAATAGCAAAATAGAGGAAAACGTGGCGAGTTTACAGACCAAAGGGGAAGCATAAAACCTTCCAAAATAGCATCAACAATCATTCAATGATTAAAAACATAAATATTGTCATTGGACTATTACCAAAAAAAGCTTAGACTATAGAAAGGAGCAAACAGTAAAGTTTTATCCAAACCAACAGTTCTTAGATATATTTTGAAGTAATTGTGTATGTCAGAAATTATAAAATAGTACCATATGCAAGTAGAAAACTCTTCTTGCAATAAATCAGCAGCAAAATCAGGATATGTTTGCGAAATAGTACTGACATCTTACCTCATATCACAGGCCATATGACATTAAATTACTCAAACTTGATCCCAATAGTGAACTTGTTTGCTATACATAATGAACCAATGTATTATGAACCATAAACAATGATTTGGAGCACATGAGAAGATGTTAGAGGTCAGCATGGAAATATATCTCATTAAATTCTGAAATCACTGCTTGAGTTTATGGTATTTTACTGAAACATTCGATTGTAATCATGGGAGGTAACTCTGGGTATTGAACTATATAATCATGACAGTGATGCTAGTATTCTGAACAGTGTTCTTCCCTAATTGTTTTGACATATTGATAGTGTAATATCTATAATTGAGAAAAAGTTACAATTGTTTATCCTAGGTCCCCGTTTTTTTGGGACACCCTGTATATACTGTTCAAAGATATAGGTTATTATTCAGTCTTTGACGATGATATTTATTGTGATAAAACAAACGTATCATGATATTGGTTATCCAATATAACAATACTACCGGGAGAATCAAATTCTCACACTCTTTTATAGGTCAATGTATGTCAGGACAGTTGCATACTATATTACGAGTATTAGAATGGTATTCTCAAATATAACTACATGTAAGAACAAAAATAAATCTTCCTTCTTTATGATTGTTAAGGAAGTTTACAAGCGCTAATTGTGAGTTATGGTACGTCCGTATGTTGCGATAGGTACTTAATACTGCACTTTATTGAGATAGATGTTCGTTACGTGATGTAATATGTCAAGAAAGATTTCTTAAATCATATCAAAGGGAGATTTGCCATCTGCGGGTATACTTGAAAATCAGTTTGGTTTTAGTAAAAACTGTTTTCCTGAATGCACATTTGGTATCTATGTATCTTAAATGTGAGCTTAGATTTCATAAAATCGCATCAATAATACTTCAAAACACATATGTTACTGTTTGGTGAAAATGTATTATTAAAATGGATTTTGGAGTGTCCTGTGAGTCTACGTTCTTCCATAGAATGCATTTTTTATGGATTTTGTTTTTCGGTCGCTATTAATTTCTCATCTTTTCCGTACTTTATACCGAAGCTATGTTAATTTAAAAGAGTTTATGAATATATAACATGTTTTCAATGACGGGGATTCTTAGCGTGGTTATTTAAAACTCATCACGCGATTTTGCTTTCATAATGCAGAAAACATTAGCCTGTGCAAAATTTATTATCATTTTCAGATTTAGATTTTCTGAAAACAAATCCGGTTGCTAGGGTTTCACATCAAAAGTATACTCAGTAGCAGTAAGCCACTACAGTGTATAGACTTTCCGTCCAGAAATACTGGTTTCCAGTATTCTTTGATCTGGGTCTCAATGGCTTTATAATTGGTTAAGCGTGCGGTCAGCTCAACTATCCTGATAAAACATTACCAGCAATAAAAAAGAAATCAATTATACAGCAACTGATATGCCACATTCCGACCAGGATGGCTGTATCAAGTTACAATGAATCAAGAAATAAAGATTTTTTTTAGATACAAATGTACATTCTGGTGCTGTGTATATGATTTTGAATGTATGAAAGTAGAGTTATAATAAAGTTTATAATTATTATTCTGGGTTTTATTAGTAACAGGATCTTCTCTATACATGTATATAGAATCCCTGTTAGAACTTGAAGGCACATACGTTTTTGTCGAGCCCGCTTGTTGTCGAGCCTGCAAGCGATAAGCGAGACTAAAAAAAGTGACCACTTTTAGTGAATGTATGTGTGTCTTGCCGCGCGTACGTCTGTCCGATTTTTTCTGAACCATAACTGTGTCATATTTTGACCAATCTTGCTTATATTCGGCATGAATTATCACTTTCATGTTGGAGTACCCAATACAAGATTGCAGTCGTCCTTAAACCCCAGGTTCCTGTCTCAAAAGTTAAGACCATGCACAGTTGAAGGTCAAAGGTCAAATTGAAGCTCGTCCTAGCCATATCTCTGTCTTGCATTGACCAATCTTTCTAATCTTTCACATGATTATTTGTTTTCATAAGGCAGAGTGTCATGCCTAACCCCAGGATCCTATCTCAAAGGCCAATGTCACAGATGAAGGTCAAAGGTCAAATATGCTTGTCCAGACCACAACTTTATTATGCTGCATATGTATGGGCCAATCTTTCTCATATTTGGCATGAAGATTTGCCTTTATGAGGCGGAGTGTCATGCCTAACACTCTGTCTCCTATTTCAAAGTTTTGGTCACAGCTCGAGGTCACATGTCAAAGTAAAGCTTGTCCTGACTATAACTTTGACATTTGATATCGGAGTGTCATGAGCAACCCCTCAAAGATCGAAGGTCAAATTGAAGTTTGTTCGGATCATTTCTTCTTTATGCATCGTGGCATTAGATGTAACGTTGTTCATTTATAATTTTGTGCAATTTTTTCAACATGTGCTGAGGTTCGACATAATTTGCCCTAGGGAACAAATTTCTAGTTTCTAAACTACGAACCCGGTAGCCAGCTACTAAAAGTTTTGTTTTTATTACGGGAGATTCGAAATTCATGGCAACTCTGAACTTGCAACCAGCTGCCAATTCGAGTTTGTCTACATGATCTTATTTACAACTGCAAACTGCCAGTCAGTTGCAAATTCACTGTTGAACTGAATTGGTAAATGTGACCTGTTGGCCGAGATTCGAATCACCTGAAAAATCTGCGATTTTGCTTTGACAGCAAAAAACTGAATTTACAGCCAGTTTGCATTACTGATTTGATTTGTCTGGCAGCCGGCTGCCTATTCGAATTTGATCACGATTTGATCCAACAGTGAAATTTCAATTGACTGCTGGAATCATGGCAGTAAAACTGTTTTTGATGCATGTCTCCTATAAATGTAGAAAAATAGAATAGCCAATTGGCCGATTTGAGTCTCCTGTAAAATTTGAATTGGCAGCAGGCTGACGGTTCGCATTTGCTATTTCAATTCAACAAGGTAATTTGAATAGGAAGCTGACTGCAAGGTCGCAATAGCCAATTCTTTCGGGAGGCTGCCAGTTCGCAACTGCGTTCCAATAGTGAAATTCAAATTGACAGCTGGTTGCCGGTTCGAAGTTTGCGATTCGAGTCTCATGTGTAAAATTGTATGTGCAGTTGACTATTCGATGCTGCAGAAAAAGTTGGCCACTGCATGGCGATTTTTAAAAATTTGTATTGGTAGCTGGTTGCAGGTTTGTGGTTGGCGGTTCGAGCCTCCTGTAAAACTTGAATTTGCAGTTTGCATCCGGCTTATTTTCACCGATTCAATCCAACAGTGTAATTTGAATTGACTGCTCAATGTGGCCAATTGATGTCTCCTGTACATTTGAATTGGCAGATGACTGCCGATCCACAGTTGCCAATTTGATGCAAAAGAAAAATGGAACACTTTGCAGTTTTGTTACTCTTTCAATATAACGTGTATAAATCTGTTATTTTTCTCAAGTGTATTGTAAGCATTTTGTCTCTGTTGTAAATATACGTAGGCCCCTACATGTAAGTTTGCTTTGAATTATTTGCTGTGAAAATAAAATGTTGGTAGAAAATGACTCTACACAGAAAATACTGAAATATGATCTTCGAATTTTCCCTCACCACAAATCTCATTGAGTGATAAGCTGTAGCATTCTGACACTAAACCAGGGCAGTAAGGGCCATTTAATTAATGACCGTGAAGGTATCAATTACCTGATAGATAAAACTTCACTGTAGAGAAACCTGGTTCTCTCTGGAAAGTCTATACACTGACTATGAAACTTTGGACCATTTTTCATTGTACGCATTTCCTTTTTGTGCGATATCTGCTTCCTGACAAGGTACCGAATTCAGTGAGATTTTTTATCGGAATGAAAAATGAGATTCTTAATGTTCTGTTAGACTCAATCCGTGCGCAAGTGTTTTAACACATGCTTGTTCCTGCTATAGAACGCATTTCATATTTTTCTAATCTTATATTCGCCGCCGTACTTTTTGTCTTATCCATTTCCCCTCATGTTCTATAGACACATTTCTTATATGCTCCAACATTTCTCTTATCGTCTGCTGACTTGGCAAACTTGGTCAGTTATTGCCAGTTATTGTCAGTTATGTTGCTTTGTTTTGTATCTTTTCTGTAGCCTCTTTACATAAAAAAGGCAATCGTGGAAGCTCGGCCATTTCCGTTTGTCTCCGGTAAATATAGTATACAGTAAACCTTCGATATTTCGAGAAGTGATCAGTTAAAATGCTCGACATAAACTGGGTGCTCTAAATAACATAAAAACATGTATTGGTGAAAAAATGGATTCTGGTTTAAAATTTGCTCGAAATAGACCGTGTGATCGTGATATCGATGCTCGTCTTAATGAAGTTTTACTGTATTTGCATTTGCAAAATGGCGGAGGTAATCAGGGAAATTGAACAGTTCGTGTTATATTGATGATTCATTTGACAACACATTAGTGTTTTTGTGTCAACAAATAAGCTCAAATTGAAATTTATCGCAGATATGTGTATCACAAGTACACAGGGGATTGACACATAATTTTTTTTGTTCACGATAGCCTTAAATCAGTATTTATAGTATTATAGGCTATCGTGAACACAAAAACAATGTGTGTCAATCCCCTGTGTATGAGTAGGAAATACTTGTAAGTGCGTTCCAATTTTGGAAATCTAAATAATTCCTAGCACCATCCGCAGAATATAACAGATTATTAACTACCATGTTCAGAAAAGAAATAGGCCTACGTGGGCATAATCAGGAGCAGTCTATTTAGAATTACATTGTTCCTGGCCTTATATGCATCAACATTGTAAGACTGAAACTCAGATGTTGACTTAAAATTGACAACATTTATTCTCACTGATATGTCTTTGCAATAATCCACTGAACATGTATACCCATTTATATAAAAATCAGTACATTTATAACAACTTGAGAGCAAAAAGAACATCTGACAATGTAATGTCTGAGTTGTAGACTCACACTGTTTGACAATAAGGTCCAAAATAAAACTATTTTCACATGGTATTCAAAATGTATACACCATCAACAGATTCAGAATTTTGCCATATCCAGTTCCTGACGAAAAATACGCTGGTTGAACAAGAATAATTCATGGCATAAATGCTGGACGCGATAATTGCCGTTAAAAAATACAAATTATTGGTGTGGGCCTACATGTCAATTCTGGGACCGCATCTTCAAAATATCTTAGTCGGTCAATAAACGGGCTGTGTTTTTCATGACGTCACGTCCGCCTTTCTGCACGCACCTTGGTAAAGCACGAGAAATGCGAGACAAATTATTTTTTTGTTTTCTTGGCGGTCAAAATTCAATGTCACAAAATGTTTAGACCCTCATGTTGGTATGTATACATGTCGGTGAAGTGAGGTGTCGGAAAACAATGCACGTAGGAATGACGGAAAAGTTGGAAAACAATACAATTATTGCACTAATTGGTCTCCAATTAGTAGTCCAAGCTTCTTAGACGATCAGACGATGATTATTCCATTTCAGTGATTATTCCAATTCATAAAGATTACCGTCATTATCAATAAAGGATCATTTAGTTATGGTACCCAGAACTATCCAATTCGCTGTCTTGATTGGTAAGTAATTATGCATTAGTCTGTTGCATCCTCGACAACCACCATGGGGGAAGCTCAAACATTTTTACTTTTGGGTTGTCGAAACACCCGCCATTCTCCCGACGTGCGGGGGACAGCTGATGTAAAATCTCGGCCCAAACCCAGTGTATTGTTTCGGAGACAAAATCACCAACATTTCCTCCAGGCAGTGTTCCGGATTCTGGAAGGTAATTACACGGCCATTTCCCTGGCTATCCACTGCCCATCCACTCAATTGAAACCCTGGTACCCCCTCCCCAATCCCTTGGGAAGGGCACATTTATTTTGCAATTAAGACTATTAATGAATAAATGTCGTTTGACACATTTTTATTTATTGGAGTTGAATTCCATGGCATGATCAGTTGTGTTTTCAGAGATGTGTAAGTGGCCATTGATCATGCAGTGCCTTGACTTGAGACTGCTGATTGGCTAGGTGGATGAGAAAAATACAACAAGGAAGTATACCAATGGTCATATACTGTACCCAATGCCAATGCTGTAATTTTCACAGGTGAGTTTATTATCAGGAATAATAAAAGATGATTTTTTGTGTAAAACAGTCTTTACAAAAAACTTTTTAAAGTACTACTAGCCAGTCGGGCTACCAACAAGGCAAAACTTACTAATCGGACCATTAAATTAAAAATTATTATAAATTTTCTTTAGACTTGCAGAGTAGTCAACTAGAGAAAATTACTAGCCAGACCCAGTTTTTACTAGCCTCAGGCTTCAGGCTAGTGGCTAAATTAGAAGACTGGTAAAATGGTTATGTCTCAAACTATCTATATCTCTTTCTGTAAAAACTGTGGTCATTTCCAGTCCCTAGCCAAAAACTCACAATGTTATACAGGTGATGAAGGATTATCCTGATTCTAGATGCTGATAAAGTATTATAGTTGCTGCTTATGTTTCATAGTTAGGTCTACATGTGATGTTATAATGATGTTGTTCTGATGTTATGATGATGTTATGGTGATGTTACCTGTGATAGCAACCTGATAATTTTCCTGATTTCTTGGTAAATATATATATCTTATGTAAAATACAATTTTTAATTATAATACCAGCACTGCTTAATGACTGTCAAGTTAAAGTATGGCGCAAGGTTCAGAAAGCTTGCTTTGGTCATTTTGTATGAGACAATCACAGCAAACAATAGTTTTACTAGAAATTAAAATTATGTTAAAAGAAATGTGTCTGAACAGTTTTAACCCTCATTAGTAAATGTCTGCTTGCTGATTTTGACTAGTAACCACATTGAAGTTGAACTGTAAGTTGTTTTGATTATGTGCATAATACCCAGCATATCAGCAATATTTTCTTACATTACATGACTTGTGGACTGTAATAAAAAAAATTGTTTAAATTATTAATTATAAAATTATTTTATAAAGACTTCAGATATAATTATACTATATAGATATTTATATACTTCTCAAGTTTTGTAAGGGTTGATGAACCAACATTCATGTCTGTCTACAATAACAGAACCAGATTTATCCAAAAAAAAATTGTCGAAACATAAAAATATCATATAATATGCTGCTAAATTTAGAAAAGTGCATGTGCTGCATATGACAAGCGTTGCCAAAAATGTTTCCTTGAAATAGACAAGTCCTATTGGCAAGGACCAAAGTGGAAACAAGAATAGCATTGAAGTGTTTTGTCCCTTTTCTATTCTCATTTTGTGTAAGACACGTAAAGCCCAAAGCTGAACCACATTCTGCTATCACAGAGGTTTGGATGCAGTACAATCATTTTGATGAGGTTTGGCTTATCAGAAGTTATGAAGCAATCCTTAGTCTTTGACAATAGTAAGTTCCATTGTTTTATTTCTTTTGAAAAATATTTACAACAAAAAGTGTTGGACTTTTTTGTTGTTATATATGGTAGTTTTCAATGATCATTCATCAACGCCATACAGAGACTATCATATCTTGATAAAAAAAAATTATAGTGTGGTTCAATGAGTAATGGTATTTATATAAATAAGAATGTACTTGATTATAAATAATGTTTCATCATCCCAGAATATTTTGCTGAAATTCTTTTATCTGATTTTCTGGTTTTAAAAATTCTATAAGCACATACATATTGTATAGTTCCAGGAACTATTGCTGTTAACAGTTTATGAGGTATATTAACTGTAACAATTTATGCTTAACTTCGCTTAAGGCATACATTATAAGCATAATTGTTCTCGTAATGTGCATTTACAGATTAATTTTTACGGTTATGTTGTGTGTCAGACATTTTTCTGTAATAACTCGACTCCAAATCGTACCAAAAACTTGATAAATATTCCAGACTATTCATTTAGCTGGTTGCTGGGAGTTTATACATTTTTCATTGGCTGTAATGTTATGCAAACGCAGATTTAATGTATCTCACATTAAATGTTTTGTTATGAAATTCACGCTGCAAAAGTATTCAAATAAAACTTTATAAAATATTGAAGTCTGTTGCCATAGCAACAAACATATTTTATTGACTATATTTGAATTCCAATAATTGAGATTGCCTACCTTTGCTCTGTTTTAAGTGTTATCTCCCTTTTCCCAGTATGTAGCCGGTTTTCTCTCTGTGTGAGCGTGTTGAATAAGATATCATATATTGTTAAAAGTGGTCAGTATTAAGCTATTTGCTGCTTATAAAACAAATTTAGTGTCACTGATTATCATTTTATTTTAATTAGAATTGTTACAAATAAGAGAGCATTAAAAGTATGATTTTGAATGACTTATAATTGGCGATGTAGGGTATAATTTACTTGCTCCCAACCCCTATTAAAAATGGAACCATGCCATGGTCTGTCGAATAATTATATTCCCATTATGCAAGGGTTGACACTAGCTATTTTTGGCTACAGATCCAGCAGCAAAAAAGCATTAAATTTTTAAAGAAAACAGCTACTGGATTTTCATGATTTTCTCCCAAGATTTTAACTGGCTCCAGGCCAGGGGACCAGCATTAGTGCCGAGCCCTATTAATTACTGAATTTCAAAAAACATGTTATCGACTGAGATTTTTTTATTATCTGTGAAGTTTATATCAACAATTACAGGCAAATAAAAAAAAAAAACACAGAAATTTTTGTTTCGATTTTTGTTGCGATTTTTGTTGCAAGTTGATTGAATTGAAAGTTTTGATTTCCAGTACTTGTGCACTGGACTTTCATTCAATTTTCACCAATTAAATTCCCTGTACCCACCTGTCTTAATTTGTGAGTTGAATATGTAACTCATATTTCCACAATCTGTAAAATAATTAAATTATGTATGCATTGACTTGAATGGTCGGCTTTATATCAGTATTAGGATAGTTAGGGTAGTTTTCATTGCTAGGAAAAATAGAAGCTTGTATGTATAGCCTAGTTAGGTGTATCAAACTGTCAGCACATCTAATTATTATATGATCTTATCAATTTCCATACATGATATTTACCGGTTAGAACCAATTTATGCTTCATACTCAACTAATTTGAGTTAACCACTCTTTAGAAAGCTTTATTTTTGTTTTCTGTCAGAATTTCGACAGCTTTCTATTGGGATATGTCAGAAGTTTTACAAGTTTATCGTATCATTTTGACATGCACTCTAATCATATTTGACATAACATTCGCTTTGTGATAAAAAGTAAAAAGAGAACATAGAAGATTTCTTATTTAAAGTTAAAAAGTTTTCAAGTGATTTGCTTCTTTAAGTATAATGATAACGCTTAGAAATGAGATAGAGCTGCAAGCTCCTGTGTGTCTCTCTAGCTAAGTGGTTGGTAAGCTTGTCGTCTAATCTGGCGACCCGGGTTCAAATCCGGGTGGAGGCACACATATATATATGCCTGCCATATTTCAGCAGAAAGCTGATTGACAAATATAGGCTATGCTCGGCATGTAACGTAACCCTAGTTTATTAAATAAAATTTTCAGTGCCATTTTATACAAGAAATAAGTGTGTCCTTGTATCAGCAAACAGACCAAATGCTGGAGCCTGTCAACATCGAGAATAAAGGTAATACTATGATTATGAAGGTACCTGTTGTAACCATGTCATATACACATCAACATATGTACCTGCTAGCAGCTGACAACCTAACCAAGGTACAGGAAACCTGTCTATAGCAACCTGTCTTATAGCAACCTGTCGGGAGTTGATGGACATTCCAGGAATGTTGCCAAACATTGCTGAATGAAATCAGCAGCCCTGCATAATGATGAGAATTGAACTCCTTGGTGACACTATATGAACCAGACTGGGTCGGTGTTTATAACGCATTTAAGCAGTATTTGACATAACGTTAAATAATAAGTATTTCATTTACACAGTATTTGACCCATTCTTGACAAAACTGGCCCTGATCTCTCAAAACATCTCAAACTGAGTTCAATCTCATCTCAAATATTACCATGTGTCTTTGAGATATTTTAAACCCATTCTTGACAAAACTTCAAATAGTATAACTTGTAAGAAAATGATTTATTTTTTGCAGATAATTAGGTTAGGCACCTATGGAGTAGAGGGATGAATTATCCCAACAAGTGTATAAAAGGTATATTATAAAGATATTTTAATAATTGTAACATTTTTCATACATATAGTCTAGATCTGTATAATATAATTGATTGAAAGCATGGAGTCACTTATATAGAATTTTTTTTTTTTTTTGCAGATAATTAGGTTTGGCAGCTCTGAGGTAGAGGGTTGAATTATCCCAACAAGTGTATAAAAGATATTTTATAAAAGGTATTATAATAATTGTATCATTTTTCATACATTGAGTCTGGTCTATGGAGTAGAGGGATGAATTATCCAACAAGTGTATAAAAGGTATTTTAATAATTGTATCATTTTTCATACATACAGTCTAGATTTGTATATTATAATTGATAGTAATGTGGAATCACTTATTAAGAAAATGTTTTAATTTTTGCAGATAAATGAACTATGGAGTAGCGGGTTGAATTATCCAACAAGTACAAGTGTATTTAAAAGGTATTTTAATAATTGTATCATTTTTCATACAGTCTAGATCTGTATATTATAATTGATAGTATGTTGGAGTCACTTATATAGTAGCTATAAGTAATGTCAGGTGTTTTATTTGTGGTATTTATGTAGCCACTAATTGGATTCTCTAATTTAGTTTTACTGAGCTGTCATCATCTAATTGGTTAATTACAATAAAATATATAACACTACATAATGTATTTATACTTGACAATTTTTTATACTAAATGTAGAATTAATGTACTTTTGCTACAAGACGGAAGTTTCTCATTATTATTGATATGATGACTTCGTGAATATTTATATGTTGTGTTTTATTGTAGCCACACCTTAAAAAAATACATTTCAGATATATTGACACATTCCTTGATACATTTTTCCAAAATCATGCAAATTCACAATTGGGGCATCTCCCGGCTACTGTTAACCAAGAAATTATTTCACACTATTTAATTTCGCTGAGTTGGCAAGTGATAAAATTTTGCGAAATTAAGTAACTGCGAATGTGTACAAAATATCACTGGACATTGTGGGAGACATAAAAATGTGAAAGTTTGTAGTTGTGAAA
Organism: Spisula subtruncata; assembly: GCA_963678985.1. Taxonomy (NCBI): domain Eukaryota; kingdom Metazoa; phylum Mollusca; class Bivalvia; order Venerida; family Mactridae; genus Spisula; species Spisula subtruncata. Next base: position 2,830,637 of record OY787668.1, read on the forward strand.
ATGCCGACAAGCGGTAAAACGTGAAATTACTATTCACGAAAGTAAATTGGTTGACAGTTAATATTTTTCGAAAAAGATCTTGTAGAGTTTGTTCAAATGTTTCACAACTATAATAATAAAGAAGAACATTTGTTGAAAACTGAACATAGAAACACAAACACATCATTCTGAACATAGAATCATTACAGTCCCATAAAAATGTGGATAATAGCTTAGTAATGTATTTATAATAGCATAAGAAAGGGGCAAGTTATAGACTCTAGTTTATGATGTTTTTTTTTTCTGCAGTATGACCATCAATGTTGCTTTTCAGTTTGAGCAATGGACAGTGAGTGTATGACCATCGCCATGTCCTGGAAGGAAACAAAGACGGCAGCATAAGGTGGAGAGTGGTGGATGTCTTGTTTCAATTGTGGATGCCATGTCTAGTGGTGGATGTCCTGTCCCACATTGGGTAGAAGAGTATGGTATAAGTCAGTTTTAATTATATCCCCAGAAACAATGTACAGTGAGCATATGAGCATCGCCATGTCCTGGAAGGAAGCAAATATAGCAGCATAAGGTGGAGAGAGAGTGGTGGATGTCCTGTCCCCATTGGGTAGAAGAGTATGATATAAAAGGTAAAGTGTTTGTTTATTATAGTGTCACCCCTATTGAAAGGACCAGTCAATTTGGCTTATGAGACACCTATTTTTCTAGTGCACAGTACCTCCCTTCTTGCATTTTGGGCGCCTGGCAGAGATGGGCTTCCGGTAACCATTCTTTAACAAGCTGGCGGCTCACCAGCTTCTGCTGGAATTCGAACCGCGACCTGAATGCGGATGCCCTAACCACTCGGCCACGGTCATGGTCATATAAATAAGTAAGTTTTAATTATAATATCCGCAGAAACAATGTACAATGAGCTTGAGACCATCTGCATGTCCTGCGAGGAAGCAGCTAGATGGCAGCACAAGACAGGCCCAGAGAGCAGACGTAAGTGGATGCCCTACAAGAAGAGGACTAAATATGTAATGTTTTAATTATTTCATCTCCAAAACAAGGTTGATTAGGGGAGCCTTAATTAAATAATGTTGAAAAATAAGACAATGTCATATTGACCGTATGACTAAGCAGAGGTATAAAACCATGCCTTATTGTTAGTCTCCTTAGCCAACCGTTTTTCAACCAGAGGGGACTATAGGTTCGTCCTCTGTCCGTCCTTCAGTCAGTCCATCCGTCAGTCCGTCAGTCCTAATTACTTGCTTGACTTCAACAAGAGAATTAATTTGTCTTTGCAAATATTTGCAATGTTGCAACGTTTCTCCAACCAAAATGAGATCCTTTCATTGGTCAACTAATTTCTCAATTCACATCATTCTGTCATACAAGGTCAAATAATATTTGATTAACACTGTTTGAGGACAATCTTACAACTGGTCAATAGTCGTAGTAAACGATTATATAATATGTTTAAATGGGTTGTTCCATAAATTTCAATCAGATTTTTGTATTACTTTTGTTCAAAATGACTTGAACATATTTTTTTAATCAGCCACTGTTGAATTTGATGCTACCACTTGATGCTGTAAAACAATTTAATTTCGATGGGGAAAAACTTTGTGGTTTTGGTAAAAAAGGGCAATTTTGATGGGACGTTAATTTTTGGAATTTGTATTTCAGGTAATAAATACAGGGGTCAAAACTTCTTTGGAAAAAAGTCTGTGTTCCATTGGAGATACAGTTGAGAAAATCTTCAAATACACAACACAGTTTCTGTGGATCTGCATTAAGGTGATACACTAAATTATTATTAAGGTTTTATTTTCATATAAAAGTGTGTCTCATTATTGATTACATTTTGAATTTGCGATAAAAAATATCTAGGGCTCAGTGCAAAACTATGGTACATGCCTCTCAGACCCGGATCCAGAAATTTCAGTATAAAAATTGAACTGCTACATCATCCAAAAATAACATGAATTAAATACTCGAAAATTTAAAAAAGAATCTTCCAAACTTCCCATAAATAATATTTGGTTACTCCGAGGCCAACTTGGGGATCCAGTGCATCCGGGCCTGCCTCTTAATCTATAGATTGATGTTGTTGCCATATTTCGCACTGAGCCCTTGAATATATTAAAGATTAATTCACCTATGCATTAATCTAATTTATTACGGCGGAATTTCACGGGATCTCCGGGTATTATATACACATGGTGCGTTTATTGCTACCCGGCGACGCTATCGTTTCCATGGTAATTCTCGCGAGAATACGATATTCACTGAGCGTGAACTCACATGATTGCCACGTCGGCTCACTTGCTTGTTCGGCAGCAAACGACGAACTTTAAAGAAAATTAATTAAAACTTTGGCTATCTAGCAATACTTTATGATGCCGGGTCGAGGACAAGGTGCAAAGAGAAGGCGCGGTGCAGAAGCAACGGGGCCGAGGACTAGGGCCAGTGCTAAGCGAGCTAGACCGGCGTTGGATGACGGGACGGAGCCAGCGAGAGGTATAAATCATAACGTTATAGATTTTAATGAAATTATTTGTGAGGCTCAGGTTCATGCGGAACAAGACCAGGTTAATGCTAGTTCGAACAGTAGCATCACTAATACTAGTCCCGTGGAGACCCGTATTTTGTCCAACGCCGGTAATGCTCAGACCCTGCCTCTAGGAAATTTAGATGTAGGGGCGTTGCCATATAACGGTACATGTTTGCCGCCTGTAATGCAACCCAGTGCTAATATGTTCACGTTTAATGAAACACAAAATGTTGAAAACATGCTTTTTGAAGGTCACGAGCTGACACGTGTCGCCCAAGACGATATTACGTTACATGTACCGCCTACTCTAAAACAAAAAATCTGTAAAGGCGAGTACGTCAATCTTTCTTTGCTCATAAAGGGTGCGGTGGAACTGGCCGAGCTATATTCCGGTAGTACGCTCAAATTAAATACCGACGGTACGATTTGCTGTCCGGCCCACGGTATGTAAAGATGATATCGGAACTATTGAACGCTGGACAGACGCGTTTATTGTCTATATGTCTATCTATTTGTCCACACACCCCTCAAAGATACATGAAATGTTGCACTATTTTTATGTTATACGAGAATGTGCGTCCCGCCAGGGGGGACAATTTTGGAAAATATACGACCAGCAGTTTCGCCTTCGTCAGGCCACCACACCGTCGTCGTGGTCGGTGATTAATCAAGGCTTGTGGTCTAGGTGTTTGCCTTCAATGCAAGATACATATAGGTATAAACAATTTGGGGTCGAGTCGCGGAAGCATGGTCAATCGCAGAACATATGTGTAGCTTTTAATAAAGGCTCATGTAGCTGGCCGAGTTGTAAATATAACCACGCATGTATTAATTGTGGCGGCACGCATAACATAATGAACTGTCACACAGGTACTCAGTCAGGTCCTTCACGTTTCGGGTACCAACAGGGTACTTACGGTCAATCGCAAACATATAATGCGGGTCATAATACCCAACAAGGTTTTACTGGAAATCCCTTTCGAGGCCGCCGCCCATACAGAGGGCGGGGATATAACCAGTACCGTGGTCAACGCGGTTCATATAGTAAATAATAACATACCGTCGCTTATGAATAATCCGACGAAATAAGCTCCTTCACCTATTAATATCCAATCTTTAAACCACTGGTTGTCTGATTACAAATCCCGTGATGCACTAATACTATTAGAAGGTTTTACACACGGCTTTCGTTTAAATTATACTGGTCCACGTGGGACACGCTTTTCAAAGAATTTGGTGTCGGCTAGACAATTCCCCGAGATTGTCCTACAAAAAGTACAAAAAGAAATCGATGCCGGTCGTGCGGCTGGCCCGTTTACCGTTAGTCCGATGAAAAACATTCAAATATCTCCGATCGGCGTGGTACCAAAGAAAACACCCGGGGAGTTTAGGCTGATACATCATCTTTCTTACCCAGAGGGGTCATCGATCAACGATTTCATTGACCCGAAATTATGTTCGGTTAAATACACAGAATTCGACCAAGCAATTCATATCATTCAGGAACTGGGAAAAAATTGTTACTTGTTTAAATCGGATATAAAAAATGCATTCCGTTTGCTACCAATTAACCCACAGGATTTCGAACTATTGGGATTTATGGTGGAGGATAAAATTTTCTTCGATAAGGCTCTTCCATTCGGCTGTAGTATTTCCCCGAGTTTATTTGAAAAATTTTCAACCTTCCTTGAGTTTTGCGTTAAAACCAAAATGAAATCGGGCCACCTAATACATTATCTAGACGATTTCCTAGGGGGCGAAAAAACGTACAAGTCTTGTAAAGAGTTGATGGTGTTATTCAAATCAATTATGGACAACTTGGGCGTTCCACTAGCGGACGAGAAAACAGCAGGCCCGACTCAAATTATTATTTTCTTAGGTTTAGAGCTAGATTCAATAAAAATGGAGGTTCGGATACCTCTCGATAAAATAACGGAAGTCGTTCAAAAAATCGAGTTCGTTCTGTCGCAAAAGAAGGTTTGTTTGAGGGTCATACAGTCACTTATAGGGTCTTTGAACTTCTGTTGTCGGGCAATTCCTATAGGTAGGCCATTTTGTAGGCGCCTTATAAATGCCACATGCGGCGTAAAACATATGTATCATTACGTGCGTGTTAATAAGGAAATGAAATCTGATCTCAAAATGTGGATGCGTTTTTTCAGTGGACATAATGGTGTCTCAGTCTTTCACGACCGTTTTTGGGTGTCTAATGATGACGAGCAATTTCATACAGATAGCGCGGGTGCTATAGGGTTTGGTATTTGGTTTAAGGGGCATTGGTGTAACGCGAAATGGCCGGACGTGTGGCATGAAAATGGCTTTACCAAAGACATTACAGTGCTTGAACTGTTTCCTATTGTCACGGCAATTTTTATTTGGGGTAATGAGCTACGTAACAAGAAAATTCGTTTCTACTGCGATAATCAGGCAGTAGTCCATATATTAAATACCATGACCTCTAAATCACCCGCAGTCATGATGTTAATGAGGGTATTTACGTTACAATGTTCGCATTATAATTGTTGGGTAAAAGCTTCACACATCAGCGGGGCAAAAAACGAAATAAGTGATTCACTATCTCGTTTTCAGTTCTCACGGTTCAGGAAGCTAGCTCCAGAGGCGGATCTATATCCATCGGTAATACCGAACTTTCTTTGGAACATCTTCGAAGCAGATCTAAATACTTGGCCAGTGCAGGAATAGCGGAAAATACCGCTTCGACCTATTCTACGGCAAGGAACAAGTTTCAGTCATTCAGGGGCTCGTATAACTTACCAAATAACTGGCCACTCCCTTTAAACGAGGTGGTTTTGTTCATTACGTATTGTTTTGAAAAGGCCTTGTCAGCTAGAACAATAGCAACATATATTTCTGGTCTGGCTTTCTTTCATAAAATTAATAATTGGCCAGATTTTTCTCAAGCCTTTATTGTCAAAAAGCTATTGGAGGGTTGTCATAGATCACGCCGCACATTCGATACGAGAGCCCCGATCACTATGGATATGTTAAAGGAAATATGTAAGCTTCTACCCACGATTTGTCATGATGCTTACGAATATCAGTTATTTAAGGCTATGTTTTGCCTGGCATATTTTGGCCTATTTCGCGTAGGAGAATTAGTCTCTACCAAGGGTCAAGTTAACATGTTACAATCAAGAGACGTAACTCTTGATATACCAAACAAACATGTTTTGATTTCCATGAGTAGGTTTAAAACAAATCAACGTGGTAATCCGGTGATTTTAAAGTTACCGTGTGAGCGGGATGGAAGCATATGTCCTGTTCATTCGTTACAGAAATATCTTTTTTATAAATCGAGTCAAACCGGTCCGCTGTTCATTCATAGTAACGGGGCAGTAGCCACCAGATATCAATTTGCAGCAGTGCTGAAAAAATGTATTGACCGTTCTCAATATAACCACTCAAATGTTAAAACCCATAGTTTTCACATAGGCAGGGCTACGCAATTAGCTTTAATGGGACTGTCGTAGTCAGCCATTATGAAACTGGGAAGGTGGCACTCCCCCGCCTATAACACATACATACGGGTTTAACCGTACTTTAGGCCAGGTTTGTCTAGCGGGTGATTATATTCATGGTATTATATATATACAATTATCATGCACGGTATAGCTAGTGTCGCTATGGTGATAGGACTATCGTAACTGACAGGCTTTAATAATGTCTTTACAGACGTATGGTTTATCGGGGATTCAATTCCATATTGGGCTGGGGTGCGAGCCGCCGAAAGAGGAATGCCGAATTTGAAGTTGCCGGACAACCTTACCATGGCTTGGTGGTGTAAGCGGGGTATGAGTTTGGACGATTTAATTAGCTCCTTGCAAATTCCCGTCCTGTTTAGGAGTTGTCCTAAAGTTATATTGTTCCATCTAGGTGGCAATGATCTTACAAAACATTCCTTAAAATGTATTTTTAAGATAATAATAGAGGCTGTTACTTATGTTCATCAAGCATTTCCAGAAGTAAAAATAATATGGGTTGACATTCTCCCCAGAGTTACCTGGGGAGAACACGCCTGTAGTTTGAAAGCCATAGAGAAAAAGCGTAAACGGGTGAACCAGATGGGCCGAAAACAATCCAACGGGCATATTACGGTCGACATCGACGTTCTTACACTCGGTTTCTTCCGCGATGACGGTATACACTTGTCCGACGTTGGTTTGGAATTCTATAATGACGCCATTCGCGAAGGCATTTTAAGTTATATATTATAAGAATTTTGGGGAAATAAAAAATAGATAAATAAGAAATAGGGATATCGAAGCTTAATTATATATTTTTCATTTTGTGGCGTAAAATTCTGTAGTGGGGATGCAACCGAGGGCATATCTATTATTTTTATTAAAAATGAATCAATACAAAACATATATTTTGCATTTCCATGGGTTTTCTCTCGGTTTCGACAGCTGTTACCAGTCGAGACTGAGGTTCCTGTGGTTACAAAATTCAGTCACTTGACTGTAGTTTTTTATGAGCGTTTAAGACTTGTCCGAGCGTTGACTCAACTAGAAAAATGGCATCTCTTAAAAGGTCTCATCTGTTTAGATAAGTCACATTTGGTTAAAATACATACTTACTGTAGACATGGTTCTTTATATGGTGCCTGGAGCGTACCTGGTTTTATTACGGGGTACCTGGAGCGTACGTCCCGGTATTTTATGGGTACTCGGAGTGTACTCGGTATTTTTATGAGTACCTGTAGCGTACTCGGTCTCTTTTATGGGTACTCGGAGTGTACTCGGTATTTTATGAGTACCTGTAGCGTACTCGGTCTCTTTTATGGGTACTCGGAGTGTACTCGGTATTTTTTTATGAGTACCTGGAGCGTACTCGGTTTCTATGTGTAATCGGAGTGTACTCGGTTTCTTGTTACAGTAAATTAATGTTAAAGTTTGATAATAAATCTTATATGCCCTCGGTTGCTACCTTGCGTAAGGCGTTCTCACCTCTAACAGCGTTACCTGTTAGAGTACAAGTCAACATGGCCATTCTTCGCCACTTTAATTTAATTCATAATCGCAATAAGGCAAGCCTATATATATTACATGTATTATAAACAATATTCGCTAGTCATTTTGTATATAAAGATAATTATAAAATTAAATTGTTATTACTGCTGCCAGTTGTTGTTTTGAAATTTTATCTTGGAATAATAAAGATTAATTCACCTATGCATTAATCTAATTTATTACGGCGGAATTTCACGGGATCTCCGGGTATTATATACACATGGTGCGTTTATCGCTACCCGGCGACGCTATCGTTTCCATGGTAATTCTCGCGAGAATACGATATTCACTGAGCGTGAACTCACATGATTGCCACGTCGGCTCACTTGCTTGTTCGGCAGCAAACGACGAACTTTAAACCCACCCTACCGCACCCTTGAGGCAATATCAGTCATTATTATTAATTATCAATGTTAATAGTCTAACTATGTTTAATGGCAAATAGCAGTTACTATTATTATGCTGTATGAGTCATTTTTCTGCCGATCCGTTTGTTGTTATTTCAGTTTGATATTGAGAGAGTCAGTAACATTGGCATACGTATGTTGGCCAGAACAGACACAGGGTCACGTTGAGGTTGTACTGGAAGTAAACTACACAATATACGACACAAGATGGTTCAATATGGTAACTATGAGGACAGATCCGGCATCAGATAGCATCCAGTCTTCATGGAATTCACGTATAGGAACTCTTCGTGTGCAAGGTGATTCTTACGTATGGGAATAATGCTGATAATGTGTTTTTGTGTTGTGATTACCATGGTATCAGTGTTAATTATGATAATATTAGTGTTTAATATGATGTTTTTAGTGTCGTGAATGTGTATATATTAGATGCTGAAAAGGAAAAGACATGAAGCCTATAATGTGAAGTTCGGAAAGTACATTTGTAGCAAAGGACGTGATAGTAGTCGTTCTACCAGTGACCAGAACTGTGTCTTAACGGTGATTTAATAGCCAATAAACAATTAATAACCATATCTAGATATAGCACTTGCCTTACTCATGCATTTATCTAATTATAGTAGATATTTTATCATTTATTACATACATTGTCATGTTGGCGTAAAATTCTGTAGTGGGGATGCAACCGAGGGCATATCTATTATTTTTATTAAAAATGAATCAATACAAAACATATATTTTGCATTTCCATGGGTTTTCTCTCGGTTTCGACAGCTGTTACCAGTCGAGACTGAGGTTCCTGTGGTTACAAAATTCAGTCACTTGACTGTAGTTTTTTATGAGCGTTTAAGACTTGTCCGAGCGTTGACTCAACTAGAAAAATGGCATCTCTTAAAAGGTCTCATCTGTTTAGATAAGTCACATTTGGTTAAAATACATACTTACTGTAGACATGGTTCTTTATATGGTGCCTGGAGCGTACCTGGTTTTATTACGGGGTACCTGGAGCGTACGTCCCGGTATTTTATGGGTACTCGGAGTGTACTCGGTATTTTATGAGTACCTGTAGCGTACTCGGTCTCTTTTATGGGTACTCGGAGTGTACTCGGTATTTTATGAGTACCTGTAGCGTACTCGGTCTTTTTTATGGGTACTCGGAGTGTACTCGGTATTTTTATGAGTACCTGTAGCGTACTCGGTCTCTTTTATGGGTACTCGGAGTGTACTCGGTATTTTATGAGTACCTGTAGCGTACTCGGTCTCTTTTATGGGTACTCGGAGTGTACTCGGTATTTTTTTATGAGTACCTGGAGCGTACTCAGTTTCTATGTGTAATCGGAGTGTACTCGTTTCTTGTTACAGTAAATTAATGTTAAAGTTTGATAATAAATCTTATATGCCCTCGGTTGCTACCTTGCGTAAGGCATTTTCACCTCTAACAGCATTACCTGTTAGAGTACAAGTCAACATGGCCATTCTTCGCCACTTTAATTTAATTCATAATCGCAATAAGGCAAGCCTATATATATTACATGTATTATAAACAATATTCGCTAGTCATTTTGTATATAAAGATAATTATAAAATTAAATTGTTATTACTGCTGCCAGTTGTTGTTTTGAAATTTTATCTCGAAATAATCAAATTAATGTCTATAAAGTTCCATTGATTTCACGAAATCAGTTCGTAAATTATAACAAAATTCCAGAAACTAATTGAGCATCCCTCCAGTGATGTAACAATATGAATGAAATTTTGTAAATACAGAATGTTTGTAATATTTTGTAAAATATCATTGTTCAAGTGTCATAGTGTACTTTTGATTACTTGTATTATTTGCATGTACCTTGCGATTTACTCTATGATGTTATTATTAAACTCCTCATTTGACTCATTTCATAATATCTTACCACAATATTTGAATTAGACTCTGCAAATATAAAATGCAAATAAATATTTCCAAATTGAATTATAATTTGATTACAGTGAATTTCGGCATCATATATGCATGAATGTCCTGGCATTTCAAATAAACAAACACAGCCTTAATGTATTCTTCTCTTTCTAAACATATCTCTCATCAAGTGTTGACTCTAACCCAGGAACAAACAATTTGACAATTGACAGATCAAATTAAATTTTGTTATCAAAAATGCTTATTTATATAAATGTACTTTGGTTGTGAAATTGAATTATGTCAAACATGGCATTCAGTTTGTTTTTCTACCCTCTCAAGGCAGCTTTATCGTGCTCATTGTCAAAGGTCAAAATAATACTTGATATATATATGGCTGTTTCAAGAATTATTAATGAGCATGACATATTTTCATTGAAAACACTCCCTTATTTTTTTCCGCTGAATACGGCTGATCTTAAGGATATATATTACTCAAAGTTCAGATTTCATACATGTCAATTCTAGGGTTCCTATAGCTGTGAATCTTCATAGATTGTCACCATAATATAATATAATGAAACAGGAGCCATATTCAAACCATTTATTCATTTGTTATGTTTTAACTTCGTTTCTCCACAATTGTTCAACCTTTGACTGACCCATACTAACTTACCCTTCCAGATCAATTTAAACTTATCAAAGCTTAGCTCAGTCAGTAGAGTATAAGCCTTCAGATCTCCGGGTTGTGGGTTCAATTCCCAGGACTTACCAACTAAAATTTACTATTTATATATTATTATAACAGTCTTTCCGATCAGCCATTAAACCTAGGTCCTGTGAATGATGCTATAAAAGAACCAGGGATGCTTTTGGAATTGGGGAATCATCTGTATCATGCACTGCCCCCTATAAAACTTAAATGATTTAAACTCTTTTGGGGGCTTGGCCCATATGCATTATCCAGTGGCGAAGATAACTAAAAGCAAATAAATTATAAAATTAAATGTAAAATTTTCATTATTAAAGTCTCTGACTTGGTATGGAAATCAAACATGGATCTCCAGCTACAAATCCAGCTCAATAACCACTTGTGTTAAGTCAGCTGCCATCCAATCATCAAAACCATCGACCTTTTCTTGTTTTATAGGATTATCGGAAACAAATGAACTAGAAATAGATAAAACAGTATAGGTGTATATTGAATACATCATATATACAGTGACTAATATTTGTCTATGCATCTTACAATGTTTTACATCAGAAAATATGCACTGCAAAAATTATGCTTAACAGTCATAAACATTTCAATACATATTTTTGTTCACGCCCTCTAGGAATTCTTTGAATTTCGTGTGGCAAATCACTACAGGTACTATAGTTTCATCCTTTGTCTGTAACCATTAATAGAGGGAGTTTTTTAACCGTCAGTTCACGCTGAAAGATTTTAACATTTTATGTAACCGGCTTGCAATTATTGGTTTTCCTCGATCGGTAAAAGTATTGATATATCCTTCCATATGTGTGGCCTTCTGGAACCTTGACAAACCACAGAAAAATTATCAAAACTTTTATGTGTTTGCCAACATTTGAAGACTAGTGTTTGCTAGGATAAGTACCCCTGCAAGTTCAATAATTATACAAATATTTATGATTATGTATTTTGTTTTAAAATATATAATGATATATATTTCCTCTATAGATCTATAAAGTGTTTCCAACTACCTGTAAGCAATACCAACGTGGGATGTGTGTTTGACTAGCACTTTGATATTTGAAGAAATTGTGTCTAGTTTGAGTAGAAATTCAACAACTGTTGTATTGTGTACAAAGATATATGAAATATGAGGCATTAATGAAAACAGTAACAACTCAACTACTCGGGCAATGCCCACACATAACCCAATGAAACGATTAAAAGCCCAAATACCCCTGCACAAATGCAGTGTGACCCAATTTCAAAAAGAAATAAATAAGATACACTGATCCTGAGTGATCAAATGTAACATAGCCAAGACCTGACCTTGTTTCCCAAGTCTTTGTTAACATTTATAATTATCTCCCTTGGCTATTATGCACGAAATTTTAAGTCAACAGTGTGTCATTCAATTTGGATAGTGAAGTATCCATTTTTTGGAAAGTTCATTTAAGTCATTTAAGACTCTTGTGTGCTAAAATATTTCTTTTCTATTATTAAACAGGTTTACTATTAGGGTGACAGTTTCTGCCTTGAGAATACTGGTGGCTATCTAACCGGCACTATCGGGTCCCTGTCACAAATTGAACTCAGGACATCTTTCTAAGGAAGTAGATGCTATATTACCACTAAGTCACCATAATTACCTCCCTTTACTACCAGGATTATATGTTTAATAGTCTCTACCTTGAGAATAACGGTGACTATCTTACTGGCCTATCAGATCCCTGTTAGAATTTAAACTTAAGATCCCCACTCCAGAGGTAGGTGCTATAACCACTAAGGTACCGTGATAACCTCCCTTGACTACCAAGATCAGTAGTTTGATGTTTCTGCTTTGAGAATACTTATTCTGTCTGAATGTGAACTTAGGACCTCTTGCTCAAGAGGTACTAATGCTATAACCACTAAGTCACCATATTCACCTCCCTTTACTAACAGGATTAATAGTTTGATGTTTCTGTCTTGAGAATACTGGTGGCTATCTAACCGGACCTATCAGAAACCTGTTGGAATTTGAACATCTTGCTCAGGAGATCTATGCTACAACCACTAAGCTATGATAATTACCTCCCTTTTCTTACAGGATTAATAGTTAGATGTTTCTGCCTTGATAGTACTTATTCTATCTTGCCGGCCCTATCAGAACCCTTGTTAGAATTAAAAAAATAATGAACTTAGGATCTCCAGCCCTAGAAGGATTATTACCACTTGGCCACCAGGGAGAAGATACCTCCAGGTCTGAAAGTTTTTGTTTAAATGCTGAACATGCTGAAATATTTCAGGCATATATGTATGTGTCCCCACCCGGTGCCTAAATTAGACGGCAAGCACTCTAACCACTGAGCTACTGAGGCACCCAGAAGGTTAACAAGCCTATCTGTATCATTATTTACTTGCAGATAGACAAGGCTTGTCATCAATAAAATATGATAACAATATGTGTTATCAATTGGAACAACTCTAATATCAGATACTGTTCTCATACAGTACAAATACAAGTCAGGGAATCAACATTTATAGAGGAATATTTCTAGGAACTTCAATTTTCATCTCTGTGTATACACATAACTAGCCATACAACACTATCTAATATTTCAGCAGAATTATGGCCCCTGATTGACTTCGCTAATTTAATGAAATGTAACCAAAATTTTAAAGTTGTTGATTTTTCAAATATTTCCAAGCCTGTCAAGACATAGCATTCATACTTGGCATACTTGTTTAAAATACCTTACAATGTACTCCATGTAATGTAAAATCATTAATTTTCGTGGGGGGTTAAATTTTGTGGATTTTGATGTTCCCCTTCTACCCAAAATTTAATCCTATCGAATATAATAAATTTGACCCTTGTATTTACCGGATGGTATTTTTCACAAAAAAATAATTGTCCCTTCAAAATAAAATAATTTTACAGTATCACTTTGTCATTTCTACAGAATTATGGCCCCTGCTTCTGGGGCATAAGTGTTAAATGAACACACTCTTTGTTATTGATTTCCTGGATATGTACTTAATGCAACAATGTATTGGTTCAGGTTTAGCTTATTTATTTTCCCTTGTCTTTTCTGTCTGTCATAGTTGCTAATGAGCCGGGTATTAGTCAGTATTGTTACTGGATAACTGGAGAGGTTTCAGGTCAGAGCTGGTAAAACAACATAACATATGCTTTCACTTGAAAATACTTTTCTATCTGTTTTTCTCAGATATAAGCCTGTATATTGACAAGTTGGCTATTCTAGCATCTGCCAAAAATAATGTTATGAAATATAGACTACTTGTATAGGAACATAACGAGTGCAATATGCCATCTGTACGTTTCTCCTCTTGGCTTATTCTTTTCCAACATATTAAGCATTGTTTGCAAGACTGTGGTAACTGCTGGAATTATAGAAAGACATACGACAGTCTTGCAGGCAACCATTGATATTAGCTTCATCTATCACTTTCATTTTATGGAAGACATTAAATTACAAGTACATGGATAAGCAGCCAGCCAGCTCAGTCGGTAGAGCATTCACCCTGTAAGCGAAGGGTCGCGGGTTCGAGTCCCAGTCTGGTTGCACTTTTTTCTTCCCCCTTTAAATATGGTTTTATGAGATTTTCTGGTTTAAATTGTTCTAATATCATAACATATGGGCAGTTTACATGACCAGGTTTCCTGCAAACTAAGAACCACTCTTTTAACTTGCTCTGACAAATTCTCAACTTGTGTAGAAAAACCTAACCAAGGAGAAGAACCCAGAGAGCCCTGATAATAGTCTTATATTAGTGTCAGTTGTATTTTCTATTTTACTGATGAATCGTAAGAATTAAGAATTTCGTTTATAATAATTTTAAAAAATGGCGATAGTGTTACTGGAGTTATTGTCTCTCTATGTCTGACTTTCACATAACTGTCGGACGCGACAGACTTTGATTAACAAGGAGATTGTTTGGTGTGATAATGTCAGTAAATGGCATCTTACAAGAGTAAAACAGATTATTGTGTATGAAAAACTTTGTTCCACTGATGTATTTATGTATAAAAACACCTAGCGACATCTGAACTTGCTGTATTTATTGCTATCGTTTATCTTGCTTATTCGCCATGATAACATAACATTCTGTTCTTTTTGGACTTATCACAATGGAAAATCTCCACAAAAAGTTCTGCTATAAAGGCATAACTTTCCACCTCGGCAGTGTTGTTTCCCCTGATAGGCCGCAACGTTAAGATATCCACATAATGACTTCACCAGCTTCTATTTGACAGGCTAGCTTATTTATCACTATTTGCAGACTTCATTATTTCTCGTTCAAAATGTTTTTCAGTAGACAGGAGAGAAAGCGGCCTCACACTTTTGCACAGTAAATAAATCACACATCTTTGTCTATAATTTCATAATTTTTCATCAAAACGTTGAGCCAAGATACAAGATGAGAATGCTTTGTCCAGATGAGGGCAATTTATCACTGTAGTAAAAATATTTGCATCATTATTCAAGTTAAGGTATTTCTGCATACAGTAGATGGGTAGGACGGCAGTCAGCTAGGGCCGATCACATCAGCCCCATGCTTGGTCGATCTGTCATATATACCTACGCTCAATATTGAATCACCAGGTTACCACATCGCTATATAAAGGAATAAAAATCTTAGCTATTCTAAATTAATTTATAATGTTCACACTTCAAACTTCTCTATTGTTTGTCCTTTCAAGGGTGTAGTAAAATGTCTCCACTGAGCGCAACACCAAAAAACTGTTTCACATTATCGCACAGTTTCGTTTGATTGATTGAATGCTATTTTATGAGGGTAAAAATTTAATTTCGCAAATGATACTTTAACGACTCTATGTGTCATTTCCTATGAAATATCATATCGCATCTATATTCAGCGAAGCACGCGTTTCACACAGTCAAATCTGTTTACCCATAATGCTTGGCTCGTTATGAAGCTGATGGTAAAACCAGGAGTCGTTTGGGAACTGGCATAAACCTACGATATTTTTGCTATTTAGCACAAAAATGATGCATTTAATAAGAATAGCAGATTTGAGTTACATTTTTTATGTCCATCACTCATGTTACATGTATTTCAAAGCTTTTGGTATTTATATATGCACTTTAAAGCAAAATAATGGTTCCCAATGACAGGAGACTGATGCATTGACTTGCTGACATTTCCCTAATGTTGAGAAAAAATAGTTTTCGCTTTTTCCAACTACATCAACAACCGACTCCAAACTTCCTAGCGCCTCCTCGTAACAGGCTGAAGGAATGTATTATGAGAGTGTTGCTGGAAAAGAGGGGAAAATTGCATCTGTTTTCATGAGAAATATGAGAAATTTTAAAATTTTGCTGATAAATTTTGTTTGGTTCAATTCATTTATGAAAGCATCTTTGAACTTCAAACTTGGCATGGTATTATTGTACATAGATTATTTTTGTTTATTTTGGGCCTCTACTCCTACATACTTTCTATTTACGGAAACCAAAAATGTCGGAAACTATTTGAAAATGGGAATTATTTTGATATATTTCAGTATGCACAAAATGTAAACATTTGTAATCACATGGCAGGCTTGCTGCTGCCAATTAGATCATATGCACCTAGTAAAATATCATAACAGCATGCAGACATTCATATGTCTTGACCAAACTCAAAACTAAACTTAATATATAAAATTTTACTAATTTCACTTTGGACACCTCGTTCCTGATGGTACCCATTGGCAAGAGGGTATAAGGAAACAGAGGCCAGTTTACCGATCAAGTTCCATTGAAAAGCAAAGGAAATAATTCTTGTTTATGATATAATTTACTTCGGTTGCCAAGTAGATCATATGCACCTAGTTAAATATCTTCCTTAAGTCTTGACCAGAACCAAAACTGAATTTTATATATATCATTTTACTTATTTCTTTTAGGTTGAATCATTTATCACTATGGACGCCTCATTCCTGATAGTATTCTTTGGCATGAGGGTGTAAGGTAACAGAGGCCAGTTAACTGCCAGTTTCCTGTGACATGTACTATCGTAACTACTTGGGCATTTCCGTAACTATGAAATACGCCTCGTACATAAGTGTAGGGTTACAAATTTTGGTTATGAGGTTTCAGGTAATGGCCAATCATCAGTTTTCAAGAAGTAAGTAACCTTTAAAGTTCTCTTCGTTTCCATCCTTTGAATCTCATGAGTCATGTTGTAAAGTAGTCTGTGATAATGGCGGCTTCCCTATTATGGGCTTCCCTATTATGTCCGAGGCACGTAAGCGCTTGAGATTCCGATTTTGCCATGTACTGTTGTTAAAAATGTAAAACACTTGTTAATTAAGTTTTATATTCAGCTAAATGTTGGCAGTTGAAAGGTAGATAATATTGCAAAGGTAACAAGTATTCATTAGTCTATGATAGAATATAGACATTACAGTAAGGGACAGAATTAATTCATCAACTAGCTAGATAGCAAACATAAATTATAATATACTGTGAGATATGACTTTTATTTGGGTACATCTCTGATTTATGTTCACATTAAAACTAGCAAATTTCCATTCAATCTTGTCAGAACGTTGTATAAATGGTTCAGATAGCTTGGCAATATAAAACTTTAAATCTAGAAAAAAGAAAGTAAATAGCTGCTGAATGTATAAGGTAAGTCATGTTACACGCAGGTGAACAATTGTTTTACTTGATCATGTAAGGTCAACCATTTATTTTTGTTTTACATGATTGTGTTAGGTCAGCCATTGTATTGGTTTTACTTGGTCATGTAAGGTCAACCATTTATTTTTGTTTTACATGGTCATGTAAGGCCAACCATTGTTTTTGTTTACATGGTCATGTAAGGTCAACCATTGTATTTGTTTACATGGTCATGTAAGGTCAGCCATTGTATTTGTTTACATGGTCATGTAAGGTAAACCATTGTATTTGTTTACATGGTCATGTAAGGTCAACCATTGTATTTGTTTACATGGTTATGTGAGGTCAGCCATTGTATTTGTTTACATGGTCATGTAAGGCCAACCATTGTATTTGTTTAACATGGACATGTAAGGCCAACCATTGTATTTGTTTACATGGTCATGTAAGGTCAACCATTGTATTTGTTTACATGGTTATGTGAGGTCAGCCATTGTATTTGTTTACATGGTCATGTAAGGCCAACCATTGTATTTGTTTACATGGTCATGTAAGGCCAACCATTGTATTTGTTTACATGGTCATGTAAGGTCAACCATTGTATTTGTTTACATGGTTATGTGAGGTCAGCCATTGTATTTGTTTACATGGTCATGTAAGGTCAACCATTGTATTTGTTTACATGGTTATGTAAGGTCAACCATTGTATTTGTTTACATGGTCATGTAAGGCCAACCATTGTATTTGTTTACATGGTTATGTGAGGTCAGCCATTGTATTTGTTTACATGGTCATGTAAGGTCAACCATTGTATTTGTTTTAAATGGTCATGTTAGGCCAATTATTTATTTTTGTTTTACATTGTCATGTAAGGTTAACCATTGTATTTGATTAACATTGTCATGTAAGGCCAACCATTGTATTTGTTTTACATTGTTATGTAAGGTCAACCATTGTATTTGTTTTACATTGTCATGTAAGGTCAACCATGGTATTTGTTTTAAATGGTCATGTAAGGCCAACCATTGTATTTGTTTTACATTGTTATGTAAGGTCAGCCATTGTATTTGTTTTACATGGTCTTATAAGGTCAGCCATTGTATTTGTTTTACATGGTCTTGTAAGGTCAGCCATTGAATTTGTTTACATGATCAAATTAGGTCAATCGTAGTATTTGTGTTACATGGTCATGTAAGGCCAACCATTGTATTTGTTTTACATGGTCATGTAAGGTCAGCCATTGTATTTGTTTACATGGTCATGTAAGGCCAACCATTGTATTTGTTTAACATGGACATGTTAAGTAAAACAGAATAGCATTTGGTTCGGTTCATTTACTTCTAACAGACCAAGATATCTTATGTGTTTTCTGAACCTGGGTCACTATTGTGAGCTCTTATCCCAGCTTGGTCATGACAAGCCAGCCCTTCGACCGGCGGCTTGCCTGTAGCTAGCTACTAAGTTTATCTAGCTAACATGTACAGTACAACTTCTCCCTTAGTTTAGCAAGGACATATATGCCAAACCCCGAAGTTTATTTTGTTATTTACTATTGAATTAACCTGAAAGGTAACAACCTAGATATACAATGACCAATACTTTCTGTCCCCAAAGGGTATCACAGTTTTGGCAACTTGCTCTACAGGTGTTGTACTGTACTTAAAAGATATAATAATTTACTTAGCACCATATCAGGATTAAAGTCCCAATAAGGTTTAAAATGGCGGTATTTTCTATCTACAAAGAATATTGAAATATTGAGATATTAAATTATACTAAAAATGGTGCAGAAGGGACCCATATCCGACCTCAGGTCGCTGTTCCTTCTTTGAGAAATAATCAACTGAAAGCGCTATTTAGTATTTTGTCCTCCGTACAAAATACTAAATAGTGTTGACGTTTAAATTTTACAAACGATTCCGAAGATTTCGTCAATGATCGGAAGTATACGCACAAAACCCGGTACACCGGTATTTGCCGGTACCCTGTTGTAGGCCTATATTGTTTTGTATATTGCGTGGCATATTGTAGTCTAATCACGACTGACACCTAATTGAATGGCTAGGTATAATCCAACTAAAGTATAAGTGTAGAAGTGTGAATGAATATACATCACTTAATATAATCATGGAATTATATAGACAAGCACATTAACTCCATGATATATAACATATTGCTGGCTTAGAATGAAAAGATCGTATCAACAAAATCATATTTTGAAAAAAAAATGAAAATCTGTCTGACAAATTACTCTTTACTTATGGTTAACAAGCTTTCATGAAAATAGACTCATAAGAAGCGCCTTGTGGTATATATTTCAAATATGGCACTTACGACCTTTTTATTCTAAGCCAGCGATATAAAATTATAAGGACAAACAAAAACATCTAGCTTTTATATTTTATTACAGATTATGTTGTATCAGACAATAAACAAAATGTAGCTAGCTGCAATTAAATACATATGCATAGGAAAATTTGAGGGCATGTGGATATAACATATATCTTAATTTTCCATTCATATGATCATATTTGTGCGTTTTATATTGATATTAAAAGAAAAGGCCACCTCTTTGATCTTAATAATGATTGACACGTGTTTATGAAAATTAAATAACTCACAACATTCGTGTATATTGAACATGCAGATTTATATACTTACAAGTAAACAATTATTATTTTATTGTAGATTCTACTGTACCCAAAAATATTAAACTAGTAATTATCGGAGAAATTAATACAGCTGCACACAGCCATTCGCACTATCTGTATTGCATACGCATAGTAAATCCCCCGCCTCTGGCATGTTTCAATTATACATTCAACATGATTAATGTCAATATACAAGGCAATATACAAGGCAATATACAACATGATTATGTATCAATAACAGGCTACTACATGCGATACCGGAAGGTACTGGTAAATACCGGGTTATAGTGTGCGCCCTACGTTATCAATAGGTGTGCTATCCATCCATTGGTTATCAGAAACTGGCGAAAATTTATCGGTAGTCTCCGGAAAGTGACGGAGATGCTGTTAAACGCCGTATTTGTAAACAAACCGGGCTCGTTATGTCAATCTTCAAGGGAAGATTATTTCACATATATGACAGTAAGAGAGTGTTTTAATAGCTTGATATGGTAATTATTTATCAGTCTTCAAATCAGTAACAAAGATTTGTGTTATCTATCTATAGAAAATATGTCGTTCCGGAACCTTATTGTGGCTTTAATGATACTGGAACGTAGAAGTAATAGTATTGTAAGTTAACTCAGTACAGGGTGCTGCACAGTTTGCCTACCCAACTAGATAATACATTTTATCAATCAAATAACTTTTTTTCAATTTTAGCTAGATTTCATCCTGTGCTTTATTACCTATGTTTGAGGGTGCAAAGGGAAATAATTTCATGAAAACAGAATAGATTGAGGAGTTGCCTTTATAAACATAATAAAGTATGTTAGACTGACTAGGTGCTACATTATGATTCTGAGTTGACCTGGTTAAAAAATGGTATCATGGAATTTCAGGTTTGCAAAGTTGCCACATCCTTTCAGTTACATTAATATTTTTGAATTAATGTAACTTCTGACATATAATTATATTGAGGAAATAAGCCAGTCCTTCAATCAGGTGTTACATGTGACATGATTCTAAAATTCTTTATTTTATATGTTTTACATAATTACGAGTACAGCTGGACACTGAAATGTTGAATCTGACTACTAGGCATGCCTTTATTTCATCTATGAATTGATATGTTTTATGAACATAAATCTTGTCATCTGCTTTAATGTGATACAAAATTTCAATAATTTTCCCATTAAAGTTTCTTAATGGCCATTAGTCAAGTTTAATTGTTGATGTGAACGTTTTTTGAAGTGTATTTCGAATGTAAAACTAATTAGTTATGTCCACTGGCTTTCAGATTTTAACCATAAGACTACACCAGTTTTTTTGATAAACATATTTTAAATTTATAGGTATATTTTTATTATACTCATATTTATGATGCAATGCATGTTTCCTTTTATAAATCCCTTTCCTGTTTGCGATTTGTTATAAAGTCATGCAATATTTTTTGTCTATCTGGCATCTTTTTGTGGTCAATTTAGGATATTCTGACCTGAAATTATTTAGTATAGTCAGACTGCATACAATTTAGTGCAATCCGACCTGGTACTGGTTCCATTTAGTGCAGTCTGACCCAGTACTGGTAAGTTTTATTGCAGTCTGACCTGGAACTGGTATATTTTAGTGCTGCCTGACTTGGTACTGGTATATTTTTGTGTAGTCTGACCTGGTACTGGTTTTAGTGCAGTGACCTGGTACTTGTAATATTTAGTGCAATCTGACCTGGTACTGGTACTATTTAGTGCAGTCTGATCATGCACTCGTACCATTTAGTGCAGTCTGACCTGGAACTGGTACTATTTAGTGCAATCTGACCTCATACTGGTATATTTTAGTGTAGTCTGATCGGTTACTATAAATTTTGTAAATTATGACCAGGTATTTTAGTACCGTCTGATCTAACAATATTTAGCACAGTGTAACCAAAATGGGTTTTTTTCACATTTGGTGTAAAAGTGAGGTGATATCTTATGTTTATAATCTAATAATGTACTAACTATGCAGATTTGCCTCCAGTTTCTAATACTATAATTATTCGTTATATATAATGAGAATTATTAATGAGGAAGAAGCATACTATAGTGACTTAATTCCTTTTTGCTTTTTACCCAAACTGTTCCCTATGGAAGCCAGACTTTACTAAACATATCAAGATCACTAAATATACATTTGCACAACAGGGGTATTGAAGATAAATGCAGTTTCTACCCTTGTGCTGGCAGACGGGTCCTTTGTCGGCCTATGCATACCATTGAAAACACATCTAACTGACTCTAATGTATTTAGTAATGTAAGTTTAATGTTAAACACTCTTATGATATTATCATGATATATATAAGTTGTCAAGAAAAGAAGCCACTTCAAAACGTTGGAATGCTAGTTACAGCTACATGCAATTGTATCTGCTTATATTATTTTTCGGTATTAAAGGTAGATTATCACATTTATTTTCCTCATGTAAACATTAACGTTCTGGAGTATTAAGATGATTGTGTCTTGTTTACTGAATGTTTCATACAAGTACTCTTTGTGTAAACGTATTCAATAGCATGGTTGTACCTACCTCGGCTTAACCCCCACCCCAGACTATCTAGCACATGCCTACCTCAGTTTACATACCCCCAACCCTAAGTATACCCCCAACCCCAAGTGCCTAGCATATGCTTGTATTTATTTTTGATCTGACCAGTGAGTATTAGCTGAGTTATTGCCCTTGAAATGATGAAAGTTTTCTTATATGTTGCACATTACTGTGTAGTTGTCCTTTTCAATATTTGAATTCATATTCTTTTCTTATTAATATGGTATGTAGTGAACTTAAGTTTTCACATTCTGTTGAATAATTCACAATTTATGTTAAGAATTGGTCGCTCATGCGACAGATTTAAAATATGCTCTTTAAATTACACCAGAACACAACTCAAAACCTATTTGAGGTATTGGCTTGAAACTTGATGTATAAATAAATAGCATTGCATTGGTTCAGAACAATAACTATGTATGGTTCATTTTTTAAATAATCTCCCTTCCTGTATACTCATGCAAAATTACTGCAGAAGGTCCGAATCAACAATTACCCGAACAACCGGACAAGTGCATGTATCACAGACTGTTGTTAGGTGAATGAATGGCAATTAGTAAATGTGCTGTGACCAAAAACAATATCGTAGTCCTGTTTTGAAATTATCTCCCTTTCGTTCCTGGGAAATAGTGTATAAGTGTTCATCAAATTCAATAGACTTGAGACTTGAGAAATAAATTGGTGGCGTGTGATAATTTAAGTGTAATAACTAAGAACCATAACTCAATCATGTACCATTCTTGAATTACTTCCCTTTATTCAATTTCTTTATAGTTTCCCTTCTATTACACTCCCAAACTATATGAAAACTATATGAAAAAAAGTTAAGTTACCAATTTTCTAGGGCTCTTTTCAGCTGTTAGGCAAATCAAGCACCCTTTGACATTTCAACTTCCCCTGGTCATTGGGCTATATATGGAAACCTACACTCGTGTCTTCCTGGGGAGACTATTTCGCTATTGTGGTGTGGCTGCCAACATCGATCTGCGGCGCCCAGGAATAGACACTGCCCTCACAGGTACCATTTTACACCATGGTAGAGTGGAGCATGTGGGTCTTGCTCAGAGAAATTATCCAGTGGTCGAGAGGGGGACCGAACCTACCTCTAGGCCACCGCTCCCAAATATGAATTGTCTAGAAACTTGAAATAATAATGCTTGAACATAGTCAGTTATTTCCCTTTTATTATAAAATCAGTGTTGGCAGATCAATAGCCACAATGCTAGGGCTGTAACGGTATACTGCGGTATACGAATTACCGTGGACTTCAGTCCCACACGATTCACGATACAAGACTTCTAAATTTCGGTACGGTTCGGTATAAGCTTTTTTATGAACAAAAACATATTCAGACAACGAAAACACCTGACAGCCTTCTGAATATGTATAATTCATTAAATTACCATGTATCACTCGTTTTAATTGTATTGAGATATGCTTCTTATTGTCTAAATTCACTTAAAATAGTTGTAGAAGCAACAAATTCATTATTACTTAAAAATTGAAGTATTTAAGAAGCTGTTAGAGAATAATGTATCATTCCGAAATATACCGAACCGTTAGAAAAATTGACGGTACGTATCATATCGTGAGGTGAGCGTACCGTTACACCCCTACACAATGCTTCAGCTTGAACCATATATGAACCATTGTTATATAATTACATAAAATATGGATATAATTTTATTTTGCTAAGTATAGTTTGAAACAATAAAATAAACCTTATTTTCTTGTAAAAAATAACCCCACAATACCAGTGGGTTTTTATTTACATATAATTTTGTTAGAAATCCTAGGACTAATTTATGTGTGCTATGACTTCTATTACAAACATACACAATGTAAGATAAAATACTCAACATTGAAAACCTAACTTTAATGCAAAGCTTGTACTAAAATCGTTGTTGTAACAAAAACTCTAAAATTATATGAATTATTGGACTTCAGAGGTTGTTGACAATTTACATAAATTTTGATTTAAATATCTTTTATCTGGATTTTATATTAGCAGAATTGTGATTTATTTGTTATTTCAAATCCTTGTTTTTTTCTGTTTTTTTTTCTATTTTTTCTTGTATGCTTCTGTTGTATAAAGACTAGGGGAACCTGATAGCAGAATACAAGGGAATACAAGTGATCGCTTGGCAGGTTACAATTGCCATTGTACATAGGCCATATTTAAGAGCCTGTCATTTCCAAATGGTATAAATTACACAAGTGCCATTGCATTTAAATAAAAGTAATGTAGGTGTTAAGAGTATAGTTATAAATTTGTTGAATAAATAGATGCCTTGGTGATATATTAATGAAAATAAGATATTCTGTCATAGGGTTTTTTTTATCACACCTGTGCATTGGTTTGTTATGAGTCAGATGACATATTCCATAAGTATAATGGCTAAATAATGAAGGACCTGACTTGTTTCTTTAATTGGATTATGTGTTTCTATTCTTGTGTTGTGTTTTGTATAATGGTAACCATGGCAATGTTGGTAACTTAAAGACTTTCAGGTTGTCCTTGTTCTAAGTAGAACAGCAATCATTGACTGAATTATATACAATATGATGTTATCACCATTTTTCCCTCAAAAATTCAAATTCATATACAGTAAAGTTCCGCTAATAAGACCACTTTGATTATTGTGAAATAATGCAGATTTTTGCCAGTTTAAGGTCCTAAAGTATTAAATTTAGAACAAAAAGGTCCCCAAATAAGACCGATTCGCTATTAAGACCTCCTTTTTGACTGGTCTTATTAGCGGATGTTCACTGTAAAATGTTTTCACTAGTTTCAGTTCAATTTCACACCTGGTCACTAAAATAGATTAAGTTAAAGACTTCCTTGCTAGCCTCTTATGATATTATAGTATCATTAGTTCATCTGAGCACTATATTCTTTATCACATCAAAATGCCATTTAAGCAGCATCTCATCCAAATCTGCTTATCCAATTCTAATAAAACTTTGCTAGTTTGGATTGGCATTGTCATAATAGTTGACAGTCAGACTATCCCTCATACACAAAAAGCGTGTTGTGCCTCATTTGGTTGCCGTTTGGCATGGTTTCTGTTGGCACTGCTCAGGGTAGTTGTGTCATGGTGTTTCTGATTTCTGTGCTTGGCTGGTTGGGTTGAGTGCTACCTTCCCTGGTGGATTTTCTCATACCTTTTTTGCTTGAAAATTAACTTAATTTTTCACTCTAGTAACACTTCTTGGTATCAATGTTGAATATATGCACTTTTAGACATTCCCTCATACACAAAGGGTTAGCTACAATATTTGAATATAAAGAACTGTGGTTATTTTAGAATAAGCATATAACTTTTGAAATAAGTTCAGTTACACTGTAGGATTTTTTTTAAAAACTATTTCAGCAAATTATATGGTTAATGACCCGTTACATTTCATGAGGTCCTCATTAAATCCCAGTATGTATAAAATATGATTTGGGTATCCATTATGCAGTATGGTATTGACACAAAAGTTGAGATTTCTTTCGAAAAAAAAAACAAGATTAGGCACACACTTTTAACACTTCTTGGTATCATATCAATATTGAATATATACACTTTTATATGTAACACATGGAATTACAAGAGATGAAGAATTTTCAACTGAAGAGTGAAAAAAGAAAAAAAACATGAACTGGGCTTAGTATAGTTGAGATAAAGATGCTGATGATGACTGGGATCATTAATTTGTCGTTAGTGTGAAGTGTAGCTCGATTAGTCCAACTGCTTCAAAGAAACCCCATTTGCCAAGATCTATTAAAACTCGGCTTGTTTTTTTCTTTGTGAGAGGCAGTCAACTGCTCTGATGTTTACAGAAGTGTGGTTCAAATTGAATCCAGATCTATATTTATACATAACGTCAATGGTTATAGTACCCCCAAATCAAATTTGGAGCAATGCTAACTACATTATGTCAAGAGTTAAGCATAGCAATGATGTAACGTATTCCTATATTCAGTTTGTGATTGTTATAGGTTTTGGCTATTGATGTAGGGTGTTTGCCTTATTTTCCCCTCCCCCCAAATAATAGCCCCCCCTTTTGGAGGAAGTTTGCAATCATATTTTTATTGATGTTGTATATGATGATGATCAATGTTTTTTATTGCTTTATCAAAATAAAATAGAAAATGATTTTTTTTATTTTTTTAGAAAATTGATACCCCAAACAAAAGCCCCTTTAACAAAATGCATAGCCCCCAGGGGTGTTTATTCGGGGGTATACGGTATGCGGGGAAAGTTTGGATCAACATCCTGTGGACGGCATTGTTGCTTCAAAGACTTTACAGCAAAATTGACTAAGGAACTGTTTCAATAATTGTCGAACCCTGTAATAAATATTTACCATTATGATTTTCCAATTTTATAGTTATTGACTGTCCAGTTATACCTGCTGTCTCCATAGCTCAGTGGTTAGTGCCCTCGCCGTCTAATCTGGCGACCTGAGTTCAAATCCGGGTGGATGCACATATACCTGTATATCTGCCATTTTTCTGTAGAAATAAAGCAAATAAAGGCTTTGCTCGGCTGTATGTCATGGAAAATAGCATTAAAAGTGCCCCTGTTTGGGTCCCAATATTTTGTTGTTCATTTGACATCATTCTTTGGAAAATCAATTTTCAGCAATGAGCTTGAACACACAAAATTCCGACTAAAAATTGATTTTTAAGTTCACAGAAAGTCTTTAAAATGCCTTTCTATCCCGTCATACCATGCCTGTACCACAATTCCCTACTTATGAGATATGTTCATTGGATGTGTGGAGAATATGGCCCAAATCAAATAAGGAGCTGTTTTCTTGAAGCCACAACTTGCAGCATAAGGTGCCAAATAATCAAGCATTTCTTCTCAGTGCACAAGATCAGTAACTCTACCTTGTGCCATATCTGAATTATTTCCCCTTGACTGATTTTAATGGAGCATTTCTTGTCCGGAACATAACTTTGTCACCATAAGGTCGATTGACTGGAAACTTGCAATGACTCGAAGTGCAGTGCACAAGAACCCTATCTCACAACACCCACAAAAGGTGCGCTTTCCGACACATCCAGCTCGCAGAGCTTCGAATATTGTACTATTTTAAATATTTTATTTCGCTCCAGCAATGTTTTCCCCCAGAACTTAAGATGCTTTTAAATAAAGCAGTAATTTAATATCCAAACACACATAATTCATAATAAACTCAAAAATATAAGTTCTTATTTTGGAAGAAATAAATCATAAATTTGGATGACTAGCATTCAGATAGAGAAACTTCGTTGAGTAATTTCGTGCATTTGGGAAAGGTCATGCTATATAAATATATTCATTTTTGCTCACCACAATCTATTACTTGTGTCAAAACAATAAAATCACATTCCGTATCCGTACTGAATAATCAAATGCATATTATATGTCATCTGAAATCAATCTAAAAAAAATGAATTTGTGATCTCGGAGGGAAGAAAAAACTATAAAAAACTATATTTTGAAGTAACGATTTTACGTAGATGTCTATTAAATGTACTTATTAGTTCTAATCAGATTTTTTAAAAGTCCGCAAATCTGCAGGATCACATTATGTATAAAAGCCTAATGAATTTATGTATTTTGAATTATATCCAAGTACTCTAAAGATGCTATCATATCGAATAGAACACATTTTCTGACTGCTTCAAATGCATTTTCCCTAGACAAAACACATTTGTCAGATTTATATATTTTGAAGTAGCTCTCGTGCGTGCTGTGGTCGGGTTCACAGAACTATTAAGTCAATTTCCGACTGCCAAATAAGCGGCTATGTGGAATTTATGCGCTAATTATATAAGATGGTTGTAAGTGAAGAAAAGATATTTATCATAAATAATGGGTTATCCTGCGATAATGAATTATATAATTGCATTATAGAAGATTTTTGGGTTTGTATGAATCATATACTGTATGAGATTTTATGTTTGTTTTCACATTAAGGATGTCACTACCACTAACGCCTCCCGTACCCTCCCGTCTCAACCAGTATGTTCCATACACATGTCTAATTCTTCATGCAGTTAGTTTTAAGTTTTCATACAATTGAAACAAATGCATATTACATTTGTATATGATAAAATGTTGAAGACTGCACCTTTTTAATGGTTACTGTCGAGTCGATAAGAATACTATTCGCAAGAATAGCTCGGAATATCAATTACTTAGAGAAATTTGTCAGTATGTGTGGTTGACCGGCTACATATTTTAAATTGGTCATGGTGCCTGAAATTATGAAAATTTGCTATTGTTGGTGAGAAGATTTTGTGCTTTGGTTGTTGGTTTGCATTTGAGTTATATCCCTTGAG
This sequence comes from Spisula subtruncata, assembly GCA_963678985.1. Classification (NCBI taxonomy): domain Eukaryota; kingdom Metazoa; phylum Mollusca; class Bivalvia; order Venerida; family Mactridae; genus Spisula; species Spisula subtruncata. Next base: position 2,859,366 of record OY787668.1, read on the forward strand.
ATGGTAAAATGGCCAACGGGGCATCTGCGTCCTATGGACATATTTCTAGTTTGTTAAAATTGTTCAATATATGTTATAAAATGATAATATTAAAGTTCAAAATATTTGATTTTTTTTTAAATGAAACCTGTTTCAATAATTTTATCCCTTACTATAAAGATTTACTACCTTGTTGAATGGTAATGTCGGCTAGTGAATGCAGCTAATTCTATAATTCCAGAACCACTTATATTTAAAATGACTCATGATGTGAAATTAGCAATCACCTTGTTAGAGGTCTATCAATGGCTGGCACCTTTCTCTCCATATAATCACCTTTACCAAAATAATCGTCAATCAATTTCAAGTTTATATTTACAAATTTCTAAACAATCCGCTCACCTTGTCATTATGTGTGCTAATGATCTGCTAATGGTAAAAGATAAGTAAAATTGATTGCAGACCAATTTCTGTGGTGACAATAGCGGTTTTTGTGTGTGGACACGGTTCGACCCTTATTTTGTAATACATCATTCGTTTGATGGTGTGTCGAATGTTGGTAAACCTAGACATTAGTTTACCCCATAAATTATAAATTTGTGTAAATGAGCCTATTTACTATTCATGGTCATTCAAGCTGTCCTAAATATTGGCGACAAGGACTTGAAGTAACCTGCAAATATTCAAGGTCAGATAAACTGTAAAGATTTGGGTCTGGACACACTGGTCACACTGGTCACTCTGGTCAGTTAATGAGGTTTCTCCCGTGTGCAGCTGCACCGGTCATCCATCCTGCAGGAAACGACATGTCATCCTGGCAAACTGTCCAGTATTTTAGTCTCCATTATTGGATTGCTGCCTTCTATATTGATACGAGGATCCTGTCCATATTTGTTGTTAAGACTTCCAGTATTTGGTCTTCATCATGATTATACTAACTGCTATATTGATATCAAGATCATGTCCATATTTTGTATTAATTGTTTATGATGAATGACCTTATTCGTTGCTCCTGACATTTCAGTTCAGCATGACATCTGTAACACTGTAGAGCCTACATAATTGTACTCAGAAAGTACCTGCAACCTGGAAGCACCAACTAAAAGTGTCTTCGAACAAAATGTGAGAAAACCTTTAAATTTAAAAAAAATCCTTATTGTACCATTAAAATGAGAAAAGCATTATGTATAAATTAATAGTTAGTTTATCAGATAAACTGTCTAGAATCATCTAAAACATTCTACAAATTAAATTCCCCATGCCATACCAATTTTCACCCCAAAACTATGGCCAAGATACATATTGCTCGAACAAAAATAATATTTTGTGTATAATTATGTCAAATTGCTCTTATAATTTTACTCAAGGAATTCCGTGTCATAATATTAGTGAAATCCTGATAGTTCTTAAAATTTAATTAGTTTTTGCATGTCTTTAATGTTCATGTTTTTTTCCAGTTGTCAAACTTTACCACAACCACCATTGAGTCCTGCATGGATCAAACCTGTGACTCTCTCTCTGTGATACCTGAAACAACATGCAGTAAGTTGTCCATTCTAATTTGTAGAACTGGTGATGTTTTAAATAACCAAGCTCATACATGCCATATTTTCCTGAAGCCAATGCAGGAGATTGGTGATGGAAATGCAGGAGATTTCAACGAAATGCAGGTGATTTTTGCTCAAACTTTAAACTTAAATAAATGGAGTTAATATGCAGTTTTAACTTATTTTACTTGTAGGACATTACCATGCATGCTTCATTAAGCTATTTAAATTAATATTTGTTATTATTTTCATAATGTTCACCAAAAATGTCGGCATATATCAATTTGCCGAAAATCATGATGCAGGAGATCTGGCATTTATGATAGGCTTGTAATATTTTATCTGGAAACGGTCATCTACCTGATGTCCCTTGCCTTAGCAAAGTGCTATGTAGCCCTTCCAAGGGTGGTAAAAAAAGTGCTATGTAGCCCTTCCAAGGGTGGTAAAAAAAAGTGCTATGTAGCCCTTCCAAGGGTGGTAAAAAAAAGTGCTATGTAGCCCTTCCGGTAGTCCATTGCCTTCTATATTTAATTGAACGGGAGACAACTGAATGAAGGCGTTCGGTAGCGTTTTTCTTAGGCAACGGACACCAGGATTGTTAAAATTTTGCCCCTAGGTTTATAATTTGCAGTTGCACAGGAAAGAAAATCCATTCTTAATGTTAGTTCCCAGGCAGGTGAAACCATGTCTTTTCACCGGGTGATTGATGCAAGGCCATTATGACCCTCTTCGTGAATATTGTCTTCACATCCTTCAAATATTCCTTTACAATTTCAAGCTAATTTATCTATTGGCAACAATGCAAAATTATTCTTGTATATTTCCTACTCAGAATTTACAGTACACAATGGCTTGAAGTTAGACAATGGCTTGGAAGTTTTCAAACTTTACATTCTATTGATGGTTGAGTTTTGACAAGCCTTACACAAATATGTTTAGGTGTTGCTTTGCCTGGTACGACAAAGTTTTGTTTAATTTAACTGTAAGGACATATTTTTCCCTTAAGAATGTAATTTGTAATTTTCGTTTACACAATATGTGCTTGTGAACCAAAGTCGTGGACTCGTAAACTTTTCAAATAATTCTTTGTTATTCGTAGAAGAAAACTACTACAAAAACAGTGTTAACATTCGGTAAATAAAGCGTAGAAATGGTGTCTCGTAGACTCAGGTGTCTCGCTAACATTCATGAATATTTGAGAATTTGTCAAAGGAAACTCCTGTATTGATGATCATAGAATAGTCAAGTTTGTTTTTTATAATGTTTGATATTATGTGATATAAACATCCGTTTCTATATGATTACATTGTCGTCAAAGATTCGTACAGTTTAATTAATTTTCCCAATACAAATAAATGTATTATGTTTGAAAAAAAAAATTTGTGATTAGTGTTTACTTGAACTGGAGCTGGGGATGTGGCTAATATTTGTAAGTCATTGTGCAGGGCGTGTGATCTTCGGTGAAAATATACATACATGAAAAAATATTATGCACCAAATAATTTACATGGACCACACGAATAGTATGTGCTTTTTCATGGTATTATCAAATTGGTCATTGCCACAAGTTTTAAACAACCTCCTTGCAGAACAATGCCAGCAATTATTGATACAACTTTGAGTAGAAATTCAAATTTTCTGTTTCAGAAAACAATGTAATGTCAAAATGACAGCATTTCTCAGCAGAGCTGATATAACCAGTGTCATGTGTCGGCACAGTAGAGAGGATTCAGTCAATGTCATGTATCAGACAGTAGACAGGATACCTTGCATGTGACCCAGTGTCATGTGTCGGACAGTAGAGAGGATACCTTGCATGTGACCCAGTGTCATGTATCAGACAGTAGAGAGGATACCTTGCATGTGACCCAGTGTCATGTATCAGACAGTAGAGAGGATACCTTGCATGTGACCCAGTGTCATGTGTCGGACAGTAGACAGGATACCTTGCATGTGACCCAGTGTCATGTGTCGGACAGTAGAGAGGATACCTTGCATGTGAACCAGTGTCATGTGTCGGACAGTAGAGAGGATACCTTGCATGTGAACCAGTGTCATGTGTCGGACAGTAGAGAGGATACCTTGCATGTGAACCAGTGTCATGTGTCGGACAGTAGAGAGGATACCTTGCATGTGAACCAGTGTCATGTGTCGGACAGTAGAGAGGATACCTTGCATGTGAACCAGTGTCATGTGTCGGACAGTAGAGAGGATACCTTGCATGTGAACCAGTGTCATGTGTCGGACAGTAGAGAGGATACCTTGCATGTGAACCAGTGTCATGTGTCGGACAGTAGAGAGTATACAGTCTATGTCATGTGTCGGACAGTAGAGAGGATACCTTGCATGTGACCCAGTGTCATGTGTCGGACAGTAGAGAGGATACCTTGCATGTGAACCAGTGTCATGTGTCAGGCAGTAGAGAGGATACCTTGCATGTGAACCAGTGTCATGTGTCGGACAGTAGAGAGGATACCTTGCATGTGAACCAGTGTCATGTGTCAGGCAGTAGAGAGGATACCTTGCATGTGAACCAGTGTCATGTGTCGGACAGTAGAGAGGATACCTTGCATGTGAACCAGTGTCATGTGTCAGGCAGTAGAGAGGATACCTTGCATGTGAACCAGTGTCATGTGTCGGACAGTAGAGAGGATACCTTGCATGTGAACCAGTGTCATGTATCAGACAGTAGACAGGATACCTTGCATGTGACCCAGTGTCATGTGTCGGACAGTAGAGAGGATACCTTGCATGTGAACCAGTGTCATGTGTCAGGCAGTAGAGAGGATACCTTGCATGTGAACCAGTGTCATGTGTCGGACAGTAGAGAGGATACCTTGCATGTGAACCAGTGTCATGTGTCGGACAGTAGAGAGGATACCTTGCATGTGAACCAGTGTCATGTGTCAGGCAGTAGAGAGTATACAGTCTATGTCATGTGTCAGACAGTAGAGAGTATACCGTCTATGTCATGTGTCAGACAGTAGAGAGATAGTCAATGTCATGTGAACCAGTGTCATGTATGGGATAGTAATTTATAGTATAATTGAAGATTATTAATTGATGATATGTATAGGTTTGTGCATTCAGTTGATATTTGCATCCTAACATAGGACATTATGTGGGAACACATGTGGTGTTCTGGATCTTGTTGCATAGGCAAGGCGCTATCTAGCGCTTTTTGATAGCGCTTTACTACGTCTATGCAACGACATGCTATAAACGCACATGTTCGCCAATTCCGTACCGTTTCTTAACACTTTGCTAGACGAGTGCTACCAAGGGACTTCTTATGCAACGGACAGCTTCGGTTTCGCTTGATAGCGCTTTGCTACGCAACAGACTGCTAGCATAAAATTTTTCCTCTTTGTCCGTTACGTAGCACTTTTTTGAAGAATTTGTTTCTTAGCATAGCACTACAAAGTGCTCGATAGCACCTTGATTATGCAACTGCCTCCTGGTTGCCTTTCTAGTAGTGTATCTTTACTTTATTCAAACAATTTTTCATCTGATTGTCTTGAAACTTGGTAACATTGTTTATGTGCAAAAAAACAGACAACAGTTTGATTATCCGCTTAGTCACCCCAGGCTGTCTTAGATTATTACCCTTGAATTTCCAAAAAAAGTAACTACCAGTAGCCTTTTGCCACGCAACAGTTTTTAGCTCACCTGTCACAAAGTGACAAGGTGAGCTTTTGTGATCGCTCTTCGTCCGTCCGTCGTCCGTCCGTCGTCCGTCCGTCGTCCGTCCGTTCACAATTGCTTGTGAACACACTAGAGGTCACAAATTTAGCCTGATCATTATGAAACTTGATCACAATGATCATCTCCATAAAATCTAGGCCAAGTTCGATATTGGGTCATCTGGGGTCAAAAACTAGGTCACTAGGTCAAATCAAAGGAAAACCTTGTGAACACATTAGAGGTCACAAGTTGAGCCTAATCTTTATGACACTTGATCACAATGATCATCTTTGTAAAATCTAGGTCAAGTTCGATATTGGGTCATCTGGGGTCAAAAACTAGGTCACTAGGCCAAATCATTGAAAAAGCTTGTGAACACATTAGAGGTCACAATTTGTGACTAATCTTTATGAAAATTGATCATTGTTCTCTATAAAATCTAGGTCAAGTTCGATATTGGGTCATATGGGGTCAAAAACTAGGTCACTAGGTCAAATCAAAGGAAAACCTTGTGAACACATTAGAGGTCACAATTTGAGCCTAATCTTTATGAAACTTCATCACAATGATCATCTCTGTAAAATCTAGGTCAAGTTCGATATTGGGTCATCTGGGGTCAAAAACTAGGTCACTAGGCCAAATCATTGAAAAACCTTGTGAACACATTAGAGGTCACAATTTGTGACTAATCTTTATGAAAATTGATCACAATGATCATCTCTATAAAATCTAGGTCAAGTTCGATATTGGGTCATCTGGGGTCAATAACTAGGTCACAAGGCCAAATCATTGAAAAAGCTTGTGAACACACTAGAGGTCACAATTTGAGACTAATCTTTATGAAAATTGATCACAATGATCATCTCTATAAAATCTACGTCAAGTTCTATATTGGGTCATCCGGGGTCTAAAACTAGGTCACAAGCCTTTGAAGGCCAAATCATTGAAAAAGCTTGTGAACACACTAGAGGTCACAATTTGAGCCTAATGTTTATGAAACTTGATCACACTGATCATCACTATAAAATTTTGGTCAAGTTCGATATTGGGTCATCCAGGGTCAAAAACTAGGTCACGAGGCCAAATCATTGAAAAAGCTTGTGAACACACTAGAGGTCACAATTTTGACCTTATCTTTATGAAACTTGATCACAATGATCATCATTAAATAATTTAGGTCAAGTTCGATATTGGGTCATCTGGGGTCAAAAACTAGGTCACGAGGCCAAATCATTGAAAAATCTTGTGAACACACTAGAGGTCACAATTTTGACTCTATCTTTATGAAACTTGGTCACAATATTTATCTCTATAAAATCTAGGTCAAGTTAGATACTGTGCCATTTGGGCCAAAATCTAGGTCACTAGGCCAAACAGGTGAGCGACCGAGGGCCCTTTGGACCCTCTTGTTATCAATTGTCTTCAAACTTGATGACAATGGTTATCGACAAGTTTTTTCATCTGTTTCCCCTCAAATGTGCTGACAATGCATGCATATTGGCTCTTATTTCTCAATCAATATTTTCCATTGTTGTTTATCATTGCTGAGAGGGGCGTGTTGTGTGACACGTTGACACTTTTTCGCTTCATTTTCTGCAAATTGGAACATTTTAGGTGATGAAATACTCACAATTATACCCTCAATGGCCCTAATTCGATGACTTAGAATTAGAAGGTCGTAAGTGCCACTTGCGACCTTTTAAGATTCATACCTATTTTGAATAAGCATCACAAGGCGCTTCTTATGAGCCCATTTTCATAAAAATCTGAACTTGTCATGTAAACCAAAATGAAGTTGTAAAAGTTTGTTTTACAATAAGTAAAGAGTAAATGTCAGACAGTTTTTCCATGTTTTCTCAAAATATCGATTTGGTAGTAACGACCTTCTAATTGTAAGCCATCGAAATTGTTGAAGCTTAGAATGTGACGGTATACCCACCTTAAAAAGAATTGAAAATCAAGATTTTGCATTTAATAACACTACTATTAAGCAATATAGAAAAATTGAAGAGAGAAATATATTATAGATGCATATCATTTATAGAGGCTCACAGGGAGATTTGGCTTGCCCAACTGTGTCACGTCTTAAAATAAATTTATTACAGTAAAACTTCTTTAAGACGAGCATCGATAATACAAGCACCCAGTTTATTTTGAGCAAATTTCAAAGTCCCGGCGAATTTGCTAAATATATGTTGTATAGTTGTATCACACCGCTATGTTGAGCTCCCGGTTTATTTCGATCATTTGGATTGTCCCAATTAGTCCTCGAGATAACGAGGTTTTACTGTATTATAATTTAGGAGGTGTTTATTGTCAGGTATGTTTATCTGGTTGCTACTACTGAACATATTGGAAACTGATGTTAAATAATCATATCAATTTGTTTAATTTAATTATTACCTTATAGCTGGCTATTTCTGAGGGGTGGAAATTTCTGCCATTCTGCGGTCCGAGATCAATTCGCAGAATTAAATCTATGCAGAATATTAACCCCCATAGAAAATTTCGCAGAATATCATCTCCACTAGATAAAAATAATATTTGAGGGGTATTCACTAGTTAACGTGATTATTGTTACAATGTATAGTTTGTTGCAGTATGTCTAGTGTTACAAAGGTGTTTATAATTTAGGAGAGCATTGTTTGTACATGTATGATGATAATTATGTCATAGTGCGATCCACAGTTTGGAATGTAATAATTAATTACAATGTACATAGATCAGACTGCCAATGAAACTTTTGTATGTCAATTCTTACCATTTAGCAAACCGCTGACATTTACACTCGCCATTTTGTGAATTAGCAGAAATTAAAACCAGCAGAAATAAACACACCTATTTTTTGGGAAAAACGCAAAATATTACACCCGCAGAAATAACCAGCTATACAGTATATAGGTTAATTATCATAAACTCTCAAAAAAGTCAAACTATACCATAAGTCACTTTTTGCACATGTACTTAGGAGATTCAAAGTTTCAACATGAATAAATAAAATACTTGGTTTTGTGTTCTTACAATTCTTGTCAATTTATATAAAATTTTATTAAATTATAATTTTTAAAATAATACAGCATCTAGCTCCAATTATATACAGTATAGTTGTACTTCAGACCCTATAGTAATGTTATCAAATTATGATAACATTTCCTGAAAAACTTAATATTATTTAAGAATTTGTGATTATGCAATCGCCTACTACAGAAAACTAAGGTGATGCCCAAATTTCATGTTTGGTGTTGTACAAAACATTTTTCTGCACATATAGACGTTTTAGTGGTAAACATAGTTCTTATTGTGTTTTATTTAAATTACCCTGTAAGTGAAACTTAGACTTAGTTGTATCAGTCCATGTTATGTGTTTTTATGAAATGAATACTGTTTTTAACTAAAAATACATCGGTAGTTTTCTTTACTTTTACCCCAACTTTCCGAAAAAATACGGGTAGATTTCATTATTTATAAACTGTCAACATTAGTTGTTGGTTTCTCACACAAACTCACAGTGATATTGTGTTTTTGTATAGAATGTTGTTTATAGTAGAATAATGTTGTTTTTGAAACATGATGGTTGTATCTGATAGATTGTTGAGTATTTAACCTGCCCCTTTTATGAATCTATTCCCTATTCCCTTCATAATATTCTATATGATACAAAATTCAATGCTACTGCAAGTATGTTGTTTTTTTCTCACAAACTTGCAGTGATATTGTCTTTCTGTATTGTAAATGTTGTCTATAAAGTTGTATCTGAACATGATTGTATATCTGATAGATATTTGAGTATTAAACTTGCCCCTTTTATGAATCTATTCCCTATTCCCCTTAATAATATTCTATATGATACAAAATTCAAAACTCAAAATGCTACGGTAAAGTTATCAAACAGTGCCTCAAATAAATCCATTTATTTTTATGTTGAAAGACGCCCCATCCATAGTTTGCCAGTCTGTTGTATCACGAATTTGAATTTGTTAACGTTTCACATAGACTCTTTAGCACTTCCCCTATGGCCGCCGTGGCCATGATTAATTCATTTTCTCAAGTTTCCAATTATTTATGTTTTGGCAGGGGCGGTACTTACTTTATGTGCAGGTAAGGCAGAGTGTCATTAAACGTTAAACCATTAGATCGTAGATACACACAGTCATCTTAAACCTGTATAAATACTACAGTCAAACTGGATAAGGACTTTATAGTGTACGAATAACATTGAAATACATTTATAAACATTTTTCCGTTTCAAAAATGCTGTTTTAGTTTGTTAGTTTTCATTTAATTTAAGCGTGTGGAGTGCATGTGGCTGAGTTTTGGTGGATTTATCTACCTCTGGTAGAATCCGCTGGTCGAGATAGAGGTTAGCTCCTCCCCCTTAAACCTGGTACATGGTACAGTTTTATTGTATAGAACATCAAGTGTAGGAAAGTTAAGATATTGTGACTATACCTTGTAAGATCAGTTGAAAACTGCATCCTAACTTTATTTATTGCCTTTAATGACAGAGTTTTATGTGCGTCTACCATTGTTTATGACTAGTTTTTGAAACTAAATTATAAACAGAAGGATAGTACTGAGAGTAGAGTACCGGGGATTAACAATTTCTGGATTTTAATTAAGCTTGTTAAGGTATGTTTTATTTCCTATACTTCAGATTTTGTTGAATTTGATAGCCTATGGCTACTTCTTGGTGTAACTGTTTGATAACTGTTTTTCAGCACCCATGTGAGTGGTACAACATAAACAACAACACCAGTCCCTGATAAGCCCGAAGTAGCTTTTTGAAACACATTGATTTGTTTTGATATTGTTGTTAGTGATTTTGTTGTTTATTGTTTATAATACGAGATATTATCTGTGTTGATAATTTTGATTTCATGTCATTTACAAGATATGATGTATAACGGTTTAGTTGAATATTTACATATGGAACCAGACCCAATCCTTTTCTTCTATTGTTGAACGTCTAATAATTATATAAGTTAAAACAAACTCCATCATAATAATATTCATCTTGCAATTTTATCTAAAGTTTCTGTTTTGCAAACAAATAATTAAAAGTTCCAAGTCATTGAATTTTAGTTAAGTCACTCTGAAGAATTATTGATTTATTTAATTTCAACATAAATTGGTACCACAGTACAACTCTTGTATATTTTGTTGCGGACTTAACACGTCCTGTCTGGTTCTAATTATCTTAAATTTGTTCAGCTTTTTTATCGGCTGTTTTTAATTGATGGAAACCAAGTAAATGTTGCAGGTCTGTTTGTTAGTTTGATATAAGATGGACAATTTTAGCGTGTTTGTATCTATCTCTTCTAACTGATGTTACCATACCATCAGTATGTCTTATCTTTACAACATTATATATCAAGTTTCATAGAGATCTCGGACCGGAAACTACAAATTTCACATTACGAGGTTTGTGATATTGTAGATGCAAATTTAAAATACATTCTATCTAAATGAAAAAACCAGATGCCTATTCGCCTATTCTAGTAGTTAGTTTAATAAACACTACTTGAGGGCAAAGAATAGATTTTTGTCAGTTTTAAATTCCCGTACAAAGACCAGAGTACAAAAAAAACCCATGTGTGAATTAAGTACAATTAAAGAGAGGTAAATCAAATACACGTCAAAATATCGTCTTTGTTGTACAGTTTTAATTTGAGTCGCTTCAACACGGCTTTAAGTGTAATGGAAAACTTCAATTTACACCGGTATTTTTTTCTCTGTTTGTATTTATCCCAATTACCGTACTCGATGAAAAACAAATTTCAAGTAAAAATAAAAATTTCTACCCTAATCATATTTAAATTTCCGATTTTCTGCTTATTTAATAAAGTCATTTTGAATAGTATATAGTATAATATAATTTTGTGAAAATTTGTCTTTCATAAATCAGTGTTAATATTCAAATTTTCTGCAAAAAATAATTTTTCAAAAGATTTCAATTGAATTTATTGATTTATATTTTGTTCCACTAGAATTTATGTTTGCGTGTATCGTGCTGATAATTACATTAAATTGTCACGCTTAATGTTTGGTTGAAATATTAGTAGGCAGCAGATGTGTCTATCAATAATAACACGACTAGAACTATCGGCTGATAAATCAAAAATCCTAAGTTAGAAATAATTGGAAGTTTAAAAAATTTATCCTGAGCTTAGTCTTTTTTGCCGAGCTTAGCCTTTATTTTCCAGTCAGCTTTCTGCTGTGCTGCATAATCTTATTATATTAAAGTTGATTCTAATACTTATAACTGATTCATTTACGCCATTTTCAAAAAATATATTTTTGAGTCGTTTTTTACTTCATGTGGCTTTTATTACCCTAGTTGGAAGTAATTGGAATGCTGCATTATCTTATATCATGAGTTGATTGTTGACTATAATATTTATAACCAATTCTTTAACGCCATTTTCATAAAATATATTTTTGAGTTGGTTTTACTTCATATGGCCTTCATTATTAAGCAGCAGGAAAAGTTTGTGATATCTATACAAGCAGATAAAGTAACAGTCAGCAATCCCCTTTCTAAAAATTTTTGAATGAAACAAAATTAATGTAAGGTGCCATAATTTAGCGTGATTGTGGAATGACAGAGATATTATTCTTACAACTTCAAACGTTACATGAACAAAGACGATTCATACTTGTTTAAACCGATGTCTTTGTATATTGTTATTATTCCCGGTGTGAAAGCTTGCCTTCATTGTGTTAAAAATTTCACAATTTTCAAAATATCATCAATAGCCAACGGGTAGAGGGCTCTACCCTGAGTGTCATCTTTCATAGATAATAGATAATCGTTATAAATTGTATCATCATAAAAGCTACCCGGTATATTTCTGGCGGTGTAAATGTGTAAATCAAGTCTTGTTCAATGTCTAATTATGAATGACGGTCATTTAAGGGATTTTATATTATCGGTTCTACATGTATAGCTATATTTCTGGCAGTGTAAATGTGTAAATCAAGTCTTGTTTAATTATAAATAACAATCATTAAGGGAGTTAATATACATTCGATTCATTCTTCATTATAGTCTCATCAATGTACATATACAATATTATAACATCAAATTAATCTATACAGTTATATAAAATTGTACATTGCCACTCTATACATAGTTATAAGAGACAGTAGTTACAATATATCACATATTATTATCATTAAGGGAGTTTATATATGGATGCTATGTAAGACTATTAAGGGAGTTTATAATATCGGTGCTACATAAGGTCATTTAGAGAATTTATAATATTGGTGCTATGCAAAATCATTAAGGGAGTTTATATTATGGGTTCTATGTAATTGGAATTTGAAGTATCAGGGAGCAGGTATATGATTGTTATACGACTTGTAACATCGTAATATTACATTCCAACATCGCTCTATCTTCTAGACTGATCAATTACTCCCGTGACAGATTTTATTTCATGTCAAGTGTTTGTTATATTCACAACTCTTTGAGAATATTTTCTTTTTATGATTTTAGTACAAGCATGCTGTACTTATATTTCATAACATTTCATGAATCATTATTGGAAATGTTTATGATAATATTCATGATAATAAAAGGTCATATGTATAAATTTATTGATCCACCCTCACCAAAAAACAACATGCAATTTTATGGAATTTGACTTTTTTCAGTTTTGAAACAAGTTTTTTATGGAATTTCACCATATTATCACTGCCTGATATCAGTGATTTTTTTGAGTATTTAAACTGAACCGATGTCATATCCGCCTTTTTAAATAGTTTTGGATGTTGCAGCCAGAATAAATATTGTCATCCCCTCCCCTATAAGGCCACTGGCCTTTCTATTTTATTCTGAAAAAAAATCTTTAAATATATGAAAAGAAAGTTCAAATGGAAATACAAGAGATGCAAATACATCATGTTTTGGAAAATAAAAATTAGATATATAAAACTAATTGTTTTTGAATGTTTCATAATTGTAGTTTTAAATTGACTCGTTTGGCTTCTAACGATATCTTTATTTGTTCAACTATATTTTGTAAGCCTAATTATGTTAAATTCCGATGACTTTGAAGTAATGGGTTATACTGTACCATTAAGTGTGTAATTAGCAAGCTGTATATATGTGTTGACACAGGATAAAATAAGGTCATCTATATTAAAGTATCATTGTTAAAATTTTAACAACCTTATTTGCAAGTCATAACAATAGGATTTATTGCTTTGAGTTTGTCAGTTATATAAGTGGAGATTTACACATTCATGTATTACTCACTGTTATATCATTATATGTACATATTAATATTCCTATGATACCGATCTCTTCTAATTAATTAAATGATTGTTGGAAATGTCAAGGTCAAGGTCAAATGCTAATTTGTGAGTCAGATCCAAACTCCCCCCCCCCCCCCTCCTGTCACCGGGGCTGTTTCGGGCGAGGCACTGACTGTAGCCAACGTTGATTGATACAAATATTACATTCAAATGAAATACCGATGTTACATAGAACTTGTTTATCAAACTTGTTTTATTGAACTTGTTTTATTTCTATTTTTCGAAATTGGATTTATGTGGTGGATGTATTGAATTGAAGTTCAACTTAATTGGAATTTAATTAGGTATTGAAACATTTTTTTGGAATATTTTCTAGCACTTATAATACTTATTTTTATGCTATATTATAGTGACAATTGGATGTGACTTTGTAAATTTTTAGAATGTAAAATATGCTTTGATATTGAGGGAGTTCCGAACAGTTTGAAAATATAACAAACTTTTCTTTTGAGCATTTCTGAAAATGAAGTTTGAAATGATTCAACAATGTTGACATAATTAAAGCCTGATATATTTTGTAACATGGACGAGTCGCTCTCATGTTGCTCTCATGCCGGTCGCCATTCCCAGACATGCATTTCTGGAAATATTTATTTCCGTCATAATAAAGATAGGAAATAGGCAACAGTTTATAAGTCTGAGAATTTCACATTCCTAACCAATTGAGTGTGTTGGTGAATGTTTGTGAATGTTTGAATATAATGCAAGGATATCTGCATGGTGTATGTTGCGTGCCGTGCCGGTATATCGGCCATATAGCGTGCTACAGATGGTGGTGTGTCTACTGATTAAGATAGATGGAAGAAAGAAATTGATGTAACTTCATTAGTAAGGTTATATTGCTGAAACTAATAGTTTCTGATCACAAACGTCTCATTTCATCCAATTATCTGACATTGTTTATCGTTATTTGTTGTTTATTAATATCCCTGTGGGTGTTTTTATCCATATTCTTACATTACTGCTAAATGCTGGTGTTTTTGGTTTCTTATCAAGTTTGTTGGAATGGAAACAGGTTGTTTATCTATAGAAATATTTATCTCATAAAATAAAAGATTCATTAACTAGTACAATCATGTATACATAATTACTACTGGAAACAATATGCCATAAAAAAGCTTTCAATTGTACTCAATAAAAATATACCAATACTTTTTAAAATCGCTTTCTGTTCGATTGTGTTCTATACTTTTCAAGAAAATTAAATTTTGTGAATTATCAATATGATGGTCATTGCAGTAATATTTGCAAAAGCAAAAAACCCTAAAAACTTGTTATCTACATTAATTTATACTTCTTAAAACCAGAATAAACTAACGTTCAAATCTAAATTCTGTATAGTTCTTTAACAACTGCAATTTGGGGACAGATATTGTTTACAAGTAGGAGTTCTTGATTAGTATCACATATCCATTTACCATATTTATAGTTGTAAAAGTATTACAAAGAATTTAAAATCGATTTCCTGTAAGTGCTTTGATAAAACAATAAGCAGATGTTTGTATATTTATTGTGAACTTTCTAATTTCCATCACACCTACGTTTTACAATCAACCTCTAGATCTTACCGATCAAAAGGTTGCATAATTATATAGAATACCATTATAACATAAATGTTAACAATGATTACCATATATGTCCAGAAGGTATAAGAGGTCAGTCGTTACGTTGATTTTTGTTGTTTTGAATATTTTCTCAATGTGTCAGGCTAAAAAATATTGTATTTAGTTAAGTTGTTATGTTATTTTTGTTGCTTGAATTTTTTCTCAATGTGTCAGGCTAAAATATATTGTATTTAGTCGTTATGTTATTTTTGTTGTTTGAATATTTTCTTTAAGTGTCAGACTGAAAAAATATAGTATTCTTTTGATGATTCGAAATATTAATACAAACATAAGAAAACTTAACCATATTTTTGTAAAAGTATCTGAGTCATTTTTACTCACTTTTTGCCTAACCAGTCAACTCGTCCTTGTACCAAATTATGAGCTACGATTTAGTTTTATAACAGACTATAAAATTGTCAAAAACAAGATATTTCGCTTCTAACTTGTATTTACAATAGTAGAAGGGTCTCCCTGTAAGCCCTTTCATTGTAAATCCCTTAATTCCTACATCCCTTTTTAGTTTTAAACTGGGCAAAATTTTTAATCATCAAAAAATCATGTCAACTCGGTAAAAATATTTTACTCTTATGCAAACCACTTTCGGTTCATTAAGTAAAAACTGCAGTATTGTGAAAATCATTGTTGATTGGAATTATCAGAATTAAGTATAAAGTTATTGTCACTTTTCATATAGCAAATATTTATTGATTTTCTTTTATTTGACAAAATAATGAATTCCAAAAATATTTTTCGGATTTTGTATATTTTTATTAGATTTACATGAAATTAATTAAAACTGGTGAGTACCAATAAAACGGTATTCAGAAAAGATTCACAAAACTCAACCAATAATGAATTATTTTATTGATGTTATATGAATGCTGTTGAAAATAGATTTGCAATTATTGTCAACACCTTTATAGGCTTATATCTAATATCCACCCTTATTTTATTAAATTTCTTTCCTTAAACCTGGATCGGAAATCTTATTTCGCAAAAGTTTATTGCTTTTATGGAAAAAAGATATATATATAGCTTGTTAATTTTGATTTATTGGAATGAAATATTTTGTCACCGTCCTGTTATGGTTGGTTGAACTTGATGTTGATTCATATTGAATGTACGGGTACTGTATATAGGGCTTATACTGACGTTACATACTGGTACACGCTCAGTGGTTTTCGATGGGTCCTGAAGTTTGCGAGGACATCATATCTTAGATTGCTGGAAAGTAGGGGTAGGGGAGTGGTTGGGGGTTTAGAGTTTTTTAGATGAGGGAATAATGTTGGCCGGAAATGGTTTATAAATAAAAATATGTATTTATTATATACCATTTGTACTGGATGGGTTTAGTATGATATATTTAGAAAAATATGTAACGTTTAGTCATTGTATTGTAAAATTGTTAGCTCATAGTCAGATAAACAACACCAATTATTGATTGAAAATTGTAGTTACAACTCACACATTTTTGTAGTCAAATGTAGTCAGATTATAATAAGTATTATTGTATGTTGTATTGCATCAGTTGCCATTGATTATCCATATCAGTATAGTTTACATTTAATGTTTTCTCTCTGCATTTATTTATATTTGAGAATAACTAAATGATACACCTATGTAATATATAAGGTTAGTTAGCTTATGATGTATAGATATTTTCATTTTTACTGAAATTTAAGTTTCCTGTTTATTGTGAAAGAACAAAATATTTGACAAACGATTGCTATGGAAACAGATATATTAAATATTTAACGTTTGAAGTGAGATACCCTAGTAGTCTGAAAACTGAAAATCCATTCAATGGATCAAGTGAAACAAGAAATGTTGAAAGTTTTCATTAATTTGCTGTTCAAATGATGCCCCAAGAATTGATAATCAATCAAGGTATTGAATATGGCGGTAATAGCAAGCTTGTGAGCGCGCAAGGTTTGAACTTTGTCATTAACGCTTCGCTGATTCACTATAGGGTGAATTTGTATTGGATTTCAGTGTGAAAACAGTGTGAAATTTTTGATAGAAATCTCTTGACTTGGATTATATCTATTTTCCAATTTAATAACTATATTTATATGTGTCAGTATGGTGTAGTCTAATCCAATGTGAAGCAATTATGGCACGAGTGGTAAAGGGCTGTCATCTGATACGATGGAAATCATTCGTGTCAAGTTTCTTACCCAGGGCGGCACGTGTTTTCACATATTTGTGATGTTTATATCAGTAATAATTATTTTTACCCAACAAATTATCTTATCCTGCATCCTTTAACACCCGTAACTTGCCGCATGTCAAATTTAGTAGAATTAATTTTGACATTGATGTTTATATAATGTCTGAAGCACGGGTTATTTGCCTCATGAAATGTTTACATCACCCCTCCAATAGCTACGTTAGAATAATCACATATGTCACATAGAAATGCATAATTGTATTTTATTGATAATTTTGATTTTGTTTGTTATATCTATATTTTATTGATGATTGTTTTAAAAGATTTAACAATTATGTTCAAAAAAGGGGAGTATAGTGGAACACACGACAAAGACAAGGGATATTTCATGAATTTATTAATTTTCTACTAGTTTTGACTTAGTTTATAACCCTCATCAGGCAAGATTTTAAAATTATTGATAACTTCAAACGCGGTCTTATAGCTGTGTAGTTTTATCTCTTGTCCTGTTTTTGTTATGCTTAATTGTGGTCTGTGCTATATATATATTTTTTCATTTATCAAATCAGTACCACTCTTAATTATGGTTGTATTGTATCTGGAAAAATTTGTTATAATATTTTACTTGTTTAAATTTTTCTCTAACTGATAAATGACTGCAATAATATGATGTTGATTTTATGAACATTGTTTACATATTTATAGGAACCTTGTTGTTTTTTCCAGCAAGTGCATTTTATACAATATTATAATTAGTTGGCTATGTTAATTTACACAATTTTCACGAATTATACTATTAATCAATGAATATAACTGTATTAATGATTTAAGTTTGTCACGTTTAAATGACAAACAGGTTGTTTTGCAATTATTCTTGTAAATGTTAATCTTTTAAAAATACTGACATAATTTTTCATCATGTTTGTACAGCACAGATCCTTCAGCAATCTGTATGCTTCCAGTTCCTGAACGGCTCTCAGCTCTCGGCTTGATATACCAGTACTCTTGATATTGTTGGATTTCTGAAATCTTTAATTTAGCTAATTTCTGCCAATATATATATCAACAATCCCTGATAAGTTAAGAGTATCATATGATAAGTGAGTGCAATTTTGCACCAAGATTTCGATGTATTTATCTGGGTAGATTAGCAGCGGTCTGTTTGGATAACTGTGAAGTATACATAACACTAGGCAAATTAACTCTATTGGCCTCATCAGATGGTTTTCATAGCCGGATGGCTTATCAGCAGGAATTTATGAAATATTATAAATATAATGCTGCTGTCATGTTACACAGCTGTGATTTAAACAGCAAGCCATGAACAGGTTTTTGTTACTCGGAAGTCAGATACTGTGGGGGGAGTGGTGCCGTGCCCCATATAATAAACATATGCTTTCATATTACATATTATTATTCCTTTATTCAAAAGTTGTCTGTACATGTTTTCAGTTCCGAAGAAGGTCTATGGCAGAAATATTTAAATAAGTTAGAAGACCAGAGAATTCATATTATTTTTTTGTTAAGACAACGGAAGTTTATTAGTTCTCTCTTTGTTTTTTTTTGTGTTTGAGATGTTCAATAAAATATATTATTTTCATGGTACATGGTAAAGGAGTAATTCCACAGAAAGTAAAAGCTGAATCAAAAATGAAAATAAAACCTAATTCAGCCTTGCGAAACTATATATTTTTGGGAAAAAGAAGTTTGTGGAAAACAGTCCATTAGTTTAGAGTTTTGTGCTATTAATCATATGCCCTGCAAGAAATAAGGGGATTAAGTAACATCTTAATTTATTTACTTCATATGATCCTTAGCATTTGCTGAAAATAAAATGGCTTCGAAATCCAAGTACAAGCGAAAAAAAAGTACAAAATTATCTACAATTTAATTTTTTGTTTGCGTTTTTTTTTTATAAAATATAATAAATATCCAAGTGGCAGTATGAACATTAGGTAAAGTAACGAGTGTTATGCAATATGATGGTAACTGTATATAATATATAATCCAACATAACTTCATCTGGCTTTTAAGTAAATGCTTAATGACTGTATCTTTACAATAATTTCCCATTAAACCCTATAGACAAACATTAGAGTGAAGTTAGATAGCACTAATGGGTGCCAGCTCGGCAGTTTTGTCCATTAGAAATTCTTTCCATGAACATTAATGGGGAAATTGTGCTAATTTCTTTTTCAAAGGGAGCAGTCATGATTCAAATATAGGCCTTGAAGTTATAAGAGTAAAATTCGGGATATAAATCATCGTACAATTACCCTAGCTTTGTATTCATTGAATTGAAATTCTCTAAATAGCTCTAAACACATTTATATACTTCTTTAATTACCTAGATTACTTGAATTTTATATTCGTCATGAATTTTTAAAAGTTTTTTAAGCTTTATCTTTCATTTTACCTTTCCTACCTTTAACAGACACAGTTTCGAAAAACCCTCTAGTTATAAGCTTATAGAAACCATTTTGAACCACTCCTTATTATAAACCTCTGTTCTTGTTAAAATGCTCCTTAGTTTAAACTGCTTCTCTTGTTAGCTTATAGAAACCATTTTAAATCCCTCCTTGTTAGCTTATAGAAACTATTTTGAATACCTTCTTGTTCAACTTATTGAAACCATTTTAAATCCCTTCTTGTTAGCTTATAGAAACCATTTTAAATCCCTTCTTGTTAGCTTATAGAAACCATTTTAAATACCTTCTTGTTAGCTTATCAAAAACCCTTTTGAACTGCTGCTCTAGATAACTTATAGAAGCCAATTTGAGCCAAACTTCTAGTTCGCTTAATAAACCACTTTGAAGCACTGTTTTAAATAATTCATAGGGTGTCTGTTTCGAAACCTCTTTAAATTAGCCGAATGTAAAACTGGGTCAATGTCAATGAACTAAAAAACTTGCTGAACCATACATTACACTAGGGATCAGCTGTTATTATTTTTCAGGGATCAACTCGTATTTTCTTGTAACTTCGGTCAATGAGTGCATTAATTTAAAAACAAGTTAAATATTTTGTTTGATAATTTAAGTGTGATCTAAGTTTATACAGATTGATGATTGTATAATTACTTAATGTACAATAACGAACCATTAAACTAGCACCACATAATTTGATGTGCAAAAATACAGGACATTAATTCAATAAATGCTCCAGTGAACACTTCTCTATCTGCAGATATGCAATTGTTTTATCCTGCGATGATTATGAGTGACACTTTACATGAGAAATGTGTCAGTTTAGGCCAGAACAATATGATCGGCTGACAGGTTTGTGGCGCAAATTGACATTAATGTGAAATTTATGTCTTCTTTTTAGAGAATCAATGGTAATTGGTGTTTGGATCATAGTAAAACAGGGTTTTATGTGAGCGAGATGAATAAATTTACTCCTCTGTTAATCAAGATATTGATGATGGTGAAACACATATAAACTGTAAAAGTGTTGTTTGTAGACGATTTTAGATGCATTATCGTCATTTATTATTACACAGTTATCTTAATAACTAAATAGTAAATAATAAACATGAAAGTTACTTCAAAATTTGACTGTTTTGAGTTAACTTGGCATGTGTAATAAATGACTTATGGATAATGCAGTGTTCACATTTATAATTAAGTTCTACTGTATTATTTCATGAAAACCTTGGAACTATGTTCACCTTTGTATAGAGACCATTAAAGGCATTTACTTGGTGAACGATAAAATGGGTTAGAGACGATATGGGCCCACTGGTGGTATTATTATAAAGGTTCTACTGTATTATGTGACGAAAACATTAGAACTATGTACACCTTTGTATAGAGACCATTTTACTTGATGAACGGTAAAATAAGTTAGACTTAGAGACCCTGTCCAATTTGGTAAAAGTAAGACACGCATGTACATACTGGACAGTGTCACACCCACATGCTGGCCAACCATTCAAGGAATGTGGTCAAACTCTTTACTGGTACTCGCAAGTATTTTATTCCTTCGGAAAACTTGCAATAAAAACCCCAGTTCTGAAAGATAAGTGATTCATGGTACATTTCACATGCAGTTATATTAATGTTGTCCTGTGAATGCTGTAGTTGTGCAGAGTTTTAGATGCTGGAGGAAAACAAAGGAATGTCTTACAATCTGTACTCGGTAATTCAATATGTTGAAGACATTTTAAGAATTTCATAGATGTGTTTAGTGATAAAGACTGGGTGAAACTGTTCACCTAGCTAACCTAAAGTTATTTATACAGTTCTTTTATATGTGTGTCATTACAGGCTGTTTCATTTGATAATGATGAATGTTCTCGTATTATTTAGCTAGTGAAAAATATATTTGGGGTGGGTACAAGACCTTTGAAACTGATATGTTCTCTGGGTTTGGTGTAAAAAGGTATAGCTTGCTTTGTATTTGTGATTTTATTGCTATAAAATGTTAGTACATAACATATAGTGTCCTTCAATGGTTTTATATACATGATATTGGGAAAGTCTTTTTTTAAAAGTGTGACAATGTTTTGTTGGTTTTTAAAAAAGCTGCACAATGTATTGTGTGAGTTGGACATTTTGGTCTTATATTGTCCTTGAAGTTTCCCGTACTGGTTTATATCCTATAATTAAAGTGAAAAAAAACCTCATTAACTCAACTGTCGCATAATTGTATTTTATATTATGATATTTTTCCTAAAATACAGTTGTATAATTTTTACCAGGATCCGTACTCTCTGGGTATAAACGAGTCGATTACCGACTCAATAAGGCATACACATTGAATTATATAGTATGGCAATAATTCATACAGTGATTTTACATGTGCTTTCAATGGCAATAAATGATACTAGTTGAATTTTATAGAAATCTGATAAGTCATACAGTGATTTGGTTTATACGCTATGGTACAGTGAAACACAGTTCACGACAAGTACATAAATTATTGCAACAATTATGACCAGCAAAATATATGATAGCCATTACCGTTCTAACAATTACATTGGGGATATGAGCGCAAGTATAACATATTACACGTCTTAATGTCCGCTGACAAAAACACTGACAATCTCTTTAATAAAGTGTAGTGGTTTGCAGTACATATATCACTTTATTCGGATAAAACTGTCAGCGGTTTCTGGCACCTGCGACTTTATATCGCTATATACTAACACATTAAGATACTTATAATTATAAAGTGGTCAGTATTTATTGTTTCTGTAAACTATTTTGACTTGACTATAGTACTCTCTATCATATTCACTATAATATAGTGTTGCTAAATAGTTGGGCACAAACCAAAGCCACACAGCTACAACGGCAGCACCTAGCCCCACATGCAAGAATCAGACATAGTACAAGCCATCCACATCCCCAAAAATAGATGCTTCAAGCGAGCCTTATATGCTTACTCCGCAATGAATGACACACCGCAGACTTCCAATTTTGTGCATAATTAGCCATGAAGGGAGGTAATTATTAGTGATAACTACACTGATTCTAAGTCTGGATTTGGTCAGTTATTAAATTTTAGAATTTAAAAATTTTGCAAGTGTTACAGTGTTGGATATCATTATGATTTCACAATGTCCATTGAACATAAAACTGAACAAGATGATGAAACTAAACTGTGTCAGGTCCTAATGTCAGGTGTTTAAAAGATTTTCAATAGTTTTAGAATGCTGTAAAAGCTTCGCTTCAGGCCATTACCATTCTGGCTCAGACTGTCCAGTCTATAAACTTCAGTATTGGCCTCAAATCCATGTTGTATTTGTTAATTATTATATTCTTGATTCAGTT
Organism: Spisula subtruncata; assembly: GCA_963678985.1. Taxonomy (NCBI): domain Eukaryota; kingdom Metazoa; phylum Mollusca; class Bivalvia; order Venerida; family Mactridae; genus Spisula; species Spisula subtruncata. The sequence continues at coordinate 2,882,452 of OY787668.1, forward strand.
ACAATGAACACAAATTGTAAGTAGTGTTAAATATATTCGTGTTATACCTATATCAAAGACAAGTAATTTGTCATATACTAATAATTACTTCATCATAATGTTCTTCAACTTTGTGCACTAGTGTAGTTGTGTTTAATTATTGCAGCATCAACTGATTTAAGGTAGAACGTGCTAGTACAGTCAGTATGCAATAAAAATATCATTTTGTAGTTTCTAACACATATTTCATTTTTGAAATGGGAATATATTCAGTATTCTTGAGTAGAAGGAAAAATAGGACATATTTTAAATATTATTTTAATATTTACAACAGTGTTGTTGATTGTCTATTGATTGATCATTCAGTTAGGTGACATGGTTATCACTTTACAACATAGCGGGGACACATTTTTGTTATTTTTAGCTCACCTGACCACAATGTGGTCATGGTGAGCTTTTGTCATACCGAGATGTCCGTCGTCCGTCGTCCGTCGTGCGTCGTGCGTCGTGCGGCGTGCGTCGTGCGTTGTGCGTCGTGCGTCCGTCAACAATTTCTTCAAACGACTTCTCCTCCTAAACCGCTTGGCCAAATTTGATAAAACTTAACAGGAATGTTCCTTGGGTGGACCTCTACCAAAGTTGTTAAAAAAATTCCAGTCCGTCGCATAACTAGGTCACACAGGCTAAAAATAGATTTTCAAAAAGGAAACTTCAAAAATCTTCTTCTCTGAAACCGTAAGGCCTAGAGCTTTCATATTTGGTATGTAGCATCACCTTGGGGTCCTCTACAAAGATTGTTAAAATTATGTCCCTGGGGTCAAAATTGGCCCCGCCCCGGGGGCCCTTAGTTTTACATAGAGTTATATAGGGGAAACCTTAAAAAATTTTCTTCTCCGAAACCGCTTGACCCAGGGCTTTCATATTTAGTATGAAGACTCAGCTAGAGGTCCTCTACAAAGATTGTTAAAATTATGTCCCTGGGGTCAAAATTGGCCCCGCCCCGGGGGCCCTTAGTTTTACATAGAGTTATGTAGGGGAAACCTTTAAAAATCTTCTTCTCTGAAACCGCTTGGCCCAGGGCTTTCATATTTGGTATGTAGACTCAGCTAGAGGTCCTCTACAAAGATTGTTCAAATTATGCCCCTGGGGTCAAAATTGGCCCCGCCCCGGGGCCCTTAGTTTTACATAGAGTTATATAGAGAAAACTTTAAAAAATCTTCTTCTCCGAAATTGCTTGGCCCAGGGCTTTCATATTTGGTATATAGACTCAGCTAGAGGTCCTCTACATAGGTTGTTCAAATTATATCCCTGGGGTCAAAATTGGCCCCGCCCCGGGGGCCCTTAGTTTTACATAGAGTTATATAGGGGAAACCTTTAATAATCTTCTTCTCCGAAACCGCTTGGCCCAGGGCTTTCATATTTGGTATGTAGACTCAGCTAGAGGTCCTCTACAAAGATTGTTCAAATTATGCCCCTAGGGTCAAAATTGGCCCCGCCCCGGGGGCCCTTAGTTTTACATAGAGTTATATAGGGAAAACCTTTAAAAATCTTCTTCTCCGAAACCGCTTGGCCCAGGCCTTTCATATTTGGTATGTAGACTCAGCTAGAGGTCCACTTCAAAGATTGTTCAAATTATTCCCCTCGGGTCAAAATTGGCCCCACCCTTGGGGTCACCATTTTACTTAGACTTATATGGGGAAAACATATAAAAATCTTCTTGTCTAAAACTACAATGCCTAAGAGCTTTGATATTTGGTATGTAGCATCATCTAGTGGTCCCCTACCAAGATTGTGCAAATTATGCCCCTGGGGTCAAAATTGGCACCACTCGGGGGTCACCGTTTTACATAGACTTATATAGGGAAAACATATTAATATCTTCTTGCCTAAAACTACACTGCCTTAAGAGTTTTGATAATTGGCATGTAGCATCATCTTGTGGTTTTCTACCAAGATGTTCAAATTATTCCTTTGGGTGAAAATTGTGCAGGGTTTATAATCAGGTGAGCGATATTGGGCCATCATGGCCCTCTTGTTAAATAAAGGGTTAATAGAACAACAAAATCATTATCTTGAGACCGACTTAATTATTACCTTTATTCGATCAGTTTCTGGAGTGTAATAATTTCGATGGCACAGTACATAACTATGGTACATGCCTCTATAAATTTGATGTAGTTACTATCGTTTTGCACTGAGTTATCGGTAATGGTCCCTAAGTGACTAAGTGCAATACTATAGTAACTACATCAATTTATAGAGGCATGTAAGGTAGTTTTGCACCGAGCCCTTGGTAATGGTCCCTAACAGGCATTATTCTCATTCCGTGTACAATAAGAGAAGATATTGAGATTAGCAGATAGTTCCATTATATGTACAGAATGTGGTTATTACATGCACATTGTTACTCAAGAAGAAGCCCTAAATCTCTGTTACATTGTTAGTTGCGATAATTTAGCATGTTTTTGTGCCATCTAAGAAGCTTCTGCCTAAATGATGACAGCCTGGATAGAAGGTTTTATTAGCATAATATGATTTATCTTATTACACAAGAATGTAGTCTTATATAGCATTTCATTAATTCCCTCTGTGTACTAACGTGCCTCATTTTCCTGCATTTTATTGCTTGTTCCTCTATAAACGTTCTCACTCTTGCAATTTCTGGATCAGTAAAACACTCCCTATCTACTGTTTCATACAACTTCTCACAAACACCAACACATGCAACAAATTAGTTGTAAATGATTTCTCATTTTACACAGTTGAAACTTAATCTGTTTTCTTTTATAAAGTAATTATGGGTAAAACATCAGTGTTACTGAGAGTATTCATTATGAAAGCGTTTAGGAGAGTCTGATCTTGCCTTAGACTGGTTCCAGGAAATCGAAGCCCTGCTGGAGACACTGGCAATAGTAGCCTGGATACAGTCTGTTGGTTTGTTGATATGTATCTGTTTAATTTTGTTCAAACTTGAGACTTCTTTCCTATCCAGAGTCTGGTTTGAGCAAGACTCTAAATTATGAACAGAAATATCTTATAAGAATGGGGCCGGAAAAAATAAGTGCTGGGTCAAGAACTACTTTAGGTACCTGAGTTATGGCATTAGTTGTGTCACTGGATTAATGTTTGTATAGTCTGATAAAATGTTTGTGTGATTCATGCCTTGTTTTAGGAAAGAGACAACAAGATTAATTCACAACTGCACATCTAGTATTTCCTCCTTATTAACAAACTTCATTACATAAATAACTTGAGAAAGTAAATCATAATTCATCACTTAGTAGTAGTTGACTTTCACTTTCAATGCCATTATCAAAACTAGCTAGTTCCACTTGAACCTTGTCTTTATTTTTGAACCATAAATAACTAATAGAGGAGATACTTGTATAAGCAGCCAGCTAGCTCAGTCGGAAGAGCATTCACCCTGTAAGCGAAGGGTCCCGGGTTCTCGCCCCTGTCTGGTTGAACATTTTTATCCCCTGGTACACCAAAAATAGATTTAATTTGTAACAGATTTGAGTATTGCAGAATTGAGTACGTTTGTACATATTGTACAATTATACAAGTATGGCACAGGTGCGAGTGCCAAGGGTGCTGTTTGCTTGTTGTTGCCAACATTACACGCTTGTTTCCACGCTACCTTGTTAGCATTCAAATGTCTGCACACATCCAATAAACAAGGCTCATTAATCAGTCGGAATTTTGTTGATTCCAATAAATGAGCTTGAAAAAGGAAGCTCTATTAATCAAATATGGCCATTAAATCATAAATATTACCAGGCGTTCATGCAGATGCATTACCCAGACTCCTGGCTTTGATGAAAGTATTATTACAGCATTCATAAAATGAGCGGAATTGTTACAACATGGTAAATAGTGGAAACAATGAAATTGGATATAATTGCTTGATGTATGTTTATAGGGATAGTGTAGCATATAAAGTTTGTATAGGTGAGCACTCTACATGCATTCCTTCACTTCTTCCAACAAAACAGCTGCTACTGAAAGCATTCAAATTGGAAAATGTATATATACTAGACATGGTCAACTCAAGCCCTCAGATTGTCCATCAACAATGGTATTGCAGTTTGTATAGGTGAGCACTACATGCATTCCTTGACTTCAAACATAACAGCTGCTACTGCTAGTCATGCAACTAAACTAAGCTGCTCACTATTGATATATGTCAAAGAGCAATCAGATGGTCCTTCAGCAATAGTACTGGTACTATAGCAAAAAAAAAAACTAAAAAAAACTGGTACTATAGCATTGAAACAAGGCGAGTACTCTACATGCATTAATTCACTTCTTCCAACATAACAGCTGCTACTTCTAACATGCAACTAGACTCACCATTGGTATATATATATATACATACTAGAAATGGTCAGTTTGTGAATGAGCACATTTAGTGGTCAAATGGCCCTTCAGCAATGGTGCTAGAGCATTGATTGCAATGTTAAGGCCTCCTTCCAGTATTGACAAACCCTTAGCTGGTTCACTGTTTGGTCAATAGTCTCTCTCTTAAACAGCAATGGCATGAGCAAGGTGTTGCAATGGTGTGCCCTCCACATTGGTTGGCATTCATTGACTTCCAATATTGACAAAACCCTTGGTTTGCTCACTGTTCCCTGATGTTTGGTCAATATTCTCACTCCTTCATATGAAGTATCCAAAAACTAATCATCTAGTTGAGTGATTGAGTAGCCCTTAGTGTGTCTCTATTCACTGCAGGAATTATATAGTGACACCTAACCGAGGAGCACGGGTACTGACACTACCTTTACAGAAATCATTTCATTTAGAGTGCCATGCCCTTGAAGAAAGAACACAATTCTATAGGATTCATTTTCCAATGTGTTTGGAAGTTATTGAAGGCTCGGTTATTAATAACTAGTTCCATTATGACAAACAGATTGCCAACATGAATACATTTTCAAATTCAGACAAGTGTCAAATTTCTCAAACTTTGCTAACATACTTGAAAACTTAATACTTGTTTCTTGTGAATAGGTGATAACATCACTTTTGTACAGCTTTCAAACTATAATTTATAATGTAATAAGAATTTGTATAAAAATAAGATGAATTGAAACTTAGTGGGATATTATGCAGTTTGCATCAAAGGCAACCCGGCCCTCGGTTGTCTCTCGTGTGATATACACCTCGTACATTTATCCTATTTATACGTTTGAATAACACAAATATTTGTTGAGAACATAGATTTATCTGTTGTGTTGAAATCAATTTTATTTAGTGCTCTTCAGGTTGAATAATGAAAGCATTTAGATCGAGAATCGAAACTGAATCATGAGCATTTTAATAGGATTTTTAATTTGATGTTTTGTGTGCAATTTCTTATTAGACATTATTGTAACTCTGTGAGATTGATATTATATTATGGTACAGACAGATTGAACTTACTAATTGAAGGTAGATTACTAATTATTCTTGATAGCTTTTTCTCACATTACTTATTGCATGTAAAATTTGTAGATGAAGTTTGTAGTAATTCATACCCAACACCTCTGATCTGAGGTCAGTCATTTACCTGAGGCTGCCTAGCAGTATACTTTGTATCTCCATTAAAACTCTCAGGGACCCTGTATGTGTGAGTCCCCAGTGCAAGCCTATGTGTTGGCTGAGACTGTCTGTGAGTCCCTAGTGCAAGCCTCTGTGTTGGCTGAGACTGTCTGTGAGTCCCTAGTGCAAGCCTCTGTGTTGGCTGTGACTGTCTGTGAGTCCCTAGTGCAAGCCTATGTGTTGGCTCAGACTGTCTGTGAGTCCCCAGTGCAAGCCTCTGTGTTGGCTGAGACTGTCTGTGAGTCCCTAGTGCAAGCCTCTGTGTTGGCTGAGACTGTCTGTGAGTCCCTAGTGCAAGCCTATGTGTTGGCTGTGACTGTGAGTCCCTAGTGCAAGCCTCTGTGTTGGCTGAGACTGTCTGTGAGTCCCTAGTGCAAGCCTATGTGTTGGCTGAGACTGTCTGTGAGTCCCTAGTGCAAGCCTCTGTGTTGGCTGTGACTGTCTGTGAGTCCCTAGTGCAAGCCTATGTGTTGGCTCAGACTGTCTGTGAGTCCCTAGTGCAAGCCTCTGTGTTGGCTGAGACTGTCTGTGAGTCCCTAGTGCAAGCCTATGTGTTGGCTCAGACTGTCTGTGAGTCCCCAGTGCAAGCCTATGTGTTGGCTCAGACTGTCTGTGAGTCCCTAGTGCAAGCCTCTGTGTTGGCTGAGACTGTCTGTGAGTCCCTAGTGCAAGCCTCTGTGTTGGCTCAGACTGTCTGTGAGTCCCTAGTGCAAACCCCTGTGTTGGCTGTGACTGTGAGTCCCTAGTGCAAGCCTATGTGTTGGCTCAGACTGTCTGTGAGTCCCCAGTGCAAGCCTATGTGTTGGCTCAGACTGTCTGTGAGTCCCTAGTGCAAGCCTCTGTGTTGGCTGAGACTGTCTGTGAGTCCCTAGTGCAAGCCTCTGTGTTGGCTCAGACTGTCTGTGAGTCCCTAGTGCAAACCCCTGTGTTGGCTGTGACTGTGAGTCCCTAGTGCAAGCCTATGTGTTGGCTCAGACTGTCTGTGAGTCCCTAGTGCAAACCTCTGTGTTGGCTGAGACTGTCTGTGAGTCCCTAGTGCAAGCCTATGTGTTGGCTCAGACTGTCTGTGAGTCCCCAGTGCAAGCCTATGTGTTGGCTCAGACTGTCTGTGAGTCCCTAGTGCAAGCCTCTGTGTTGGCTGAGACTGTCTGTGAGTCCCTAGTGCAAGCCTCTGTGTTGGCTCAGACTGTCTGTGAGTCCCTAGTGCAAACCCCTGTGTTGGCTGTGACTGTGAGTCCCCAGTGCAAGCCTCTGTGTTGGCTGTGACTGTCTGTGAGTCCCTAGTGCAAGCCTCTGTGTTGGCTGTGACTGTGAGTCCCTAGTGCAAGCCTCTGTGTTGGCTCAGACTGTCTGTGAGTCCCTAGTGCAAGCCTCTGTGTTGGCTGTGACTGTGAGTCCCTAGTGCAAGCCTATGTGTTGGCTCAGACTGTCTGTGAGTCCCTAGTGCAAGCCTATGTGTTGGCTGTGACTGTCTGTGAGTCCCCAGTGCAAGCCTATGTGTTGGCTGTGACTGTCTGTGAGTCCCCAGTGCAAGCCTCTGTGTTGGCTGAGACTGTCTGTGAGTCCCCAGTGCAAGCCTATGTGTTGGCTGTGACTGTCTGTGAGTCCCCAGTGCAAGCCTCTGTGTTGGCTGAGACTGTCTGTGAGTCCCCAGTGCAAACCTCTGTGTTGGCTGAGACTGTCTGTGAGTCCCTAGTGCAAGCCTCTGTGTTGGCTGAGACTGTCTGTGAGTCCCTAGTGCAAGCCTCTGTGTTGGCTGAGACTGTCTGTGAGTCCCTAGTGCAAGCCTATGTGTTGGCTGTGACTGTGAGTCCCTAGTGCAAGCCTATGTGTTGGCTGAGACTGTCTGTGAGTCCCTAGTGCAAGCCTATGTGTTGGCTGTGACTGTCTGTGAGTCCCTAGTGCAAGCCTATGTGTTGGCTGTGACTGTCTGTGAGTCCCTAGTGCAAGCCTATGTGTTGGCTGTGACTGTCTGTGAGTCCCTAGTGCAAGCCTGTGTGTTGGCTGTGACTGTCTGTGAGTCCCTAGTGCAAACCTCTGTGTTGGCTGTGACTGTCTGTGAGTCCCTAGTGCAAGCCTCTGTGTTGGACGAGACTGTCTGTGAGTCCCTAGTGCAAGCCTCTGTGTTGGCTGTGACTGTGAGTCCCCAGTGCAAGCCTATGTGTTGGCTGTGACTGTGAGTCCCTAGTGCAAGCCTCTGTGTTGGACGAGACTGTCTGTGAGTCCCTAGTGCAAGCCTCTGTGTTGGCTGTGACTGTGAGTCCCCAGTGCAAGCCTATGTGTTGGCTGTGACTGTGAGTCCCTAGTGCAAGCCTCTGTGTTGGACGAGACTGTCTGTGAGTCCCTAGTGCAAGCCTATGTGTTGGACGAGACTGTCTGTGAGTCCCTAGTGCAAGCCTATGTGTTGGCTGAGACTGTCTGTGAGTCCCTAGTGCAAGCCTATGTGTTGGCTGTGACTGTGAGTCCCCAGTGCAAGCCTGTGTGTTGGCTGTGACTGTGAGTCCCTAGTGCAAGCCTCTGTGTTGGCTGAGACTGTCTGTGAGTCCCTAGTGCAAGCCTCTGTGTTGGCTGAGACTGTCTGTGAGTCCCCAGTGCAAGCCTGTGTGTTGGCTGTGACTGTGAGTCCCCAGTGCAAGCCTGTGTGTTGGCTGTGACTGTGAGTCTCTAGTGCAAGCCTATGTGTTGGCTGTGACTGTCTGTGAGTCCCCAGTGCAAGCCTCTGTGTTGGCTCAGACTGTCTGTGAGTCCCTAGTGCAAGCCTCTGTGTTGGCTGAGACTGTCTGTGAGTCCCTAGTGCAAGCCTATATGTTGGCTATGACTGTCTGTGAGTCCCCAGTGCAAGCCTATGTGTTGGCTATGACTGTCTGTGAGTCCCCAGTGCAAGCCTATGTGTTGGCTGAGACTGTCTGTGAGTCCCTAGTGCAAGCCTCTGTGTTGGCTGAGACTGTCTGTGAGTCCCTAGTGCAAGCCTATGTGTTGGCTGAGACTGTCTGTGAGTCCCTAGTGCAAGCCTATGTGTTGGCTGAGACTGTCTGTGAGTCCCTAGTGCAAACCCCTGTGTTGGCTGAGACTGTCTGTGAGTCCCCAGTGCAAACCTCTGTGTTGGCTGAGACTGTCTGTGAGTCCCCAGTGCAAACCTCTGTGTTGGCTGAGACTGTCTGTGAGTCCCCAGTGCAAACCTCTGTGTTGGCTGAGACTGTCTGTGAGTCCCTAGTGCAAGCCTCTGTGTTGGCTGAGACTGTCTGTGAGTCCCTAATGCAAGCCTCTGTGTTGGCTGAGAGTGTCTGTGAGTCCCTAGCACAAGCTTTTAGACTGTCTTGTTTGCTGCGCAAATTGGTAGGTCACTTGGCTTAGCATGTGACTGAACCCATTGAACAAGGTGAGAGTACTGCTGATTGTATCAGTGATATTTCAAACCATCAGCCAGATGTCCAACAATACCTCAACGCCCCCAGCCTCCACTCAAATATATTGTTGTTTTACCATTGTAAGGGTGAATGTGTTGGAATGTCACAGGACTGACCAGTAAATGTGTTAAACTTAAGTTGATCAAGTGTAATGTTGTACAAGATTGTCATTGAAATATATAATGTATGTCATTGACCATTTGACCACCCACGTTCTGTGTCCAACAACTTGGCTCAAGTGGTCACAATGTCCTATAGAGCATCTCCTATATATATATACAGGGGTATGAAGTTATGTAAGAATTTGCCGCACTAATGATCCGTTTGAATACCATATCATCATTGTAAATGATTTATTCCTACTAAACATACTAAGATATATGGACGGATTGAAAAAAATTATTGCTCAAAAATGAATAAAAAATATTTTCATTCAAGTTTATGGAGAAAATACTATTACAGCTGCTGCACTTGCTTACTCTGAAAGTCATGGTAGTTTCCTTTAATATAACATATTATGGGACAAAATGGCACTTTTAGGCTTCCATACTTTAGGGCATATTAGTCTGTATTTGGACATGACACTGCTATTGATCAATAAAAATAAATGAACAAGTGTTCCAAAAATCTAAAAATCCCTGGCTTTTGATTGGACAAAAAATTAGGATATACTTTAATGAATGATATCCGATGATGAAGGTCTTGCACTAGGTATTTGGACTCCTGGTTCCTTTGAAAAAAAAGTTTGAACAAAGTTTTGCAGTCATTAGTATGGAAGGAGGTACCGTGGTCAAGCGTGATTGAAGGCTTGAATTAGACAGGGAAAATGTTGTCTGTTGTCACTGGCAACAAATTCATTTTAACAAGCATTCCCTTGACAGCCGTTCATTGCCTATTGTTAACAGTTGGACAACTTTTGCTGTGATGAATTTTGATAAAAGAGAAGTTTTCAGTGTGTAGAAATGATGTGGTGAAAAAGCATTTAATTGGAGTTGTCTTTTAAATGGCGAAATGTTTGTGACGGGGTGAGAATGCCAGTTGTCGGATGTTGTTTGTACAGTTGTCTGTCCATGATGCGACTTTGATCATAGTAGTTGTACCCCTCGCACTGTCACAATGATTTCAATGCATAATAGACAATCGTTCGGTGCAAACTGACAGCAAAACTTTCAACACATTCTTAAGTGGAAAATGGAAAACAAAGTTATTTGGAAGTCAAGATGTCATTTAGATTGCAACTATGTTACATGTAATTGTCCGTGTGTTTGGCGTCACATTTTAACTAAACATGTGATTTTTCTGTTTCCGTCACATAGTTATCCTGTTGTCAACTTCCGCGCAACATGCTTTTTACTTGTTTTATTTCGTTGATAGTTTTGTCATAAAAATTAATACTGAAAGACTTTTGCTCTTACTGGGGTCGTGACTCAACACTGAACATAATGTAACAATGTCACTTAACATTTTGATGTCTAATTAAGATCTCTTTTATTTTTTTACATTCCCTGTTAACAAGCCTTCTACTTTCTCTAATGATGACTGGCACGTCTTGTACAAGATTATTTCATTTCTGAACTAGGCCGGTAGTCTTCTTTTTTTTATCAAAAAACGTAAAATACTGAGTGCTAAATTTGTGGATTCTTAATTCACCCTCTGCTTACTATCAGGGCCTAGATCTTCTGTTAAATAACCATTTGTATTTGAAATAAGTCCCATAGATTTACCCTAATCAGATCAGATGCTTCTTATTGTTAAAAGATATTTTTTTCAGAGATGGGATGACAAAAGAGTTCAACTCTTGAGTGACAAATTACAAACGATATCAAGAGTATTGTTTGACTTGAAATACTTTCAATTTCGAATTTAATGAAAGATCAAGAAAACTAAAGGTCACTTGACGTAGCCACCTGGCTAAGGACATTTGACACTGATCAGGAATTGATTGAAAATTCACCCACAGGGCTATGTTTCCATTTTCTTTCAAACTTTGCGTAAGGTACTTGAAGCAGTGAAAGGTTTCTTTGAATAGTAGTGAAGAGCTGCATCTTATTGTTGGATGAGTGGTGTTTTTGTTGATGCTGAAATAATGTCCTTGGCCGTTCTCGTAGTCGGATTTAACTGATGTATCATTGTGGGAAAGTTAGATAAATGTTAGGGGTTTGGTGATGTTACCATTGTCTAATATTGTTCTGGTGTACTCAACTCCTCAGGTTTTTTTTTTTTAATATCCCATCTGCTATTGGAAGAAGATCTTTAACTTTCTTTTCTTTCTACTAACAGCTGATCTTTGGACCTTGAACCTCGACCTGACCTGTCCCGGTGATCACTCTGTTTATTTAAAAAAATATATTGAACACCATAAATAAATTTGTGTAACAAACAACTAGACAATGTGTTTCCTTTTTCATCTTTTATTAAACCATCGGCTCTACAATAAATGAAAAAAGATATAAATTATTTATATTTGCTAGTATTTTGCCTATTGATACAGCTCCCTTGTTATATTGCTTATTATCTTGTTTAAATGTGTAAGTTGCATGTTGAATATTCTGGAAACATCTGAGATGTTGTAAATGTTCATAAGTTAGTGCGGATTCATTACTTTTTAGCTCACCTGACCACAATGTGGTCATGGTGAGGTTTTGTCATACCGAGATGTCCGTCGTCCGTCGTCCGTCGTGCGGCGTGCGTCGTGCGTCGTGCGTCCGTCAACAATTTCTTCAAACGACTTCTCCTCCTAAACTGCTTGGCCAAATTTGATAAAACTTAACAGGAATGTTCCTTGGGTGGACCTCTACCAAAGTTGTTAAAAAAATTCCAGTCCGTCGCATAACTAGGTCACACAGGCTAAAAATAGATTTTCAAAAAGGAAACTTCAAAAATCTTCTTCTCTGAAACCGTAAGGCCTAGAGCTTTCATATTTGGTATGTAGCATCACATTAGGGTCCTCTACAACGATTGTTAAAATTATGTCCCTGGGGTCGAAATTGGCCCCGCCCCGGGGGCCCTTAGTTTTACATAGAGTTATATAGGGGAAACCTTAAAAAATCTTCTTCTCCGAAACCGCTTGGCCTAGGGCTTTCATATTTGGTATGTAGACTCAGCTAGAGGTCCTCTACAAAGATTGTTCAAATTATGTCCCTGGGGTCAAAATTGGCCCCGCCCCGGGGCCCTTAGTTTTACATAGAGTTATATATGGGAAACCTTTAAAAATCTTCTTCTCTGAAACCGCTTGGCCCAGGGCTTTCATATTTGGTATGTAGACTCAGCTAGAGGTCCTCTACAAAGATTGTTCAAATTATGCCCCTGGGGTCAAAATTGGCCCCGCCCCGGGGGCCCTTAGTTTTACATAGAGTTATGTAGAGAAAACTTTAAAAAATCTTCTTCTCCGAAATTGCTTGGCCCAGGGCTTTCATATTTGGTATGTAGACTCAGCTAGAGGTCCGCTACAAAGATTGTTCAAATTATGTCCCTGGGGTCAAAATTGGCCCCGCCCCGGGGCCCTTAGTTTTACATAGAGTTATATAGGGGAAACCTTTAAAAATCTTCTTCTCCGAAATTGCTTGGCCCAGGGCTTTCATATTTGGTATGTAGACTCAGCTAGAGGTCCTGTTCAAAGATTGTTCAAATTATTCCCCTCGGGTCAAAATTGGCCCCACCCTGGGGGTCACCATTTTACTTAGACTTATATAGGGAAAACATATAAAAATCTTCTTGTCTAAAACTACAATGCCTAAGAGCTTTGATATTTGGTATGTAGCATCATCTAGTGGTCCCCTACCAAGATTGTGCAAATTATGCCCCTGGGGTCAAAATTGGCCCAGCCCCGGGGGTCACCGTTTTACATAGACTTATATTGGGAAAACATATAAAAAATCTTCTTGTCTAAAACTACACTGCATAGAGCTTTGATATTTGGTATGTAGCATCATCTAGTGGTCCTCTACCAAGATTTTTCAAATTATGCCCCTGGGGTCAAAATTGGCCCCACTCGGGGGGTCACCGTTTTACATAGACTTATATAGGGAAAACATTTTAATATCTTCTTGCCTAAGACTACACTGCCTAGAGTTTTGATAATTGGTATGTAGCATCATCTTGTGGTTTTCTACCAAGATGTTCAAATTATTCCTTTGGGTGAAAATTGTGCAGGGTTTATAATCAGGTGAGCGATATTGGGCCATCATGGCCCTCTTGTATTAATTTATTCTTTAAATATTTTATTAACTATACCTTCAAACTATACCTTCATCAAATATGTTCCTGTCTCCTCAAAGTGAAGTCAAAGAAGGTGAATGCCAGATTTTCACAGATTTTGTCAGTGAAGCATTATGAAGCTTCAATACATTCTCCTTAAATGCTTCTGTTTGTCTGCACAATGTACGAGGCTTATAAGGTTAAAATGGTCATTTATCAAACCTAGTGAACAGTTGAGGTCTTTTATCCTGTGCTTCATTTGATCATTTTGTCGTCTTATGAATTACCTTGCCCGAGATTTTGTTTGGATGCCATATTTGTCAAGGAATCATGGGATAAGTCAGAGTGGATTATGGGTGATGAATAAACGACCAATAGGATTATACTGGCCACCTGTAGACCCAAGAAGCCGCGTGTAGTCGAGTTCAATACTCGTATTGTGAATGGAAGTCAGGTAGAAAAGTGGATATTTATTTTGACATTTCTTTAATAAATGAATCATTAACAATGAATAGATTAGTACTATCAAAGGTAGACAATAGAAATCAAGCGACCACCAGGATGTTCGGGACTAAGCTTTTATATTTATTCCGGTCCATTTGTTCATAAGTCCGAACTCATACAAATGGTTAAACGACAATGTGCATCAGGAACAAATATGCTCAATCGGTCGGACAACAACACTATACTGGCTGACCACCTTTTGTCCAAATTATTCCTTTGATTATTGAACTGTGATTTATTAAAACTTGAAGTTTCACTGAAAGATTTGAAGCAAGTGTAAAGTGATCAGTTCTGGACTGCAAGGGCTAGTGTTAAAAACGTATATTGGACTGTACCCATGGCGTGATGTAAGTTTTTCCTTGTTTCTGATCCAGTAAGTCAATCTTCTACCTAATTAAACTTATAATGTTTATATGTAAGTAAATCAACAAGTTCACTTATTATACTAGGGCTCAAACATTTCTCAATGTATCCAGATTTCATAGCTCAGGTATAATTTATTTAATGAAAAAGGGGCCCTTGAAGGACCATGAACTTCGAAAATCCTACATTTCAATTAAAATATAAGCATTGTTTATTGTCTTATATTTGGTTCATGTAATTTGAATAATATGTCATGTAGAGATACTATGTAACATCGAACTAACTTTCTTGTGTAAAACAAACAGTTTGAAAACAATGTTAGTTAGTGATGTATCGGACATAATCACTCATTCCGTGTAACGACACAATGTTTGGTATACATATTTGATACAAGATTTGATATATGTATTGGTTAAGCTTGTATGACAGTAAGGTGACATATTACGTAGTCATTAGACTATAAACGACACAATCTACTTTAAAAGTCATACATATTAACTTGATGTCATTTATGCATCACATTTTTGGTGTTTTAAAACTTTAACGCAAATTAAAAAAGGTTGAGGTTAGGCTACCTGTCGTAAGAACAGAAGAATGTTCGGGTAATGTTTGTAATAGCCTGTCTGCTTCAGTCATTCTATGTTATTGACCTCGTGATAGTTTGGTAGTTAGAGTGTCAACATTGGCTATATGGGAGCTAGTTGCAGTTTCAAATATTACCTTGATATACCATAGTGATTATCATTGCCTTACCCTTAATTGGACTTATGCCTTACCTTTAATTGGCCTTAGTTGTATAACGCTGTGCTCACACAATCCTTTAAATGTCTTTGACAGCAGTATTTACTCTTAAAAGACTTAAACTTGATAGTGCCTTGAATATGCTAGAAAGGTACTTACTTTTACCTTTTAGACAATAATTTTTCAAAAGTCAATTTGTTCTAGGTATCTAAAATGACAAAAAATATACTTTGCATAATAAAATATAACAATTACCAGGTAATAAATTTGTTTGCTTATGAATATGATACTAAGCATTGTCAGTAACTCCATGCAAACTTTAGACTATATGCTTGAGCATCAAATGCTAAGAGAAGTTAGAGGATACTGCAGTCTTTGCTGAGGAAGACAGACTCTATGTCAATGGTGGTTTCTGTAATGTGCTGTTTGGTGACCTGTGATATTTGTGCAAATTCATCATTGAGCGTTTGCTGCTAGTATTTAATACTTTGTATACCAGTCGTTCAACCTCAGTCAGCTATTACTTTATGTCATTCAGGCTGCTAATCTGTTGACCTGCTTAGATGTTCATGTTAATTCTTTTCAACCAGACCTGTTTGATCTATTGTAAAAAAAGCTATAAATTTGACCTTCTTATCCATTAGCCAACAATGGTATTCAGCCTATATCTGAATTGTCAGTGTTTGTCCACACTGGAATGGTACAGTACTGTTTACAAATGTTTTATGAACTTTCAGCTATTTAACCATTCACATATTCCGAACATGTCTACCTTACAGCTAGTTCAAACCTACTTTCCGCCATTCCTTGGCCGTTGTTCCCTCTTTAATGCATTTTTATGAAATTGTATTTTATTAGCATAATAATATTAAATAGCTGGGCATTTATTTTCATGAGCTGTTATAAAGTGATGATATTCCTCCGCTCTTGTCTGTTTTAAAGGCAAACGTTTGGAAATGATTGATTTTTATGGCCCTAGTGGATTTAGGGAAACTTGACTTTTGTGGCCATTAACATCTGTGATAGTTGGGTTTTATAGCTGTGTTAACAAGCGTAGGTGAGGGATATAAAACACTGATGCATTGAGTTTACCATTCATATACTGTCATCACTAATTTGTCTCCCTGCTATTCTGTTTTATGTAGCAAAAAAACATTAATTGAAAGATAACTAGCGATTATCAATAAAATTTGATACCCTTTAAAATGGCAATAAAATGTTGATAACTTTGTGATGAAGCGATGATAGAAAAGGCGAACAGTTTGTTCTCCAGAGAGTTTAACTTAAACCTCTAAACCCATATATGGACAGTTTTATCATACACAAATCTGGTCTAAAGAAAGACCTTGCTGGTCGGTATACAGAGCATAGTTTCCAGTATAATAGCTAAAAAAGTGCTGTTTATGTTGTGCCTTTTAAATTTAGTTACCTCCCTTTCAATTCAATATAGTTGACATGGATTACCTCCCTTAGAAGTAGGCTACAATGTGCTTTTCTTTGGCGACAGACCCAGATACCCCTGGGTTACTAGTTGGTGCTTCAGTATTTTGTTATACAAATGGTATTAAACAAAGAACACCCCTTTACAGTAACATACCTTAATACTAAGGACACTCGGTTCTAAAAAAAATATTGAAGAAAAAAATTTGAAGAAGAATTTTTTTTTTCGAAAACTTGATTCGATCCTGTTTAAGTGACCGCCACCTCTTACCATTATCGACCCTCCTCTTGTAGCTTATTTGTGTGATTTGCATGGAAATTCTGATTATATTTCAATGTTTGTGGTCATTAACCTGAATATAGCTTAATGTGGTACTAGATTGTAAGTTAGCAGCCGTAGTTGGCTAAGTACTTCTCCAAGCTGGAGACTCATTTAGCCTACCCTACCTGTAAACACCATTCAATCTTCATCGTGAAATGCAAATTTTCATCTGATTGTTGCCGACTTAAAGGGCTTGAAAAATCCCTCAATACGTTTTAAGTTAATCCTTTATAGACCCGTTCATTTGCTCTGTTAGTTATACAAAAATGCGGATTCAGTCAGAGGTCAAAAAATCCATTCGCGGTGTAAAGCAAATGTTGGGCCTCTTTAATGGTTGATTTATAAAATTGCAAGAGAAATTTCGAAGTGTTTTCCACGTCTTTATAAACCTACTTGTTTGTAACTAATGAGAAATGGTTGCGCTTGAGCGAGTCTCGCTGTATCTCTACTCATAAAATTTTCATATCATAAATAAAATGAAACTGGATAGGGTTTGTGGGGATGAATTGAATACTTATCATAGGACTTAGACCTGTAACATAGTAAATTATGAAACCTGACGATTCTCGCATCAAACTTTGTGTGCTTATATCATGAACACGGACTAAGGGAGTAGAATGAGTAGACAGTGAGTTCGGATTATATGCCAGAAAGTCGTGACAGGGATATAGAAGGTTCATAGTGCCGGTACTCTGAGTGTATCGATGTTGATACATCGTAAAACATATGTTTATGCTACTTGAGTAGTGGATCGTGTTACAATGAAGTTTATTTTATAATCAAATGATTGTTATCACAATGATGTGTGATTATATTTTTGTTACGATAAATATCAGAATATGCGGATAATGTTTTTAGTGTAAAATTTTGATAGAATGTTGTATGAGTGAATGGAAGTGTAAATAAAAGTGTGAATAAAGTTGAACAAAGTCGGATCATACAAAACAACTAATCTTGCGTTATTCAGTACCGTGTTCGTGTAAAACATGCCTTTCTTTGACTAAGCTTTAATTCAATGTTAATTCTGTCATCTCGATTCAAATTTCTCTGAAATGTTTTAATGGAAATAAACTGAAAATTGGACGTTTTTAGACGGTTTTTAGCCGGGTTTCTGTTGTTTGTGCTTACTTTGTGTGTATAATTTATTGACCTACTTGACTCTGTTACATCTGTGATGCTATAAAAACAGGTAATCTTCTATATTCTGTTGTATAAAAATACTGTGTGGATATGTTTTTTTTGTATGAAATGTAATCTGACTCAATGATTGTGTTTTGTATATTGTGTTTATACATTTGTACCTTTGCAACCTTGTCCGTAAACGAAATTGTTGGGTGCCATGTGTGCTCGAATGTTTTGGTGCTTTGTGCACAAAGTCTGAAAAGCTGGGTGGACATACCATGTGACTAATCGGCCAAGTCTACAAGTAAGAAAATGTAAACAAAAAATTAAAAACAACAAGAACTATCTTATTCTTTGACCCATTTTCATGATAACCATATGTAAAGTATTGGTCTTAATTAGGCATAATTATCGGTAGTTTATAAACATAGTTGGAACTAATTCATACTTATACCCCAAAATATTTTTAACGTGCTCAAAAACTGTGGTCGAAAACCTGGTTAAGTTGGATGCCATGCATGCTTCTACTAAGAACATACAAAGGGTAGTTCAAATGTTGTTGACCTGACTGCTTACAGAAAGTGCAGCCTGCGTATGTATGTGCTGATTGCGTACAACAAGCGCCAAATGCATAGAATAAGTGTTAATTGCAATCAATAAGTGACGAATGGGTACGATTAGCACTGAATGCATACAATAAGCGCCGAATGCATACAATAAGCCCCAATTGCATACAATATACACCAAGTGTGTACAATAAGCGCCGAACACATACAATGAATGTCAAAATCGTTCAATAAGTGCCGAATTAGTACAATAAATGCAGACAGCTTACAACAAGGGCAGTTTGCATACAATCAGTGCAAACTGCTTAAAGAAAGAGCAGAATGTGTAAAATAAGTGCCCATTGCGTACAATAAGGGCCGACTGCTTATGGTAAGGGCCAAGGGTGTACAGTTAGCCTTTCCGGACCGTGTACAGTCCGCACAACATTCAAACAATCCTGGTACCGCAGGTTCCACTGTACACTAGAATATATATATAAATATTGTTACAACATTAATCAGGAAACCATGGTGTTATAGGCTTGTTGCTGTATTAAGCTTGGTAACTTAATGTATTGCAAATATTTGCCTACATTCTACAGACATCGACAGACATATTGTGTACCTTATCCCGCTGATTTCTCAACTATCAAGTTACTACTTATGATTGTGGCTTTCATATGTGCCTTACTATCTGATCATAAAGAAATCCAACAGCACTGAGTGCTTTACTGCCAGCAATCTGTATGGAATAATGTTGCCTTCAAACAGCAAGCTATTACAGTAAACTTGAATCATTTTAATGTTGTTGTTTGCTTCTTTGTGTAACCAGGCCAACAATATGAGTAACCTGAATTTGCGTTTCTAAGTATATATGCGTTTTTTTCATACATGTTTCCAATCTGTACTTGTTGATTTAAATGATGTAGAATTGCTTTTTTTATGCCCACACATCTCTTGATGTGAGAGGCATATAGCGATTGTCCTGTTTGTTTGTCTGCCTGTCTGCAGTAACCATTTGCTCTATTCCCCTTGTTTTTCCCTTTGTCCCTAGTCCCCTGTCTCCTGCCGCTGTCCATTTATGTCCCTACTACTCTCTAATCACTTCTGATGC
Source organism: Spisula subtruncata (assembly GCA_963678985.1). Lineage (NCBI taxonomy): Eukaryota > Metazoa > Mollusca > Bivalvia > Venerida > Mactridae > Spisula > Spisula subtruncata. The sequence continues at coordinate 2,901,769 of OY787668.1, forward strand.
CAAAGAAAGCTACATGAAGGATTCGCGACAAGTCCCTAGTCCCCTGTTTCCTGTTGCTGCCCCTTTATACTAGTCATGGATTCTCTCTCCTTTTCTCTCTATATAATGTCCCTAGTCACTTTTCATGGCATAGAAAGCTACAAAAAGGATTTACAAAAAGGCATATTCACTTGTTGGTTCATTCTATCAAGTGGATCCATTTCCCTTGATTGTCCCTGCAGTCCCCTGACTCCTGTTGCTGTCTCCTTTCCTCGCTATGTCCCTAGTCATTTTTGGTTTAAATATGGGGACATAGAAAGCTACAAGAAGAATTCACGACAATACATATTAATTTGTACACATATCATGTTTAACCTTTATAAATTTGGTGTCAATTAATTCATCTAATTATTATTCTATATGTCATGTTATGATCCTGTACACTTGTCATATTCTAACTAACACTTGTCTTCAATCTATACACTCTCAGTTTAATCAGTGTTCACTTAGATGTATTTGAGAATTGATCAGCTTCAACTTGTTACATTATTTTGTTAAAAGAAATATCCTCATGATTACATAATGTACAAGCAATAACACACTAACTAACTCGTCAAGTCCATTTTCATTTTGGTGCTTTTTCTTCAGTCGCATGCACAATTTGTAAGTACATAAAATAGAAAATAAATAAATAAATGAACATAAACAAGATTTGTTGTAAATACATAATAAATAAGATTTCTTGTAATTATGCTTAGTTGCACGATAATATTTCCCCTTAAACTGTATGGACATGCTGTATACCATAATTGATATATTGGACATAACTGATTTGTGTGAATCAATTTGGAGTAAAGGGTTATATAGCTCCTATGACAAGACGCCTTGTATGAAGTGACATATAGATATATCGGTGGCTTAGAACAAGAAGGTCGTAACTACCAAATCGATATATTGAGAAAACAAGAGAAAACTGTCTGTAATTTACTCTTTACCTATGCATGTATGGTAAAACACGTTTTTAAAACTTCATTTTGGTCAACATGACAATTTCAGATTTTTATGAAAATATGCTCATAAGAAGCGCCTTGTGATGATATGTATGAGTCTTATAAGGTCGTAAGAGGTAGTTACGACCTTCTAATTCTAAGCCATTAATATGTACATGCTATCAGTCATACTGTGCTCTCCACACTTCATGTATACAACTCATGCAGGTGTTGGTAATTAACAATCAATTTATGGAGTTTGCTTTCAACTTGACAGCTTTTTTGTGATATTAGAATAAGATTATATTTATACCATAGTTTTTATTATGTTTATAAATATTCATTAAATACCTGTTGATGTATTTTTACTATGCGAGTTACTAATAATCTGTTCCTATGGTAACTATATATGTTCATGAAAACTAGTTCTATGATATATGTTAAATTCATTGTAATATTTCTTCATTGAAAAGTTAAGTTAAAAAAAGTTTAGTTACCAATTTTCTAGGGCTCTTTTCAGCTGTTAGGCCGCTCAAGCACCCTTTGACATTTTAACTCCCCTGGTCATTGGGCTACATATGGAAACCTACACTCGTGTCTCCCTGGGTAGACTATTTCTCTCCTGTGGTGTGGCAGCCAACATCGATCTGCGGCGCCCAGGAATAGACACTGCCCTCACAGGTACCATTTTACACCATGGTGGAGTGGAGCTGTGGGTCTTGCTCAGAGATTTTAACCAGTTGTCCAGAGGGGGATCGAACCCGGGACCTCTCGATTCCGAAGCGCGCGCCCTACCTCTAGGCCACCGCTCCCCAAATATGTGGGACACAAATTCTAAAAGTAATCTTGTACTAAAGGTACGTACAACCATTATTAAAGATCCTGATAACTGGAGTTAGTCTTAAATGTTAAGGTTAAAATTAAAGCAGTACCGTTTAAAGTTGTGATCTTGATTTTGAGGTGCTTCTACTATTCAGGTGGTCTTGACATAAAATTTGATCAACAGCATTGTATAAATCTTTAGATTGAGGGGTCTAATTATTGTTCAGTTCCATAATCTAGCCAATCGTGCTTTCAAGTAACAACTCAAGATGGAAATTTGTAACTGATACACTCAGTACTTTGATTATTGTGGAGAAAGTAATACCAGACATTTCATTTTGTTTAAAATATCGTTTCTCTGTTTTTGATTTAAAAGTAAACTGTTGTTCTTAGCAAAGTTAATTTTGAGTTATTTAAGATTAGCCATTTGCCAGCGACTGGCTTTCTAGATTTGTATATGTGATAATAAAGTATTATAGTTTGTCATAAGGAGATACATTTCAGAATTCTGGTTTTCTGGTACTCGGGTGGGGGGAGGGGGGGGGGTAAGTTTGGGTCCATGTTGGTAGATACCAGATGCTTGCTGTTAATTCTGTACCATGTAATATATTGCATGTCATGACATCTCCAAGCAGTTTTCTTATATTTCAACTATCTGTCTCTTGTTTCTGCTATACAGCTTTAAATGCCACATGCTCCAACTATTTACTGCATTGTATCAACACTTAGAGATGTAGGTTCAGAGTTGTTTCTTTTGTTTGTTGGGGAATATACTGTTTAATTCTGCTCTTGTGTGCACTGCTCTTAACTTTTAGCTCTAATATAAAACTGCTCTCGTTCTGATAAGAGCAAAGTGGTTGCTCACACTGCTCAGAGTTGTTGCTCCTGTATTATACTGCTCTCACTCAGAACCAAGTTCCGAGTTTTGTATATTTATTATATATTGCTCTCATTCAGTCTGAGCAGAGTTTTTGCTCTTGTTTAATAATACTGATCTCATTCAGAGCAAAGTTGTTGCTCTTGTTTAATACTGATCTCATTCAGAGCAGAGTTGTTGCTCTTGTTAAATACTGCTCTCCTTTTGAGCAGAGTTGTTGCTCTTGTTAAATACTGCTCTTCTTTTGAGCAGAGTTTTTGCTCTTGTTTGATACTGCTCTTCTTTTGAGCAGAGTTGTTGCTCTTGTTTAATACTGCTCTTCTTTTGAGCAGAGTTGTTGCTCTTGTTTAATACTGCTCTTCTTTTGAGCAGAGTTGTTGCTCTTGTTTAGCACTGCTCTCCTTCCAAGCAGACTCTTTGTTCTTGACTTGCTTACACCATTATATATACAAATATCTTATCAAATGTACCTTAGAAAATATATGACCAATACTATCAAACCTTTCTTGCTATATTTAAGTCAATTATTTGATTTTATTGGTTACGGTTTTTTACCTTGAGTTCGGTTAATAAACACCAGATTTATGGGCCTTTATTCGATCAAATTCAACTATTTGAACACTAAAATTGTTTTATGATTTTATCTTGTTAGTGACAAACAGAAATGAGAAAATTAAGAACGTTATACTAAGCATTTATAAGTTTAATGCCGAAATAAGCTTTAATTGACAGTATTTTTACACTGTCTATTTTATTTAGATGATCATATTTAAGTTTAATGTGTAAATAGGCTTTAATTGACAGCATTTTTACTCTGTCTATTTTATGTAGATACTTCAATTGACAGTATTTTTACAGTGAATATTTTATGTAGATGATCATATTTTGTTCCCATCCCATATAAAAACCAAGATGCTGTGTTCAGCTGGTGACACCTAATCTACTAATGCATTTTGACAGCTATTTCAATGAATTACATACTTGGCCAGCCAGGTGTATGCTAGTATTAACAATATATGTTGACGTATTGCGCTGATGAACATGCGTAATTGTTTCTAGCTTGTCGCGTTGACACGGAAATCATAATACCGAACAAAAAATACACGAGAGTCCATCCCGTGTCTGTCACGAAATACTTGTTTAACATGGACACTTTACAATCTTTTTCTTTGATTGCGGCCATGTAAGGCATCGGAAATGGGGTTGTTAGTACGGTGAATACATCAAATACATTGTCCCCTTTTACTGTATTATAGCACGGTACATGACTTTATCTGGTTAACATGAAAAATGATGCCAGGATGCTGCTACATCGTACAACTAAATTTTGTTGTTAATTTTGCCGACATTGCAACATTCTTTCCAAACATGGTAATATTATACACAAAATCTCAAATATCTTGTACGTTTTTCAACCATTGTTGTTGCGAGCCCTGGTCCGATCTCCCGAAACATCTCAATATCTCAGCTCAAATTTAGCCATGTGTCATTTGGTTATTTCCATGGAAGGATGGACTCAAAATTAACATCAAAAACAGAAAACTTAATGCTTTGTTAGTACCGTTAATATGATGAAGCCCTAAATTCAGATTTATCTCAAATTCTGACTTTGTTTTGGGCAAAATCTCAATTTGAGATGAGATTTCTATTTGAGATTCTTTGGGAGAGCAGGGCCAGGTGGTATCCTCTAGTGGGTGTCCTTTATAGTGAGGTAGATTGATGGTGCATGCTATAAGAAATTGAAAATCAGTATTTGCTGATGAATAAATAAATTTGGCAACTGTCAAAGAAACTGGAAGAAATGTGTTTTGAAAATGGATGGCAATTTAATGAGACTGTTGGACTTATATATAAACATAGAAAATAATTCACCACCATGTTGATTCATTAAATCGTCTAGCTATGGAAGAAAGAATTGAAGAATTGCATAATTCTATGACTCATTCATTTTAAACAAGTGAATAGAATAGTGTGAATTCACATTTTTAAAATGTTTGAATTCATGTCACCGACTATTTCGTATTTGAATAATTGACATTTGGCTGTCTAAGGTAAATCCCAGGTTAAGCTTCATTATTTTTTTGGTCAAGCTCAAGTTGAGAGTGGCAACAATAGAAGTAATAATGTACGTCCATCTGATCTGTCAATGTGACCAATGCTGGGAGATTATAAAAAAATAGGAGTAGCAATGAATGATGAATTGCTTAAACACTCGGTTACCTCTCAACCAGAAATACAATTAATGAGCATTGAAAGTTTGCACAGAGAACTGACATAGCGCAAGTGGCGAGTCTTTATTTTTTGGATTTTGGCAGTTGACAGGTCATGGTGACCTCGGCACAGTGTCTTGGTCCCCGGGCTTGATCAATGGATGATTTAAAATAATCAATGTATTTCTGATGATGATAGCCTGCCCATCTCAGAGTGAGTGCAAATTGATACAGACTTGCATCATTGATAAAAGTTCATGCTCAGTGTCATGTATTATGTGCGTCTTGATTTGAAATGAAACAATTTCTGATAATCATTGTTGGTCAAATGTTGACTTTTGTTATCCAACTAGACACATTACTATCATTAGCACTGATATTCTATATAATCACATCTTTTCAAGGAAAGTAATTACTGCACAAGTCCGGACATTAGTCATTATCATTAACTCCCTTTTCAATACCCTTTTTAAACCGCATTAATTGCTTCCTTTTTCCTGCTGAGGGGGGGGGGGAGCTACCAGTTAATTATTAGAATTGAGAAAGGTTTCTTTCTGTTTGCAGCCTACTTCACTTTGGGATTTTAAAGTCAATTCAATAGGTAATACTAAATGAGGGAACTATCCCATTCGAAAGAATAGTGGAGAAAACTGTTAACTAATGCATACCCAGTTAAACCTAGATAAACATAGTTTACCTGTCGGACGATAGCATATTTACGACCGTTCTCGTTTGACTTTGAAAGGACTGTACATATCGTCATATTTTCTATGTTTTCATGCAAAACATAATGGTTAGATTTCTCCTTGTCATCGCAATCAAGCCAGGAGTCGATTACGACTGTTAATGTTGACCTCAGAGAGTAGGTTAAAAATGAAAATGAGAAAGTCGCCTCTTTCCTATGTACAGGTTTAAGTTTGTTTGGTAATGTACTTCTGTATAGGTTGTAAGTAGGAATCTTAAGATGAGATTAATATTTGCCCAGGTGATTAGGTAAATCACTTCACATTGATACAGTGTAGCAATCATTCAAATAGTTCAAACAAGCATGTGTTTGTATGAGTTGAACACCTTACTTGTAAATTTGATACAGTTTTATCAAATATCAGGACTATGCATACAACCCTCAATGTTTCACAGATATTAAACTAGACCAGGGAGAGGCCAGCATAGAATTGTTATCATATTTGTAAGTTGAAACTTCTTTATATTTCATGTGTGAAAGGTTACACTGATGGTCCATTCTAACATTTGAATGTTTTGAAAGGAAACATAGCAGGAAAGCCGAAGCTGAGGAGTTGGTAATTTAACACTAAGCAAAATAAATGTTTTTTGCTGTTCGGCAAGGGAGGGTCAAGGGGCACCGGTGTCATGGGGTTAAGGATTTAATGGGAATTTAGGGGGCGAAATTTGATAAAAAATGTGTGAAAGTATTAACAGGTTTTTGAATACGAGTTTCAGATTGTCATTGTTAAATTGGTTTGCTCCGTTGAGAAAATAACTTCAAATTTGTCAACTAATCTGCCTGTGGCTTGAATCATCAGTCAATACTTTCATCTGATTTATTTAAATTAACGGTAACAAACTATCAGCAACCTTGAGAAAAGAAGAGTAGCAAGTTGGAGGTTAAAATCTGCTACAATATGGTGAAGAATAGACCTGAGAAATTTTAAAATCCATCCAATATGCAAACTTGTGCAGTAGATCTAATGAAAATTAGAAAATTTAAGTTATAAAATCCTTTTATGATATCATATAAAGAAGCTAACAGGGAAGACTGGGCTTGTCCAACTGTGTTGCCTCTTTAAAAAAAGTCTTTATTATTATAATTATTAATGTCACTGTTTAAGTTGCTCAACAGCAAGCGTATATCTTGAACTTTTTCGTTAAAGTTGGTCGGCAATATAAGATTATAAATTCTCTGAGAATGTGAACCTCATTTCAAACATATATACATGTGTGGGTATATGTATATACATAGAGTGGATGTTTGGTATCACACGGCAAGCTGGTAAACCTATCCATAGATCATCTCTTACAAAAACATCGTCAGCTTCACTCTGATATCTTGCAACATTTGTTTTGCACTCGACTGAACCAAACGACGACGTAAAACTCTTTTTTTTACTTGGAAGTTGTTTTATATTAATTATCTTGTGCAATGTAGCTTTGTTCGTACACATGAATTCATGTTATACTATGTGTACCGCCTAATTTTCAATTTTCATTTTAGGAGGTTTGAGTACAATATTTATTGTCGCATCATTGTTCGTGATCTTGTATTTGTGTAATTAAGATGTCGTAATGACGATCAATTCGCTGTTATAAAACATAATGATGTCATGAACCCTCGTCTAAACGATGTTTAAAACCCCTGTGTTATGTTTTCATTTTCACGGGTGTCGCATTTTTGACCAGTGACCTGGGTTAGTTTTCACGTGAGCAGTGGCCATTGTGGTTTGAAAATCTCTCGTTTGTACCTAATTGCCGTCATTATGTTTACAATCCAATGGACACTTTGAAATTCTTGTCCCATGTATGGTATTGTGATAAAGGGTTGGACAAAAATTTTACTCTGTAATTTTGTCAATTATTAAAGTAGAAAAATAGTGGAAACAGTTGAGTGTTGGTGTTGTGTTGTCCTGTTAAACTAGGATATTTGTGCTTGAAAATTCAAATAGAAGCTTGGTCAAGTTATAACTAGGATTTATTAAATGTTTTATTCACTTTAATGTTTGATTTTATTCATTGTTAACTATGGATTTGTGTCAGGAATAATTCTGGGGTACGTATTCTTGCTTTCTATCCGCTTTAACGCTGATTTTTCTGGATTTTTATTTGATATGCAGCAATTTAATGTTTAATTTATTTAATTTGAACTATTTGCACTTATTTCGGTAATAGTTCTAGGTATGTATTCTTTTTCCTATCTATGATAAAACTTTTTTTTTTTCTGGATCTTCATTTGATTCACATCAAATTATTCAGCTATATTTTCATTTTTATCATTCTCGTTTTATAGAATCATTTGACATACCGTTTACGTTAATATTTTGTTGTTTTCATATTTTATGTTGATGACATGATCTTAAAGTGCAAGAAATTTGAAGACATTGAACTTTTAAACATTTCATGGGATTATTTATGTGAGAAAAGGAAAAGATATTTAAGCCAGAAGTCATACTGTGCGAATAAAAATAACTTAAAGTTTGTGGTAAGGAAAGAAAAGTATCAGATTTGCGTAAAAAGAATTAAGAATAAAACCCGATGCAGTGCAATACGACCAAGATCTCTCAACTTCCACATTGTCATCATGCTAGCTATATATTATCAACAAGATCGCTTTCACTAAATGACAAATATATTTTCCTTAAACACTGTCAGTGTTCGTGGACCCTAGTGTCAACTTTATGTAACAATATGAGCTCATCTCCAATTCACCCAAATTTCTCCCTCTTTAACCATCTTGTCAAAATGCTATATAGACATACAAATCTGAAATTAATGGAACATTTTCAAATTAAATCCTTTTTAAGAGCCATAATATTTCATATGTGTAACTGAGATAGTGCTTCTGTTGCATTATTCATTAGGCCGAGACTAAATGTCCACATTCATTATCATAAACTTTAACCAGCATGTCAGTTCATCTTTTGTAGTAAGAAGATTTGTGAGTTTTTTATTCACAGTGTATATAGCTTGTGTTCTCTATGGTTTGATCATATTTACATTCTAGTTGTGAGATATCACTTATTTATCCATGTCTTCATCATAACACATACTCTCAAACCTGTCTTAATGCCCCCCCCCCCCGTCTCAAACCTGTCTTAATGCCCGCCCTGTTTTAATGCCCGCCCTGTCTTAGTGCCCGCCCTGTCTACATGCCAGTCCTGTCTTAATGCCTGCCCTGTCTTAATGCCAGCCCTGTCCTAATGCTTGCCCTGTCTTCATGCCCACCCTGTCTTCATGCCCGCCCTGTCTTAATGCCCGCCCTGTCTTAATGCTAGCCCTGTCTTCATGCCCGCCATGTCTTAGTACCCGCCCTGTCTTCATGCTCGCCTTGTCTTTATGTCCGCACTGTCTTAATGCCCGCCCTGTCTTAATACCCGCCCTGTCTTAATACCTGTCCTGTCTTAATGCCTGCCCTGTCTTAATGCCCGCCCTGTCTTAAAGCCCGCCCTGTCTTAATGCCTGCCCTGTCTTAATGCCCGCCCTGTCTTAATGCCCGCCCTGTCTTAATGCCCGCCCTGTCTTAATGCCCGTCCTGTCCTAATGCCCGCCCTGTCTTAATGCCCGCCCTGTCTTAATGCCCGCCTTGTCTAAGTACCCTTCCTGTCTTAATGCTCGCCCTGTCTTAATGCCCGCCTTGTCTTAATGCCCGCCTTGTCTAAATGACCATCTTGTCTTAATGCCCGCCTGTCTTAAAACCGCCCTGTCTTAAAGCCTGCCCTGTTTTAATGCCCGTCCCGTCTCAAACCTGTTTTAATACCCGTCCTGTCTTAATGCCTGTCCTGTCTTAATGCCCCCCTGTCTTAATGTCCGCCCTGTTTTAATACTCCCTCTGTCTTTATGTTTGCCTCAATTAAGCAACCGTCTAGACAATAATAAAAAATCAAATTCAATTAATATCATATACAATTGCATAAAACATGTGCATGCTAATAGAGCAGTCCTATTTCATGTAATATTACGATGATTGCCTTACACAGGTTTAGACTGTATTTGTTTATCTCATAGTCATGGAAATATAAAGTAGGGTAATTCAAGAGATTCCCCCTGTATGTATACATCTACTTGTGCCCGAACCCCTTCAAATCATCTAATATATTTCAACTAAGTTAAATGTTTGATACCCTGGCACCACGGAAGTAAAATCTGGCCCTAATCCTGCGAAAATCAACATTACTGTAACTTGAAGCTACCAAATTACTTATAATTCTCTGGAGTGTTTATTTTAACACCCCCTTCCCCCTGCACTGTTTGATCCGGTCCATGAGTTCCAGGAAAGGTTAATGATAGCAATTGTTTCATGACTTCTTGAATGTAACATTATACATATATGTTTTAACAAATATAGTATAATTTACATTATGACAGCTATCCGAACCCCTCGTGGTGAAGATTTAAAATCAGAGATGTTGTTATTTTGAAATTGCATAATGATTGTGTTTTGTTCTCCAGACTATTTTTTGGGGGGGGGGGGCATATAATAGTTGCCGCTTTGTTTTAATAGAAGTACAAAATATCTTGACATGGGTATATTGGTCGGTAGGCTAGGTTGTAAACTGTATGTTGTTACTTGTTGCTGAACATTATACAATACATAAATACTGGTTTCACTTAATGTTGTAATTTTTATTGTTTTGTACTTCATTTACTGATTAACGTATAAATCTGGCAGCCGATATTGAAATAAAAGACTTTCATGGTTGTGATTTCTACAATGAAGTGTTTGACTGTGGCCAGCGAACAAGTGAACGAGCCAGTGAACGAGCCAGACTCGGGTGTAAAGAATCTATTTAGACCCGTAACCTATACATGTATACATGTGTTTATATTTCACCTCTAGTATAGTAAACTGTTTAATGGTGCCAAAACTAAATACACTGGTGTCTGGTTTGTTGCTGGTTAAACTTGATCCCGCGAACTCCGAAACTCTCGACCTTATCAAACATACATAACCTGAAACATTAACACTAGGCACATCAATAGCCCCGATAATGTTTCATCAAGTGTTGGCTTGTGGCCGCTTGCTTAATCATACAAATTGTTTAATTTCATTGTTATATTTACTTATATAATGTGGCAGCCGAGCTGATTTATACTATTTATACCGTGGCAACATTCTTATCTTATATCTTGTGAAATCAGAAGTGTTATTTAATATATAGAATTCTTTGTTACAACAAATTGTTACCCTGTACCATTACGTACATGTTTTGCGGAGGAAAGTGAGTTTGTTTGACATTTCTCGGGTTTGTTTACATTTTTACTCCGGCAGGTTAGCATTGCCAAAAAGCCAACTATCGGTATGTATGTACCTGATCGTTGAATATATATTTTATATTTTCTTCTTACGAAAAAAAGAGAAAAAAATCAAGCAATAAAATAAGCAGAGGAGAGAAAATTGATTTATTTTCTCCATATGAATGGTCATTAAATGTACTATGATAAAACGCATATAGGTTTGCTTGTATTATTTGAAATAGATTTTTCTATTAAATCTTTTATATTTATATAAAAGGGTCAAAATGTGTGAAAATTCACTCTCAGAAAAATCACACTTCACAACTACTAGAATATTTCCTAGTCAATCTTTTGTAATTATTAATTTTCAATGAGATTTAATTTTCCAAATTGGCGGCTGTTGACAATAGACAGCACTTGGTTCAAAGGCTTCCTTTTGTAGTAAAATGCTAAGTAGACGTGTTTTATGACAATTTTTCTAATTGTGTGTTAAAATCATTCGGTTAAAGTCAAGGATTCGGCGTAATTATGTGGGGATATTTTAAATATGCGGCAAACAAGCTTTTATATTCAATCTGTTTTTCTTTTCATACTTTGGCTGAATATGACGATTCCGATTAATTGTGAATAGATTATAGTAAAGGAGCTTGAATCTTTTGAAAGCTACTTTTTTGTCGAGGTTTTCAAAATTTCAACACAGATTTGTCGCAAGTCGTTAGGATCATTGAATATAGCGTTTGCTTGAAATGTGTTTTATAATGCTTGGTTATTGTGTACAATAGTACAAATATTTGCCTCCTTTCATTGAAATTTATCTATGAATGCATTCTGATGCATTTATTATTTTTTATGATTTATATATAAAATGTGATAGATATAAATTTCTGAGTATTTATCACTAGTAGCTTTATACCAGTTGTCCCTTCGGTGCAACAAGGTTGTATCTCTCTATATCGACGGTGCCGAACCAAAACCCTGTAACTCAATTTTGGCACGAAAACTTTTTGCAGCATCCACATCTGCTAGACGTCCCGCGCATTTCTGTCTTGTCGCCATTTGAATAGCCAATCGCGTTACTTAAGATGGCGACAAGACAGAAATGCGCGGTACGTCTAGCAGATGCGGATGCTGCAAAAAAAGTTTTGCGCCAAAATTGAGTTACGGGTTTTGGTTCGGCACCGTCGATATAAGTATGATACAACATTGTTACCCCGAAGGGATGCGTCCTGTATTTTGTTTGTATGCATTGCAATCTAACTTTACTAATTAAATTAAATTAAATTCATTTTTTGTATTTTAAACCCTGATGAAGGCTTAATTGTTAAGCTGAACCGTTGATTTCAATAAATAGATAAACTCATCCATTGATATAGTCGTGAGATGCATATACTTACGTGGGTGAATCAAAAAGTTCGTAGAATTTTGCCATAACTTTTTTATTTATAGAGTTATTGTCATCATATTTATGCTGAATGAATACATTGGTATTTTCTTTTCATACACCGATTTATAGCGACCTGATGATAACCGTTTTTAAAATATTTATATCTTAAATACGGGCGATTACGTATACCGGAGCACACTGATAATTTGAAACACATTTTATTAAATTTTCGAAACAATCTCAATTGTAGGACCTCCCAAAACCGTCAAAAATTTATGTCTGATTGCATGATATCATTTATAAAGTCTGTTAAAATTTGAGAGGTTATCTCCGATAAATAATGTTTTAATCATCATTTACACAATCGCACTATATAAAAATACCCGCGTAAAACGGGTCTACCGGAATTCATGAAACCACGAGCTGCTATCAAAATTTGCGTGAAACTGGAATATACGTACGGCGCCAAAAACAATACATGGATTAAAACGTGTAGGTATATATCCTGAATTAAATAGACGTCGACTTATAAGTGGAATTAGTTCTTTCGTGTAGGATACAAGAAGTTGACAACCGAATAAAATACACCCGGAAGTGACGTTGGTTCTCAACGTCGTCGATGAGGACCAGCGCTTTATATTAGCGATTATAGCAAAACATTTAGATTAATCTTATAGGACAGCGCACACCATATTAAACAAACAATAGAAAATGCAGAAACTGTGTTCATGATGGTTACCCAAAAATACCTACATATTTGTTACTTTGAGAAACGAAAATGAGTCAAAATGATGACGTAAGTATTGACAAACGTGACAAAGTTTTACGTGGTTTATCAAATGACGCTGACGTGCTCCGGTATGCTGTTACAGCATGTGTGCGTTTCAATGTAAAAATCATGTAGTTTTGGCTAATTCAATGACATTTGACAAATAGTTTTGTTATACTTATGGTAATGTTATATTAAAATTTGAAAGCATTTGAAGCTGTGGTTTGTAAGTTATGATATTTTTCTACGAACTTTTTGATTCACCCACGTATTTATCGTACTTAATTAAGTTGGTAATTAATTGGACCATAATTGTACCATCTACTATGTTACTATAATTTCAGCACACACACTCAATATAAAGGACACCCTGTATTATGTACATCTTGTAGGTGTTTGCTGAAGAGAGGTTGTTTGTATCCAAACTATTATACAAAGAAATGCATAAATTTCAAACATATTTTACGCACAGAACTTGTGTACCTTTAAAAGTCTACATATCATAGTTTCAAGATGGTCTATAAAACACAAGTCTAAAACCCCTCAGTCTATCTATATAATATGTTTTTTATAAAACTGTAAATTTCTGTTACTAAAACCATGTATTACATCTTAAGAAAATGGCTTATAAACGAGAGCGTACTCATCAAATCTCCATTACGTTGAAACATTAGCACGGCAGCCCACTGTTAAACGAGCACGCATGCAATGTAACACTAGTCTCAGAACTGGCACCGTTCTTCTTCAAATGCTTAGATTTCTCGAGCAGCTTGTTGGAGTGCGGCTACTGATAAGCCTTCAAGTATGTACATAGGAAATGATTGCAGGAATAATAAGTATTGAAATGTTAGAATATACATACTTGATGATCAGTATAAGCTTCTGATTACCCAGGATTTGTGTGTTACTGGAAGGGATATCTACCCTGTAAAAAATGTCCCAGAAGGAACTGGGTGAACATTTCCTGAAAAGTGCCAAGTTCCCCAAGCTCTATTACAAGTGTACTCTGATGAATTATGATACAGATATATCATCCTCCATGTTATATGCCTTTTTATCTCAAGGGTTGCCCCCAAACCCTCCGCAAGACTTCATAACTGCCTATAACTAAAGAAGGTCATACGAAAGTCTTGGAGGCAACCCTCAAATTCTGTTCTTTAAAACTTTAAAACTTCAAGGACCATTATTTGTGATATAATGTATTTATTGATGTTTTTGATAAGTTGTTTATTGTAACATTTGTTTCATCTAAGAACTACTTTGAATTCCTATGTATTCAATATTAAGTCCAAAGTTGTCTCCCTTTGGTGGAGAAGTTGTTATTTATCCTTTCTGTGAGTTAAAGTGCATCTAAAGTTGAAGGTTTGATCCTATAAGTCTTTACTATGATAAGGCTTGTTGTTGAGCTGCCAGCCAGTTATATTAAATAACGGTTACCATTGTGTCTATATACCGGTTCCTGTCTGTTAGCCATATTATGGTCGGAGTAAAAAAGTAAATGTGCTAAGAAAATAAAAGGTGTCTCATTAGCCAAAATTTACCAGCCCTTCAATTATGAATGACACTCAATCAATTTCATTAACAGACATTTGAGTCCAAAACTTAAGTGTTCGAAACAATGCCGTATGATGTGTTTCTGTCTAGTAAAATTCATCCAAAATGTGTCTCCGTAGCTCAGTAGTTAATGCGCTTGGCGTCTAATCTTGCGACTCGGTTCAAATCCCGGTGGAGACACATAAAACTTCTTGCCATATTTCAGCTGAAAGTTGACTGGCAAATAAAGGCTATGCACTGCTTTTAACGTGTAAATTCTGAAGCATATAATAAGATGAAGAAAATCTGGTAAAGTCTAGTTGGTGTATCATTTTCTCCCAGTTGCTTTGACCTTCAGTTTCCCCTGTGATGTGAATGTCTGAAAATAATGGATATCTGTTAATATAATTCCTGCATTATTTTACTAAACAAAATAATTACAGAAACAGACTTTTATGAAAAATGAAAATCATAATGAGCACGTTTGGTTTGGGTATGATGAGTTTTGCATGCATGTGGGAAGAAGATTACTGGTTTCGTGTGAGCAATGGTACCCGGTTTATGAATTATCCGGCTTCTGTAGACGATTGTTTGTACTTAACAAGTCGATTAGCAACGTTTGGTAACTTTAACTGACCACTGATTCCAAGTTGAATTGAACAAATATATACGAGATATGAAATATTGACAGATCTTTGAAAGTTTCAATAATGCCAGATCTTTGAAAATTTCAATAATGCCAGATTTTCAAAAGTTTTAATAATGCCAGAAATTCAAAAGTAATAATGCCAGACCTTTGAAAATTTCAATAATGCCAGATCTTCAAAAGTTTTAATAATGCCAGAAATTCAAAAGTAATAATGCCCAAGCCAGTATTTGAACTCGTATTGCATAGCTGATGAGTCCGTGAGTGCCCTATTCACTTCACTCAGAATTGAGTATCAGAAATGAGTATCAGAATTGAGTATGAGAATGTGTTGATTTGAAACATTGTAGAATGCACAATATAATTGTTCACAGGATATCAAGATTACAGAAATATTGTTTTCATAGTTTAAATCATCATGGATTTATGATAGCTGGAATGTAACCTGCAGGCAAGCAAGTAAATCAGTTATTCCTTTGTAGTTATTGAAGAATTAGTAAGTGGATTTTATTTCAAGTGTTAGCGGTATAATATCTAGAGGCAAACCAGTTAGTGAGTGCAATTTACAGCCTCATACTATTTATAGTCCCCCTTCCGAAAATTATTTTTTAATGTTCAGGGGTATGAAGGCTAAGCTCAGCTATTCAAGAAAGTTTCAGCTAATATAATTTATATCACAGAATTTCTAATTCAACCCTGATAGAACCTGGACTTATCTGATCTGTCAATGACCAATGACACGGTCACATCAGGTGTCCATTGCTTAAGCCAAGTGCTACTGAGCCCCTTCATTCAGTTACCTCCGGTTCAATTAAATATGGTCATTACGTTCAATTATATTCTATTTGATACTATGCACAAGAAAGTTAGGTGTCTCATTAGCCAGATTTGCTGGAACTCCAATAGGGGTGATACTTTAATAAACAAACACTACCTTTTGTAGAAGGCATGGGTTGCCTCCCATGGAAAGTGCTATGTAGTACTTCCATGTTCTCTCCCCACATCAACCTGTAAGGAAGATAGGTCTTTCTTTTTCCTCCCTTTATTCAGTATTATCACTGGTTCCGTACCACAGAGTGCAAACTTTACATTCTATGATTTACCGTATTTTATTACAGTTTAAACCATCTATTAAATTAAGTTGTAAACTTCTGGACACTGTAGCTGGGGGTGGATTTTTATTACAGAATTTATTGTAGTTTTTACGAGCAGTTAAATTGTTACTGTAATTTTGTTGCTGATGAAATTACCGATCAGATGTTGAACACATATTATGGTAGCCCATCATCACAACAACTGACATTTATATTATACTCATCCCCTTCACAGGTAACTCTATCATTGATAAAGACTATTTTAAAACTGAAAAAAAAATTTTGTTTTGGAAATGTTTTGAGAAAATAATTCGCTGGCTTAGAATGAGAAGGTCGTAACTACAAAAACAATATTTTAAGAAAATAAGCAAAAACTGTCTGAAAACTGCGCTTTACTTATGGTGAAACAAGCTGTTTCAACTTCAGTTAGGTCAACATGACAATTTCCGATTTTCATACAAATAGGCTCATAAGAAGCCCCTTATGATGTATATTTCAAATATGCATTAGTCTAATAAGGTCGTAAGTAGTAGTTACGACCTTCTGATTCTAAGCCAGCGAATTGTTGTGTTTTTGTATGGTAATATCAATGATAAAGTTACCTGTCGTTCTCAGTACATGTACTGTGATTTTATTTTTCATGATGATTTTATTTTCTCAAAATGTATTTGTGATAAATACCATGTACTAAAAGTAATCATAATTTAGTTCATCAAATTTTATTTTTGATTTTCTACTGTTATTCGATAAGCTCATGTATATTTACTATATTGACAATTTGTGAAATTCATTTTATAGATTCGCGAACTGGTCAATATTGACAAATTTGTGAAATTTTATTTCTAAAATCTTAGATTCACAAAATGGTAAATATTCATGAATTTGTGAAATTTAGTTTAGATTGTGAAGTCTTTAAGCTTTACAAAATGGTTATTTTTCACAAATTTGTAGAATTTAATTTCTTAGATTAAAAAAAAGAATAATTGAACATAAAATGTTTTTCGCTAATGTATTGCAAGTTGATAATGATATTATGGTACAGTTGTATGATATGATGACAAGACAAGACAGTGAATATATATGTTGGAAATTTGAAGCCCGGATGATACAGTAAAAAACATGAATATAGCAGTAACGTGAAACTTACTTTTTTCATGTTAAACTATCATTGTGAACAAAAACTTGTATAATTTTCGCATTAATACTTTAAGTTTCTTAAACAGTGAAATGAATTACAAAATAGTTGAAATTATACATGTGACTCGGGTCTGAAAATGATGAGTTTATAATGTGTTAAAATTTGGTTAAAATTTAGATATTTTTTTGACAATTATAAGGTGAATCCTCGGTGTCTCCCGGTATAATGACTATGCCGATTGTGACAAAGGTGGGACAGTAATACATTCTTCGTGACATTTATAATTTAGCTTTGAAATGATTCCCACTTTTAATGGTTTTTCAAAACGGATGAAAACCTATTAGTTCTCATATTTGAATAGGACGATATAATGCTTAAACATTTTTCAAGGTACAAAATGAATTAAGGGTGACTAGATACGAAAATACCGTAATTAGTCCCTATCTGGAGTTCTCTTACGACAGCACAGCACGCAACTTGTACTATTCAGATGTATTTCATTTAGATATTTTTCTCAAAAAACATTTTTCTTGTACAATTTTCTGTTTATTATTAGAATAAGATCGTACTAGACTAAGTGTCCCCTTTTGTGTATTTTCAAAGTACAGAAAAAGTCATGTTTGTTTTTTTACCTCATCTTACAAACCTTTTCATTTTTTGTTGAACTTATAGATGAGTTTTTGAGCGATAATGTGTTAATGTGTTAACGTTGCTTTGTGTTTGATGTCACCGTTTGAGGATAAAAAGATTCTTTATATACATTGGTAACATTGCTTCCTGAATCTATATTATATTGGTGCGGCTCCTTGATCTGTAATCCAAAGAGAATATTATATAAAAGGGGACTCAGAGCATGTGAGACTTATACAGAAATCTTGGTTAGGGAATTGGATGATTATTGGATTCATATTTCATAACAAGATATTCTGCAATGAAAATGAGAATAAATATTTCTTTTTTGTTTTTACGCTTGACTTAAATAATGCATATCAAGGGCTCAGGGCCAAACTATGGTAAATGTCTCTATCAATTGATGTGGTTACCATAGTTCTGCACAGAACCCTCAATATGGTATCTTTCCGATGCCTCCATCTCTCAGATTGTAGCTTCATGCTCGGTCTTCAAACTCTGTGAATGACTTCATCCATGAAGAAACTTATAAATCAAACCTTACAATGATGGATGATTTTATGTGATCAAACCTGCATGAAACAATGATCAGCTGGACTTGCTGTAGGCTGACTGTAGATAAAGCATGTCGTGCCATACCATGCACCATGCACAGCTCTCCTCTCATCTGAGTCATATTGCAGAAATAAATTCTGCAAAATCCAGTTAGGGTCAACTTAATGCATAAAATATTATAATGTCTATGTGACAACATTTTTATATAATACAAGTTTTTATGTAGATCTAATTCATGATATATTAGAAATAAATTCTGTAAAATCCAGTTAGGGTCAACTTATTGCATAAAAAATAATAATGTCTATGTGACAACATTTTTATATTACATGTATATAAGTTTTTATGTAGCTCTAATTCATAATATATTAGAAATAAAGTCTGTAAAATCCAGTCCGGGTCAAAGAGAGTCAACTAAATGCATATAATATCGAAGTGGCAGCATTTACCGGTATGCCTTGTACAAGTTTTTATATAATTCATGATATATTATAATGAGTGTTATTTACGTTACCAGGTGTTGTTGTTATGCATCAAAAATAGATACAGATGATACTATTACTCATTGCGCTAACACTTCAATGTTTAGACATTTTTTATGTTTTAAGTAACACCTATTTATAAACCTGGTTTACTGGCAAAAATTGATATTTCAAAAAAATTGATATTTCAAAAAAATTGTTATTGTTATTCTGAAGAAGTATAGCTTCAGCCAAAACGTCAATACAATATTTACAATGTAGGTGTTGTTGTTAAATTCTCACTTATTAAAACAATGGATAGAAAATGGGACATGGAAGGCTGCACTAGACTTTACCAACCCTGCACAAATTTTTTTTTAAAACAATCACATACCACAAAATAAACTAAAGACATTTGAAAGTTTACTGGTCCAAAAACATAAAACTTCTAAACAATTATTGGCTGAACTGGAACCCAGCATGTAACCAGTCCAGCACCTTTTAAACTATTATTACCTAGACTGGAAACCAACATTTAACCAGTCTGGTACCTTCTAAACTATTACTGGCCAGACTGGAAACCAACATATCTTTCACCTATTTGTTCTCAGCCTCAGTTTATTTAGACTAATCACTTCCTGTCAGTGATTCAAGTCTTTCAGTACTTTGATATTTATATTAATTTAAAACAAATCAAGGGACTGATAAAGCAAGCACGGTTAGTAAATTACGAAAATGAGCCTAATGGTTCTACACTGACAGACATTCAGTTACTGCATTAATTTTCCGGGAACTATTAAATTCGTACCCAGGGTGTTAGAAAACAGTCCTGTTAACATGCATGTTTAACATTCTTATTTAACATTTAATTTTATTTTTCAGCAAATTTTGCATTTTTTTCTAAATGAACTTGCAAGTTTTTGCACACTTTATCAGGGACTAGTGCCTTTTCGTTTATGCATTAATTAATGAAATGATTCAGTTAACAGAAATATAGCAAAGTTCCTAGAACAGACATTTAATACATGTGAATGCAGAGTTGGTAGGCTGTGTCATTTTACCCCTATGATGTGAAACATGCAGAATTATAATTAATCACAATATTATCTTCTCATTTCGATTGTGTTTCACAGTCAATTTAATAAGTTTACCTGACAGACGAGTTAATGTTTACAACCGTTATCATTTCATTTCAATTGTGCCTTAGTAATTTGTTCTAAAAATGTTGTTTTTATATTTTCAGGTTTTAAAGTTCACTCTGCATGATAAAAACAAACATGGATTAATTAGCAAATTGTGAAGGTAAGATCAATAGATTATC
Organism: Spisula subtruncata; assembly: GCA_963678985.1. NCBI lineage: Eukaryota > Metazoa > Mollusca > Bivalvia > Venerida > Mactridae > Spisula > Spisula subtruncata. The sequence goes on from OY787668.1 coordinate 2,922,144, forward strand.
TCCCTTTGTTCTTGTACAACTTATATCCCTTTCGACTTTTATTGATACTCTTGCTTTCTCTGTTCAAATTCTCGTCCTCTCTTTCTGTACAGGTTGTCTGCCTTTCTTTGTGCTGAAATTGTCTCCCTTTCTTTGATCTCTAATTGTCGCCCTTTCTTTGTGCCAAAATTGTTTCCCTTTCTTTGTGCCCAAATTATCTCCCTTTCTTTTAATTGTGCCAAAATTGTCTCCCTTTCTTTTTTCCCCTAATTGTCTCCCTTTCATTATGCCGAAATTGTCTCCCTTTCTTTTGTCTTCTTGTATTTAGTTTTATGGTTGGCTGCACAATCACCAGTACCTGCAAATAGGTGTCTATTGTAGAAGTGGCTTTGGGCTCATAATTTATAAGAATATGCTTATTGCTAACTATTAAAAAGAGAATTCCAAAATATTATTTGGATACTCTTTCAACAAAATCCTATCAGGCTGTTTTAAGTCCATGTACACTCTCCAGTCAATTAGTATAAACATAAATAATTTATATTTTTGTTTTCATATTTTCCCTTCTTTTAAACAGTCTTTAATTTTTACATTTCAAGTCAAGCATACAAATTTGGGAGACTGCATTCACATACCTGTTTCAAGTTTCCTAAATTTATGAATCCAGAAAAGCCAGCCTTCCACCTGTCACTCGTAACTCATGCAAATGACCCCAGTTTCCATGGCAACCTCATGATACATTGAAACAGTATCAAAGATAAGAAAACGCAGAAAAAGTGAAGATTTTTCGGTGGAAAATGTTGATGATTTATTGACATAGTATGTGATATGTGTTCATTCTGTGTTCATTCCGGCACGGAAGTCAGTAATGCATGAATGTAATGAAGTGTTTACCCGGCATACCAGTGCAGAGGTCATTTATTTGATCTGTACCAAATGGTGCCCTGTAAATTGTTGATTATGTTTGATATCTCCTGCACAATGAGGGGTATAATTCACTCAGGAAATGTTCTACATTCCATGTTAACACTGATTCATGACTGCATACTTCAACAATTAACTCAAAGATTAAAATCAATTAAGTAAGATGTTTGTTTCAGAAAACTAAATATTCCAAGACTGTATTTTCCTCATCTGCGTCCAGAACTTAATGTTTAACTGATCAGTATTGTATTGATAATTTTAAATAATGTTAACTTTGAAGAAACTGAATGGAGACTTTGAAAGGTTGCTGTCTTATATTCCATTGCTTGTTGTATGTTTAGTGCTGGACAGAAGGTACTAAGTGTCCATTCTACTAGATGTCTGCTGATGGTACCTTTCTGTTGTATATAGACCTAGGTCTCAATGGCTCTATACTCAATTGGACAGTATGGGTTGGATCCTTTGCTAGGTTATGGACTTCCAATGACAAAGGCTGTTAAAGCTTGACATGTGTCCTTCATCTATCTTGAGATGTCTGTTCCATGCTTGTTGAAGATTGTTCCTGTTAACAATTTACATAGCTTTAAAACCTGGAACTGTAAAAAACCTGGGTAACTGTAAAACCCAGAGTTGAAATAATTATATAGTGGATGTATGGAGATATCCTGGAACATTTTAACACCCACTGTAAGCGGGCCATGTACCTCTGTTGGTATCTTTATAGGAAACCATATTTCAAATTTTGCAATGAATCAAACTCTGCCATGATAGAACAGATGGCGCCATCTATCAGCAAGTTTGATTAGAATCTTCTGTGAACATGTTCTGATTGGTCATCTGGTGGTCAAAAACAAACTAACAAAATGATTCTCTACATTGTTTATATCAGCGCATGTGTGAACTACACAAAATGTATATTTCTGTGATATGCTTATTTCTGTTAATGTTAATATGTATTTGACAAGTTTGTTAGTTTGTTAGTGTTTATATGAACAATTATCAGCATGTTGATACGTACAGTTTACATGGGGGCATGTTGTTGTCTGGCTGACCAGTCGGGAAGGGTGTTACTTGGTGTGTTACACCTATACATGTTTCCTCACCTTAACTTTGTTTATATACATTGTGTACAGTACTCTGAGTGGTATCGGTCAGTCGGGACCACACTTGGTCAGCCTGTCAGTTAGCATCATCTCCTGGCATTGGATATTACTACAGTAATTTGTACAGCAAGTTGTATTGCTCAGCCCTCAAATGCTGCAAAGATTTGAGAGAAGTGAAGCTGAGTGTGCTTCTGTAGCTCAGTGGTTAGTTCACTTGCCATCTAATCTGGTAACCCAGTTCAAATCCAGGTTGATGCATTCATATATGTGCATGCCATATATCATCTGAAAGCTGACTGCAAATAAAGACCATGCTCCGTGACTCTGAGTCCAAAGGAAATACTCCCTGGTACCATTCTTATTCTTTCTTTGATATGAGGGATTGAACCCCAACCTTACTGCACTGAACACTCTACTACATGTTCTTTGTTGGCTCTCATCAGAATGATTACACTTTAAAAAATGTATGTACTTTAAAGTTAACATTTCCGGTTAGAATCTAGAGATTATTTTTTTCCATGGCTGCAATTCTAAAATCTTCCAGATACTTATGTATTATTGAAACATGTGACTATCTTCAAAGGGCATTAAATTCTGTTTGCCAGGTCATTATCTACCAGTGCTGGGTGGTTATTATCCCTTTAGTAAAATATAATGTGCAAGCTCCTTTGAAGTTATACAGGTTTTGCGCTGGTTAGTTTCAAGTGGACCCCTTTGATATCATTGAAGCATAAAGGGTCAGCACAAAGCTGGCTGTCATTTGCCAACTGTTTATTTGCTTGTCCCCCATAAACATGATCCTGTTCATTCAAATACTCCTCTTTCTGTACTGTTATAAGGTCACTTACACTATTTTTGATTTCCACTTAGTTGCTGCAACCAGTTTTGAGTTTGGTGGTTATTAAAATTTCTGAAGCATATATAACCAGATATACTGATGAACGAATGTGTGTAACACTGATTTGAAAAGAAAACTTTTACTATGGCCAAAATGGAATTAAAGTAAAAAAACAACAATCTCTTTTATTAGTCTAACCGTTACCACCATCTTCAAGGCTTAAGTTTGGTCAACATGACAAGTTCTGATTTTCATGTAAATAGGCTTATAAGAAGCTACATTGTGATTCAGATTTATGTACCCAGTCTTATAAGGTCATAAGTAGTACTTACAACCTAAGAAGCGCCTTGTGATTCAAATTTTAATCATTTTTCAGTCTTATAAGGTCATAAGTAGTGAAAAAAGGCACATAAGATGCACATATGATGCAGATTTGAAATATGTTTCAGTCTTATAAGGTCAGTAGTACTTACCACCTTCTCATTCTAAGCCAGCAACATATATCTAATGATTGTTGAACCAGCAATAAAACAGATGCTGTCAGTCACTCACACCTTCATTGTTTATGTAACTTTGTATATTCATCTAGAATTTCCCTCTAAATAAACTTTCAACATTTTCTATATAAATATTATTATAATGTCAAGATGTTGCTAAACCATGTACATACATTTTTTGGACACAGCTCTAATATGTGATGACTGGCCGAACCCATACATGTACATGTATATAAAGATACTTGATGGTTTACTTAACACATCCCCCACACATCATCTTAACAAATTTATTCTTATATTTTGTTTACCAGTCTTATAAAATGTATTTGCTATGGGTTTTTTTCACAAATTTAAAATCATATTTAAACGTATACTCTTATGAACAATAAACAGAAAATCAAAATTTTGGCTAAAGGTGCATTTCTTTGACTATTTTAAAAAGAATATTTTGGGATGAGTTCATATTAATATGGATTACATTTGTTTTAATCTCTGTGTTCACAGGTAATTATTTTGAGTATATTTCTAATTAAAGATCCATACAATTTCAGCAGTATGTATTTGGAATTTTCAATCACAAATTTCAAGACAACTTCTAAGTTTGGATAAAAAGATACCAAGACATCATCTTTAAGAAAAAATTCTTGCTTGCTCCCATTTCACCATTTTATGAGTTTTTTTTATGGCAGATCATCTGATAATTGATTGAATTTACAATGACCTGGGGGTGTCTGTTAGTGAGGGGGCGTAGACATTTGCACTTTTCAATGTTAACAAACAGTCGTAACTTTCTCAATAAAACCTGTCTTCATTATCTCGAATGCTCTATATATACAGTATGCATGTGCACACAGTTATTTTTCTCAATTAAAGATGCAAACTTTGTTGAATATTTGCGGATGTTGAAAAAGCTGAAAAAGCGCTGCACGGAAAATATGCCCCAATTTTGTTTTTTATGTTGCTTTGAATAAGATAAACTTCAAAGGCATTTGGTGTCTGTGCTATCAAGAAACATGGTCGGTAATCATTTGTTACCCTAACTAGAGAATTTATTCTTGAAAAAAAATCTGCATTTATGTGTTTCTTGCTTGGATTTGAGTGACTAGACGACTGTTTGTATATATCTAGCAAGGATTCGGGATTGTTATGTAAAACCTAGTCCCAAGACAATACAGATGTGTGGGGGGAGTGTATCGGAATCCGAGATATATATCTATATGTTCAGTATATATGTACTTAGGTCTTAAAGTAGATGTGTCCGTATTTTTACCAATTTTAAAATCCTGATTTCATCTTAAAATAACTAACAAGTGATATTCTTTTTGAAAAAAAAAAGTTGTAACCTTTCCCTAAAACTATTATGAACCATTTATTACGAAAAATATTTATGCTTTGATACTACAATTAGTTCTGGTTTGTGACATTAAGTATTATAATTTGGTTTCACTTTATGTTAGCAGTGTTAGCCAGATTTGGTATTTTAAAGACATTTAGAATAAATGATATATACAATTTTAGCGATAAGTTTCTATACCTTTTTGCATATGAAAAAAGCAAAACGAGTAATTAATTACATAAAAAGTTAAATCTCAATTTTGCAACATGAAAGGATGCAGATACTTCCTCTTTAAATCTTGAAAAAAATTAATTCTCTTACTTCAATATTTCTGTAGCTTCAAAAGGCTTATTTCAATATTATTTTAATTTTAAAGATTTTAGATCTATAATAAAACCGCTGTGTTTTCTTGTTTCTACGGCTTCTCAGTTTTTTTTAAAAGCTAAATTGTTTCTATTTCTGTAAAAATTGTAATATATTTGTATTATTCCCTTCTTGACAGCTGAACATTCGCTAAGAAGAGAGTACAAAATTGCAAAAATCATCTCAAATGTTGCGGAATTTTGTAATTTAATTTCCAGGAGAATTTTGAAATACAGTAAATTTGTCTACTTATAAAAACGTGTATTCATTCATATTCTGTTCCTGGTAATATATACTTTTCATGTTTTCATTATTTTTCTTTTTTAAAACTTTATTTCAATTGGGGGATTTTCACAACGAAACATTGTATTACATTCAGAAAAAATAACTGTAACTTAATACAATTGATGGACAAGATTTGATAATTAGAGAGTCATGTTTGCTGAATGTTTTTTCCATGTCATCTGTCAGTTTTGATTTTGCTTTAATAGATGTGTACTAGATGCTTAGGTTGAGAATGTTGTTCTTGTTTTACCAGTACGCTCTGAATGATGACACCAAACTTTTAATTTATCTGAGCCAACAAATTTTGCTGAATAAAACAGGAAAATTGTAAATTTTACAAAATTCCATAAACAAAAGTTAATTTGTCGGAGCCAAGTTTTGCTGAACAAAACAAGAAAATTGTAAATTTTACAATATTCTATCAAAATTAACATTTTTTTATGTTTAGTTATTTCGTGGTAGGTTAAGAATGCAAGTATTGGTTGTAATTGTGTATTACAATTTCTTGGAACAATTTGACATTTGCACAAAATTCCATAAAAATCTTTTTTTGATGTTTAGTTATTTTGTATATTTTTGAGGTTAAGAATGCATGTATTGGTTGTTATTATGTATTACAATTTCTTGGAACAATTTGACATTTGTCTCAGACTTTGTGGCGGCATATACCATCAGTAATGAGGTGTTGAAAACATGAAGATGATTAATATAACATGTATGACTTCTTTCACAATCAACCTTTTAAAGTTAAAAGTACAAAAAGTCTACTTTCAGAAATTTGTCAGCTCATACAATTGTACGACTGTACTTATGTGAATCATTAGTATAGTCTGTTCAAAGTCAAATGATAACGGTTATAATCATTAGCTTAACAGTCTGGTACAGTATGTTTATCTAGGTTTAATTGGCTGTAACTGAGTTAAAAGTAGTCAAGTGATTCTTTCTTAGCAATGAAATTTTTAATTGTCTATTTTATTATAGATATATTTATAGCAGAAGGGATGGAGGTTTTAATTAATGAATTTTTAAAAAATGATCTAGAATACGGTAAAGTTTTCAAGTTTGAGCCAGTGGGAGTAGTGTGAATATTTCCGGATGTGATAGTTTAACAATAATTATCTTCCTTTCTAATCAAGGATCAATGTCGCCTGTTTCTAATTTATGTACATTTTTGCAAATTTTAGTTTTCTAGAAATGTATAAATGATTAAGTTTGATGTACACAAAGTATTTAGCTTGAAGTGCTTGTTTTTGCCAGAATTACGTTTTAATGATGGAATTTGTTTCTAATAAATAAGTTAATAGCAACTTATGCTTAAGGTGTATTACGCCACAGTTTACTAAAACTAGCTTACCCATCTAAATGGGGGAAAACGGGAGAAAATGGGAGAAAAATACATTTAGATAAACATATAGCTGATCACATGGGTTCAAGACACAGGTGTAAAACACATTATAATTAATGGTCGTTGTACTAATGACTTGCCATCATTTTAAATGGTATTTTGAAGAGCTTGTGATCTGTAGAGATGAATAAGCATTTTCGAGATATCAAATCTCTGAGAAACATATTTTGGTTGTTTTTTTTGTGGACTGCTTAATGAATGGATAGCATAAGCAAAATTCCTTTTATGATGTTTTTGTAAGGTAAAAAAGTGTTGAATTTTAGATTTTTGCTAGTCCATTTGTGTAAATATTTCACCCGGTATTTTCTGTTGTTTATCTATCCCCTTCATGGATCCCTAATTATTCTCTTCACTTATCTTTATCCCAAGCTCCTCTCTCCTAACTACATTCTCTTCACAACCCCCATATTTCCTCAACTGCATCATCTCCTTGGCCCCCTTTCTCTCCAGCTCCTTTCGTCACCAGCCCCTACTCCCCCAGCCCTTTTCTCTCCCCAGACCCTATTCTCCTTAACTCCCTACTCTCCCCAGCTACCTTCTCTTTTCAAACCCCCTTCTCTTTTCTGACTCCCTTCTCTCCCTCTCCCTGTTCTTGCTCCCACCAACAGCTCCCCCTCACTGACCCCACCAATCTCAATCTCTCCCCCAGCTCCCTACTCTCCTCAGTTCCTTCAACAAAATCGCCCAAGAACGAAAGAAAGAAAAAAAAAGAAAGAAAACTTCATTTACAAACTCAGATTTAAGTATCAATATTTCCTGATAAACGTTAACTGTTAACCGAGGTGGTTTAAATAAAACATTAAATCAATTAGTGAATTCAAACATCAGTTAATTAACACCATGCAGCAGCATCATCATACAGCACCAAACCTCTACTCCATTGTTTCAAGCAGACATAATTTTTACTCATAAAATTTCTCATATTTATCTCCAATGTATCATTTATTCGAGTAAAGCTGCCGATGTAAGTTAACACCATCTTTATAGCGCATTTTATTTCATTGTTGTTATTCGCAGGTGAGCTATATATAGATACAGGTATGTTTTGACATCCGACACCGGATTGGAATGTTGCCAAGGGAAGTAAATCTTCATGCACTAATTGAAGTTTAATTTTCATCTGTTCTGTAAGAGTTGTCTACCTTTTAATTAAAAAAAAAGCATACAGGTAAAAACCTCTTTGTACTTGAACGGAGTGCATTAATGACACTTTGTATTAAAATATACTTCAATCATTATAAAATCCTACATGAAATATCATCTTACAAGCAAACCAATTGACTTAAAGCATTTTAATGAATCTCTGTAAATTAAATATGATGAATACAAGATTTATTGTTTTCATTTTAATATAATTAATTGACAAATAAAAATAAAACCATATTTTCTTTAATTCTTATTATGTTACAAAAACAGTTTATTTCAAGACAGATCTGAAATTTCTGACCTATTTCAATCCACATGTATCAAATTTTATTATTTAATTTCCCTGCCAATTTCAATTGTAAAATTTAACCCGCTTTTAAACTGTTTACTTAAGGCAAACATGCACATTTAATACAGTGACACATTTCTAAAATGTCATAAATTTGAATTATGATTTGGAGTTGAAATTTTGATGTTTAATTGGGAAAAAACGTATTTTGCATATTTATGTGCATTCTGTTGGTAGTGATTTATACACAGTTCATATAGGACAAGATCAAGGGTCAATGTTAGACTGTTGGTGGTATAATGTTTTATAATAACTTTTTGTAAGTTATATAATGATTGTTGCATATCACAGCATCTTGGTATTATAAAGAAAGATAAACGTGTATAAGTTGTTGTTGCCTCTGTAAAACCATCATAATTTTGTCAACACTAGAAATCGGTAAACATTGGTTGCCTTTTCAACAAAACTTAGCAAGTTTTAGTACTAAACCTAGTTATCCATGCCATCATTGTTTGGACCTCTCGTGCTAACAAAACTGTGACCAGCCGCATTTCGGGATATCACACATTCTCAGTAATAAAATTGTAAAAAAGCCCTTTGCCATATTAGGTATATCTCTGGTTCTACTCCATTTCTATCAGGGTTTTAGGGCCCTTTATTTTTAGAAAAAAAGTTCCCAGGTAAAGTCTATTTTAGGACAATGTTCAAAATTAAATCTTACTCCCCAAACATTGAGTTACACTCACAGAAAGTATTTTAAAAGTTTAAACCATTGTTGTTTACTGTTGTATATACCTGTTTCATTTCATTTGAGCACAAATTGCGTACACTTTTTATTTAAATTTACCTTTAAAATATAGATTGTGTGCACTTAAAGTATAATGACGGTTTTATACAAAAAAACAAAAAACAATTTTAGACGCCAGAAATAAAGTATCTGTTTCACACAAAAAAACACAGCAAGTACTCCGATACGTTTGTCTCTACCGTATGACAGGTAAGAGGATGGAGTGATGTCCCATTTACCTGCCGTATTTCAATGACACAGATGTGTTGAAGTTAGCCGTACTCGCTGAGCCGTGAAGTACACATTATACTGAATAAAGATCAGTAGTTGTTATGAATCGTGGATAGTGGGAATGTACGCTAGATGATATATACATATACTTGTGTTTATTTCATGTTTTTGTTAAAAAAATCCACCGGAATAATGTGAATTTATTGAATATATGCTCGTAAAATGATGAAAACGGGGAAATTACGTTGACCTGAGTGGTGACAATAGAAATTGATGGGTAAACAGCAATGTGAGTTAACGAGAAAAGGGACGCTGCCCGAACTGAAGTAGTTTTGGATTAAATCTTTTGTTAAGATACACACAGGTAATCGAGTTCTGTTTCTTTATAACGTGAACGATGAAACATACAAACGAATCGTTTGTCAAGCTTTTGTTGACATACTTATTGTTGCGATATTTCTTAAGCAAATATTCAGTTGTAACTTCAGTGTAGCTTTTGTTGGGTAGTGTTGTGGTTGAGATTTTCCCGGTGTATAACACGTCCTAGTCTCAATGTAGCTTTGTCAACCCAAGTTTTATACCAAATATTTCAATAGGTACAATTGTACCAATGTATTTTTTCTCCGAGTGTTTAATCAAAGTCAACAAAAAAAGCGAAATATAAAATTATGATTTGTGAGTGAGTGTGTTGGGTTAGTGTGCCTTGTAGGGAACAAGTTAACAATGTTTAACATGTGCTATATGATGTAGTTCTTCTATGTTTTATTTCTGTACTGAAGTTACAAGTTTTTATGGCGTTTATTACATTTAAGTGGTGGATTTATAAGTAATAGAAGGGATATTGTCTTACAAAAAAGGGTAAAATGTTTATGTTATATTTTATATATAAAGTGGATACATTATAATTCTTACCTTCATTTTCTCTATGTGTAAGATATGAGGGAGCATTTAACTAAGTTTTTAATTCACATTGGTGTCAACTAGTAAATGGAATTGGGCTCTTGGTTCTTCGAAACCCCTATAATTAACGTAAACTCTATAGGACATGGGTATGGTCTGAAACGAATTAATGTGTTCCTCAAGCTTTGTGTATGGATATGTTTTAAGATTCTTTCCAAGACTTAATACTTTTAAATTTATCTGCAAGAACGATGTGTCTTCAATGTTGGTCTTTTAGATATGTAAATAGTGCACTTCTTACAGAGTGCAAAATAAGCACTTTTCCAGTTTTCTAGGACAAGTAATTGTTGTTTCGGGCAAGTAACTTTTGCTGTAATTATGCATATAATATAATAGGAAAACTATTCAGTTTTGTTGGTTAATTTGTATACACTGTACATCTTCTAATCGATTGGTAATCAAATACCCAGTTAAACCTAGATAAACATAGTTTACCTAATGGATGAGCTGATGTTTACAACTGTTATCATTTACCTCTCAACACACAGTACAATATTTCCAATGTTTTCTTTCTTTGGTCAACTCCGTTCTAGATTTCAATATGTAATTTAACGGCTGGTCAATTACTTAATTATCGCACACCAGTAAATTACTTATAGCCACATGCCGACAATGCCCTGACCTGGTGCAGTTTCTACAATTACAAATTAACAGTACCCAGTTAAGTTGAACTCTTCAAAACATCTTACACTACAGACAGCAGTAAACATTTTTTTTCTAATTCTATTTATATTTTATAATTAAGTTGAGAATAGATTCTGCCTTCTTCTACAGGTAATTGGATTTTGGACATATTTCAATGGCTGAAAAAACCTCGTAATTGATATCTTTTTAATGATAGTTTGATGTTACAATTTAATGTTGACTCACAAAATAGCTTGTGATAAGTTATGTTCAAAAACCTAGTTTCTCGTTACAAAGTGGAAAAAAGCTCATTAATTTCTCGAAGTATGTAGAGTTTTTCTCGCCTCATTAACCTGAATTCGGCTTCTGTTTCCTCCCCTGTACAAACATCAGTAGAGAATTAAATTAAACACCCAGTGAAAATATCTGCACTTATATATATACCGATATATGATGTTTTCTCTAACATCTGTGTCAGAGGTATGTTTCTCAGTTCAGGCAATGGAAACTTCGGCCATGTCCGCAAATACAGCTAACAAGTGAGTTTTTTATAGAGATGGTCAATCCGTAATTAAAATAATTAAAAATTCAAATGTCATTATATATAACTCAGTTCGTACAAGAGTTTGTATTAATTGTAACTAAACTTCAAATTTGAAGCATAAACTGATCAGGGATGGTATTCAATATTGATCTCATTCAATTTGAGAATAAGGATAGCCAATCATAGTGCATGTTACAGAACAAGTGGTATGAGTCTGAAATATTTTAATCCTAACAGTATTTGTACGATCTTAGCATTTGGTCACAGCTTGTACGGGTCTCGTACGAGTTGTACAGAATGTATAGTTTCCATCAGATCACCGAGTCCTCTACTTGTTGTGAAAATCCGTACGATGCTCGAACGAGTCTCGATATCCGTACGGACTCGGTGCTTACTCCATACGGACGTCGTGCAAGTTCAGAAAAATCAACTTGTATGGAGCTTGTAGGGCAAATGTGACTAGGGTATAAGATGGAACAATCTATTTCAAACATGAGGGTAAGGTCAGCCTTTAAAGTACTACCACTACATTAAAATATTTTAAAAGATTAAATTGAAATGTTAAGCATGAAGTGTTTTTGCCCAGAGTTTTAAGTTAGTAGCTTGCTGAGTATGTTGGTATGGTATTTTGTATAGGATCTAGATGATGCATGAAGTGTATCAAATCTCTGGCTTGTCATACTGTTTGATTTATGATATACCTTTTGTTGTAAAATATCCTCTCAAAAAACACATATATAAACTTCAACCTTTATACCAACCTTTGTATTGGGGTCATGATAGTTCACAGAACATAGTGGAACATATTTTTCCCCAAAATAAAACTGTGCGGGGGGGGGGGTCCCCTATCCCGCCCCTCGGAAACAGCTTAGTAAATGTTAGGGTCTCCCTGTAGTCATGCTTGATTCACAAATTTCATTCAAATTTTTTTGTTAGGTTGAACATTTTATTTTGGGGCTTAAATTCTAGTTGTGCTTCACCATCTTCGTGTATTGGTTCGCCCACAGAAGTAGATCATCATAATAATATTAATTATGCTCTCGGCGGTCTGTCCGATGGGTTGAAAAATTCAGTGTACTAAACAATTTTTCCAAGCATCATGGTACTGTTTTATCAACGGACTTGCGGAAATCGTAAACTTACGTTCAAATTTAAATTCTGTGTATTTCTTTAACTACTTCAAATTGGGGACGGATGCTGTTTGTAGATGTTCATTAACTGAATCTTGATATGTATTACAGCTCCATTTATCACGCTTTATAGCAGTAAAAATATAATAAAGAATTAAAATTTGATCGTAAGTTTAAGATTTGCGTAAATGTGTTGATAAAACAGTACCCATATGTACAAACATGCTGTGAGGATGTAAATTTTATAATGCAAATATAGCAACAGCTGTCAGGTCCCTGTCTCATGTGTGACCCCTAATTTCTCATCATGTGACCCATGACCCTTGTTTCATCATGTGACCCCATGTGTCTCTTCACTGTTCTTTTAACACTGAATAAAACATAATATGAAATTGAGTCATGCACATACAATGTTGCGCATTTGATGTCAGTGGTTTGTTGATGTGCTTTCTATGTAACAACAAATTAAATTATTTTTCATTTGTTACAATGAAAATGATGAATTAATTGTCAAAGCATTTCTTCAGTCATCATCGTAATGTTGCTTGGGCATATACATAATGTCTCAATGCTACTAAACTTGGTTTTTAAATTTTTACAGATTTGAAATTTTTGTATGCAGCACACTCCGTATTTATCCGCTTCTGACCCCTTTCAAATCATTCAGCAATTCTATCCAACTGTGAAACGTTCATTTAATGGAAAGTTTCATGACTTAAATTCAAAATGAAAATTGGAAATGTCTCGGCTTTGATATTGAATCAACATGTTTTGTTGACAGTTTTCCACGATTTCTAATCATTACGTCGGCAGAACGTGTCACAAGAGCAATTAACCCACAACTGCCTTTTGTATGCTGCATTTTTCTGTGTGGTTTTCAAATTTATCAACTTCATTAGCATAATTTGGTATAAAATCCAATAATTGCTTGGCTGCAGCCCTAAAAGGCATGATTAATAACTCCCTAAAATGTTCACAGGACTCCAGACAGGTTTAGGGGACTCCCAACTGATTGTACCTCAAACCCAAAATAGGGAGGTGTGTGTATGTTTATTATAACAATGTAAATTTTGACAAAATGTACCCTTCACTGTACCTAACTTCTGTATTCAATATCAGTACCCGTCCATACAGCAGAGCACAAAAATGGTTGCAGCACAATTTTAGGCAATTAAGCAACACTGTGCAGGTGTCCGTTGCTTAAGCAAAGCAAACCGAGCACCTTTAATCATTTACTTCCCGTTCAATTTAAATGAACAAGGCACTACTTAGCGCTTTGCTTAGGCAACGGACACCTGATGTAATAGTAAACAAATCAAAATCAGAAAGGTAACAAATTTGACCATGGAAGTCCTGCGGGTATAAATTTGAAGACCCAGAATTTTTGGCATAATATTTGTAGTATAATATTTATAGTACTACATATGTGACTAAAGATTATCTGTACCAGCCAGATTTCCTGTACAGAAAACAAACATGCCACATTCATGTACTCTGTTTGATGTTATAATTTCTTTATTGCAATGTCGGCTTTTTCAAAATTTTCTTCATAAATAGCAAGTATGCTTGCAAGCTTTGTACTATAAATGTATCCTTATTGATCAGCTTCACTTGAAACAGTTTATTATTTTCTATCAATTAAATGAATAACAACTGATTATTTCCTGCATTTAGATCATTAATAACATGGTTTGTACTGGATGCTCTTTCTAACATAGGCTTCTGTGGCAGCCATGTGTTTTAAATGATTCAGTTTTAACTTAAAATTTATGTATGTGTTTTTTATTACTGGGCAGCTTATTGTTGGAGTTATCAAGGCTCAAGCGATTATGTGTTTGCCTGTAGTTCTTGCTGTCTCTATGACTGTTCATCCATCTGTCCGTATGTCCGGTATTCAAATGGTTGTAACATATATACCAAGCAAAAAAGTACAACTTGGCTTCCTTCGCAACGCGGGAATGTTTCAAGGGCTCAGTGCAAAACTATGGTACATGCTTCTATAAATTGTTGTAGTAACCTTAGTTTCGCACCAAACTCTAGAATTTTCCTTACTCAGTTAAAGTGGTCAGTAATAAATTAGGGTATCTTCTCCAAACATTTTTTTGAAATCTGACACCTTTCCCAAAAAATTACCACTATTAAGTTTATACTGATCAACATTTATGTAATAAATTGAATAATAATAAGCTATATATTAACCATGAAGACAGTTATATTTATTAATCACCCCACCCACTACAGCATAAAAGTATTATTTAATTGCAATATGCATAATACATTATATGACTATTTTATTGATAATAATGATATATGAATAAGCTTTTGTCCTGTCCTGTTACTTTTTTACGGTTCATTGTACCGGTATGCTACTTTCTTGTTTTCACCAGAGTGAAAAACACTGTCTCCATCGTTCTTGCTTCAAACATCGTATCCGTAAAGTATATCCATGTTGTCTTAATGAGTTTTTGTCGTTCTCAAGAAAGCTAGTAATATGTTTTAGTTTTTAAATGTCAAGCGGGAGAACGGCGACCATTTTTACATGGCAAGGTATGTTAAAAGCTGACATTGCGTGCTCATGTCAGAAGAGATCCATTAATACGTCAAACGTTGATATGTCCGTACAAATAGTTGGTCTTAATTACCGATGTAATGCTGTGTTTTATGACGTTTTTTTGTTTGAATTGTCATAAATTATACTAATAGCTTTTATTTCAAGCATAGTGCGTTTCTTATGTAGAACATGTTAACATAGAGTCAGTATTTGTTTGTCAGAAGCAAGCGACACGGCTGGTATTTTAAGTCCAAGTTATGTTTTGTTCGAATTTTAAGGTCAATGTTATTACTGTTATTTTCGGCATCAGTTTTTTTTATTTATCTTCTATTAAAATGCAACTTAAGGTAAGTCAAGTTTTAAAAATCTTAAGGAAAACAAACAGTTACTGCCCTTGGATATGAATAACATAACTGAAATTTTTCACAAATTTGAAATAAAAACATTTTGAACTAGTTATCTCCCTTTAAAAATGTTGCAATATAATGCAGTAATGTTGGCATGCAAGAGTTACTGTCCTTTGATATAATTTACATAACTTTTAAATTTTTCACAACATTTAAATGAAAAACATATTTGACTGAGTTATCTCCTTTTTGAAATATTACAATGAAATTCGGTAATGTTGGCATACAGTGAACAAAGATTAGTTTTGGAATCTCGAAGTGATTAGGCATGTACCTGGATGTTTACCCAGCCAAATGGGCTCATCAGTTACAAACCAGACATGCAAGCATCTGCCAAGTGATACTTAATGACTAAATCTGTATGGGGAGTTTAAAGAAAAGTAAAACCTTTGATCAATTTGAACCTGATAAGCCTCTTTTAGATGGTATATATCTATACATCCACCTTTACCAGTGTCAAAGTGTGACTCTATTAAAAGTTTTATAAAGGTATTAATTTATTCACCTTTTTATACCAAAGTGTGGCACTGTTAGAAGGTACCAATTCATGAATCCTTTCAAAGTTTGATAACAGAGAATGTTGTGAAGTTTCTGGTTATTTTCAATATGAAATAATTTATGTTAGACCAGATTACCTCCCTTGTTTATTTCTGAGTTTATCACACATTTTCATTCTGTATTATCTCCCCTGAGTCCATTTCCCAAACAAAAGTGTTACCTCCCATACTTACCCTGTAAAATAATGAACATAATTGTTAAAAGTTGAAGTAAACATTTTGGTGCTTAGTGAATTTGTGAAGTTCTGAATGATTTGTAAAGTTTCTAACTTATTGACACAATTTAAGCAATTGCTGAAAGAAACGTGTTAATTCCAAGACAGTACTGGTGAACCAACCATTCCTGATTGTTTAATATAAATTAGTTTTAAAATAAATGAACTACCTTACCAAGTGCCTAATTTATATATTTGAAGTGAAACCGTACAAATGTTTGAGGGAGTTTTAATACCATGATATGTTTATAACGCAGCAAACAATGTACGCTTCACGTTGCCACATCAAACGCTTTCGTCAGATTCCATGTGCGAGAAAAGTAATCGCTAACTTCTTCATTTAGGCAGAAAAAAAAACGAAAAAAAACTCTGGCTTCTCCTTTAATGATCTCATTATCATTAAGTTTATTTATAGTTCGGTAACAGTTATATTTCACTTGTAAATATTCATTTTTCTGTCTGATGCTGACATGGCAACAATTACTGAAAACCTGACTGTCAAATCACGTCTAGAATAAAGCATTTTTTTACATATTTATGACCCATTGGAATTACCATAATGTTCTGCATATTGTAACGTATGCGTCTCTGTCTATATCTGTTGGCTTTGTTACAGCCGCCCGCTACCCATCAGTTTCTTAATGTTCCATTCCGACATTGTATTTAGCTATCATAATACTTGGCTAAAATAGCTAGGTCATGATCTATCGGACTGTCTGTCTGTCCCTCTTCAACTATTCATCAACTATGTTTTTGTGTACTGAACGTGGTTCTTTTCAATTTTCAAGAGTTCTGGAAGTACATATTGCTTGGTTAACACAAAAAAGTAAGGGATATAGATATAATGTTTGTAAGGGGAGGTAAAAAATAATGTCACTACTTGGTGTTGTAATAATTCATGTAATATGTATTGCAAGAAAGGGGAGGTAATTCAACAGAGATACATTGATTTAGCATACACAATGATAAAGCTAATTAAATTTCTCAAAATATGTCACAGAACAAATTGATGATAAAATTATAAAACATATTCATTAAAATTTCACTGTAAACAGAAAGTCATGTTTTGTTGGAAATAAATTACTTACTGTATTATATGAAACAAAGAGTCGGTAGGGGAGATAACTATGTTTTCAAAGTTCCAAAACTCTTTCTTTAAGGAAGGCTGAAGGAGCTGGCATATATTTATCTTCTTCTGAACACCATGTTTTAAAATGTTCTTCACTTAATAAATGAACCAGAAGTTTGTGCTAATGTTACATTTACTTCTTTCCCAAACTCTCACAGAAACAAGGGCAAATCTTATCAAACTTTTATCCTGAAAAAAGATTAAAGAAATCTTATTTAATGATTTCATTTTAAAAACAAAAGCTATTTGAAATTGGATAGCTTGAACCAATGCCAAAATGTTCACAGTATCTTGTGAGATAATTTCTGGAAAAAAGTAGATAATTTGAACTGATATTTGAGAAAATGTTCATGATTATTTTATATAAAATTAAATATAAATTCTTTTAGATGTTTCACTTACTGTAATTATACTGTGTCTATTTATTTCATTTAATAGTTTGTGATGATTATAATTCCTCACTTACTGTCGATTCAATAAGTGATACTAATGAGGCAACTATCCTATTCGAAAGAATAGCGGGAATTACTGCTAACTCGGATATACCCTAGGTAAAAATAATTTACCACAAGGATCTGCTAATGTTTACAACCATTTTCAATTAACTTTGAACAGAATGTATCTGTCTCATCTAATGGACATCAATAAACAAAGGAGTGTTACATTATTGCTCCTTGAGTTAGGGGCAAATTGAGTTTTATGTTGAGTTGAGCTGAGGACCTACTCGCATTAAGTTTGGCTCATACTCACGTGAGCTTGGAATAGGCTTTATAACAGGTTGACCATGTAACTTCCATGTTGCTTCCCAAAGTTTATATAGATCAGAGAATACACAACAAAGATCTGTTTGTTTAGCATCAAGTTATTTATTCTCAGAAGTTTTATAAACAATAACAAAGAACTTTTCTTAGAGATTAAATATTTAAAATCCGAAATTTGAGACATGTATACATACTACTTGTAGCACGTTCCAGATATATAAGATATAGTATATATTTCTAGATGACACATGTTTCCCCGAACTATCGCTGCTCAATCTATACTTTCTCATGTTTCCCAGTAAAAAATTAGGGTCTGCAAAAATCATTAAATCATATATCATGTGGTAGGAAATATCTCAAACATTCTGACATTCTGGCATTTTGAAAATCAGGTATCCCACTATTATATAGGGAAATGTCGTACTTATCCTGTTACATGTACTGTCCTTTCAAAGGTACATGATAACGGTTGTAAACATAAGCTTGTTCGTCATTTGGAAAATCAGGTAGCCCACTATAGGGATATGTCGTACTTATTCTGTTACATGTACATCCGATATTTCAAAACATGACGCAAGTATCAGTATTTTTCAGTCCTTTCAAAATCAAATGAGAACGGTTGTAAATATACTAGCGTCTGGCAGACAAACTATGTTTATCTAGGTTTAAACGAGTGTCCGTTTGCATAAGCAAAGCACTACCGAGCGCCTTCATTCAGTTACCTCCCATTCAATTGAATTAATTATAGAAGGCATTGGTTACCTCCCGTGGAAAGCGCTATGTAGCGCTTTGTTTAGGCAACGGACACTTGCTATTCTTTCAAATGAGCGGGTTCCCTCATTTGTATTACTTATTGAATACACAGTAAATCCGTTATTTTCAAAACATGAAGCAAGTACCAACACTTTTGAACGTAAACTTTCATGATAAAATTGCTATATAAATGTTGTGTAATCATAAAAAAGTTAATAACTGGAGAGACATATATTTATAATTTTTTAAAGACCAAAAAATCTTTGCATGAGAGGCACCTAGTCACTAGTGAAAATGTTTTTTATTAGGACTGGTGAACTTAATAGCTTTATGCAGCTTTTAAGGAAGTGTTGCATTTTATTGAGACAC
The DNA here is from genome assembly GCA_963678985.1 of Spisula subtruncata. Lineage (NCBI taxonomy): Eukaryota > Metazoa > Mollusca > Bivalvia > Venerida > Mactridae > Spisula > Spisula subtruncata. The sequence continues at coordinate 2,941,327 of OY787668.1, forward strand.
CTACCTTTAGGACAAGGATGTTGAGCCTGCGAGAAACAACGTGACATACAAGACATTCAATCCTTTAAATTCTACTATCTAGGGCAAGGATACTATCCATAACGAGAAAGTCGAGCGTCCTGCTCTTGTTGAGGAATAATCTTTCCTTTTTATTTTGCTGGTCACTCGGTAAAGTTGTTAGCCATAGGGGAGTAACCATGGCAACTGGAACATGCATATATTAGCATATGGCATTGATATGCATATCAATAATGCATTTGTTTTTGTTTTATATCTGTAATAAACATTGGAAATTGGAGAAATATACTAAAATATTAGCAGTTAAGTCATGTGTGCCAATTTTTGACGACAAGGTCCTTATGTTTGAATGCAACTAATTATAAATTAGCAAGCACAATGGAGCTGATATTTTTCTTTTCCTATTGATTGCCTTAAATTGAACAAGTTTATGTATGATAATAGGAATGTTTGAATAGTTGAAGTATCTTGTATTGTTGTATGCGCTCATCACTATTGTAGTATTGTTAATTAAGAATGTTAATTAGATATATACAGTGCATGATTGATTGAAACAAGAAATGTAGCTGTAGTTTGTATCATACATGTCGTCCCTTTGGTGCAACAAGGTTGTATCATTTTATAGATTATGTAGTGAGATATGACCTTGTTGTGCTGAAGAGACGATGTATCAAGTATTGGCTCAGGTCTGGTCTCTGTCCGATTTATAAACAATCAACATGAAACTAGAATAACAACAAATTACTGCATAAAAGCATGTATACTGTATTTAATGCAAAATTTAATGATGATCTTTTTGAGTTCACTGAAAATTGTATTTGTTTAGGTTTCATTAATTGATAAACAAGTGAATACAAATTGGTAGTTAATGGGAGAGTCTACTGGATGGGGCTTGAACGCAGCTATTAGTACTTGGGCCTGGTATTTTTCAGGTTGAGTCTGATTTCAGGTTTTGAATCCGGAAATTTTCTTCTTTGTCTTTATTGAAAAGTGGATTTTCAGACTTTGATTCTAGGATTTTCAGGCTTGAGAATGATTGCTAATTATCAGGCCTGAAACTGCATGTTGAGACCCTGCATGATAATTTATCCTGATTTGACAAAACGAAACACTGACTTCCATTCATGTACTAAGTCAAGAAATATTCTCATGTCCAAACATTTACTGTAAAACAGTATTAAACATTGTGAGGAATATGTCAAACATTGGATGTCTTTGTACTTAATGTAGGACAAATTTTCAAACTGGAAGCCATTTTAACAAGCTGTACCCGGTATATGATTATACGTTTTTCGTTGAATTCAAATTGTATGTGAAAAGTAAACAGTATGGCAACAAAGGACTCTCGTATATTAATTGAAAAAAATGATAATAAGAGACACAGTGTACGCAGGTTATTTTCAAACTGATGTGGTAGATTGATAAAATGTTCATCTCGGCTCTGGTGACACACATGTGTGTAAATATGATTATAATTATTATGCAGTATCATAAGAAATTGTCAGTTGACAGGTCGCGTTATAAAGTAACAATACTGTGTCAGAAAATATCCCGTCATCAAATACGCCAACCCTTGAATCATTGCACATTATCGCTTGTGTATTATATAACGTCATAAACTATACTAGGTAACATGTTTATTGAACATTCGAGTGTCAGTATTTTATGTTGCTATGTTTTTATATTCACTTATTTTATTCTACATCTTTATACTAATTTTATTTGACGAGATGAAATTTATGTTCAAACTTTGAAAAACTAATTTTTGCGATCATTTCAATTTTGTATTTCTTATGAACTCATGATGTGGTCACTCGGAATATAGCATTAAGATGGTCATACTTCCGCTCAGGTTGACATAATTATAAGGTTGCCATAGTTATACATAGATAAACTGGATGCTATAAATATTGGTGTGTGTAAAGTCACAAACACACAGTTTCAGATATTTCAACAATTTGTGTAAAAAATCTTAAACACCATTAAAAAAATAATTTAAGTTCAACATTAACATGTGTACAGTGTATCTAAAAAAAAATTTTTTTCACAGTAAAGGGGTCATTTTGGGGCCAAAGTTTCTTAAAACTTACTAGACTGGCTTCCTATAGGTATAACAAAATTTATGATTGACTTCCTGCGAGCACTGTATCAATTAAAACAAAACATGAGAATGCAGGATTATTTTCAGTTAAAGTTTTCTTTATTTTTTATCCAACTTCCAAAAAAAAGAAGAACAACTTGTGATATCTGCAACAGTGTATAGAAACATTAACTGGTATAGAAACAGTATCATGTTGGTTAATATTTCCCCTCACAACTGTTTCTTAGCTTACCTGCTTATTGGATAGCGTTTACTTCCACGTTGTTTACACTACACTCTAAGCATTATGGGTAGAGAGAAAAGGTTCGAAGTTCAGAGGTGTGTTTAGAAAGTGACTCTTCACTAAGACAATGTGCACCTTCATTTGTGAAGAGTTTGTAAAGTTTTAAATATGAATATTTACAGTAAACAATGTGTTAAGTTAGTTTCAATTCATTTGACATACTTTCAGTGGATTTAGTTTAAACATGCGATCATATGTATAGAAGAAGGTGGAAACTATGTCAGCAATGAAAGCCAGATAGGCATATCAGTTATGTTTCAATGGAGTGTACCAGTATAGTGTATGAGAATGTGTGTGTGTGAATATGCATAAACAGTCTTTGTTTTGCCTTTATTTTAAACATGACTAAAATGCTGTATATATATAAAAGATTCTAGAGGATTTGTGAGTTTAATGTGAGTTTTTCACACAGAGTGTTGTTGTTGGTGGATTGTGTTGGGAATTAATTGATACCCGTGTACTTTATATACATCAGGTATGTAGCTTATAATGTAGGTTAACTCAAACTTGTTGTTGGTTTACTCACACAGTGTATGTTACATATAGTAGTACTGGTAGTAGTTGGTGTATGAGTTACACCATTATATGTTTCCTCGTATGAGTTACACCACTATATGTTTCCTCGTATGAGTTACACCACTATATGTTTCCTCAATGTTAGATGTGGGGCAATCTGCTAGGAGATTTTTTAATTTCTGAACTTTATCTCCATCGCAGATGTGACCTAAAGTGTCATATATGTGGGGGGCTTTGCGATCAAATTTTTGGCGCAACTTGAAAAGATGAATGAAAAGTTGTAAATGCCATGAAATATATAGCATGTCCACGAAGATCAACCCTTTTTCTCGTTATCTGCACCAAAAACATCCATAAAACACTCAGCGGTTCGTTTGTCCGACAATTTTAACACGACGATGTCGCACTTTTAAATTCCACTACACAGCTATTTGTTGTTGATATGCAAATCGCATTCCCCTATCGACCAATCAGAATACTCGATGGAATGAGTTTCTAGAACAATGGAGGATGCTGGGAGATCTTCGGCACTATTTGGTTTTCACAGTGATGTACACTGGTACGCGTGAAACCAATTACTCTTGAGCTCGCCCGGTGAAACTAAAAACGAAAAATTAACGAAGAATTGTTGACAAATCGAGCTGATTTTTCTTGTAAACTGATAGTTAATGACTTATGAACAAAATACGATAAGTTAAATGAATTTTACTGCTCGCTTAGCGATTCGCACAACGTTAGCATATGAATCACACACGTGTTGCGCTCATCTGTACGGGCTGTACGGGCGGTATACGCGTACCGGATACTCACAGTTATGTTTACATTTGGATTTTCGGAAATTACACGTGCTGATTTATTTATCGATTTATTGATTATAAGGACCAATATTAACAGGTATTCTGTACCATTCGTTTATTTTTATTATATTTTACATGTTCAATGCTGAAAATGGCTCTAATTTGGCGTAAAAGACAGAATTCATGAAACTCAAAAACTGATCAATAAAGCGCATAATGGGTCTTGACTTAGAAGTGGATACTCTAAGTCGAGATTGTTTGACTACCTCAATGTCAGCTGTTAGTGATCTCTTATAGTCAAACATCTGTGCATTTACTGTTGATTTAATAAGTAATACTAATGAGGGAACTGAGGGAACTGAGGGAACTATCCCATTCACAACAATAGAGAAGATTACAGTAAAATCAGTTAAACCTAGACAAACATAGTTTACCTGAAGAACGAGCCAATTTTGATAATTGTTTTCATTTAACTTTGAAAAGACTTTATTAATGTTCATTATCATACAAACACCAATTTACATGTATAGTAGGTGTAAAGGTGTATTTGTAATTTATACATAAAAATGGGATACTATAATAAAATTAAAAAAGAAGCCTATCTTTCGTTCACAATGTAGTAAGTGTAGGGATATGGCATTTTATAAATTATTATACAAATAACAACATACATGTATTATAGGTGTAAAAGTGTGTATTTGTAATTTATACATAAAAATGGGATACTATAATAAAATTAAAAAAGAAGCCTATCTTTCATTCACAATGTAGTAAGTGTAATAATATGGCCACTTCCAATAGCCTTGCTGTTGAGTTAACTCTCTTGCGATGAGGCTGAGTTTCTGCTTACTGTGCCAGGGGTCCTGGGTTCAATCCCTTGTTAGGTCTTTCGAACAACTTTTGAATGTTAAAGATACTAGTATGAACTGAATTTTTCGTTAAAGTTATATATAAGGCAAATTATTGAATACTAAACAATGGAAAAAGTATGAGTATTAATTTTCTTATTATTTTACTTACCTTCCTCTAAAGAACTAAGCTCGGTTATCAAATCCCGGGTTTGACAAGGGCGTAGATATTTTCAGTTTGTTTGGGTGTAATATTATAATACTGTTTCTCAGATGTTCAGTTCAATAATCGGCATTTAAATCGCCTAACCAGTGCCTGGACTGTGCTCTAACCAGTTCACATTACCCTAATGGAAGGAACAAGAAACTTCTCCATCTTGTTTAACGCCAATTGCATCCGAAAATAGGAAGTGTCACTGTATGAATGCTGTTAATGTGAAGAAGAAGAGCTAGATTCCCAAAATATTGCCCGCAAACAGCTGGTTGTGACCGCCGTCAAAGCAGTTAACATGACCTACTGTACGAATATCAATAGACCTACTCCGGATCTCCAATAATATGTAGGTACAAATAAAGTTTTACCGTTATAATCATTGTGTCACATGAATCTGGACAATGGGGTTGGGGTCAGTTGTATTTGCATATGAATACAAAACCAGTCTAAATAGGCCATATTTGTTTGTACCTACATGTAAATTAAGGGGAAAACCTCTTTGCACAGAGTTCCGGATATCAACAATTTAAAACACATCAGTTTTTTTTGTGCAAAATCAATCTGCAAAATTGCTGTGTTTCAATGTGAGGTTTTTTGTTTTGAGCCATCTGTTGTTGATGATGTTTTATATAAAGCCTATATAAGGATATTTTAACAGGTGTTTGCATGTGGCTCTCTATGATAAATGGTGTTTTATCTGTTATATGTCAAATTAACACTCAAGACAAAGCTCTTTGTGAGTATTAATGAAATTGTGGGATATATATACATTACTTGTATTCATCCTCATGATACTAAAGTAGGTATAAATAAATGTGTGTCAGATTTGTGCGGATATCTGTTGCCTAAGCAAAGCACTACTTAGTGCCTTCATTCAGTTACTCCCGTTCAATTGAAATTAGAGGGCATGGCCCTGTTTTCATCTCGACATTGCCCTGTTCTCGTCTTGACATTGCCCTGTTCTCATCTCAACATTGTCCTGTTCTCATCTTGACATTGCCCTGTTCACATCTCATCATTGCTCAGTACTCCTGTCGACATTACTCAGTACCCATGTTGACATTGCTCTGTTCTCATGTCGACATTGCCCTGTTATCATCTTGACATTGCCCTGTTATCATCTTGACATTGCCCTGTTATCATCTTGGCATTGCCCTGTTATCATCTAGCCATTGCCCTGTTATCATCTTGACATTGTCCTGTTATCATCTAGCCATTGCCCTGTTATCATCTAGCCATTGCCCTGTTATCATCTAGCCATTGCCCTGTTATCATCTAGCCATTGTCCTGTTATCATCTTGACATTGCCCTGTTATCATCTAGCCATTGCCCTGTTATCATCTAGTCATTGCCCTGTTATCATCTAGCCATTGCCCTGTTATCATCTTGACATTGTCATGTTATTATCTTGACATTGCCCTGTTATCATCTTGACATTGCCCTGTTATCATCTAGCCATTGCCCTGTTATCATTTAGCCATTGCCCCATTCTCATCTCAACATTTCCCTGTTCTCATCTCTCTCTCTCTCTCTCTCGACATTGCCCTGTTCCCATCTCAACATTGCCAAAAAATATGCAATATTAATATTATAGATCAAGGGATTTCTGTATTTCTTTACTTTAACAAAGTGAGACTGATGTCGACCTCTTATAATCTTCTGAATCATTATTACAACATAATATATCAAACAAAAATCTAGATGTACATTAGTAACAAAATAGTAAGAGGATCACTGGGGTACACTAGATATAATTTACCTTGTTTTTTTGCACAGTAAAAAACTCCAATCTCTAATAGAATGTGATGCCATGTGTGCACAGGTGTGTATATTTGGTACAATCCCCTTACCTGCCTTTCCTGTAATTAGACACATTGCATGTTGTAGGGGTCAGTATGCCAGCTTCCAACAGATAACACACCTGCTCACACTACCTCACATCTGATGGTTTATATAAACATGTGATTACCAAGCTTCCAGATGTAACTGCGGCCATTTTGTTTTTTTTCGAAACTTTCTTCAACTTTGTTTCAGTTCATTTTAGGTTTACTTAAGTTTACAAATTGTATAGACACTTGATTCTTTTATTATTATTATTATTCCGCATTTGAATAATTTTTATTCCTTTTGAAATTGATTTTTTGGGGGAACCATGCATGATTTTAAAGGGGTTTTTCTCGCAAGGGGGACTTATTATGCCTAACACCATGGAAGGGTGAACAATCCTGATATGAAGTATTACTTCGAAAGAGTAGCGGGAATTACAGTTACATCATGTTAAACCTAAATAAACATAGTTTACCTGAAGGACGAGTCAATGTTTTTAACCATTATCATTAAACTTTGAACAGACTGTAAAGGATGATGGTTACACCAACACAATTGATATTACTCACTTAAAACTTTAAAAGTATTATTTCAAAATTTGTAAAATGAAATATTTTTTGTTTATAAATCTGGCCTTTATGAAGGTATGAGTAAATGAAGCAGACTTCTAGTTCACATCAGGGATTTTGTAAAATCCTTAATTTTCGTGGGGGATTAAATTTCATGGTTCACCTTCCAACACAAAATCAAATCCCATGGAGCCATGATTTTGACGCTTGTTTTCATTACCTAAAATGCCAATTCCACAAAATTAACGTCCCATTGCTAAATGGTGATTTTTCACTAAAACCACAAAATTTTGTCCCATCGTAATTAAATGATTTTACAGTATTTGTAGAAGTTCAGCCACCCATACCAGATTGTAATTTGATCTCAGGCAAACTTGTAAACTAGAATGATTAATGGCCATCAGTTTGGTGTTAGATCTCAAGATTGGAGATCTGCTCCTTGATACACACTGTATGCTGCTAAACTTTTTATATGAATTATTGGTGAAACGTACATATAAAAAAAATTATGTAAAAATATGTTGTATATATTTTTTATTATTTATTAGTGTAATAAGGTCTATATGCTACACTAGCGCTACATAATTTACGTGTAAACTATCGGTACTCATTTCCGAAGAAAGGGGAAACTATAAAATGTAAACATTACAGGTGCATTTTTAAAAGGGCTGGATTTTCTACCCAGACCTGCTTACCGGCTGAAGTAGAGCACAAATGCTGCTATTACCTTGGAAAGCTTCTCTGCTGATTCACTTACCCTGGGCTGTTCCCGGCTCAAGTTATTGTACACAAAATTAATGCTTCTATTAACCCAGCCTGCTTCCCGGTTTAAGTTTGCGTACACAAATGCTTCTGTTACCCTGGCCTGCTTCCGGGCACAAACGCTTCCATTTCCCTGGCCTGCTTCCCCGCTCAAATGCTTCTATTACCCTGGCCTGCTTCCCTGCTCAAATGCTTCCATTACCCTGGCCTGCTTCCCGGCACAAATGCTTCTATTACCCTGGCCTGCTTCCAGGCACAAACACTTCATTTCCCTGGCCTGCTTCCCCACTCAAATGCTTCTATGTCCCTTGCCTGCTTCCCCTCTTAAATGCTTCCATTACCCTGGCCTGCTTCCAGGCACAAATGCTTCTATTACCCTGGCCTGCTTCCAGGCACAAACGCTTCCATTTCCCTGGCCTGCTTCCCCTCTCAAATGCTTCTATTACCCAGGCTTGCTTCCCCGCTCAAATGCTTCCATTACCCTGGCCTGCTTCCTGGCACAAATGCTTCCATTACCCTGGCCTGCTTCCAGGCACAAATGCTTCCATTATCCTGGCCTGCTTCCCGGCACAAATGCTTCCATTACCCTGGCCTGCTTCCTGGCACAAATGCTTCCATTACCCTGGTCTGCTTCCCAGTACAAATGCTTCCATTACCCTGGCCTGCTTCTCAAATGCTTCCATTACCCTGGCCTGCTTCCTGGCACAAATGCTTCCATTACCCTGGCCTGCTTCCTGACACAAATGCTTCCATTACCCTGGCCTGCTTCCTGACACAAATGCTTCCATTACCCTGGCCTGCTTCTCAAATGGCACAAATGCTTCCATTACCCTCGCCTGCTTCCCGGCACAAATGCTTCCATTACCCTGGCCTGTTTCCTGGCTCAAGTTTCTGTGGTTTCTCACTTCAAAATTCAAAAATCTTTCATGCAGGCTTTTTGTGAAACAGGAGAGATAAAAAATTATTCTAAACATTTTCCTAAGAAACAGAATACAGTGTTCTTGTTTCTAAGTTTTCCCTATTAAACACTTGTAATCAGCCGATCAAATAACCTCCAGTAGTATAACAGTATACTCGAGTTGTTAGAAAACGGCAGATTGTGAAACCAGGCACTTCTGATGAAAATTACACAAAATTTGTTTCATTATCAGCGTTCTTGTTGATGTTAAGTTGTGACGAAATATGTCTGTTATTTGCTGCATAGTTTAGTTGAGTGGGAGAACCTATATCCTGTTCGTCTGTAGGTGCTGGGATATATTCCTCTAGCTAATTGTTTTGGGTGATTAGCATTTTTTTCTTGAATTAGCGCTAACTTTGCTAACTTTCACATTGACTTTACCTTGTGTTACTGTAGTGTTGAGTGCAGGATATTTTTGTCTGCTGAAAGTTTTTGTGTTACGAAGAAACGTAACACATTCTGACAGGATCGACAAATTTTACCCCAAAACATTTTCTTCGACATTGAAAGCAATTTTACTTTCACCACTTGTTGCAACAAGTCAAATATTCTAGTAATGTTGCTACATGTTATCCCACTACAGTTTTCCTCACATCTGATCTTGGAAGATGTTTTTTCAGCCCTTATTTCAGACCTTTACTAATGCACCAGTCAGTTGCATCCATGTTTTTACTTTCCAGCTTCCCCCACACTGCCATGGAAATGTTGGGGATTTTCTCTCCGAACCAATACCTGGGGACAATATTTAGTTGTTAGTTTACCATCAGCTGTCCCATGCATGGCAGGGGAATGGCGGGGGACAATCTAAAAGTTAAAATCACTGCCCATCCCCTTAGGTTGGGGGGGGGCATGGATGCAGCTGATTGGAACATTAGAAGGGAAATCATAATCTAATCGGATCAGTACAGTAAAGTACAAAAACATGCATGACCTAGATGTTTATTTATATATATGTCACACTGACCTATTTGCAAGCACTGCAGCGTGTGTATTACGGTTAACGAGGGTAGGCACACATTGCATGTAATGATGTTACATACTCCGAGACAACATCTTGTTGTTGTTATATTATTTCCTTGCTAACATACCTATACAATACTTATACGATGCATCAAGCTATAAAACTCGTAACATCTCTAGATATAAGTTTTCCTCAACCTCTGAAGTTTGGAAGCCTTTGGCTTTCATCATATTTATGATTATATAGCCATGAATAACTTACATTATGAGGTATTTATGATACACTCGGTAACAGAGAACCAATAAAATGGCTAACACATTTTTACTTGTCTCTATATTATATACAATGATTAGCAACAGATACCTACCAGTATACTATAGATTACTACACTTCTACACTGATTTCCCTGACCCCTTCAAATACCACACTGATTCTCCAACCCCTAGCCCCCTTATGCCACACTGATTTCCCCCACCCCTGCAAAAGTGGCAATGATTTCCCCCACCCCTGCAAAAGTGGCACTGATTTCCCCCACCCCTGCAAAAGTGGCACTGATTACCCCTAGCCTCCAAACGTGGCGCTGATTCCCCTTCCCTTCTTATGCGGTACTGATTTCCTCAACCCTTCTTATGTGGTAATACTTCCCCCAACCCTTTCTAAAGCAGCACTGATTTCCAGAACCCTCCAAATGCAGCACTGATTCCCCCTTCTCTTCTTGTATCAATGTTACAACTAACTTCCTGGTTCCTGAGCAACAGACTTTGGTAAACACAAAGCTTTCTTGTTCTGCGAGGCGGTTGCTTTTATGGAAAGCCTTGACACTTAATTTGTTGATTTGTTGTTGTGTCGGTTCAATAAGTAATACTAATGAAAGAACTATCCCATTCGGAAAAAACAGGGGATACCATTAACTCAGTTACACCCAGTTAAACCTAGATAAACATTGTTTACCTGACGGACAAGTTTATGTCTATAACCGTTCTCATTTAACGATAATGAAACTTTGTTTACCAATTATGTTATCCACTGAAAATAAAGACATTATTATTGTTATTATTATAACAAACTGTACACTTGAACATTGTTTTATATTTTGTTTTTCTTGTCTATTTTCAGAGTTGCTAAAATGTAGAAGACATAAACCAAGACTAATGTGTGGGCCTTACAGCGTGAACGTTGGTTCTTTTATGAACAACTTGGACAAAACATGAGCCATTTCCCATCGTCACGGAAACTGCTCATCGAGCTTGCCATATTTTTGGTGTTAATTCTTTCAACATGGGCCAATGGTAAGTTAAACATTTTTGTAATGTTTGTAAATTAGTTCACCTAACCAGTTTTCCTTGATGGTATCCTATTCAAGTACTAACTTACCCTTCCATGAGGAAATCGGCGTCTTCTCCACATGTGGAGGGATAATCCACGTTGTTGTCAAATTTTGGTGGAGCTGTTTAACCTTCCTCGACTGTGAATCGAACCTGCATCATCGGATTACAAATCAAGCGCACAAGCCATTGGACCAAGGCCATGGCAACTTGTGATAGAACCTTATATGATATAAATCCATGTTTAAGCCCCGAGTTTTAGTGTTTGACAATAGCCGTGATGTTCAAGTTTAATAGGGGAATGTGCTAGTATCGATATTGATGTGTCGTTACATTTAGGTATGAAAGTGATGATATCATGACAGTCTTTGATATTAGAAAGTTAGTCTACGTTTTAGGTGACTCGGTATGTTACCACTTGCAATAAATCTACCAAATCTCTGCCTTAAATCTTACAATTATATGTTTTAATGAAATCTTCATGCACGCTTATAATGCCACATAATACGCACAGCCTGGTGTTAACAGATTTTTACAAAACTTTGTTAACAAGATATGATCAGAAATGATATATTATCAAAAATAATGTGTGTACATTTAGGTTGCTGCATCAATGCGCATACTACTGATTATTCTCTCGATTCCTTTGATCTCAGTGAAACTCACCATTATATCCAATATTCTATATTGAGTTATTGAAAAACATGCGGGCAAAATTGGAAAGCTTAGGCTGTTAAACAGAGTTCAAAGTGATTGTATGTGAATGTTTTTGCTCGGGGATACAAGTACACCGCAGATAGATATCAGTATATGTGTGTATGTCAAACTAAACAGTATGCCTTGAGGCGACCATAACTGTCAGTTTGATGTAAAATATGTGTGTAGCGGAGAAATTTATCTCACTAGAAGGTGTGAATTTCTTCACCTTTTTCACTGAGTATTGAGGACATTCCCACTCAAGCAAGCCCGCCATCTTCATGCTCCGTTAACCCTATACCTTATAACACCAACCACGGTAGTAAAGCAATTCTTCCTATCACCCTATTTACAAAGTTTTCGGTATTTTGGGTAAAGATTGGGTTTCAATAGAATTGGATAAAATGAAATCTGGTGATAAATTTGCATATAAAATTGATGAAATACATGCAAATAGAGCCTACAAATCAGCTTTACATTCATTCATGAATAAAACTTTTAGATAGTAAGGTTTTGTGATTGAAGATTTGTAAGGTTAGAAGTTAAATGATTTGCCCTTTTAAAGCGATACGGTAAAACCTTGGTTATACAAGTCTACTATGTCCTATTGTGCAAGATACGGTGCACTCTGGCTTTGTGAATCTTTCATTTTCCTGTTAACAGAAAATCAAAGCTCTTTTTCAAGTTTTCTAAGTTCCTGTGGATGAGATACAGTGACACCTGGCTTTGTGAATCATTTATGTTTTTGTAAACTGAAAAAAGAAGTACTTTTGGATTTCTGTCTGTATCTTATTCAATTGACTGTGGTATCAGGGTTCTCACTAACAGCAGGCTGCAGGCCAAATTGACTACTTAAAAACCATTTTAGGCCAGCTGAAAATGTGAAATTTATACAAAATTTAAAGGAAATAGTTGCATTAAAAATTAGAAGACCTTATCAGGCCTGTTGGTAAAATATTTCAGCCTGCTAGGTTAAAACTTATTGAGAACTCCATCGTATTGTAATACATCTGGCTGTGGTGAGGTCTGTGCCATTCTGTATCAGGTTCGATACAAACTAAAGAATAATCATGCTTCATATACCAGTATATGTTCGCATCCTTTGGACAAATTCAGCTTTGTTGAGGCACACTGTGGTGGCAGCTGTATTTTACATCCATTCAGCTATTACACAGACCTGTAGAAACTGTTTTACTGTGTTTATTTTGGACAAGTGTTCAAAGATTTGAGTTTCAGTTAAGCGATTATTAAATATTTGTATAAGATTTTTCGCTGAGAGTTTTGTCTTCACATTGTTTGTATAAGGATGATTTTATTGTGGCAAATCGTCACATGATAGACCTATGATAGAGTTTTAATAGCACGCCGATTTAGTGAGATTGCTACTTGTTGCCGAGACCTGATCCCGTCATGGGAAATAACTCTTGTACCTTAGCTAGTCAAAAATAAATTGCGGTGAAAATATGTCTTTATTTCGCTCGAAAATTCAATGATTGTTAATAGTATTATTAAAGTTACATTCAAGGACTTTCATGATTGGCTTCTTTCGTAATGTGTAATATATGTTACAATTCTGTTCTTTTTGTTCATGCCCTGGCTTTTACTGAACATATTGCACGCTTTTTACTGAACATATTTCATTGTGTTTATATTATTATTCCACATAAAGTAAATAGACGTTTCATCCCTATTTCTGATTGGTTCTTGTGTTGTAATGTGTCATTTCATTGGTCAGTTTGTACTTCATACTTTGTTACAGCTAATTCAATTGGTCACTTTGTTACAAATTTGTCTTTTAATGATATTAATAAACGGCATACCCTACATAATTCCAATGCTTCAATTCGATCAATCTTTTTCTACGTCATTCTGATATTCAAATAGTTCAGTGTAGCATTCTTTAGATCAGTATACTTTTTCAAAAGATTCAAAGATATTTCCTGTTTGTTTGATTGTGATGGGTTTGTGTGTGTACAATTAGATCATTTTACGTTTCTCATTGTAGGAAGATAAGTTTTATATTGTTCAAAATAACAGTATTTATTGCTTACAATCAGTTTATGATTTACAAAACACTTTATAGGAAAATTCTGTTACAGCTTTTTCTTATCTGTTTTCATTAAGAGGCAACATTTACCTGGGTAAATGGAAGTAGCAACCATCTGCTGTATTTTAATATAGTTCCGATTACTGCCTACCGCTGTGAGAGAAACGTTTCACGAGCTTTGTGAAACTTTACACACTGGCAGCACCCTATCAGCTGTACCACGGTAGTTAGTGGAAGAAAATTAAGCTATTTACTCTCATGTGTTACACGCTAGCATTATGTATTTCATTCCATTCACATGTTGTGGGTAGTTAGTGTTTTACTGTTGCTGTTTTTGGTTTTAATTAGTGGTGCAAGGTGATGCTTTCCGGGTTGTTAGATTTCCATTATCATCTGTCCCTTGTCTGAAATAAATTTGACTCCATCTTTGTAAAACCTAGTAACAATGTTTATATCTATAATATCTAGACCAATTTTGATACTGGGTCATCAGGGGTCAACATCTAGGTCACTAAGTCAAAGGTCAGAAAAAAAGCATTGTGAACACTATTGAGGTCACAGTTTGGGCTTGACCTTTGTTCATGCAATGTTTATCTTTAGTATCTAGGTCAAGAATGATAATGGGTCAACTGGGGTCGATTAAAGACTGTCTAGTATGGTATTGGGTCATCCGGGTAGAAAATCCATTAATCCAATTTGTGACTTATCAGGGCCTATCTTTGCCCTCATTGTTCCTTTTTCACAATTTTAACCTTGCTTTTAAAACTAGTTCTAAGGTTTGAAATAATATGTGATTTCTCTTGTAAGATTTTTTCAGTGGATAAGTGTTTTTAATCTAGAAAACCAGTAGTTGTATATTTATTTCTATTAGTTTAGCTTCTGGAAGAATGATTTAATACTAGGTTGAGCCTATCAACTATCTATACTTTGATGGCTTAGAACCAGAAGTTCGTAACTACCTCTTACGACCTTATAAGACTCATACATATTTGAAATCTGCTTCACAAGGCGATTCTTATAAGCATATTTTCATGAAAATCTGAAATTGTCATGTTGACCAAAATGATGTTTTAAAAATTCTTTTCCCATAGGTAAAGAGTAAATTACAGACAGTTTTTCTTGTTTTCTCAATATATTGATTTGGTAGTTATGACCTTCTTGTTCTAAGCCAGCAACTTGTGTTAGCTAAGTTACAAACTAAAATATTCACGCCTTGAAGAACAGTATCAACTTCTCAATTAAACTCATTTAATGTTTTGCCTGTTTCATTTAATGATATCTTCTGTGAAAACGTAGGTTTTGTTAGCTCCAGCAACAAGTAACATCGGCAATTCTATAGCTGCATTCTTACACACTATAAAAATTCCTCATGTATTGGGTAAATGGTCTCAGGATCCTGTAGCAAGGCTCTTGTACTATAACAGTATATATTAAAACCATGTGTTCCCGATAGGTATACAGACAAAAAATAATCCTTAAATGTTTCAAAGTGGAAAATAATGAATTGCCTACTTGATACTGTGTCCCTGATATAAAGGGAAGATAATTACATCTACAGTAAGGGGATATCAGTTGTTTTTGTAGATTTTTGTACTTTCAAAGGGTAAAATTCTTACGATTCATAAAGGGGGTTAAACATTTCAGATGTTAAACATGGAACAATAATCTGCACATTAGAAGGATATAGGATTGCTTAGAATGTTAACAATAAATCATGTCTCTAAGTTTTGAACAAGAATTGGATAACAGTAAATTGTTCTATCACAAAAATGGATTCTGTTTTTGTTTGTATGATTTTATTTATCCTCGCCAATGGATTATCTATATGGGCGAGGCCCCCAGAAGAATTCAGTCATTTTAGGTTTTGGGGGATAGTGCAGATACTGGTGGTGTACTTGTTCCAGAGACACCACTGGTTCTTTTACATGCCAGATGTTTAGCACCCATAGATGGGACCTAGGTTTAAAGTCTCATCCAAAAGACTATTAGTAAATTTGAGTTGGTCAGCCCTCAGATTTGAACCCACAACCCTGAAATCAGCAATTGTGTGCTCTACCGACTGAGCTCTACCGACTGAGCTAAGAGGGCTGAAAGCCGAAGAGGATTCATTAAGTGACCCTATTTTATATCAAGTGTTGTAGTGTTTCTAAGATGTGAGGAAGCAAATGCATACAAGCATTATATTTGTACAACTCACAGGACTGCTGGCATCATACACTATTACCTGCTTTGTTTTGACATCTATTACTTTAAATGTGCACATAGTTTTCCACAGCAATCATTTAATTAGCATGGATGTTAATAGTGTTATATAACCTTAGTACACGACAGAATATTGGCCTCTTTACTTGTTACCTACTGTTATAAGACTATTACTACATAATTCCCATGTCATTCCTGTAGTTTGTCCTACTTTAACATCATGTTCATAATCTGCATTCCCTTCTCATAACTACAGCTGCCTATACAGCAACACTTCTACTATCTATACAGCATAATGTACCCATTACAGTAGCTTGCTGGCTGCTATTGAACTATTCGATGTCTTTTTGACCATTCAATGGAAAAGTTTGGACCATTCAGTGCCTTGCTGTCTGTTTCGACCATTCAGTGGCTTGATGGCTATGTTTCAACCATTCAATGACTTCCTGGCAATGTTTTGACCATTCAATGACTTGCTGACAATGCTTGAACCACTCAATGACTTTCTGGCAATGTTTGGAGCATTCGATCATTGACTTGCTGACAATGTTTGGATCATTCAGTGACTTGCTGGCTTTGTTTGGATCATTCAGTGACTTGCTGGCAATGTTTGTATCATTCAGTGACTTGCTGGCAATGTTTGGATCATTCAGTGACTTGCTGACTATGATTGGACCATTCTGTGGCTTGATGGCTATGTTTGGACCAGTCAATGACTTGCTGACAATGTTTGGACCAGTCAATGACTTCCTGACAATGTTTGGACCATTCAATGACTAGCTGGCTATGTTGGACCATTCAATGACTTCCTGGCAATGTTTGGACCATTCAATGACTTTCTGGCTATGTTTGGACCATTCAATGACTTGCTGACAAGGTTTGGACCATTCATTGACTTGCTGACTATGATTGGACCATTCTGTGGCTTGATGACTATGTTTGGACCATTCAATGACTTTCTGGCTATGTTTGGACCATTCAATGACTTGCTGGCTATGTTTGGACCATTCAATGACTTTCTGGCAATGTTTAGACCATTCAATGGATTTCTGGCTATGTTTGGACCATTCAATGACTCTCTGGCAATGATTGGACCATTCAATGACTTGCTGACAATGTTTGGACCATTCAATGACTTGCTAGCAATGTTTGGACCATTTAATAACTTGCTGGCAATATTGGACCATTCAATGACTTTCTGGCAATGATTGGACCATGCAATGACTTTCTGGCAATGTTTGGACCATTCAATGACTTGGTGGCAATGTTTGGACCATTCAATGACTTTCTGGCAATGTTTGGACCATTCAATGACTTGCTGGCAATGTTTGGAACATTCATTGACTTGCTGGCTATGTTTGGACCATCCAATGACTTTCTGACTATGTTTGGACCATTCAATGACTTGCTGACATTATGTTTGAACCATTCAATGACTTTCTGGCTCTGTTTGGACCATTCAATGACTTGGTGACATTATGTTTGGACCATTCAATTCAATGACTTGCTGGCTTTGTTTGGAGCATT
The DNA here is from genome assembly GCA_963678985.1 of Spisula subtruncata. NCBI lineage: Eukaryota > Metazoa > Mollusca > Bivalvia > Venerida > Mactridae > Spisula > Spisula subtruncata. The sequence goes on from OY787668.1 coordinate 2,958,978, forward strand.
TATTGACTTGCTAGCTATGTTTGGAGCATTCATTGACTTGCTGGCTTTGTTTTGGGCATTCATTGACTTGCTGGCTATGTTTGGAGCATTCATTGACTTGCTGGCTTTCTTTGGAGCGTTCATTGACTTGCTGACTGTGTTTGGAGCATTAATTGATTTGCTGGCTATGTTTGGACCATTCAATGACTTGTTGGCTATGCTGAGCCATTCAGTGATTTTCTGGCTATGTTTGGACCTTTCAGTGTCTTGTTTGCTATGGGTTGCACCATTGATTAACTTGCTAGCTATATTTGCACATTAACTGTTGCAAGAACAACACAAACAGCAACAACAAAACACACAAAATGTAACGGTTTAAATATTTGTTGGTCGAATTAACAGTTTGTAAAACGCATTTTGTCTGGAACAATAGAAATAAATCTGCTATCACTTCTAGCTATTGTTGATAAAAACTGGAGGAAATTATATCCTTTCATGAGAAACCTGGCATTTTTTGTATTGACTGAATGGTTCTCTAATGTTTTGTATTTTCTTCACCTAGGCATGGCTGGTATGCAGAAATGGGTACCAGCCTCCTTAGAATCATCTATTCTACATTAATCATTGAGATCTAATGGTAAAACTTGACAGATATATATTTTCTGCTTGCTATGTTGTTCAAAAAATGGGCGCGGAGAATCAGTTTAACAGATGATCGTACAGTAGAGTTAGCCATGCATTTTGCTTAGATATTCATCATTTACAGTATTACATCAAGTAATGTATTTTTTGAGCCAAAATTTGTTGGGAAATGTCAAAGTGCCGACTTGAAGATAAATACACTAGCAGTTGTGCTGTCTGACACTGAAAAATGACATCCAGAACCAAAAGATTGGATAAATAGTAGTGGTTAGTTGATCATCAGTCAAGCTCTGGTGAAGGTATGAGCGAATAGTTGCATTGTTCCAAAAACATCAAAGGCACACAAAACTCATTAATTTTTTTTGAAGATTACTGAAATATGATCTTGGATTTCTTTGTCCGACTAACAGCTAGCATTCTTTATATAGAAATATAATATTTCACTTTTCAAGGGAGGTAATTGAGCTCACTTTTCTTCTCCAACATTTCATAAATTATAAAATTGAAGACATTTATGTAACCGAGGGAGGTAAATGTTGATGTATACAAAGGGCAATGATATTTGTTTAAATGTTACAAAAATTATTTTTCAGTTTTTCGTTGTCAGATGCAAATGTGTATGCAGATTTGCAAAAAAGTTTAATTGTTGTTGTTGGGCTTTATTCAATGTATTCCTGAAGATCGGGTGTTTACACATCAGTGAACGTCAACAAAAGATAGTTTAATCCGATATTGTTGTTGTTTATTAATTATGTTAAACATTGGATTTATAAATTCAGGATAGATTAAATAAATTACTTATCTAACTAAATTTTGGCTTAAAAGTTCATCAATTTCAATTCTTGGTTAACATTTTGGAATTATTAGGGACTGGTGTAATATATCACAGGATGGGAAACAATTTTTTGGGGTTACGTGTTAACATTATACAACCAGTCCCCTTTTTGAGAACCTTTTTACCAACAAAAGGCGGCTAATGTCTATGTGACTCATACATAATTGTTTTAGCAGGTTGGACATTTTGGCTGAATATACCCTGGTATGTAGACTCACTGGTATTGGCAGAATTTAGGTTGTAGGGCGGGGAATGAAAGATGGGTGAAAGTCGACCTTTGAACTCAACATACTTATAGGAACATGTCAAAAGCTCAATCTATCAACCATAATGTGGAGTTTGTTTGTCAGGTATATGATTGGCATATTCTGATACAACTAAAATAAATATGAAAAACAAAAATCAGAAACACAAACAATGCATATTTTGTAAGGAAGTTGCTACCTTTCTTGTTTTTTCTGCTTTGTTCACATTCGATTCTAATCTGATAGCAGGAATTCCTGGTTATCTTTCCGAAAAAAATTTGATAGATTAGCGGGTATTTCATGTGATAATTTTGATATGCCAATTTCTGAGATTTGAGAAAATATCTTGTTTCTAGGAGATTAAGGCCGCGAAGCAAGCTTGATATTTCCCGGAAAATGTGTTTGCACTAAATAGTGATTTTTCTCGGAATCTTGAACTTCTTTATTTTGGGCGGCTTTTATTACCAACAATTTTTTTGTATTAATGCATCAATAAAAGTAATACTTCATAGTTCTGTTGTGTGATTTCTGGGTTGTACTTTAAAATAATAATATTTCAAATAAAAAATAATAATATTGAACCAATAATAATATCATTTAAAAAATGATACTTTATGTACGGCTTTCCTGCTTTTATGTGAATCTGTTAAAATTAATAAATTATTAATTTAATTATCAATTTTGTCTCAATTAACAAAGCAGACTGTAACTTTAACAACAAAGGACAATAAATTAGTAGAAGAATGTTTTTGAAAGCACCATAAAGTCAAGTATATTAAACCAGTCTCGCATTACATTTCTAGGGACTAGATTTGGGACTAGTATACTCTCTAGATTTAATAACAAAAAGCCAAGAAAGGACAGAAATCTGTAAAATCACAGTCAAATATGAAATCTGTTAGAAACAGTATCTATATATTTCAGTGTACGAAAACAAACATAATCCTACCTTTTTCACCCTTTTAAAGAAACATATGATATTCGAGCACATTAATTTGTCATATAATGATATATAAAGAAGTCATATAACAATACTCGTATGCCAACCCTCGATATATGTGAACCATTTCTTGTTCTTTATGATTATAAAACATTGTCAGAATGACGTCTTGCAATGCATTACTGCTATATAGATGTCAACTGCATCATTGCTTTTAACTAGAACTTTATAGACATACTGGCTAAATAATCTGTTAGGGTAGTTTTTTGTGATTCTTGGATTATTTTTATGAGTGGCTTTTTAGGTTGACTCGTAAATAATATTATGGCATGATACAGTATGTTGAGCCTCAGATCTGTTTGTGTGCAGTATGATGGCAAAGAAGTGACATCAGTTTTTATGCCCCCGTATCGATAGATCGGGAGGCATATAGTAATGCACCTGTCCGTCCGTACGAATGCACCGGTAGTTGTGGGTAGTGGAACAATAGGCTATTTTAAGATTCCATTCATTCCGTCACTTGTGGGGTGCAAAATGCTACTTGTGGGTTGCAACCAAACAAAAGAAAGAACAAAAGAAAACCCCACAAATACCGTCTCATGAGTACGTCCGTCCGTCCGTCTGTCCGTACGAATGCACCGGTAGTTGTGGGGTGTGGAACAATAGGCTATTTTAAGATTCCATTCATTCCGTCACTTGTGGGGTGCAAAATGCTACTTGTGGGTTGCAACCAAACAAAAGAAAGAACAAAAGAAAACCCCACAAATACCGTCTCATGAGTACGTCCGTCCGTCCTTCCGTCCGTCCGTTCGTCCGTCCGCCCTGGTTAACCCAAATTGACCGTTTCGTCTAGCATTAATATGGCTTGCTACAAAGTTTTCAAACTTGCATGGATGTTGTATATGATCACTCTCCACGCGCCTGTATCACCTGACTCCATTTTGACCTTCACCTTGACCTAATTTTGGACTTAGACTTATTGAAAGGCCAAATTCTTGGTTAACCCAAATTGACCGTTTCTTCTAGCATTAACATGGCTTGCTACAAAGCTTTCATACTTGCATGGATGTTGTATATGACCACTCTCCACACACCTGTATCACCTGACTCCATTTTGACCTTCACCTTGACCTAATTTTGGACTTAGACTTATCTCCCCTTTAGTATTTTCACAGTAAAATTTTGTCTGCAGCGTATCTTCAAAACTATTTAACATATTGACTTGAAATTTAAAATATAAATAAATGGCAACTTGGAGAAGTGCATCGACAAAGAACCATAACTCTGTCTGTCTTAAATTTTGAATTATCTCCACTTTAGTGTTTTTATATTCAAATTTTGCTCTGAGTATATCTTCAAAACTATTTAACATATTGACTTGAAACTTGGAATATAAATAGATGGTAACTTGGAGAAGTGCATTGACCAAGCAATATAACTCTGTCTGTCTTAAACTTTTAATTATCTCCCCTTTAGTATTTTCAGAATAAAATTTTGACCGGAGTGTATCTTCAAAATTGTTTAAGATATTACCTTAAAACTTGATATATAAATAGATGGTAGCTCGTAGAAGTGCATGGACCAAGAACCATAACTCTGTCTGCCTTACATTTTGAATTATCTCCCCTTCAGTATTTTCATGATAATTGTTTGTCTGGAGCGTATCTTCAAAAGTATTTAAAATATTGACTTCAAACTTGGTATATGAATAGGTGGCAACTTGGAGAAGTGCAGTGACAAAGAACCATAACACCATAACACCAGATCACACATGAAGTCAATCAAGGCACTGCTTTCAAATGTTGCATATTCGTTTACCATCATAAGTCCCTTATAGTTCAAAGCCATGTAACACTATCAAACATTTTAACTGAATAATGGCCCCTGATTGATTAGCTTTTTATGGACATGGCTTCCACAGGGGCATAAGCGTTTATTGAACGCAGTCTTGTTTATACTGGTATATATGTAATACGGTGTCATATTAATGACATCTGTATACATATCTCTTCATTTATTGATCAAAAATTAAGAATTAAAATTAGATCCTAACATTTTCTCCATTCCTTTGCGCTGTTAGTTAAGTGTAAAGTAGTGGAGCTAATATGGGTCTGATTTAAATGGTTGCGAAATAGTGTCATGATTGACGTCTGTAACACTATATCTGTATGGTGATTTTTTAGTTTGATGTATTAAAACTTGTCTCTATGGAGTAATAGGTTAAATTCTGATGAAATTATTGGTGTTTTTTGGATAATTTTATTGCTGATGATATAGTTGTTCTAGAGAATGATTATTTTGTTGTTGACGATCATTTGGACTTTAATGTTGATGATAATATTGATGTTGTTATTATTTATGAGTGATTGTGAGTTTGTGTTGAACAAAATGTGGTGACAACTTAGAAAAATTCCAATTAAGGGAATCAAATTTAACTCATTTTGCGAGCTATGACAATTTAATGTGTTTTGAACTATGGAAATCAAATTTAACTCATTTTGTTGGCTATGACATTTTAATGTGTTTTGAACTATGGAAATCAAATTTAACTCATTTTGTCTAACTCATTTTGTCGGCCATCATCAAAGGGTTTCTTAGGGCCTGGTACTGATCCTTGAAATATTGCGTCAGTGAAGTCAGTAAAGCATGGTAATTTGGTAAAACTCATTTATATGATTTATGGCCGGTAAACTGTTTTTGGTGTATCTATCGCCCTATGTCTCCCGTGTATCGTGGGCTACTGTATGAGTTGATGGCGACACTACAGACACTACACACGATGGGGAATCTATATTGAATAAACTCACTGAATTTTAGCCGCATGACATGAAATAAAATAGCAGTTATAGTACATTGAATCACTTCAAATTAGCATAGAAAATTCATTTACTATTCTTGCTGTGTATGGTGTTTTTGTGCATGGTATAGCTGGCACCCTCTATCATGATGAATGTGATCGTGGTGAAATGATGATGTTTTTGAGAAAAGTTTTTAATGAAATACATTTTTTGTATTTTCAAACTCGGAATGAGGTCAGTTAGCGGTCGCCTCATGTGTTCACCATTCTGTATAACAGCCGTCTGCCACACTGTGGGATACAGTATTGACAGCCCTTGTTGGGTAGACAAACTTCGGATGTATTCATTTAAAATTAACTATCTTGTATGACACTATTCAGCATATTGAAATCTTGTATGTCCTCATCAAGCACACCTGCACTATTAAACATGATTCCGTAACGTACTGTTTTCATATGACATAATTCGGTAATTTGCTTATTTGCACCTTAGTAAGGAATGGTTCACTGTATAGTCCATAATTTACTATTTTGTCCGTAATTTGCTGTTGTGTCCGTAATCTACTGTTGTGTCTGTAATTTACTGTATTGTCGGTGTTTTGCTGTTTTGTCCGCAATTTGCTGTTTTATCCGTAATTTGCTGTACTGTCCGTATTTTGCTATTTTGTACGTACTTCAGACATGATTTTGTAATTTACTGTTTTATATTTCAGACATGATTCCATATTTTACAACTGAGCCGTCATCCGATGTAGTGTCACAAGATTCTTCGACGACTTTATCGTGTGGTGTTCATCCGACGAGTTCCGTCATACGGTGGAAATATAACGATGAATTCTTCGAAGAAAATAACATGTATGGATTTAAACAAATTGGGAGTGATCTGCATATACCGTCAGTGCCTCACCATGGGCACGGTTACGAGTATGAGCCGTACTTTCAATGTGTAGCACAAAGCACCCTCGGAACACTTCTTAGTAGTCCAGCCAAACTCAGTAAAGCAGGTAAGCATCGTGAATTGTGTTTGTAAGCTAGCTTTCCTGATGTAAACAAACAAAACAAACTAGTTATTTAGCTGCTACTGATTCAATAAGTTATACTTATGACAGAACTATCCTATTGGAAAGAATAGTGGGGAATACTTTTAACTCGGGTATACCCATTTAAACCTAGATAAACATAGTTTACCTGATGGACGAGCAATGGTTTACAACTGTTATCAATTAACTTTGAGCAGACTGTATTGTTATAGCTTTATACCTATCTATGCTCACATGGTATCTGTGTCAAGTTGGAGATGGGATGGATCCCAGGTCATGACATACCAAAGTCATTAAAAATGTAACTTGTATAATCTCCCATGCTTGATGCTCAGCAAACTTAAGTCCAGGTAATTGCTGGATTACCCTGTGTCAGGATAAATGACTGGTTAGTCTCAATATGATGACCACTGGGACTTAAGCACAATATTTTAAAGATTTAATACATTGTTTTATAATTATTGTATCATAAACTGTTCAGTTGATGTATTTTATTAATGCATATTGTATTTTATATTTCAGTATTACGTAATTTTGATACGAGAGTGGATCTACATCTGAACGTATCTGAGGGGTCTAATTTTGTTGTACCATGCAGACCTCCATATAGTCGACCTAAAGCCAAGATTATGTTTAAATTTAACCAAACAACCATTATTGATAAAGATACAGGTATGTTTAACATTTCAACCATTTTGTTATAGAAATATTTGTGCGGAGACATATAGTGATCTGAAACCACCAGACTTCTATATTCGTTTTTTTTGTAAGAATCATGTTTATGTGAGCGAACTAGTCTCATATTGGTCACCTAGTACCATCTTCGCAAACCCACAGCCTTCTTGGTGACCTAGAGCCATTTTAGAGACCTAAGTAAGAACCTTCTTGGTGACCTGAGACCATTTTGCGGCCCTCATGTTAAAAATATTAGCAATATAATGTAAGGAATTAAATTGAAGAAAAAAAAATGAAAGTTGAGTTTGTGTACCCGTTTCATGTCATCGTTCTACCTTGAACTGGTATTGAAACATTCAAATATCAATATATTATTATACAGATTGGTTGTGTATTAAGTCAAGTTTTAACACTCTACAATAACCACACTAGTCTTGTCAATACAGATATTTTCATGGAGTTAATTCATCTTATTACAACATTTAAATAAATTTGGCAAATATTTAGAAATATTTCGCACAAAGGTGCAGTTTACTCTACTTCAAATCGTTTATATAACTTAAATAAAGTAATTATGCTGATCATATTTCAACTTATTTTTAGAGAAAATTGGTTCGAAAATTCTTAATGTATTTTGTGCTCTTGTTTCAAAGGCTACAGTCCGCATATCTATGTAATTAAGCCTGGGAAATGGGGCTCGGATTACAGTTTTGTATTAGATAACTTTGTGGCTATGTCATTTTAACATCCTCTAAACATGCAAACGCAACATTAACTGCATTCTATTACATGTATGTGTTTCATGTATGCAGTGTATATATAATTTTAGTGGTACAGATATTTATTTGTTTGAAGCTTCTAGTTGTTTCTGCATAATTTATATATGCATAAAGATTTGTAAAATGGCTAGATTCTTAAGCGCACATAGGGTAAGGTATATAACTTGGCTCAGCTCCCCTGAGACACTGTGTAAATGAGTTGATTTCCGGCAATTACAATAAGGCGTACACATGGAATTATATAGTATGGCAATAAGTCATACAATGATCAGAATTTACATGTGCTTTCAAGAGCAATAAATGATACAAGTTGAATTTTATAGTAATCCAATAAGTCATACAGTGATTTGGTTCATATGCTGTGAAGTAAATGCCATTTTAACATTGAACTACACATATTAAAACCAACAAAGGTTCATTACTTAACAACAATGGTGATCAGCAAATACTTGCAGTAAAACAAAACCATGATTATTTGAACTTTAACGAATAGAAAAACTATGTCATCCACTGACAGATGTTTGTTGTATGATTGTGTTTCAGTCTTCAGTTAAAATCTCACAGTTAATGTGCTTAAACAAGGTGTGGTCTTTATTGTGACCAATAAAAAAGGGGTTTTAATTTGTTCTTAATTCGGGATCTTTTTACTGGTATTATAAAATACCTCATTGTTCATTACACAATGTTCACAATGCTAAACCTATTTGACATTTTCGGTTTTCACAGTTTATTGTGTGCCTGCACAACTGGTGTTTTAATTAAAACTAATTTCTCCAAAACTTCGACTTCGTTTGATCTTGTGGATTGGTTTAGAAACGACTATCTAACGACTTAATTTGTGTCAAAAGTCTCAAGAAAATTGGAATGAAAATTACAGATTGTGCAATTGCAGTTTTTTGTCCCGTAATTATCCCAAAATACTTGAAAACTAAATGTGTTTTAAATAAACTAAATGAGTTTTAAATGATATCCTACTCGTTCTTAATATGGTACAAAAAACTGTTTTCAAATTTGCAAAGTCAAGAGTAGAAAGAAAGGTGGGTTTTATGTTTGCTATACATTCCCTCTCTACTTAGTCCGGTAGGTAATTAGAAATAGCATACAATTTCTTGTGTTATAATTATAACTGTTTGAGATTTTGTATAGAAACCTATAAAAATATCATATTTCATTAAAGTGTTGAGTGTGATGTTATCTGGCCCATGTTTGTAGATCTATACAGGAATAAAACAGACACACTTGTTTGATAGACATAGTTTGTATAGATTGGTGTAATTTGAAAAGTACTGTGACTTTTTGTGTTAATCTTGTTAGTAATATTAAATTATTTTAAATATCTTTATATTTGTGAAAATACCATGTTTTCTTACAGAGTTAACTCCCTTTTATTGAATAAACTTCATTCTTCAATATGACACAGATATATTATTAATGTCTATGAATATGATAAGGTTTTTTTTTGAGATTTTGAGAGAGAAAAATACACATTGTAAATTACTTTCATTGACTAAAAAGCTGATTTTGAAAATAAAAATAATGAATTATGAAATATATTTTTATTATGCTCAAAATTCTAAATGAAAAAACTGGTCTCATTAAAAGAAAAAATAATTTTAGTAGCTAAAAAAAGCATGTTTATTGCAAAATATTGGAAATAAGAAAATTATATTAAAAATATAAATTCTATGAAATGTAGTAACATAATTTCTTCAATAAATAAAATTAAAGAAGCAGATTTATATGTCTTAAAATATCTACAACGATAAAAAAAGTGTAAATTCCCATGTAATGATGAATTATTTCTTGACTGCTTGCACCCCTCAGATTGGAGGTTTTGTCAGGTATGAATGTAAACATCAGTGGGCTTATCTATACTGGAGCTACACAGTTGTGCGATCTGACAACATTTTAGTCATAAATATCTCAAAATAACAAGATTTCCTTAACTGAACTTGCTGTATCAAGCTATCTAGATGTTCCGGGTGATATATCGCTCCACTGTATACTGTAAAATTATTTAATTTCGATGGGGGATTAAATTTTATGGATTTCGTGGTTCACCTTTAACCATGAAATCAAATCCCATGGAACAAAATTTTGACCCTTGTGTTCATTACCTGAAATTATGCAAAATCCTTGATTTAACATACCATCTAAATGGTATTTTTTACCAAAACCCACAAAATTTTGTTCATCGAAATTAAATGATTTTACAGTATGTATTCACAGTGGATCTAGGTTCACTTGTTGCCGGCTAGATATACATCAGCTGTAAATATACTATATATGATTTTCCCCACGAATTATCAAAAACAAATATTTCATAATTACAAACAACTGGTCGGCAATTTCTGTGTAGAACGATAGGGTTAATTTAAACTGACGTATCTTGCTAATAAAACACCCTTGTTATAGATTACAATAATTATGATTTATCTAAGACTTTCAAGTTAGATTGGCTTATCAGTGCATTCGGAAGATAATGTACATTTTTTGGAGTCCCTGTGTATCATTTAATTGGGCGTATTGGCCAGTATTCAAACGGCTTGTGCCAAAAACTACGGAAATGTAACATATTTATTGCAAACATTATTTAATGAAAATACTCATTGTACAGTCATTAGGAGTCATCAGGTCTATGGCTCGGCTACTGGTCAGGGTTTGATGTTTTACAAAAGATAACACATAATCTATTAATGATCTTCAACATTGCACATGTGTACATGGTAAAGTTCCACAAAGAAACGAGAACAGAAATTTCATCGTAAAATAAAGTTATAATTATTATTCAGTGTTCTCAATAACAGCAGGCTACAGGCCAAATCAACATTTTGGGCCAGCTGAAAATGTGAAATGTTAACCAAATGTTAAGGAAATATTTACACCATGGACCTTCTCAATCTCAGGCCTGTTTGTTAAGCATTTCTGCCTGTAAGGTTAAAACTTGTTGAGAACCCTGATTATTATCATTATTATTAAACCAGGGTTACCTTAATTGTGGTATTATTTAAGAAAGTAGAAAATAAGTAAGCTCTATAAAATTATGTAAACAGTTGATGTAGTTGAGTTTGGTATAGTTGAGTTTGGTTGCTTCAGCAGTAAATACATCTGTGTAGATATAAAACTTTGTTGTTTTTTTCGTTCATACAAATGTTTGTCATTGCTGTTTGTCATATTCACATTAAGTATGCTAGAATACATTTATTTTCTAGACATTTTCTTATAATTTATTATGTTGACATGTTAAGAAACCTAGTTAAGTCACTTATACTCGAGTATTTCAATCTTAGGCTCCTCATGTAAGCACAGTCTTACCAACTATCAAACAATTCTCATAAAAATTATACTATAAAATCATTAATTTTCAAGAGGGGTTAAATTTTGTGGATTTCATGGGTCACCTCAACCATAAATTTTAATCCTATCAAAGATTACTTTTAACCCTTGTATTTATTACCTTAAATGCAAAAATCCACAAAGTTATGTCCCATCGAAATTGTCTTTTTTTCCAAAAACCACGAAATTTCATCCCATCGAAAAAAAAAATCATTTGACAGTACTCTTACAATATGTCTCATCATTTGATGAACATTAAGCATATCTGGCTTGTTGTTCCTGTTCAAGTCCACAGAGTGATACAAATATAGCCCTGCAATGATTGGGTGCCCATCCCACTGTTGTTTTATCAAGTTACTGATGATTTGAAACAATGGGTGGATTAATTGAGACATATCTTGTAGATATAACTAGTCCTCCCCGTGAAGCATGTATGGTGCCAGTAGATTAGAGTTGTGTTATTGATACAATACATATGTTGTACCATTATAAACAGCTGGTCCAAGCTAGTACAATAACATTCCTATATCAAGGCTGTAATGTTGGGTTCAATGTTAGTTTTCAAACACTGTATTTGTTATTTACAGTAACAAAGCAACCTGAGTTGACACTGTTAGTATTCATACAAGAAATACATTGATACAACAACTCGTTGACACTTTAGTTTTCATATTCTTGTATTTGTTATTTGAACAATATTTTTGTTTTATTCACAGATCACTACCAGATTCTGCCATCTGGGAATATGTTGATAATCAATGTGACATCTGCTGACGAGGGACAGTATCAGTGTATGGCACAAAACCGACTACGAAACCGAACCCGGACAGCCAAACATAAAATCCATGTTGATGTTCTTAGTGCAAAAGGTAAGAGAGATATTCCTGTTATTGTTCTGCTTTAAGTTTGTACAATTGATCATCATTCCCAGATCAGTTTATAGTGACAATGTAGCATCTGTAGCTAAGTGGTTAGCTTGCTTGACGCCTCATTCGGCGACCTGGGTTTAAATCTGGGTAGCGGCACACATATGCCTGCTACAGTCAGCAGAAAGCTGACTGGCAAATAGATGATTTGCTCAGCATGTAAATTTAAAAAAAGAAAAAAAGTAACAAGGTTTAGATGTAACTAGATGTCTTGTCCTGGTTGTGTTGAAGTCTGAAACCAGTTCCTATTCATAGACTGATTCCTGAAACAACTTCTCATACAAGAATACTGACACCGCTTTCTTTAAAAACAATTTCTCAAAAATGCCAGAATAAAGATTAATTACTTACATAATGAGGACTTGGCTTTTTTTAAATATAAATAATTGCAGATTTCATTCCTGGAATCATTATCTGTAACCAGATTTATGATGTTTTGATAATTTTCCATGTTTTTCTTCTTGAAAAATATGCAGACACCATTTAACAGACTGTGCATGTGTTTTCTCAAGTTTCCGGCTGCAGACGAGGAGAAAACTAGGTTAACCAGTCAATTTCACTTTATTAATGAACTCTAACTTCATTAATGATCCAAAAGTACCTAAAACTACCCAAAATAGAAAGTTTGTTACTGACCCATTACTGCTCTAAGCAATTTTCTGCTTTAAAATTGGTATGATCTGATTTATTGCATATCAGCATTTTTCTAACTCACAAAAAGTGTATTTGATTTTAAGTTAGAATCCTTTACACAGAATATCTTTGAACAGAGGGTTGTTTAAAGAAAGAATTTGTGGCCATTGTATTGTATTGATACATTTAGCATCTAAAATAGACAGCTGATCATACATGTGTATGAAAATTGGTTCATTTTCTCAGAAGAAAATAGGCTGCCAAATCATCTGTTATTTGTAGAATTGAAAACTAAGCATGCTAAGCTTATGTTTGTATTAACTCCTTGCTGGATAGAAACTCTATAAATTTCATTTTCTCATTATTTTGGTGCATTCATTGTTAATGCCAATAGGCAATACAATATCCCCACTGCAGTACTACAGCTTTCCACTGTTTGTGCATCTAGTATTACAGTACATAGTTTTGTGATGACTTCACGGATCATTAAGATTTGCATTAAGCGTTATTATATCATGATTATAGGGTTTGGCCATTTGCACACTGACTGGTCATGGTGTCTGCAACAATTCTGAACGTGAGGGTGCACAGTACACCAAGGCTGACTAAAGCCATTTTTTGCTAGAAAACTTTCTGCTGAATATGGCAGGCATGTGTGTGCCTCCACCCGGATTTGAACCCTGGTCTTGTTAGGGTATAATGCAGACCAATATTATTCAGAGTCCTAAATATTATCTTCATTCTTCAAATAGTTAAATAAAATAAACTGTCTGACTTAAAGAGGCATTCCCTATAACTAGCATATTTTCTCTACTATCACATTTAAATGAGCTAAATGTACAAAGCACTATCAATTATCATAATTTGTCAGAAGAACCTGTGCGCAAATATGTCTCTATAATGTCAAAAATATATTCAAATCACCAATAATAATTAATCGCTTCCAGCGATTTATTATTATGTGGTCAAGGGGAAACAACTCGTGACTATTTTGGCTCGTTACGGAAATATATTTTTATTTTTTCTCGGTAATTGATGGGACATTTTTGTTGAAAATTTGAGAAATTTAAGCAATAATGATTCTCATTTGATAAATAATATTCCTGGATTGATTAAAACTATCAAAGTTATAGGGAATGCCTCTTTTAAATTACACTAAAATTAGGTCTAAATGGGGTTTAATTTGGCATACACAAAAGGCTTAATTTCAAATAATGATCATTTCAAATAATCAAGTTGTATAGATTTGTGAATGGCCGTTAGTGATAATTTGGAATAATCAAATTATTTAGACTTGGCCGATCAATGAATCACTCTATAGGTTTTGTTGCTGAATTACTCTGATATCAATTAGAAATGAATGATGATAATTATGCAGTTACTGATTGGTTCTGCATATGTTGGCAGGAAGTGCCGCTATTGTAACAGACTACTGTGTTTCCTATACACACGTTTCCCTCGCGTTCAAACACGCTGCCTGTAACATTACTACCTTCTGTAAAGACAACTACTGTAAAATCATTTAATTCCGATGGGAAGAAAATTTGAGGTTGTGATAAAAAAGACCATTTTGATGGGAGACAATTCATGGATTTCATGTTTCAGGTTATAAATAAAAGAACCAAAATTATTGTTTGATAGGATGTGATTTCTAGGTTGAAGGTGATTCACGAAATCCACAAAATTTAATCCCTCACGAAAATAATGATTTTACAGTACCTTCCCGAAAACATTGACAGCCTCTCTGACTCTACAGGTGGAGACAATAAATATCAATTATGAAATTACTATTTCTAGACCACCAAAGTTGAGGCAGTTTGAAACTTACACTGGTAAATGACTTTAGCAAGCCAGCAAGAGATTAAACAGTCTACGTTTCCATGCACGCCTTTATCATCATATTTATTACTGCAAGATATGTTTTATTATATGTAATATTAGGTTTTATCTTATATTTCTTGTATTTATTTGTGATGCTAGAACAGTGTCTGTGATGTCTATCAATTGCACAAAATAATATATAATATTACGCAAACTTAAAATGTCCCAATAATTAAAGGAACTATTTTAAATGATAAATCTCACTCCTTTCTGACTAAGTACTCTCAAAATGTGTCTATAACAGCAAGTTCTTTCTGTCTCTTGTATTAACTGGTATTTCTGTTTTTAAAACATTGTAACTCTAGCTTACTCTGCTATCTTCAACTACTGTTGAACAGTTCACTGTTTTATGACAGCTAACAAATTCTCCTTTCTTGCTGGAGTTGTGGCCCTTGGCAGATTGATTGATATGAAGGGGTCTGGTGTTGGGTTGACATGTTAGGATCAAACTTGAATGAGTATATTCTGAGAAGCATTGACAATATTCTGTGTTCAGATTCTGAGTTGTTGTTAATTTGAGACAAGAAAGTACAAGAGTACAAATTTTTAGTAACTGAATACAACACCAACTACTATAAAATAAATTAATTTTGATGGGACGAAATTTCATGGTTTTGGTAAATGAGAACATTTCAATGGTACAAAGAATGGAAGAAGTTTATCTATTTCATGAATTTTGCATTCTGGTAAAAAAAAATTGAATAATGCCGAGCATAGCCTTTATTTGCTTTATTTCTACTGAAACATGGCAGGCATATATATGTACCTCCACCCGGACTTGAACCCGGGTCGCCAGATAAGACGGCATGAGCACTAACCACTGAGCTTCGGAGACGCATTCTGGTAATAAATACAAGGGCCAAAATAAGTGTACGGTTGGATTTAATTTCTTGGTTGAAGGTGAACCACGCAATTCACGAAATTTAATCTCCTACGAAAATGAATGATTTTACAGTATGTTGGTGTCTTATCTGTATGATATAGTTTCCTCTATCCCGTCTGGTAACAAAACACAAGATGGATGTTTTCTGGTTGTGAAAAAGAAAATATATTGCTGGATATTAAATCAAAAACAGATAAAGGGGGAAAACATTCTTGGTAAAGTTGATCCTAGCACAGAAAATGTTCATTTATTGTGATACACTTTTATCTCATCTATAAAAACGTCTGCTGAACAACTTTGATATTGTATACCCTATACTCTACTGGCTGAAAATACAAAAACAGTTACTGTTTATCAAGATTTCTAGCAAATGTTGTTTTTTTGCTGCCGGATAAGTGGTGTAAATGTTTGCTAGGTTTATATATGCTGTCAAATTTGTGTTGCTAAGTAACTGATATATCTAGATTTTTGTAAGATTAACAAAAAATCTTAATATTTGTAAACTTATTGTCAAGACGTTACCATTTTAAATAATAGGGGTGGGTGGGGTAAAGGAGAAAAGCTGATAATGTATATAAATTTGTTTTAAAAAAATTAAAATTTCAACAAAACAAAACAAATGCCTGACTCCCCCTCCGCAATGCACAATTGGTCACATTGTTGTAAAGACAGTTATGGAAAATATGCAATGCACAAATCTGAAAAAGAATTTCTTATCAAAATAGAATTTGAAGTTTTAAAAATAATTAATATCATGGCTTTGAACTAGAAATTTTAATGTGTGTCATCAATTGATGAATTGCCTTCTTGCATTTATGTAAAACTGTTTGTGCTCACATTACAAGGGGTTATAGGTAGTGATTTTTGATACGCGTGTTTAAGTAGAATACACGATTCAGACTAGCCATAAACTTGTCAGAAGTTAGTCATAAACACAGGGTTGTATAGACCGTATATGGCGGTGATAATGTTTCACTTAACATGTTTTTTGCATGTAACAAAGATATTAAGGTATAAAAATTGAATGAATGGCATATGCATCATCCTAGGCTTGTAATTTGTACGTTAACTATATGGTGTATAGATTGGGTACCCTATAATCAGTGACATACAACTATTGCACATACATCCATTACTTCTGTCACATTCCTGAATTCACCATCAAACATGTAGCCACTGTGTACTACATTGTAACAGTTTACCGTAAATATCGAGGGACTCAGTGAAAAACTATGGTAACTACATCAATATATAGAGCCATGCACCATAGTTTTACACTGAGCTCTCGATATATGCTTTATAGTCAAGACTGCTGCCCTATATCCTATATGTTGATTGACTCTGTTTGCCCTATTTGTTGATAGACTCTTGTATTGCCCTACTTGTTGATTGTCTTCCTTGTGGCCTATTGGTTGATTGGTTCTGTTTTGGCCTATTTGTCGATTGCTTCTCTTTTGCCCTATTTGTTGATTGACCCACATTTCGTGTATTTGATCAAAATGATAATAATATGTTAGACTGGTGTGGTTCAGAAACATTAAACGAAAACGGCAAAGTGCAAAGAAGCACACCACAAGACAACTATAAAAACTAAAATGCACAACACACTCATAAGTGAGCAACATCATAATGACAATAATAGCGATAAGAACAACCATGACAATTAACAAGTCAAGAAGAAATGAAAAGGGGACAAATAAAGCCCAACTCACAACTTGTCAGCCTTCTGCTTCAGTGGCCTCCATAGCTCAGTGGTTAGCGTGTTTGCCGCCTAATCTGGCGACCTGGCTTCATATTGGGTGGAGGCACACTTATGCTTGCCATATTTCAGCAAAAAGCTGACTGGCAAAATAAAGCTGAGCTCGGCAGTAAGTTAAAGAATCAGAATGAAAAACTAGCATTCGTCAACAAACACAAATGGAAACATATCAAAAGGGAACAACAAAACATGACTGTAACACAAGTCTGACAAAATGTGTTGACCTGCTCTTGATTGTCCTTATAATGCCCTTAATTATTTGTTATGTTGCTATTTAGATAACATGCTTATATTATTGAGGTTAGTCTGGACTCAGCTTTCATTTACTCCATTTCTATTTTCAGTGCCGAGCCAGAAACCGGCCAAACCTGCTGTGATAATGCCAACGACTGAGTTAAAGGTTCACGTTGGTGAGAATGTAGTACTGGAATGTTCTGCTGTAGGAAATCCTCAACCAGTGATCACATGGGAGAAATATGGCGGCGAACTGGGTGATGACCGCTATAAACAATTACATGGTGAGTCCCCAAATACTGTTTCTTTAGTATCTGATTTAAATTTATTACTTCTTTCAAAAATAAGTCTAAGGATTTTGTATGTGCGCTATTCAGTTTCATGTTATTATATTAGTACCTCATATTTTACATGCAATCACCAATGCTTTTCAGACATATTGAAAATGTCAATTTTTCTCCAAATGCTACAATTGTCAGTTTTATCCTCCACTCAGTTATCCATGGCGGATACAATAGGCCGGCCGGGTTTATCCCCAAAGGATATAATAGGCTTGCCTGGGGATAAACTAGGCAGGGATAAAACTGACCGTTACACCCATACCACCTCGAGTCACTTGATTTTACTTACTATAAATATTACTTTGTATGTTTCAGGAAATCTGTACATGGACAAAGTGACACTTGAAGATGATGGCACATATTATTTATGTAAAGCAACAAATGGACATTATTCTTTGATGGAAGATGGACTTAAAGCCATTACACTCAAAGTCTCAGGTACTTGTTCTTATCTTAATCTCCAGCCTTACCTACTGTGTGCTCTCTATGAATACCATACACATTTTAGAAAATTTGTTAGATAAATAAGTAACAAAGTAAATGGCTGGTTTCTACAAACCTTTGCTTTTAAGTTCTTAAGATACTTATTTGATGAGTTACCACTGGTGCATCAGTCTTTCACTTTCATGAAGACCATTTCCATATTTTGGCACAATGGCTTCACAAATTGTTATATCCTCATAGTAGTAGTAATTGTCAGTTAGAAGACAAAAATTCAGACAATGGTTTCTGGTCAACAATTTAAGAATTACTTTGCTTAGGTTCCTCAACTATTTTGAGCTTAGTAGGTCAATGTGTCAATGGGGTATGTAGGTTTTACAAATAAATCTTTTGTTATTTTCAGATGCACCAAAGATTCAAGCTGTAAAGGAGGTAGTCAATGTGAGCCTTGGTGGTCTCATTGAGTTAATGTGTATAACCACGGGTAAACCTAAACCCAAGATTACTTGGTACCATAACGGAAATCTACTTAAAGCATTTACCAAAGGTAAGAGATTCCTTATTGTTTGATACTGTAAAATAATTGAATTTCCACGGGACAAAATTTTGTGATTTCGGTGAAAAAATCCATATTGTGAGGACATATTTCAAGGATATCTTATCCACTAATCCATACATTATAGAAATTATAATATTTGTGGAGATTTAATTTTGTGGTTGAGATCATCGACGAAATCCACATAATTAAATCCCCCTCAAATATTAATGATTTTACAGTATATGACAGTAGAATATCAATAAGAATGTAGCTTTGTCCAATGTGCTGTGTGAGTAAAGATTCCCTTGATCATGAGGAAAGAGTGCTTTTTCATTCCAAATTTCCATTAAAATCAAATGTACCGGTATATAGTGGCACATTTTAAAATCGAGAGCGTGCTCATTCTAGATGTAACTTGCTATTTCAACTTAAGATTATCATGCGTTATAACAACAGTCCAGCAAATAAAATTTGTTAAGTCCCCTACCAGTTGTTAACCAGAGGGAACTATAGGTTTGCCGTTCATCAGTCAGTCTGTCAAGAATGGATCCTGCCATAATAGTTTTCAAGGGAGGTTAATGAACTTGGTATGTGGATAGGAACCAATAAGGAGATTATGCTAGTGTTATTATTTTTTTATTCAGATCAAAATTGTGGTTGCTACATTGATTACCAGGTAGGGGACTTTTGTATTGCTTGCAATTTCTAATTACTTGTTATGTATATGTTTTCAGATCGTTTATTTATTCGCAATGCGGAAGCTTCACATCAGGGCTTGTATCAATGTTTTGGTGAAAATGAAGCTGGTATTAGTCATTCAACGATGCTCGTTAACGTCGATATCACCAAACGAGATTCAGGTACGTTGTTAGCTATATCAATCCCATTACCCGCCTATTGATACCTAGTTCTTGTAAAAATTCATTTCGGAACATATTGGCCAATCTGACTTTAGTGCATGATCTTCCTAGTGCAAAGCCTTTATTTCAGAGGTGATTTTGGCAAAGTTAATATTTACAAGCTCCCTTCTTGGTCATTAAAAATAACTACAAAAGCTCTGCTATGTTTTCAATTGATGAAACAATGATACTAGTAGTTTGAAATGTGTTTTAATCATTATTGGATATTTCAGTATTTTATTCAAACTACAGAATTGATGAAAATGAACCACCAAACATGTTTTAAACTTAAATACTGTTAATTTAATTACCTACAACGTTTTGCTGATACAGATTCATCAACACAGTTAGCATATTTCATTAAAGCCACACAAATCTTCGATAAAATGTGTATGCATATTCAAAAAAATTCTGAACACTCAAGGCAACTAAACATTTTGTGATTTTTATTTTCACAAAGACATATTTTGAGGAGGAATTTGGTAAAAAATTTTCTTGTATTCTAATTAGTCTTGTTTCTTTTCCTTTATTGTGTTGTGTTGGTGGTATCTATCAGATTCTGTAATATGTGACATTTATGGTAGCTTAAACATGATATTATCTAGTCTCTGCTTTTACTTTTCCTTTATTTGAAAAAGGGAGATAATTGGAAATTATATCATCTCAATAGTGCGTAAATTACTTCCCTTTGGTTTGTAAAAGACCTAATTTCTGCTTATTAGATTTGTAGGTTGCAAATTTGTGTTTCTGTACCTATAAGATAAGAGTCAAATTTATGTTTTTACTTTCTAGTTGTCAGTGCTATACTTTTCTCTTGTATTATAGTGTGTATAGGTGTTCTCTTTGTATACCAGAACCTTTTCTTCAAAGCTATGTGTTGTAATAGTTCCTCCCCCAGTGTTTACTTTGAATTTTTTCCATTTGTTCTTTGAAAGTGTATAGTTATGACAATATATTAGTAAGCAGTGTTTGTTAAAATCTAGTAATAATATATCCTTAAAAGTTGATCACTACAATATTTGTAGAAAAATCACTGAATAGGTTGAAATATTGAGTATAAAGAGTGATTTTTCTGTACATAGTGTATGTTAACATATTTGATGGGCATTAACCTGCACACATTGTCAATTTGTCAGATATATGACTAGTCATCGTCTGTCATTACCTTAGCTTAGACATTTAATACCAAGTTGTAACTAAGTAACATTGCATAAATATCATTTAACTGAAATGAAACATATTGCTTTAAAAAGAACATATTTTGATACCACTTCAATCATTTTCAAATATGTTTTTAAGAATTTGAACTGCATGTACATGTCATTAAAAACCAAATTGCTTTCTCACACACCTTATAGTTTGGACAATCATACTTTTATGTAAAAGTTCAAACAATCACAATATTTTTGAAGAATAGATACTAGTAGGTGATATTGCTAGTAATTTTTTATCTTATTATCTTCAAGCAATCCCCAAAATGAAAATGAGTCTTTCATTTTGTTGAACTGAGGTCGGAAAATTAACATAAAATTACCACTTTTAATCTTACATTGAGAATTTAAAAGCGAGATTTACATGTTCAAATTGACTCTGTTTTCATGTTACTATGTATATTCACAGGTTCGCTGGCATTATCTGATCAGAACATAACAAAATCTGAGACGGAGGAATTAGATCGTCCCGAGTCTTCTGCTGGACAGGAGACCAAACGTAGACGTGATCGTAAAAGACATAAAACTCATAAAAAGAAACATAAGAAAAACAAGGGACAGCAACAAAGGAATATGAATACAAATGGTATGTGTTATATCTATGTGTACTGTAACATCATTTAATTTCATGGGGGATTAAATTTTGTGGATTTCGTGGCTCACCTTCAACCTTGAAATCAAATTTTATGAAACAACTATTTTGACCCTGGCATTTATTACCTGAAATGCATAATCCACGAATTAACTTTCCATCGAAATTGTTTTTTTTTTCACTAAAACTACAAAATTTTATCCCATTGAAATTAAATAGTTCTACAGTATGTTAAAGAACATTTCCAGGAACTACTGCTAATTGGCCTTTCTTTGTGTTACAGAGGAATAATTTTAAACATCTACTACTGTCGAGTCAATAAGTAATACTAATGAGGGAACTATTCCATTCAAAAGAATAGAGGGGTTTACTGTTAATTCAGTTGCTACCACTTATACCTAGATACAAATAGTTTATGCATGGACAAGATTATATTTACCACCGTTATCTTTAAATTTGAACTGACTGTTCTTACAGCTGCAGTGAAAGTTCCTCCAAACAAACCAGAAGTGACCCAGTTGTCGGATACATCCGTCATGTTGAATTGGACTGTACCAGAAAATGAAGGATTAAAGATAACATTTTTCCGAGTACAGTACAAGCGTGTGGGTCCCAACAAGGGAAGCTGGAAGACTGAAGATGTTGAGATTCAAAGTCATCAACGGAAATATGAAGTCAACGGACTACGTCCTCGTAAGATTTGTATTTGATAAAATACTAGTATATGAGAGTTATAGCCATTTGAAGTTCCAAAATGTGAAACCTAACAATAAAACAATGTTTGAAAACTGGTTAAGGTTTAAAAATGTATGCTAATAGCACTGGAAACAAAAGTCGTGACTAGTTTTCAGGGTAGGTCATTATGCCTTAGTAGAACTCCTGTACATGCGTCACCCTGTTCACATTCTATCACCAAAAATTATATTCCGCTCTTTGCTAGAATTGATAATCTTCTCCTCTGAAACTACAAGACATACAGTTTTGATCTTATGCATGAAACACCATTAGAGGGGTCTTGTAACTAATCTCAAAGATCGTTGTAATTGTTCGTAATATCCATCTCATTTCATGTAAATTTGACAGGTGTGTTATTTGCATTAAAACATAATGTTACAATCATATTTCTTACAGGGTCCACATACAAGTTTCGTATAGCTGCAGTTTACTCCAATAATGACAACGATCACGGACCAAATTCTGACAGATTTGAGATGAAAGTAGAAGCAGGGCCGGTACCCAGACCTCCAAGCAAGGAACCAACCATTGTTGAAGTTATACCCATAGTTTATCAAGATTTTCATGCATTAAATGTTAAATGGCGGGTAAGTGTATTATTGTACATCATAGCTATCATGTAGACTGTACACCAATAAACACGCAATTCACAGACATTGTCTAAGACATTATATTAGCAGTTACCCTGTTTCAATAATAAGCTTAATTTTCTGTGCTTTACCTTTATTTTTTATTGTAGAAATATTGAAGTGATCTTTATAGCTTAAGCATGTTTCAGTTTGTGGTTGTATTAATTAACGTTTGCAGAGAATTAAGGAATGATATTTCTGTAGGCTTGCATATATTTGTGAAACTAGGTTGTCCTGCAGCGGGTACTTGGAGAACTAGGTCAGATCTTGGCTTTGGTGACCGTTATTTTTTATTTCTTTATGAAATTGGGTCATCCTGCAATTTCGCTTGGCTGTTTAAGTTGAGAGCTGCCTTCCCTGTCCGATTTCCTCATTTATTTTTCGTATTTACATTTGTATATCTTGTATATTATCATGAATATTGTATTTTATATTTCAGCATAATATAGTTTCATCCATTCCAATAGAAGGGTTTTATATCTACTATAAACCCTACCACGCTAAGGAAGAGCCGTTTCAGAATGTCACGTTACTACAGCCCAGCGTACGGACACATCTCCTCACTAACTTACAGCCGGGTACTGAATATCTCATCAGAATGCAGTCATTTAATGGTGCAGGAAACAGCTCATTCAGTAATGAGGTAGTCGAGAAAACATTAGGTATGTATTCAAACATATTTTATATACAGGTTTACTGTTCCTAAATTTTCTTTGCTTAAAATATTTAAACCTACCAGTTCTAATTTAAAGCCATTTTAAAAAAAAGAAGATATTACAACCTTATTGATCATTATATATATATGACGACTTCCTTGGTAACCGACCAGTATTTGTGCCTTTATGTTAAGATTTAACCTTGAAATGGAGGGGTTGGAATCTGTGACTTTTGAATTAAAAGTCATGCAACATCCTACCCTCACCACTGCACCTCTGTTAGATGTCAGCAATATTAGGATTTGTCTGTTAGTAAAACAGAACTTGCTGGTTATGAGTTTGAGTAATTACTATGCTATAGAACACCATTCTAGCTGAAACCCTCAATGTCTGGTGAGTTTAAATTTGAGTTTAAGGATTAACCTCTGGTTAGAACTGATCAGCAGTTAGCTCTCTCTGCATCGAGTGAACCAAAACCATGTATTGTATATTTACAGGTAAGGCTGGTCCTGGTCCCTACTCGCCACCATTATACACACCAGAGAAACCTGGTGATAAGAACGTGAATCTATCACCCGCCACGCCCACCAAGAAATACGATGATAAATCAGACGACAGTAACAAATCATCTCGTAGTGGGAACCAGTCTAGTAGTGAGATGTTATATATGGTACTCGGCATTGTACTCGGGGTCATGATGCTACTGTTGATTGTATTTATGTTCATGTGTTGGTGCAAACAGAGGCAGCAGAGGAGAATGATGGGTAATTACTTATATTATTATAATACATGTTGTTGACTGCTCTTGAATTTTCCATTTTGTAATTGTTGATTGAAGATTGTTAATATTCAACTAAAATGTAAAACATGAAGGGGCCATGTTGAGACTTTAAACCCCAGCGGCCAAGGTGGAGCTTAAACCGCAAACCATATGCACTGTCAATAGCTAAAAGGGGGCTTGAACCAAGACCAACATAACCACTTAGTTTGGTGTTTTGAAGTACCTTATTGAAATCGTTCTTTGCCTGTGAATGTTTACTCCATGTTATTTGTTATAAAACACAAGATTTTATTGTAATTATTGTATAATATTACAAATTCAATAAACATGGCATGACAGGTTGATGTGCATGTGTAGAATCTACATTCAAATCATAGACACCATCGCTGTCTGACATTCTGTTGTATTCATTAAGATCGTGTTAATTACTTCAAATATCCATCATGCTCCAAGAATTTGCCAAAATATCTCTTAAATCAGTGCTGTTTTTCTCTGTGCCTGTCAATAAGTTTTTGCCCGCGTTTTCTATTTTGAGGCAAACAACATATCAATATTTTGCTGCATTCATTTGAAGATTTGAACTAAAATCTTTCCATATCTTGTCCAAATTTCTTCATGTTTTCCTTTTAATGAAAAGAATATTTGATGATTGTATTTTGTTTGTGTTCGAGATAGGCTTTTATTTCCTGCCTTTAATGTTGATTGAGAGTTATCTATGTATAGGAACCCTCATATCTGAGGTGTCAGCATCTGGATATATGGCGCTTACATCTGATGTCTTTAGATGTCTATATGTGGTTAACCTGTTACAACCTCAGGAGTGATGGGGTCATGGTATTCCTGCCAAGTTAGTTTAATCCAAAATAGGTGTGATGAAGCAAAACATGACATAAGATGTACTTAAATGTGATTTAAAAGGGATTTAAATGCCTAAACAAGCAATTTATTAATTCTAGTGGTTATAAATATAGGCCAGAAGATCATAAAATGAATCAAATGTACTTTGTTCAAAGTTAGGTAAACTTGGAAACCAGAAATTAACAACGGAAATAGGAGTAACTCCACTTTAATAGGAGAACTTGGCAGCTATGGGTTAACCTATAGGTTAACCTTTTATATTTAGAAAAGGGATGGGGGTTGGGGGTTATGGTTACACCAACTTGTTGCTACAATAAATTATGTCTGGTATCAACACCTGACTGCATGATGGCACAATGATAATTTTGATATAATGCTATCCAGTGTTAAATGTTAGGACGTGATGGCAACTTCATAACTTTGATGTAATTCTATTAGTGTTAAATGATAGACGGTTTTGAGAACTTCTAGGGATATATAGGCAGATGGTTAGATTCATAACTTGGCTGATAAATCAAGCAATTTGGAACACACAAATATTTTTAAAAAAAAATATTATTTTATCTTTTTGTTTCCATGGATTCTTAGCACTCGCTAAAATAGTTGAAATTTATCTCTCATGAAAAAAACATTGTATTTGGTGTGCTTAGTCTATTTGTCAGTTTGTTCATAAATAATGTTTTACATTAATGGTCGTTTCTGCCAGAGAATTGTATATGTGTGCACTATCAGGTAACCCTCCCCATCTTTGCTACAATTTAATATAAATAAAACATTAAATATTTCAGATGCAATGAACGATGCGGTGAGGAACAAGTTTCAGGATCCATCACAACGTATCTACGCCGATAGTTTACGTAAGAAGATGGTTAATGGTGGTGTACCTATAAATGGTATTAACGGAACCATAGCTAACGGTCACATACCTCGAAGTTATCATAATATGAATATTAATGTCAACCCATTGTCGGACCTCGATGCCATCAACTCCACAGATGGTTCTAACCACTTTGCTGTAAGTTATTCATGTTGTTACAAATATATATGTAGAAATTGATTACAGGGCTCATAAGATGATGAAGTGGAATTAAAACAAAACAAGTAGTTTTGAACACGTTTTGGAGTTGTCTTCTTACTGTTATTGTAAGAAAGAGATAAAATATGAAATTCTCAATGAAAGATTATGAAAAATTGTGTTTTGCTCAAGCTTTCGTGTTTTCTTGTATAATTTTAGTTTCTTGTTTGAGCCAAACAGAAGTTAATACAGTTTTACAATTTTACTTCACATTATAAGGAACAATTTCATTCCAATGATTAAAATATGATGCATTAATTGCCTCCGTAGCTCAGTGGCTAGTGGGCTTGCCGTTTAATCTGGCGACCCGGGTGGAGGTACATATATGCCTGCCAAGTTTCAGTAGAAATAAAGCAAATAAAGGCTATGCTCGGCATATAAATATGAGATTAGGTATGTGTAGACATTTAAGCTGGTTGTTTGTGAACTTGTTTGCTAATCTTGTTGTTTCTCGTATTTTTTCAGTCGACAACGTTTCATCCTAATGGTACTCTACCATCACAGCATAGAACCAGTGACAATAATTGCAATAATATTAACCAATCAAAAAGCTTGCAGAATTCATTGCAACATTTAAACCAGCATAATTGCCCTAGTTCGGGTGAGGGTGAAACTTTAGGTAGTGGTGAGGCTATGGCCCACCCGGTGCCGTCAATGTGTAAAAATGTGCCAATTGGTCATAATAGTGAAGCGCATGAAAGACGCTCTTTATCAAACCGGTCATGTGACCATGGATCTTGTGATCCTTGTGACAGTTCTTTATCTTACGATGATACGGGTGGTGTACATAATAGTGGTCGTCATCGGAAACGTAGACGGCGGGCTGCGGCGGCACAGAGTAAAGAACAGACAACAAAAGATCAAGCCACTAACACAGACTTGAGTAGTAATGGTGAGTACCTTGTATATCACATTCATGTTGTCAGTGCATATACCATGCACATTAATTGCCCACAAGTTAATTAACCTGTCTAAAAATAAAAATTTCAATAATTAATCTACGGAAAAAATATTTTGATCATAGTGTTTATGAAGGTAGCAAACTTGACCAGTTTGAACTACATCTATCTATATTCGATCAATGTCTTACAGATTCGTACCAAGGTATACACAAATGACATTGGCATACCATGATGTACATGTAAAAAATATTTCAGGTTGAACCACTCTGTACCATTCGTATAATGATATTATCGCCTACTTACATTAACCTGCTGTTATTCAAAATCACAGCCTTTAAGCATTGAGTTAATACTACTGTATCTTATTTAAACAAGTTATAATTTTGTGAAATTTAATATTTCTTAACTTAAGAATTTAAGTATTGTATATTAATTGTTAAGTTTTGTGTTTTCTATGTTTCAGATGGAACGATGGAGCTGTCAGAGAGTACGAAGGGTATTTCATCGTCACAGGAGTCGTGTCCCCTCGAGGAAAATACTCATACTTTACCGACAAACTCTGCTGTGAATAATGTGTTAGTGCCGTGTTCTAACGCCGTATGACCCTCGGCTGTACGGACGTTCTAATATTATTATCTGCAATACTTAATATTAAACCTGAGATTCTTAACGAGAATTTGTATAAACATTTCAAGAATAATGCTTAAATTCTTGATGGATTGATGCAATGACAAATTATGTGAGTGTCTTGCATACTTGCATATCCCTCAGGAAATTTTATTCAACGATTTGATTTATTTGAATTATAAAAAAGACGTAGTGCTTTTTTTGTGCATCAAGCTACTTATAGGCAGAGAAATGACTGCTATATTCTGATTGGTGCTTTTCGTATGTGATATTGATTTGATACCAAATAATGCATTGAGCTCCGACACAAAAAAGGTTGCCGTCTGAAATTACCCCGACAATCGTCGGGTTAGAAGACCATACGGGATTCGGGGTGATTGTGAAGTTGTGAACAAGGGAAAATTGCCAGTTGTTGCTAGTAGTGAAAGCTGTCATTTCATCGTGATAGTGGAAACTAATCATCATAAAATTATTAGATTCATTAATTTAACACTTGTCTAATTATTGTTGTTATACTACAAAGTACAAAATATTGCACTATTTCTGTGTACAAAATTTGGGAAATTTTAACCCATAGTACAAAAATTATTTAAATTTATAAGATTACATATAATTAATATTTTTACGACGAATCACTGCTCTACAAATATTTATAGAGTATATTCTCGCAAATTTGACATATCTTGCCAAGATTAAACTTTGACACAGAAGTAATGTAAGATTTTATATTTTGTACTATTTATGAAACTTCTACACCAAAGAACCATATTCAACAGATGACATTACATTATTCACATGTTGTTTATCTGACTTAGACTATCTCCATATTGTTATGAATGGATGTGATTAAAAAATTATGAAAATTAAAAATCTTGCCATTTTCAAGTCTGCTTGAGGAATATATTTTTGCAGTTTCGAATTAAATTTTTACAAGATCAAGAATTTACACTTAACAAATCTTATCAATTGTATTTGAGAAAAACTTCAGTTTGATCGGTTCAATATTTATTGAAATATGGCCCCATTTAGTCATGCACACTTATAAGATTTGTTAAGTGTGTAGAGAGGATTTAATGTAATAGTCCTCTTTCTGATATCTAAATGGTGATTATATGAAAATTATATGAAAATAGCAAATTTCTAATGTTCTTGATAAAATATGGGTTACTTAGCAACAATCAAATAAAACGGCAGCTTTTGTGTAAGAAGAAAGCATTTATGTTAGATAAAATGTAGATATAAACTAAATGGTGTTTATTGGTGGAATACTGTACTAATAGTGAAATCCTGTTCCATGCTAACAAATGATAGTCATCTTCTTGATCAACACACAGTGCGCACATTTATCTTTTCTTAGTACATAAAAGTTCTGAGGGCTCGTTTAAAACTATGGTAACTGCATTAATTTATAGAGGCATTTACCATAGTTTTTCACTGAGCTTATTACATTTTCTTTGCAAATTTTTCTTTATTCTTAACGAATTCTTAAGCAAATTTATTTTTCTTAGTTCATACTTTCTTCTTGCAAATTTATGTAATTGGGTCTATATAATATTGTGTCATACACCTATTACGATCATTTCACTTGTAGATTATAAAACAAAGGGTGCCTTGAAAATATTGAAAATACTCAAATTATGCTACATTATATGCATACTTTTCTCTTGTGATGCCAACTTTTTCATGTAGTTTTAATTTCCAGTCGAATTTTTTTGAGGATAATTACAAACTTAGCAAATTGTGTGTTTTTTCGGAAGATGATTATTTTTGGTTCATAATATTGTGTATGTTGTGAACAAGTGAGTACGAGCATTGTTGCTGTTCAAGTGTCTTTATAATACTGTTTAGTTATTAACTTGTTTTGAATTTGTTGAATTATCATTGTTCAAAAATTATCTACTTACATTGTATTTTGGTAAAAATAGTTTTAAAAAATGCATGAAATTTGACCAAATACAATACAATACAATAATCATTGAGTGTAGATTTGATTCTCACTCTGTTATTTATTCTACATGTTAAAATGAGTTTGTCATCCAAAATAGTTGAAATTATTGAAACAACCATGTCTGAGTTTAATTAAATATTCTGTTGCAACACAACATAACACCATGTGCCTTAAATAACAATATGGCCTTAATTTTATCAATCTTCTAATTTTAGATCTGTACACACATTTCCTGATTTTGAGATCAATAAATTTGGACGTTAGGTTGATCTCAGAGTATGTTTGACCTTGAGAGCAAGGCTGGTAGTTTCGTCACAAAAAGGCAGTTTGGAATGAGATTTAATGTTGTAAATAAATTCAATGCAAGTATTATAAAGTGCCTCCGACTTAAGTGCCTCCATTCTGTTGTTTAACAGGAATGTAGCGGGGAGTTATGTCGTACTACGTGCCGCAGGAATGTGTCGGGTAGATACGTCAAGGAGATATGTCGTACTACGTGCCGCATACTTCATGCATTGTATAATGTAGTACCGGTAGATACATTCACGATTAAAGGGTAAAGTTGCTTGGAGCAACATGGGTATTAGATGTTTGAACATGTATGTGCTATAACGAGAATTAACCATTGAGTTATTGTTGATTATTAAATTATAATTTGTTTTTGATTGTTATGTGAGATTTATGAATCAAAGATTTACTGATGTCACTACTTCACCATTATAAACATATTTTTGGGTTTGTAACTAAGGACCCATTGCTACGTAAAAAAGGAATATTTTGACTCAGTTCATTTCTTTTAATTTTTAATGCCCTTTTAAATATGGGGAAGATAATTAAGAAATTTATTTTTGATTTAGTCTCGATTTGACAGAATTCTGACAAATCGCTGAAAATTTAAAATATGCAAGGGCACTTGACAACAGTATTAATTGGATGTTTTGTGATGTAAACTTTAGTGAATCTTTGATTTATAAATCTTGCAGGCTGTGTATTGTTTCAAATGTCATTTATTTAACACATTTGTGAAATCTGCTTGAAGTTCTGTTAAATCAGCATTCAATATGATGCTTGGTTTAATATAATTTTTATCGATCATGAATAATTTTAATATAATTTTTACCGATCATGAATAATTTTAATATAATTTTTACCAATCATTAATAATTTTAATATAATTTTTACCAATCATGAATAATTTTAATATAATTTACCGATCATGAATAATTTTAATGGAATATTTGTTATCGTGCGATAGTGGACCAAAATTGAAACTGATTAGTCACTTTTAAGATTGTATTTTTTTTTCGATTATAAATTATGCCAAAACCTAGTTTTATGGAAAATTTTAGTTTTATCATATTATTTTGAATAGGTTTTAATGCTAGTTTTGTCTGTATTAATGATTGATTACTTGTTAATGATAAAGTGTGAAATTATAGATTTACAATTATAGTTATCACAAAGTTGACTTTTCATTAGATTCACTGCAAGTTTCTTTTGTGTTAAATAAATGAAAATGTCAGAGTATGTTAGAAAAGTGTGTAAGTCATTTTATCATTTTGTCTATAGTGTATGAAATTGTGATGACTCTTCAGTGATTCTCATATTTCAAAATTAGTCACTACGGCAACCGTTTGAAAAAATGACTTTCAGAGTTTTCTGACTTTCTGACTATATATGTGTAAACCTGATATACAGTATTATATGTTTATATAAACACTTAGTTACCATGGCAACAGATTTATGGTTTTGATAAATATGAAAATAATAACAAAATTCTGAAATAATATTGATAAAGATTTGCTAAACTTTAGTACACCTACATGTCGACTTTTTTGTAGAATATTTAAAATCAATAATATGTTTTGTGAAAAAGACATTTAGATTAGTGATGGGAATTTAATAATAATTATTTAAAGGAATATTGACATTGTCATGATCTTGTTGCCATGGTTACTGAATGTTTCATTCTATTCATGGCAACATTTGTTTTGTGTGTACCGTACTTTATGAACGGGGCATTTTTAGATATGCACAAATAATGTGATTTCATTGTTTTATGCATTTAGTGAACAATAAACTTCATTTGTGAGCATGTTAATATTATAATGTTATGCGATGATTTAGTAACTTATACATGTTAGTATGTGATTGTACCATATATTGAGTTTGTATTGTTCTCATTTTCATTCTCATTGTTCTAATTAATTCAAACACTTTCTGTTAATTACATTATTTTTAATTATTTGCTATTAATCAAATTATTTTAACGCATAATTTGGCATAAAATTTGTTTCTTACAGGAAGGGGAGGGGGGGGGGGGGGGTAAAAGTTGGGCATCATATTTACAGTTAAAATTGAAATACTTCTGTATAAAACCTATAAAAGACCTACCATTGCTTGTCTGTCATAATGTTTGTCAAATTTGTTGGCCTTCTAACAAGGGAAATGACCCAAGGGAAAATGTTCATTTTTTGTCTATTTCCATTTAGTGTCCTATCTGAAAACAAACAATGTTCAACAATGACAAATAAGTGTAATAGATCAGTAGGGTAGGCTACCAGGGATTGGAGGGAGGGGGTACCTGGGGGTGGGGGACTCATACATGAAAACATAATTTCATAATCTGGCTGTACAATCAAATAACTCCTCATACATACTTACTGATCATTATGGGTACATGTATTTTATGTTTCAACGGAAAATTGTGATATTTTGAAATTTGTAGTTTGTATGGGATTGGTATGAATGTGATTAACTTGATGCAGGAATTCTCGTACTAATCAGTTATCTGGAAAACTCTCATAGTTAAACCATAAATGAACCATTTCTCTGGCACATTGAATCTCTCAGACTGTTAATCATCCTTAACCGATTGCTGAAAACTCACTCACTTTTCAGGAAACTTGTTAATATTTTTTGTTTTTGTACAAAAAATATTTTTCATTTCCACATGGATAGATCTTGTAAAAATCATTCACTGATACAAGCTTATTAATTCATCATGCATAATACCTTTAAATAATGTAAGATTTTTTATTTGTACACAGTATTAAATACTGTCAAATTCTATTCTTTGTAAGAAAAAAATGTGTTAACTTACATGTTACAGCAAATTTGCCAGATGTTAGGAGTTTTTCTTATATTTCTGATTGCTACAAAATAATCATTTTCCATTTTAATCAGAGTCATTTTTTTAACAGTGTCCTTCAGTTTTCACATTTTGTTACTATATTGGCCAGTATGGTGTATTGACTTACATCCCTGCATTACATGGAATCTCAAAATCTATATGTATAGACTCAAGTATTCAAACGAGATTATTGCTGACTCAAGATCTTGATATTAAATTATATTGCAAGCAGGTTACTACTTAAAGATTTGTATGCAATATTTAACAAGACTGATATTTCCTAGCACTACTAGACCTTCTCTAAATTAAATGAATGTATTATTTATTGTTTAGAAGGTTAAAAGTAATCAAAGCCTAGTGAAAGTTGAAACAAAACGTGTTATAAATAATTCATACTGTTTCAATGTTTAGTTCAATATTAAGAAAGAAAATTTTAAAATACTTAAGTTTTTTGTTTGCTAGTGAAGCATATTGGAAGCTTTGAATTTAAAGGCATTCTACTGTTTCTACTTTAATAATTAACAAAACAAGTATATCTATTTATTATTTATAACTATGATAAGAATAAAACGATATATTTCCAGTTATTATTTCAAGGAAATATATTTTACTGAGATGAATGTGAGTATTTTGTGTGAATGTCTGTCATATATGTGAAACATTTATGTAGTAAAATTGTTGTACATCATCACAAAACTAAATTGTATATAAAGTAATTTATAACAAATGATGAAAAATAAAAACATGACCAAAAACATGATAAAAAATGTGTTTGTA
The DNA here is from genome assembly GCA_963678985.1 of Spisula subtruncata. Classification (NCBI taxonomy): domain Eukaryota; kingdom Metazoa; phylum Mollusca; class Bivalvia; order Venerida; family Mactridae; genus Spisula; species Spisula subtruncata. The sequence goes on from OY787668.1 coordinate 2,992,705, forward strand.
TTTTATTTGATATTGTTTATTTATTGAAAAATACCTTGGAAGTATTAACCAGTCAATTGCAAACCCTCAGGTCAGCTACCTTAACCAGTACATTCATCCTGGGCAGAGTTTCCGAATCAAGGAAATCAGACATAGTCGGAATAAATCGGAGAAATTGACAGGTATGAGTACATTACAGACAGTCATGCCAAGCAACCTTAACCAGGGCATTGTAGATTTGGAATGTCAAACTACCTTAAGCAGTACATTACAGACAGTCATGCCAAGCAACCTTAACCAGGGCATTGTAGATTTGGAATGTCAAACTACCTTAAGCAGTACATTACAGACAGTCATGCCAAGCAATCTTAACCAGGGCATTGTAGATTTGGAATGTCAAACTACCTTAAGCAGTACATTACAGACAGTCATGCCAAGCAACCTTAACCAGGGCATTGTAGATTTGGAATGTCAAACTACCTTAAGCAGTACATTACAGACAGTCATGCCAAGCAACCTTAACCAGTACATTGAGGACTGCCATGTCAAACTACCTTAAGCAGTACATTACAGACAGTCATGCCAAGCAACCTTAACCAGTACATTGAGGACTGCCATGTCAAACTACCTTAAGCAGTACATCACAGATAGTCATGTCAAGCAACCTTAACCAGTACATTGGAGACTGCCATGTCAAACTACCATAAGCAGTACATTACAGACAGTCATGTCAAGCAACCTTAACCAGTACATTGGAGACTGTCATATCTTGCTACATTAACCAGTACATGTTGGGTCAAACTACCTTAACCAGTACAGTACAGACAGTCATGTCAAGCTACATTAACCAGTACATTGGAGACTGTTGGGTAAAGCAACCTTAACCAGTACATTGGAGACTGTTGGGTAAAGCAACCTTAACCAGTACATTGGAGACTGCCATGTCAAACTACCATAAGCAGTACATTACAAACAGTCATGTCAAGCAACCTTAATCAGTACACTGGAGACTGTTTTGTCAAGCTACCTTAACCAGTACATTACAAACTGTTATCTCAAGCAACCTTAACCAGAACATTACATTCTGTAAGGTCAAGCTACCTTAACCAGTACACCACAAACTGTCATGTCAAGCTACCTTAACCAATACATTATAGACGGTCATAGCAAGCTTCCTTAACCAGTACATTGCAGACTTTCATGTCAAGCTACCTTAACCAGTACATTGCAGACTGCCATATCAAACTACCATAACCAATGCATTACAGACTGTCGTGTCAAGCTACCTTAACCAGTACATTACAGACTGTCGTGTCAAGCTACCTTAACCAGTACATTGCAGACTGCCATATCAAACTACCATAACCAATGCATTACAGACTGTCGTGTCAAGCTACCTTAACCAGTACATTGCAGACTTCATGTCAAGCTACCTTAACCAGTACATTATAGACTGTCATATCAAGCTACCTTAACCAGTACATTGCAGACTGTCGTGCCAAGCTAACTTAACCAATACATTACAGACCGTCATGTCAAGCTACCTTTACCAGTACATTACAGACCGTCATGTCAAGCTGCCTTAACCAGTATACTAGTATGGAAAATTATCATGTCAAACAACCTTAACCAGTACAGTTCAGACTGTTATATCCAGCTTCAGTTCGGCCTCCAGTCCTTGTGCCGTACATAATTAGGCATGCCCACATGTGTTAGAGCACCAGTAGAGGTACCATACATATAACACATTTTTTATTCAAAGAGAGACAATCCAATTATTGAACTTCAAAGGGAGACAAATATTGGGTCAAAAACTGCCCAAAAAACTTTGTCCAAGTTTCTATTGTTCTCATGGTCAACTTTTCTGTATATTTTATAACCTCCCTTTGATCGGGTTACTATCAAAGGGAGACTATAAAATATACGAAAAACTTGACCGAGAGAACAATAGAAAAGTGAGAAAACTTTTTTTGCCATTTCTGGACCCAATATTTGTCTCCCTTTGGCTTCAATATAATTTTATTATTTGGATTGCCTCTCTTTGAATTAAAAAGATTGTTTCACTAACGTTTTATGCTACTAGATCAAGCATTACACATGCGACGTTGATTAAGTTGCTCGTGTTAAATTGTCTTTGGTTAAATAAATTAAATAATAGGTCAGTAGCGGATCACGTTGGTCTATAGTGGATCATCTTATGATAAAAATATTATGCCCTGTGACACTAAAAAGTCTCGTGAAATAACAATTGTTTTTTCTTGTTTGGGTAAGTCACTTTGAATTGGTAATTTAGAAAATTGAAAATGGGTTCTTGATAAAAAAATACCTCCGATTTTGATTTGTGTATAGTTGATCACATAGATTGACAAAATACGATTTTCTCCACAAATCAGTATGTATATTCTCCTAATGGAAGCAAATAAGAATAATAATAATGCTAACAATAAATAGATTCCTTCTATTGCTTGAATGATCCCCGATTTTCCCTAAACTCTAAACAACTGTATTTTTATAACCATGCGTATAGGTTGTAAATCTGAAATAAGATCGTTTTATTGAGCTAAACTGTTGTAAATAGTTTGCTTTTCTAAAATGCTCTAGAATACAACAGAAAGACCCCTGTTCAAAAGTTTCCAAGGGAGCCGTGATCCATCCCTTGAATTTGGCCTACATCTAGGCGAGGGATGAAAAACCCCAAAATGCAGAAATAGATTAGATTCTACATTCATCTCAACTTTACAACCATGGTTTTTCAACCACCAAGACCTGCCTCTTCAATAAAAAGGGTAAACTGGTGTACAATGGGTTGCACTCATTCAAAGCTCTTTGGTTCTGGCCACTAGCCTACGAGCAAAACAGTAGCAGAACACCCTATATCATGCAAGCGTCCATGTTATGATAACGTCTTGTGACGTCATAGACGTTACGTAGTTTTACGTTGTTAGCAACGACGTCATTGAAGGAAACAAAATGGCACCATCGGGCGCTATCTTAGTGATAGTGCTTTTCACGGTGTCTTACATGCAGCCTACACAGAATGTCATCTTTGTTTCCGGTCACCGTAATGTATTTATACATAACCTGCACAGTGGAAAAGTTATCTTCTCCATTTTGCGATGTATTGCGGATTATTTAGCTCTTCTCTTGACGGTACAAGGGATTGAACCAAACCCAGGACCTTTGTCTGTGAGTACATTTCTATTTTTGTAATACTTCTTCCTGTTTCACAATGATAAATGCATGCTAACTTTTTATTATCATTAGGCCAAAAATATTGCTCCCTTTGAAAAAAAATAGGGTTGGTAGGTAGGGAATATTTTTGTTTTAGAAAAATACTAAGTTGACCTTTAAATTATCCAGTTTTATGTTTAGAATACTCACTAACACCTTTCTAGATAACGAATTGAGCGGAAACGAGTATTTTGGTCTTATTATAATAATTATTATGTAAAATAATATTAATATACATTGATAATTGTATACTTTTTTCTTTAAGCGGTATTCTTAGCCTATATAAACTATCTCGGGTCTTCGAATATAAATTCTTAACACAGTTGATGCCTACTATTATCAATGATAAAGTAGTAATTATTATTAATATAACAATGACTTGTTCGTAGAAATAAACTACATGTAAAGCTATTAATAATAACATGAATTTGCCATTTGTAACCGCTGCTTGATTAACAAAATTACTCGGTCTGATATTTGTTATATTTTTAAGGCGTGGACATACTTGTAGGCGATGTATGCAACAGTTTGTTTACATGTTTATTGTGCGTTTTGATAGTTCTATACATGAATCTAAGAAGTTGCTTTAGATGTAATATTGTCAATTTATTTTGACCAGATGGTAACGTCTAATTACGTCTAGTTTTTGCACCGGTCATCTGTTCATAAGTATTTGAATATGCGCCTTCTTTCGTGGCCAATTTTATGGCAAGAATATAGTATGCGCTTATAATCCAATATGGATTGACGGTACGACCGTATGCGCTTATTTTTGGCATACGTACGCTTATTTACAATTATGCGCTAATTGTATTTACCAGATGTGACAGTATTTTGCTTTATCACAAGTTTTGAGTTCAGCGTTGTGATGTATGTAAGGGTAAATTATAGGGGTTTGCGTTTTTGAGATTCGGAGTATCTCGCATTTGTCCGGATGTATCAATGCGACATGAGCTCTTCTAAATATATTCGGTCTTGCAAATTAACAAATTAATACACTTTATACGAGAGTAACTAATATTTAAGTTTTGATAATAATGGTTTAAAACCTATATGTGCCGTAATGCAATAATCGTGTTCAATAACATAAACACAATACAAACCTACAAGCCCAAACCAACACTTCCTTCATCTCAAATTAAATAAAACATTACCACCAAACCAGGCAGACATCTACTATCCCCAGCTGCAACCCTGTCCAAACCAAACATGTCTGCCTACCAACACAAACAAAGCGCTGCAAGCGTCATGCGAACCAGTCCAATCTTGTCATATGCGTACCTAACAACCTATACAAAACTCTGCCATCCTACAAAACAAACTACAAAATAATTATCCCCAACCAAAACAAACTCCACTATCCTGCCACATGCTCTTTGAAACTTACCGTAACTGCATCAACCCAACACCTAAAATGAAAATCAACCCCAGCATCAGCATCGTACATACAAACCATATACGACTCGTAACACAAGAACAATCACAAACATGTCCGAGCTAGATAACATTCCCCAGCATGTCCGAGCTAGATAACATTCCCCAACATGTCCGAGCTAGATAACATTCCCCAGCATGTCCGAGCTAGATAACATTCCCCAACATGTCCGAGCTAGATAACATTCCCCAACATGTCCGAACTAGATATCATTCCCCAACATGTCCGAGCGAGATATCATTCCCCAACATGTCCGAGCTAGATAACATTCCCCAACATGTCCGAGCTAGATAACATTCCCCAACATGTCCGAGCTATATATCATTCCTCAACATGTCCGAGCTAGATATCGTTCCCCAGCATGTCCGAGCTAGATAACATTCCCCAACATGTCCGAGCTATATATCATTCCTCAACATGTCCGAGCTAGATATCATTCCCCAACATGTCCGAGCTAGATATCATTCCCCAACATGTCCGAGCTAGATATCATTCCCCAACATGTCCGAGCTAGATGTCATTCCCCAATATGTTTGAGCTAGATATCATTCCCCAACATGTCCGACTGCTAGATTTCATTCCCCAACATGACCGAGCTAGATATCATTCCCCAGCATGTCTGACGGCTAGATATCATTCCCCAACATGTCCGAGCTAGATATAATTCCCCAACATACCCGAGCTAGATATCATTCCCCAACATATCCGAGCTAGATATCATTCCCCAACATACCCGAGCTAGATATCATTCCCCAACATGCCCGAGATAGATATCATTCCCCAACATGCCCGAGATAGATATCATTCCCCAACATGCCAGAGCTAGATATCATTCCCCAACATGTCCGAGCTAGATATCATTCCCCAACATGCCAGAGCTAGATATCATTCCCCAACATACCCGAGCTAGATATCATTCCCCAACATGTCCGAGCTAGATATCATTCCCCAACATACCAGAGCTAGATATCATTCCCCAACATACCCGAGCTAGATATCATTCCCCAACATGTCCGAGCTAGATATCATTCCCCAACATGCCAGAGCTAGATATCATTCCCCAACATACCCGAGCTAGATATCATTCCCCAGCATGCCCAAGCTAGATATCATTCCCCAACATGTCTGAGCTAGATTTCATTCCCCAACATGTCTGAGCTAGATATCATTCCCCAACATGCCCGAGCTAGATATCATTCCCCAACATGTTCGAGCTAGATATCATTCCCCAACATACTCGAGCTAGATATCATTCCCCAACATACCCGAGCTTGATATCATTCCCCAACATACCAGAGCTAGATATCATTCCCCAGCTTGTCCAAGCTAGATGTCATTCCCCAATATGTTTGAGCTAGATATCATTCCCCAACATGTCCGAGCTAGATATCATTCCCCAACATGTCCGAGCTAGATATCATTCCCCAACATGTCCGAGCTAGATATCATTCCCCTACATGTCCGAGCTAGATATCATTCCCCAACATGTCTGAGCTAGATATCATTCCCCAACATGTCCGAGCTAGATATCATTCCCCAACATACCCGAGCTAGATATCATTCCCCAACATGTCCGAGCTAGATATCATTCCACAACATGTCCGAGCTAGATATCATTCCCCAACATGCCCGACTGCTAGATTTCATTCCCCAACATGCCCGAGATAGATATCATTCCCCAATATGTCCAAGCTAAATATCATTCCCCAACATGTCCGAGCTAGATATCATTCCCCAACACGACCAAGCTTAATATCATTCCCCAACATGTCCGAGCTAGATATCATTCCCAAACATGTCCGAGCTAGATATCATCCCCCAACATGCCCGAGATAGATATCATTCCCCAATATGTCCAAGCTAAATATCATTCCCCAACATGTCCGAGCTAGATATCATTCCCCAACATACCCGAGCTAGATATCATTCCCCAACATACCCGAGCTAGATATCTTTCCACAACATGCCCGAGCTAGATATCATTCCCCAACATGTCCGAGCTAGATATCATTCCCAAACATGTCCGAGCTAGATATCATCCCCCAACATGCCCGAGCTAGATATCTTTCCACAACATGCCCGAGCTAGATATCATTCCCCAGCATGTCCGAGCTAGATATCATTCCCCAACATGTCCGAGCTAGATATCATTCCCTAACATACCCGTGCTAGATATCTTTCCACAACATGTCTGATCTAGATATCATTCCCCAACATGCCCGAGCTAGATATCATTCCCCAACATGTCCGAGCTAGATATCATTCCCCAACATGCCCGAGCTAGATATCATTCCCCAACATGTCCGAGCTAGATATCATTCCACAACATGTCCGAGCTAGATATCATTCCACAACATGTCCGAGCTAGATATCATACCCAACATGTCCGAGCTAAAAATCATTCCCCAACATGTCCGAGCTAGATATCATTCCCCAACATGTCCGAGCTTGATATCATTCCCCAACATATCCGAGCTAGATATCATTCCCCAACATATCCGAGCTTGATATCATTCCCCAACATATCCGAGCTAGATATCATTCCCCAACATGCCCGAGCTAGATATCATTCCCCAACATATCCGAGCTAGATATCATTCCCCAACATATCCGAGCTAGATATCATTCCCCAACATGTCTGAGCTAAATATCATTCCCCAACATGTCCGAGCTAGATATCATTCCCCAACATGTCCGAGCTAGATATCATTCCCCAACATGTCCGAGCTATATATATCATTCCCCAACATGCCCGAGCTAGATATCATTCCCCAACATGTCCGAGCTATATATATCATTCCCCAACATGCCCGAGCTAGATATCATTCCCCAACATGTCCGAGCTATATATATCATTCCCCAACATGCCCGAGCTAGATATCATTCCCCAACATGCCCGAGCTAGATATCATTCCCCAACATGCCCGAGCTAGATATCATTCCCCAACATGTCCGAGCTAGATATCATTCCCCAACATGTCCGAGCTAGATATCATTCCCAAACATGTCCGAGCTATATATATATCATTCCCCAACATGCCCGAGCTAGATATCATTCCCCAACATGCCCGAGCTAGATATCATTCCCCAACATGCCCGAGCTAGATATCATTCCCCAACATGCCAAAGCAATACCATAAATATCACACTGAAACAATACTTAGCAGAGATGTAATTTCTCATGAAAGTCAAATGCAAGCGCCCAAAGCTCCGACGACGTCATTTGACGTCACAGACGTTACATTACGTAGTTGGACGCTATTGGCAACGACGTCATTGAAGGAAACAAAATGGCACCAGCGGGCGCGATCTTAGTGATCGCGCTTTTCACGGTGTCCTACATGCAGCCTTCACAGACTGTCATCTTTGTTTCCGGTCACCGTAATGCATTTATACATTACCTGCACAGTGGAAAAGTGTTCTTCTCTATTTTGCGATGTATTGCTGATTATTTAGCTCTTCTCTTGACGGTACAAGGGATTGAACCAAACCCAGGACCATTGTCTGTGAGTACTTCTACATTTTTTTAAAATATTGGATTGTTTCCTTTTGTATTGTTAGTCTTAGTGTAAATGTACAAATTAATCAGTTAAGGTGCGTACACATAGTAAGTTTTGATGTATATATCTTGACCTAGTCAAGATGTACTGTGTAGTTACGTCTATCATACATTTTCTCGAGATGTACACCTTCATTGTTACCAAGTGGTATGAGGGAAATGCATGGGCATGATGTACACGTGGCAAAATGTACATCTTCGACTTATACACCAAAACTTACTGTGTGTACGTTCCTTTAGATAAAACTTATCTTGATAATAGCATACTTGTAGATCTTTAGTTCTACTGTCCATTGTTTTTTTAACCAAATGAGTATTGATTCGAATATACATGTAAATTCTACAAAATATTTACGTGTAGTCCATAACACCATAATATATCGTTATTGTAACGAGATATACCTTGGCCACATTAACACGAGCCTGACATTTTTATTAGCATAATTTAACAGTCGATAAACTCCTACGTTTACAACACCGAGTGTATATTTTCATAATCGGGGAGTATCACGAAGACGTTCGAGATGTACTACAAACACAAATTTGAAAATACCGATATCGCACGATTTGCTTGTGGAAATTGAAATATTCAAAGCAAGAACCTTGTAATATATTCTTGCATAAAGGTCAGGCTCAGGTCAAAATAGCCAAGCTATACAATCCATTAATTACAAACATGTTATTGTATTATCATAATCATGGAGTTTAATTGTCAATTTAGGTCTGTGTCATAATGTAATTATTGATCCATTATTACTAAAATACATTATTTTTAATTAGAGTTCAAAACCCAGACTGGGTGAAAGTGAAATGTCAAAAAACATACCCAAGTACTCAATTTAGAATACTACCTTGCTACCAATCCGACAATATGTACCATCCTGACCACTGTAATGGCATGGTGGTCGAGTGGTAAGACGCTTGACTCCTGATCGAGAGGTCCCGGGTTCGATTCTCGACCGGGGCACTTGGTCATTTCAGAAACACTATTTAGTGTTCCCACCCAACTAGAGATGATCCTGGTTGGTAACCAAGGGGTAGTCTCGCGTGTATCGGTGCTTTACACCGGGCACGTTAAAGAACCAAGGAATCTATTCGAAACGATCTAGGGTATCGCACCCGGATTCCTTGTATCTCACTTCTGTCTCTAACATTTGCGATAATGCCCCAGAGTGGGCCCTGCAAATTACACGGAAGAAGAAGAAGTCCCGTCTATACAAACCATACTTACTCACAAACCAAAACAAACTCTATAAAACAACACTCAATTCCCCTTCCACCCTATTCCAAACATAGGCATCGAATAATCTGCCTTAATTTGGTACTGTGATCGTACCCGTACAAATGTATGCCTCAATTAGTCTTTTACCGACTATAATGCTGTTTTAGTAGTTCGCTAAAGTCATCCGCTCTTTTAGAAAATCAGCGCGTTTACGTGTGCTTCTCAAAATTTGATAAGCCCAACAAATTTCCGTTACATGCATATTTTGCAAATTGAATAACATGGACTGCTGGAATTAAAAGAACACCAAATAATGATACATTTGCAGCATTGTAAAGGGATAAAGATTGTCTCAAAATATGCTAATACTGATAAGTCCTTGCTCATCAAAATATGTGATAGTAGAATGTGGTAGACTCTCTGATTCTTGCACAATATGAGAGTAAAAATGGTAACAATTTACACGTATTTCTTGCCACTTTGGTCCATGCTAATAGGGCTTATGTGTTACCTACTATACAATGCGTTATATGCAGCACATGAATATTTCAAACTTTAGCAGCAGTTTAGATGATGTTTTGATATTGGCTTGACATTTTATTGATACATCTTGTTCTGTTAACGTAAAAACCGGCATGAATATGAAACTTTAAGTTGTATAAATTAACTAAATATGAAGCAATTGATTATCCACCCAGTATTAAAACTTTCCAAGTGCGCCTCGTCCGTAGCTATAGTACATATCTTTGATCCCGTCTCTAAGATTCAAATTAAGTCAAGGGGAGGCAATACAGATAAATTTACGATCTCCGAGCTGTAAACAAATGTTTGCATTCATTCCCATTGTTTCTTGTTGTCTGCGTTGAAGGAGTACGTTCTACACAGTTTTCAGTTTCAGTTTCAGTTTATTAGCATAAGAACATTATTTATGTTCGTCGCCTTCAACAAACAATAGGCGGCATGCAATCAACACAAGAAGAGCATGTTCGAAATACAATGAGCAATGTGAACACAATAACATAACAATAGTCCCAATAAACACAAATGCAAGATGGTCTGTTGAAACGTTTCCACATATTGAGTTTATTGAGTGGGTGGATTTTGAGTGGGTATGGATGAATGGATAGAAACGCCATTTGGAATAACGTACTGGAAAAGAGAGTAATAATGCAATGCTATTTGAACACACTTTGTATCGCGATACTTTCCTCCGCGCCTTCAGATTTATGATACAAAATAGCCAGAGGCTACACGCTCGGAAACCTTATTTAATATTTGACGACTAATGCGACTCTGGCGCACTACGTATTTAACATTTTGTAGTTATCATTTTTTATCACCACCAATGAATATACGATTGCGTTCGTCTTTTATTCATAAGCCAATTTCCAAACATTCTCCTAGGATAAGAGATATAACAACACTTATTCTTTAGAAGAATTTTGATTTATTAAATTTGCGCGAGAGGCGGACGGTATAAAAATATATATTCGTGCACATGATATATACCCATGCAGTTGAGTCTGTTTCGGGTAAAACTGTGACTCGTTTCACAAAACTATTACTGGAACGTCGAACATCTCGATAAAACCGACAAAGGAATAAGATACTAACCGTTGATTTAATTTTTTTTGACATACTTGCAGTCTTAGCCAAAATGTCACGTAGGTTGTCCACCCTGGCACCGATCTCCCGAAGCATCTCAAGTAGAAATCTCAACTCAAATTGAGGTTTTGTTGAAATCTGAGTCGCAATTATAGATCAATCTGAAGTTCAAGCTCTTGAATTTCTACTGTATTAACTCAGAATATCATTTCTGTTTGGTGATGCTAATTTTGAGTACAGCCTTCCATGGAAATTAACACAAATAGAAATGTCAATATTTGAAATGAGATCTTGCTCAGATTGAGATGTTTCGGGAGATTGGGGCCTGTATAGTATCGATAGCAAATCTTGTAATAAACCCCATCTATACATCGCCGGCTTATACACCACATCCCAACCCAGTGGATGGGCGGTGTATAGCCGGGGGAAATGGACATGTTCTTACCTTCCAAGTTTCCCTGCACTGTCTGCCGGGGGAAATGTTGGAAATTTTCTCTCCGAACCAATAGCCCGGAGACAATATTTAGTTATCAGGGGCTGGAGAAATACCGGAGGGCCGTGTAGGGGCGGTGGTTTTTGACAACCTAAAATTAAAATTCCCGACCCACTCATATATCCCCGGCGTGGGTGCAACTGACAGGATTACGTAGTAAATTAAAAAAAACTGTCTTAAAACTATTAGTTATTTTTGGATAAACAAATATTTTCAATTTTCGTTTGGTCAACATGGCCTGTTCCGATTTATTAAAAAATGAGTTCATAGGAAGCGCCTTGTTATGCGAATTCAAATATGTATGGTTCTTATACTAAATTCGTAATAAGCACTCACTACCCTCTAATTTTGAGCATCAACACATGCTAGAACAACACCATTCGAGAAATTCAGTTTAGTTGCTGTATAAAGGTTGTTGCTTTAGGGAGGTTAACGATTTAAGTAACTGTAACAATTGTTGTAGGGAGTGCCTTACTGGAGAGGTTTCATTGTATACTTATTTATCTAATTTCAGCACGGATCATTTGAAGGCAATGCTGTCTTCAAGAAGAGACAACCTGGTGCATTCCCTGGCACCAAGGGAGAGAAGGCTCCAGCTAAGGAGGATCCAGCCCAGGCTACCATCGCCTGCTTGGACAAGACCCGAGCACAGACAGCCACCTGCCGCATCAACCGACCACAATCTGCCCTCGCCAGCGTCACTCCAAGAAAAGCAGCACTTCCCAGCTTGGACATCACCAAGGTGAAGTCAGCCATCACCTACTTGGAGCGCAAGTATGAACAGAAACCCATTGCCACCACCGTCAGCGTACAGAAAACTCACGGACCAGCGAGGTAAGTCTGACATCTTAGTAGAATTTTGATTCTCTTTACAAGTTTCATTTGATAAAAACAAAGATACTTCTTCACACACCGACCAATACTCGGTCTTGTAAATAACCAACTAACTGTCGATTTTCTTAAATCTTCTTTATTACTCACCTATTTTTTCAATATTATGTGCTGTCCTTGTCCATGGCTTCGTCCGGATTCTTAGTCTGCCTGTCTGGTGTCGTGTAGGCCAACATTGTGGTCTGTATCGCTGTCTTGTCCATGTGCAATATCACACGGGAGCGATCCAGAAAATAAACGAATGAATGTTCTCCAACGCTAGACGAAACTGTGGACTATAGTTCCGCTACAGAAGACCAATTATGTTATTTATTTCATTCCGTAGTATTAAAGGTCGATGCTATTATATAGAATGTACAATATACTCACAGGAACCTGATATTTTCGTATAAATGGCCCACAGCACTATCTAAAACCGCGTTACTGACAAGCACCCTCAGATAATTATGCTAAGTATTTTGTTATTTCATCATTATGGATCATGCTTAAGCTTATGAGAAACTTCAATTGGTCATCAAATATTTTGTTTCTTCATTTTCACCAGTACATACTTTTTCAGACCAGCTTTGTCTCCCAGTGACTCACGAGTAAAGGCTAAGAATGGCAAGAGATCATCCGTGTCTCCTTGTGGAGTTAACTCAAAGGCAAAGGCTAAGGTTGGCAAGAACAGTGACAGTGACAAGAGTGCTGATAGTCTACAAAGAGATATCGATATTCTGTTCAGGTAAATAAACGACCATAAAATAGTCCGTTTGAGTGAAATGAACGACAGTGACACTATCGGAAAATAATTCACCGTTATTCCACCGTGAACCACCGATAAGCATGAATAAAGGGTTACATCACAGACTAAGCCATACAAAAGAAAAAATACAAATGGTAACAACGGTACCAGTTAAAATTATACCCTTGATACTCAGCATAAAAAGTGGGAAACTGACTTCTCTCTTATCGGTGCTATGGATACCATCAGACATCGAGGGAGAATGATCCAAGTTGTAAAAACGTGCTACCTTCCCTGTCTGATTTCCTCATACCTTTTGTGCATAATCAACCGACCATAATCTAGAGTAGTATAAAATATAGGCCTAGTTTAAGAACTGTTTGATTCATTGGTTCTATCAAGTGCTAAGTGCAAATCAATAGGCGTTGATACAATTAACAGTTTTATTGGTAAAATCGGCATGTGAAATGCCTTTGACTATGATATAGGTCAATTAGAATGGTACGTTTTATTACTTTTGTATGCACTATACACACATGGAGTGTTATGTTATTTCCAGACGTGGCCCACACTACAAGAACTACAAGAAGCAACAAGCACGTGATTCCTCCATGGATGATGACTTCTGTATCAACTCCAGTACCGAGAGTGACACAGATGCAACCAGCATGTACAGTTTATCACTAGACGATACTCTCAGTACCAATACCACGTCTGATAGCGCGGCATACGATGATGCTACAAGCATGCACAGTTTGACAACAGATACAGACTTCACTCACTCCACTACATATTCTAGTGACCTTGATGACTTTGATCGCACAAGCATGGGTAGTATGGCACAAAGTGACGACAGTGTTGAAGATATTTGCAGGTACTAATATACAGTCAGTTACATGTACATGTAGTTATGGTTTTTGGCGGCCATTTTGAACGCCATCTTGTATTTCTTAAAATGCCACCATGGGAATGGCAAAATGTTTCCTTTATCGTAACACACAATCATTTACGAACATTTTAAGGCATAACTTTGCTTTTTGAAATGAATGGTAGGATTCAACCCTTTTCACGTGAAATTGTCAGCCTGACATTGTTATGAGTCTTTTCGTCGTAGTTATTGCTGCGTTTACCAACTATAGGAACATAAATAACCATTAAAGATAACATTCCAATTCCAAATATATTATCCAGTTATATAATAAATACTTGCATTGCTAAATTTATTTATATTTTTCTAAGAAAGTTGTAGTTAAACAATTCTATTTATGGAAATGTTCGATTTGGTTGGGACAACGTGATATTGTTTACATTATTTACATGTACCACAATTCAGTCATCTTATGGAAATGTACGTACATTTCTACTTCTTGGTGCATTTAAATAATGTAATACTTTAATAAAATGAATATTTATTCATTAACAGACCAGCTTCATCTAAGTGTAGACCAATCTCAGCCTCCAAAGTTCCCAGTATTCGGAACAAGGACCAAAACAATGATTCCAAGGCATCTGCGAACCACTTGGACAATGATCGACCATCCAGTAAGTCATCCAGCCATGGACATAATGGAAAACCGTCAGACCAGCCCAGCAGGTAATTACACATACATGTATCTAAAAAGAATTAAATATCACATGAAGAACTACATACTATTATAACTTCATAATTATCAAGTCCAGCGAGTCAATGATTCACTATTTGGCGTTTTATTCGCTTAATCTTATGTTAAGACATAACCCATACTACGTCGGTGTGTTAATGGTAATTGTGTTAATTAATTGTTCAACCGAACATATGATTTGCTCCGTGTTGTTGTGTTGTTGCTGTTTTCTGTGCTCTACTGGTTAAGATGAGTACTGCCCTCCATGTCATATTTCTTCATTTTTTTATCAATCATGTGATAACGATTTAGAACACTTCTAGTAGTTTAACTTATCAACCAAATATAGTTTAAAAAATGTTCCATTCATTGATCATACAAGATGTGTGTACAACCATAATCATATTGGCTATTATGTGATTTACAGACGAGGTACATACTACGAAATGCACCCAACAGCAGGTTCATCCATGGACGATTTCTTCTGTGTCAAATTCAATATTGAGAGTGACTCCCATAGTGATGACAGTGGTTCACGCATGAAGAGCTTGTCACAAAATGACACCAAATCTTGTACCAAGAGCGAGTCCCGTCGTGTTAGCAGTGGTGATGTCCAGGGTGGTTCACGCAGCAAGAGTTTGTCACAAAATGGCGACAGCTACACTAACTCCAGTACCAAGAGCGGGTCCCGCAATGTTGGCAGTGGTGATGTCCTGAATGGTTCACACATCGAGATCTTGTCACAAAATGGCGACAGCTACACTAAATCCAGTACCAAGAGCGAGCCCCGCAATGTTTGCAGTGGTGATGTCCAAAGTGGTCCACGCAGCAAGAGTTTGTCACAAAATGGCGACAGCTACACTAAATCCAGTACCAAGAGTGAGTCCCGTAGAGTTGGCAGGAGTGATGACCAAAGCCGTTCACACAGCAGGAGCATGTCACAAAATGACGACAGCTACACTAAATCCAGTACACTTAGTGAGTCCCGTAACGTCGGCAGTGGTGATGTCCAGAGTGGTTCACGCACAAAGAGTTTGTCACAAAATGACGACAGCTACACTAAATCCAGTACACTTAGTGAGTCCCGCAATGTTGGCAGTGGTGATGTCCAGAGTGGTTCACGCACAAAGAGTTTGTCACAAAATGGCGACAGCTACACTAAATCCAGTACCAAGAGTGAGTCCCGTAGAGTTGGCAGGAGTGATGACCAAAGCCGTTCACACAGCAGGAGCATGTCACAAAATGACGACAGCTACACTAAATCCAGTACACTTAGTGAGTCCCGTAACGTCGGCAGTGGTGATGTCCAAAGTGGTCCACGCATCAAGAGTGTGTCACAAAATGACAACAACTACACCAAATCCAGTACCAAGAGCGAGTGCCGCAATGTTGGCAGTGGTGATGTCCAGAGTGGTTCACGCATCAAGAGTTTGTCACAAAATGACGACAGCTGTTCCAATACCAGTACACTTAGTGAGAACAGCAGTGAAGCCAGTGATGATGTCCCTACTAGTGATACACATATCAAGAACTTGTCTGACAAGAATGACAGCTTCTCTAAAGAGCAGAACAGGTACATAGTAGTATATTTCACTTTTATACGAGTGAGCTGTTGTTATTGCTTTCTGATGTTTTATAATGACATATATTTTTGATTGATAGAGGAACAAATAGCAAATGTTTATCACTCAACCAGTTGGTGCTTCATTTATGTACGTTGTAGTTGGTGATAATAACAATTTTGTTTAACCATCGGTAACTCACTTTATTGCTTTCCATTGTCTAGGTCTGCTTTGTCTTCTGAAGAATCTGGTAATGAAACTGATGTACCCTACGATAGTGATTTTGATGAGGAAACTGTTAGTCTCTCAGATAAACAGAATGAAGAAGTAGTCAGGTATTTGTCATATACAGATACAGATAATTTTCTACGTTTACACACAAGTACATTCAAAACGCTCCTCAAATGTATTATGTCATAAATCTCCGTTTTGAGAAATAGATTACTAGTGTGTAACATTTTATAAAATAAATATTAATATTATTTTAGCAGATTGTCATACGTGTTTGTTCCCTTTAAGATACGTAGGTATTACTGATTACGAGTTTATTGTTTTGCGAGTCAACTGTACGATGTATGTACCAATGCAATTCATCATCACTGTGATTTGTATCATCAAAATTGTCATACATTGTAGAGACTTATCTCTATTTTTCAGAAAACCATTACAGCGTGTGTATGTTGACCCCACAACAGACAACGACACAGATTGCTCTGACTACAGTGAATGGGATGATCGCATGGGTGCTTGGGGTCAAACAAACCACAAGGATGAAGTACACGCTGTTGATGACGATACTAATCTTCTCGATGACAACAGTTTGCCAAAACAAGATCATAAAGCATCTACTTCTGAAAAATTGTACAGGTTAGTGAATAAAACAGTTTCTATTTTGAAACGTTTACATCATTTATTGTAACATTTATCATATTTGACTTATAGGTTCTCATTTGGAATACTTTTAAAACCGTATCTGTGTATCATTGTAAATTCTAAATTTTGTTAGTATGAAAGACTCTATCATGGTAGATAATCATTTTTTCCCCTCGTTTCAGTCGTTCGTCATCTGCAAAGGTAGCTTGTCTCGTACCAGACGATGCAACTGGTGTATCTTTGGTCAAAGATCGTGCTGATGTGACACATAGCCCCTCTCATAGAGAAGATGACATGTCTGGTGCTAACTGCAAGGAAGACATAATACCAAGGTAATGGATACTTAGTATCTACATTTATATAGTTGATGAAATAGCTGTGTTATCTTTCAAAATCTTAATCATTTCTTGTGTATGCTTATTTAGATGCATCTACAAATTAAAATATTAAGTCAAGATGTTACACTACATAAAACGTTCTATGTTACACAATTCAATTACAATGTATATTACATTTATAGATCTACATCAGTGAATAATGTTTCATCGGAAGTCGCAGGTGATTCTAATACTCCTAGCAAAGACAAAAGTGAGACTTCACAACCTTGTTCAAGCCACCAAGATAGCTGCAGTTTGTCAAGCCAAGAACATAGTACCTTTACTTCAGACAAGTTGACCAGGTTAGCTTATGTAACTATTTGACTATGTATGCTCATCGGTCAGTATTGTTCACATTTTCAATAATACCACTATTGATTATCATGTGTAGCTTTTTCATCATAGGCTTTCACAGACGCTTTCGATAAGTATGCTACTTTTGTTTCTCATTTGCAACAACATTTAAACTTGACGAATCATTGCTTCGATTTTCGTTTTCTGAATCGGACCTAACATCTCCAACCTCTGTCTATTTTTCAGAAGTTCTTCATCTGCAAGCAATGTTCGTCCCGCATCAGGCGATTTCACTGATACACATACATATACAAGAACTAGAACTAGCACAAGAACTAGCACTAGAAGTTACTCCAAGGATAAGGAATTAAATTCTGCTGTTGTATCCACCAACAGTGATCGTGATAGTGGTACATATACAACCACTAGCAGTTACTCCAAGAAGTGGGATAACGTGCATTCCGTCCATAGCGCTGCAACATTGTCCAGGTAATTACTCTTTATGATAAAATGGACAAATTCCCCATATTTGGCATATTATTCAAGTTCACCATACTGTTTTAAGATAATTACAATTCGTAGACACTATCGGTTTCTGGTTAGGATTAATTCTAAAACCATTTACCAATGTGTTATAAACTTTTAAGTCTTTTTCAATGTATTATGGTCACTCGGAAACAATAGATAATACAAATATTATTCCATGTTTCAGGAGCTCTTTATCTGCAAAGTCAGCTCGTTCTGCGTCAAAAAGTGATGCATCTCAGGTCAGTGATTGGGCTGATGTAACATTAAGTCAATCTTATAGAGAAGGTGAAATGTATGGTGCTGATTACATGGAAGACTATGTACCAAGGTAATTGCTATTTTCATTATTTTGTATCCATGTATTTGACGAGTTCTCTATCTACTTATGCATACTTTCAAATTGATAATACATCTTGATGTTAGAATACATTGTAAATACAAATTGGCATTTTACACAAATCATTGTATTACAATTCTAGATTAACATCTTTGAAGAAAGTTTTACCGGCAGCTGCAGGTGATTCAAATAACCAAAACACAAGTGAGGCTTCACAATCCTGTTCAAACCACCGAGAAAGTAACAGTTTGTCAAGCCAAGAACATAGTACCTTTACTTCAGACAAGTTAACCAGGTAAGGACATGTAACTGTTACTATTTTGTTCAGTTGACCGGTCAGTGCTGAAGACAGTTTCAAGAATACCACTTCATTCTATTGATTCATATTTCAACCTTCTATGTTTGCAAAATTCATCATACCTTTTCACCGAGATTGTCGATGAAATTAAGTTCATTTGTTGCTTCACATCTGGTTCAATCTTCATTAACTCGATTTCCGTATTCTGAGTCGCACATGCAATCTCCAAACATCGGTCTATTTTCAGAAGTTCTTCATCTGCGAGCAATGTTCGTCACACATCAGACGATGACACAGATACACATACATATACTAGAACTAGATCTAGCTCTAGAAGTTACTCCAAGGATAGGAAATTACACTCTGATGCTGTGTCAACCAACAGTGATCGTGATAGTGCTACATATACTACTACTAGAAGTTATACTAGGACAAGCAGTTCCTCCAAGCGTGAGGATGAAGTGCATGCTGCTGATAGCATTGCGACTTTCTCTAGGTAATTATTATATATGATACGATTGATAATTTATCGATATTCTGGATATTGCGCAGTATCCAGAATATCATCGCAATA
This sequence comes from Spisula subtruncata, assembly GCA_963678985.1. Lineage (NCBI taxonomy): Eukaryota > Metazoa > Mollusca > Bivalvia > Venerida > Mactridae > Spisula > Spisula subtruncata. The sequence goes on from OY787668.1 coordinate 3,012,288, forward strand.
TCCACCTGATTCTATTGTAACATTTACAATTCATTGATGCTTTATGGTTTCTCACTTGGATTAAACCGTAACCAGTGTTTCATATGAATTAATTTGTCATTTTATTATCGTCAATTGGTAATGTTCAAGAGATGATACACGTAAAATATTATTCCATTTTTAGGACTTCTTCATCTGCAAAGTCAGCACGTTCCGCATCAAAACATGACGTATCTTCGGTCAGTGATTGGGCTGATCTGACATTGAGTCACTCTTATAGAGAAGGTGAAATGTATGGTGCTGATTACATGGAAGACTATATACATGTACCAAGGTAATTACTATTTCTAACCATATGAACATGATTTTTATTTACTTTTGTCCACAATGTTCAACGTCGCGTTGTTAAATTTTCACTCTTCATTATGAGACAATAATATAATGGTGTAAGATTATGCAAAACACATCAATAAATACGCTCAATTTACATTACGCTTCTAGATATGCATCTCTGAAGAAACCTTCACCGGCATTCGGAGGTGATTCTAATGCAGTCGACCAAGAAGAAAGTTACAATTTCCAGCGTTTTACAAACCGCCTAGATGACCGCAGTTTGTCAATCCAAGAACAAAGTGCACATTCTTCTGAAAAGTTGACCAGGTTAGTTAGTACATCTATCTACTATGCTTACTTCATTATACTAGTTTGCAACATTTAAAATTCGTTTTAATATTGGTGCTTATTTGGAACAAAACACCGTATGTACCAATGCGTAATTTGAAGTTGTTATTGCCATGCAAATCTAGTGAATGTTATTTCAATTTTCAGGAGCTCTTTATCTGCAAAGTCTGCTCGTTCCACAACAAAAAGTGATGTATCTTCGGTCAGTGATTGGGCTGATGTGACATTGAGTCACTCTTATAGAGAAGGTGAAATGTATGGTGCTTATTACATGGAGGCCTATGTACCGAGGTAATGCATATTTGTATATAAATATTATACTACTAGTATGTACATGAATTTTTCGAGTTCTCTACTCTTGTATGCTTTCAAAGTAATATAACGCTATGAAGTTTAAACAAATTTTCAAATCATTTTTATTACAATTATAGACACATATCTCTGAAGAAAGGTTCGCCGGCACTCGCAGATGATTCTAATGCTGCTGACAAAGATACAAGTGAGAAGACAGAATATTGTCACCTAGATAGCCGGAGTGTGTCAAGCCAAGAACATAGTACCTATACTTCAGACAAATTGACCAGGTTAGCTTTACTGTTACATATTTTCATTTTGAGATGTTAAGCTGTTTTGCAATTTTTCTTCTGTTATAATTTTTAAAAAGTATGTATTATTAGGTTCCAGAAATTCCGAAAAGTTTTCTGAATCACATCGAAATTCTCCAACCTTCACTTTCTCTTTTTAGAAGTTCGTTATCTGGAAAGGACGAACGTTCGAAATCAGACTGTGATACTGACATAACATCAGGCAGTAATAGGGATGCTGATACACATAGTAACTCTAGTAGTTACTCCAAGGTGGATGAAGTGCATTCTACCGATAGCACTGTAACATTGTCCAGGTAATTACTATTTATTATACAATTTACAAATGTCTCGTATGCTGCATGTTGTGCAGAATTCACTAAAATCGTTTTATCATTGCGTCATTATAATTTGTCAGTCTCTTATCGTGTAGTACTTAGAACCTATTGATAATCCAAATTTTACATCATTTTCAGGAATTCCTCATCTTCAAAGTCTGCTGGTCCCGTATCAAATGTTGACGCTGGTGTATCTTTGGTCAGCGATAGTATGGATATGACATTGAGTCACTCTTACAGAGAAGGTGAAATGTATGGTGCTGATTACATGGAAGAATATGAACCCAGGTAATTGATATTTAGAACTACACGTACTTGATGAAATACCTGTATTTAGTATTTACGTAGAAACTGATAAAAGTTTATGTTGGAAAATTACACATTACTTAGTATTTAACACAAATTATTCTTTTTGAAATTATAGATATATATCTCTGACGAAGTGTTCGCCGGCAGCCGCAGGTGATTCTAATGTTGCTGACAAAGAAAAAAGTGAGCATTCACAACATAGTGTAAACCACCTAAATGACCAGAGTTTGTCAAGCCAGGAACAAAGTATATCTTCGGTCAGTGATTGTATTGATATGACATTGAGTCACTCTTATAGAGAAGGTGAAATGTATGGTGCTGATTACATGGAGGCCTATATACCAAGGTAATTGATATTTTAATTTACATTTATTTGATGAAATATCTGTATTTAGTATGTACATAGAAACTGATAATAGTTGTTGTTTGAAAATTACACATTATCTAACAATGAGTGTTCGTTTCCCTGTCGGAATTTCTCATACACTTTTTTGCAATTATAGATATACATCTCAGAAGCAAGTTTCGCCGGTGGCGGCATGTGATACTAATGCTGTTGACAAAGATACAAGTGAACAGTCAGTATCTAGTGCAATTCTCATAAATGACCACAGTTTGTCAAGCCAAGAACATAGTGTATCTTCGGTCAGCGATTGGGCTGACGTGACATTGAGTCAATCTTACAGAGAAGGTGAAATGTATGGTGCTGATTACATGGAGACCTTTATACCAAGGTAAATGATACACGTATTTATATCTTTTGTATATACATGGATTTTATGCATTATCTGTATTGTTATTTGTGTTTGATCTTTGTACATAGTTGATGAAGCATACTCTTCTCACAGTAGAACTGTGCAACATATCCTTCTGATTATTGTGGTAAATCCATATTTTGAGAAATACGTCGTATTGTATGAACTGAATAAAGCACACCGTGTCAAACAATGTATTATTTTTACTACCATAGATCTACATCGTTGAAGAATGTTTCGATGGCTGTCTCATGTGATTCTAAGGAACTTGATAATAATAAAAAGGACACTACAGAATCGTGTACAGACTGCATAGATAACAGTAGTTTGGTTCCCCAAGAACACGTCGCATCTGCTTCAGAGAGTTTAACCATGTAAGTGCCTATTGTTCGATTACATTGTGTGTAGCTAATCATATCATTGTTTCTTATTTGTAATAAGTTTTAAACTGTATGTACCAAATGTGTTTTTAGGAATTTATATTGCGTTTTTTCTACTTAACTCGCAACTCAATGATGACCAAACATTACTAAATGTTTCAGAAGTTCTTCATCTGTAAAGAATGCTTGTTCTGCATCAGACGACGACACGGATATATCAACTGACAGTGATTGGGATTCAGACACAGATACTGGCAGCCATTCCGAACATGAAGATGAAGAGCATTCAGCTGATGACAGTTCTACATTATCAAGGTAATTGATAATTCTGCACGCTTAGTTTAAAAAACATAAGCTTCTTTTTGCATTATTCTACTATGTTGTACGTCTCTTTAGTAAATCCATAATGATGGTGCATTTGTACACACTGGAAATATTTTGTAAAAAATAATAAAACATATTTTATTCTTAATTCATTTACAGATCTACATCCCTGACACGTGTTTCGTCGACTTTTTCATGTGGTTTTAATGATATTGACAAAGACCCAAGTGAACTTTCACTATCTAATACTAGCACAAACCAATCAGACACCAGTAGTTGGTCAAGCGAAGACAGTTGTACATCCACACCACAAATGTTGATCAGGTTAGTATTTGTTTTAATTTCACTTGGGTAATGTTATTTTGTTTCTAAAATTTACTTTGGTTATGACTTATTGAAAACCATGTGCAATAATTGTATATTTTAATTCGTGTAATAGCAATTACCTTTTAAGCAATTAGTATCAGATGAACACACAAAATTCTAAACCTTTACTATTTTTTCAGAAGATCTACATCAATTAAAGGTGCTTGGACCATAGAAGCCGAGAGTGTTGTATCAGCTGATGATGTGGATACAGAAAGTGTGTCTGGTGACGTTGTAGACAGTGTGTTAGATGATAAAGACGTCAACGAGCCTGATTACATGTTTTTGTATATGAGCGACGATGAGAGCATTGCTAGTTTACCTGTTGATAATGACCGCATTGATAGTCAATTCAACATTTATGATGAAGCACATGTCGTTGAAGACAGTGAACAGTCAGCTAAGCACGATGTTCCCTCCAACATTTATGATGAAGCACATGACGTTGTCGATAGAGAACAGTCAGCTAAGCACGATGTTCTCTCCAACATTTTTGATGAAGCACATGACGTCGATAGTAGCGAACAGTCAGCTAAGCACGATATTCACTCCAACATTTATGATGAAGCACATGACGTTGAAGATAATGAACAGTCAGCTAAGCACGATGTTCCCTCCAACATTTATGATGAAGCACATGACGTTGAAGATAATGAACAGTCAGCTAAGCACGATATTCCCTCCAACATTTATGATGAAGCACATGACGTTGTCGATAGAGAACAGTCAGCTAAGCACGATGTTCTCTCCAACATTTTTGATGAAGCACATGACGTCGATAGTAGCGAACAGTCAGCTAAGCACGATATTCACTCCAACATTTATGATGAAGCACATGACGTTGAAGATAATGAACAGTCAGCTAAGCACGATGTTCCCTCCAACATTTATGATGAAGCACATGACGTTGAAGATAATGAACAGTCAGCTAAGCACGATATTCACTCCAACATTTATGATGAAGCACATGACGTCGATAGTAGCGAACAGTCAGCTAAGCACGATGTTCCATCCAACATTTATGATGAAGCACATGACGTTGAAGATAATGAACAGTCAGCTAAGCAAGATATTCACGCAAACATTTATGATGAAGCACATGACGTCGATAGTAGCGAACAGTCAGCTAAGTACGATGTTCCATCCAACATTTATGATGAAGCACATGACGTTGAAGATAGTGAACAGTCAGATAAGCAAGATATTCACTCCAACATTTATGATGAAGCACATGACGTTGTGGATAGTAGCGAACATTCATCTCATGACGTAGAAAGCGTTCTAAATGATGGCGTAGAAAGTGTGTCCAATGATGAAATAGACAGTGTGTCTAGTGATGAAGAAGTTTATGAGTCTGATTACATGAGTGACAATGACAGCATTGATAGCTTACCGTTTGTTGGTGCTTGTGGAGAATGCAGGTAAAATAACAGTCTATATTCGCTGATAAACGTTTGGGTCTATGCAAGCAAATCATATACATACTTTAATATAACGAAGGTGTAATGAATTAATAATGTAATAGATTTGCAACGTTTTACATTTTTTCTGCAAATTTAATATTTTATAAGACGTAGGTATTCAAGAAGTACTGTATTGTGTTTTCTTTTAGTCTCATTGTTATAAAACTGTTAACTTTCATTACGTAAACTGGTGTATATTTATTTTCTATCACTATAGATCTAGTTTTAAATAGTACATGCTATAATATAATAAACTCTTCTTGTATCCACAGCTCAGTAAATGACAATTACTATGATGAAGGTAACTTGACGGCGGAGGATGTTGAAAGCCTTCCATATGACGACATCGATGACGGATCTATGAACGAACTATACAGGTAACGCATACAGCTATTTAAGCGAAAATAGTTTTTGCTAAACCCGGATCAATTTATAAAGTTAGAAAAATATGTGTGCGATAGTGACCTACGCGTTCCTTTCTAAGAGATACTTGTTGTAAAGAATGAACATGTTCTTTATCGGAGAGTGTTGTGTTGTCACAGTTTTCTGTGTCTGGCTGGTTAAGTTGAGTGTTGCCTTCTCTGTCGGATTTCCTCATATCTTGTTTATACATGTATTTCTTTAATTGTAGTCAAACGAAGTGTACATACGCGATGGAAGATGGAGAGTTATATATGGATGACAACAATGTAAACGTTACTGACATCATTGTCAGAAAGCAGAGGGTCAAATTCGCAATGGTAGACGATGTGAGGTATTTTGATGAAGACTTTGAAAATACAAGTATTGCTGAAAGTATTGATGAGGACAATGAAGATATAAGTATTGCTGAAAGTGTTGACAGTCTCCCAATGGAGGAAGCCATTGACAGCTTGTGTCTTGATAATAGTGATGCCAATAGTGACAGAGTCACTAATCAACACAGGTATGCACTTCACTCATTTTGTCGGAAGTTGTAAATAAATCTGCAGTGGTAACTCTAAATTACTTTTTGTAAATATACAAAATGTATTAATTATACACAAACTATTCAGACCAAAAACTATATTAGGCAAACAAACGATAAAATCATCAGGTGCGTATTATGTTGCATCTAATATTACCACTTTCTAAAAGAAAGTAAACCGTATGTTTTCAGATCACACTTCGAGGAGACCAAGCCAAAGGAAGCACAGGGTATGCCTACAATGATGATGGTCCCATGGACACTGCCGCAAGCACAGTGCATGCCAACCATGATGGTGGTCCCATGTCAGATGATGGCTCCACGTCCACCTCAGCAACCAAAGGATTCATCTTCCAAAATGAAGGTTTCAAGAACACGTCAGCCAACAAATTATGTATCTACCCAGATGATGGCGCCAAGTACACCTCGGCAAACAATGGATGTATCTACCCAGATGTTGTCTCCAAGCACACCTCAGCAAACAATGGATGTGTCTACTCAGGTGATGGTTCCAAGCACACCTCCTCAAACAAATGATGTGTTTACCCAGATGATGGCTCCAAGTACACCTAAGCAAACAACAGATGTATCTACAAAGATGATGGCTCCAAGCACACCTCAGCAAACAATGGATGTGTCTACTCAGGTGATGGTTCCAAGCACACCTCCTCAAACAAATGATGTGTTTACCCAGATGATAGCTCCAAGTACACCTAAGCAAACAACAGATGTATCTACAAAGATGATGGTTCCAAGCACACCTCCTCAAACAAATGATGTGTCAACCGAGATGTTTGTTCCAAGCACACCTCTGCAAACAATGGATGTATCTACCCAGATGGTGGCTACAAACACACCTGGGAAAACAATGGATGTGTCTACCAAGATGGTGGCTACAAACACACCTGAGAAAACAATGGATGTCTCTACCCAAATGGTAGTTCCAAGCATGCCTCAGCAACAAAATGATGTGTCTACCCAGATGGTGGTCCCATGTTTACCTCAGCCAACGAAGGGTTTCTCTCCTTTGACATCTGATGAGCGTTTCAGTACGCTTCAGGACACAGAGGATGTGCCATCTCTTACCGAGACGGGCAATATTTTGATCGGATCTGTCGATAGCCTAGAATGTATACATTTGTGCAGGTATTGATAATGTTTTACTTACTTTCATATATTCCAACATAATACATTTTCTCATTTGTATAAAATATTTATTCCGATCGCAGTTACATGTTTGAGTTCAGTAAATACATATACAATTGTATGTGCATGTGGGCATTATATGTTTAGGGCGTACAGTCTGAAATCAAGTTTCTTATAACTGCTTTATGGAATTTCATTTTTTTCACTCCAAGTTAATCTTTCATACAACCCATTTTGTTTATTGTTGTTAGATTGAATTTGTTATTCATATCAATTATGTACATTTATTTAAATTAGAATGGGAAATGAAGTTGAGAAGAAGACAGTCAGGTTCGCCGAAGAATGCGTTGTAATCTACTATGATAAAAATGTTGCCGGTATGAGTGAAGATGTCAGTATTAGTCAGTCGATGGATGATGCTCACATAGATGATGCTCTCAAACCTGCAGAAGCCTGGGCAGACTATTGTGAGCCTCCGTCAATATCCCGGGCAAATACTGTCGATACAGGAGCATCACTAGACCATTCTGATCATACACCTGAAATACCTGATACAATGGGCTGTGAATCGCAAGATGTTTCTGATAAAAAGTCTGAAACCAAAACTGCCAACATGCCCGATGTTATCAATGAGTTAACTACATCTCAGAATATGCCTGCACAACAACCTAACACTAAGGTTTCAATCAAAATGAATATCGAGAATTCTGAAGTATCATTGGATTTATCTACTAGCGAGCAACAAGTCGGTAACAACGGGTCGGTGGTGTCGTCAGAATACGTATATCAGCCAACCACTAAATCACTCGATATGGACTTATCTATTTCAAGTAAGGATGGCATAGGCAAAAACAAAGTTAAGCACCCAGATTCTTCTGATAACGAGATACAACTGGATAAGTCAGTAGATATATCGAATACCAGTAAGGAGGTTGAACACCTGGACTCCCTCGCTGAAGACCTTGTTAAGAAATCGCCCAAACGTCAGCAAAGCACACCAAAAATACTTGAAGTCGCCCCATGTGTTTCATCGTATGACATATTTGACGAAGAGGAGCAACAGCCAACTCTGAAAGAATATATGTCAACTGATGGCGTATTCAATGAAACAAGGTATTATTTTACGATAATCGTACATTATAAAGCTACTGGTATTAAATAGCATTGATATGTAAAGAATAATGTTGAATACGGCTTTGTGTTTGTTATCGCTTCAACATATGACTTCTCTAGTGTCATGGTACTTTTTTTAAAGATGTAAATTATGCTCTGGTGTTTATCGTATAATTTCATCATTATACTTAGTTTCTATGTATGTACTTACTTAATAATGCAAGTATGTTTGAATTAAAATATATCGATGGCTTAGAATTAGAAGGTCGTAAGTGCCACTTACGACCTTTTAAGATTCATACATATTTAGAATAAGCATTACAAGGCGCTTCTCATGAGCCCATTTTCATAAAAATCTGAATTGTCATGATGACCAAAATGAAGTTTTAAAAACTTGTTTTCCCATAGGTAAAGAGTAAATTACAGACAGTTTTCTCTTGTTTTCTCAATATATCGATTTGGTAGTTACGACCTTCTTGTTCTAAGCCATCGATATATGTATTATATAATTTTCTAGTCCAAGTGTACATCAAGCCATCAATAACCCTGATAGAAAAAGGAAATGGCAACCTGGAAAAACACATAAGAGAACAACAGAATACAGACATAACATTGAAGATGAATTGGTCAGGAAATCATTATCAGCACCAACTATATGCAACACTGATAACAAACAAGGAAATACCGAGACTCCACCTAGTGAGAAACGACAGGCTACGAAACGAAAATGGCAGGGCCGAAAAAGGGTTCCAAAGTCAGAGACACTGCTAAATAAATCAGAACACATATCCAAAATAATGGAAACACCTGCAAACGAAATTTCTTTAACAAGGTACGAGTTTCTTGCAATATGTACTTACTATACAGTTGGTGATCTCATCGGTCATGCTTTGCAATATAATTACTTTTACTCGAACCATACATATTTAATCTTTATGGCATTGTTTTTGGTAAAAGAACATAAGCCATACATTTGGACTGCCTGTTGGCTGGTGCTTCAGACATCGGGTTTAAGTTGTCATAGATTATGATAGCGACTGTTTTATTTCTAGTTGATGCTTAACAAATGAACACAATTGTGTATGTTCCTTTACACTTACAATGCCAATTTATATTAAAATCTGTATACGTCTTAACATGCTTTTTCATAAGTCTCCTTGTTTCCCGTTGAGTTGTGTATAGTTTCATTGTTTTACAATTACTTATCTTTAAGTATATGTATTTCCAGTAACATTAAGCCAACCAAGAATGAAACATGCGGAGTGTCCATGTTCTACCAGACACCTGGTGATTCCAAAACACAACATGCTGGACATAAAAAGAGTCGTATACCAAGGTATTGTAGATGTTTTGTGTTATGTTGGTAGGAGTTATGTAAATCGGGCAATCAGTCAACTAATATATAAGGATTGCATTTTCCATATTTGCATAATCCAAAGAATCCCCTTTAACTTTCGACAGCAAACTTTGACAAGATAACGCGCGGAACCTTATGCACAATGTCGTCTGGTCATCTACCACAAATGATGATCAATAAAACCCTTGTATAGTGTATATTTGAATCCATAACGATGTTGGAAGTTATTGTTTATATGTACATGCGTAAAAATATAATCGCATGCAATTAGAAAAACAACAGTTTTATAATAATTGAACAATATTTCACTTTTTTCTCTTTTTCACATTTTAGATTTATAGATCGAGCGTCGATGAAGAAAAATAATAAACGTCACGAACAAGGAGACGATAACCAAAGTAATCACGAGATAAACAACAATAACAACAAAACTGATGCCACTAGTGCTTATGAAGATATCAAACCTGAATATCTGACATTGTTTGCTCCCAAAATAACAAAAGCTGAACGCATCAAAGACAAAGCTGTCTCAATGTGGACAACTGAAAAGAAAAAAGATAAACCATTGAAAATAGTAGAATTTTTACGAAGATTTGTGTAAATAAATGTACATAATTGTTAAAAATGTTGTCTTACAAACTTTAAATATACAATGTGGCCCTCACTTGAGACGTAAGCTCCAGAAAAACCATTAACCAAATTTTGCCATTAATGTTTCAACTCTTCAACATTAATCTCTGTATAACAACCAAACTCTATGCATCTCAAAGAGTGTTGCTATAGAGAGGTTGTTCTGTATACATATTTGAGGGAAATATCTACATTACATATATATAACGTGGACAATGCAGACATGATGTCGCCAGAGGAAGATTCAAACCGAGGCATTCTGAGAGGAATATGGGGAGAATTCAACCCTCTGACTAAAACGTCTCTAGTGCAATCTGATGGCATATTAACCAGGTTTTAATTAAAACCATCAGAATGTTCTCACAAACGCATTATCTTAAAATGGTACCTGTGCGGGCAAGGTCTATTCCTTGGCGCCGCAGATTGATGTTTGCTAGCACATCCACAGGAGGGAAAACGTCTGCCCAGAGAGACTCAAACGCAGGTTTCCTGAGGTAGCCCAATGACCAAGGGACCAACGCGATCCGCTACTGACATATTATTTACTTAAATCAAAGACAACTTAGCACGATTAAATTATTCAAATTCACATTTGTAATGCTTGGTCTAGTAGCATAAAGCGTTAGTGAAAGACTATTTTAAATTCAAAGGGAGACAATCCAAATCTATATAAGTCGAAGGGAGACAAATATTGGGTCAAAAACTGACCAAAAAACTTTGTCCAAGTTTCTATTGTTCTTTTGGTCAACTTTTCTGTATATCTTATTACCTCCCTTTGATCGGGTTACTACCAAAGGGAGGCTATAAAATATACAGAAAAGTTGACCAAGAGAACAATAGAAACCTGGACAAAGATTTTTGGTCAGTTTTTTACCCAATATTTGTCTCCCTTTGAAGCTAAATATTTGAATTGTCTCTCTTTGAATCAAAAATATGGTAACGTATGGTTCCTCTACTGGTTCTCGAACTCGTGTAGGCATGCTGTATCTTTGACTGCCGATATTAGATGAACAAGACTGGAATGTTTCCTAGCCAGGATTCGAACAGGGGACATCTTGTTTGGTAGACAAGAGTATTGTCAACTCAAAACAAGTCTATTGTACAATATGTATCTGGAGTGGGAACTGTGGTCAATAGAGAATTTGGACGCCGATATGGATGTCTAAGAAACGTATATATGTACTGTTACACCTGTTGAATGTGGCAAGACGTAAAACAAGTGGACGTCGCAGTGTGCTCTAAGAAGGGGAACAACGCCTGGTTCCATTATCTCATCAATAGAACACTGAGCTCTCAGACTACGGCTTTCTTCAATTAGGGATGGTAAGTGGTGTCGTGATATGCGGCACATATCGTAATGTTCAGCATCTATTTCCACAACCATTATCAACATAATATATCATACCTTTGAGCTTCCCTCATGCACATGTAGTCAAAACTTGTATAGAACACATAACCAACATGATATCCCTGGCACGTATTTGTAGATGCCACTTTACTGACGTCAATTAAGTGATGACAATTAGTCAATCATGAATCGTTTTATTAAACGGAACTAAAATGTTCGAAATTCAGTTTTCCAGCATGCTAATGACAATGGCAGAGATCTAGCGTTTGGGATATGCTTATGTAAGGCTTTAAATGTCATTTATGGTTATTATTAGTCTAACGGGAATAACTCAGATCAGGCTATTTTACCGTGAATCAGCTGGTATTACTCCCCTTCCGTAAATATTTCTTGGTAAAACAATTTCCAGCTTATACAACTTTCATAATAACATGTCATTAACAAGAGATATTTGTAAAACACACATATGCCCCATGACAGCCAAGCAGTCAAAAATGCGAAAGGCAACAGTGACCTTGGCCTTACTGACATAAAATCAATAGGGGTCATCTAAGGTTGCTGACCAACCTCCATGTAAAGTTTGACGATCCTAGGCCAAAGCGTTCTTTAGTTATTGAATGGAAACTATTTCGTCTAAAAATGTTAAAGGTCAAAGTGATCTTGACCTTTGACCTCAAAATCAATAGGGGTCATTTACTGTTGCTGACCAACCTCCATGAAAAGTTTGAACATCCTTGGGCAAGGTGTTCGGAAACCATTTTGTCACAGTGGCCTTGACCCTACTGACCTCAAAATCATTAGGGATCATCTGCTATTGATGGTCTACATAATGTCATTTATGTAAAGCTTGAAGATCCTAGGGCGAAGTGTTCTCAAGTTATTGAACAGAAACCATTTGGAGTTAAAAAATGGTAAAGGTCACAGTGACCTTGACCTTTGACCGACAGACATCAAAATCAATACGTATCATCTACTGTTGCTGACCAACCTCCATATAAAGTTTGAAGATCCTAGGACAAAGCGTTCTTGAGTTATTGAATGGAAACCATTTTGTCTACAGACAGCAGTATACAGGACGGTACTGGTATATAACCATAGTAACAAGATAAAACACACATTTTGTTGAAAGATTTATTTACATGAAAATGTAGAAATTTATTACAAACGCATATGCACAAACATATTGATTGACAAATTGAAACAAAAAGCTGATGGATGGTTGCAGGAGTATTCTATGCACAAAACAATCTGAGGCATGTTGTTAAGCAAGGCCAAATGCCTAACTATGTTGCCTCTATAAATAAAGTCATGATTATTGTTATAATTTCAATCACCTGTCCACTGGTGTAAGCTGGTTAATCAGTGTTTGGTTGGTTTGTATCTAAAACTGACCGACAAAAACTAATGGTTATCGACCGTATGGTTAGACAATATACAAATACACACATTCATACTCAAACATACAGCAACCCATACATACATATAGTCCATCAATCGCATTAAAAGCAGACCCATAGTAGGTTCCACTACTTTACACTGATATAGGATCTGACCACACCCTATGTGAGTTCATGTCGATGTGAACTTTACATCATCCAATCAAATCGCTACTTTCACAAATCTGAAAATGCAGAGAATCTCCCAGCTGTACTACCTAGTTTACAGTGAGAGAGGTCGTTTATACAAAGAGTTTATACTAGATTGACTTTAACACACATACAGGTGAATATCCATACTATAACATGCACCAGAGAGGTCATTTGAACGTGACATCTTATGTAGTGTTGTCAGATCTAACTAACAGCACAAAGGAATGGAGCAAATGTTAGGATCTGATTTTAATGAGACATACAGTCAATACCATATTCAACCTCCTCTTGTCACAAATACAGTGATGTCAATGTCACAACTATAGTTCTGACAAAATCAAAATTGTGTATCCAAAATATCTACACATCAAAGAATGAGTGACATAAATTTTTCCGACTTCAATTAATAAATTGTTCACGTCAGTGTAAAATAAATAGCACTTTGGCAGAAAATAGAAAACAAGTGAAGGCGTAAAACTCAATTACACCCTCAATCTATAATTGATAGAATAATGACACTGATAAAATTCCATGATCAACATAGTGAAAGAAATGGTAAAGTTGAGTTACTTTTGTAACAATATGAAAAGTATAACACATCTGTCCAATCAATAACCAATTAAGCATGGCCAATATAAACTTATGTGCTACAAAATTGGAATACAAAATACTTCAAACCCATAAATTAAATGTCCTTAAAGTAAATCATTAGGAGTATTTTATGTTGTGGTCATATAAAAATATTATACTTCCATTTTCATAACAATTGCTGTGATAGAAATTTATATTTAAAATTTATTTAGACCTATAATTATGGCTAACCACTTTAATTTCATGATTTTTGAAAACAGAACTGACAATTGTCAAACATTTGACATAGGGAATAGTTTTATATACCACAGCAGCAGCGAGTGAAAAACACAGAACTGGCATATGTTAAATGTCTGATGTAAAGTATAGTTTTTACCTTAGACCAACAGCAGGTATTAAACAACCAGCCTATTGTTGCTGAATATGAGGACCATCTATACTAACAGAACAGAACAACAAACATCCTCCCATCATTCTATCATCCATTATGCATACAGTCAGTCACAGTCACTTACAAACGTTTGACAGTTACATTTATGAAATTTGTTAATAGTGCTAAGTTCTAATTAGGATCTAATTCAAGATTTTATCTCTTTTTCCACCAATGGTTTAGTATCCGTTTTGTGCCGAAATGTTTTTTGTAGTACATAAGCATCAGCAGGTTCGATCCTCTTGTAGTAATTCTTCTTCTCTTCAACGATCTCGAAGCCGTGTTTCTCATAAAACTTGATAGCACCTTCATTGTTCACCTGTACATGTCTGTAAATATATCAACATATAAAAAGAATAATTTCATTTTCCAATCAACGGCAATACCCAAAACGGTACAGGGCTTTTTGGTTCATTGTGGAAAGGTGCCTTAGCCTCTAAATTTTTTGGAAAAATATCAGTGTATTTCCTGTTTAGGAGAACAAAAAAGGGTTAACCTTGGGATTTTTGGGAAAATTGCATGATTTTTAAGAAATTTCCAATTGCAAAGAGGCCTTTAATAGAGAAAAAAAACAAAAACAAAAACCATCAATATTTTGACTAGGAGACAGTGGGCTGACCAAGGAGAATATAGAGACTATTTCTGTTGCGTTGGACAGAACTTTTTTTATCTCAATCTTCATAGTGTGAATTATGCTTAATTCCCAAATACGGGTTCTTTATTAACATTGATCAAAGTCTATTAAATTTTATTTGGATCTGGAATAATCTTTTCCCTCACGACTCATCTCACATGGGGCAAAATAAGGATCAAAGCAACACTCTCAACCCTTATCCTACAGACACTGAAGTAGTTTAAGCAATGCAGAAGTCACAAACCCCAAAACCCATCACAATATTTTTTCCTACTGAAAGGTTTAGCACAACAAAACAACTCATCCATGAAAGGACTAATAGACGTACATTCAGTAAAAGTGATATAAAACTTGTCTCAGTCAGTAGAATGATAATAAATTAATCCAATCTTTTAGCTATACAACTGTTTGATAGCCACAAGTGCTCTTCGGTAGCATATAAATATTTTGAAGCTATTTCTAAGCGTAGCGCTAGCAAGCACTCGATAGCACCTTACTTATGCCACAACCTCAAGGCACAGCTTATGACAGATATAAATACTTACAGGAATACATTGTCATAATTTCCATCCTCTTTACAAATCTCTAGAACATGTTCCAACATCACAGTACCTGAAATATAGACATACCAATACTTGCAAAACGATGCAATGTGCATATCGCTAGCTTAGAATGAGAAGAAATCAATATTTTGTGAAAACAAGAAAAACTGTCTGAACATTACTCTTTACTTATGGTAAAACAAGCTTTTACAACTTCATTTGGTCAACATGACAAGTTCCGATTTTCATGAAAACAGGCTCATACACGGTGTATACCCGTATCAGCACCCTCTCTGTGCAAAACTCTGTATTTGACACCCTCTCTGTGCTGGCACCGGTCAAAAATGCAAATCTGTGCTTAAAAAATATAGCCCACAGAACAACCCAATGATAAATTACTGAAACTAATATAACAAATGGAACAAAATGAGGACAGTGGTTAATCATTGAGTTGTTCTGTGGGCTTTTGTTTTTAAGCACAAATCTGTAGTTGTGAACCTCTTCTGTCGACTAGTATCCTTGAAAACCATTGTTTTGCACAGAGAGGGTGCGGATACAGCGTTGGTCACAGAGAGGGTGCCAATATATACACCGTGCTGATTTTAAATATGTATCAGTCTATAGCTCATTCTAACCCAGCTTCATGTATATTACAATGCTATATCAGTTAGCAAGCAGAGCTGACAACATTCATCATTTGATGGGGTACGGTTGCCGCCAGCAAAGTTTCATTGAAACTCCTTCTGTTCACCCAGTCATGAGATTTAATCATCTAGACAGGCAGAAAAGGATCATTATTTCTTCTTGCCTCATATATTAAGTCTTAAAGATATAATAGTCAGTCCATGTCAGACAAACTCATTATTATCATTTATATGCATTTGGTGCTTTCTTCATAGGAAACAACATGAAGAATTCCCTGACTTTTCTCTGTCTTTGGCTCAATTTCCCTGACTTATTTAAAAATTCCCTGACCTTGAAAAAATGAAGTTTTCCCCGACTTTTCCCAGACCATGGGAACCCTAGGTCAAGATATATAAACTAGAGACCCTTGGATTGGTAGTTGCTAATGACTAGGCCACTTTTCAGTATAACATATGATAAACATAAGTTATCATCATTAATTTCATTGGTAAACTGTATAGCTAGTTTGCGATAGAAAAAAATTGTGTTTTTTTAATATTTCTCTACAATCACTACACCTACAAGTATGACATTTGCATGAGTAAATGAAATATATCAACCTAATACACACTGAAATTTCAGCAACATCAGAAATGAGTTAATAAATTTTTGTTCGTAAGTTCTGTGCTACATATTTGTAGTTTTGTAGAAAATATCAAGTTAGAAGACTTGATATGCAACAGCCAATTTTACGGTCATGTGATACGCCTTACAGTATATTTACGTATTTTCAACCTACTTAATATAACACATGCGAGGCCCATCTTTGAATCTGATGAAGTACATGTTATTGTTGTACATTGTTTACAAGCGACATACCTAAATAACCCGAATCATACAG
The DNA here is from genome assembly GCA_963678985.1 of Spisula subtruncata. Taxonomy (NCBI): domain Eukaryota; kingdom Metazoa; phylum Mollusca; class Bivalvia; order Venerida; family Mactridae; genus Spisula; species Spisula subtruncata. The sequence goes on from OY787668.1 coordinate 3,029,318, forward strand.
GCCTTCTAACTTTCATCTTCATATCAGCAATATCAATCCTTTTCGATCCCAGATTGTAACAGTTAAATAATTGATAGTAAATCATCAATGGAATACCAGATTACCACCCTGCGTTAAACTGTCCATATGCATGTAATTTCAATATATCGATGGCTTAGAACTAGAAGGTCGTAACTCCTACTTACGACCTTATAAGACTCATACATATTTGAAATCTGCTTCACAAGGCGCTTCTTATGAGCATATTTTCATGAAAATCTGAAATTGTCATGGTGACCAAAATGAAGTTTTAAAAACGTGTTTTCCCATAGGTAAAGAGTAAATTACGGACAGTTTTCTCTTGTTTTCTCAATATATCGATTTGGTAGTTACGACCTTCTAGTTCTAAGCCAGCGATATAATAAAGAATAAATGTCTTTAAATAGGTGACTAAAAATTCTGAAATTCAGAATAGGAGTAGCAGGGATTTCCCTGATGCAGGTGGTCTGGGTCCTTGACGCAACTTTGTGGCTTGGGACCCTCGTTTCTGCATTACCGGTACTGTGCATCCTTGGGACCCATAATAGGATACATCAAATTGACATTTTCGTCTGCGCTAGAAGATTTTTCTTTCTGCTATTTATTTCACGTGTGGTTCATTGAGCGATTTATACTGTCTACATGTTATAATTTGTATTTATAATAAGTTTGCTACTGTAATAATTAACTTGAAATGCACACCTGTATATGATGAGACCCCTAATTTTCTCAGGGACTCCCTAAATATAAACGTATTAAAATGCCTAGGGAAAACCCTGGAGAAGGTAAGAGGTTATTGTAGTTCTATGTACGTTTAAACTAAAATCTGTTGAATAGATTTTCAGAAATCTTTTAAAAACACAATTTCATTTCTATCGCAAACTAGCTATAGCAGGATTTGAGTTTATAAATTAAATAACCTACCTATTCCAAGTCTACGGTATGGAGCTAGTGCTCCTAGAGTCATTATATATAGACGTCTTTGATTCTCTGATGTGTCTACACGGCAACATACGGCACCCACTACTATATCATTATAATATGCTGAAATATCAAACAATATCAACTATAAACATACGGCACCCACCACTATATCATTATAATATGCTGAAATATTAAACAATATCAAATATAAAGCATAGTGAAAGTAAGTAGTTAAGTAAGTCTAACAAGGCTAACACATTCGGTTTCCCGACTTCCATGTGGGCCTCATAGAAACTTAAAACTGTAGGACAGCAATTTAGGTGAAGAAAGTGAGGAACAAAAAAGGCATATGTATAATTCAAAGAACAAGAGCTGCCACTGTAAATATAGACAATTGCATGTACTTTAAATTACCATAATATCTGAGTCAAAAGGGCCATAACTCATTACAAAATCATCAAAGAGTTATGCCACCTGTCTAGTATGGTTTACAAAGGTAACTAATTGTGTAAAGTTCCAATGCAATAGCCTTAATAGTAGAATATTGAACTATACTAAAACTTCATTAACCAATACTCAGAAAAACCGACAAGTTGATAGACGATTCAATTTCATATGCCACACTTCAATATTATATGCCGACCTTGGGGTCATAAACAATTCTTTTCTATCAAAAAATTAAAATTGAATGAAAATGTGGCAGCAGTTTTTGGAAATTTGATGATTCAAAAGGTCATTGCAGAGGTTAAATAAAAAACCTTTTAAAAATATGATGGTAATTCATTGTGTAGTCTATATTATTATTTAACCATATTAAACCATATGTTTTGAAATAACTTGATACATACCTAATTTTGCAAGTTCTCCGACTTCGAGAACATCTTTATAAAACTTATGCATACCTAATTTTGCAAGTTCTCCGACTTCGAGAACATCTTTATAAAACTTATACATACCTAATTTTGCCAGTTCTCCGACTTCGAGAACATCTTTATAAAACTTATCATTGTATGTAACAGGGAAGACAACTTGGTTGAGCCGTTTTAACTGTTTGATATTGTGTGGAGTGATGTCACCAAGCTCTGTTCTACCACCTCTGTAACGAGAAGAAACAAATTAGCACTGAATTCAAAGTTATAGGCTATAGAAAAGACAATTGGAAGAAAAACCATTGACAGTTTTCAGTTTCAGTTTATTAGCATAAGAACATTATTTATATTCGTGGCCTTAAACAAACAATAGGCGGCATGCAATCAACACAAGTAATTTGTAATTATAAATACCAGGACAGTAATTGTTGTAGCCAGTCATATCGCAAGTTCTGCAATTAGTTCTGTGAAGGTTAATTTATGTTGAATTATACATTGTCACACATTCATCAAAAACTCTATATTAAAATCAATTGACTGAACCAACAAAATCATTTTACGCCACTGAACTTACAATTACAGAACAGAGTTAATGACTGTCATCCCAGACAAGCTTAGATAGAGCTCACTGTGACAGTAGCAGTCCCCAGTCCTGCAGTGGCTGCTTTTTGGCTTCTTACTATTCAGAATATACCTTTGGTCGAGTTCATGAACCCTGACATCACTTTCATTGATTTGAATAGAATCATATTGGCAATTTTGAGCCTACTCAGTTGTTCAGCTACTGTCAGAAGTCAGAACCTGTCTAGGGTTTGTCAAACAGGTCTAGTATTATGCTGTTTTTATGAACTATAGATCTGTGAATTTACCTATTGTCCGTATTTTTACTGATCTAAATATCATTAAATTTACTCACAATTAAAAGACAAATTTACAAGTTTTCCTGAAAAGGCTGAAATATAGCTCTTGTGCATTTCCACATTTTGTAAATCACTTCAGAATTCATGAAACTTACTTTACTGCATTAAAATTGTATTCTGAACATAATATTTGTAATTGGGTGCCCTTTTTCTTTAATTGGAAATTAAAATAATCATTTTCAGTATGAGTCCGTAATTTTACTGATTTTTTTTTAGTAAAAACATGGACTATCCGTAAATTTACTGATTATCTATAAAAACAGCATAATCAGTGTTGGGCGGTAAATACCGGGTCGGTATTTACCGGGCGGGAAATACCGGGAAATACCGTCCTGTCCAATACTCCCAAAGTGTCCAATACCGGGAAATACCGGGAAATACTGGTCAATTGAATGATCAATTGAGAATTTTTTGTGTACTGGTTTACTTAAATGACTATTAAGCATTTGAACTCTCAGGGTTTCACATGCAGTTCTCTACTATTCAGTTCTATATCATTAATAGACCCTCAATTTATTTGAGAGTATGATCTACAAGTGGTCAATTCATTTTCAAAGTGGTCAAATGAACTGGTCGATTCAATTTCAATGTGGAAAATACTGGTCGATTCACTCAATTGAATGATCAATTGAGAATTTTCTGTGTACTGGCTAATTTAAATGCCTATTAAGCATTTGAACTCTCAGGTTTTCACATGCAGTTCTCTATTAATCAGTTTTATATCATTCCATAGATCCTCAATTTATTTGAGAGTATGATCTACAAGTGGTCAATTCATTTTTAAAGTGGTCAAATGGATTGGTTGATTCAATTTCAATGTGAAAACAATATATGAAACACAATCATTTTTCAGTCATTAAGTTTTAATTTTAACATATTGATCAAATAACTTGTTACAAGCTCAATTAAAATATTTAGTAATATACTCATTTAAATAATGAAAGCTAATTTTAGTTATAATGTTAAATACATGTACTAGAAAGTGCAGTTATAAATATTGATGATCATTTAGGCTTGTATAAATTTGCAAATTTGAATAAAGCAAATTTATTAGATCATGTCAACTAAGTGTGAAACTAACAACTAACAGATTATGCAATATTATGTCATTTTCCTGCAATTAACAAAGGATTAGCCAGGGGGGGGGGGGGGGGGGGGGGTGTTAACACCACTGGAGATAACCCAGCAATACAAAAAAAAGATAATGTATGGATGATTTTCTACACTATATAAAGTGCAAGAGTTTCCAGTGTTGCATTAAATACCTGAGAACTAATATGAAAAAATAGAGATTAAAATCAATAATAACAGAAAATATATTAAGTATGTTATCAGTGATAAGTTGATAACCTTTACAAATGTATGTACATACTATAGTGTGTTAAATGGAAGAATAATTTCATATGACCAAATCAATCGACCACTTGTATTGTCCAATTGACAAGTATTTCCCGGTATTTCCCAGTATTTCCCAGTATTTCCCAGTAGGTGTCACACCGGTGGAAAGTACTTCCGGGTCGTAGTATGCTAAAATAGTCCCTTTCAAAAATTTGATATATATGTCTGTTGAAGCACTGTTTTAATGTGGAAAATGCTGATTGTTGACCAAATTACATGAATGTAGATCAAATATGACCTGCATGCTAACTTTTAAGAGTGTTTAATGGATATTTTTCTGAATTATCTTTCCCTGGCTGAAGACTGACAATGTATGTGTGCTTCGGTCAAGTCAGCTTTTGAGGCATGGAAAATAGCGTTGTCCTTCCAGAATCCCTGCAGTAGCTCGAAAACGAAACTATCGACATGCCATTTTCTCCAGCTTATTTTGGATAACAGGGATTGCTTTTTATGGAAACGGCCACAGAAAATCACCCGGAATGTCAGTGAAACGGAGGGAGAGATGCGAATTTGGGTCATTTTGCATTAATTTCAATGGCAGAAAATTCACCGGTGTGACACCTATATCAGGATTTTTGAAGTTCAATATTTTTTCAACTATTTGATATAAACCAATGAGATTTGGCATGCAAGCACCCCTGGACCATAAAAACTAGTAGCCAAGAGGAAATTGTTCAGGTTTGTGAAATTTGGATGTTATTCAAAAAAATGATAAATATGTCCAATTCCTCTTCAAATGGTATATCTGAGTTGTTGCCCTTGGCCTTGGAATTTTGTCAGGTTAATTTGGTGGACAAACTGTTAATTTCTTGTTTGTTGGTGTGTGTGTTTTTAATAATATAAATTGAACCTCCATGGTTACACCACTAATTGGACCCTGAAAACTGGTCTTATCGCTAAGTTGGTCTTTATATAGAGGTTCGATATAGCACAAAACCGCGGAAATTGGACCTTGAAATTGTGACCGGTCTAAATTTTGAAGTCGCCTAAGTAGTGACGTGGTCACAATTGTGGGGTAGAATTGTAATGGAGGTGGTCTTTATGTTGAGGTGGTCAATTTATTGAGGTGGTCAATTTATTGAGGTGGTCTTATTATTGAGGTGGATTTTTTTTTCGTGTCGCGGAATCGATTTATTGCTTTCGAAACACACTATTTATGATTAGTATGATTTCGTCGCGTCTCATGATTCCGGTCCATGATTGAAAATATTTGTTGTTGATTCATCTTATTATGGTCTTATTTTACTGTGTCTGGACTGAATAAAATATCTAGATTATTGAGATCCATTCTATAATTGCCAAAATAATGCAATAATAGAACAAAAATAACCTTTCGAGGAATTTTTTAAGTCCGCGCCAAGTTCTCAGAGGGGGGGGACCATGTTTTAACCGGTCACACCAACTTGTAAGGGGCTCAATGTGAAAACCGGTTTAACAACATATGCCGCAATACTTAAAATAACCAGAATAAAAGTATTCGGGTTAGCAAATTTCAAACATTTGAGGTATATTGGTGTCACACCGGTGGAAAGTACTTCCGGGTCGTAGTATGCTAAAATAGTCCCTTTCAAAAATTTGATATATGTCTGTTGAAGCACTGTTTTAATGTGGAAAATGCTGATTGTTGACCAAATTACATGAATGTAGATCAAATATGACCTGCATGCTAACTTTTAAGAGTGTTTAATGGATATTTTTCTGAATTATCTTTCCCTGGCTGAAGACTGACAATGTATGTGTGCTTCGGTCAAGTCAGCTTTTGAGGCATGGAAAATAGCGTTGTCCTTCCAGAATCCCTGCAGTAGCTCGAAAACGAAACTATCGACATGCCATTTTCTCCAGCTTATTTTGGATAACAGGGATTGCTTTTTATGGAAACGGCCACAGAAAATCACCCGGAATGTCAGTGAAACGGAGGGAGAGATGCGAATTTGGGTCATTTTGCATTAATTTCAATGGCAGAAAATTCACCGGTGTGACACCTATATCAGGATTTTTGAAGTTCAATATTTTTTCAACTATTTGATATAAACCAATGAGATTTGGCATGCAAGCACCCCTGGACCATAAAAACTAGTAGCCAAGAGGAAATTGTTCAGGTTTGTGAAATTTGGATGTTATTCAAAAAAATGATAAATATGTCCAATTCCTCTTCAAATGGTATATCTGAGTTGTTGCCCTTGGCCTTGGAATTTTGTCAGGTTAATTTGGTGGACAAACTGTTAATTTCTTGTTTGTTGGTGTGTGTGTTTTTAATAATATAAATTGAACCTCCATGGTTACACCACTAATTGGACCCTGAAAACTGGTCTTATCGCTAAGTTGGTCTTTATATAGAGGTTCGATATAGCACAAAACCGCGGAAATTGGACCTTGAAATTGTGACCGGTCTAAATTTTGAAGTCGCCTAAGTAGTGACGTGGTCACAATTGTGGGGTAGAATTGTAATGGAGGTGGTCTTTATGTTGAGGTGGTCAATTTATTGAGGTGGTCTTATTATTGAGGTGGATTTTTTTTTCGTGTCGCGGAATCGATTTATTGCTTTCGAAACACACTATTTATGATTAGTATGATTTCGTCGCGTCTCATGATTCCGGTCCATGATTGAAAATATTTGTTGTTGATTCATCTTATTATGGTCTTATTTTACTGTGTCTGGACTGAATAAAATATCTAGATTATTGAGATCCATTCTATAATTGCCAAAATAATGCAATAATAGAACAAAAATAACCTTTCGAGGAATTTTTTAAGTCCGCGCCAAGTTCTCAGAGGGGGGGGACCATGTTTTAACCGGTCACACCAACTTGTAAGGGGCTCAATGTGAAAACCGGTTTAACAACATATGCCGCAATACTTAAAATAACCAGAATAAAAGTATTCGGGTTAGCAAATTTCAAACATTTGAGGTATATTGGTGTCACACCGGTGGAAAGTACTTCCGGGTCGTAGTATGCTAAAATAGTCCCTTTCAAAAATTTGATATATGTCTGTTGAAGCACTGTTTTAATGTGGAAAATGCTGATTGTTGACCAAATTACATGAATGTAGATCAAATATGACCTGCATGCTAACTTTTAAGAGTGTTTAATGGATATTTTTCTGAATTATCTTTCCCTGGCTGAAGACTGACAATGTATGTGTGCTTCGGTCAAGTCAGCTTTTGAGGCATGGAAAATAGCGTTGTCCTTCCAGAATCCCTGCAGTAGCTCAAAAACGAAACTATCGACATGCCATTTTCTCCAGCTTATTTTGGATAACAGGGATTGCTTTTTATGGAAACGGCCACAGAAAATCACCCGGAATGTCAGTGAAACGGAGGGAGAGATGCGAATTTGGGTCATTTTGCATTAATTTCAATGGCAGAAAATTCACCGGTGTGACACCAGTATTTCCCGGTATTTCCCGCTGTCCTGTCCGTTACTCAATCGACCGTCCGTTATGCCAACACTGAGCATAATACTAGATCTGTCAAAGGTATGGACAGTACTGAAAAATGGTCATTAATCTATGATTTTAAATTGAACAAGCAAGAACTATGTCATTTGTTATCAGTAATTATACAATAAATTCATAGCATGAAATGACTTCACTACAAAATCATGGAACTAGAAAAAAAGCTAATTCCATCTAAAAAAAGATGAACATTTGAATTTTCGTTTACCCGTGCCTGGGGCAACTTAAGTTACAGGGTTTTCTTATTTGGGACGGATAATATATTCATATTGAGCACAAACAATGTTTACATTAATAATGACATAAAGGCTTAAACAAGTAAATTCCAAGAATGACCATCAGCTAATTTATCCGAATTTTATTACTATCCGAAACATACTCAAGAAACACAAATTAACGCCATGAGGACCGGCAATTTTTATGTCTGGAAGTAATTTTAGACACATTAATTTAAGTTTATGCTACCTCGTCATTTTTGATAGATTCTCCAGGTTGGTAACACCAGATTATTTGATTATTTTCAATTTTAACATAAGCGTGAATCCCGCCGGAAGTTTGTGATAAAGTCAAGGTAGCCGGACAACGGATTACAGTGTAGCTAACGGCTAGTCCATTTATGCGGTCCCATAATTTATGACGCTCCAAACGGCTCATATATACTATATTGTTTAAAAATCATTTACTGACGTCGACATTTTTTTTTTTTTTAAAAGGAAAATTTTATTATAATAGCACATATATATAATTACAAACAAGCTCTGTGGCTTTTTGAAAGACTACTTTAACATTTTGATATTGAACTACTCTAGTTACTGAAAAGAAAAGAATATTTTAATGGAGTGAATGGTATTTTTAAAGTTCATCTAAAACACATGTGTCATATAACAATTTAGAAATTGTACATACATAAATTATACATATATACATATTATACATATTATACATTAATTATATATATATATATATATATATATATACGTAATTGGCTGTTAAATAGTATTATGGTATATATAGTGCGTATACTGTTTAAGCCAATCACATCATTGAGTTAGTCTAGCTGTATTATGAAATCGAAAGCGAAAGTAGACTAGAATAACTCGATGTGTGGTTATAAGTTTAATGAAGAAATCAATATTTTAATGCTTAAAATATTAAGCATCAAAATTGATACAAGTAATAAAGATAGAAGTAGGTGAATGTCAAAAGTGTGGTTAGACTAAGGGAAGGTGTTTGTTAAATAGTGTTATGAAGTGATCTTTGACTTTTTGCTGTTTGAGGTACATAGCCAAAGTATTGTATTCATATGTAAAGATATTGTATAGGTTGTTTGTTTTGGTCCAATTGTCACTCAGAAAATAAGCTTTGCTGATGCAGAAACCTATTAGCGATAGTATTTGATTCATATAGAAATATTTGGCGTTGCTTATTTTGTATCCTATAACTATATGTTTAAGGGTTCTTATGTTTGTGTTTATACCACATATATTGAAGACAGTTTGGATCTCAATCCATAGTTTATTAGTTTGTGGACATTCAATAAACAGATGGTTATATGTTTCGGTAACGTCGCATACATGGCATTTATCCGTTTCAGATATTTTCCATCTGTGTCTTAGTTCATTTGAAGTAAATATATTTTGAAGAATTCTGTACTTAAATTGTTTAACTCTATTATCTGGAATGACATGTATAAAGGAATATACTTTAGACCAGTCAATATGTAAATTTAGTACAGCTTCCCAATGATTATGCGTGTATGGTTTAGTGAATTTAGATGTGATGAGGTATTTGTATATGTTGTTGCTTTTAGTATTTTCAAGTTTTAAATTATTTATTTTTATTTCAAGAGAGGTATTTACTAGAGTTCGTCTTGAATCTGTGGTTTTTAGGCATTGTTTCCAATGTTTAGGAATTGATTGTAAAAGTTTGCTGTATTCCGATATCCAGTTGCGTGTGTTTATAAGTTTATCGCGAATTGTTTGTGAGTTTATATTACCGTTTTCGTCGAGCAGGTCATTAATAAAAAGAATGTTAGAGTTTATCCAGTTTGGGAATACGAGACTTTTACCATTATATTTTATATGTTTGTTTCCCCATATTATTTCTTTGCGTATTTCTCGGAAATGTGTGATTTCTTGATTATGTTTGTTGTTTAATTCTAACCATACATTTACAATGTCTTCATAGAATTTTGGTAACTTTAAATCTAGTAACTTTTTGTTGTTTAAATTCATGTGGAATAGCAGAAAATTTGCACCGTACGGTTTAAAATACACATTTGGTATCAATTTCCATTTCGCTGTGTTGTTTTTATCACACAGACCTTGTATCCATTTTATTTTTAATGATTTTATATATGACTGAATATCTATCATTTCCAACCCACCGAGTCGTTTATCACCGATGATTGTCGTTCGTTTAATTTTATCTCTTTTACCGTTCCACAGGAAGTTGTAGAACATAGTTTCGATTTGTTTTATAACATTATCTGGAATGAGTAAGGAGTGGAAAAGATAAGTAAACTTTGGTAGCAGAAGTGATTTTAAGACTTGTATTTTACCAAAATAAGTAAGCTTTCTTTTGTTCCAGTTATTAATTGACGTTTTGCATGATTCTATTTTTTCGTTCCAATTCAGTTTATTACATGCAGTTTGATCTGTTCCAAAGTAAACGCCTAATGCTTTAATAGGTTTATTTTGCCATTGTATTCCACCGGGAGAACGATTGCAGTTTTTAAGAGAGCCTATCCAGAGACCTATTGTTTTGTTCTTATTCAATTGTAGCCCTGATAATTTGCCGAACTTGTCGATAATTGTAAAAGTATGATCAATTTCTTGTTCGGATTTTACGAATAAAGTTGTGTCGTCAGCTAGCTGAGAGATTTTTATATTATCTATTTCATTTAACTGTATACCTTTAATATCGGGTGAGTTTCTTATGTTAATCGACAGTAATTCAACGACAACAATGAAGATTAATGCCGAGATAGGACATCCTTGTCTTATTCCACGTTGTAGATAAAAGCATTGTGATCTCCAACCATTATTTAAAATGCATGTTTTTATATTTGAATACATTGTCGACATTTAGACGTCGACATTTAGTGCTATTGAATGATCATCATTAATTAATATTTATTAATGATGTAGTTTGATTCATGTTCGTTGAAAATTCTTATATAGACCTACTGCAACGAAAAATAAAGTCTTACATTCAAGTAGAGAAGTCTAACCAATTTTCAACATTATTATTTTGCTTTCGTCCTATTTTTTTTTATTAAAACGATGAGGCAGCGGACTGAATATCGCTGGATATGATAGCATTTAAGAAACTTTTGCTTCATTGGAAAATATACATATATTTACCAGCTGTTTATGAGTGTGTGATTGATGGTAAATATTTTTGTAAATATGGAACACAAGTTTGCTATGTATACATCTTAAGCAACCATGACAGACATAGTGATTAATACATATGCATATGAACCACAGAAGTGTCCTTGGACATCCGTTTATACATAGTATGTAAGGACACTATTCACCGGGACATGTGATAAGAACGGCAAACCTACTAATTTCTAGTGCCTGTATTACTCTTTATAGTAGAGCTACATTGAAAACATACTTGGCACCCAATAAACAAACATCAAAACACCACCATATTCATCACTAAACTCACTCATAATAATGCCATGCAAAACATCCAATGTATTACTTCCCTACGGATCAGATTTGTAGTAAAACAGAGTCTGACAACAACACCAATGCCAACCAATGCCAACATCCTGAACAAGCAAATCCAATCAGTATTTTCCATTCTCGTTTAAGCGTATTTTTATGTAAAATAATAATACATTTGTAGTACATATACTTGACCAACCACAGCTTTGTGAGTATGATCTTTTTATGCGTTTCAACACTATATCTTGGAAGATTTGTAGAAATGTCCTTGGAAACTCCAAATACCCGACCATGATCATCTAGCACGGAAGTGGTTAATGGTCAGACGTCTTATCATATACGTTTTTTTTGGTTTTTGATAAAAGTTTCAACTTGCAACTCTTTATATTATATTTGCAATAAATTCAAACAAAATATTGAAGTTGATCAGGTTCCGTTACTTCAGGAGTCACACGATGTTCTGGATCCATTACTTACCCTTCCTATTTCACATAAATGACAAACGCACTGACTCCATATGTACGACTGTTTGCAGACGACACAGCTACCTACCTTTAAGTCATTTCACGTCCAGATTGCAATATGTTACACAATTACCAACTTAAACAGGTGCATGTACCTGTATCATTGATAAAGACAAATTGAAAACGAAAAACCCACATGTTTTTTTTATTTGTTTTTTTTTATAAAAAAAATAAGAATTTTCAAAAAAAAAACACTAAAATATTTTTTTTTCATTTTTAACGATACAGTTTCCTGTGGTTAAAAGTTGAAAACTGGGAAAGAAAATAAGATATGGAATTAACCCCAGTAAGTGCCTCCGTAGCTCAGTGGTAAGTGCGCTTGCCGTCTAATCTGGCGACCCGGGTTCAAATCCGGGTGGAGGCACATACATATATGCCTGCCATAATTCAGCAGAAAGCTGACTGGCAAATAAAGGCTATGCTCGCTATTTAAAAAGAAAGTTCTCCATATCTCAAGGAGCGGAAGTCCAGTCGGATGCCCATACATGCTCATTGCTCCATGGTCAAACCCAATCGTAAAAGCACGGCCATTTCCGTTTGTCTCCGGTAAATACGTATTTTCCATTGGATAAAAACCGAGGTGATCAGAATGAGTCAAACCGTTCCTAAAATTTCCTTGGTGTCGACAACAGAAATGCACCAATCAGTTGCATCCACGCACCCAAGACCCGGGGATCTTCGTGGGATAGTCGGGGAAACGGCCGTGTTTTTACCTTCCATCTTCCTAGCACTGCCGGCTAAATGTTTGGATTTCCCCCCAAACCAATGACCCTGGGACAAACTTTAGTTTACTCAAAAGTAAAAAAACCACAGCCCATCCCCGGGGATGTGGGCGTGGATGCAACTGGCTGGTGCATGCAGATCTCAGATGGAACACCCACATAACCAAAATAAGAACAAACAATAGCAAACAAACGCTTGGCTTCCTAGAGAGACCATTACATAAAAAACATGAAAATATAAAATACGTGCACGGCACATTAGCAAGCAGCTTGGAATGATACAGACACGTGCTACAAGATGGGTCAAAACGAGTAGGCCACTCCCGATAGAACAATGAGAAAGGTTAGCAAAATTGTCTTAATAAGTTAGCTGAGTTTAGCGAACAAAATGCCATCTTACCTTTTGTAAAGCTCATGAAGCTGGGAGTTTGTCTTTATATAAGTATTTGTATCAACGAAATTCAATAGAACATGTTAAAAGCATACGTTTTTTACAAATACCTAGGCATATTATTATCATCATCTGGTACTTTTGCATATTGTCAAAATGAGCTTTATAAAAGGGCTTTGCAAGCTTATAGCGTATCAGACCTTCTCTGGAATACACTAGGATGGGGGTCCCTTGAGATAGACGCGCAGTCTCCAAGCTATAGTTTCCTTCTTCAAGATCTATAATAATATTTATGTACTCGATCACTTCCAGTCCATTTAGAAGTCCCAACCATGCCAGCAAGACATATGACAACTGTTAAATTTGTGTCTTTATTTTTTTTACTATTTTAATAATTTTAACCATTTTAACAATTTCTAGTTTTCTCTGCTATTATAGATCTAGATAAAAGGGGGTATGTACCAATTTTCGAGGTCTTATTTCAACAGTTCAACCGTTCAACCACACTTTTGACAGTTTAAAAGAGGTCCAAAGAACCTCTTTGGACAGTTTAATTTCATTATTTCTCTTCTGTGGGTGTTGCAGGCTACATCGATCAGTGGCGCACAGGAATAGTTAACACCATCACAGGTACCACTTTACACTTCGTAGATAACTGGTTATGGGTATGCCTGTGGATTATTCTTGGTCAGAGAAATTAACCAGTGATCCAGACCGGGAGTGAAGTCCGGGACCTCTCGATCCAACGGATGGATGGGTGGATGGGTGGATGCATGAATGGATGTAAACGTTCTCGACTTGATCTGAATAGCATATATTATATAACGTCACAAACTCGTTTTATATCTGAAAGTTTAAACTTATAAACATGATAAATATTACTGTGCGTGTGTGTAAAAATGAGCTAGAAACAATGCAAAAAGCGTTACAATTGAAAGATATATTTCACCAAGACGAGGGGGGGGGGGGTGCTGCCTTCGATCATATCACTTGAAGTGGTAGTTGTAGTTGTTGTGTCGACCACGAGGTCCGTCTAAGACCTGCCGTTCACTAGACCCAGATGCTATGCGGAAGGGATGTCGATTACAATCTACTAGATTCGGGAACCCTTCGGGATCATTTATCAATATAAAATGGCGGAGCTTGTCGCGGTGCTTGTTCGGGAAGTATTCGGGGATCGGTATACGAATGGTTGCGGTATACACACGGAGTCGTTCAGCTTGCAATAACCGCTCTGAAGTTGGAACAGTATCTTTAGTAACCGGAATGGTACTGCACTTTAGCCAGTACGACCGAACAGTCGAAAATAACAGAGGTATTCCGAAGATTGCTTGACGACGTCATAAAACACGTCACTAGCAACCGACGAACAATGTTCAGCATCAAGCAGCTCAAAAAGTTCCTAAAACACAACATTATAGCAGCAGATGACGAGGTAAGCACGATCTAAATATGTTAAATTCATAATTAAACGTTACCACACATCTATAGCTATATAAAATGATGTGTTCGTCACAGAAAAAGTGTAATTTCAACATCAAAATCGACACAATCATGTGACGTCACAAATTTATGAAATGATGTCGTCATTTTGTCGGTGAAGTGTGTCTGCTTGTTCGAATTTATGCGCTTGTCTACATGCATGAGTGTATTATTTATACACAAGTCAATTGAAACTACGACCCCAACCTTGGCAGAGGTCCTGCAATATTTAAGAGTACATTTGTCCACGGACAATTTCATTTGGCATTTTCATGATTTTGGGCCCACCAATTCCCCTGTTTGTCTTATTTACTTTAGTGTATGTTTGACTGTGTGTATCAATGTATGTGTGACTGTGTGTATGTGTGACTGTGTGTATCAATGTATGTGTGACTGTGTGTATGTGTAACTGTGTAAATGAGTGACTGTGTGTATGTGTGACTGTGTGTATGTGGGACTGTGTGTATGTGAGACTGTGTGTATGTGGGACTGTGTGACTGTGTGTATGTGGGACTGTGTGTATGTTGGACTGTTTGACTGTATGTATGTGTGACTGTGTGTATCAATGTATGTGTGACTGAGTGTATGTGTGACTGTAGAACTGTGTATGTGTGACTGTAGGACTGTGTATGTGTGACTGTAGGACTGTATATGTGTGACTGTAGGACTGTGTACGTGAGACTGTAGGACTGTGTATGTGTGACTGTAGGACTGTGTATGTGTGACTGTAGGACTGTGTATGTGTGACTGTAGGACTGGGTGTATGTGTGACTGTAGGACTGTGTATGTGTGACTGTAGAACTGTGTATGTGTGACTGTAGGACTGTTTATGTGAGAATGTAGGACTGGGTGTATGTGTAACTGTAGGACTGGGTGTATGTGTGACTGTAGGACTGTGTATGTGTGACTGTAGAACTGTGTATGTGTGACTGTAGGACTGGGTGTATGTGTGACTGTAGGACTGGGTGTATGTGTGACTGTAGGACTGGGTGTATGTGTGACTGTAGGACTGGGTGTATGTGTGACTGTAGAACTGTGTATGTGTGACTGTAGGACTGGGTGTATGTGTGACTGTAGGACTGGGTGTATGTGTGACTGTAGGACTGGGTGTATGTGTGACTGTAGGACTGTGTATGTGTGACTGTAGGACTGGGTGTATGTGTGACTGTAGGACTGGGTGTATGTGTGACTGTAGGACTGGGTGTATGTGTGACTGTAGGACTGGGTGTATGTGTGACTGTAGGACTGTCAGGGTGGCCACAGACTCTGGAAAACAGGGAAAACAGGGAAAACAGGGAAAACAGGGAAAATGCCCAAAATAAATTCCCTGCAGGGAAAAATCAGGGAAATTCAAAATTTGGCAAAAATCAGGGAATTATCCGGGAATTTTACAAAATTGGAGAAATCAAATAGTCTTGAAATTGATTATTTGCCGTTTGTTTTGGTGAAAAAGTATGAAATGTTAATTTTCAGCTCGCTTCGCTTGCAAAATAAGTTTAATCTAAATAAGCATCAAAAAGAAATAGTAAGATAAAGTTTGCACCATATCCTATATTGCCTTTAGGTTTTAGTTAAATAAAAGTTTGACTGTATGACTGTGTGTATGTGTGACTGTATGACTGTGTGTATGTGGGACTGTATGACTGTGTGTATGTGTGACTGTATGACTGTGTGTATGTGGGACTGTATGACTGTGTGTATGTGGGACTGTATGACTGTGTGTATGTGCTACTGTATGACTGTATGTATGTGTGACTGTATGACTGTATGTATGTGTGACTGTATGACTGTGTGTATGTGGGACTATATGACTGTGTGTATGTGGGACTGTATGACTGTGTGTATGTGTGACTGTATGACTGTGTGTATGTGGGACCGCATGAATGTATGACTGTATGACTGTGTGTATGTGTGACTGTGTGACTGTGTGTATGTGTTACTGTATGACTGTGTGTATGTGTGACTGTGTGACTGTGTGTATGTGTGACTGTATGACTGTGTGTATGTGTAACTGTGTGACAGTGTGTATGTGTGACTGTATGACTGCATGAATGTATGACTGTGTGTATGTGGGACTGTATGACTGTGTGTATGTGGGACTGTGTGAATGTATGACTGTATGACTGTGTGTATGCGGGACTGTATGACTGCATGAATGTGTGACTGTGTGTATGTGGGACTGTATGACTGTGTGTATGTGGGACTGTGTGAATGTATGACTGTATGACTGTGTGTATGTGGGACTGTATGACTGCATGAATGTGTGACTGTGTGTATGTGGGACTGTATGACTGTGTGTATGTGGGACTGCATGAATGTATGACTGTATGACTGTGTGTATGTGTGACTGTGTGACTGTGTGTATGTGTGACTGTATGACTGTGTGTATGTGCGACTGTGTGACTGTGTGTATGTGTGACTGTATGACTGTATGTATGTGGGACTGTATGACTGTGTGTATGTGGGACTGCATGAATGTATGACTGTGTGTATGTGTGACTGGGTGACTGTGTGTATGTGTGATTGTATGACTGTGTGTATGTGTGACTGTGTGACTGTGTGACTGTGTGACTGTGTGTATGTGTGACTGTATGACTGTGTGTATGTGTGACTGTTTGACTGTATGACTGTGTGTATGTGTGACTGTATGACTGTATGACTGTGTGTATGTGGGACTGTATGATTGTGTGTATGGGGGACTGTATGACTGTGTGTATGTGGGACTGTATGACTGTATGACTGTGTGTATGTGGGACTGTATGATGGTGTGTATGTGGGACTGTATGACTGTGTGTATGTGGGACTGTATGACTGTGTGACTGTGTGACTGTATGACTGTGTGTATGTGTGACTGTATGGCTGTATGACTGTATGACTGTATGACTGTGTGTATGTGGGACTGTATGACTGTATGTATGTGGGACTGTATGACTGTATGTATGTGGGACTGTATGACTGTATGTATGTGGGACTGTATGACTGTATGTATGCGTGACTGTATGACTGTATGTATGTTAGACTGTATGACTGTGTGTATGTGTGACTGTATGACTGTATATATGTGGGACTGTATGACTGTATGTATGTGGGACTGTATGACTGTGTGTATGTGGGACTGTATGACTGTGTGTATGTGTGACTGTGTGTATGTGTGACTGTGTGTATGTGGGACTGTGTGTATGTGGGACTGTATGACTGTGCGTATGTGGGACTGTATGACTGTATGTATTTGGGACTGTATGACTGTACAAATGTGGGACAGTAAGACTGTGCTTATGTGGGACTGTATGACTGTGTGTATGTGTGACTGTATGACTGTGCATATGTGTGACTGTATGACTGTGTGTATGTTTGACTGTATGACTGTATGTATGTGGGACTGTATGACTGTATGTATGTGTGACTGTATGACTGTGTGTATGTGGGACTGTATGACTGTGCGACAGTATGACTGTATGACTGTGCGTATGTGGGACTGTATGACTGTGAGTATGTAGGACTGTATGACTGTTTGTATGTGTGACTGTATGACTGTGCGTATGTGTGACTGTATGACTGTGTATATGTTTGACTGTGTGTATGTGTGACTGTATGACTGTGTGTATGTGTGACTTTATGTATGTGTGTATGTGTGACTGTGTGTATGTGTGACTGTGTGTATGTTTGACTGTGTGTATGTTTGACTGTGTGTATGTATGACTGTGTGTATGTATGACTGTGTGTATGTGTGACTGTGTGTATGTGTGACTGTGTGTATGTATGACTGTGTGTATGTTTGACTGTGTGTATGTGTGACTGTGTGTATGTTTGACTGTGTGTATGTATGACTGTATGTATGTGTGACAGTATGACTGTATGACTGTGTGACTGTGCGTATGTGTGACTGTATGTATGTGGGACTGTATGACTGTATGTATGTGGGACTGTATGACTGTGTGTATGTATGACTGTGTGTATGTGCTACTGTATGACTGTGTGTATGTGCGACTGTATGACTGTGTGTATGTGCGACTGTATGACTGTGTGTATGTATGACTGTGTGTATGTGCGACTGTATGACTGTGTGTATGTGCGACTGTATGACTGTGTGTATGTATGACTGTGTGTATGCGCGACTGTGTGACTGTGTGTATGTGCGACTGTATGACTGTGTGTATGTGCGACTGTATGACTGTGTGTATGTGTGACTGTATGTATGTGTGACTGTATGACTGTGTGTATGTGCGACTGTATGCCTGAGTGTATGTGCGACTGTATGACTGTGTATGTATGACAGTGTGTATGTGCGACTGTATGACTGTGTGTATGTATGACTGTCTGTATGTGGGACTGTATGTATGTGTGACTGTATGACTGTGTGTATGTGTGACTATGTGAATGTGTGACTGTATGACTGTGCGTATGTGGGACTGTGTGTATGTGTGACTGTATGACTGTGCATATCAGTGACTGTATGACTTTGTGTATGTGTGACTGTATGACTGTGCGTATGTGTGACTGTATGACTGTGTGACTGTTTGACTGTTTGTATGTGTGACTGTGTGTATGTTTGACTGTGTGTATGTGTGACTCTGTGTATGTTTGACTGTGTGTATGTGTGAGTGTATGACTGTGTGTATGTATGAATGTGTGACAGTATGACTGTATGACTGTGTGACTGTGCATATGTGTGACTGTATGTATGTGGGACTGTATGACTGTATGTATGTGGGACTGTATGACTGTGTGTATGTATGACTGTATGACTGTGTGTATGTGCTACTGTATGACTGTGTGTATGTGCGACTGTATGACTGTGTGTATGTGCCACTGTATGACTGTGTGTATGTATGACTGTGTGTATGTGCGACTGTATGACTGTGTGTATGTGCGACTGTATGACTGTGTGTATGTATGACTGTGTGTATGCGCGACTGTATGACTGTGTGTATGTGCGACTGTATGACTGTGTGTATGTGCGACTGTATGACTGTGTGTATGTGTGACTGTATGTATGTGTGACTGTATGACCGTGTGTATGTGCGACTGTATGCCTGTGTGTATGTGCGACTGTATGACTGTGTATGTATGACTGTGTGTATGTGCGACTGTATGACTGTGTGTATGTATGACTGTATGTATGTGGGACTGTATGTATGTGTGACTGTATGACTGTATGACTGTGTGTATGTGTGAATGTGTGACTGTATGACTGTGCGTATGTGGGACTGTGTGTATGTGTGACTGTATGACTGTGCATATGAGTGACTGTATGACTTTGTGTTTGTGTGACTGTATGACTGTGCGTATGTGTGACTGTATGACTGTGTGACTGTTTGACTGTTTGTATGTGTGACTGTGTGTATGTTTGACTGTGTGTATGTGTGACTCTGTGTATGTTTGACTGTGTGTATGTGTGAGTGTATGACTGTGTGTATGTGTGACTGTATGTATGTGTGACCGTATGACTGTGTGTATGTGTGAATGTGTGTATGTGTGACTGTATGTATGTGTGACTGTATGAATGTGTGTATGTGTGACTGTGTGTATGTGTGAATGTGTGACTGTGTGTATGAATGACTGTGTGTATGTGTGACTGTGTGTATGTGTGACTGTTTGTATGTGTGACTGTGCGTATGTGTGACTGTGTGCATGTGTGACTGTATGAATGTGTGTATGTGTGAATGTGTGACTGTGTGTATGAGTGACTGTATGCCTGTGTGTATGTGTGACTGTGTGTATGTATGACTGTGTGTATGTATGACTGTGTGTATGTATGACTGTGTGTATGTGTGACTGTGTGTATGAGTGACTGTGTGTATGTGTGACTGGGTGTATGAGTGACTGTATGCCTGTGTGTATGTGTGACTGTGTGTATGAGTGACTGTATGCCTGTGTGTATGTTTGACTGTATGGCTGTGCGTATGTGTGACTGTGCGTATGTGTGACTGTGTTTATGTGTGACTGTTTGACTGTGTGTATGTGTGAATGTGTGACTGTGTGTATGAGTGGCTGTATGCCTGTGTGTATGTGTGACTGCGTGTATAAGTGACTGTATGCTTGTGTGTATTTTTGACTGTATGTATGTGTGTATGTGCGACAGTATGACTGTATGACTGTGTGTATGTGCGACTGTATGACTATGTGTATGTGCGACTGTATGACTGTGTGTATGTATGACTGTATGTATGTGGGACTGTATGTATGTGTGACTGTATGAATGTGTGACTGTGTGTATGTATGACTGTGTGTATGTATGACTGTGTGTATAGGTGACTGTATGACTGTGTGTATGTGTGACTGTGTGAATGTGTGACTGTATGACTATGTGTATGTATGTATGTATGACTGTGTTTATGTATGACTGTATGTATGTGTGACTGTATGTATGTGTGACTGTATGTATGTGTGACTGTATGACTGTGTGTATGTATGACTGTATGTACATGGAGTTATCCGAAAGTTTGTGGACTTTTGCTCTTACTCAAAAACCATTTAACTTAAAGCAACGAAACTATGGTCCATGTAAAATTAATTTATATTAAACACGTTTACTAAATATCATACGGATATAATTAAAAATAACATAAATATAGCATTTGTAAGCATGCGTAGTAGGCATACCCGGCGCACGCTCAGAAATGACGTACGATGTCGTCCTTTCGACTTAATCATTTCATGAAGCTCTTAAACGCTGTAAATAAGTTGTTCTTTGTTTCCCGTAATCAGCCGTATACTTATAAAATGCAAACACACTCGTTTTGTCGATGTGTACTGAATTGTGTCGTTTCTATCTCTACAAGTGGATGTTTTTCTCTAATACCTAGGATGGTCGATTCTAACCAACGTAACGCTCATTCGTTGAACGTCAGTTTTGGACCTATTACCATGCATCGTCTGTCCCACCACCCTGACTGCCTGTTAACTATTTATGCCATTTAAAAACAATTGAATACAATGCAGAAGGGTTCATACTTAATTTGCCAAACAATTCTTGTCTTCATTGCTGGTTCCCCTAGCTGTTTATATAATTGAATTATTTTGCAACTGTAAATGATATTGTAACGAAAACGGGACGCGGGCCACCAGTCAGGCACCGACCCTCAGGCGAGCGGACAAACAATTACAGGTCTAGGACAAATAGATACAGGTCTACAGTAACGCTCCGGACAGCTGCTGGTCAGGATCACTGTCGGTGCGAGCAGTGGACGGGGCCGACGACAGTACAAATATAATAGGAAATCTAAAGTGGGCGGGAGCAGACGACAAGCAGAAATACGGAGTAAATTCAAACAAAGATCATTTATTATAAAAGACAGAATATAGATCAATACAAGTACACAATAAAAATATATTTACATGTTCATTCGATTCCTAATAGATTTCTAATACTCAGAAAGTTTCCAACGTCTCGAAATGTTATGGTTTACGGTAAATCTACATCAAGTGTTCTCCTCCGATCCGATGTTCAAAAGCCGCCGCTTTGAAGCGGTCCCGCTTAATATACTTCAAAGAGCGAAATAATTTAAGAAAATATGGTGTGATATCAATAGACCAATGAAAATCCTGTAATTCTCAAAATCTGGAATCCTAGCCAATGAATTTTCACGCGGAAAATTCCGATTTACCAAGTATCCATGTTCCTACTCCGTCTGAAAAATTAGTTCTAAGACGGAAAATGAAAATATTCATTTACAATATTTTAAGTTACGAAATTATAATTTAACAAATACATCATGACCTACGGTACTCAGAACTATATTTAGATTAGCCTGTAAGAGGTTAATAAGTAGAACGGAACTCAAAATATGGCGCCTGTTGAACGGATTGTGGTGGGGAATGGTAACCTTGAGACGGAATGCAGATTAACGCTAAAATACACAATCAATCATGAAATACAAGTAAGTTATAGTTAATAATAAGTTCAATGAATGGATTTACGATTGAAAAGTGCGTCAAAACATCCAATAATAGCCACTTACGGAAATGTCACCTATTTCCGCGACCCAAACAAAAATAGCTGTTACGGACTTACGATTTTCGTACCCAAATAAATTGATACATGAATGATAAAACTTGATTAAAATATAAGTAACTGAGGTGCCTCATGTTACACTTCCCCCTACTTTATAAAAATAAATCCTCCTGGATTTCTACAACAATTAATTTACAATTAATTATGACACCTAACAGAGTTAAAAAATCAACAATGGGAAAATACAACTATACATAATAATTCATTCATAATGACATTCATGTTACCTAAAATACACACAAAAATACATAAAACATTTCTTAGGTAAGCAATAGACATCATAAACATGTTATAAGAAAATACACTTGTAGTCCTCCAACAATTTGACATATTCAAATATACACAGACTCAATATCGGACAGAGGCAACCAAATGCATAAGTATCAATTCAAGACAAAAATCATGTTAAATCACAACATTACACATTATATTACAATCATAAGTTCGGACTGCGGTCACCATTAAATAACATCATTAAACATGCAATAAGTATCACTTCAAGATAAAAATCATGTTAAATCAAAACATTACACATTATACTACGATCTCAAGTTCGGACAGCGGTCACCATTAAATGACATCATTAAACATGCAATAAGTATCAATTCAAGATAAAAATCATGTTAAACCACAACATTACACATTATACTACAATCTCAAGTTCGGACAGCGGTCACCATTAAATGACATCATTAAACATGCAATAAGTATCAATTCAAGATAAAAATCATGTTAAATCAAAACATTACACATTATACTACGATCTAACTATCCCCTGTGTCCTTGTATATCCATAATGACTCATCGAAAAAAATGATAATAATGAAGTTTGTCCGTCCTCATCCAATGAATAATGATTCCTCCAAAAATGTAATAATAATGCTAAATATTCCAGTCAAATTTGTCCGTCCTAATCCTAATCCAATGAATAATGATTCCTCAAAAATGTAATAATAATGCTAAATATTCCAGTCAAATTTGTCCGTCCTAATCCTAATCCAATGAATAATGATTCCTCAAAAATGTAATAATAATGCTAAATATTCCAGTCAAATTTGTCCGTCCTAATCCTAATCCAATGAATAATGATTCCTCAAAAATGTAATAATAATGCTAAATATTCCAGTCAAATTTGTCCGTCCTAATCCTAATCCAATGAATAATGATTCCTCAAAAATGTAATAATAATGCTAAATATTCCAGTCAAATTTGTCCGTCCTAATCCTAATCCAATGAATAATGATTCCTCAAAAATGTATTAATAATGCTAAATATTCCTCCTAATCCTAATTTAATCAATAATCTAATCCCTAATGTGACTTACAATCTGACCTTAATGTTGCTGGCATCTAAATGTCCAAGCAACCCATCCAAATCCTCCCATCTATTACACTTCTCCATGTTGCTTACTAAATGCTCAGCCATCATGGCATCGCACCGCCTCCCCTTAACAATATCCCTTAATAGTTTGAAGTTACTCGCTAATATGCGCCCATCAGCTGTCCCAGAGTTTACCTTGGCAGCGCCATCCAGACTTAAAAAATTATACTTGTGAAGTAGGGTACCCCGGCTGAGGTCAGGGAAGGTCTGCTTTAAGCCATGCTCGATGGTCATAGCTGTGTATTCCTGAGCCAAGAGTTTCTGGTCTCTGGACATTCGTTCAAATCCCTTAGGAGGCCAAGATATATGAGTTTTCTTTATAGTTAATTGATTACAGTGTTTCCATGTTCTACGGGCTGGGGGACACAAGGGCATGCAACCAAGACGGAGAAGTTTATAGGCCCTGGACTTAAGATTTACATCAGGAGATTCAGAACTAGTGGTTGAGCTATCAGACGAGCTACTTTCGCCGCTAGAACGGCTACTATTACTCAAGGTGTCATCATCTACACCATTTATCTTATCAATATTGCCTTCAGTCCCAATATAATCCTCCTCTGCTTTATCATTATCCTTCCCCCCCTCAAAGTTAGAAACAATATCCTCACCAACATTTATAGTATCACCTTTTCCATCTGTTCCCACGTAACCCCCCTCAGCTTTGTCATTATCCTTCCCCCCCTCAAAGTTAGAAACATTATCCTCACCAACATTTATAGTATCACCTTTTCCATCTGTTCCCACGTAACCCCCCTCAGCTTTGTCATTATCCTTCCCCCCCTCAAAGTTAACAACATTATCCTCACCAACATTTATAGTATCACCTTTTCCATCTGTTCCCATGTAACCCCCCTCAGCTTTGTCATTATCCTTCCCCCCCTCAAAGTTAACATTATCCTCACCAACATTTATAGTATCACCTTTTCCATCTGTTCCCACGTAACCCCTCTCAAAGTTAACAACATTATCCTCACCAACATTTATAGTATCACCTTTTCCATCTGTTCCCACGTAATCCCCCTCAAAGTTAACAACATTATCCTCACCAACATTTATAGTATCACCTTTTCCATCTGTTCCCACGTAATCCCCCTCAAAGTTAACAACATTATCCTCACCAACATTTATAGTATCACCTTTTCCATCTGTTCCCATGTAATCCCCCTCATCATTGTCATTTTCATTGCCCCCCTCAGATTCAACGTCAACATTCTCCTCCTCTCCCAGCTCCAGATCGTCCACATAATTAAGTTCGTCGTCTAACCCACACTTACTCCTCTTCACTATAATCCTCTCTGGATCTTTGTCCACTATTGCTCTCTTCCTCACCTCCTGTCCCTTATCACCCATCCTACACCTAGCACCACTCTCCATCTCTAATCTCCCATTCGTTCTCATCTCTGGCCCCCGGTCTTCTTCCATTCCACTCCCCATCCTTGGACTACCCCCTTTCCACCCTCGGTTCCAAGCTTTCATCCTCTCTTTACCATCATCAAACCCCTCCAACCAGTCCCTTACCGCCTTCCTAGCCAAAAAGGCCACATCACTATCGTACCTAGCCGGTATGCATAATCTCCGGTAGTCTTCAGGGTATGTACAAAAGTAAAAGGCGGCAGCCCTTGTAAACAAATCCTTCGAAATGTTAATATCGACATGCGCCTTATTCACGTGAACCGACAAGTCCTGCACCCTAGTGAATGTCTTCTCCTCCCCAACACACCATGGACAGATTACGGTGAGTCTTGTATGGGCGGCAGAGATCAGGTGAATGTTCAAAGCTGATCTCGTCCTGAATAAAGCCTCACATAGCCAACACGCCTCCCTGAAAATACATAAAAAAAACCTTTCCAGTTATGTGGGTCAAATCATTCTATCTACCGAAAATGTGATACATGTATATATGATAATGCATGTATTTAAAGTATGATCCAATAAAAAAAGGCGGTGTCATAGCATAGGATGTGATGTCAAGACACGGAGTACGATGTTGTTCGGCTAACATAATCCATAAACCGGTTCACGGTCGCAACGACAAATTATTCCCTCCCTCCAATCCTGCGAGTATACATCTATTTACTTTGTATATATTTTTCTTATATATTTATTTCCACATATTTTTATACAAACATTCATTGATTGAAAAACAAAATCATACATTGTATAAGTCATTTATGGCTTGACAATGTCAATGCAATAGTTAGCTCTACTATGGCATTTCCTTCTGTATCCATCTTGGAACCCTACTCCCATGGTACGGATGAAGGCGATCCACATGAATAGCTTTAGGGAGTCCCTTTGGTGTCCGTTTGATCATGCATACTAAATCATCTATCATCTTGGTGATCAAGAATGGACCCTTCCACTTGTTGACAAGTTTGGTGCTTATTCCTACCTTCCGTGCTGGGTCATGGAGCCAGACAGGTTGTCCTGCCTTAAACTGTCTTACTTTTGCTTTCACGTCATAATGTTTCTTTTGGTACTTTGCACATTTCTTCAGATTTACTCGTGCCACATCGTGACAACTTTTCATTTTCGTTTGTATGTGTACCACATACTCATCCACTGAAGATATTTCTAGTTCCCTAGCAGGTAAACCGACGACAGCCTGCATTGGTAACATTACATCCCTTCCTAGTACCATCCTGTTTGGCGTTATTCCTGTACTACTGTGTATGGAAGACCGATATGCCATGCATACCTGTTGTAAGAATGTATCCCAACTTTTCTGGTTGCCATGGCAATAAGCCTTTAACATTGACAAAAGTGTCCTATTAAAACGCTCAACTTGACCATTTGCTTGAGGACGTAATGCGGTTGAGTGAGTTTTCTCAATGGTAAGAAAATCGCACAAGTCCTTCATGAGCTTTGATTCAAAGCAAGTACCCTGGTCAGTATAAAGTTGGAGTGGAACTCCAAAGCGAGTAACAAAGTTATCTAAAAACGACTTTGCCACTGTTTTCGCGTCAATGCTTTGCAAGGGCATGCACTCAATCCATTTAGTAAACCAATCAGTTACTACTAAGATATACTTATTCCCTGAGTCCGTTACAGGAAGTGGTCCCAAAATGTCCATCATGACACGTTCCATGGGCTCCCCCACTATATACTGCCCTAACGGAGCTCTATTTGACTCTCTAGAGAGTTTCTGCGCGCTGCACTCATCGCACAATTTACAATACTTCCTGATTGAGTCTGTCATCCCAGGCCAGTAAAATGCTTGTCTCACTTTTCCTAGTGTTTTTTCATATCCTAAATGGGCCGAACTTGGAGGGTCATGGTGGTACCGTATTACTTCTTGTCGACGCTCTTTAGGAGTGACGAGCTGGTACAAGGTATCACCACCATCGTTTTCAAACTTCCTGTACAACATCTCTCCTTTTATCTCCAGTCGGTCCCATTGTCTCCAAAGTGTTTTTGTCTCAGCTTCACCTTCCGATACCTCAGTCCACTCTGGGCGTGACTGATTATTCTGCTTGGTTATCATTAGATAACCAATATTAGGATCTTTTAATTGTACCGTAGTTACCTGAATAGGATCCCATCCATCCAGCAGATACTGATTGAGCTTCAGTTGGTCTGCTTGTGTATTTGTTTGTTGCCTAGTGACAACTGCATTTATTCTTACCTCTTCTAAGGCCTCCTGGTTAACATCATTATCCGTGTCCAGTGTATTCTGAATACTTTGTTGTCTTTCACAAGATTTGCAAGGCCTCCTCGACATTGAGTCAACATTTCCGTGGTTCCTTCCGGGGCGATGTACAACATTGAGGTTATACGTATTCAACTCCTGCAGCCACCTAGCGACTTGACCTGTCGGTGCCCTAAGTGTTCTCATCCAGCTCACTGCAGCATTGTCTGTTCTGAGTAAAACTTCTTGGCCATACAGGTAGTTATGAAACTGACGTAGGGCAGCAACTACAGCTAGTAGTTCTTTCCTAGTGATGCAGTATGAGCGCTCATGCGAATTCATGGATTTACTCATATATGCTATCACATGTTCCCTTCCCTCAAACTCTTGAGATAGGATGGCCCCTAACCCAGTATCTGACGCGTCCGTATCTAAAATAAACTGAGATCCTAGCCTTGGATAGGCTAACACAGGTGTTGTCGTCAGAGCCTCTTTAAGTTTTTCAAAAGAGATTTGACATTCTTCATTCCAGGAAAACTTCCTGTTTTTCTCGCATAGCTTATGTAAAGGTCTAGCAATATCAGAAAATCCACAAACAAACCTTCGATAATAAGATGCTAGACCCAAAAAACTGCGGACGTCTTTAACTTTAGTAGGCGTCGGCCAATCCTTGACGGTTTCGATCTTATCAGGGTCAGTGCATACTCCATCCTCCGTCACTATATGTCCCAGAAAGTTAGCAGATTTCTGAAAGAAAATACATTTAGATGGTTTCAGTTTAAGATTGGCGTCACGCAAACGTTGAAAAACATGTTCTAGCCTCAATAAACATTCATCTACTGATTCGCCTGGTGTTATGATATCGTCCATATACAGTAGGGATTCCACCCATTGTAATCCTCTCAGTACATTCTCCATTAATCTCTGAAAAGTTGATGGTGCATTAACTAACCCAAAGGGCATTACACGGAAATGGTATAATCCCTGACTGGTAGAGAATGCAGTTTTATACTTATCCTCACTGTCCATCTCAATTTGCCAAAATCCGGAACATAAATCCATGCAATTGAACCATTTTGAACCTGATAACGCATCAAAGCAGTCATCCACACGCGGAATGGGGTATGCATCTTTTCTAGTTACATCATTTAGCTTGCGATAATCAACGCAAAAGCGTGTTTCTCCCGATTTCTTAGAAACTAACACAATTGGCGAAGACCATGGACTATCCGATGGTTCAATTACATTATTTTCCAACATTCGAGCTACCTCCTCCTTCTCCACATCCCGTTTTCCGTATGGTTGCCTTCGCACCGGTTGCCTAATGGGGGCACTTTCCCCGGTGTTAATTTTATGTTTTACCCTATTGGTACACCCCAAGTCATCTGATGATTTAGCGAAAACATCTTGGTATTCGATTAGCAAAGATTCAAACTTTTTGCTATCCTCATCATTAAGCAATACTCTACTTTTGTCAAACATCTCCTTCAGATGATCTGGTAAGGGTTGTTCTTGTGCCGTACACACAGAGGCTGCGGCACAATATTCAGTCTGGCCGTGTTCACATTCCTGTATGACGCGACATAATCCTACCTCCTGATTCTTCTCCATTATGATTGTCTCATCAGTTCTATTCACCATGCTAACATGAACCATACCCCCACCGGGGTCAATAACTCCCTCAATTACTTCTAGGTCCCCTCCTTCTGGATTGGTTACCCTGTTATTTTCTATGAAAGCGGTTGTGGAAGGAACTGGGTTCTCTATCACAACGGGGACACTCATGTAGCATTGTGATGGTATTTCAACAGTCTCCTTCACAAGAACGCTGTGTGCTTTCATATTTCTATTTCCAGTAAAACAATCAATTGTTTTATTACACTTGGTTAAAAGTTCAAGTTTCTCAAGATCCCAGGATCGCACATGTTTCATTATGAAATCTTGTCCTATAATTCCATCCAGGGATATATCACACACTATCACTGAACACATAGCACTATATCCACCAATTAAAATAGGAGTATTAGCCTGTCCGTACACTTTAATAGAGGTACCATTAACTCCTTGAATATTCAATTCTATATTGTTAAGAGTAATAGCATTACTCTTGTCACATTTGTCATAAGCTTCCTTTGACATAAGTGTAGCAGTTGCACCGCTATCAATTAAAAATTCGAGCTCAGTGTCACCAACGTAACACATCGAATATATCCCATTGTCTCGAGAACTTCTCATTACCTGACCAATGCGAGGTTCCACATTAAAATTCTGAACTACAATGTCATTATGATTAGGCCGATTAAGCTCCGAATTACCCATCACCTCATGACCTACTGAGGCGACGGGCGTACATTTCCCGAATGCCTCAAGTTCTTCCCCTCATTCATATTGGGACAATCTCTTATGATATGGTCCGGCGACCCACATTTATAACATTTCCTCTCTTTAAAACGTTTCCCTTCATTTCCCATTTCAAGTCTATCAAGCCTCTGTTCAATACGTCTCAGGGATTCGCCCCAATCAATATTAACAGATCCCCCTTTATTATTGCTAGAATTTGGTTTGGTTAAGTCCTCATAGTTCACAGCTCGGATTTGAGAGACATCTGCATTATATGAATTTCCCCTACTGAACACATCCTCATAGCGCTCAACCACTTCCACAGCTTCACCAATGCTCCTACAGTTCCTATCCAATAATCTGCACCGCATCTCAGGTGAAACACTTTCACTGAAGCGTTGCAACGCCAGCATCTCCTGTGCCTCTCTACCCAAAGAGACATATGCCTTCTGTGTCAGTAAACGGATCTCATCTCCATATGCTGCTATTGTCTCCCCCCTTCCCCTGGTTCTATTCTGCAATTTTGACAGCCATCTTGACTGTTGCCTTCTGCTACCAAACCTCTGTTCTAGACTCGATGATAAACTAGTATATGAACGTTTTTCTTCTATATCAAGAGAGCTATAGTGCGTGCGCGCCTGTTGCTTAAGAGAGGTGGCCAAATATAACAGTTTCTCCCTTTCCGTCCACTGAGCTAATTCAGCCAAGTCCTCAAAATACACTATGTATTGGTCCCAATCCTCATCCCCAGAAAATGTATCCGGTTTAATGTGAGGTCTCGCACGTCGCGGACGCTCTCTCGCATCTCTATCATCGTCATGGCCAACGTCGTTACCATGGTCACCATCTTCATTGCGTACGTTTGCACCATGGTTGTTGCGGTTGAAATTGAACTCGATCTCGGAGTCGGATCTCTCGTCTTCCATTATAGATGTTGTTTGGGGCTTTTGTCTTACCGAGATCACGTTCAATAATACCACACTACGAAAATCCCGCGAAAATAATCGCTAAACTCGGCGGCGAAATTACACCTTAAAATACGACGAAATTCTCGTGCTAAATAACGTTAACAGTCCGTTTAGCGAAACAATAAATAGCTTGATTATCCGTTCGTTAATACCACGATATGGTATAAATAAGCAAGTTTACGTTTCCGTTCAACACCAAACGAATATGCAACAACAAAAAAAAATCCAATCAAATTTCCGTCTGATATCCGTTCAAGCGAAACAATAAAATAATTTGATTATCCGTTCGTAAATATCACGATATGGTATAAATAAGCAAGTGTAGAAAATCCGTCTGAAATCCGTTCAAAAAAAAATCCGTCTGAATCCGTTCAAGAAAATCCGTTCGAAATCCGTTCAAGAAAATCCGTTCAAAAAAAATCCGTCTGAAATCCGTTCAAGAAAATCCGTCTCAAATCCGTTAAAAAAAAAATCCGTCTCAAATCCGTTCAAAAAAAATCCGTCTCAAATCCGTCTAAAAAAATCCGTCTCAAATCCGTGCGAAAAATCCGTCTCAATTCCGTTCAAAAAAATCCGTCTCAAATCCGTCTAAAAAAATCCGTCTCAAATCCGTGCGAAAAATCCGTCTCAATTCCGTCTCAAAAATCCGTCTCAAATCCGTTCAATAAAATCCGTCTCAAATCCGTGCGAAAAAATCCGTCTGAAGTGTTCCGTCGGAAAATCCGTCGTAATAAGATTCCGTTCCGTAAAAAAACGATGTAGGTCTAAACATGTGTAACGTAATTCCGTATGAAAAAGTGTCGTCTGCAAATGAATCCGTTTAAAAGAAATGTCGTCTGCAAGAGAAATCCGTTTTTTTTTAAAAATGTCGTCTGCAAGAGAAATCCGTTTAATGATCTATCAAAACTCCGTCCAAATCGTAAATAATCCTAGACTTAATCCGTGGTTCGCAAATGTCGAAAATATATCAACATCCCATACTCTGACACCAATGTAACGAAAACGGGACGCGGGCCACCAGTCAGGCACCGACCCTCAGGCGAGCGGACAAACAATTACAGGTCTAGGACAAATAGATACAGGTCTACAGTAACGCTCCGGACAGCTGCTGGTCAGGATCACTGTCGGTGCGAGCAGTGGACGGGGCCGACGACAGTACAAATATAATAGGAAATCTAAAGTGGGCGGGAGCAGACGACAAGCAGAAATACGGAGTAAATTCAAACAAAGATCATTTATTATAAAAGACAGAATATAGATCAATACAAGTACACAATAAAAATATATTTACATGTTCATTCGATTCCTAATAGATTTCTAATACTCAGAAAGTTTCCAACGTCTCGAAATGTTATGGTTTACGGTAAATCTACATCAAGTGTTCTCCTCCGATCCGATGTTCAAAAGCCGCCGCTTTGAAGCGGTCCCGCTTAATATACTTCAAAGAGCGAAATAATTTAAGAAAATATGGTGTGATATCAATAGACCAATGAAAATCCTGTAATTCTCAAAATCTGGAATCCTAGCCAATGAATTTTCACGCGGAAAATTCCGATTTACCAAGTATCCATGTTCCTACTCCGTCTGAAAAATTAGTTCTAAGACGGAAAATGAAAATATTCATTTACAATATTTTAAGTTACGAAATTATAATTTAACAAATACATCATGACCTACGGTACTCAGAACTATATTTAGATTAGCCTGTAAGAGGTTAATAAGTAGAACGGAACTCAAAATATGGCGCCTGTTGAACGGATTGTGGTGGGGAATGGTAACCTTGAGACGGAATGCAGATTAACGCTAAAATACACAATCAATCATGAAATACAAGTAAGTTATAGTTAATAATAAGTTCAATGAATGGATTTACGATTGAAAAGTGCGTCAAAACATCCAATAATAGCCACTTACGGAAATGTCACCTATTTCCGCGACCCAAACAAAAATAGCTGTTACGGACTTACGATTTTCGTACCCAAATAAATTGATACATGAATGATAAAACTTGATTAAAATATAAGTAACTGAGGTGCCTCATGTTACAATATCTTGTGACGTCATATTTTACGTTGAATTTTATATGCCAACATTAACCCTCATGCTCATAAAATGACGAATACATACGATACAACCTTTAAATTATACCAAAATATCGGTAAGACATTACTCAACGTTAGGACGCATTTTTGTATTTTTAAATGAAGAAACACTGTAATAATCGACAATAACGTAACGCATTTTACTGGAAAAAATCAGCAGTGCGCCGCTAACGCATTTTTGTGTTACTATGGCAACGTGTTACTCTTAATACAAATGGTACTTTATAAAAATGTTTTAAGGCAATTGTTTGTAATAGATTAATGTCACTGTATGGTAATTTTCATACTGATCTGACATAAAATAAAAGTTTTAGAGCAAAAGTCCACAAACTTTTGGATAACCCCACGTATGTGTTACTGTATGTATGTGTGACTGTATGACTGTGTGTATGTATGACTGTGTGTATGTGGGACTGTATGTATGTGTGACTGTGTGTATGTGGGACTGTGTGTATGTGTGACTGTGTGTATGTGTGACTGTGTGTATGTATGACTGTGTGAATGTGTGACTGTATGAATGTGTGACTGTGTGTATGTGTGACTGTGTGTATGTATGACTGTGTGTATGTGTGGCTGTATTAATGTGGGACTGTGTGTATGTGTGACTGTATGACTGTGTGTATGTGGGACGGTGTGTATGTGTGACTGTATGTATGTGTGACTGTATGACAGTCATGGCGAAAGGATTTTGGTCTCAGTAGGACATTCGGTCTGACGGGCTGGCAGGATCCGTCAGACCGAATGAGAATCCATCAGACCGAAAAAAAACTGTAACAAAAATGATGAAAGGATGGTTTTAGTGTCGTTACGATGGGTTTTAAACATTTTTTTCATTTAAGACAGCTAAAAAACGTTACATTTCATAATATTTGCTTCTTTGTCATAAAGAAGCCACCCCCTATTCTTCAGCCAGGACTCTTGGAATTGCCTCTCTTTACGAGTACTCTCGTACTTTTTCTTACTTGTACTACCCACACCACTAACGTCACTGGGTGCGGGGCGTTTGATGGCCTTACCAGGGATGCCCTTGCTATTATAGCGCAAGAGATCAAACGCGCTCATTTTGATGATTTTGTACGTAAATACTAAATGATAAACGACCTTCGAGAGACCTTTCGTTAGTGGTAAATGTTTATATCGACACCGGTAAAGTGCGCGTAAGAAAAACTACGCGTGAGAATTACTTGTACGAGGAGAATGAACACAATTTCGGCCACTAAATTTTGGATTTCTCTGTGTCGGACATTCTGGACTGACGAATTGCAGAGTTTCGTCGGCCCGAAACGGACACTCGTCGGCCATGTCCGATGGTTCGACGGCTTTTGCCATGACTGGTATGACTGTGTGTATGTGGGACTGTATGTATGTATGTATGTGTGACTGTATGACTGTGTGTATGTGGGACTGTATGTATGTATGTATGTGTGACTGTATGACTGTGTGTATGTGGGACGGTGTGTATGTGTGTATGTGTGACTGTATGACTGTGTGTATGTGGGACTGTATGTATGTATGTATGTGGGACTGTATGACTGTGTGTATGTTGTAGGGCTGTAACGGTATACCGCGGTCTACGAAATACCGCGGACTGCAGTCCAACACGGTTCACGATACAAGACTTCTAAATTTCGGTACGGTTCGGTATAAGCTTTTTTATGAGCAAAATAATATTTAGACAACGACAGCGCCTGACAGCCTTCTGATTATGTATAATTACCATGTATCACTCATTTTAATTGTATTGAGATATGCTTCATTTTGTCTAAATTCACTTAAAATTGTTGATAGGCACATGATAACTGCAGTAATAGAAGCATCAAATTCATTATCACTTAAAAATTGAAGTATTTAAGCTGCTGTTAGAGAATATTGTATCGAACCGAAAGATACCGAACCTTTAGAAAAATTGACGGTACGTATCATATCGTGAGGTGAGCGTACCGTTACACCCCTAGTATGTTGGACTGTATGTATGTATGTATGTGTGACTGTATGACTGTGTGTATGTGGGACGGTGTGTATGTGTGACTGTATGTATGTGTGACTGTATGACTGTATGACTGTGTGTATGTGGGACTGTATGTATGTATGAATGTGTGACTGTATGACTGTGTGTATGTGGGACTGTATGACTGTGTGTATGTGTGACTGTATGACTGTGTGTATGTGGGACGGTGTGTATGTATGAATGTGGGACTGTATGACTGTATGTATGTATGACTGTATGTATGTATGTATGTATGTGTGACTGTATGTATGTGTGTATGTGTGACTGTATGTATGTATGTATGTGTGACTGTATGTTTGTGTGTATGTGTGACTGTATGACTGTGTGTATGTGGGACTGTATGTATGTGTGTATGTGTGACTGTGTGTATGTGTGACTGTTTGTATGTATGACAGTGTGAATGTGTGTATGTGTGACTGTGTGTATGTGTGACTGTGTGTATGTGTGACTGTGTGTATGTATGACTGTGTGTATGTATGACTGTGTGTATGTGTGACTGTGTGTATGTATGACTGTGTGAATGTGTGACTGTATGAATGTGTGACTGTGTGCATGTGTGACTGTGTGTATGTGTGACTGTATGACTGTATGACTGTGTGTATGTGTGACTGTATGACTGTGTAAATGTGTGACTGTGTAAATATTTGACTGTGTGTATGTATGACTGTGTGTATGTGTGACTGTGTGACTGTATGACTGTGTGTATGTGTGACTGTATGACTGTATGACTGTGTGTATGTGTGACTGTATGACTGTATGACTGTGTGTATGTGTGACTGTATGACTGTATGACTGTGTGTATGTGTGACTGTATGACTGTGTAAATGTGTGACTGTGTAAATATTTGACTGTGTGTATGTATGACTGTGTGTATGTATGACTGTGTGTATGTGTGACTGTATGACTGTGTAAATGTGTGACTGTGTGTATGTGTGACTGTATGACTGTGTGTATGTATGACTGTGTAAATGTGTGACTGTGTGTATGTGTGACTGTATGACTGTGTGTATGTATGACTGTGTGTATGTGTGACTGTATGACTGTGTAAATGTGTGACTGTGTAAATATTTGACTGTGTGTATGTATGACTGTGTGTATGTGTGACTGTATGACTGTATGACTGTGTGTATGTGTGACTGTATGACTGTATGACTGTGTGTATGTGTGACTGTATGACTGTATGACTGTGTGTATGTGTGACTGTATGACTGTGTAAATGTGTGACTGTGTAAATATTTGACTGCATGTATGTATGACTTTCTGTATGTATGACTGTATGTATCTGTAACTGTGTGACTGTGTGTATGTATGACTGTGTGTATGTATGACTGTGTGTATGTATGACTGTGTGTATGTATGACTGTGTGTATGTGTGACTGTGTGTATGTGTGACTCTGTGTATGTGTAACTGTGTGACTGTGTGTATGTATGACTGTATGTATGTGAGCCGCGTCAAGCATAAAAGGTCTTTATGGTATTTTTTTGACATTTTCATGTTTTGATATCAAAATAATCTTCATTCTTTCACCTTTCCAAAAATATATACATTATCGGATATAACATGACAATGTTTACCTCTTTAAAGCATTAAAGACGTCAAGTTTGATAGCAAAAAGGTTTAATGACGTCACGTTTTTTTCAGTCGACGTCGTTTAAAATTTTTACAACAATGATGAAATGAAGGAACAGTCAAAGACCAAACAAAATTATTAAGTCATTATGAATTGATTATTCTAAAACTATTGAATTGAAATACATTATTTTCTCCAATAGCAGTAAATGCTACATATCTAAGTTAACTTTAAAGCGACCCCATGCCAATGTCTAGCATAATTTATTCTACAACCTTATTTTTCCAGCAAAAATGTACCTTATGGTAATTTTTCAATACGTTAGTGTTTTGATATCAAGATAATCTTCGTTATTTAAGGTTTCTAAAATATATACATTGTCGGGTATTGCATGATCGTTTATACATGTTTAATACAGAGTTGAAGACGTAAGTTGAAAAGCGAAACTGTTAAAATGACGTCACGTACGACAAACGTTCATCGATCTGCAATCAAATACGTGCCGCCAAATTAGATAACTTTTATACGACAAGCTCATGATGCTGCCGAATATGTGTTTAAGAACGCACGCGTTCTGGATGCGACCAATAATTTCAATTGCTATTTGTACTCACAAAAAACGTGTTGACGTTTACATCTATCCGTAATCCTAGAAGTCTGATTGACACGTGCTGTACAATTAACTACATATTTTCAATCATTACCAATCCAGAATATGGTC
Source organism: Spisula subtruncata (assembly GCA_963678985.1). NCBI lineage: Eukaryota > Metazoa > Mollusca > Bivalvia > Venerida > Mactridae > Spisula > Spisula subtruncata. Next base: position 3,066,434 of record OY787668.1, read on the forward strand.
TGGTATATATTGTCACTCTGTGTAGGCAGTCGTGCAACAAATGTCCCGTTCACGACTAACCTACGGTAATACCCGTGTCGATCTGCCCCAACCTAAGTCAAAGTATCAGGAAGGGATCTGCGTCAAAATCAAGAACAAATACAAAAGTTACTATCTTCACCGGTACGGCTGATCTACGTTTGTTCTACGATTTCTCTACGACTATGCACAACGTTTCTGGTCATTTTGATTCATGTTTTCCATATAAAACCCACACACATATAAACAACACAGTCACATTTGTTGCCGATTTTACCACGATGTTACTGCGACAACCACCATCACAACAACGGCAACTTTATAAGACTGTCAGTTGATGCTTAACTGATACATGGGCAATTGATATCACACCAGAGCAGAGATCACTCCTCCTGATTGTATGTCGAAGGCTGCTTGGCAAAGGTTTTCAAGTTAATCCGTTGGACCATGCGAGTACGATTTACCGTTACTGACTACTGACATAATGTCAATTGTGATATGAACCATATAGATCTCGTCATCATGCTACCCCGATATTACAAATAGAAATCGTAATGGAAGCTGTGCGCCAGTGTGAGTAGGGTATTAAATAAAAAGAAAGCAGTTCACAAACGAAGCGCGGCATTATCAGTTGTATGAAGGTACCAACGAAGACGTTTAATGGTTGCGGATAAAAGATGCCAAAGAGACCAACACATCCTAAGATCGACATGGGTTGGACAGGTGTTTTCCAAGATTTGTACAACAGTTGCTATTCCGCGTGTATGCCTACATGCCAAACTTAAATTGGATGGTACACTTATATGATGATTATGTAAGTCTATATTTTCACCGATATTTGTGGAAATTAGGATCGAGTTATTTGCCGTTGATCAATACTCGTACAAAAAGGAATAAAAAAAATGCAATTTGATAGGTCTCTCGTCGCCGTATGATATGTCCGGCGTCGACATTTATTAATTATAACAATTTGAAGAATGTTAATGAATCAGCTAATAGTATCCACTCACTCTGTTCTGGGGAGATGGTCGTGAATTTACATTCTGGCTTCTCTCGAACCGCCGGGGAAATGTTTTGGGATTATTGTCGAAACAATACCCCGGGAACATTATCAAGTTAGTTTTCAGGGGCCGGGGAAACGATCGTGTTAAACCTTCCAGCTTCCCCGCACTGCCGAGAAATTTTTTTTTTGCTCTGAACCAATACCCCGGGGACAATATTTAGTTGTCATGGGCCATGGAAGTACCGAATATTTTACCATCAGCTGTCCCCCTCGGGGACGTGAAAGGGCGGTGGTTTGATACCCCAAAAAGTAAAAATACATTTTACCCTCAGATGACACCGGCAGGGCCGTGGAGGGCGGGGATTTTTCAACCCAAATGTTATAATATCTCCGGGGTAGGGGGCGTTGATGCAACTGATTGGTGCATAAATATTAGGCATATTGTTGCCATTAAAATGTATCATTATTTTATTAATAGGGCCCTACGTGTCCGTGTTTTAAATCGGGAACCGAGTTTGATTATTGTACTCTAAATTTAGTGATTTGATTTATTATTGCCGAGCTGGATCTACACGAAAATTCTTTTTGTGTCCCAAAAGAAATCTAAAATACTAGGACCTACTGTAGGTCTAGATCTATTCTAATTTGTGCGGGAAAGATCCAAATCTAGATCGCAACTCGGTCTGAATTCAATGCGCTTTTTTCAGGATTAACCTACTTGAAATGTGCATTAATCTAACCTGGTTAATTCTTTGTGAGATTGTTGATTGACAGTTTAATTTGTCTGTCAATCAGGAAATAACTTGTATCGACTCGTCATTCTTTACGCATTCTAGATCTAGGTCTAGATCTATTGTTTACAACAAATAATGAATTATTCACATTGCCAGTGAATATGGCAACAATTTTAATGATATGCATAGATTCACACTATGTTTTTACATACAAATCTACTTATTTCAAATGTATGTAGAGCTCTATGCAGCTTGTTTTGACTATGTACAGACGGAGCTTTGAACACACCCCTCCCGCTACGCACCTGAAGTTGAACTATTTATAGAGAAGTTGATCTATTTATAGATCTATTAATTATCCTATACATCCAGACTCATAAACTTTTCAAAAAACGTTCGTTATATTTATTTAATGTGAATACATTGTACAACAATCTAGACGTATTTTGAAATTGTTGAATATAGTGAAATGTTGAATTTTCCATGGTTTAGACCTCAATATTTACACTACGTGTTTACAATGGGCGCAGCCATCTTGAAACGACACGATTTCTTCTGACGTCATTTGTGGCTTATGACGTAATTTACGATAAGGACCTTTTATGCTTGACGCGGCTCATGTGTGACTGTGTGTATGTGTGACTGTGTGTATGTATGACTGTGTGTATGTGTGACTGTGTGACTGTGTGTATGTGTGACTGTGTGTATGTATGACTGTGTGTATGTATGACTGTGTGTATGTGTGACTGTGTGTATGTATGACTGTATGTATGTGTAACTGTGTGACTGTGTGTATGTATGACTGTGTGTATGTATGACTGTGTGTATGTATGACTGTGTGTATGTATGACTGTGTGTATGTATGACTGTTTGTATGTATGACTGTGTGTATGTATGACTGTGTGTATGTGTGACTGTGTGTATGTGTGACTGTGTGTATGTGTGACTGTATGACTGTGTGACTGTGTGTATGTGTGACTGTGTGTATGTGTGACTTTATGACTGTGTGACTGTGTGTATGTGTGACTGTATGACTGTGTGACTGTGTGTATGTGTGACTGTGTGTATGTATGACTGTATGTATGTGTAACTGTGTGACTGTGTGTATGTATGACTGTGTGTATGTATGACTGTGTGTATGTATGACTGTGTGTATGTATGACTGTGTGTATGTATGACTGTGTGTATGTATGACTGTGTGTATGTGTGACTGTGTGTATGTGTGACTGTGTGTATGTGTGACTGTATGACTGTGTGACTGTGTGTATGTGTGACTGTGTGTATGTGTGACTTTATGACTGTGTGACTGTGTGTATGTGTGACTGTATGACTGTGTGACTGTGTGAATGTGTGAATGTGTGTATGTGTGACTGTATGACTGTGTGACTGTATGTATGTGTGACTGTCTGACTGTATGACTTTGTGTATGGGTGACTGTGTGAATGTGTGACTGTGTGTATGTGTAACTGTATGACTGTGTGTATGTATGACTGTGTGTATGTGTGACTGTGTGTATGTGTGACTGCATGACTGTATGACTATGTGTATGTGTGACTGTATGTATGTGTAACTGTATGACTGTGTGTATGTATGACTGTGTGTATGTATAACTGTGTGTATGTGTGACTGTGTGTATGTGTGACTGTGTGTATGTGTGACTGCATGACTGTGTGTATGTGTGTCTGTGTGTATGTGTGACTGTATGACTGTGTGACTGTGTGAATGTGTGTATGTGTGACTGTATGACTGTGTGACTGTATGTATGTGTGACTGTCTGACTGTATGACTTTGTGTATGGGTGACTGTGTGAATGTGTGACTGTGTGTATGTATGACTGTGTGTATGTGTGACTGTATGACTGTGTGTATGTGGGACTGTATGTATGTATGTATGTGTGACTGTCTGACTGTATGACTTTGTGTATGGGTGACTGTGTGAATGTGTGACTGTGTGTATGTATGACTGTGTGTATGTGTGACTGTATGACTGTGTGTATGTGGGACTGTACACTCGGCGGCACTTCTAACGCTGCCACTTGATTATTCTTGATATCGCGAAAACCGTTTGAGATAACTTTATCAAATTTTCACCAGTTGTAGTTTAAAGCATGCGCCTATTGTTGCACGTGTTAATTCAGAAATGGGTGTGTATGAAAATGCGTGGTAAACGCGTAATTTACGTCACCCGGAATTACAAAGTCACAAAATTAAACAGCGTATTTATTAGTGGTCAATTCAGTATTTTCAATATTTCATTTCTTCGTAGCTTCAAGTATTATGTAATGAGTGTACACAATAAAAATATTCATAAATTTCACTTAGGTTACAATTTCCTAGGTAACCAAATAGCAGTTAGTAACCTTAGACCGCCTCAAAATCAGCTCATAATCTGAATATAAAACCGATGCGCTTAAAATAAACGTTTACCCTTAAATAATGCTACTTGAATGGTAAAATTCACGTTTCATCTGAATAACGAATGTTACTAGTACGAAGTAGAGTTGAATTGATTCAGTTTGATTTAATAATTAGTCACCCTAAATTTAAATTTCAAGTTGAGCGAAACCTGCGTTACTCGCAAGAATCGTATTTTCTCAACTGACACGCTATGTGTACGGAAAACACTATATTTTGCAGCAAAACCAACACTTTTCGTTTTCTAGCATTTTGGTAAATATTATTAATAACTATTAAAACCCATGAGCGAATAAAATGCTGATATGCACAACCATTATAGGAAATAGGGACATCTACACGCATACATAACAACCAGTTGGCCGATATTGAGTGATAAAAATGCGACTTCCAATATAAGTATTCAGTCAGTTGAAGACGTATCGTGCAATAGCCTATTGTCGAATCGAGCAGAAAATTCGCCAGAAACTGTGTCAATTATTGATGTTCAAGTATGCCAAATTTCATTACAATTCATTGAGGACTTTTAAAGAAAACTGAAATATATAAGTGGCAGCGTTAGAAGTGCCGCTAAGTGTATGTATGTTTGTATGTGTGACTGTGTGTATGTGTGACTGTTTGTATGTATGACAGTGTGACTGTGTGAATGTTTGACTGTGTGTATGTATGACTGTGTGTATGTATGACTGTATGTATGTATGACTGTGTGTATGTGTGACTGTGTGTATGTATGACTGTGTGTATGTGTAACTGTATGACTGTGTGTATGTATGACTGTATGTATGTATGACTGTGTGTATGTGTGACTGGGTGTATGTATGACTGTGTGTATGTATGACTGTGTGTATGTATGACTGTATGTATGTATGACTGTGTGTATGTGTGACTGTGTGTATGTGTGACTGTGTGTATGTGTAACTGTATGACTGTGTGAATGTATGACTGTGTGTATGTGTGACTGTGTGACTGTGTGTATGTGTGACTGTGTGTATGCATGACTGTATGTTTGTGTAACTGTGTGACTGTGTGTATGTATGACTGTGTGTATGTATGACTGTGTGTATGTATGACTGTGTGTATGTATGACTGTGTATGTGTGACTGTGTGTATGTGTGACTGTGTGTATGTGTGACTGTATGACTGTGTGAATGTGTGAATGTGTGAATGTGTGAATGTGTGTATGTGTGTATGTGTGACTGTATGACTGTGTGACGGTATGTATGTGTGACTGTCTGACTGTATGACTTTGTGTATGGGTGACTGTGTGAATGTGTGACTGTGTGTATGTATGACTGTGTGTAGGTGTGACTGCATGTATGTTTGACTGTGTGTTTGTGTGACTGTGTGAACAGTGCCGTACCCAGACACGAATTTTAGCCGAGGCAGCCTGTGGGCTGGACATGTTCGTAACTAGAAATTTTCCAAAGGGGTGCGAAATCGGGTCATGACTGGGTGACGGGATATTTACAGGAGGACACGTCCAAATTCGTTCTGTACATGCTATTTTGAATATTTACAATGGATTTTGCGAGCGAAGCGAGCCAGAAAAAGGGACTATTTGTTGAAGCTGACACAAATTTAATTTATGGCAAATATGCACTATTTGTCCGAGCCCACACACGTTCTTTTCCACATGATATTATTAATGCTCATAAATTATTTGGCGAGCGAAGCGAGCCTCAAAAATGCACTCTTTGTATCAGCCCACACATTTCGTTCTCTACATGAAATTGAATGGTGATAAATTATTTGACAAGGGAAGCGAGGCAGAAAAAAAAACTGTTTGTACGAGCCCCCACGAAATTCGTTGTCTACATGATATTACTAATGGGCATTAGGTATTTGGCGAGCGAAGCGAGGCAGAAAAAATGCAATATTTGTCAGCACAAACTCGCGTGGTGTGATTAATCCTTAAAGATGCATGATTTGCCCTAGATCACACAAACTCGTTCTCTAAATGGTATGATCAATCCTCGCATTATTTACCCGAGCTGCATGCCACCACAGGCACCCGTCATGTTATGCCCCCCCCCTGTATACCCCAATACTACCCAGGTACCGCCACCAACCCAAAATATACAACACTAGCACATATTTTATGCATATCACACCAAATAAAATTGTTTTCAACAAAATATATTACACAACATGTCGTATAGTATGAGATGATATAAAGGTCCTGACAAACGGTATCAGACGAGACACTAGTCTAGTTTCAGAAGGCCGTGAGCGCATAACTTTCGTACAAACACATCAAGCCCAGTCTTATTTGTCAACTAAATGAGTGTTCGTTGTCATAGTATACTTTTTAATGCACACAACTGAGCGTAGTATGACCAGAGAGTCGTCGAAGTGGCGAAAAGGCTTCATCGCTGAGATATGACCGAGGCTTGTTTACAAATTAATCAGGGCTGTTAAACTTAATCCGCTCATGTTTCCCGGTGCACATTGGCATGGACGTTAACCAAATAAACTGTGTAACTACTCACCGCCAGCTGAATCCATCATAATTTCCTGTAGAACACAATACGACACATTTTCCGAAAGGAAGCTTTTTCGCCACTTTTCGCGAGCTAGATGAACATTATTTATATTATTTGAACACCATGCCAAAACATATTCTGTATTTGATAGTATTCATTTATAGATTTATCTATGTAGCCTATAGAAACTATTTTTCTAATTGATAATAGTCACTGATACAGCTGTTGTGAAGGCGAAGCCAGCTAGAAAAAGCATTCTTTTCTGAAGAGCACTATTGGCGACAGGATCGTTTTTCTATTCGAGACACCTTTCATCAGCATATCCTACGAACTCGAAGGCTGCACATTTCTATTAAGGAGAAGCTTGAACGATTTGAATGCAAGTAAATTAAGGGATCAATGTCATGCTCCACGGGAATTCAAACAAATTCATCAGCTACATTCTTTGGTCCCTTATTTTGGTATTGAAACGGAACATCAAGAAAATTCATAGCAATTTTTAAACAAGAGCTCAAAGGAGAAAATACTTATATGCACATGATTATACTCGTTAAAGTGTAGCCCAACTCACTATTAAATTGATTGTAAACAGTACCATGCGAGCGTAGCGAGCGAAAATTGGCATATCAACTATTTTTACTCACAAAACATTGACCTGGATTGCGGCGATATTAAGGGGATGGTGTGCCGGTGCCACTTGCTTTCTAAATATAATAAAGGGAAAGTGTCCGATATACTACCATTAATGTGCAAATCTAGTGCCTCAAGTTACCCAATGTATACTTCCATTAAGGTGCAAATCTAGTGCCTCAAGTTACCCAATGTATACTTCCATTAAGGTGCAAATCTAGTGCCTCAAGTTGCACAATGTATACTACCATTAAGGTGCAAATCTAGTGCCTCAAATTGCCCAATGTATACTACAATTAAGGTGTAAATCTAGACTAGTAGTACCTCAAATTGCACTATGTATACTACCATTAAGGTGCAAATATAGTGCCTCAAGTTGCACTCTTTGTTAATAACTTTCGACAGCTTGTAATATATTTTTATTATTCAGGCATTTTATTTTACATATAAGTTGAAGACGAATTTTCAAACCGCATCGAAGAAGTGTATATTGCGACGCAAATTTCTGATTCTGAGCGTCTGCCGTTGGATCAATACATACGGTCATGTACATACTAGATAACCTAGTGCCTCAGAATAAATTGCCTCATTGTTTATTACATGCGACAATTTGAGACATTTTATTTTAAATATATTCATGGATATTTTATAACATGTATATATTAATAACAAAAAAAAATGCTTGGTCCGCAAATTTTAGGCGAGGCAACTGCCTCGCCTGGCCTCAGTGTAGCCGCTGGTGAATGTGTGACTGTGTGAATATTTGACTGTGTGACTGTGTGTATGTGGGACTGTATGCCTGTGTGTATGTTTGACTGTGTGAATGTGTGACTGTATTTATGTGTGACTGTATGACTGTGTGTAGGTGTAACTGTATGACTTTGTGTATGTGTGACTGTGTGTATGTGTGACTGTGTATATATGTATGTGTGACCATGTGACTGTGTGTATGTGTGACTGTGTATATATGTATGTGTGACCATGTGACTGTGTGTATGTGTGACTGTGTATATATGTATGTGTGACCATGTGACTGTGTGAGGTATTCCATGCCTTATATATTAATCAAACAGGAGGTTATTAACTGAAGGCCCTCAATAGCGCTTTGCTTATAGGCAACAGACACTAGGTCTTCTATATATGCAATATATGTTCAAGTGACTGTCATGTGTGTTTTTCAAAAATGTATGTCTTTTGATTGTTTCTTAGTAAATTATATAGGGTCAAAATAGTGTTATATGTGTGTGTATGTATATAATAATATGTTTGTATTAATGTGACTGTGCCTGTATATATGTGTTATGTCTATATGTTTGTATTAATTAATGTGACTGTAATCAGTGTATCTGTATATATGTGTTATGTCTATATGTTTGTGTATATATATGTGTTATGTCTATATGTTTGTGTATATATGTGTGTTATGTCTATAATTATGTTTGTGTATATATGTGTGTTATGTCTATATGTTTGTGTATATATGTATGTTATGTCTATATGTGTGTTGTGTCTATATGTGTGTTATGTCTATATGTGTGTTATGTCTATATGTGTGTTATGTCTATATGTGTGTTATGTCTATATGTGTGTTATGTCTATATGTGTGTTATGTCTATATGTGTGTTATGTCTATATGTGTGTTATGTCTATATGTGTGTTATGTCTATGTGTGTTATGTATATATGTGTGTTATGTCTATATGTGTGTTATGTCTATATGTGTGTTATGTCTATATGTGTGTTATGTCTATAAGTGTGTTATGTCTATATGTGTGTTATGTCTATATGTGTGTTATGTCTATATGTGTGTTATGTCTATATGTGTGTTATGTCTATATGTGTGTTATGTCTCTATGTGTGTTATGTCTCTATGTGTGTTATGTCTCTATGTGTGTTATGTCTATATGTTTCAGTGTAAAGGGGAAACCACCTGGCGAGGTAAGTAATATATGTACTCAGTTTTCTTCTTTGTATTTCGCTAATACTTATGTTTATCAACAGCTAGGTATCTTTGAAAGCACTTGTGTTTCAAACATTTACAATTAATGACCATCGTCAATCTGTTAGCTGGTTGTCCTATAATATATTCAGAGTTTTATTTTGGTTTAGAAAACTGAGTCCTTTTCCACTGAACTTCATGAGTCCCACTATGTAAAAATAAAGTTTTTAAAAATAAATGAGTCCCAGGAATCCCTAGCAAATTTTGTGAGTCACTCCAAATGAATCACTGATTATATCAATTGAATTTCATAATTCATTAAACACAATCATGAAATTTTGTAACAACTATTCACCAGCAAGTAAGTTTTAATGTCATGTTCAGTCAGATCTATAGAAGTCTTTATATGAAACCCCTGTTAAATAATTAATATAGTTAATTTTTGTACACAGAAAAAGAAGGGAATATTCATATAATTGAATTGATGATACAGGGCCCTAATTTGACCATTTTTGCAGACGAAATTCGTCCCCATTCCCCTATTAAATAATACATTTTTCCCATTTTTTTTGAAAAAGTCAATGGAGACCTTCTTAATTTTCAGCAGTTGTTGTATCCGTTGCTAGGAATCGGCTTTTGGTGCTGTAAATATGTATAACTAACATGACAATATTCAAAATCAATAAAATACAAACTTCTCCTTTTTCTTCTAACAATGTGAAATTCTCCTACTTACATTTTTGGTCAAAGGTCAAGGATATATTGGGGGAATAGGTGGTAGGCCCTTTATTAAGAAGGGGAAAATTGCGAATAAATCTTAAGTTTATCTTATAAGTGCATATCATACACTAGAAATAATTTTATTTTCAAGCCCCTCCTAAAGTATAAATCTAGTATGAGATACCTGTCAGCTATAATTTTTTTTTTCTTCTAAATTTATCTATCTGTCTGTTTTATAATCTTTTTTCTTGCCCAGGGCTTTTTCTCCTTCTGTAGCAGGGGCAGTTTACATGGGGCGGTTTACATTCCCCTTCACCTCAGGAAAATTCTTTGAAATCATGCAGTTTTCCCCTAAAATCCAATTTACATCGAGTTTTTTCTTCCCTTTTGCAAAAAAATCTGTTATTTTTTCCCAAATTTAAAGATAATGCCCCTTCCCCTACCCTTGAAAAAAAGCCATGTTGCCATATATCTACATGTATTTATTTTAACTTTTAATCATCTAAATATTTCAGTCTTCACGAACAACTTTTCAAAGTACTAGCCAGTCGGGCTACCAACAAGGCAGAACTTACTAGCCTGAGAATAAATTTACTAGTCCGAACATTAAATGATCAAAAGTGGATATTAATATCTGTAAACATTTTGATACTGTTTACTAGCAGAATTTTCATTGTCCCGACTCACAATCGTTTGGATGTTTTTAGTCTTTTGGCTTGTGTAGCCTTTTGGACTAGTCACCTAGAGACAATAACTAGCCCGACCCAGATTTTACTAGCCTCGGGCTTCGGGCTAGTGGCCAAATTCGAAGACTGATATTTGTTTAAACTTTAACTTATATTGTTTTCTTTTATTGATATTTCTTATACATGTGAGTCTTATTTTCGTTTTTTATTATCTTTAGAGGGTCTTCAAATCACCTATGGTTATGCTAACCAGGCCAACCTCATAAGTCCCTTTGCAGGCCTGCAGTGTACATCAATGGCTCTGACTGCCATTATGTACTGGCACTGCAAAGGGCACCCACAGCAGTTGACTCCTCGTGATGTCAATGAAATATTAGATACAGGAAACAGGCTCCACACTACATTTAGGTAAATGGTTACAGTTTATTTTTATTTTTTATAATTTATTATTTATGTTTATTTTTTACCTGCAAGTCCCGAGTCCTGGACTCACAAAAATCAGTAAGGACCCAAAGTTTAAAATTATGTGAGTCCCAATAATGCATTAAGATTTCTAAAAAAGTAATGTTGAAGATTGCTTCTTAATTATAATCAGTATCTAGTTTTCAACTACTAATAGTGAGCTAAAAGATGCCAGTTTTCCACATTTCAGCTTTGAAATTCTTAATGTCTTTAGAACGTTTAATGAAATATTTGAACTCGGGATTCGTTCTTTCATTTTTGGACTCGTAGATTTGCAAGTTATTGAATCCCAGGACTCATACATTGAAATTTGTAAAAAGATTACTGCTGGTTATTAATACCTCTCACAAACACTCACCATGTAACATGTATATCGACGATGCCATTCGAAAATACTGTAAGACGAAAACACACTTTTCAGGAGAGGCAAACAACAGTTTTTTATGAAAACTAAAATTCCTTCAGAAATCATTGAATATAGAACTAAATTATATAATTTCATACGCATTTAACATCTTATTGAATAGGTATCGAATAATAAATATAATTGAATTACTGACCATACTCGTTCTTTTCTTCGCCCAAATAAAAGCTAACAGAAATTCGGCTTTTTCTTTTGGTGATGATTTGATGGTCTCCCATTAGCTTATACATTGAACCCAGTTAAGGTGTAATTAAGGGCGGGAAAATGATAAACAGGAATAAATAATGATATCAAATGGCTTTTGATTATTCGGCATTTTCGAATGGCATAGTTGATATTCTTATTCACTTCTTAGCTCTAGCTAATTGTGTCAAGTTTGTCTACATGCCGGCATCTGCTAGGCATAAAGTTTTTCTTGGTGTTCAATGAAATCTACGAAATTAGCTCTTGTCCGGTTGCCCTGAACAAGTAATTATTGATTCTGGCTGTAATTAACTTTTGCAGTAATTTAGAAACTATATATATATACCCAGAATGTATATCAGGGTTCCCACGGTCAGGGAAAAGTCAGGGAAAAACATAATTTTTCAAGGTCAGGGAATTTTGAAATTCGTCAGGGAAATTGGAAATAATGAGCAAAAGGCAGGAAAATGTCAGGGAATTTTGTCTTAGAATATTTAAGCAACCCTGTATATATTAAAATTTGACGAAATGAATACTTAATACATTATTATTTATTAGTTAACCCAATGCATTTCGCCGTTTATGTCTCCTCAGGGGTATAATTACGTTAGAACTATAAATATATGGGACAGAAGATGATAAAACGAACCAAACATACTTTTGTGCAAGGTAGGTGGACTTGGAAACAGAAATTTATCAACGAAAATAGGAGTAACTCCACTTTAGTAGGAGTACTTGGCAAACCTGTATGACATCCAATATGCATAATATGTATACATATGTCATCATTTTAAACCGATATTTATTTACAGATCACGAGGAGTCTCCACCATAGGTGATGGCAAGGTCGGTATTTATGATATTCCCTACCTTAACTCATTCATTATCTTCGACATTTTTGAGAAGGAGAAGGTGTCTGTGAGACTGGCACAAGAAATCATGCCTGTATTCACCTCACAGGAGGGTGCACAGGCGGGACTCCAGGGTTTGAAGGTTAGTAAATCATATTTATTATACTCCCTGAATAAGCAGGGTTGTCAAATGATAGTTGGGCCGCCCCAAATTTACACCCAGCTGCCTTCCACCTTCAGTGCTCAGGCAAATGTACAAAAATACATTAAAAGTACATTAAATCCTAGTGAAAACCCTGCTAAGTATATGTTGCTGTCTTAGAATGAGAAGGTCGTAAGTACAAAATCAATATTTTGAGAATTTTAAAAGAAAAACCTGTCTGATAACTACTCTTTACTTTATATGGAAAAATCAAGTTTTTGAACTTCAGTTTGGTCAACATGACAAGTTCCGATGTTCATGAAAATAGGCTCATAAGAAGCACCTTATTATGCAGATTTCAAATATTCGTTATTCTTATATGGTTGTTATTAGTAGTTACAACCTTCTCATTCTAAGCCACCTATTTGATGACTGATAAGTACTAAGTCTAGTTGTGCATATCATCAGTCTTAAGCGGGGTTTCCATGGAGCGTATTTTTTCGGCACCAAATATTTACTTGCCGATTACGCGCTGAAAACTGTTTCCTTGAAGCTGAAAACAGACGCGTATTTTTTTTATAAAAACGCATAGCCTTAATTGATATTTTACAGCAAAATGCTACTTCCAGGCTGTAAAAAAACGATATTACATGTTTAACTAACACATTTAAAAGATCATGGGGTGGAGGACACGAGGCTTGTGAAAAAGACAGTGATTCTTCTAACAGCTTCTCCTAATACTGTTAACCTAACTTCAGGTAATTTAATATGAGTGTCGTCGATAAAATGGAGCAGACCACGTCACATTATACCTAAATTATCATTTTACGTGCGTCCTTGCATAAAAAAATCGCTACTGGAAGCGAATTGTTTACACACAGTCATGCGTAAAATATTTTATGCGCCGAAAAAACGCGTCAATGGAAACGACAACATGCAATATAGACTGAAGCGAATTATATTTTTACGTAATACGTGCTGCTGAATAAATACGTGCCAAAATCGCATTGGTTTTACGCTTCATGGAAACGGGGCTTTATGCATTTTAAGGGAGTTACAGCCCTTTGTTTTTTACACTTAGAAAAATTGTGTCTGTGCTATTTCTCTATAAACATTTTGCTGTGTGTTTCATTCACAAGATGCCCAAACCTAGATCCGTCCTCGGATGCTAAACAAAGAAACAATTTGGTATGGCCTTATAATACATATATCTATAAATATACATATAGACATTGCCTGTGAAGAATATATTTATTACAAGATCTCTCTAAAAGATTTCATATCAATGCTTTAAACTTTGCCTTTGTTGTTTACTACAGGAGTTCATCGAAGCCTACATGCCAGACAGTCCAAATGTTGGTTTCGTTGTCACCGTTTCAGAATTTTCTTATGCCATTATAAGATCTGGAATCGGACAGTACTTACTGTTCGATTCACATGGGAATCTTAAGCTCCATGGAGACGTCATTGTGGAGCGAGCTTTGGTCATCTCCTTCCCGACCCTGACCAGACTAATAGGCATGTTACAAGACATGTTCGGATGGTCGGAACTTTGTGACATAGCACCCGTAGCATGCCTTTACACTGACAATCCCGCTAGACGAGCGGTGACACCAACTGACTCGACTTCTGACTCCGACATGACTACTGACTCGTCTACTGACTCGACTACTGACACGACTACCGACACGACTACCAACATGACTACCGACATGACTACCAACATGACTACAGACATGACTACTGATTTGACTTCTGACTCCGACATGACTACTGACTCGACTACCGACACGACTTCTGACACGACTACTGACTCTGACATGACTGACGAACCAAATCACACACCAAGAGCAACACTTATACAAAGCAAACCATTGGCACACGGAACAGTACATGAAACTCAGTCAATGCCAGAAATTCCACACAGAAACAGCATTTTCACTGCATCATACAAACCAAAAAAGCAGGGCAGTAAATCAGCCAGACAAGCAAAGGTTCAGTGTGTGATTCTGGACGACGATGACGACTGCTCCCCATTTGTATCCTTCATGGGAAGCAGAATGTGTTAACCCGACAGGTGACACAATCAGGTCATGTGACAGGCTGACAGATCATGTGACAGACGAATGGACATACGCAACAATCAGACAGACATGACTGCATAAATCTATGCTAGAGCTATATAGGACCGACGGCAAACAAGATGGACACGGTGTCTTATCAGACAGACTGGTGGACAAATTATAACGTAGACTCAACTAATGATAGGATATGATTTGTCAAAGATTTGAGACAAGACCTACCAACGACCTTGACATTTGCCAAACTAACCTTGGCTACTGTGTATTGATCAATGGAGATCTCAATACCGACCTTGAAGGACGGGACTTAAACTATTGGGTATCAGAAACATCAGACATCAGTCCGTAAACGGTTATTACAGTTCTTTCATGCATGGTGTGATGTGAGTTTAAGATTTCCCGGTGACAACGGACCAGCATGTTGGCTGTTCATGCTCTGGACCCTGTAACCCTGGGGCCACACAAGCCAGTCTCCAGATGGGGAATGTCATTATTCTGACCAGCAATCCAGGCAACCAAAGCAGCCAGCCGCCTCTCGCCAGGTACTGTTTCGATTCTTTACAAATATTTGTTTACTTTTATTTTATCAGGGGTATCAATTTTCCAAATTAATCCGGAATTCCAGATTTGCATACCCTGAAAGAGCCATGATGTCTGACCAAAAAAATTATTTGATGAAAATATCTTGAGAACTGGCAAAGTTATGGTCATTTAAATCTTTTTTTTGGAGGATTTTTTAAAATAAATTCTGATTCAATATGGAAACAATGTGGTTGATGGCCTCTTGATTGTCAAAAATGGTTGACCGCATCTGATTTTCCTGATTTTAAATTTGACTCTGTTGACACCACTGTTTTATACAACGTGCATATTTGGTACACACGTCTGCGCATAATATGTCTTGAGATCACAACATATGTTGCTACCAGTATGCTGAATCGATACATCTCATTGAGATATAATAAAGTCAGATTTAATAAACCAATGTAATCACCTATCTTTAGTAAAAATCACATTTGAACCTGCAAAGCATTGCAGTCAGTGATTTTAGGATTTAAAACTACTTGCCTGAATCCGCAACATTTAAAACTACTTGCCAGAATCGGCAACATTTAAAACTACTTTCGTGAATCGGCAACATTTAAAACTACTTGCAAGAATCGGCAACATTTAAAACTACTTTCGTGAATCAGCAACATTTGAAACTACTTCCGTGAATCGGCAACATTTAAAACTACTTGCGTGAATTGGCAACATTTAAAACTACTTCCGTGAATCGGCAACATTTAAAACTACTTGCGTGAATTGGCAACATTTAAAACTACTTGCTTGAATCGGCAACATTTAAAACTAATTGCGTGAATCGGCAACATTTAAAACTACTTGCGTGAATCCGCAACATTTAAAACTACTTGCTCTCTCTTGAAATATGGCAAGCATATCTATCACCGTTGTATAATGTACACCCCATATTGCTAGTAAGGAGAGTGACATGTTATCAATTTTCACGACATTTGATGATCGACCAGGGTAAGTTCAAAGAAAATGTTCTGTCTTTCAGGAACCAGGCTACCCAAGCAATCCAGGCAACCCAAGCAGCCAGCATCCAGTCTTAAGGTACTGTTTGTTTACAAGTATTTGTTTAATTTTATTTTATACAACAACATGAATATGTAGCACACAAGTACAGCCAAGTTGGAATCTTTTGCGAGATCCATAAATTAAGGTCCCATTGGAATGGCATTTTTTTACCAAAACCACAAAATTTGTCCCATCAAAATGGAGGAGTTTCAGACACACTGCGGATAAGCGGAAGTAGAAAATAAGAGGTATACAAGTTATACTACAGGCTCTCACAGCAGAGTTTAACATAGAGTTTAAGAGGGTTTTACAATAAAACGGCTGGTCAATGATCAGGTGTTAAAATATAATTTAATAATTAATTATTATGGGATGATTCTACAGAATGGTGGAACATTTAAAATCACAGATATTTAATACAATTAATATCTCATATTAAGCCTTTAAGCTTAAAATACTTCATCTTTTCAACAGTATAATTTAGACTGAACTGATATGACAATTAGCACATTTGGGATAAATATACATGTGTTCTATTTGTATAGTGCTTAATTCAGTATAGTTTATATATAAACTTAATATTAATAAAAAAAAAAAGTGGTAAGCACTGCAGTCATCGCTAATTGCAATCAAACGAAGGGCTGACAACCCAAAATGGAAGGAGCCACGTTTGAAAAATTGCAAGTTGACAATAAAGGGGAATCTTATATGATTATAATGACATCTTCAAATATGTATTCATAAACAAAGACATTATGGGTACTGGACAGCATAAAGAAAAGACATTGGCAATGTATGAGACATTTGAGGTGAAAATGAGTCACATAGTCGGTCTTCGCACCTGATGGTGTGGTCATACTACACGGATAAAAATCAACGTTACTCTTTCTCATCATATTAGTATTTAGAAATGTATTAATGTATTAAAATGTACAAATGAACATAAACATAAATAAATGTCCATACAGTGGGAGTGACTTGTTTAACCTAACTCCACACTTTGCTTCATGTTACCATTGATACTAGCGGTTTCGTATGCACCAGTCAATTGAAACCTCCCCCAACCCCTGGGAAAGCAAGGGAATGGTCCAGGGTGTTCACCTTTTCAATGTGATATATAGCCGGAATTATATTTCACTGGTTTTGGTTGGAGCTATAAGCGAGGGTGAACATGTATTAGAAAAAATGAAGAAAAGATATACTTATATGATAATAAATGTTGTTTGGAAAAAGCAAAAGTAAAATATACATCACATTCCCCAGGTTTAGGGGCCGAGGTTTCAATCGACTGGTGCATTATCAAATTTGCGTAACAATTATTTTTATGAATCAAGTCCAAGGATATATAGCTGTGCTATATCTGTACATATTGTTAAAGTAAAGCTTCAAAATACTTCCTACTTAGTTCATTTCATATTATTAGTGGTCAATATAAGTATGGGCTTAGCTCATGAAGGGGCCAGGTGTAAGCAATTGTACTCTTCTGTAACGCAGATGCTGTATAATTTTATATAATGTCACAAATAACACAGTGTGCCAGAATATATGTCCATAGTACAAATAATATTGTATATAATACAAAGTATCATATTTTTTATGAATTAAAAGAAAATAAGCATTTAAGTTAAAGTTAATTGATGATGGACATATCAAATATGTTTACAATATCATAGTTTACTATCTTAAAAATGATTTGTGTTGTGTTTACTATCAACCAAGACTGAGTATTTTAATAAGGATTCAGATATAACCGGACATTCCATCTAGTATGTCAGATTATCTTACCATACCAACAAAAAGCACCCATATTGCAAAAGAGAATTTCATAGTAAGTTAAATGTATATAAAATTTTCTTAGGCTGAAGTACTAATTAGTTTATTCTTCAAAATAAACCTTAATTCATTAATTAGATAAGGTCAGCTGATTTGATACTACAAATTCAATGTAAACCTGCGATACATAGAGAGAGCCAGCAAACATTGTATACCTCTTATTTGGCAAGGGCGGTGCAGAGATAACTCTGCTGGATTATTTGGAAACTCCTCCATTAAACAATTTTACAGTATATAAATAACCAATAAAATGAAGTCTACAAATAAGCTTGGTTCTGTTTCAGAACTGAGATGGCAACATAACAATTGTGACTCACCTCTACAAAATTGCTTGGGGATTTAATAATGTGGTACACCCTAACTAAAAGTAGCCCAATGTTTGATAGATAAAGCATGGTCGTGCTACACTAGTCATAGCATGGTCATGCTACAACATCCAGAGCATGGTCGTACTACAACAGTCAAGTGCCTGGTCATGCTACAACAGCCAAGAGCATGGTCGTGCTACATCAGCAGTCAAGAGCATGGTCGTGCTACAACAGTCAAGAGTCAAGAGTCATGTTCTTCATGTTCTCACAAGCATCACAAGTAGACGGGCACAGGAAATTATAACTAAAACATGTTTGTTGTAATGAATGACTTTCAGGAGATAAACATTTATAGGCAGTAAGTAAGTAAGTAATGTAAAAAATGTAAAAAACCTTACCTGTTGTTGGCTATTCGACTATCTTGGTTGTCTCTGGATAATCAACTGATGCTTGCGGGATCACACAGTTTCATGATTGACTCGACTTGATTTTGTTGAAACACTGCTCAGACTACCATGCTCGATTTGTATGTACCATGTACATCACTATGCTGTATCTAAATGTCATATTGACATGTAAAGTTTTATCTTAATGTCATGTTGACACAACCATGCTCTATCTCAATGTCATGTTGAAACAACCATGCTCTATCTCAATGTCATGTTGACACAACCATGCTCTATCTCAATGTCATGTTGACACAACCATGCTCTATCTCAATGTCATGTTGACACAACCATGCTCAATGTCATGTTGACACAACCATGCTCTATCTCAATGTCATGTTGACACAACCATGCTCAATGTCATGTTGACACAACCATGCTCTATCTCAATGTCATGTTGACACAACCATGCTCTATCACAATGTCATGTTGACACAACCATGCTCTATCTCAATGTCATGTTGACACAACCATGCTCTATCTCAATGTCATGTTGACTCAACCATGCTCTATCTCAATGTCATGTTGACTCAATCAGGCTCTATCTGAATGTTATGTTGACATCACCAGGCTCCATCTGAATGTCACGTTGACTCAACCAGGCTCTATCAGAATGTCACATTGACACAACCAGGCTCCATCAGAATGTCACATTGACACAACCATGCTCCATCTCAATGTCATGTTGACACAACCATGCTCCATCTCAATGTCACGTTGACTCAACCAGGCACTATCTCAATGTCATGTTGACACAACCATGCTCCATCTCAATGTCACGTTGACTCAACCAGGCACTATCTCAATGTCATGTTGACTCAATCAGGCTCTATCTGAATGATATGTTGACATCACCAGGCTCCATCTGAATGTCACGTTGACTCAATCAGGCTCTATCTGAATGATATGTTGACATCACCAGGCTCCATCTGAATGTCACGTTGACACAACCATGCTCTATCTCAATGTCATGTTGACACAACCATGCTCCATCTCAATGTCACGTTGACTCAACCAGGCACTATCTCAATGTCATGTTGACACAACCATGCTCTATCTCAATGTCATGTTGACTCAACCATGCTCTATCTCAATGTCATGTTGACTGAATAAGGCTCTATCTGAATGTTATGTTGACATCACCAGGCTCCATCTGAATGTCACGTTGACTCAACCAGGCTCTATCTGAATGTTGCGACACAACCAGGCTCGATCAGAATGTCACGTTGACACAACCATGCTCTATCTCAATGTCATGTTGACACAACCATGCTCCATCTCAATGTCACGTTGACTCAACCAGGCACTATCTCAATGTTGTGACACAACCAGGCTCTATCTGAATGTCACATTGACAGGACCAGGCTTTATCTGAATGTCACATTGACTCAACCAGGCTCTATTTGAATGTTACATTGACTCAACCAGGCTCTATCTGAATGACATGTTAAACAACCAGGCTCTATCTTGAATGTTACATTGACTCAACCAGGCTCTATCTGAATGACATGTTGAATCAACCAGGCTCTATCTGAATGTTACATTGACTCAACCAGGCTCTATCTGAATGACATGTTGAATCAACCAGGCTCTATCTGACTGTTACATTGACTCAACCAGGCTCTATCTGAATGACATGTTGAAACAAACAGGCTCTTTCTGAATGACACGTTGAAACAACCAGGCTCTATCTTGAATGTCACTTTGAATCAACCAGACTCTATCTGAATGTCACTTTGAATCAACCAGGCTTTATCTGAATGTTACATTGACTCAACCAGGCTCTATCTGAATGACATGTTGAAACAACCAGGCTCTATCTGAATGTCATGTTGAAACAACCAGGCTCTATCTGAATGTTACATTGACTCAACCAGGCTCTATCTGAATGACATGTTGAAACAACCAGGCTCTATCTGAATGACATGTTGAAACAACCAGGCTCTATCTGAATGTCATGTTGACACAACCAGGCTCTATCTCAATGTCATGTTGACACAACCAGGCTCTATCTCAATGTCATGTTGACACAACCATGCTCTATCTCAATGTCATGTTGACACAACCATGCTCTATCTCAATGTCATGTTGACACAACCATGCTTTATCTCAATGTCATGTTGACACAACCATGCTCTATCTCAATGTCATGTTGACACAACCATACTCCATCTCAATGTCATGTTGACTCAACAAGGCACTATCTCAATGTTGTGACACAACCAGGCTCTATCTGAATGTCACGTTGACTCAACCAGGCTTTATCTGAATGTCACATTGACTCAACCAGGCTCTATTTGAATGTTACATTGACTCAACCAGGCTCTATCTGAATGACATGTTAAACAAACAGGCTCTATCTGAATGTCACTTTGAATCAACCAGGCTCTATCTGAATGTTACATTGACTCAACCAGGCTCTATCTGAATGACATGTTAAAACAAACAGGCTATTTCTGAATGACACATTGAAACAACCAGGCTCTATCTTGAATGTCACTTTGAATCAACCAGACTCTATCTGAATGTCACTTTGAATCAACCAGGCTCTATCTGACTGTTACATTGACTCAACCAGGCTCTATCTGAATGACATGTTGAAACAACCAGGCTCTATCTTGAATGTCACTTTGAATCAACCAGACTATCTGAATGTCACTTTGAATCAACCAGGCTCTATCTGAATGTTACATTGACTCAACCATGCTCTATCTGAATGACATGTTGAAACAACCAGGCTCTATCTTGAATGTCACTTTGAATCAACCAGACTATCTGAATGTCACTTTGAATCAACCAGGCTCTATCTGAATGTTACATTGACTCAACCATGCTCTATCTGAATGACATGTTGAATCAACAAGGCTCTATCTGAATGTCATGTTGAAACAACCAGGCTCTATCTGAATGACACGTTGAAACAACCAGGCTCTATCTTGAATGTCACTTTGAATCAACCAGACTATCTGAATGTCACTTTGAATCAACCAGGCTCTATCTGAATGTTACATTGACTCAACCATGCTCTATCTGAATGACATGTTGAAACAACCAGGCTCTATCTGAATGTCATGTTGAAACAACCAGGCTCTATCTGAATGACATGTTGACACCAGAAGGTTCTATCTGAATGACATGTTGACACCAGAAGGTTCTATCTGAATGACATGTTGACACCAGAAGGTTCTATCTGAATGACACATTGAAACAACCAGGCTCTATCTTGAATGTCACTTTGAATCAACCAGACTCTATCTGAATGTCACTTTGAATCAACCAGGCTCTATCTGACTGTTACATTGACTCAACCAGGCTCTATCTGAATGACATGTTGAATCAACCATGCTCTATCTCAATGTCATGTTGAAACAACCAGGCTCTATCTGAATGTCATGTTGAAACAACCAGGCTCTATCTGAATGTCACATTGACACAAGAAGGTTCTATCTGAATGTTTTGTTGACACAACCATGCTCTGATTGTTGTAGTTCGGCCATGCTCTTGACTGCTGTAGCACGACCATGCTCTTGACTGTTGTAGCACGACCAGAATCTGACTGTTGTAGCACGACCATGCTCTTGACTGTTGTAGCATGACCAGAATCTGACTGTTGTAGCACGACCATGCTCTTGACTGCTGTAGCACGACCATGCTCTTGACTGTTGTAGCACGACCAGAATCTGACTGTTGTAGCACGACCATGCTCTTGACTGTTGTAGCAAGACCAGGCTCTTGACTGTTGTAGTACGACCATGCTCTGGATGTTGTAGCATTCTCTCAGTCACTCAGTGATATCTAACAAGTCTCTCAGTCACTCAGTGATATCTAACAAGTCTCACTGTCACTCAGTGATATCTAGCAAGTCACTCAGTGATATCTCGCAAGTCACTCTGTGATATTTAGCACGAATGTCAGTGATATCTAGCAAGTCTGTCAGTGATATCTTTAATCTAACCAAATATGTTTTAACCAACAACATTTGTAAATCATGACAATCGACGCTTGATATAAGCAACTAGGTAGGATTGTTTAACAATTGTCATATTGCCCACTTGACTTCAAATCTGAAACAGAACGGAAATTATTTTCACTTCACCATGGTGAAGTAGAGCATGTGGGTCTTGCTAAGAGAAATAACCCAGTGGTCCATAGGGGAGTCAAACCTGGGACCTCTCAATCCCGAAGCCCGCACCCTACCTCTAGGCCACCGCTCCCAACCAAGTCATCCATCAAGTCTCAGTGATATCCAACAAGTCTCTCAGTGATATCTAACAGTTCTCTCAGTGATATTCAACAAGTCTCTCAGTGATATCTAACAAGTCTCTCAGTGATATCTAACAGTTCTCTCAGTGATATTCAACAAGTCACTCAGTGATATCTAACAAGTCTCTCAGTGATATCTAACAGTTCTCTCAGTGATATTCAACAAGTCTCTCAGTCATATCTAACAAGTCTCTCTCAGTGATATCTTACAAGTCTCTCTCAGTGATATTCAACAAGTCTCTCAGTCATATCTAACAAGTCTCTCTCAGTGATATCTTACAAGTCTCTCAGTGATATCTAACAGTTCTCTCAGTGATATCTAACAGTTCTCTCAGTGATATCTTACAAGTCTCTCAGTGATATCTAACAGTTCTCTCAGTGATATTCAACAAGTCACTCAGTGATATCTAACAAGTCTCTCAGTGATATCTAACAGTTCTCTCAGTGATATTCAACAAGTCTCTCAGTCATATCTAACAAGTCTCTCTCAGTGATATCTTACAAGTCTCTCTCAGTCATATCTTACAAGTCTCTCAGTGATATCTTACAAGTCTCTCTCAGTGATATCTTACAAGTTTCTCTCAGTGATATCTTACAAGTCTCTCAGTCTTATCCAACAGTTCTCTGAAGTCACTCAGTGATATCCAAAAAGTATTTCAGTGATATATAACAGTTCACTCAGTGATATCTAACAAGTCTCTCAGTCACTCAGTGATATAAAAAAAGTCTCACTGTCACTCAGTGATATCTAGCTGGTCTGTCAGTGATATCTAGCAAGTCTGTCAGTGATATCTAGCAAGTCTGTCAGTGATATCCTTAATCTAAACAAATATGTTTTAACCAACAACATTTGTAAATCACGACAAGCTGCGATTGATAAGGGTTGTGTAACAATTGTCATTTTGCCCACTTGACTCCAAATCTGAAACAGAACGGAACATATTTCTAAACATTATTATGGATTAGTTTCATATTCCTGTTATATCTACTGCCATGGTGTCATTGGGCATGTTGCTTTAGTATGTATGTTTGGTTGTTACATAAACAAGAGTGGTAACAATGTAAATCCAAATTCATTTCGATCATCGTTCCCATAATGATGAAAAAAGATTACGAATGCCGTCAAAGATAAAATGACATGTTAGCCTACAAACCTTGTTAAAATTGCAAAACCCAGGGTAAGTCAGAATTTCAAAAAGTGCAGACAAAAACAATTTGATGAGCATCCAAGCGTTCTAACAGCTAACTTTGAGTTACTAGTTGTATCAGAGAAATAGCACAGACAATCCTAAAACACCTGTCAGGGGTATAAACTCACTCACATTGATAAATCAACAAAGATATGATTGTAATTATAATTTGTCAACATTCTACCTAACCCTATCAAGAAAATGACATTTAACACAATTAGAAAGCATAGTTTTCTATTGCATTCTTTCGCATATCTGTTTGATTTCTCTGAGAGATTTTTCCATAGTTGTGATGTCATTGTGTATGGTCCTTGGCCACATTCCTTTTTGTCTATCTGCCTCTGTTTCTTTTTATGACCCAACATCTTCTGATGCAGGAGACGTATATAGTGATTGCCATGTCCATTCGATCGTCTGTTTGTCTGTTACAAAATGTTGAAACTGAAATGTTTTTGAAGTCAATTAATTTGATGCATTAATTGCTTTCAAACTTGGCATACTTGTTTTGCCTCATAAACACATAACATAATCGAAACCATGTAACACTATCCAACATTTCAACAGAGTTATGGCCCCTGAATGACTTCAGTTATTTGGTATGGACAAGTCTTCACCCAGGGCTTAAGTGTTTACTGAATGCAGTCTTATTCCTCCTGATTGTGTCCATTTTAGTGAAAGCTTTGTAATGTTCTAAATAAGTATTTTTGATGACATGGTCTAACCATCTAAATCTTGGATGTTTGATTATATAGTTTTTCTTTTTCCAGTATTTCTCATCCTTGAAAACCAAGGTGACATTGCGCTCCAGCACTAGCTACATGATGTAGCAAGTTAGGGAATGGAGTCACCCCTGGGTTTTCGAGGATGAGTATTCCTGTATAGTTAATCATTTGTGATTTAGCCCAAATGTTACATATTTTTGTTATGTTGGGATCTTGAATGGACAGTTTCTGATAGGAAGTTCCCTAGCTTTTTACAAAAATAATCTCAGTAGCTATTTACTATATATCGAACACTAAGTATCATATTTCAACAAATTAGTATTTCCACAAAAACTCATTCATAAACTTTGTGTTAAATTTCCTTTTTACAATATTATCATAAGGTTTTTGATGTGACAACCCATTTCTGAGGTTGTAGCCAAAATACAATTTAAATGAATATTCTTGATGGCTCATTACAAAGCATGAACAAATAAATATAACTTATTTATAATGGCATAACATGGTGTAATACTTAACATATGTTTTGTTCTGTTTCAGACGGGGCAACAATGTGATTGTTTCACAACATGTAGCTGTCATAAATCACAGTGATTTAACAATTGTGTGGTGGTGTGTGGTATACAGCCCGATCTTTGTCATGTGATTTTTGTCATGTGATTTTTGTCATGTGATATGGAAGCCAAATATGCTATAAGTCATTTTGTCATGTGATTTGAAAGAACACTTGGTGGACTATAGACTGAATTGTATTGGTTGAATAACCGAATGTTAATTGTGTAAGCGAAGCTATTACAATGCAAGTATGTTATTTTGAACAAAGTGAAAATTGTTCTTGATGAAATAAATAATTGAAATTTAAAATAAGGCCTTTTTTGTCTTCAATTTGTTATCTTTGATACCAACTGTAAATATTACCAATAATAACAGTAAACTTACCAGAGTTATCTATGAATTATACATACATATTTAAATATAATGGTTTATCTGTATTTGTATAATTATTCTCCCGCCATCTTTGATGAAGGGGTTATGTTGCTTTGCATATGTCCATCTGTCCGTCAGTACAAAGAGGTCCAAAGTACCTTGTCTGTAGACCAAATTGTTTCCGGTCAATAACTCGAAAATGCCAGCCTTAGAATCTTTATCTGCATTGGTATAATAATGCCCCCTTCTTTGATCTGGGGTTATGTTGCTTTGCATGTGTCAATTGGTTGGTGGGTTGGTCTGTTTTTTGGTCGGTCAGCAGACCAAGAGGTTTCCGCTCAATAACTATGCCACCATCTTTGATGAGGTAGTATATTGCTGTGCACATGTCGGTCGGTAGACCAAAAGGTTTCCGTACAATAACTGGAAGAACAATTTGCCCTAGTATCTTCAAACTTTACATGGAGATTAGCCAAAGACATTAGATGACCCCTATTCATTTTGAGGTCAGTAGGTTTCAAGGTCAGTGTGATTTGACAATCTACAACTATAAACATCAAACCAAGAAACAAAAGGGCAGTAACCAAACGAATCTGTGAAACGTGTTTGGAAGGACTTCAAAGAGCTAGGGCAGTGTGCCTGAATGACAGAATCCACTATCTCTTATACAAAGTACTTGCTGTCCATTCAGCAAAAACGCATGACCCTTTTGGAAACAAGTGCTGGCACTTGCATTGGTTTTAAATAATTACAACCATGACACCTTTCAGCTGACCAATAATTCTATTTTACACACGAAGCACCTGAACATGTAGATGCAATCTACAACTGAAATAATCATGTATGGAGCCAGACAACAGTTTGCTAATTGAACATCACAAGTGTCAATGTTGGTGGATGTGATGTAAAATGTGTGAATCAGGTTAGAGATCTTGGTGTAATCAAGACCAATACACTTAACTTTGACTGCCACATTCAGAAAAAATGCCAGATAGCTCATGTGCAGCTATGGAATCTTCAAGCTATACGTAAACATCTCACACAAAAGTCTACTGAAACATTAGTGCATGGACTGGTTCATTCCCATATTGACTTCTGCAATGCCTTATTCCCTATCAGATGAAAAAATTACAGCGAGTCCAAAATCATGCTGCAAGAGTTGTCATGAATGTTTCTTATGACAAATCCAGTGCAGATCTACTGACAGAATTACACTGGCTTCCAGTTAAGGCCAGGGTAATGTTCAAAGTTCTGGTAATCTTATTCCGTGTCATCATGGGTACAGCTCCATCGTATCTAAAGACAATGTTTGATCCTATTCGGCAAGGGTATAGACTACGATCACAAAATGACACTAACTTTCACATTCCTAGACGGCGAACAAAATTAGCAGACAGATCTATGGCCGTCATTGGTCCAAAATGGTGGAACGATCTATCAAACTATCTCAAAGACATATAAAATGAAACCAGGTTCAGAGCATATTTGAAAACTAATTTGTATAGGAAGTTTCATCGGCAATGAGTGTGCTCTTTATCATTTGACTGAATCTAGTTTCTAGAATCCAGGTTTTAAATTGAATGTTTTTAAGTGAATGTATATAAGTGTGAAGCGCAATAGAATATGATTTCATAATTTTTGCGCTATACAAATGACATGTATTTGTATTTGTATTTGCACTAGTTGCATCATTATACACCCAGCACAACGTATGGGGTATACTGTTTTCAGCTTGTCTGTATGTCTGTCCCTTGAGGAGTTCTTGTGGACACAAATCATCCTACAGTTTTTGCAGGATTTCCTTTCACACATGAACCACCTTAACATGTAGATGCACATGAAGCAGAAGGAAAGAATTTGTGCTGAGTTGAGTTTTGCCAGAAGTATGACCCTTTGCCAGAAGAGTTATAAAGACTGCACCACAGGTGCAAGACACAAAATCAAATTTGGCTATATAGGCCTATTAGTATGTATAAGAGAGAATATTATACATACTAATAGGCCTATATAGCCAAATTTGATTTTGTGTCTTGCACCTGTGGGCTGCACTAGTTTTATTATACACCCTGCACAAAATATGAGGGTATAGTGCTTTCAGCTGGTCTGTCCAAAGAGGGATTGTTCTGGAGGGAACTCCTACATTTTTGAAAACTTTCACACATGAACAACCTCCGTCAACATCTTGTTGTGAACATAAAGGAAAGAATTTTAGGCTGAGGTAATGTTTGCCAGAATTATTGCCCAATGCCGGCAGGGGTATACTAGTCAGCTCTAGTACAATTTTGACCCATAGGCATTTGATTTAAAGTGTGCATAAATTAATTATTTTCCACGGTAACCACTAGTGGTGATGACTATGAAAAATAATTAATTTACTCACACTTGAAATAAAATGTCTATGGTTTGACATGTATCAACAGAGTTGTGGCCCTTGAACAAAGCTAAAACACAAAAAAATGAACATAGATTATGTATATTTTCTATCGTGTAACTGCGAACAAAATATAAGATAAGTTGTTTTATATCCTCCCGATTTGATAAAAAGAACAATTAAATCTTCTGTTAAACGTTTTATTCTATGTGAGAGAACTCTGTGTGTTTTAGTTGGAAAGTCTTGCATTAGTTACTTCCCTTCGATAACGAAATATAATTATTGAAGGGAAGTTACTTGTTTTAGGCAGTACATGTACTTTGTTTTAGTTGCCCTTCTTTAGTTGTCTTAGCGCTTGAAATCCAGGTTCTGTTCCCGGTCGCGAAACTTGATAATAAATCCATTCAAAGACTATTTGACATCTATGTCGATTTTCTTTCAAATGTGAAGTAGTTGCTGGTTCCTTGTGGAGGGGTAATAGGCTATAAGTTTGTACTGTCCAGGAAAACTGGTTAGGTAAACCAGTCGTCTTATATCGCTGGCCAAGAATGAGAAGGTCGTTACTTAGTTACGACCTTATAGGAATGATTCATATTCAAAGTCGCTTCTTATGAGCATATTTTCATGAAAATCATAACTTGTCTGTGGCCCAAACTGAAGTTGAAACAGCTTCTTTTATCATAGGTAAAGAAGTATTTTCTCAAAATATAGATTTTGTACTTGCGACCTTCTCATTGCAAGCCAGCGGAATATATACTCAAACTGAGAAACAACGTTAAATCCGAATTTAAACAAATACATCATGATTCAGAAAATCTCCATGACAATACCCTGCATTATAATACAGCATGCTGAGAGTTTTTCTTCCTCATTTTCTCCCCATTAACAAAACAAACTATGCTTCAAACAGTGCGATATTTATACATGTCAAATTTGAACAATACAATGAAAATGGTAAATAACTAAATATAATGCAAACAATGTGTAACGTTAGCATTTTTATGGACACATTCACATTGAAAAAGAATAACACTAAATCACAAACTACGGTGTTAACTTCCCCAAATTTTCACTGTATTACTAGTATATTGATTCGGTGAAAAATTGGGGAAGTAAAAACTGTAGTTTGTGATATAATTGGTTATTGTATGACTCTTACCATATACATATACGACCAAGTTCATTCCAAACATAATTTCTCGTCCAACCTATTCCTCTTATAAAAGTTATACGTGCGTTGGTTTTTAAATATGTTGAGAGTTACACTTACAGGAACGTATAAAGACACATGCCAGTTTTATAAATACTTAAGTGAACACACTTTTCGTTAGGTGCTTGTGTTCATGTACGAGGGCAAGGCAACAAATACGCGAACTCATTCCCTAAAGCTTTGTTTCATTCTGGAAATCAAAAGTTTTCTTTGCAACTCACACATGTGTAAATAAGATATAGCTGCCGAAAGGCCATATATTGACGTGCATAATATTATAACAAATAATTATAACAAAACGCTGTAACTTGGTGAAAAATGTCCGGTAGGCTGGAAATGCTGATTATTCAATTTAGTGTTCGAAAAAGTATTATATTTATCTCCCACTTGCAAAGAAACTAAAAAAAAAGTTTTCTTTTAATTTGGGATTATAATTATGACTGACTGACCCGAACAATAAGATGATCTTCCTGTGTTTCTTTAATATTTTAAAAGAAGTTTAAAAGCGCTGAAATAAGTACCTTTTGAGAACCATTCTCAAGTTCATAGGCATTTATAATCGTTTAAAACTTCTCATTATTACTTGTAAATATATTTAGGCAAAATGTAAATATATTTTGGCAAAGAGATATTGGATTCTTATAATTTCAAATCCAGAGTCCCTTGACTCGATGAATGGATGCGTGATATTTACGGTTAGATGAATCGCGCATTAATCCATCCCATCAGAAGTTATTTCTGCGCATGCGTTAGTCATGTGATCATTTGAACATCCGGGCACTAATGACGACACGGGCTTCATTTCACCTGAAACTTTGTCCTTTATAAGTCGTGTTCCTTTCACTCGTTTCCATTTCATTCTTCGGTTCTGAAACCAAACTTTGACCTGAAAATACCGAGAGAGAAATATTGTGTTTTATTATTGGCTTCCAATGGTTACGGTTATATGCAGTGAAAATAACAGTGGCAAATAACAATGCAATTATTATTATTATGTATGTAAGTTTTGAAGGATGTCTGGCTAACATTACAACACCAAAAATTCCGCCCCGATTCGAAACTGATACAGATTTACATGTACGTGTTAACATTTCAACGAACTTTTGTGTGATTGTTAAAGTCATCACTATGTAATCCATTGTGTTTTGACACGTTCCCCACAAAGCTCCATGTACAATACCAAAACCAGTTCCTAAACTCCTAGTTGAAAACATGCATGAAAAGAACTCTAAATGTTGGAATTGAGATACTGGAATGCATTGTCAGACAGACCCCGATCTCCCTAACCAACTCAACTCAAAACTTAAATCTCATCTTATATATATTCAATTCACTTTGAGGTAGGCCTCTTTTCCATGAGAAGCTGAGCTCAATTTTTGCACCACAACACAGAATCACCATTCTAATGTTATTACAGTAAATTCTCAAGAGTCTGGAGTTCAGACCTATCCAAAGTTCAGACTCGGAATTTAGCAAAATCTCATTTGAGATGAGATTTCTACTTGAGATGCTTCGGGAGATCGGAGCCTTCTGTGCTCAGTCGGACATGTGGACCTACCTGTCGTTCCGTTAGTTCCAGAGCTACCGCTATTTCATACCGCCGGAGTCGTGATAAATAATTCCTCTGACAAAACTCTCGCTCGAGTTCCCGAATCTGGTATTTGGTGAAAGCCGTCCTTTCTTTTCGTTGTTTGGCAGACAAGTTCAGTTTGAATGCATCACCTGAATAAGAAATATAGCCATTAACATGCAAACAATGTATGCACAGCTTTAGTTGCTTGGAAAATACTAAATAAAGTTAATAAACACTGTTGCAATCATTCTTGTAACCAAAGTCTAATTTGCAAGAAAAATCATGGTAAATACAATGGTTGCAATGTCAATAGATCATATGCTGTGATCAAAGGACAGATCACGTATTTTTTTAAAATACATGGACATACTGAGCGACTCATACAGTGAGATTGGGCATACAGACACAAAGACATCACACCATTTCTTCTTTAATAATCTATTTTCAAAATATCCTCAAGGAAAGTGTGTTGACCGTTATTCATGTTTGTGTCGAGGAGCTTGTATGTATATTTTACTTGAAGCATTAACAGATATTGAGTATGTTGGATTTGATATTTTTTTTCATTTGTACAAAAATGAAATTAATAAGTATGCATTATCCAAAATTATTTACAGTACGCATGTCGTCAATTATTAATTATTAGTAAATTAAGACTTTCTTTAATGAACCAAGCATTGATTACTACTAGTTTGTCAACACGTACTCTTAATAAAGATACCAAAATAAAATTTTATCTAAATCAAGATAAATTCGGCGTAAACTTATTAACTACGTTACGGTGCGTCAACTCCGTAGTTTACGAAATTGAAAACAATTGCAATTTAGAACGTAATTACCATCGAATCGTGGCTCTGTTACGCGAGGCTAAAAATACGGTAAATTAATTTGGCATCGTTTAAATCTAATTAACTGTAAAATGCCTGGTAATTCAATTTAGATTGGACGCATTGAGAATGTATGCGTTTTTTCGTTTCCAATTAGTATGCAGTTCCAGGGTATATCATGTATACTGCACACCCGTTCTATGATGTTGTTAAATAAAGCACTTAATTACGCAGTACAAATATTCAATGTATTTACATTATATCCAATTAATAATGGAAGTTTTTATATAATATGCATTCTGACTCTGTAAAATACGTTTCATGCTTGGCATCAAAGTATGCTGCTACTCAAAATCCAGAATATATATCTTCAAAGCACGTTGATGATATCGTATAATGCACTTGCAGATTGTTGCCATCATTTTGATGGCTTGATGTTTCAATTTTTATTAATAATTTTATAAATCTACTGTGAGACATCAAATGGGTCAAAATAGAAAAAATGTCTATGTATAGTTAAGTTTCTAGTTCATTAATCATAATCCTATTGAAGATGATTTATAATGTCAAATAGGATATTTCGTAAAATAAAGTCTTTATTTTAATTATTATTAATATTATGAATATTAATTCAGTTGGCTACTTTTCCAGTCCAATCATGACGACAACAGTCAGTTACTTGTATCCGTATTTGTTTGAATTCAAATATACGAGTAGTTATCAATCAAGCCACTAACAACTTCTTCATATGTGGGTGACATGGACCTACGACCATTTTCCCTAACGAACAAACTGGTCACCGTCAAGCTCTAGATCAACTGTGTGACTACGCGGTTATGCATCCACTATAAGTCTCATAGAAATGTAGTGGGAGTACGATGGTTTGATCCGTGAGTTTCAAACCATGCAAAAACTGCATTATGTAAGCAGAAAATTTTGCGTCAAACACGACAAACGGTGATGGTTGAAGTAGGGTTAGAGGTTTCTACAAGTTCTGTGTCTTCTCATAAACTTCGCATCCTCTTTAAGAACATTCTTAGGAAGTGTTATGGAATATTGTATTATATAATAGCAATCTTATGAACACAATTATACACATGTATTAATGAACATTATGAGCGCAATGTTAAATAAATACGTGATAAACTTTGCCTAAGAAATTGTACTAAAATTGCGTTCATACCAAATAGTGGTCTGTCGGGAACGTACTAGTAGTTTATAGTTTCATTTAAAACAAATATATGCAAATGTTTAAATTAATGAATTCGATGGCTTAGAATGATAATGTCGTAAGAACAAAATCGATATTTTGAGAAAATAAAACAAGGAAATACTGTCCGAAAATTACTCTTTACATATCGTAAAACAAGCTGTTTTAACTTCAGTTTGGTCAGCATGACAAGTTCAGATATTCAAGAACATATAATCTTAAGAAGCACCTGATGGTGTTGTTTTTAAGCCAGCGAGTTGCTGGTCAAAAAGTCAAAATTCGGCTGTTATATATTTACCCATGTCATGTGACTCCCCGGTTGTATCTTCGTCTGCTTCAACCATATGATCACTGCTTGGTTGCGTGGCTCCACACTCCACTTCATCCCGCTTCGAAATACTCGACTCCTCTTTATGATATTCAGCGGAAGACGCATAGTCCGGCGTGTAATGATCGGATATCTCACTTCCGGTCGGAGGCAGAAAGTCGTGGGCTCTATCATAAATCGTTTTTGAAGCTGTGAGTTGATTTGGTAATGGATAGTTGGAATGATAAGGCGAAATATTCCATAAATGTGACAATCTACTACCCTCGTACGGCATTCCACAAGTCTGTGGATACTGTAGAAACTTTGACTCATAAATTTGTTCTCCATAGTCATTGTGTCTGCTAAAATATGAGGCTGGAATGTCATAATTTGGCGGTAAATTGGTCGGACAATGATTTAAGGTAGATCCATTTATACGATAATATGGTGCCTGATCCATGGTTGTAATATATTCAACATACAAGCAATGCAAATGATGATGATAATGATGATTAATTTTCAATGTTTAATTGTTTTCCAAGTAGAAATCTAGAAATCTACACGGAAACACTAACAATGTTATATTTTGCTGCGAAGTTGCGAACGACTGTCAAATCCATTTAAGAAATCCAACCACTAAACGGAAGCCAAAGGTCGAACTTTATCCATATAATGGTAATTATGACCACACAACTGTTATGGTGCACTTTTAGTGATTAATCCACATAGTTCACTGCGTATTTCAAAGGATTGTTTTAAAAACAAAAATTCCATAAATCTCACTGAGTGTTGAATTCAAATACTTGATTAATCACCGTCAGTAAACGCTTTGAAAACCCCTTCCGTCATTAATTTTCGAAATAATTACTTTTAAGTCCATTTGCACCTTTGGTTTTACCATTATATCCCAAGAAATCATCAATAAAGTGAAAAATTGCGTTACCAGACTTGCTGCTTATCGCTTCAGTGCGCATGACAGAAAACCAGACATAGGAACTACTTTTATTTGCATATCGACGCGTGATTGGTTCTGCGACTCGCAGGAATTCTATAAGGCGTTGCCGTAGATCATTTGTCGAATTTGATTGGCTGTGCGTGAATAATCGCAGATCTCCATCTACACTAGCAAAATTATTTGTTTTCCTTCGGCAAGTTTTTGTCTTTGAAGTGTGGAAGTCATTAGAATTTTCATTATTCTGAACACTGAGGCAAAACCTAAATCTTTCAACGGTAATAAATAGTATGATCAAACAAACGTTGCGTAGCTTCATCAATTATATTGTTTGTGTTTCATGTTGATGCAACTCGGCGAAACAATGAATGAGTATAGTGAGCAGATCGTATATCTATAATGCTAAGTTCAAGACAGAAAATATAAGTAATCAATCTCACACAATTATAAGTAGAGTCTAGAATCGTGTAGTTAAAATACTGAACAAAATAAAACGTCAATTTGCCAGAACTGTTTATTTGATTGGCAAACTGTAGTAAACAATCAGAAGAGCAACAATCATTATTCATTTTCATCATTTTGGTTCTTTTTAGAATTAAGTGACAAATAGAAATGGCGCATAACATAATGCTTATTACGATTTTTTAAAAACAATGTTCTACAATGTTAAGAGTTATATAGGCCGGTGGTTAGAAGTTAGAACACCATAAGAATGATTAACCGGTACCGATTTATTTCCATACATGTGTATTTCGCTGAATGCTTTTCCACAAGTGAAGGATATAATAAAAGCCGCGATCGATGCCAAGACCAAGGCTAAAAAACACGTTTTTATATATTCCTACTAATTTTGGAGAATGCATTATCATCATTTCTAGGAAATTCGCCGCTCACTTCTCGAAATGGACATGATTTAATGGTGTAGATATGCATGTACATGATATAGATGTGTCTTCATTTAACAACGGTATGACGGCTATAGAAAATCTATGATGTCAGTCGGTTGGACTATAACATAAACAATACAGTGACTGATGGAATTAAGTTCCAAAAGTAATTATCAATCAATCATATTAGTTTGTGACTCTACTTGTCATATTAACATAAAATGTGGGCATGCATGCATACGTATTTTATGTTATCTGTAATATATGGGCGTCATCAGAAAATCCCCAATGAATATGCCTGGGACGACGATGATAATATACAAACATATTTATGATGAAAATACAAACATTATCACATAATTTTATAACTAAATGATCAGAATATGAAAACACACATGTTGTTAAATCATTAAATCATAAATAAATAAATAACTTTGTACAAGGTGTATACATAATAAATTTTGAAGAGAGCTGTTTTCAAATATATTCATCATAAACAAAAAGTATTATACACAGATCATTTTGTTTTCATTGTAAGATTTTTTTACAAAACGCTTGCTTTTACAATTTATTTGTAACATGTTGTATTTCTGATTCTGCTATTACAAACAAAGCACCACACAGAAAAGATCACAACAAAAAAATCCTGACACTACTCTAAAAGAAACGGATTTGTTCCTTACAATGTAAAGTTAATCTGTTTAATTATTATCTTATACAAAATTATACAATCCAAAATATTTCTGTAAATACGATATTTTTCTTCTAAACAAGAGTGCCAGAGCAAAAACTATTACACACGCTATTACATAAAATGTAAGAATGTTGGTTCGGAATGAAATATTGGTGCATATGATTTAGTCATATTTGTGAAACTAATAGCTGCTGATGACGAACGTCATTTGGCGTTTTAAAAATTCATCTTGCCACTGTTACATCAAAGCATGCATGGAATTCTTTTAAGGTAGTATTACATTTTATACAACAACAACGTGTAGTAAATGGATCTGTAATTCTGATTTATGTTAATGAACTCCAAAAATCTTTTTGTTGGTCCCCAATTAGAGTTGTTCAAGAAAATGTAAATGGTTGCAATTTGAACCAAAATTTTTCGTGAGCGCTTTGGTAAAACACTACCTTTATCACTAGGCTATTAACATACACACGCAACAAAAAATGCATAGATTTTTACATTGTGTACAAATAGGGAATCTTTGTGTTTGTATATTACGGTGAATTATTTATCATCTTTATTTCTTTCTCAACAATTCACCCTATTTCTCGATGTTTTCCACATGAATACGGTCTTTTCAATATTTCTCGATGTTTTCCACATGAATACGGTCTTTTCAATATTTCTCGATGTTTTCCACATGAATACGGTCTTTTCAATATTTCTCGATGTTTTCCACATGAATACGGTCTTTTCAATATTTCTCGATGTTTTCCACATGAATACGGTCTTTTCAATATTTCTCGATGTTTTCCACATGAATACGGTCTTTTCAATATTTCTCGATGTTTTCCACATGAATACGGTCTTTTCAATATTTCTCGATGTTTTCCACATGAATACGGTCTTTTCAATATTTCTCGATGTTTTCCACATGAATACGGTCTTTTCAATATTTCTCGATGTTTTCCACATGAATACGGTCTTTTCAATATTTCTCGATGTTTTCCACATGAATACGGTCTTTTCAATATTTCTCGATGTTTTCCACATGAATACGGTCTTTTCAATATTTCTCGATGTTTTCCACATGAATACGGTCTTTTCAATATTTCTCGATGTTTTCCACATGAATACGGTCTTTTCAATATTTCTCGATGTTTTCCACATGAATACGGTCTTTTCAATATTTCTCGATGTTTTCCACATGAATACGGTCTTTTCAATATTTCTCGATGTTTTCCACATGAATACGGTCTTTTCAATATTTCTCGATGTTTTCCACATGAATACGGTCTTTTCAAGAGATGAAGCATTCATTCCATAGATGCAAATGCTTCAAAACTTTATAACAGTCAATTTAAGCATTCATTATATCAGTAAAGTATTTTAAAAAACAATGCACATGCAATTAGCGTTGTCCATCTCTTGACAATATCGTATTTAGGTTGGAATATTAAGCAAACTGTTGAATTATTGATAAGTATATATGGTTATCCCGGCCCTATCTGTTGTTGCAACAAGTTTTATCAAAGAAGTCCAAAGACTTTTTGATTTTGGACATGGTTTTATCATAAGTGTGAAACAGTGTTCTCCGTTTTACATTTCCCAATTGATGTTGAATTTGTTGTACCGATGGCTCTGTTTGTGCAAATCCATGTTTGAGTGGGGGAACAGTGAGGCACTGATCTGATGTATTTACTAGATCACCACCTCCGTACAGACGGTCCCGTTAATCACAATATCTATAAAGATATGCTTGACATAAGTAATTAACAATGTTGTCTTAATCTCACTCAATCGACAATCAGCAGGCAGCAAATTTGTTAATTAATAATTAATTGTTGAGCTCGGCATGTCAGTAGACCTTAATGGCCGATCACACAGGCTTTGATCTGTAGTTTGATTAATGAGACCACGTGACTAATGAATGGTGTGAATCTAGCACAATTCCAAAATTCTTCTAAATGGTCTAATATTCTAGTTCGAAATACGAAAAGTTTGTGACTGCGTCTCGAATAAAAATGGGCCAGATATATACTTTATAATAGAAAACTTTAAATGACATACTGTATACCAAAGCGATCCTTTCAAAAGCTGTTTGGACACTAAGAGGGATGTTCAAAATGGAATACCTCTCAACCCGTAAAATATATCCTAAATATCAAAATATCAGACGTCATTTGTATCAACGTATTCAAAATGTTTACCAGGAATGTAATTCTTTGAATTATCTTGAAAAGCTTTATTGCATCCTATCAAATGATGAATTCGTAAACTACAGTGCCATATCTTATAAGTGTGCATGTCTAAATGGGGCTTATTTCAATAAAAGCTGACCCGATCAAGTTAAAAGTCGAGCTATTTTTTTTATTCACTATAATCTTTTATCACATAAAAAATAAAAAGGTATGAGAAAATCCGCCAGGGAAGGTAGCACTCAACCCAACCAGCCGAGCACAGAAATCAGAAACACCATGACACAACTACCCTGAGCAATGCCCACAGAAACCAATGCCAAAACGGCGACCAAATGAGACACAACAACCCCGGGGCGTGACCTAGGTTAAAACACTAAGGACAGTGACCTAACGTTATGCAACCAATAGAGGCACAGCTACGACTTGACCTAGTTAGAATAATGGGCAAGGTAGGAATGGGGTGGGAAATGATATTACATATTCCTAGCAACTACATTGAGCAATGCCCACACATAAGCCGAAGAAACAATTAAAGACCCAAGTCCCATATATGAGTAATAAATTATGTAATAAGTTATGTGATGGTGCGTTAAAAGGTTATGTAATAAAATATTGCCAAAGACAAATGGCTAGAACAACGGATATCATTTTAATAACGCGTACATGTTCCCCTTAAATGTTAATCACAGCCTGGCAACATCGACTCGTGGAGATTTCATAACGTTACAACAAAATACCATAACATACATAATTCCAGAATTTGTCCATTCTTGTACCAAACCGCGAATCACATAAAAATAGTTAGAATAGTTAGAATAAAGTTTTGAAATTACAGTTTTAACTAATAGTGATATCATTTGATAAAACGGGGTGGAAATAACTTCGAGTTATTATGTAACAAAGATATTAAAGGAATAATTGAAAACGAATATATTTTGAGACGTACCTCTGATATATGTGGACACCTGCATTTGCGAATGGCTGTTCCGTCTTTTCAATTGATAATCGTCCCAATTCATGAATTGTTGTTTTTCTTATTGTGGGTCGTTATCACAAAAACAATGACCGCATGTAATTTATTCCGCACCAAATTCACGGTGCACTATCACGATTTCCTCGTGCATTACATTTCAACGCTACATTGCTCAACGGACCATGAAATGTTGACCGAAATCTATGAGCACGGAATATCACTGGAAATCCTGTCAATATCAGTTCCACAAAATTGTGTGCAAAATATCGATTAATAAAAAGGTTACATTTTTAAAGTCTTCGAAACAGATAAATGTCAAAAGGAACAGTGTCTGATATACAATGCGGGTCGGGAGCGCAAGATCATTTTCGCATCTCAGATAATTCTTTTGTTTTTAGAAAAGAAAACTATTTCCATTATTGACATTTAACAAGGGCACGTGCATTGGTGTTGGGTGTCCAGAATAACCCCTGAGCCCTGCAAAATATAAAACAATAAAAACAATATAATATTTATACTTGTATGATGACAGTCATAGGTTTGCCAAATTTTCTGTTGGCACGCCTGACCCCGTCTCTGGAGCCTACCATGCTTTGTGTCCAGATTTAGATACAGTTGCGTATTAACGAGTATTTCCGTACGTAAAGCGCTAGGACAGTTTGGCTACATCAAAAGCACGACAATTCGTTTTCGTGTCATGTAAAAACGTTAAACCAAATAGGAGTGAAGTTTTGCAAGCAAGCCGTGGAGTGGTAACTTGTGTTTTTTTTACCGTGCAACATTTAGCGTTGACCAGTGTTGCGCTACACGTATATACGAGCACTTTTTGGGACCCCTTTACAAGCAGCACGTAAGCTACCAGTAGGTACTCATACAGTTTGATGGATTAATATTCAAACACCAGTATTAATTGTTCATGGTTCTGAAACTTGGTGGTATTTTCTAAAGATGTCTGTGTCTGGCAAGTAGGATATGTAGCATTGTTTCTCTTTAATAAATGGAACTCATCTTCAATATCATCTATGTTACATAAATTACATTAACGGCAATTTGGTTGTAGGATTTCTAAGACAGCTATCTGTTATATTGATGACAATAACACATGTTGCTAGGTGATTAACACGAGGGGATAATTCTTTTAATCCAATTACACACTCATTACCCACAGTAAATTAAGAAAAACAAAGAAAGGAAAATACATAATAAAACAAGCATATTACAATGGCTGTCTTTTCTTGTTTTGGATTTTTAGTTTTTTACACACATTATGGATCGCCGTGAATGAAAGCCTTAATAATAATAATAATAATAATAATAATAATAATAATAATAATAACAGGAACAGCAGCAGCAATAGCAGCAACAGCAGCAACAGCAGCAACAGCAACAGCAGCAGCAGCAGCAGCAGCAGCAACAACAACAACAACAACAACAACAATAACAAGATTAAATTACGACTATTGAGGCAAATTGTGTCGTTTTTCACTTGTAAATAAATGTTGAAGCCGTCAGAATCCATCGAGTATTGCAAGAACGAAAGAACGAAGCATGAACGACATCTTAATATTCTTATCTCGGGCTTATCTTGCTCATCTGTGATTGTAGCGCGCTTGTAGACAGGCGCACGAGATAACGTGCGTGTATAAGATTCCACCATCTTGTACAACATACAGTGCCCACCAAAAATAATTATCCAGACGTTATTTACCCATTTACTTGTCTGAACATGTATAACACTATTTGCAGAGCAGTGAAGCACCAATGTTTTTTGAAGATTAGGGATATATTTCGTTGATCAAGTGTAAAGACATTAGATTGATAGCTACCCTAGATGTAAAATATTAAGTTTCTTTGTCCGTGTTGAAAGGCAACTTGGTTATAAACAGACGGAAAATGCAGTCCATTGTACCTAATGGTTATATTTATTCAGAACAAGTACATCTTTATTTCTACCACATGTTTTACTTGTTTAGTTACTGTAGTTTCAGGAATTACTATGCTAGTTCAATGTTGCCCTCTGGTGAACATATATTGAATATTTTAACCAATTTTAATTCTGCATCTGTCAAAAAGTGTATACTTATTTTTGGTGGGCACTGTATAACAACTTCTCAGAGTATTGTTGTACAGTTCTACGTCTCTTAGATTTCAACAGATATCAGTGTAACCCATGCTGTCTCGTACATGTACAATGCAATTATAGTTATGACGTTTATAACGAATCCTGAATAACTGGAATTTGTTTTGAGTCGTTGGAATTCGCTGTCTACTATAAGTACACGAAACAACGCCCTGGTGACTCCAAATAGTGTTTTATTATTCCATAGGCGTTGAATTGTATTGTGCGACGATATCTTGTGTCTTGGAATTATGTACTAGACGAGTTTACGTATAATGCAAGTCTTCGTTTTTGTTTAGTTGCATGGAGGCCAATGCATGAATAGTGCTTGTTAATTTTTATTTCATTAAATCATTTAACGCTATTTTACAAGTTAAAAAGACTACTGTTTAAAAACTATATATGGCTGATTGACAGCTTTGGGAGACGCGTAACATTAAAAGTTAAGTCCAAAGAGGGGTTGAATTATTTT
Organism: Spisula subtruncata; assembly: GCA_963678985.1. Lineage (NCBI taxonomy): Eukaryota > Metazoa > Mollusca > Bivalvia > Venerida > Mactridae > Spisula > Spisula subtruncata. The sequence continues at coordinate 3,108,248 of OY787668.1, forward strand.
GGTATTCTTTCGGCATTTTTATTGAATTACACTGGACCATGAACTGCTGGCATGCCCCTGGTCTGACCTGACTGGGTGCACAGCTGTGTTGTGATAACAGCATATTGTTCACATACGTTATGGATACGGCCTGGATGGGGTCAACTAAACATATTTCCGGGTCACCGTATTTCAGCAAAGATCAAGAAACGCATGGTTCCAATTACTTAAACACTCAAAATTGTATGTTTTTCTAACATTAATAAAAAACTTGATCAAAGATTCTCTCTTTTACCCTGACATACACCTGTTCACAGGAAGGACGTTTTTATATTTTATCACGTGCAAAAACAAAGTCTCACGTGTTATTAATTTATCAAGAATGTTTTTAACCCACCATTCCAAAAGCTTGCATAATTTGAGGCTATTTCATTTCTATTTTTTTAATTATTCGCTTTGGTTTTGTTTTCAAAACTTTTTGCCGTGGTTTTCAAAACATGCAATTACATAATTATGCTACATATGCGCGCGCACACGGATGAGCGGATGGCCAACTTCCGCTTTAATCAGTAATAAATACCCCCGTTTTTTGTCGGGTAACAAATCACAGGCAATATGCCGTGAAGCAGATATTATTTGTTCCCTGTGAACATAGACCGTCATACAGGAATCGTATTTTTTCTTTCAGTGTTTTTGTGGGAGAATGAACTTTATATATAAAAAAACTACGGCGGGTCCTCTATATTCACACAAACTTAAAATATATAAACACTTAAAGTATTAGTTGACTTGTGGATATAAATATAGCATCCGTCATGAGTGGTCTTTGGAGATCAAAATTCTTAAACGAGTCTTATCGAAGCGGTGTTTGCTAGCATCGGATACACGTCTGTTTTCTTCGGTAAATGCACTTCTTCTACTGCAAGGCGATATAGCGCGAAGTCATCCCCGTGAATGACCATTTGTATCTATTTTTAGCACCAAGGTCCCGTTTGGCTAACGCATCCTGTTTAAACTACTTACGATCGCTTTTAACTTCGTGTAGCCATATTTTCATTGTTTTTTTAAGGCACACTGTAGTATCGAGCAACATTCTTTAGTTGTAATCAACTGCGCTTATTGATTTTCCGGCATTTGATTATAATTCTGTTTAGAATGTTGGCTGTAGGTTGATGGTTCGAAGAGTCCTAGGTTTGTGCCTAAGTTCAAAGTGGCAGTACATTTTGTTAGTTTTGTATAAATTAGGTGTGTAAAATGATCTACACCAATATGTTTTATTGATGATATTTTATCAGAGTACAATCAGATAATTATAAAATCGTTTGTATCCTTCAATCAGTGATATAAGACTCTGTGAGAAGATGTGAGATGTCTAACTCTACATGTGGTTGAGGAGGGGGGGGGGGGGGTATATGATGTTGGATGTTGAGATCACGTGACTTTAACACATCAGTTGTCAGGGAAATTGTGTTTTTTCATTTCGCTTTGATTTACAGTTTTAAAACAGCGTAACATGCCAGCGCTAGTCTTCTATCATCTCTCACTATTTTACTATGCTTAAATGCAAACACTGTGCTTTTCTGGAGAATCAATCAAATCTCAGCTTTGAGTTTGTTGTTGATGGCTTTAGCAGACGACATTAGCAGGAACTGAACGCGATTTTTGCGCCATTATGAGACCAGCTGCTGAGAGAGTTCTCCGCGTTCCTCGGCCGACCAGAAATTTGAAATTATCTACTCGAGACGCAGAAAAATATTCCTCTAACTATATATTATTTTTTATACCGCTTTTCTAAATATAATGATACGAATATTTTGGTACATACACGTGGCGGGGCGCATACCACGTGCTGGAGTTGATTAACTGATTGATCAATAATCGATTTAACACAAATCTGTCAAATCCAATCCACCTTTTAATCGATTCCCCACAAATTAGACCGCAATCCATCCGATAACAGGATTCGATATAACTAATAAACACCCAGCAAATTAATATCTACTTTTTCTATAAAAAATGACGTTTTGGATTTAATAATTTCTATATTTTATGGGAAAATCAATTTTTCGAACACAAGACTTTCCAAGAATTTCGCCATGATAAATCGGATTTAGTTCGACCTCACTTAGAATAAGTTGCGATTGTAAACTCAAATAAACGTTTCGGTCCGTTGCAATAATTTACAGATTTCTTCAATATTCTCTTGATTTTCGACGAAAACAATCAAATTAAGTTTTTTTTCTGCAATGGTACATACATATATTCTTGTTCCATAAGAATAAATCAATTTTCCTGCTCAACTCGATTTGAGACTAAAACTTAATTTTCTCAAATTCAGTCATCTTTAGTCCATCAGATAATTTTACTCTAATTTCTTTTAAGTTTATCCATTTTATACAAAAGGTTCAATACATTCTATATCTGCTTGAAGTTTGAGCACGGTATTGAGTTGAGCATAAAAAGTTTTATAATCTTGGAACCAGACCTCGGCATGCTCGAATATCGCAAGTTCGAAAATTCGCAATCTTGAGTGTATAGTTCAAAGAATCAGTATTTGGGTATATCAAATTTATTTTTATCATTGTGTATCTTTAAAAACATGCACTATGTTCGTATTTTTAGAACCATTTTCTGCAAAACTGAAAATAATTAGTGTTTTTATCATAAATTTCCGCATAACAGAATTATGGTAAATCCATCAAATGATATAAGAGAGATTTGCTCAACAAACTCGGAAACCCTGATCTGGTCGATATGAACAGAGACGTGTAATATTTACTAATACTAGTATCCAACAGCTTCCAAAGATATTTGAAGAAATCGCTGGCTTAGAAGAAGAAGTATTACTACTTGCGACCTTATAAGTCTGATACATATTTGAAACAGCATCATAAAGCGCTTCTTATGAGCTTATTTTCATCAAAGTCGGACTTAATTGTCAAGTTGACCAAACATCTTGTTTTACCATAAGTAAAGAGTAATTGTCGGACAGTATTTTCTTGTTTTCTCAAAATACAAAAATGTATTGATTTTGTACTTACGACCTTCTCATTCTAATATAGATGTTTGCCGGAGAAGAAGGATGAATGTTCATATTCTGGTTTGGATTGGGGCAGATAAGGTCGACCATCATTGTTGTACATTTATACTTTGATTGTCATGACACTGTTTGTCAGTTGTCGAGGTGACATTCAAGTGCTACGTGTTGACAAATTGGTATGTCGTAGATCTACCATGTGTTTTCTTTGCATTCTTTAATATCAACATGTCTTTTATGTTTACCGGCATTATTATTATGTAAAACAGGACAAACTCCAATGAATTTTCCAACGTTTGGACTTTTATTAGTCTTTTTTCAGGGACACCGAACGTTAACTGTGATATCACAATGCACAAACATAATTAGATTTCTGTATGTTTTTCACTTCTGTAATACTAATCCACTGGGGTAGGTACAGTAGGCAGGCCCTATCAGTTGGTTGTATGATGAAGCAGGTGCGCTTCCCAGCATATTATACCATCGGGAATCTCCATTCCACATACCCTAAACTTATTATATTCCCTTTGTTGTAAAAATGTTAGATGCGTTTTTACACTTCTTTCTTTGACAACAAAGACGATCTGTAACGTGTTTGTATTATTATTATTTGATTTACACATGTTTTTCAATTGCATTTGTTTCAGTATCGCCATAATTGGTCGCATTTTTAGCAACAACTGCTCTACAAAAAATAAAATATGTAGTAATTGTTTAAATAAAACTATTGTAATTATTTGTGTGATGCACTCAGTACCAAGTGTTGGATGGAAGAATATGATGAGATATATTCAGTACTTAGTGCTTAGTGCTTGATAGAAGAATATGGTGGAATGCTTGCAGTACCAATTTAGTACCAATTATTGATTGAATAATACGACTTGATGTCTTCTTTACTACCTGGTGCTTGGTGGATGAACGTGGTGTGATGTTTTCTATCGGGCTTTACTGTTTGTGATTTTATAAGAACATTACAAATTTGATAAAGTATAAATGATAATTCTCAAATTGTGTATGCCAACAAAGAATAACCATACTCCTCCATAATAAACACATTTTGTAACATGGTGGCCATGTATCCGCAAGGAAACATGAAGAAAATATCAAAATGAAAACAATGTTTTGCATAGAGATGTTAACTTTATTTAATATTTAACTTCGACAACGATTTAATATAACATGCAAACAATGAACAATCAGACGTGTTACATAATTGAATAATAATTTGCATAGCGCTTCATACAATAATTATCTCATGTCGATGGCTTAGAACCAGAAGGTCGTAACTACCAAATCGATTGCATTTATCTATGGAAAAAACACGTTTTTAAAACTTCATTTTGGTCAACATGACAATTTCAGATTTTCATGAAAATAGGCTCATAAGAAGCGCCTTGTGAAGCAGATTTCAAATATGTATGAGTCTTATTAGGTCGTGAGTGGTAGTTACGACCTTCTCATTCTAAGCCATCGATGTGTGATTATATGCATCGTGTTTCACATACTAAGTCTTATATAGTGTGTAAAGTGTTGTACACATATTATGAATTACACATACGCATTAGTCTGTCTCGTGTTACACAGGAATTATTTTTCGTGTTACACACATGCATTTATTCTTCTTTTCATGCAGAAACCGTATGTTACAAGAAATACTCAATTGGTACGGACTAACTGCACGCTATGATTACCATTTTGTTCAAGCTGAATACAGAAAAGGCCAGTATCAAACGGCTGAAGAACATGTGCATGTCTGACATGTTGACTGCAAGAATAAACTAGCTTCTTGAACATAATGCTATTATACATTATAAAACAAGAATGGCAGCTGATGCAACATCGTTCTGGAACATGACTGAAAGCTATCCATTAGAGTCAGCTTCATTAGAGTCCAATGATTCAGCTTACTTTCACATTTTCATGTCAAACCATGGCTTGCATCCTGACACCATAGCTGTTTGCGGTCAGACAGCCAATCAGAATTGTCTGACCACTTCACTTTTTAAGATCAAACCAATCAGAAGCGATGAACTGGTCACGTGTTTCCTGTATCGGAAATGACATTTTGATGAAGGTCATCCGAATCGGTGGAAGAAACATTTGGTGCCATTATAGGTTTTAAATGTCCGTCCACTTTGTCTTTTGCCAATTTAGTTCCTTTCACCCGTTTCCATTTCATGCGTCGATTTTGAAACCAAACTTTAACCTGAAAGTATACAACATATGTTTACGTTAAATAAGCTGACAAAATGACATTCAAAATGGCGACGAGCAGCCATCATTGGTGTTTTGACCATAGTTGAATATATGTCTTTTAGTAGACATACGTACATGTACAAACATGTTTGAAATGCAGGAAAGGTAGTATACAGTGCTGTGTATGTATGGACTACGATGTTTGGATCTCGAAACAATGTAAGTACATGCTTTGACATGTTTCGAGTGACCGCATCACCATCATAACGACGACTCGTTTCTTACAAGTAAAAGTGTACATGTAGTAAAGTGAAATCGTTCAGTCTTAGTTAAATGTCCTTAATATTCACATTAATTGCAGGACAGCTACTCTTGTGTACTCTTATCATGATAAACCAGACATGCTAACATGCTTCAATGCATGATCCAGAGTTTCTCTAAACACGATACGACAGTAATCATTATTATGTGGAAATGAAAACATCGTTACGCCCAGTATCTCCCACTAAACCCTACTCAAAAGTCAACATAATTAGGAAACAATTCAGTGACAATGCTTTATATAGCTTATGAGTTCATTGGGCGTCAACAACCTTTGCAAGATACTTTGAGCATCAAATAGAGCCTTACATGGTTCCAAAGACATTGCACACCGCAAGAAGCTATTAGACAGCTTAAAGATGAACGGGTTATTTGAAACTTGTATAAAAGAATGGCGTATATAACTACATCAGTGATTTCACTCATTACATGAGATTACTGTTTGCATTACAATCATACATGTATACTTTGCATACATGTACTAATTTATTTCGTGAGTTTATACGAGAGGTGCCCACTTATATTTGAACAGTACCGAATGCCCGATATCTTCCATCTAACCCGATATACAGTGAATATGAAATATCTCTTTTGAACAGTGGGAAGTAACGTGTCAGGCATCATATACATTGATTGTTTAGGATATTTGTCATATGGTTCCAACCGGATGTTGCTTTTGGCTTTTTGAAGGCCAAACACTCCCAACGAATCGCCAAGACGAAGTTCCAATTTGGTGTATGATGACTAGGACCAACTAAATAACTAAAATGTGGTTTTCAACGAAGTTAAGAGTTTCCATTGTAACTACAAAAACAGAAAATTCGCAAATATTCCAAGCCAAACTCCGAAAATATCGGTTTTCATAAGTCCAAAAACAAAACAAAAATTAAAGGAGATAATCGTCTTTACCACCATATATACTACAACAGAACGGTTATATCGATAACTTTGTCATCTCTGATAAGACAATACATTACCACTGAGATATTTACGGTACACGGCCAGGTTGCTGTATGAAAAATATCTACGACCCTACCAAGAAGTTGACATTCGTTAAACTACATGGGTTAGCAGTCTGTTTCATTACATGTGATGTTGTTTGTTGTAACTAATAAAATAGAACTCATATTTATTCTACAAACGAACAAATCTGCGCACGATTGTATGCCAATTATGTTCAAAAACGTTTTGGACAAAATGTATTCCACATGGCTTTCCTGGTGACAATTTTTGAATCATGGTGTTTTGGTCAAGGTCCATCATTATACAGCAACACAATCACACCATGTTCTTGTTTATTGCACGAGAATTGTAAAGGCCAAAGTCAAACAACTCTGCATCCAAAGACTTGGAATCTTAAGGATTAAGCAACATTTATTACACCCGATACATGTTTACAACATTAGTAGATTTTTTCAGTCCTAAAAAACTCAATAAGATGCCCGTACAAAAAGTGAATTTTTGGTTCTAACTTAATTACAAAAACAAAAAACAAGGGGTGTATATGTTAATTAACACATTGGTGTATACGATTGAATAAAGACTTTTTGACTTTACAATGTTATGTTGAAAATATGGGATGTTCATAACTGTCCAAATATAAGTTGGGCGCCTCTCGTAACAACTTTTTGATAATGGTGGATGTATTAATGTATAATTGTGAACTAAAATTTTACTTTTGGTACGTGTTCGAATGCCAAAATACCTTGTGATTTTTTAAACATAACTTTAAGCAAGTTTAGCTTTTGATACGCAAAGTGGCATGTTAACGTATATTTACAAGAGGGTTTGTGGTCATTGCAATGTTCAAAAAGCATAGCTGAATATTCCTCGAAATATTTTCGAAACAAATTTAACAAAGTTGGAAGTTGCAATGCAGCAACAACAACTCTGATAGCAATAACTATTTAAAGACTTCAAAATAACGTTATTATTACTCAATATTAAAGCAATTAAATACTGAAAATACATCACATACAATAGATATTAAAAATGCTACTTAAATTTGCTGTTTTAATATTAATCAAGGCTAATTTCCACAACTTATCCATGCTGTCATCGCGGTATGCCTAAATAATAATAATAATAACAATTCTATTAATATATTTTTAGTTGTAAGTGAAGCATTTTGAACAAATTGAAATGCAGTACTGACCAAATTAGAAAAGTTTTAATAAATGTAGAAGTGATATCAATAAATAAATTAAACTTACATTACGAGGTGTCGATGTTTTTACAAATGATGAACTAATTGTTGCAAATAATATCTTGGTAGTAAAACTTTAAATAATTAGAATACCAGGTTGGAATTTTGGGGGAAGCATATGTATTTTGTATTACATGGTCTTATTAGACGTGCTTCTAATAAATCATCGACTCTGGGAAAATATTTTCTGGTTGCTTCGTAGATTGTTCAGTAAGGCTGGTTGAATATATAAAAATTTGCAGTTCGTTGACAAAGCAACTAGCAATATAAGAACAATCACGAATACACCCTTTGGGATAGTTTCTAGCATATTTTCCTTATATTTTGCTCATGTTAGAACAATTAATTATTGTTCAATTGTGAAGTGAATTACAAGATGTCCTGTAAAGGACAAAAATAATTATATTTGTTACTCTACGCTGATGATATTGTTATTATCGCAGAAACCCCGAATATATTGTGTTTGGATTAAATTCAGGTGTTATAATATTCAAAGTTTTATTTCTTCGATTAGTTAATTTTTTATTATATTCCCTTTAATGAGTTTTGATATGCAAATCATATTTCTATCATACACAACCGTTCTACTTTATTCTCAAAAGTTTGGTAAAACGGTATTTGGTATTTGCCATGTGTAATGTAACTGTGAACGCTGCAACTTTCGTTCTGGCATAACTAATGTGCATACCATTCCACCTGCACAAAATATTTTTCACGCTTCATTACCATCTATGTACTAATTAGATCCATCTAAAACGATATTACAAATTAATATGTGCCAAACTAAGCACAGAAGACATAATAATTTTAAATGAAGATTTTCTATTAACTTTATTGGTTGGAGTTGGCATAATTTACACGGTTACAGTATTCTCTTGGTTACCAACATAATTTTCTATGAAACATTCAAAAGGAAATGTACAAATTGTGCAATTGCTCAGGGAAATCTGGTAATATTTTATAACATAATAATATTATGTCTAATTATGTCCATAGACTAATGCATTGTACGGCTATTATATTGGAAACACCTCGAAAATTGGGAGTGGTAAAGAAATAATATGAACTTGCTCCAGTCGGTAGTAACTTCATTAAAAAAATTAAATTTGAACAGAGTTGGTGATTAAACAAATATAAATCGCGTATTAGGTTAAACATTTTGCATATAACTATTTCCGGAAATTGAAATTTAAGAATAAACAATATTTTCCTAGTGATTATTATAAGTTCTTGTCATATTATTTACTCGTGTACAAAACCACAAGAGTTTCGTAAGTGCTTGGACATAACCAAACTGCAGTGGTAATACTCCCAATAGATGGCCACCATTTGGACGTCGATGACCTGGTCGACCAAAGACAACAAGTCACAGGACCATGGTGGCATAATTATTGTAGATTGGATCATCCTTGAGCGAAGCATAGAGAAGGGCCAAAGCAGATCTAAGTGGAGAGAAACCATTGCAGCCTACTGTCCGACTGAGTATGATCAGGATTAAGTAACGGATATCCACAATGCGTCTTAGACTCCATACAATAATTCCAATAATTGAAGTTTAAGCCCAAAATATCACAAAAAGGGAGTTGATGAATTTAAACAAAAACTGTTCAGACGGACTAAATCTTGCACCAAGATTTTCTCTAAGTCTGCAAAAGGGGGAAATGAGTCCATGGAACAAAATGAAGTCATGGGTCTTGTTTTTCAAAGTCGGGTATAAATGGAAAACGTAAAACTTAACCAAGATGCTTTCAAAGTCCAAATGTGTCCAAACTCATGCTTTACGAAGTCAGATATTGATGGCATAAGTTTTTAAAAGTTGCGAAGCCATGGTTTTGATATAAAAGGAGAACAGTACAAATGTAAATCTTTTGAAGGCAATAACTCTGATGAAAAAACCCAGTCTTGAATCAGGTTGAATCGGTGCGAAATAAAACAAATCAATCAAACTGGAAAACAAACAAAACATTTGAAGGAAGAGAAGTTGCCGAGTACAGTGTTGGCAATTAATTTGTTTACGAAACTTCAGCAATAGTTGGTGCTTTGCCTTCTCGTTCAACCAGCGTATTTTTCATCTGAAGAAGAAGTCTGGAGACCTGGCTAGCCACACATTTATGAGGATGGTGCTTTGGGGATTCGAGGTATCGTTGAATGAACGTAAGTTTGAAATACGTTGCCATTCTAACAAAGGGGCATTTCATGGCTATATTTTTTATGATTGGACCAGGGCCCGTATTCATAAAGCTCATAAGGGGAAATATTCCTTAGGTTGATATATTTACCTAAGGTTTTATAGGAATTCCCTTAGTTGTGTATGATTTCACCTTAGATATCTGAAACCTTCTTAAAATGATGTTTCAGATATCTAAGGTGAAATCATATAACACTAAGGGAATTCCTATAAAACCTTAGGTTAATATGTCAACCTAAGGAATAATTCCCCTTAGGAGCTTTATGAATACGGGCCCTGGTCCTCAGATCTGAAATATATTTTCTATGTGGTCAAAGTCTTGTGATAATATGCAAGAAGAATATTGTTATATGCGTCATGTGAGACATTGTAATTGACATTTTAATCAAAAAGCTGATCCCTACTTGTACATAATACAGGGAGTAGTTTAAAGCAACTTATATATTTTAACTTACTCAATAAAGACGTCTGTAACCACGATCTATTATTATGCTACTAACTTTCAATAAAAAAGTAAAAAGGTGGAATTTGAACCAAGTATACCACTAGATTACCGCGGACATTTCCTGACTTAGAAAGGGAAGGTCGTCCCTTATAAGATTTATACATATTTGAAATCTGCATTACACAGCGCTTCTTACGAGCCTATTTTCATGAAAATCGGAATTTGTCATGTTGTCCGAACTGAAGTTGAAACAGCCTGCTTTACCATAGGTAGCCTAAAGGTTAGAAACCACCAAATAGATTTGCTCTATTGCTCAATGTAAATTGGCCATAGAAGGCCCCAATTTTCAACTTTTTTTAGTCTATGGCCACCTGGACCACATATATCATTGTAAAGAGGGGCATTTAAGCTTCAAAATAATGAAATAAAAAGGGGGGTCATGTATCTTCTAAGAAAGTTTTTGTCCTTCAAACACAGTCTATCCGTTTTTACGCATGTCCGGATTTATGAGTTCTGGGTTTTACCCTAGTCTACTTTCACTTTGGTATCAAGAACAAAATAGTGGAATAATACAAATATTACAGTTTTACTACACCACATGCATATTTACCAACCATTTAAACTCAATTTCATCATTCAACTCCACATTTGTCAAGAAATATCTCCATTTACAGGCAAACCAAAGTTTTTTTAAGGACTACTTGAGTGTATCACCACTTGGTCCGCGGAGGCATTTAGTGGTTCTTTACCTAAAGAGTAATTTTCCGACAGTTTGTTCTTGTTTTCTCAAAAGTTTTTCTTGTTTTCTCAAACTATTGATTTTTGTACTCACGACCTTCTCATTCTAAGTCAGCGATAAAGTCATGTGATATTCTGATAACATTTTACATACCTGCCTCTCTGTTAGATCTAAAGCTACTGCTATCTCATATCGTCTCAATCTCGTCAAATAATTGTGTAAATTGAATTCCTTCTCCAGTTCCCGTATTTGGTGTTTGGTAAAAGCTGTTCGTTCTTTACGAGGTTTCACAGATAAGTCCAATTTAAAAGGATCACTAGAATCTGAAAAATAAAGAAAGAAAATATTCCTGATTTTAAATATATTAACCACAAAAAAATGTGGAAATCGGACACGGAAGGCAGCACTCAACTTAACCAGCCGAGCACAGAAAACAGTAACATCACAACACAACTACACTGAGTAATGCCAACACCAAAATTCACAAGGAAATAACAAAATAAAACCAGTGACCCTCATTGCTTCCTTGGGCAGACATATTGTCTAGAATTATTCTATAGATAATTAAAGTCGTGAACATGTGTCTCGATAAAAGGGACAGTCAAAAGTGACTTTCTTTATCGAAATTATTTAATTTATATTTACGACACGTCTGTATTGTCATCTTCGACCTTTATAAGTAATTTATGTACGAACATCGGATTTCTGTGATAGTCATTTTCAAACTCTATTTTGAATACATGTTATTATGATAACTTTATTATTTAGAAAACAAATTCGATTGATGATTACTTCTCCTTTACCCTTTTAATATGAATATAATTTTGTTAACTGCACAACTCTAGATGAATTAAATTGTCTTTTATATCGACCATCATTTTAAATTATCATTCAAGTCACTCAAGTTTATTTCTTTTACTGCATTTTTCATGTTCATCTTATGTCTTCCATTGCTTGCTTGTGGTTTACATGAGCTTTTCTGTTTTGAGTGCTCGTTTTTGTGCCTTTTCTGCTTTTAGGTTTCTGGTGTTGGTGTTGCTTTCCTTTTCTATTTTGTTATCATTGATTTGCAAAGGAACTCTTCCGAATGTATAATTCATTGCAGCATTACAGCATAGCAAGCTTTTTGGAATATATCAAGTATTCATATTAATATCTTGAATAAATGAGCTTGAAGTATCTAACGTGTTGTGATAATCTCTGATAAAAATGAAGTAGGTGGCACCATTGAATCAACTACTTTTACGTTCCCACCAGATATCGAGAGAAACTACAATAAAAATATTCAAAATAATGCTCTTGAAACTTAATTAAATAGATAATCATGGAGTTGTATTTTTTAGTTATTGTAAAACATTTGATTTTCTGATGATTTGTAGCGCGTGGCATTTTCTTCTGCATGAATTCTAGCGCCATGCAATGACCTATGTTTAACGACTAATTGTTAAATTTTGTATATTGTTAACTGGATACCATTCAATGCAGCCACACACCAATAAATCATATTTGAGAAATGCTCATAATAAGTAATTACACATCATTTCACGGGATACTCAACATAATTCAACTGACAAATAACCGAACTATTCCTCTCGCCACGAACACTCAAAGCTTTCCACAGATCGGGCAATGTTAGGATCTTTCGCGCTTTTAATGAGCGTTTCCATGAGGTATATAAACAAACGTGATATTATTTTGGCTGTAAGCTTCTAAACATTGTAGGGGTTTAGATTGAAATACCAGATTTCGTCCGTCATCGTTCGCGCACTGATATGGATTAAATTACGCTTAGGTGAAACCCGAGGAGGATAATCTTACGCATGAAAAAAATGAAAATATGTCAGTTATGAGAAAAGGGTTTGGGTTGGGATAGAAATAGCTGATTGTGATGTGTACCTTAATTCAGACTGGTTTTATGTTTTATGCGGAAACTCATAAAATATTTATATCTAGATATTTATTCTTTTTTCTAGATATTTAGTATATTAGCGGGTGATTTATTTGAAAACGATTATTTGTGTAATAAACAGGTAGTAGCTCCAGAATCTGTAAAGAATCATCAAAGCATGAACTGGAATAATCATTCGTTGCTGATTTATACGAGGTCGAGCTAGTAGTGCAGGAATATTCAGTGAAACCTCATTTAAACTTCAAACAACGACAAATAAGATATTTTTGTTTGAGAAGAAAGTCCAGTTTCACTGCTAATCTCTAATCTCATCATTAGGTCAGCTCAGTTAGAATACCAATTCTTAAGTCTTGAAACAGTCTTGAAAAATGAAACTTCAAACGGACCACTATAACTGTTTTCAGAAACGAACACAAGATTTATTGCATCATACAGCCAAACCCACTTTCAAACCACAAGGACAATACTAGGATCATTTTTATTGATATACAATGTAGTTTTAACTAATGATGGTTCATTTTGTAAGACAAAGTATTTTTTACCTACAAAGTCAATTTCACATGCATTGGAATTAATTGATGAACATGTAATTCCCATTCCGAAGTAGTAGTAGCCAAATTGGGCGTTTTGTCACGAAGCAAACACATTTCGGATTGTATGAGGGATTTGTTCCTTGTAGCTATCAGAGTGTTTGTTTCAAACGAGGAGTTTCTTGTATGAATTGTAAACTGTGAGATTGCCCTGTTGGCAGTCATGCAATTGGAATAACTAAATGCCTATGTGTCCGGACAGTGTGAGGTACGTGCAGGATGTCATATAGGTCGTATTTACCCGCCTCTAGAGACAATGTCCCTTTTTCACTTATATATAAACACGTATAATGGTTGCTCAGACAGTTCGTGCAGAATTCAATGATGGACTGTAGTCATGCACAAGGTAAACGTGTAGAATTCCACGTGGGTTCAATCGGTCAGACTTGGTACCCGAATGCTCCTAGAATGCCGACAACATTCGATTCGATGTTATACCACCAATCACCAATTATTCACTTAAATTAATTGCACAGTGTACGTGTGCATATCTTCAAAAATTAGCGAATACACATGTGCCAAGCATTTTATAATGAACACACTTGCATAAACAACTAATTCAAAATTATAAGCCATGCAGTTTTAGAAAAATGTATTTTTTTTTACTTGAATAATTGCGTACACTCGTTTATGTTCTTGTAGACTCCTTTCTTATTTTTATTGCATTGAAATGTTATCGCAGATTATGTTTTTACCTTTTAGCCAAGAAAAAGATTGAAACAAGTCCGGGTCTGCTGTATTTGGTATGTATATATATGTTGCCGAATAGCGAACCTCGAACATCCTGCAAATGAAGCGGACGTTGGATACCTCTAACTACACGAATATCGAAGCCGCATCTCCCGAACGATAGTCAATTGCTTCCAAAACCGCCATGACGCATGTTCTCACCAAAACAGTGATGTGGGTATAAAACATGTAACATGCTTAATTCGATTTTTACCAATTAAAATAAGTTCCAGAAAACACAGAATACTAGTATGATTTATAATATAGGTGCGAATAAGCAACACTTCTTTGAATAATCGTTTACACATTTTGGGTTTAAACTCAGACACGCACATTTCCTAATGTAATGCATACATGTTGCCTGACTTTTAATCTACTCAATATGAGAGGTTTTGGATTTTTGAAATAAGAAAATTCTCCAAGAATGATCAGTCGATCGCATGGAAGTGAATTATGGACTGAACACTTGTCGTAAATATCACCAACGTCGTATTGAGCGGTTTATACATTGACCCCTTAACTAGGGATCAGACCCTTTTCTTTTAACTCTTGTTTATTTATCCTCTTCTCTCCAACCCTGCGACATGACCCCCTACTTTAGAAACCAGGTGGCCCCCACGCGTGCATGAAACAATATCCTAGTTGCTTGCTGATTTCCGGTAGCTTCAAACAGACAAATAAACTCCCAGCTAGGTTTACTAACTTAGAACGTGCACTAACTCATGCTTGCGTGTCAATTAAATTCTTGATGAAAACTTTAACGGAACGTATTGGTGTGAGAAGCATAAAATTCGTATCCAATTTTATACCAATTATACGGCTGGGCGTTGCTTGATTGATTTAAGGAACGCGTTAATGACGCACGTTAGGATTTTAATAAAGCCGACAGAGGCTTATGGGCAGCGAGCTGTGAGTTTGTAACTTGTAACATCAAGCCAGATGGCATATCAGCAGAATTCATTCATCGTGATATTTCCTCGACCGACCCACGTTGTTTAATTAAGACAGAACCAGCACCTGTTAATTGTTGTCGTGGTAAAATATATTTTGGGGGAAATGCACGTTTTTGTTTTAATTTGTAAAATAAAGCAACCAAAGTTTGACATTGTGTTTTCGTTGTAAATATTGTGTAAGCAGAATTCTGGATAATAGGAAACAGACATACAGATACTCTCAAAATACATGTCCGCTTGTTGAATGGCAATAATTCTGACAAATTAAGTCGTACACATTGATACTCTTATTAGTTTCATTCAAAATATAAAATAAAATGTTTGTATCGTCGGGTGACCTTTTTTGACGAGCCTTGTTTGTTTTGACATCGCTTTCGATTTTCGGCAATCCCATGGCGTCATTTTCCCTGTGACACTACTACAACATTTGACGGAGTCATCAGATTTGACTGACTTAGGCTGCTATCACTCAGGTTGATGATGACGTTGTCGCTATGATTTTGTCTTGTTCATTTGGGTGGTTGTCTGTATCTTTAGTAGCTGTCCTTGGAATATGGCTCTGTTGCATGTATTATACTTTCTTGTTTTCTTGTGTCCTTCATTTTCTTCCAATCAGGTATTTTTCATGTAATCTGGGGACTTGACTACTCACTGATTTATTAGGATGGTCTCCTTTGGACCGTCGTGTTTCTTAAACTTTCTTCGTTGTGATATACTGTGTTAGTTTAATATTAGATATATCTGAATAACAAACATGGACCTATTTTGGACCTATTTTGGACATTTGAATTCGGAAAAATTAAGCAGAGTTTATTTTTTTTAAATTGATTGGATATTTCACAGTAAACTTATACGTGAAAATTTTAAGTTCTTTGCTGAATAGTAAATAAAATAATATATACATAGATTCTACTTATTAATTCACGAAGTTCCTGCAATTTTACACGTAAAATTAATCATACATAATAATATATGACAGTTAACACGCGGCGTATGTATAAACATTGATGTTAATGATAAAGTCCGAGGAATTAATTCTGCACGTTAAGCACGTGCAGCCTAGAAAATTCAATTCTCGCTTGTAAATATTCCGCGATTTTTCAGGCAAGTATTTATCTTCAGAAATGACAAATGATCTAGACGTTTGTTGGCCTTACTGTCAAACTTTAAACTTATTCAACGCCTCATTCTCGGATAACGAAAATTAATATTCGACTTCTTAGTGTTAAAATGTCTGTAATATTTCGACTGAACTCAATCCTTTGATTTTTGTTGTCGTATAGTGTTAGAAGAAATTATTGAGAATGTTTAAGGTTTTTCAAAATAGTGTAACTACTCGTATTTTATTTGAAAAATAAACAACTGTTGATTGGTTAAATATGCAATATTCATTGTATGAATGCATTGTCAGTGGTTTTAGTTCAGACAGTTCAATGGTTGTCATGCCAACAGGAGTTTTGACCCACAAGTCGTAAAATTTGCATGGTTTGCATACAGTGCCTAATTTTGACCCTTTATTTAACTTGAAACTATTAAGAGAGTTCATTATTGTCACTTGAACCAACTTATTGACAACAAACGCAAATTCAACTAGAATGTGTATTAGACTATATGTTCTAAACAAACCGGAGCTGCGAATTGTACCTTGGAGGCAGCACATTACTGCCTTCAAATATAGTGGGGTGCATTTGAAAATTCGCTACAGTAAGGAAATTAAAAACAAACATTGTTGGTCTCGGTTTTGTAGTTCTTTTTATTCTCCATAGGTTAATTCAACATAAACAAATGATTTTAAAAATTGAAAGGAACTTCATACTTTTGCCCTATTGTGGCAATATGCTCGATATGACCCAAAAATAGGTATATTTTATTTATATTTTTGACTCACAAAATGTCGTTTTTTAGGGCATACAACAAGATTTTCCCAATTGCTAAGGGTTTTTTGTCAAGTGAAAAGTGTTTAAACCTTATCAATAACATATTCAGATATGTAATGAAGTATTTTTTTATTGAATATCCCTTGAGTTTGCGCAAACAATAATGCCCTTTACGACCGTTCCCCTTTCTTTAGTTTTTGGCATTACTTTTTCGACGACCCAACTGGGGACCTTCATGACCTTACGCACAAAATAATTCAATTATAGCTAACTAATTCTGTGTTTTGTAAATAGGCCAAGGTTATATCTATTAAATCATTTACAAATTCACCATATTTATCGTTCAGATATATTATGTGAAATAATGCAAAGTTTGATTGTCAGTTATTTCTGGGAACACAGTATATGATGACGTCACGAGTTTACGAATTCCTCGTGCATTATTTTGATTTTAACACTACCTTGCTCAACGGACCATTACATATCGACCGACAATTATGAGCACGAAATTTCACTGGAAATCATGTCAAAAGCAGTTCCACAAAATTTCGTGCAAAAATTCGATAAATCAAAAAGTAGATCTATACGAAAATAGAAGCAACTGGATAAAGAGTTTCATTTGCGGGATATTGATGGCTAGCTTGGTCAAAAGATGGCAAGTTAGCACATGTAGGGAGAGAGCCGTCTAGCGGATGCATGTTTGCGACAGTGGTGGCTAGCTTCCATATAGTGTGTGAGACATGTCTAGTTCGACCAATGTAAGAAAGATCTCTAGGTAGAACATAAACTTCTATAACATGCATATTATATACTGCCGAGTTCTAAGTTTCATTACACAATGGTATTCATCATCTAGATTGTTACAAGAGTCACATATTATCTTGTAGAAAGAATTTCCAGTTTACGTTGTGTTTGTATCTACAAGCTTTTACTGGAACGTTTGTTAAAAACAAATATACGATGTCATCAGTAGTACTAAGTTTTACTTTAAACAAAATCAGCACTTGTCAGACACACAATGCCGCCAGTTGACTTACATGTATTTATTTGTCGTAGACATACGTTTGAATATTTATACAATCCGGAAGGACTCCTGCTCTGTAATTTTAAAACGAAGTTCTCAGAAGAATCAGTTCTTATTTGCTCTTTCGTAAAACAAGGACTACATTACCTCTATTAGACTGACACAACTTTTTTACAGAGTGTGTTTTGGAACAATGTCTATAAAACTGTTAGCCATACTGTTCAATGTGTTTAGCAATTATGGCATTCCTTTACGACGGAAGGTCGAAAATAACGTAGACTTTTGCTATTGCTTCCAACAGTATCGATATCTTTTTTACTTTAAAATATTCACATGGCTAATTATCATAAAATAATTGTATATGTTAACTCAAGCCAACGTTCATATTTAGATTTTATTACATGTACACGTGGACTCATTGGCTTCATGTATGACACAAATGGCACACAAGATGCATCATTCCATTTAGTCGAACATAGATTCTAGTTTCCAACGGTGCCATTTACTACAATGACTTTCAAGAAAGTGCCCTTTCACCTTCAAATTCAGGATTTAATGATGGATTGAATACCTTCAAATGACGATGTCAGACCGGCATGAAATATAATGCAATATTCATGTTTCACCATGATCTCGGAAAAAAGTCATCACTGGTGTAACAATGATTTGGTAGATTTATAGCCTGAACGCATCATTTGAGCCCAACACTTGTTTTTAATTAGCATCGAAAATTAAAGACACATATTTTAAAACACAATTATCGCTAAAGAGACAGAAAACACGGCGCGACAACAGTACTTGACGTCATTCTGCGATGCGGTGAGACTAACCGACGATTTTGTATTAGGGAGTTGACTAATCACTATGGAACCGTACTCACAAAATTCTAAATGACACCTTGCACAATTTAATGTCAAAGATTTTATAAAAACTTTAATATGATATGATTCACGTATTTCTGTATTATTTTCAATAAAACAGTTTACAGTTTCACAATTGCTAAATGACGATCATTCAATATTCATAAACGACGCCAACGACGTTGTGATGCCAACACTGACACGCACCGGGTAGCACTTATCGGCAATGGTCTATTGCATATAGCTTTTCACTGAATTATTATTTTGTCTTGAAATGTGGTAAAATATGGCAAACGAATTCCGATCAATATCGATATAAGCGTTTAAATTTAATGTTTAATTGAAATGGATGCAAATGATAGCAACTGCCTTCGCTATTTTGGATCATCCCTCGTATTTATGCACTATTTGTACAAGGAACAAAGTGCCATAACCAAATGTATCGCATATTATTATTATTATTGTTATTATTATTATTATTATTATTATTATTATTCCCTGTTTTACTATTCCAGTATACCAGGCAATAACTAGGTCGGAACGAAGGTTTTACAAACGTCTACAAGAATTAACATAGTTCTAAGAAAAAACGTTGAACATTTCTACTGATAAACAAACTACCCATGACTGAACTTATGTCACTCAAACGTATTGTGTTCTTGGATAGTTGATGTGTATATGTCACTGGTTGTATTATCTACGGCAAGAACTAGGTCGAAGAAAAAAGACACATTGTGTAGTAGCTTAATTGAAGACTTGAGAATGTATTCAACATGACTATTTTGAAGGAATTCACGATTACACTCGGCTAAAATTTGAATAAAATCAGAACTTATAAACACTTACTCATTATATATTGATTATCCCTCGTATGTTCTCCTGTCCTAATCATTCAGAGCTAACTACCATGTATATATGGATGCATGTATAATTATGTAATGTACGTATGTATACAGAGCAAAAGTTCCAAATATATCTAGACTATATTGAAATTTTATTTCGTATTTTAGTGTTTAAAAATATTATTCTAAAATCATACAAATGAAATGATGTAGGGAACAAAATAAAAGCGTCTTTTTACGTTCCCAAAACCATGCAACGAGAAATTACTATAAAATTTCTTGGTTCTCAACAAAAAATATTTAAACGAACGAGAACAATAAAAATATGCTGACGTATAAAAGTTAACATGAATAACATTGATACGACTGATATCTTTTGATTTCCAAACCCTATGAAGGTGTTTTGTACTTATAATATCATTATTGTATTGATGACTCCGGGGCACATTCTTACTGACCACATTCACTGTGTATAAACGAACCGATTTCCGACAATTGCAATAATGAATACACGTTAAATTATAGAATGCGACAATAAGGAGTACAATGATCAGATTTTACATGCGCTTTCAATATTGATTAATGATACAAGTTGAATTTTATAGTTATCCGATATGTCATTCAGTTATAAGGTTTATATGCTGTGATATTTGATGGTTTGTAATGTTATGTCGGGATAAAAATACAAGATGCGTTCAAATGAACCGAGAATTTAAATAACTTAGGACACGCTGGGATATAATATACATGTTCATTCATACGTCCACCGCCGACAAGTTAACTGTTTAAATTAATCAATGGTAATACAGAAACATTGAATTAAGAAAATTCCGATTGTTGTTTCAATGTTCAACGAAAAGTATTGTTTTCGGTAATCATTTAATAAAGCGTTGTCATTACTTATATGAAGCGCGAGGTATTTATGAAGATGTCTGTTGCAATATTGTCACTATCGTTTAAAAAGGAAAGTATTTAACATGCATTGGTTATATATAAACGTTTTATCGAAATATTAATTTGATAATAAAATCTACATTCTAAAATGAATGAGTTTTATATTTCACGTTTTGTCGAATTAAACCATTCGTAAAGGAGACACATGTACAATATATAAATACAGAACATGTCATTTTTTGAAATATTTTCCCAAGTCATCGTTTGTAATATTCATATTAAATAATCAACGATTTTAATTATTTCATAATAAAGATCATGTTATACTTTACCTTTATTTTTGCCGTCTAGTTTGTCTGCATGGTCCAAATTTGTTAAACAAGGCGAGTTACTGCCGTGTGACGAGTTACTCTGACTTTCCGGGGTTCCACAGTGTCCCCTATAATTGTCCGGTGCACACATATTACCCATATTTCCGGTTCCGGGGCCATGAGCATTGAGTCCAGTACTTGAAAATGCCGAAGCTGAACTTCCGATTCCTGAAAACGCTGAAGCATATTCCCTGGAATTGATATTGTTTTGCACAGAAAAATTATTTAAATTGTTTAAAAATCCTGGTGAATTTGTTCCAATGTTGTTAAGTCCTAAGGGTCTGTTTAAATTGAATCCATGTGGGTAATGTCCTGACATAAGTCCCCAATCTCCATGGTAACCTGGATACGAATAAGGGGCCGAGCCCATTCCAACACCCGAACTACCCTGCATACAATCAAACGCACTCGGCCTCTGGAAGAATCGACCCATACCGTAATTGTATGTGCTGGTCGCACAGGTTTGTGTCGCACCTGAATCCAGATTCATATTTGTAAGTGATGTCCCGTCACTAGCAGGTTCTTCCATCGAGTTATATGCACAATGACGCAAGGATCTCCTAAACAGATGGAAAACTCGCAAATCTAGCGAAGTGAATACCGTACAATGTGTATAAGTAATCCAAACAAACTTATTCACTAAGGCAGATGTGAAAATCAGGATAAACTCTAATTCAGATTTCAAATGTGGAATCGCAGTCCATAAATTTACGATGGCAAACCAATATGACAATTATTTTCACACTCGTCTGTGAAAGAAATTTAGGAAAACTACGCCGAGCTGTCAAAATTGTCGGCAACTCGTGGGTTTAGTTTCAGCATCATATCCTTCCGCGCTAAGAACCGCATCACACCTTTTACCAGCTGTGTACAGCTGTTGTCGGAATATCACTCGCAGACGATTCGCACATGATATGATGGTATTGTGGGCATAGGAACACTATTTATCTTCTCTTTTACAATTTGCTGTTGGACCATGTCATTATACCATGTTTTCCCAGGCTTTTATTACAAACTTTTCCGTAAATAAGGGGACACTCCAAACAGGTCGATTAGTCCATGGTTATAAACATTTTTCCTCCCCTTAACTTGTTGACAATTTTATTTTACAAGTACTATGGTATATGTGCTCCGGAAATGTTCCAAATACACTACGTCATGTTTTATAATTACATGCCATTGGTAGAAAGGGATGCTGGCAAAACAAATAAGTTTCCAAAAATCATTACATGGTCATATCGATGGCTTAGAATGAGAATGTCGTAAGTATAAAATCGATATTTTGAGAAAACAAGAAAAAACGGTATGAAAAATACTTCTTACTTATGGAAAAACAAGTTTTTACAACTTCATTTGGTCAACTTGAAAGGTCTGATTTTCATGAAAAATGCTCATAAGAAGCGCCTTGTGGTGCAGGTTTCAAATATGTATCTATCTTATAAGTTTTTTTAAAAAGTAGTACTTAATTGGTTTCATTATTCACACCATTGACATGCCAAGGCGCAAACATGGAAACTAAGACTCTGTAGATATGGCCTTGATTTCCCGAAACATTTCAAGTTGAAATATCACCTTAAACTTGAGTTTTTGCCCAAATCAGAGTCTGGACTTCCGATAAATCTGAAGTTTGAACTCAATAAATTTTACTGTAATAATCTAAGAATAATGTTTTTTGTTAATAATGCTAATTTTGAGTACATCCTCCCATGGAAATTATCCAAACTACATATAACAATATTTGAGGCGAGATTGATCTCAGATTGAGTTGTTTAGGGAGATCGAGGGGGGGGGGGGGCAGTTACGTAAAATCTAAACAATACAATTTGACGGATGATTATCAGGTCAGGAAATAAAGATATATAATTAACGAGTTAATTAGTTTCCCCAAACATCGCTTATATCAACAAATTAGGGAGTAATTTAAGAATCCCCGGGGTGTAATTAGCGTCCCGGGGAGTCCAGGTGAGAGCCTAATTAATTTGTCTAGGGTTGCACTGGAATGCGCATGCGTCGTTAATAAGTCAAAGTAAGGGTGTTGCAGAATTTCTGTATACCGTAATTACGATTATTCTAATGGTCCGTAAAATGTTCGTAAACTGTATGAAATGTGAAAATATCGGCTAAATGAATGGGTCAGTATCATGAGTATGCCTTAGATAAATACCCCCGTAGTTCTAGATGATCAGGGCACACGTTGTTGGGTCAGCTGGCCATGGTACTCCCGTTAGCACCATACTGGTCTGCTTGTTCAATACTCATTAAATTAATATATACTAATTCGTTATAGTTTGATTGAGACTCCTAAAATACCGAGCATAACCTATATTAGTCTGCTAACATACCCTATGTTTAGAAAGACAACACCTCAATCTACTCTTTTCATGGAATTATTTCCCTTTGTACCCTCAAACATAGATAACCAAGCCCAGAATAAAGTCTAGCTAAATTGAAAAAAGTTATGCTATTTGATTTATAAAATATATCTAGGCGATGGCCAGACTAAACCTTTATTTGTCAGTCAGCTTTCTGCTGAAATAAGGCAGGCATCTATGTACATGTGCGTCCACCTGTCGCCAGATTAGACGGCAATTGCACTTACTACTGAGCTACGAAGACACAGGTGTTTCAACTTACATTAATCACTATCGACACCTCGTTTTAATGTTACCTAAGAAAAGAAGAAATAAATACTATTTTCAAAGCACAGAACTTGTACTTGTCTTCGTATGACCATGTTTTATGTATAGACATGAACTCTACTTATAACTTGAGGAACACTGATACATAACCCCCCGATAGGCAACCTAACCTAACATAGGTTAGGAAATGGTCGTCCAGGATATTTCATGGCGAGGAACAATGCTTTTTGTGACAAGCATAAACACGAATGTTGGTACCAAGACTAAGTCGGAGATAAAACACCAAAGCATCTGTGACTAGGGACATATTATTGGCCAGTTGTCAGGCTCCGATAGTAGTCAGGCCAATTTCTTGACAACGACCGATGAAACTAAGATGGTCTTTATGTGTCAGCCTATAGGCAAAATACGTACATTGAAAACTACATCAAAATATAAGGCTTTTTACATAAATAGTATACCTGAGCTAGGTCATTTCAGCAAAAAGGTGTACCCACATGCCAGTCCTGTTGATTTTATGGCCATTTTTCGTCAAACATTTTCTCGGTTTCTGACATGTGCTGTTTCTTCTCATGCAATGTATAGCTCTAGCCAGTGTCATAACAACCAAATATGTGATTAAGAACACTTGACGTGACATTCTGAAATAGTGAGGTACGAGTAGTCGTTAAAATAAGTCACGTACATGTGCATGGCTTCATTCATGAATAAAAAAAATTATGAAACACTTTATGGTAATAAACATACAGTACGAGTAAACTCGCAAAACATCGATAAGTACATCTGGTGAGCTCAAATGCATTTAAAATAGTTCTAATGAAGCCAATCCTGAAATTGGCCGCCACCGTTCATGTTCTTGTTCGAAAGCCGACTTACTACTTACATACGTAGGTAGATAGATAGATATATTTTATTCCTCCAATAAGGAGAGCAGAAGATTTGTACAGATCATAACACAGTTACAGGCAATGAAATTGCAACAGTAAATGCATGAATTAAATGTGAATATATATACAACTTTACTGAGTAATTCATTTTTCTTCGATACTAATCATTGTTTTATATTATTCTAAGCTTAAAAAGTGAGAACTTCGAAAACATTGCAAAAACTTAGAGGAACATTTAGATAAATATGAAACGTTCATTTAGCTGAATTCCAGCTAAAATTGTGGTAATATCAGTGCTCGTTAATTTTAAATTATCTGTTATTTCACGTTAATTTACTTACAGGCTATAAGCTTCATTTATAGTTGACCTATTAGGTCAGCGCTATATTTGTTAAATGTGACAGGAGCTATATTGAGAATAATGTTATCTTAATTAAAGTCCCCATTCTGTATTTTTATATACAGGAAGTGTTGAATAATAAATACAAAATAATTGGAAACCACTATAAATATGAACTGGCTCTTCAAGATTTTTAAATCTTCAAAATGGTGGTTAGCACCAATGGCTGAATTCCTACGCAGTTATCTTCCTTTGCCACGCAGAAGGTAACAATGCGACCACAATTACCAATGGGAAGTAATCCATATAACACAATTTCATATTATGTGAGAGTTACTTCCCTTAGTCTGAATTTGGCTAATCCTCTACAGTGAACACATGCGGAAAATATGTATATGGTCCGAGAGCTATACATGCAATTTGTTACAGTGTTATGGTTGAAACAATATTTACAGTTACAAATAAGGCAAATACAGATGAAATTATTGGACGAAACTTGTTCAATGTATGACAATTATAACTACATTGTATATTAACGGATTTGAAGTCAATAGACGGTCAACAACAGATGTTCAGAGAGTTCTATACCTTATTGCAGTTATTACAATGGTAATAGCCAACGTATAGGTTTAACTTCCACCTTACTCTGATTGTTTATAATCGCGTATACGGTATATCGCTGGCTTATAAGACAACTGCATATTTGAAATCTACACCATAAGGCGCTTCTTATGAGCCTATTTTCATGAAAATCGGAACTTGTCGTGTTGACCAAACTAAAGTTGGAAAAGCTTGTCTTACCATAAGTAAAGTGTGATTGTCGGACAATTTTTCTTGTTTTCTCAAAATATTTATTTTGTAGTTCCGACCTTCTCATTCTAAGCCAGCGATATGGCCCAGCTACACATACCTCAACAACCTATGCACGACAGGACAAGTTGAAAACAAATTGAGATTTTCTGTAAGACAGCGGGGCACGGAGACATGTCAGGGACTAATTTATTATATCACCAAGATTAAGGGTCGGTACGAACTACTTTGTTTTCAATATGTGTATTAACTCACTAATCTGTTGACAGTAATATCATGTTCGGTCCCACTTTAAACCCCTTGTACCCCTCATTATCCAATGATAAACAGTATGACCACAGCGTGAAGTTAATGCACTTCTGAATGTTTTTGGTAATTACGAATTATTTATGAAAGTGCCGAGCACAG
The DNA here is from genome assembly GCA_963678985.1 of Spisula subtruncata. Lineage (NCBI taxonomy): Eukaryota > Metazoa > Mollusca > Bivalvia > Venerida > Mactridae > Spisula > Spisula subtruncata. The sequence continues at coordinate 3,134,492 of OY787668.1, forward strand.
CTTTAATTTGTCAGTCAGCTCTCTGCTGAATATAGCAGGCATGCACGTACATAAGTGTCACCATCCAGATTTGAACCCGGGTCACACGATTAGGGGACAAGCGCCATAACCACGAGTTACATAAATTGTCAATACGCAAGTAGTGGCATTATTTGTAAAATATAATTGCAATGAACCTTATAAGACATTTCAAAACATGTATCAGATTTTTAATTCTATTTAAAATAATGTGATTATGACAAATAAGCATTTGTCTAATAATTATTTCTGAACCTGACTCCAATCTTTAATTCAACATTCTGACATATTTTATGTGATGCACAAATTTATCCCTTAAAGGGCTAAGCTTGTATTTGTTATGTTCACTTTTAAAAACTTAAAATGGAAGTAGAATTTTAAATATTGCTCTGTTTAACTCCAGCGCAGGTTTAGGGCATGTTAAGACCTAAATACCCTGACAGAAACGCATGGAAACGGCTCTAGGCTACACCATTTCATCACTAGTAGACCCCGTACACTGGAAATACATAAAGTTTGTTTCCAATCTGCTGGTATGTTTTGAACAAGACTTTATGATATTTTATATCATACAGCTGTATTAGATCTTCGAAATTATAGAACTTCGAAGATCTGTAATCATAACTGTGATCGATAAAGAGTATCCCGTTTTCATACCTATCTTTAAACCAGAAGATGTTATTTTTTATCAGATTTGATCGAATTATTGTTCCAAATGATTTCTTTTGATATGTGTTTGCCATCTAGTTTAAAATTAGTTTTAATATTAGTTTCACTTATCTGCCAACATGGGCAATAGAACGCAAAATATTCTTCTTGTGACGACAACTATGTATTGTTTTCACAGAAATGGAATATCCATGCTCAACCAATACCTTATTGGTACTTTTATGGGAGTGGTTGGCCTTCAAAAGCCTAACGCAACACTCTCTTCAAAAAGTGTTGGTTTGAGTTCTAACCATATTGCAAAGAAACCAAATAGTGAGTGTAAATTTAACCTAACTCATATCATTCCATAGTGAAGTATATACATATGAATGAAAGTGTTGGTTTTTCAACTGACGCTGTTCAAATATAAGTTTTGTTGCAGGTACCATAGATACACACACGTTGTAACATTACGTTCATGCTATATCCACTTCGTATAGACCCTTTCAATTAAGCGATAATCGTATGTACAGAGTTACCTCCCGTAACCGGATGTGACGTCAAACGAGGGCTCTACAAATTAACGACACTATAAACGCAGTAGCGAAGAGATTATTTAATCGCTTTTTTCGTTAATTGCATGTTTTGTAGCTGTTGTTTTTGTCAATAAAGATGTTTATAATGTACTAACATTGTATGTATAATATGTTACATGTTATGGATGTGGAGGAAACGTGTGATTTCTCGGATTTTTTTCTATCAACAATGGTCAATTATCGGGCGTTAATTTCCAAAAAGATATGTAGTTGTATTAATGTTGTTTTGTAATTCGGTTGATTGTCATGCACATTTCGTATTTTAAATTGAGCGTTAGTGCTAAGATAGAGTGTATATTTGTACTTTGATAAATGTATATTTTGCCGGGAATATAAAGCGCAAGTATTTTCACCTGGTTCTTCCAATACTACATCATTACCGCCATTAGACCTAGTTAACTCTGGATCATTGCTATGTCTCATTTTTTTTTACCAATACAATTCACAAGTTATGTGTTGTTTATTATGGATTGTAATAAAACATAGACATAATTATTTAGGCCTTTGAATAAAACTACACGTATATTAGAGCAACAACGATTTATTGGAATGTCCTATCTGGTTACATACGCGCCATTTCGGGCAAATTCGGCTTAAAAAGCTGTATAAATGACGATTATGATATCAGTTGATTGTTATAAATTAATTTAAAAAATACATTATTTATATACAACTGCTCTTCAAACTAACATCACAATTAACAATATTTTGTTTCTAATATAAGAATTGTAAATCTTTATTCACAAAAAGTGACCTGAACTGCAATTCGAGTGATGGGAAAAACATAACAAATTAAAGTGAGACAGATACTTAAGAAGTTAAGGTGCTAAAACCCTAATGCATAAATAAAAGCTTGTCAGATGATAAGGTGCTAAAACCCTAACGCATAAATAAATTCTAGGTGCTGTATAATTATATAATGATTTACAATAAACAGCATGGATCCCCTAATATCAAGATAAGCCACCAAGACCATACTCTCAATTAGTTTCACAGCAGGGTACTAATATACAACCAATCAGTACTATGTTGTCACCATCTGTCATGTACAGTATATTGATCAGTGTTTTACCTTAAGTGATTGACATTGATTGACACTTTTAAATCAACGTTTGGGTTACTTTTATAAAAAAGTATGAATTATGTCTATCCAAACCACGGAGGTCTCTCTAATTCCGTGTCCGAACAAAAAGTGTAAATTATTGGACATGCACCTGTATGACTTGTGCTACAATGCTCATTTTGATGTTTCAAATATATTTTATTGCAATATTTTTACACGTAGACACCATTTAAAATAAATAAAGCACTTTTCTCATTTACTTGTATATGAATTTCAAATGAACAAAGGTTTCATGATGGAAGAGTACGATTTGAAACAGACTACATTGTATTGCCAAACAATTTAGTTTTACCTACATACAACAAAATTTTACATAGAATTGATTCTGATTTTAAGTTATTCGTCGTGTGAACTTTTCCGGTGATTCCTTACTTTCTTTGATTGCAGTAAACAACACATCAATGTACTCGTGTTAACACTAAACAAGTAAGCACATGCGGACATGTAAAATCATGCCGCCCGGATTTTAGTACAAACTATATCTAGAAAGAAATTTCCTCCTGTGCAAATTAACGTTTTAATTTCTGGCTGGATAGTCGTACTTTTGAAATGATATAGCTAATATTCTATACTTTTATGATGTGTGATGAATTATTAAAATACACAATTTTTTTATGCTAGTATAAAATGTAAGTCGGGTTTCAATGAGTGGATTGTGCGCGCGTGATGCATTGTATTTAGGTTCGAAAAGAATGGCTCTCCTTTTAAAACTTTAATAATATCTTTTAATAATATAATTGTTGGAAAGCTTAGTCACACAGTTCTTAAAACTGCAAATAATAAACATTTTGAGCAAGTTAAATGCCAATTGTTGAGTATTGAATTCAGTTCTTTATTTTTACATTTTCTCGCTCTTGAAATTTTCGTTCCGAAAACATGGCTTTTTATGTTTTATTATTGAAAATACATTAACAAAAGTTACATTATTATAAAGTCTATACGATCTTGTTTTCGTAAGTGTTCATCTTTTAAAAATCGACAGAGTAAAACGTGATTTACAGCGGTTTAAAGTTGACACATTTTTTATTTCCTTTACACGCTAACGGTAATCGGCTCGTGTATTCGCTTTGAGCCCTCGTTTGACGTCATCAAAGGGAGACAATTTAATTACGGTCTTAAATGAAAGGGTGTATAAACGCGTTGATTTCTGGCAATTGCAATAAGGAGTAAAAGTTGAATTATAGTGTATGACAATAAGGAGTACAGTGATCAGCTTTTACATGTGCATTCAGTAGCAATAAATGATAAAGGTTGACTTTTATAGTAATCCGATAAGTCATACAGTGAGTTGGTGTATATACGCTATCATATCCACACACTATATTGACGTCGCGTCACAAGTTGGAGCTATTTTGCGTAACGTCAAAAACGCCGTTATTTTAGCTAAATATGACGGCTATAAGGCGTGCAATTGACAGAATAACTAAATCATGGGCGTACAACAACCATAAACACATAAATTGTGTAACTATATGTAAAGGGGTATATTCAGCAACCTAAGAACTACAGAACTTAGATTTAGGCAAAATAACTTGTAATTAACCATATTGCTGTAATGTGTACATTTATCCATTTGCTCTTTCTACAGTTTAGTCCTGCTTGGTGGAACCTCAATGAACACAAAATGCTAAATAAAAATCCCTTTATTAATAAAGTACTGTATACATTTCCTAGTATATAAAAAAACAATTTCAAACAAATCTATAAAATTTCAATTTCAATTTTGCATTGAATTATCGAAGCTACAACATAAACACTAATATATTTTGACGTTACTTAGTACGTAATTTTGTTGATGGGACATTTTGTGGCGACATTGAAAAATACTAATAACTTCACCGTATATTGAACGATTTTGATAAACAATATACTATTCAACAGCGTGGAAAAAACGTATTTTATCATTGCAGTGACGAATGATTTTTTACAGAAATTTTCACGTTCGATCAAATCGAATTTCATGTTCAATTCAGTTTTTAGTTGTAAGCACAGGGTGGGACATTTTAGGTAGACAAAGAAAATTTGGAATTATTTTTGATCTCTTGAATCAAAATTTAAAATGAATACCGTATTTAATAATATATGAAAAACGTATTTTTTATAGGAAATTTCAAAGAGAAATTATTAAAAATAAATATTGCAGAACAATTTTATCAGTGTAATAACAACTTATTTTCCCGTAATTTTGAAATCTCTACACAACTGTTCCCTCAACTCAGAATAAAAATATTTGACTTTATGATGATGTCACTTTCTTTTACGTAAATGGCATCAACTTTTTACGTTTAAGAATCATTTTTGCGAAAAAAATATAGAACTTTTGCGTATGGTTTTTGCTCTCCACACATTTTTCTCAAGCCCCACGAGATTGGATGTTACATCTCTACAGTGATATTTCACCGTATTCTGGTTATTTCGAACCCTGAAAATGTGGGATTTTGTAATAAAACTCAAAACATATACATTCAGGTCGATTGTGCTGATTTTCTTCGTTCGATTGATATATAACATATGACATTTATTGAAACAAACATAATTACATTTGCACCATTTGGCAAATAAATTACGCGAAATTGAAAATAGCTCCAACTTGTGACGCGACGTCATTGTACTTCCAATATCGAATCAGTTGAACACCTAAATCGGTTTCATCAAGTTATTATGCTGGCTATGAATTAATACGGATTATAAGCCCGCACACGTGGCCTTAATGACTAATTATAACTTGAAATGACTAATAACGACTTGATATTACTAATTATGACTTGAAATCACTAATTACATTGAATTCCTCTAACCAGCGACCATTTAATGTTTGTAAATCGATTGAAACCCGTAATTCTTCACAAACTATCTGTCATCTATACAAATTATATGCTTAATTCCTGGAACATTCCAGACATCTTAATTGACCAACATATCATTTATTTCCAATTGAGAATCAAGTTAAATGATCAGTTTATCATACTAACTCTACAATTATATGATATGTACTCGTATTAACCTGTTAATATAAAGTCATGCCGTTCAGTAAGAAATCTCTGAAAACCATGTACATGTAACCTATCATACCTTGTCCTTATCATTTCGAGAGTACTCGTACATAGAAGAAGACGTATTCGGCATTTTTGGACAAACATTCCCCGATTTCAGTATGTGTTCATACATTTTGTATACGTATATTGTATCGTGTATCAGGCAGAATAATGCAACAAAAGCATATAATTACCACTGTGCTTGTTCATTTTTTAAGGTTTGTCAGCTGCGCTTGATTAATATTGCAACGTTGAAAAATTACCAGATACTTTTAACTACTTATTTGCCTCGGAGAAGACACCACATTTATTTTCTTGAGAATGCCTGTGAGAATAGCTATCCATTAAATATTAAAACATCGTTTATAACCGGATTTGAAAATATACCAATTAGCAGATAGCATTAACAGTTAAAATTTACGAATCTTACCAAGGCTATCAAGAAAAAACTCATCACCGAATAGCACATTTGTGCATTTGTAAGCGCTACCTTACATTAGCTCATTCGACAAAACTAAAAACTACTATCATACAGCATTCAAAGAGCACTTTTATCATGCAAATGCACATTCAACGTTGCTTTAGATTCGCAATTATGGCGTTGATAAAAGCATGCTAGTCAAAATCACATGGGTGAAGCTTTAAATAGCACCATGGATAAATACAGTGACATTCAAGATCAGTTTACATCGACAAAAAGTCGCATTCACAAAATATATAATTTAATTCTCGTACATAGCTTGAATTCAAACTTTGTGACGAATGCCAATGGATGCCAACGATACCCAAACAACAACTATCTTCAAGCACATGTCCTGACATCAATCTGGTTGAACTAGGAGTCCACTGTGATGTCAACAAACCGTTCTGAATCTTATGTATCGTGCACAATCTGCATTGTTTGTGACGACTCTCAATGGTGCACAGTAAAACACGGCGCGCTTTTATCGAGACTAAACTGCTGAAATAATGAAAATGCTGATTACACAGAGGTCTGCTGTAGTGTTGAGGACAAGAGAAAACAATTTAGAAATTAACCCTCGAGAGTCCAGTACCAATTAGAAACAAACATTGGAAGGAAACGGGGCTCGTCCAATCATTCACGTGATTGGATAATGTCAATCAGCCAGTACCTCCTATATAGACAGGCCGATCTCCATGAAATGATTGAGTTATACTGACAAACAAAAATAAGGCACCAGTTAGTTTACCAGTATTATTTAGTATAGAGATCAAACATTTTAGGCGAAATGTTTTTCTTTTTCACTAATAGTAGTGGAGAGTAGATGAATGTACTGTCCGGTACATTGTTATAACAATGGCCTCATGGGCCTTACTTTTCCCAGAAAAAGCCTTATCGATAGAGAGACATGACTTTGGTATATCGCAATAAAGAGTGACATGACTTCAGTATATCTCGGTATACAGGGACATGACTGCGGTATATCGCGGTCAGGTTGTACCTAAATTCTACGGCGAGCAAACTGTACACAAAGACTTCATCACTTTAACATCACACTATACATGTATAACTTGATGAACTGCAAATAGTCAGTTTCCATAATGACGAACTAAACAACTGTCAAAATATCGCAACCAAATATCGAACACCCTTGACCGAAGTGGCTAGACCAGAGTACAATGTGCAGTATTACAGTTTGCCAACAGGGCTCTGACTCGTACTGATGTGATGGCACAGTCGCACTACCGTGGCGTTACTTCGTTCGTGATATTTTCAATAAAGCTTATCTGTACTCAAAACGTAACGGACTCATTTAATAACAGTTACTTTCGCGGCAAACAAGCAAGCTGAACGTGTTCATTTATCAAGACAATCACTGGTTTGCTATTCTCGGTGGCACACTATGTTCCCAAGTGTATTCTAGTGTCATGGCGCTAACAACTATCATTTCCAGCGATATTTCCCCTAATTGGATGAATAGAGAAATGTGAAAGAATTAAGAAAATTGAGATTCGATAGCTAGCAAAGCTAAAGTAATTGCAGAGACATTTCAGTGATTTGTCAAATTATCGAACTCTGATTATATGATGTTTTAACGGGGGTTGAGTTGATTACGATACCATGAAATACTGGCAATGCGCCGGGCAACCATCACTGAAAGATGTGATCGATTAAATAAGAGAACTGTTCTGTTTCAGGAACGAATTGAGGATTCTAACCAAGTACGCTGTAAACTCAATATGGCGGTAGAGAATCAATCTGAATACGGTTTTATAAATGTATATTATGTTTTGTTATCACCCTGTTTGCTTGCTTTGTTCAACTATTTGTTATAATCACATGCCCTTAGTGGATCTTGCTTTAAAATAAACTCTTGAATATGTGCGATTGATGTGCAATCATCATATAAATTCTATGAACATCTTTCATTTCTTCTTGACTGTTTCAATTGGAACATTGAATTTTATTATAAGAATGAATATTAATTGTGAGGGTCTTTAAGGCAATTTGACCATTAGGGATATGTTGAATCTGGAAAGTTTCGCTTTAGCATTTTAACTTAATATTGCTAGCCTTCATTTTTAGATAAAAGGCCAGTGTGGCTCGGAACCCTGTGACTGAAAGACATCCTGATTTAAATGTATATTTCATTTCCAGCAATGTCAGGGCTGTTCACCTTTTGATAAGTATTTCAAATAGATCTATTGATAATTTTTGCTTATGTAATTATATTTTTTGAAATTGGTCCAATTTCAATACATTATATTTTATGAGAAGCGGATTAAGAGGTGTTTAAGCATGCTGAACATGGTAAAACTGTTTTCTGCTCGATTTCACATCAAATTTACCCGTGTCTATTAAAGGGAGAATACAATAAGATAAAAAGGAAATAATCTTGTATTAATCAATTGTGAGAATATTAAACGAATGCTTATAATGACTAAAGATCAAAACGACACTCCACGTGAATATGATTTGGATATTTCACGGGCGGACGTCTGTTCAGTGATACATAATCTAATTGCTCAGACTGTAAGTGACATACTCACTCAGGCACAAACTATGCTCACATTTGAAGAGAGAAAAATCGAAAAAATCTTCTAAACTTATTCACGCAGAAAATCGTTCTACATGAAGTCAAATATCAAAGCAATAATTGCCCAATATAATGTTGAATTTGACTATGAAATGGTAAAAATATGATGGACACGTGACCCAGATTGTGACATCATTATGCGGCATATTGCGAGGTTAGGTCCCGTAGATTGTAACGATGATATGGCCAATGGTCTTGCGTAATGCTTTGATGTGAACCATGAGGCATATCCGTCATATTTCCGGATTGATGATCGAAAGGGCAATTGTTTATAATTAAAAAAAACACTATTATTTATCAACACGACCACCGCATTAAATTTTCTTATAAGCATTTCTTTTAACAATGTTTATGGTACAAACAAACATCGTAAAGCCAGAGAAAAACATTAGACGAATATCATGAACATTAATTTTGAGTGTATTTTAGACAATTTGACCATTATGGATAATTTTATGCTGGATTTGGAAAGTTTAATATATATAATAACAAGTCAAATGAGTCGGTTGATCACAATTTTTATGTATAAGGGACTTGATTACGATTCAAATATACCCGTCTCGTCTTCTAGCACATTTACATGGCTTATTTTATTTATGTGATGGAAAGCATCTTACATTCGTGTCTTTCCATATATACTTTATTAAACTCGTTGGATCAAAGCCTCGTATTTTAGTACTTCTATCCAACTCGTTTAATAAATTCACTATGAAAAGGCAGTCATGTAGGATCCTATATTGATATCTTATTTGCACTTATTTTTTTTAGAGGATTGAATTGAATAAAAAAAAACAATGCCGCGGTCTGTTGCGGAAGACAATCAACATCTTAATGACAATTAGACAACTGACGCAAATTGCATTCATTACAATGCACTTTAAACTAGTACTATGGATTAACAATTATATTAACAATTAGTCAACTTAGTCTAAGTAAATGCATGTGGCGAAATCAAGCACATTAAAACGTGAATTTATCGTGAAATGTTGTTTTTCTACTTAAATCAAACGTCATTGTGTGCGGTTTGTGGAGAACAGCAGCTTCGAACAGTAACAATGTCTAAGTTTGAATCCTGGTTGATACACTTAGTAATTTGTGACTGAGTACTTATCTTTGTTGATAAGATTATCGTTACTAGATTATGATTAAACAAAAGGTAATTGTTAGCTACTATCTTATATCATTTAACATAACATCAACTAATGTAGAGTGTTTGCTCATAGTGAAGTGTCATACAAGTGATTTGACGCAGATGAAAATGGTTGATAAACTGAAGTTTTGCACTAACGAGCCATGCAGTCTTTGGTCCGAAATAGTCCACGACAGTCGACAGCCACGAATCGCTGAAGCAACTTTGTTACGAACCCTTATGAAGCTAGCAGTTTGACAAGTTGAAACAGGCTCACATTCAGCACATTCATAGCGACGAACAGAAAAGTTAAAAGTCTACTCTACGTTGCTTTGTGATATACGGGCCCCGATCTCGTGAAACATCTCAATTTGAGATAAATCTCATCTCAAATATTATGCATGTGTCTTTAAGTTAATTTCTATTGGAGGTAGGATTTAGAATTGGCATCCAAAACCAGAGTAATTATTCTAAATTTATCACAGCAAACTATAAAGAGTTTGAACGTCAGACTCTGAATTTAGCAAAATCTCAATTTGAGATGAGATTTCTACTTCAGATATTTCGGAAGATCGGGACCTGTTCTGTGTTGCCTTACTATATGATGTTCTGATTAACTTGTTGTGATACGCTGCTCTGTGTTGCTTTGTTCTGTTCAGGCATTGACATTCGTGTGTGTATTTTGTGCTGTGTCTTGTGGCGCTATGCAATGGCACGTGGTGTTCTTATTCGTAGTACGCTGTTGTTTAGTAATTATGCCCTGTACCATTCTTGTTCGTGATGGTATGCTCTATATAATTGTGCTGCAGAGTTGACTGAGGAATTATGTGGTGCTCTATATTAAAAAACGCTGGGTACTGTTTTGCTCAGTTTATAAGCATAACAACCCTTAATACAATAATTTCAAGGTGTTGCAAAAACGCTTTCTGTATGAACGCCGCATGTTATGCAAACCGTATTGATCTACATAGTAATTAACATAACAAGTTTCAATTTCTCTCTATTAAAAGTCTGATCCATTGGACAATTAAACATGTTACCATGAACAGCCGGTGTTGGACTAATAAAAATATCTCAATTTGACGTCGTTTCATACGGTCGAACATAAGGACAACTAGCGAATAAAACCGCATATAAATCAATTTCTGCATTCATAAAAATATGAAGAACGGTGATGTTATTAATATTGAGCCGGAAATTATGTTGGGTAGTTTCTATCGCACCCCCGTCCCATGGTAAAATCTAGTTGGCTTTAATTGCCTCGTCTTTTCGTCGTTTAATTCAAGCGTTTAAGGTATATAAAGTGGTCTCAGCATGCCTAACTTTAGACTCTAATGAGGCGAAAACGATTCAAAGCTAAGTTTAATAGCATTAAGGCGTTAATTACCTTCCCATTATCGGGTATAGCTACATTACAGTGCACGATGTGGAAATATCCGACCTAATGGTGTGGAAATCACGAATATATTATGTTATCTCATCACAAATGGAAACAATATTTCAAATCTCATTTTATACAGCACCGTATGTAATATACATAATATGTACATACACAGAAATACTCTCGTTTTAACATTTTTGGTTCTCTTAATTTGACAGCGTTTGATTTCGTACCTAAACATTAGCATTGTGTCGAAATCAACACAAATCAGTCATCGAACAATAATTCTAAAATGCAATAATGATAATATACTAGAAATTTAATTGGTTCATGGACTTTGTTATGTCCAACTGTATGTTATTTTTTAAAAACATTATTTTGATATTTTGTTTAACGTTTGTCAGACATGTCCAATCATATCATGTGTTTGTACCATAAATGAACTGCATTGGCAGGGGACACAAATATAAATAGTGAATACAACTGCATACAATGACACTATATATGATGTGGCATTCAACACTTCTCGTTAAAGTCGGAATTTATTCCGAATATGATTAAAAGTAATAATGATTTCTCATGAAATCCGTAAATCAATGTATTGAAAATTTGAAACACAAAATCCGCTAAATTGTTTTATATTAAAACAGTAGATTGGTATGCAGATTCCAGTATGTTGCTGATTGACCGTTAATGTTCATAGTTTATGAGCAAATGTTCATAGTTTATGAGCAAGCTGTCTTACAAATATAAATCAAGCGTCACTTACTCCTCCCACAAGTCGCTAAACTATGTCTATAAAATCCACTTTAGGCTCCACGTACAACGCTTGGTCACATCTCATATTTTACTTATTAGCAATTGGCTGGATAAATTGTCGATTAGTTTTTTTGACCGATTAAACCGAGATATTTAGATTATTTCAGTAAAATTGGAAAGTGCATTGTATTCTTGACATCTGTAGACACTCATGGGGTCTGTGGAGCCCAAGGTCAGTCCGAGCACTACTTCTAACCCAACCAGCAATTGTACATGCTTAGTACATAACAACGATGTTAATATTTTGAAGTTGTATTGTGTATTAATATATATTTCTAGTATTGTGGATATACTCATGGTTACCATGGCCATCACAGCAACTGAGTGTGGGCTCATTTTGAGCCCCTACTGAATAACACGTATTAAGAGCGAGAAAGAAAGAATAGGGGTAAATGGTAAATTGATCGCTATTTAAAGGCTCACCAATCTGCTGTGCGTATTATGCAATAATTACAGAACGACTGTTTTATCAGTCAAAATTCTTTCTCAATCCTAATTACATATTTTGAATTCATTCTAACATAGCACTGTGAGTACGGTATGTGTTAATTAATGTAGCATTATGTATGTAATGATTTGATAATTACTTTGTAAATAAATACATTAGGTGATGATTAAAGTCCTAGTGGTATGCTTACAGACTGAAAATAATCTTCGTACATAAATATTATACTATGTATATACCCATTATACAGAAAGAAAGAGGAATGCCTTGGTCCGACTGAGATATATTTGCCTCGGCGATGTTCTCTAGATTTAATAAATGAACATCGAAAGGCATCAGGAAGAGGGTCATTATGGTCTAAGGAAAGCCTCGAGGTGGTCATTAGAAAAGTGCGATGTCCTTGTTCCCACGCCCCCCCCCCCCCCCAAGTTAATATATATACCAAGCGGGAGTACATCGCCGAGGCAAAAAAAATGTTCATTGTGACCTAGGCATAAAATGATTTCAGGCAACGGATACGGTCTGTATTCATCTCGACTTGTAGCTGGCAACTGTCTATCGAATTCACATTATTCGAGCCTACGATGCCGACAAGGACGGTGCATGTTTTTCTAAATCAAATCATACGGAGTTCGAAAAGAGCTCACAAAGTGAATGTGATCAATATATAAAATAACAACTAAATGCATAAATTTACTGTCCGTTCAAAGTGAAACCAAAACGGCTATAAACACAAGTTCGTTCATCAGGTGAACTTTGTTTATATAGGTTTTACTGGTTGTAATTAAGTTAACTGTAAACCTCGCTTTTCTTTCGAATGAGATATATATAGTTCCTTCATTAGTATTACTTATTGAATCGACTTTATATATTTAAAACAAAACTAACATAATAAGTAGTAATATGTGAACATAACGGGGCTCTAATAAAGTGCTATTTTATTTGTAACATGTACTGACTCTTGGTCAATAAACCCTGTCAATGGAAAAGCATGCTCACACTCAAACTTTTCATAGATAACAATCCGCAGAGTTTCGAATCTGCATATTAGACATGCAACCGTAAGCATGTGGATTAATTATAACGCAAATGTCACACATATATACAGGGGAACATGTTCATTGTATGACATCTGGTTTAAACAATGAATCTGAACCACGACAATGTATCAAACGCTGTGAATAAAGAAAACACTAGTTATTCTAAAAATGCATTTATACCAAGCAACGTCGGATGACGACACTTAGCCCTTTAATTGCTCTCATAACAAAACGCTACTAGGCACTTCAAATCTCAAGAACCCTAGAAATGTACCAACAAAGGCGAACAAAGATTCAATTTAATGATTTATTTTTATTGTAATTGACTTGAAGGGTAATATACGGTAATCAGTGTGTCATCTAAAAGAAAATCCCTTCATTATAAGAGTGCCGCTCACTTCACTGCTATTCAACATAACAACAACTTCAATAATTATGCATAAAATAAGCGCCTGTAATCATCTGATAAAATGATTATCAAAAATAGCCATAAGCTTTATTGTTTCAACTCACTCATTATAAAGTATATATCAATTACAGACCATTTAGGCAATCAACCAATCAGAACGCGAGTTGGTGTCCGCGTATAGAGAACGTCTTTGTTGCTCGTAATTATTGGTTGAAGTGTTTTGTTGAGTTTTTTTCTATCGGGTCATCTTAAAAGTATGATTTTTGACTTAATGATATTTAAGATACTCAACCGGAGTTGATGCTTTATTGTTAAAAAAGAGTGTTTTTCTGCTTAACGACTTGATAATTGACTTTTAACATTATAATGTAAATTGTTTTATCTTTATACATTTAAATTTATGTATATTCAAAGTTTACCCAGTTCTCAATCACTCTCCGCCTCCCCGATAGCCTAGTGGTAGAGCGTTCGCTTCGAGTGCGGGAAATACCGGTTCAACCCAGGCCATGTTATACCAAAAACGAAATAAAGTGGCACCAGAAATTCTCTTGCTATACGCTCAGTATATGAGGGAGACTGACTTCTCTTCTCTTATACCCTTGTGGCGATGGATAACACCAGGAATGGGGTGTCGAAAGTGATTAAAATAAACTTAGAAACTTGTTTCGCAATCGATCTTAAACACAATAGTACAAATGTGTAAACTGTATAAACTAACCACACTACCAGTCGCGATATTATTATACTCATTGTATTATTCTCAACTTATGTCGAATTTGTAGAATTCCTCGTCTTAGTGACGTGTTGAGATTTGGAACAAATATTAAATCAATGACAGACACTTGTTTAAATGTATGGAACGATTGTCATGATCAATCAATGTATAATTGATATAAATATGACAGCGATTAGTGAAGCATTGAGATAAGGGCCCGGTATGCTGATTAATTAATCGTGTCCCCCTATAGTTTTCCTAATTCTCTGGACAACACACTATTTTGACACCTTAGTTATCAACGTCGAGTTTGGATTAGTCCTTTTACAAATTTCGACTCCAGTGTCAAGACAAACAGTAGGATACTGATATTAAAGCGGACTAAACCCCACTTGACGCTTATCAGCCCGTCAAATAAACAGACAAAACGCTTCAATTGCTTTTAAATTATGTTATTCTCTTCACTCAATAAGGGGTTCGCATTATCGGGCCGCATAATTGACGTGTGGGCCGTATTTTACACGCACTTCACACCGACTATAAGACAAACATATCAATCAGAGCAGGCGAGTGAAATGTGATAGGAGAATATTAGAAATGATTAGAACTAGTAATGAGTGTATTGTTAGGTTAATTAATACTCAATTCTATTCTAATGTTCACTCATGTCAATCTCAAATGTTGTCATGTATTCAAAGAGTATTTGAGAGTAACACTTATTGGTGTCGTCAAATTGGAGGGCAATATCGCAGCTAATACAAGGTCTGTGTAATAGCTGTAAAGAACTTTACTGAATCATCTAGTTGGATTCTCTGGCTCTACAAAACCACTAGATGTACGACACTCTACCCAACCACTAGATGTACGACCCTCTACTCAACCACTAGATATACGACCCTCTACTCAACCACTAGATGTACGACCCTCTACTCAACCACTAGATGTACGACCCTCTACTCAACAACTAGATATACGACCCTCTACTCAACCACTAGATTATAACCCTCTACTCAACCACTAGATATACGACCCTCTACTCAACCACTAGATGTACGACCCTCTACTTTACCACTAGATGTACGACCCTCTACTATATCACTAAATGTACGAAACTCGACTCTACCACTAGATGTACGACACTCTACTAAGCCACTAGATGAACGACACTCTACCCAACCACTAGATGTACGACGCTATACTCAACTACTAGATGTACGACCGCCCTACTCGACCACTAGATGTACGACCCTCTACTCAACCACTAGATGTACGACCCTCTACTCAACCTCTAGATGTACGACACTCTACTCAACCACTAGATGTACGACCCTCTACTCAACCACTAGATGTACGACCCTCTACTCAACCTCTAGATGTACGACGCTATACTCAACTACTAGATGTACGACCCCCTACTCGACCACTAGATGTACGACACTCTACTAAGCCACTAGATGTACGACCCTCTACTCGACCACTAGATGTACGACCCTCTACTCAACCACTAGATGTACGACCCTCTACCCAACCACTAGATGTACGACACTCTACTACTCAACCACTAGATGTGCGACACTCTATCCAACCACTAGATGTACGACACTCTACTAAGCCACTAGATGTACGACACTCTACTCTACCACTAGATGTACGTCACTCTACTCTACCACTAGATGTACGACCCTCTACACAACCACTAGATGTACGACCCTTTACACAACCACTAGATGTACGACCCTCTACCCAACCACTAGATGTACGACCCTCTACCCAACCACTAGATGTACGACACTCTACCCAACCACTAGATGTACGACACTCTACCCAACCACTAGATGTACGACCCTCTACTAAGCCACTAGATGAACGACACTCTACTCTACCACTAGATGTACGACACTCTACTCTACCACTAGATGTACGACCGTCTTCTCAACCACTAGATGTACGACCCTCTACTCAGCAACTAGATGTACAACACTCAACTCAGCCACTAGATGTACGACCCACTACTCAGCCACTAGTTATACGACCCTCTAGTTTACCACTAGATTACGACCCTCTACTCAACCACTAGATGTATGACCCTCTACCCAACCAATAGATGTACGACCCTCTACTCAAACACTAGATGTATGACCCTCTACCCAACCAATAGATGTACGACCCTCTTATCGACCACTAGATGCACGACGCTCTACTCTACCACTAGATGTACGACCCTCTAGTCTACCACTAGATGTACGGCGCTCTAGTCAACCACTAGATGTACGACACTCTACTCTACCACTAGATGTACGACACTCTACACAACCACTAGCTGTACGACACTCTATTCTACCACTGGATGTACGACACTCTACTCTACCACTAGATGTACGACATGCTACTCTATCACTAGATGTGCGACATGCTACTCTACCACTAGATGTACGACCCTCTAGTCTACCACTAGATGTACGACACTCTACTCTATTACTAGATGTATGACCCTCTACCCAACCACTAGATGTACGACCCTCTACTCTACCACTAGATGTACGACACTCTACCCAACCACTAGCTGTACGACACTCTATTCTACCACTGGATGTACGACACTCTACTCTACCACTAGATGTACGACATGCTACTCTACCACTAGAGGTACGACATGCTACTCTACCACTAGTTGTACGACCCTCTAGTCTACCACTAGATGTACGACACTCTACTCTACCACTAGATGTATGACCCTCTACCCAACCACTAGATGTACGACCCTCTACTCGACCACTAGATGTACGACGCTCTACTCTACCACTAGATGTACGACCCTCTACTCAAACACTAGTTGTATGAGCCTCTACCCAACTAATAGATGAACGACCCTCTTATCGACCACTAGATGTACGACGCTCTACTCTACCACTAGATGTACGACCCTCTACTCTACCACTAGATGTACGGCCCTCTAGTCAACCACTAGATGTACGACCCTCTAGTCTACCACTAGATGTACGACCCTTTACTCAACCACTAGATGTACGACGCTCTACTCTACCACTTCATGTACGATACTCTACACAACCACTAGATGTACGACACTCTCCATTATCACTAGATATACTACCATCTACTCAACCACTAGATGTACGACACTCTACTCTACCACTAGATGTACGACACTCTACCCAACCACTAGCTGTACGACACTCTACTCAACCACTGGATGTACGACACTCTACTCTACCACTAGATGTACGACATGCTACTCTACCACTAGATGTACGACATGCTACTCTACCACTAGATGTACGACACTCAACTCTACCACTAGATGTACGACATGCCACTCTACCACTAGATGTACGACACTCTAATCTACCACTAGATGTACGACATGCTACTCTACCACTAGA
The DNA here is from genome assembly GCA_963678985.1 of Spisula subtruncata. Lineage (NCBI taxonomy): Eukaryota > Metazoa > Mollusca > Bivalvia > Venerida > Mactridae > Spisula > Spisula subtruncata. The sequence continues at coordinate 3,152,310 of OY787668.1, forward strand.
TGTACGACACTCTAATCTACCACTAGATGTACGACATGCTACTCTACTACTAGATGTTCGACACTCTACCACTAAATGTATGCCACTCTACTCAACCAATACGTTTTTCTGTATTTTGTTGTAAATCAGCGTTGTGATCGACATTTAGTGTATTTGAGAGGGACACAGCTTTCTCTTCTTCTCATGTTAAGCACCATGCTTTTGTAGTGTGTGCATTTTTACAAGGGGAAGCACCCAGACCACCGATACTTTGACGACATATTTTCACAAGGCTATAGAGGAGGTAGTATTGGATATAAACGAGAATAATCCTAGTATAAGAGTAGCACACACAAAGAAATAATGACATATCTACAAACTATAAATCATAAATGAAATGTCATTATAAGACAGGAATGGCCTTCCCTATAGCACCGTGCTGGCTAATAATGCCTGTGCGATGTAAAAAGTTCCGCATGCTACAGGCACATATAAATGTTTAAGTTGGACAAATTGCAGGATCTTGATATTATATACTATGATATGGGGAGCGGTGACCCAGAGGTAGGGTGCGCCTTCGGGGCCGAGAGGGTAGAAATAGTTTGAAAACCCCAATGGTCAGTAGCGGGGTATTTGTGATTTTTTTTGCCAAACATGGATAAGATATCAGGTTCTTGCGAACAAAAAATGAGCGATTTATTTTTTATTTAAGAAACAATGATGTTTTTAAAAACCTCACACTGAAATCATACATACCACCCAAAAATAACAGGGCAGATGTTATCACGAGAATAAAATGCACATATATAGCTTTAAGGCACGAGTAGTACTTTCCTTAATTAAAAGCGTTTATTCCAAAGAGACAGTACTCGGACCATGTTATCCTAATTCATGAAAACCTTTGTGAAGGTGTATCCGTCGAAGTACGCACTGATTGCATTAATTAAGCCGGTCGATGCATGTTTTCAAATCAAATTTTCCCCATAAATGAACTAACTACATGAAGTATTTTAAAAACAGTCAATTGCTTACGTCAAATATATCGATTTTAATATAATTGAAAACTTGAATTGAGTCAGTGGAAAATGGTGAATAATTTTATATTGGCCAGTTTAAAATCTCGTTTTGTACGCACCAAGGTCGGATCGTGTTTCCCGCATCATAATCAAGCCAAGCTTTTCACAGTTGTAACATTTTATTCTCATCACCCAACTGTGGACAGTTTTAATTCAATTTGCGTCTTTGAATCCCTGATTTAATTCACTGTCGCTTGTTCACTGTTCATTTAGATGATTTGCCGTAAATTAATCAAAATTATATTCACTCCGATGCATCTATTCGATTCTAACGATTTCAATTATAGTCCAGCCAATCAGAGTCGCCGGCTTCAATTTCTGCCTCACGTTGTGCAGTGATCTCACGTGGTAGAAGGTCAGCTAGATCGCTGCCACCAATGACAGCCCGCGCTGTGAGTATTGGCGTGTGTCTGTCAAATAATCTCCACTCTGTATCGCGAATCAACGATCTTTGCCTTACTTGGATAAAATGAATACATACTCTTAAAGCCAACATTTAGCGCCTCCTTCCTACTTAAACATTCAGTTATAGGATTTATTATTGAAACATTTTTGCTCAGCAAATATAATCTAGTATCATCGGTTCGTACATACCAGGGGCCGTTTGTGAAAGTTGATATCCTTACGATGAGAAGTAGATGCGTGCCTAAATTGTTTGTTTAGAAAATAACATAAATAGCGAGTCAATTAATGGTGGAGAAAAATCTTAGAATTGTTTAGTTTCTCTCTGAATTGTTTTCCCGTGAATAAGCATGAGATGTGACTAGAGGACACAATGCTGTTTAACTCAGTACTACTTGGATACTTTATAAAGCAGACTGAATAATTGTTATTTTGAAAGGAATTATTATTTTTGTTCTTAAACAACACCGTGTCACAATGAGTCGCCAGGGGAATAGTTCGTTTTCCATCGAGTCGCTTATTTCCCCGTCATTTCAGTCACGATATGGACCTATGTCATACAATAACGGTTTTATGTTCCTGCCTCCCAATGGAGCCGGACTTTTAAGAACACTGAGCCGTACGGAGCCGGAGTCAGCACTGTCGTCTGCCATGTTGCAGTATGCTCATACGCCGTTCGCGCGGTACCCACTTCTAGGGACAGCAGCGGCACATCTGTATCCAGGACATATACCTAGTGCGTATGGGACCTCAGACTTGGCACATATTGCTAGGAACGACTTCCCGATCACATCTATCAATGACTATATGGCAACTAAATCTCGCAAGTTCCAGTCAGATGGACATTTTGACAATGTTTCAGAAGGAGAGGATGTGGCACCTAAAGATCTGAGAATGTCAGTATCCAGCCATATAGACATAGACACTGATATACAAGACGACGATGGACTCAGTGATGGCTCTATTGCAGGTACATATAACCTTTCCAATATCATAAAATGCTTAATAGATAAATTTCTTTCAGATGACGTATCACTGACTTCTAGATATGTAGCACGGCAATTACATGTACATATTTCAAGTAAATCATTTACTGTGTATACATCATTATAAGACGTTCTCCTGTGAAATTCAAAAGTAACAGTATCATTGATAAAATGTAAAGAGAATAAAAATGTTTAAAAAAATTTCATAAAAAATAGTTTGGATACAGTAACCTTTGGGGAAACTGGGTTCAGTAGTAATGTCATTATACGTACTTGTTGGTTATATTACATGTATGCAAAAAGGTTATAACAATGCTCCGAAATTAAAAAATGCCATGTTCTTTGCTTTAATTTATGTGTAATTGTAATTGGATAATATAGTGCTACCTTTGAGATTTAATTATTCTCATGCATTATTTAAAAGTAACTTCTGTCGTTGTTATGGTGACCAATTTTTGAAAAGCATCCATATTAAGAAAAACGAGGTTATTGGTTAAAAACAGTAGATTCCATTTTCTAAAAGCACACATTCACAATTATGATACGTTTCATCAAAATAAGAATACAATTCTAAAATGTGAACAATTTTTAAAAGTATCCGTTAAGAATTCGTCAAAACAGGATTTTTGAAATGCATGTTAAACGTTACGTCAAATAACGTTTTGATGACGTTTGCTACGTCTCTAAAACAGTAAAGTAGAAGGGAATGCTTAATTTCAAAGGTTTATAACTATATCAGCTCATGTTATATTTTGCTCAAACGTTTGGAAAATGCTTAAGATGCCTGCTCAAAATTTCATAATCTTGGCACTAAGTCCGATTTTTTTCTGAAGAACGACTCACAAACATTTACATGATGCCTGAAAAAAAGATATATCCAACTTTTCTAACCCTGCATTTTCCACTTTGGTTGTCGGTCACTGAGAATAACAAACAAATTACAATATTTTGTTAAATGAAAATAATGTATGCAGTGAATGGAATAGACTATAAGTATTTCAACCCACAGTATAATGTTGGATGTATTTATGAATGCTATTGATCAGTTAATGTAATTGTTAGTTATTTTATTTTGTTAGTGGCAGTGTTTTGATATCATTCTTAACTCAAAATTTCAAGTGCACTTACATCCAAATTATCAGTAGCGGATACATGACCTTCGAGACTATATATCATTAAGGATATTTTCAGTCAGTGAGGGTCAGTTATTCGCAACTGGTCCCTATTCTAACATCTTATCATAGTACCAGATAGTTCCTATAACTATAAAGGAGGCAGGGGGATACATTATTGGACAAATTTGGACAGTCAAACTTGGCCTATTTCTTTAAAGCAGCCAAAAAGACAAGAACGTATTTCTGTGTCCATCTCAGGGCCTAGGCTACATAAATTGAAAACACCATCAAATTGTAAGGCTGATATCAAAACATAAAAAACAACATCAAATTGTGGGGTAATGGCCATTTGTATATTCCCCTACCAAATTTTAGCCAAAAAATCATTTCATTATTTCTATCCTAGGTTTGGCTACATGAATTATGTACCTGAGCTAGGTTGTTTCGGCAAATAAAAAATGTTGCCCATGCCTATAGATTATTTAGTGTTTTCAGTAAAAGTTTTTCGCGGTTTCCAAACAATATTTACGCTAAATTTGAACTTCCGCCAGTGGTGGTAACCTCCTTTTTGAAGAACAACTGACACTTAGTTTTCATGATTTTTCAAAATATTAAAAACCTTTTTTTTTAAATAAATAAAGAATTCTGACTTTAAAATACCAATTTACTTTTGGTGACCATAAATAAGCTATACATTAAATATTTGATATCACCCCAACGTATTCCCAGTTATATGTATTATTAATAGATTAAAAAAGAAACGGCAACATTTTGTGACTTATTGGGTTAATGTAAAACAAAATGATAAAGTATTTCTTTGAATTTAACAGTATTCAAATTACAGTAACCATTATAACTCTAGTTGTAAACAATTCACGATATGGAATGTATGATTAAAGTCAGAATATTGTTATTTAGATAAAGCAGGATTGTGCATTATTATAAAGGCACCACTTTAACAAATAATAAATCTTTTAAAAGTCATCTTGTCCAAACTGGAATCTCATGGGATGTAGGTGCAGGGTACGAGGCTCGTACATGTACATACGTTCTTACATATGTGGTAGCATAACATGGACTCTGGATAAGATCAAAATAGATTACAACCTAATTTTGTTGCACGTGAAATCGAACACCAATTTAAAAGAATTAATTATTTAAATACCAATTGACGATAACAACAATATCGAGTCAAATGCAAACGAAACACCCGCAGGTTTCATTATTAACATTGTTGTTGAGTTTGCTTCATATTTGTACAATTTCAAATGTCGAATTATAACTATTATAACGCCTGCTATGCTTGCAGAAGTGGTTTTAACATTGTGTATTTGAGACTTGTATCAAGGAACGTGTCGACCGCTCATCGACCATCTGTTAACTTTTAACTGACACCAACACTGAGGTTTCTACACTCAAACATTTCTCAGACTGCAGACAGTGCAACCTAACCATAAAACCGGTTCTCTGTACAATTCTGCAACAATATAAACTACAGTAATAATTATCATGATGTCTATAATACAGGCATTCTTCTTCTTCTATTTCCTAATGAATTCTGTATTAATTACATTAATTAATTAATTTTGTTTATAGATTTTAATATACCACAGTAGGCATATTTGGAAATCATCATGGAACGATCAAAATAAGTGAATACTAGTTTTTTTATTAATCATATAGAGCTATTAAAATTATGTATTGTTTTGTTTACAAATTTATAGTATTTGTAGCCTAAAATGGTATCGGCCACAACATCATTTAAATAAGTTTTATTTTATTTTGTGTAGACTATAAAATACCCGAAAGAATTAACGCAAAATCATATAATTTGGTAAAACAATGTTATTTTCACTCTTAAGTAAATGAATGTAGTTGAGAGAGTCGCAGATTATTATCACGAGTATATGAAACTCGTAATGCGGATATGAAAATATAACTTTTTCATTTGTTAATCACCATACATACTAGCTTTCAAGGCGAAATTGCCACAAACACATGTATAAGAAAAATATTATTCAAGTATATGTTTCTTTATTTTTGCAAACATATGCTTCATGCATGAGTTTAACATAATATGGTATAATATTAGTATATGATAGAAAAATCATTTTTTTGGCGGAATTCAAATATAATAATGATAAATAAATAACTTTATACAATTTTGATTTTTGTTTTCGTTTGCACATTGTGGAATATACATGTATATAAAATGAAGCTCAACCCACGTGTGTTCATAAATTATTTTAATAACGACACCAATGAAATGCGAGGACACACTTTTGCAACAACAGAAAATACAAGATCCGTTTGCGTAAAAATAGTTAAAAGCAATCGTAACCATTCAAGCATAACTTGAAATACGAAAAAGAAATAATTGAAAAGGGGATTTTTTCGTTTATTTATGCCAGCACTTTAAGTATTGTATAGCGCAATTACAATCATTATTATTATTAAGTAAAACATTTTTAAAACAACATCTTTATGGAAACTCAGCGTTTGTGTTTTACCAGGGAGTTTATATACTGTCCATATAGAACATAGAACATATTGTAAAAGTGCTGGATATGTAAAATTGATGTCAATGGTAAATATACTTCTGGAACAAAATGAAATTTCGCTAACGAGATGATGTTGCTCATTGTGGGACCACATAAAATATATAATTACTAATGAAATGTCACTAGTACGTAGAAATATTTATATACTCATGTTAGAAGAACTGAAACTTATAATGTACGTATCATACACAGTTGCGCAGGTAATGACGTATAACAATATCATCTTTATTAAACGAATGTTGCATAGTAAATACATTTTATTTTCATATGGCCTTCAAATAATGTGCATTTCATCGTTGGAAATATATATTTCAAAGTTCTTTAGTTGTAGTTATTAGTTCGTAATTTGTGCATTTCATAGTTCGTTATTTGAATTCCAAAAATTCGTAATATTCATTTCAAAGTTGGTAATATGCATTTCGAAGTTCGTAATATGCATACCGATGCTTGTAATGTAAATTTCATAGTCCGCAATATGCATTTCATTGTTTATAATTTGTGCATTTCATAGTTTGTAATTTGTGCATTTCAAAGTTCATGCAGTAGCTAAGGTAGGTCGTGAAAGCTGTTACTTATGACATACTGTGCAATGCACATTACAAAATTTAAGATGCACACAAATAAGTATCGTAACTAATTTAGGATTTAAGAAGTTTTTGTACACGTCCTGCAAAGATGGTAATGCTTTTGATGGAATTGATCTCAATAGACTAAATCAACCAAGAATGATGAATTCGGTCCGAAATAAATCAATTAATGCAATATTTTACTTTTATATCATATATTCCAGATGATGTTTTGGATAAAGAATGCTGCGATATGTCTACGGAGAATGACAGTGATTTTGCCGAGTCGAAACATCACGACTGTACGGAGGGGAGTAATATAAATGATTTAAAAAGCAACCATGACAGTGCAGGCAAAGACGACGCACCAAAAATAACACTGCCGTCGGGAAAAACGCGCCGTCGTAGAACAGCGTTTACATCTGAACAATTGTTGGAACTTGAAAAAGAATTTCACAGTAAAAAATATTTATCTCTCACAGAACGCTCACAGATCGCGCATGCGCTTAAACTAAGTGAAGTACAAGTGAAAATCTGGTTTCAAAATAGGAGAGCAAAGTGGAAACGGGTAAAAGCCGGACTGATTCACGGCCGGACATCCTCGGACGGATTGAATAAACCTAAAATTGTAGTTCCGATACCAGTCCATGTTAATAGAATTGCCATTCGAAGTCAACATCAACAATACGAGAAAACTGTTAGAAGTTCATCATTCCATTAAAAAGTCTGTGTTCAACAGAAAATCGTGAAAATCTGTGGAAAGTAAGTCTTTTCTTTCAAATGGTCAGGCAGTAATTGAATCCAAGATATTAAAATTATAATGATATAATAATAAGACAGGACATAATTCTAGAATGTTGGATTGGAAACGTGTGTTTGCAAATTCCTGAAAACAAACGGGTACTTAAAATGTGACCACATTAAGATTTAGTGTACAGGATTAGAAACGGCAAATTTGATAGATGTGACACATGTGTATGAGGACTACAATATCATGATAGTTGTGTATTGTGTAATGGCAATTATGATTGTAAAAAGGTAAAGTTTGCTTAATAATATTATAATGTCACCCCTATTGAAAGGGCCAGTCAATTCTGACTGACGAGACACTCACGTATATTGTATGTCTATCACAGGTTCTCTACCTAAGTTACCCCATACTGCCAAACCTAACGTATCACTTCTCTATTTACTTATATGGTGCGAAATCACGTAAAATAACATTGCCATATTTAGTTAGGAACCTTAACACGGTGTCGTTTAGAATCAGCACATGTGCATGTATTTGACATCGGACTTGTTATTATAGTGTGTAACACAGTTGTACGTCTATTATGTAAAATATTATTGTTTGTATATTACAATGTATGTGTAGATACATGAGAAGAATTGTATGTGTTTGTTTGTTGATACGTGTATTACGAGAAATAAAATACATAATTTATTTTCTTCTTTCATTGCGTTCGATTTTCTGGCTCGCAAAAACATGATATCTGGCTCACCTGAAACATGATATCTGGCTCACCAAAACATGATATCTGACTCACCAAAACATGATATCTGACTCACCAAAACATGATATCTGACTCACCAAAACATGATATCTGACTCACCAAAACATGATATCTGACTCACCAAAACATGATATCTGACTGAACAAAACATGATATTTGGCTGAACAAAACATGATATCTGACTGAACAAAACACGATATCTGGCTGAACAAAACATTATATCTGGCTGAATAAAACATTATATCTGACTGAATAAAACATGATATCTGGCTGAATAAAACATTATATCTGGCTGAATAAAACATTATATCTGACTGAATAAAACAGGATATCTGGCTGAATAAAACATGATATCTGGCTGAATAAAACATTATATCTGGCTGAATAAAACATTATATCTGGCTGAATAAAACATGATATCTGGCTGAATAAAACATGATATCTGACTGAATAAAATATGATATCTGCCTCACCATAACATGATATCTGGCTGAATAAAACATTATATCTGGCTGAATAAAACATTATATCTGGCTGAATAAAACATGATATCTGGCTGAATAAAACATTATATCTGGCTGAATAAAACATTATATCTGGCCGAATAAAACATGATATCTGGCTGAACAAAACATGATATCTGACTCACCAAAACATGATATCTGGCTGAACAAAACATGATGTCTGGCTGAACAAAACATGATATCTGCCTCACCAAAACATGATATCTGACTCACCAAAACATGATATCTGACTGAACAAAACATGATATTTGGCTGAACAAAACATGATATCTGGCTGAACAAAACATGATATCTGCCTCACTATAACATGATATCTGACTCACCATAACATGATATCTGGCTGAATAATACATTATATCTGGCTGAATAAAACATGATATCTGGCTGAATAAAACATGATATCTGCCTCACCATAACATGATATCTGGCTGAACAAAACATGATATCTGCCTCACCATAACATGATATCTGACTGAACAAAACATAATATCTGGCTGAACAAAACATGATATCTGGCTGAACAAAACATTATATCTGACTGAATAAAACATTATATCTGACTCACCAAAACATGATATCTGTCTCACCAAAACATGATATCTGACTGAACAAAACATGATATCTGTCTGAACAAAACATGATATCTGTCTGAACAAAACATGATATCTGCCTCACCATAACATGATATTTGGCTGAACAAAACATGATATCTGGCTGAACAAAACATGATATCTGTCTCACCAAAACATGATATCTGACTGAACAAAACATGATATCTGCCTCACCATAACATGATATTTGGCTGAACAAAACATGATATCTGGCTGAACAAAACATGATATCTGTCTCACCAAAACATGATATCTGACTGAACAAAACATGATATCTGGCTGAACAAAACATGATATCTGGCCGAACAAAACATGATATCTGGCTGAACAAAACATGATATCTGGCTGAACAAATCATGATTTCTGGCTGAACAAAACATGATATCTGTCTCACCAAAACATGATATTTGGCTGAACAAAACATGATATCTGGCTGAACAATACATGGTATCTGGCTGAACAAAACATGGTATCTGACTCACCAAAACATGATATCTGGCTGAACAATACATGGTATCTGGCTGAACAAAACATGATATCTGACTGAACAAAACATGGTATCTGGCTGAACAAAACATGATATCTGGCTGAACAAAACATGATGTCTGGCTGAACAAAACATGGTATCTGACTGAACAAAACATGGTATCTGACTGAACAAAACATGGTATCTGACTGAACAAAACATGGTATCTGACTGAACAAAACATGGTATCTGACTGAACAAAACATGGTATCTGGCTGAACAAAACATGGTATCTGGCTGACCAAAACACGATATCTGGCTGAACAAAACACGATATCTGGCTGAACAAAACACGATATCTGGCTGAACAAAACACGATATCTTGCTGAACAAAACACGATATCTGGCTGAACAAAACACGATATCTGGCTGAACAAAACACGATATCTGGCCGAACAAAACATGATATCTGGCCGAACAAAACATGGAATCTGGCTGAATAAAACATTATATCTGACTGAATAAAACATTATATCTGGCTGAACAAAACATGATATCTGGCTGAACAAAACATGATATCTGGCCGAACAAAACATGGTATCTGGCTGAACAAAACATGATATCTGGCTGAACAAAACATGATGTCTGGCTGAACAAAAAATGATATCTGACTCACCATAACATGATATCTGGCTGAACAAAACATGATATCTGGCTGAACAAAACATGATATCTGGCTGAACAAAACATTATATCTGACTGAATAAAACATGATATCTGGCTGAACAAAACATCATATCTGACTGAATAAAACATTATATCTGGCTGAATAAAACATGATATCTGACTGAATAAAACATGATATCTGGCTGAACAAAACATGATATCTGACTCATCTGTATGTCTACAGACACTGCAGATCAACACGTTGAATGTCAGTATTACATAATGAAGTACACGTATAAGAAATAGGTATGCCTTATTCGAACGAATGTCATTTTCGGTCGAGCCATGAGTTGAAGTACCGTTCGAAATAAGTTATTAATTATAATTATGGAGGGTCGATATTAACCATACTCAATGGAATATTAAATATACCATGTTAGAAACAAACAGCAGGAATTTAATGTTATAGTTAACATTAATCATACAATATATGTTTTACTACAAATATAAATGGAAAGTGCATGTTAAAACTTGAGAAATATAATTTATTACATACAACGTGTCTTATTTTTCATACAGGCATACTCTATTCATTCATAATATGCACCATGAGACACTTATCAACACTTCATGGCCAGCAAAAGTTTGAATGAAGTCTACAAGCTATGATTTACATAGACAGATGTGCTAACATCTAGTAGTTCAAAATTCAGAAAATTCTAATAACGTGTCTTTAAGAGTTTCAGACACTCCTAAATGATATTAGCCTCAATTAGCAGTGTCAATCTCTTTAAACGTGTCAGAAAACTGTTATTTTGCATTTTAGCTCTCGGCTTGCTGACATCGTTGAAGAATACATGGGTTTAGCCCATTACTTGAAAGTTTACAAAATAGTTCACATATTTTCTGATATACATTATGTATTTCGACAAGTAAGAACACGCGATCAAATTCGTTGACTTTCAATATCGAGCTGTTGAATGATTTTACACCACGGTTTGAGACGTTATTTCAAATGATACTGATAATTTTGAAGTCTTGTAAACAGGCACGAAGATGCGCAACGTAAACAGATTTTCTGCTACCAATTATGCACCAGTGTATGGGAATGACTCGACGTATACAGGACCGATCCATTATAAAATCACTGCATCGTACATGTATATAAAGTATCATAAACTCTACCAGGAGTTCTTATCGTAACCGCCCCCCCCCCCCCCCTCACCGTTAATAAATACAATCATGCAGTACATTGCGAACGAATTAAAGAAAGGCGGGCTTAAGGCTACCAGAAATACAAGTGTCACCAGCGAAGGACTACATACTGACAAATCTTATAGGTATCAGGTCTAAATGGGCAAAAATTCAATAAAACCTGAATGAATATGACTTCGAATTATAGTTAAAAAGAAAGACAGTAAAGGATTAAATGAAAACGACGAACCTCTGATCTGTGGACACCTGCATTTAACAGATTTATGGCTTTTCAACGTTGCCCAATTGATAATCGCCCCATTTTGGTGTTTTTTCTCTAACTTGTGGATTGCTATCGCATAAACAATGACCGCATGGAATTTATTCCGCACCGAATCCCGATTTTCTCGTGCATTATATTGATTTTGACGCTGCATTGCTCAACGGACCATGACATATTGACCGAAAATTATCAGCACGGAATAACGCGAGAAATCGTGTCAATAGCAGTTCCACAAAATTCCATGCCAAAAGATCGATTAAAAATATGTTATATTTACGAAAATAAGTGATGCAAATTTAAGTGTATCAGATTTAAAGTCATGGAGCGGTTGCCTCCCCTGTTCTATAAAGTTGAACATTATACTACATGTATATATCTATCAAACTATATATCTGATTGCTTTCAGAAAAGAAATAGTATTACACACATACGATAGATTGTTAAATTGAATTTAAATTAGAATGATATTGATATACCTCCTGTTGCTTTGGATTTTAACATTTATTTGTTTACTGTTCTATATGTTCTTAGTTGTAGTTATTAGTGTTGTTTAGTAGTGTAAGAATCGTTATTTGTTATTTGTTAATGTATATTTCAAACTTTAGGCCATGTATATTACAAAATTGTATGCCCATATGTGGGCCCAAAATTGGAAAATAAACAATATCTTATCTTATCTCTTATCTTCCATTGGCTGTCACAATTTGTAAAACTATCACATGTGGCTACAAAATAGAAATACTGTGAACGAACAGACTGATACATAAAAAATGCTTACGAGGCTACATGTAAGTTTACATTCATTTGGCATCATTTGTTCTCGACCGGTGGCTGGTATAGGCTACTGCTTCATAATTATACTGGTTCAATGGAACTCATATTTATCCCCAAAGGGTCAGGTCTTGAAAACGTGTGTACAAAAACCTATTTTTTAAGGTTAAAAATATGTTTGGACAAAATGTTTGCCACATCTTTTCCCTGAAGACAATACAATGAGCATGGTGATTTGGTAAGCGTACAGCTTCAAGTCCCAACAGAAAAACACCATTCCGTACCACAAGCAAACGAATGTGTGGTGTAATGAATACGCCAGAATAGTCAAAATCGACAACTTTATAATTCGGTAGCAAGGGAGAAAATCCCACTACTTATGGTCAAAGTTGTTTATAAAAGTTGCCTCCCATGTAAAATTGTTATCGTGTGTACGGAAGAAGTTTCAAACTCAGAAGTATAGTACGCGCACGTACATGCATAGGTTACAGCATCATTGAAAAAGAAATTTAAAAAAAAATTAAAAACAAATTCTCGAAATTAAGGTTTTCTTAAGAACCTAAATGTGGAGAAAACCAAATTTTCCCATTTTTTTCAATGATACTGTAACCTATGCGTACATGTACCTCTCATTTGTCCAACGAGTCCTTTTCATTTCGTCTTTTGTATGAATTAATTGGCAATAAATTGAGTTAGGGACCCCGTTTCTCGAAGTGGACGTTCTACAAAATTATTAGGCAATTTAATTATAAGCATTAAAGGTAAATGCTTAGTTTATTATAGCGTTTTAGATTAACCCTTATTGAAAGGGCCAGCCATTTCGACTTAGAGATTGGGGTTGGATTGTCCTAGCGCTACAGTAGTTTTATTAGACACCCATTTTTTGTGTCAGTACCCCTCCAAGTATCCATTCTTGTTGTCGGACGTCTGGCAGAGGTGGCCTAACGATATCATTCTGTAGTGTTCAAACTATTGGGTCATCAATCGGTCGCGTCAGTTCTAGCTCGTCAGTTCTCCACTAGGATTCGAACCATCGATTTCCAACGTCCAAGGCCTTATCACTCGGCCGCATACAAGCATTTAAGCTATGAATATGTTAAAAATTGAGTTTACAAATGAATCATTCAGCCTAAAGAAATGGCGAGGTTTTTTATTATTTATTGCTCCTCGTAAAACTTTATATTGTTGTATAGCTATATGCAGACTCTATGTGCTTAATATATTATGTTCCAGGTGCAAACTTATCTGATAAGAATATCAAAGCTTTCGTCAGCAATATAATGGCTATTGTTAGACCTCTGTTTAATCAACGCAAAACAATTGCAATAAATGAATTTCAATACGTGTCATCAGGAATTTGTCTTGGTTGTATTTTATTATACTTAATCCTTGTCATATCAAATATACAAGCACTTATGCGGTGTTAGGTATTTGCATAATCATATATCTGTTGTAACGTGGGGTCCATGATTCAAGAAAAAAGTACGACCACCAACACATCTAGCTCATCTCGGACATTCTTATCTTCAGAATTGAGGAAGCGATATCTGATACTTTGGTAAGTACGCTAATTATGATATAAATACTTATTAAAATACTCGATTTTAAATTTGATACATGTTATTTAACAATGTTGACATTAAACCATAAACAGTACCAATATTGTGTACAATGAGTAAAGTAAAGAAAACAGTGACATTGGGGGTTTGTGTACGTTTATTATTTTACTATTATAGAAAATTGATTAGCAGTTACAATTAGAATGTGAATTACAGTTCATATAATGCTGTAAATCATTTATTTTCGTCGGCTGGGTCCTGAAATGAGCATACTTAAAACTGAACACCAACAGCGCGTGCGCGCGAGAATCTTTACAATAACGTACCTTTTCCCCCCGTTTAAGTATGAGCAAAATCACCGTTTTACTGCTATAATTATTATTTATTATTATTATTATTATTATTATTTCATTTATACTATATTGCATTTTAATGCTTTGTTTTACAGTACGAATATTGTGAACAATGAGTACATGTACAACACTCGTGTTACTGGTATGTGTGATATTCCAAGGTAAGAGACACATGATAAATCTCATAAGTTCATAGGCCATTCTTCATACTTACATATACAGGGTGTCTCAAAATACATGTCCGCTTGTTGAGGATGTATCACTCCGTACTGTATTGCTTTACATATCTGATTTATATGTATAATCAAAGGGCATTCAAATCAATGTAGAAATCACGAAACAATTATCCAAAACAATGCATACAAAATCTAAAGAATGTATTATGAGTAGGCTAGTTGACCCCAATTCGGTAAAAACCTGTGTTTGACATCGTTTGACGATTTTAATGACGTTCACACACCTTTGAGTCGGATGTGATGTTTCCATTTCTCCACAAATTGAAATTTTGAGTTTCGATGTAGTTACATATCTTGAACTGTATAACTAACTTTCAAATGTATGAGCCAGGCTCTGCGATTTTCACCCTTATCACACATTTTTTTCGATTTTTATATTATCACATTTTCTGATACTTTTCTTGTACACATAAACGGCTACGTCAGTCAAAAATACCCAAACTAGAATATGAATTTTACACACAAAAGTATTTCTTTTTACTCTTTATCAATGATACAGTTACCTTTGTGTAGAACACGTCTCATGTTAATAATTCTCTTTTAGTGAGCACCCCTGTAGGCTGCGAGGTTTGCGAAGTAAAAAACAATTATGTTTACTCGTGTGATTCTGGCTATTACTGTTGTGGAGATATATGTTGGTAAGTCGTTTATTGTATTAAAATCAAAACTCACAATCGTGAACGCTCGGTCATTTCCGTTTGTCTCCGGTAAATATACTTCGTGTGTAAGTGTAGTAATACACCAAAGTGATCAATCGTGAAAGCTCGGCCATTTCCGGTATGTGTACATGGCCTAGCATAGTATAAAGTTCGAGGGGGTCAGAATTGTGGAGATAATATAAGAGATGTGATATCATTCACATACAAATGACATAATTAAGTTTGTAAGGGAAATAATAATAGTTGACAATGGTTTTTTCAGTTCAATACGCTGGACGGTAATCGGTTCCTTATTTGGTGCTGGTGTATTTTTCCTTATATTCGGTCTGATAATTTCTGCGATACACGAGAAATGTACCCAACCCAGCACTCGAGTTACACCTGTGCAAACAGAACAGGGTAAGGCTATAGTCTAATCTACCAAACTCTTTTATTAATGTTTAGCATCACCGTGTGTCTAGGTTTTGAAGTCGATTTTTTTTTCGAAATTAAAAAAACTGTATACATAAAAGCGATTTTAGTATGGCCTAAGTTCCAAAGTTAAACATTTTCATAGGTGTTTCAGTGTTTGACATAATCAAATTACATGCAAATGTTACAATTTAATAAATAAACATCGAAACATGTCGGTCCTGACCATGATCATGTCTATGTATAAGATATATGGTAGATTGCATATTATACAAAATATCTTAGATTAATAAACATGTATGGCAAAACAAACAAAAAAACATTTTTTACTACCGTATTTCTATCTTAGGTCAGAAATATATTTGCCAAGTTGTATGTTAAGTAATAAATGTTTTATATGTTTCAGGCACTGAGGGAGGTGTTGCCGTACGGTATTAAAACAGTGTAAACACGTTCGAGGGTTGTTTAGAAAGTTTTTGCTAGTAACGTCATATCAGGATGGTGCAGAACTTTATATGTTTGGTACTAAGTTGCTTTTATACCGCGTCCTGTAACGTTACATACTTACTAACGATGGATTTATTGTACGTGTAATCAGTTTCAGTGATTGTCAAAGCATAAAACACGATGTCTCGCTTATGTACTAGTAAGTTGCATCCATGGTCCCATCACCCGGGGTTGAACCGGGATTTTTAATTTTGGGTAGTTAAAACCCCACCCGTCTATAGCCCTACGGGACAGCTGATGGTGAAATATACGGCATTTCCTCGGTCACTGACAACTAAATATTGTCCCCGGGGTATTGGTTCGGAGAAAAAAAATCCAAACATTTTCCCTGGCTGTGCGGGGGAAGATTGAAAGGTAAAAACACGGCCTTTTCACGGCTGTCGACCGCCCCTTCCCGGGGTTGGGGTCAGTGGATGCAACTGAGACTGGTGCATTATCATCACATATCTTCACCTATATAATAATTTATGTATTCGGGCACGAACTCAGTCATGTACAAGTGTGTATACAGTGCGTAGAATCACGTGATTAAATCGATTGAAATGAATGCGGTTTAACGCTCAAAACTATTGCGATTTCGTCTGCTAACGGTGAGTTTTTTTCTTGATTATAACGATCGTGCATTTAATATGGTTATATTGTATAGCCTTAAGTACTTTCTGTATATGTAAGAATACCCGGCAAGTGTTGAGTTCGCTCTATATTTAGCTGTTTTTAATTGATGCTCGACCAAATTATTACACTCGGTTGGAAACTGCATTTGGTCGAGCATCAATTAAAAACAGCTAAAGATAGAGCGAACTCGGTACTTGCCGGCAATTCTTACATATACGGAAAGTACTTTAGGCTATATAATATAACCATATTAAATGCACGATCGTAATAATCAAGAAAAAAACTCACCGTTAGCAGACGAAATCGCAATAGTTTTGAGCGTAAAACCGCATTTGATCACGTGATTCTACACACTGGTATATAGTTGGTAGTTGTTACGTACATATTTGACGTTGTTCGGCATTTGGCTTGAAATGACTGGGATTTTGACGTGGTATGTGACGAGTAAAAAACATGTATTGTGGTTTCCCTTCCTGGTGGTATGATAGACCCTACATCAAAACAGGAGATGCTTGTAACAGACGTATGCCCCAGTGACCTTGACCTTTGACCTACTGATCTCAAAATCTACAGGGGTCATCTTCAGTTGCTGACCAACCTTCATGTAAAGTTTGACGATCCTAGGGCAAAGTGTTCTTGAGAAACAGAAACTATTTGGTCTTTAAAAATGGTAAAGCCCACGGTTACCCCTGGACATAAGACAGCCAGTCACCTGTGGATGTATCGTGTCTATCTCAGTGTGCACATAGCACATCGTCGGTCGGCTGCCAAAATATCGTATCTCATTTTTCAAGATTTTCAGGAGAAGGAAAAGCAGTTTTTGATATTTCTTGAGATACAACAGTTTGACCCATATTTTGCATCAGAATATGAAATACGACATTTTGTATAATTAAATTTTATAATTGTAATTATGTATTATATTGCCAATAAATTTAAGGTTTAGTCGAAATAATACATTTACATTTAAATACCGTTGTAAGAGTTGATGAATGAGTCTTTTTCTTGGCTTTTAAGTATTTGTATTATATCATTTGTGTTTAGTGTGAGATACGACGTTTTGATCTGGGCTCCACAAACCAATCAGAGTTACGATATTTCTTCAAATGACAGAATATCGGGTAACAATTGGCTCTCAGATACGATGTTTTGAGACAAGGCGGGAGACAGGTTTGCAAATATCTTGAAGTCAAAAAGCCATTTTCCCCAAAAATAAAGTTACGAGGTTTTGGCAGCCGACCGACGACATGGTATTTGGTTACGTATTTGTTTTTCTGGCGCAGCAGTTAGAATATGCCATCACAATGTTTCAAAGTCACGTTTTTGCCAGAATTCAACTCGACTTCCATACGTTGACCGACCATACACGCAGTTGAGCCCAGCCCGCTTTCTCAGTTGCATTCTGGCGAGCTCCTTCCGCTACTACTATCGGCCGAGCAAGATGTTTTAGTGTTGCGCAATAGTACACGGAACAATGTAGGGGCCTAACCAAGTTGGGTCCATTCCCTCGGTTGAGTGTATGTTAAAGATACTTTAGGCAAAAAACTTTTTTATCTCTGTCATTTGTATATATTTGTTATAAGCATTGTATTGTCCGTTGTGCGAAATAAACTTGCGTATTCATAAAAAGTAACAACTGGTAGGATAAATAAGATTTTATTCAGTAAAATAATATAAAGGTGATATGTATTATCGTCTAATACGGCTGCATCATATGTATGTGCATTAGATACATTTAATGTCAACAAGGTAAAAACGTCTGTCACACCGGTAAATATTTTGTTTTGATGAAATTCGAGTACCTTTAGAGAGAAATGCTTTGTTTAAGTCGGATGTCGTCGAGAATCAGGCCAGTCTGATTTCAAACGTCAAAAACGTCACGAAAACATATATTTTCAAGTGGAAAAGTATTATAACACCGGATTTCGTCCAAAATCACCAAATTCTTTTGAAAGTAAACAACATATAGGTTAGAAAGGGGAAAAAATATGGGTTTCAACTTGAAATGATTTCTAATAGGTACTACATATTGACTTCAAAAGTCAAATGGCATACAATCTACAAATAATTGAAAATAATGTATATATACACATGAATTTATACACTAAACATATGTTGTGTTATAAGAAATGTATGTGAAATAAAATTTAGAAAATACAAAAAAATACACACGTACGTCTATGTAAAACACCAATATTATGCAATATACATGTACTAGTTTGATACAGTTTGCCTTCTAATGCCTTGGGTGGTATTCACGAAGAAACTTAAGTGAAAACTTAGAATTTTCCCAAAATCTTACTTTTTCCTTTAGTGTATAAGCTTAACAAGAAAATCAAGATTTTCTACTTTTTACATTGCATTGAAGCATAATGTTAAGCGCTACAATAATCAGCAAGAAAATTTGAGCTATTCTTAGTTTCTTGCAAAATATGGGCAGTTCAATGTTTTAACTTTAGTCAAAATATTTAAGTTTTCACTTAAGATGCTTTGTGAATACCACCCCAGGTCCCACTGAGCATGTTTTGGCCTCGTCGATGTTTTCCCGATGGAAACAAAATAGCTTCAGGAGGTATCGGGAACAGGGATACGAAAAAAATGCTAATGATTACACCGAAGCTTCCCCTAGACAACGAGGATCTTTTCACGATGCCTTCCGATGCTCATTTATTTAATTGGGAGTGCATCGCTGAGGCCAAAAAATTCTCATTGTCACCAAGGCATAAAGTCCGTCACTTCAGATACCGTCCTTTAAACTTCTCGTAGGGTGAAGGCGTCGTTCACGTGCGCACGGGGAATTCGGAACCTATCTGAAGCGGGTACTGACATGGATTCGAACTCTGTCGATTTGGCCTTTCTTTTGATGAGCAGACACGCCAACACGAGACAGGCGATCAGTAGGATACATACAATAGCAACAAGAACACTTACTACAGCTAGGATCTCGGAACGTGTGAAGCAGTTCTCTACCGTGGCAAGGGGTTGTTCCATTCCTTTGAATAAAAATATAAATACATGCATATATATACGTCAAACAAAGTCTTATCGTATGTTCAGTACATTTCTACTCAATTTAACATAGGCCTACAGTAAAACTTCGTTATCTCGAGGAGTTATTGGGATAATTAAAATGCTCGAGATAAACTGGGTGCTCGAAATAACCAAAATGCATGTATTGGTGATACAAACGGATATTGGTTTAAAAAAGTTCCGAGATAGGTCGGGTGCTCGTGATATCAATGCTCGTCATAACGAAGTTTTACCGTAATTGGGTTAGAAGCATGCCTTTGTAAAGTATCCGGTGTCCAAGGCCATCATTCAATGGCTAAAATAAGCCAAAACTGTTAGCTTCTAAAAAATAAAAAAAATCCGCTTGGTTCGGTCATTTAAAAAAGGAGATATTGGTAAATCAGAAAGAAACTATGAGAGGCTCACAAAAAACTGATTTTAACGTTATTTTGAGTTTTCTAAAATAAGATTCTAAAAGCTTGAGTCGCACATGAAGCAATATACCGTCTACATCATTTTGCATTCATTAACATAACATGCTTTTTATCGTGGGCCTATAAATTGCTAAAGCACAGTCACTGTGACGTTTAGGGTGTAAATTCGTTTTTATGAAGCTACAGAAGATCACATACCTGCAGTATTTTTACTTTGACCACTGATATCATTGGGTCCACGAATAGTGATAACCGTAGACAATGTTTCTTCGTTCTCTACGTCATCAGCCGCTCGCCTTCTCCGTCTTACTACGTCAGCAGGTGGCGGCGTCGCTGACTCGGCAGGAGTGGGATTCCTTACAGCATCGCAGTCAGCAGGCTAGGTGAATAGAAATTACCTGGTGTCATATAATCAAATAATGTCGGCTTAGAATATTTCTTTAAGCTAGATTACATCTTGGCTACAACGAATGGTTTAAAATACTAACTTGCGTTTGTAATTATTAGTTGAATTCCCAAATACGTCTAATGTCTTCAATTGATTGCAGTTCACTACTACTTATTTTTAAGTGCCATGTTTCATGATACATATATATACTATCTGTACGTATGTATAATGGAGTGGATTTCAAAATACATAAATGTAAGATACTCCATTCTGAGGTTTCCTTACAATGTAAACATAAAGGTAATAGTTTTTTTGTCTGTAAATAAATGTACAATTGCTCATACACTGAGTACATTTAAAAAAACGCACACTTTGTGTTTGGTAAAATGTTGGACGATTCAAACATTTGATAGTTTTTAGTGCGAAAAATAAGTTTTAAGACGCCTAAAGTGTCATCCCTACTGCGAAAATCACGTCCTGTCAGGTGGCGCTCTTGATGTCATTAATAATAATAATAATAATAATAATAATAAAGACTTTATTTTACGAGGAAACTTATTTGACAATATACTAAACAATCAATCTTCCATAAGATCCTCAACAATGAACAATGAACTAGAAAAATAACTATGCCAAGAAAACGATGATATTTGATATTTTGATATTTTGGCCCCTATGATGTCTCACAATATAAGTTGAAAAATTCATAAAAGCATTAAACCCATTTTTCGCACCAAAACACGACCAATTTGTAAAGGTAACATCTCATACTACAACCACACTAAATATCGTTATGTACAATCTGACATACATTTCTGTGTTTTTTTTTCAGAAAGGTGGTGAGCCACCTTAAAATACGGCGTCAAAGGAGGTGAGCCACCTTAAAATACGGCGTCAAAGGAGGTGAGCCACCTTAAAATACGGCGTCGAAGGAAGTGAGCCACCATAAAATACGGCGTCAAAGGAGGTGAACCACCTTAAAAAACGGCGTCAAAGGTGGTGAGCTACCTTAAACTATGGCGTCAATACTTACGGGTGCACATGTATCGTCCCCAGGTTTGCAAATTCTGCCGGTACAAAGTATACCCATTTGGTTTGTGTTTGAGAACTTAAAAGCTTCCATGGGTAATTGAATTGCTGGAAGAACCACACCGTCCACTGTATACGTGAATACTGTCTGTTCCTGTGTAAATCGCTGGCTTGCTTTGGTTGGACATCTGGTAAAACATCATTAAAATCATTAATTATTGATTTGTAGCAATGCAAATCAGTCGATTTTTTTCCGAAGCAACATTGGTTGATTATCTCGATAAACACTTTACTCTAAACAAGTTCTGTTTAGCCCCCTTTCACAATTTGAAATCATGACAGAAATATTTGAATACAGATACGGGATTTCAATCACTCCTATTGTATTACCATGCGTTATGTTTTCATTATTACGAATGAAACATCGACTTTCACTATGGATGGAATCAGTAATGCTCGTTTGTTTCTATGACATTCTTGACATCCTTTACTGGGACCAAGTTTTATAAAGATTAGGTCAGAAAGATAGCATCTAGTGTGTTCACAACCAATTGTGAAAGGGTGTCGACCGACGAAGGACTTTTAAAAGATGGTACATGTCACCAAGTATACAGGGTGTCCAAAAAGAAAGTAAACAGTTTTAGTGTCTCATTAACAAATCTCAACGCTCTGCTTTAACACCAAAAACTTACACATGTATACACGAAGGATGTAAGTTTTAGAATTATAGCTTGTGTATTTTTGGCGTATTTTGTCCGTAACGTCATTTTGTAGTGTAATATGACGACACTTTCACTCCACGTGTGCTTTCTTTTTTGGACACCCTGTACAAATTGCAATATGAACGTCATTAAAGGTACCTACCCTTGATCTAGTATGGTGAATGTTTGCAGAGCAGGGTCGTCTACTGGTAGTGTGTTATTTGTTACACAACTTTCAAATCTTACAGTATCGTAGGCTGAAAACACAAAAATACACAACATTTGTTATTCAAGACGGTATGAAACTATATGTGCGTATACATGTTGGGATCTGTTCCATTATAACTTTGTTCATTTATATATAAAACTGTGTGTTGCGAGCATAGTCCAGGCTCCGATCTCCCGAAACATCTCAATTTTGAGATAAATCTAATGTCAAATATTGTCATGTGTTATAAGGATAATTTACAATAGAGGATGGACTCAAAATATAGCATAAAAAACAGCAAATAATATTCTTTGTTTATTCCAGTACTTTTTAATGAGTTATTACTTTAGATTGATTAAAAATTTAGACTCTGATTTGGGCAAAATCTCAATTTGAGATGAGATTTCAGCTTGGGATGCTTCTGGGGAATAAGGCCGGGTAATATTAACAGTGTCTTCAAACAAACTAAGTAAAGCCAACTAAAATTATCCGACTAAAATTGCCAAGCATATTATTGCGTTGGGTTTCAATTCCAGAAGTTTGCTACATACGTGTACTTTCTCTATTATTTACATACACATCAATCTTAAAACATTACATAAAATTCAATAATAACATCTTTATTTTAAGAAGATAAAACATTAAAGAGGCGTTCCCTATAACTTTGATAGTTTAAATCGACTCAGGAATATTCTACATTAAATGAGAATCATTATTGCTTAAACTCCACAAATCTTCAACCAAAAGCTCCAACCAATTACCGAGAAAAAATGAAAATATATTTCGGTAAAAGAGTCAAAATAGTCACGAGTTCTTTCCCTTTGACCACATGATAATAAATCGCTGGAAGCGATAAAAAATTTTGACATTATAGAGACATATTTGCACACACTTTTTTTCTGACAAATTATGATAATTGATAGTGCTTTGTACATTTAGCTCATTTAATGTGAAAGTAGAGATAATATGCTAGTTATAGGGAATGCCTCTTTAAGATTAGACAAATTATACAAAATGGTTATCTTTATTACGATGTTGTTTTCAATGTAAACAGCACCAACATTCAACAGCAGCATGATATCTTAGCAACAAATTTATAAATCCTAGGCAATCCGGAGAAAGAGTGAGGTGACAGAGCTGACCCATCCAGATACATGTATAATTCAACATGCATGCCATTATCTCGACCAATACACTAAGTTTGTCTTGAACTTTGAAGGATGTAAAAGCTTTATTAACAAGAAAAATATGTGAATTCTCTGTCTAAAAAATTTGCGATAATGCCCCAGAGTGAGTCTTGCAAATTACATCGAAGAGATAGAACAAGAACAGGAACAGGAACAGGAAAGGGAACAGGAACAGGAAGAAAAGGAACAGGAACATGAAGAAGAAGAGGATGAACATGAAGAAGAACAGGGACAGTGACAGGAACAGGAACATGAAGAAGAACCGGAACAGGAAGAACAGGAACAAGAAGAACAAGAACAGGAAGAACAAGAACGGGAACAAGAGGGGCAGTAACAGGAATAACAGGAACATGAAGAAGAAGAAGAACATGAAGAAGAAGAACATGAAGAAGAAGAAGATTTTAGTACCTATTGCCTCGGTCAAGTATGCGACCAGTTTGAAGACAGTTCCTACAAACATTTCTGTATCCACAGTGACCAAGGCATCGTCGGCATCCAGGGTGACCATATCCAGTACCTTGTATACATCAGCAAACTCATTGTTTGATAGATTTTTACTGAAATAAAATATGTACAATAATTCCACAATTATCACCAATATTGTCACAAAGTGCGTACATCAAAGGACCTTAATCCATGAATGACCGAAATACTTGTATAGAAAAACTGCTCGAGATAAACATGGTGCTCGAAATAAAAAAATGCCATGTATTGATAATACAAATGGATACTACAAATGCTCGAGCTAGGCAGGGTGCTCGTGATATCGTTGCTTGTCATAACGAAGTATTACTGTATATGGTACTGACACCAAATTTGAAAACGTTGGGATCAAAACATTTTGAATTAGACACATCATGGATGAGGCCCATCGACCAAGGTGTTTACATACATAAAAATATTATATTAATTAGTACCATTTAGGAATAAATCAAATCAGTGCTCACTACTTCAGTAAATAACTCATGAATGTTGGTCACACAAAACACTAAAAAAACTGTCGTTAAAATCTTAAATTGATATAAAGAAATTTGGGCCTTTAAAGGGACTCCACTCCAGTTGGTTAATTGCAAAAAATATGAAAAAGCTCTCTTAAAATCGAATTTTGTTTTTGGCTTGACCCACCTAATACATTATTTTATATACGAATCTGGACTTTATTTAGAAGAAAAATAATCGAATAACGTCGTTTATTAAATTTAAAAAAATCAATTGCGTGACTTACTCATTTAAAAAAGTATATATTCAACGTTGTCTAGCGTATGGACGTGTTAAAATGCCGTTACCAAATTAACAGACAGTAAAACATGTTCGGTAGTTTTCATCTATAGAGCCTTCGATCGTTATGTAAATTGAAAGAATACTTTATGTATTTGTTAAACATAAATTTGTGATTAAAATCAACGAAATGAAGTTTAGTCCCTTTAATAGTTCATCAACTTGAAATAAATGTTATTCACAATGTGTTTAGAAAGTGTAATGATTACTTGTCTATGGCAACATTTGATACATCCTGGTCCAACACTGTTTCGGTCTCGTGTGAACAATTGCCGTAGTATAACTCATCTAAAGTTGAGATAATTCCTGGTATATACTGAACACGTAACGCTGTGCTATAAAAGTCCCCAAGCTGAAAAGAAAGAACATGGAATCATTAGCAAGCAACAGCTACCGGCATTATCCGACCTTCTTCCCCTGTCATGACCGCCATTATATTATGCTTATTCCGTGAATTTAGCTACAATTCGTGTCATGTTTCCGATGAATTTACATAAAAATGCTTGTAAACCATGTATTTAATCGATATCTAGTGTATATTTAGTTATTAACTAACTTGAGAAAACACTAAGAGTTTATTTCACGGAATGAACATAACGGCGGCCATGATAGGGGAAGATGACCGGATTTTGCCCAACTACCATATTTAGACAAAACCCTTTCTAAAACAGATACTGTTATGAGGAAAATCGGACAGGGAAGGCAGCACTCAACTTAAACGGACGAGCACAGAAATCAGTAACACCACAACATAAGCCGAATCTAATTTAACCACTGGTTTACGGTTAATGACGGACGAACGAAAGAATCGCCGACAGTTCACATGCCTGTCAGAGGGGCTACCTCGACCGAATCAGTGCTAAAATTACAGTGTATAGATGGCATTGAATGAGAAGGTCGTAAGTGCGAGGACTAATGCATATAATATTTTGCAATCTTCATCATAAGGCGCTTCTTATGAGCCTATTTTCATGAAAATCGGAAACATGTCATTTTGACCAACCTGAAGTTAAAAAAGCTTGTTTTACCATACAGTAAGTAAAGATTGATTGTCAGACAGTTTTTCATGTTTTCTCAAAATATTGATTTTGTAGTTACGACCTTCCTATTCTAAGCCAGCGACATGAAGTCCTTGAATGCTTACCAAAGGATCATTTCCAGTGTGTAAGTTGCCTATCTTACACGGCACATCAGCTACATCTTGAGCTGTGGAAATGTCTATAGCGATGGAATACTTTTTATACGACCCTTCTACAGTTTCTGTGACGTCACAGCTCGGATCGGACGGTGAATCTCCGTCAACAACAACAACTTCCCCGTCAAACACATCCGGGAAGGCTAGCACCATCTCTACTTTGTTTCCAGAACAAATAACATCAACTTAAAGTAAAACCACAGGTTACAGTATCATTGAAAAAGACTACTTGAAAACAATAAAACAATGAAAGAAAAATATAAATTTTTCGTTATCAATGATACAGTTACACGTGAGTGGCACGGTGGTCGAGTGGTAAGACGCTTGACTCCTGATCGAGAGGTCCCGGGTTCGATTCTCGGCCGGGACACTTGATCATTTCAGAAACGCTATTTAGTGTTTCCCACCCAACTAGAGATGATCCTGGTTAATAACACAGGGGTAGTCTCGCGTGTATCGGTGCTTTACACCGGGCATGTTAAAGAACCAAAGAATCTATTCGGAACGAGCTAGGGTATCCTACCCGGATTCCTTGTATCTCACCTCTGTCTCTTACATTTGCGATAATGCCCCAGAGTGGGCCCTGCAAATTACACGGAAGAAGAAGAAGAAGAGTGAAACGTGAAATAGTGAATGTTTATTTGTGCTTGGAAACCAATATTATTGTTGTTTGCTCTAAAAAATGGGACTTTAACAATATTCGCTGTTATTCAATATAGGCCTACATGAGATGTTGACGTTGATGTTTGTTCGGGAGACAACATTCATATCATGATCATTGTATACATTTATTTTGCCGCTGATTATATTTGCTCCTGGCAATTCAAAGTTCCTTTAGTTGGCATTGCTCCTCTTGGTTGTTTGTTGAAGGGTGCTTGGCGAAGGTTTTCAAGTGAAACCATTGGACCATGTGATTATTAGCCTATTCACCATTAAAATTGATTTCAAGGGTATTGATTAACAACTGGCATAAAGTCAATTATACCTGAAAATTTAACTTGGCCAATTTGTACGTTTTTTCAGCGTATTGGTAATGTTTCCAGCTTGATTTTTAAAATAAAATTCTTACCATTAGCCAGTTCACACGTGGTGCCATAGTATCCATAAGGACAAAAACACGTGTCCACGGAGCCCACAGCGTAGCACGTACCACCATTTTGGCAGATTTCTTGTGTACATGCTGGGAGAACTAAAATATACAATCATCATGGTATAAGTTACAGTTTGTTCAAAGTAAATTGATAACGATTGTAAACATAAGCTCGTCCGTTAGGTAAACTATGTTAATCAAGGCTGGGTATACATGAGTTAACGATAGTCCCCGTTTTTCTTTCGAATGGGATAGTTCCCTCATTAGTATCACTTATTGAATCGACAGAAAATAAATTATGAAAATTATATAAACAACATTTAACTATATTCATTCACAATGCTATACTTCTAAATATAATTGTAACACATTCTATACCAATACTGTTGGTACTCAAGTACAATTCGAGTAATACAAACACTGTTCTGTGTTCTGACTTTACACATGTTTTGGACAAAATATTTGTGCAAGACGTAAAAAGAATACCAACTATCTTAGTACATAGTATTCGACTTTCCCACATTGTATTTGCACCTATACGTTTTATAAAGGTTGTGTGAAGGTTGCAGCAGATGCATTCAATCCAAACGATTATATTTGTTTGTAATGTTTCTCGCCATTAATATTACAGTAGAAGTACATGTTTCGTTGCCAACTGTACACGAATTTGGTCAACATGACATTCAAACATGTCAAAACAACAATAAGTCTTCTGTTGTTGTAAACAAGTCATATAGTGACGTCACGACTTAATTTCGATTTGAAGTTTAAAACTAGTTCAACAGATTTGGCATGCTTGCATACATCAATTGCAAACATAATGCAATTCGTGTGGTTTATAACAAACACCAAACTGTACTATCGGACACAATACAAGACTTTTAGTTCATGTTGAATGATACTAAATAAAAAATCTATTAACGTCTCACTCGCGTACATTATTGTTACCAATGCACAAAACCACCCAATTTGATTTATGAGAGACAATAAGATTATGAACATCTAAAAAGTACACACACATAAAACATCAAAAGAACTATAGTCCTAAAATACGAAAAAAATCATTTATTAAAACAAATAAGAATAAATCAGAACATGGAAATATAAAGCCTCAAATAAAAGTGAAGTAAAGCTGTATTTACCTGTGTCCATACCACAATCATAATTGGCCAACGTTCCAGTACACGTGCACGTTCCCGTATCTGAGTCACATGGGACGCTGTTCTGACAACCATTTAAACGTCGACAATTATACTCGTATTGACAGTGCGCTGGAAAAAAATACAAGAATAATAGATGCAATCGTTAGTACTTTCAATGCGATAAAACCCGAAGTCATCTCAGTGAATGACCACTCGAATCTATTTTTAGCATCATAGTCTTGACGAATCAATTTCTTCGCTTGCACAGTACAGGTTACTGTTGTATCAAAGCATTTACGGCAATCTTAAACTTACGATCGAATTTAAATTCTTACTAATACGTTAACAAATATAAAATGTAGTAAACGGGGCTGTAATACTAATACATATTCAGTTATTGAACTCCTACAAACAATTTCAGTTCCCAAATTGTAGTTGTTAATAAATTAAACAGAATTTAAATGTGAACGTCAGTTTACGATTTCCGTAAGTATGTTGATAAAATACTTTTTAATAGTACCCCTGCCAGCACCCTGTTAAATATACCATAGGAACCTGAACTGTTCATAAAAATCGTCCCAAAACATTTTCCAAAACCACATTACTGACAAGCACCCTTATAAATATTTCAGCTGGATAGTGTTTGGGACCATTTATATGAAAATATCAGGTTCCTGTGAATATACGTAGATCAAACGTAAGATAATGTATCTCTGTGTCGTTTTTATTTTGCATTTGCAATATATTGTACATGTATCATGTTCATGGGTATATATAGTTATATTGTAGAATCACAACTGTGATGGACGTTAGTATGACCTTGGACCGGAATGGACTAACAATCTGATAAAACTTCGCCGCGATAGTTAATTATAAGTGTTGCCAATTATTGTTAGTCTCAGTCTGAGTTTCAGTCTTACAATGTTGTTGAATAAGTCCACTGGTGAGCAGCATAGGGCTTTTAAAACCTGTGCTGGAATAGGTCCTCTGGATAGATTAGCCAGTCGACAAAAATGATAGTTCTTTCGAAGGTGCAACCTCGCATTCCGCTAAGCGTAGAATGAGTTATTTTAAAACGACTTGCTTTCCATGAGTAAATGAGCCGTTGCACAGTATATAATATACATATAACAAAAAGTACAGTTACAAGCACAGGTAACTGTGTCGTTGAAAACGAAAAAAAATCTTTTTTGAAAATTTATATTTTTCTATATTTTCAAAAAAAAAAATTTGTTCGTTCTTGTTTTCTTTTTCAACGATACAGTTACCTGTGGTTACAAGTACAGACAATATCCAACCATATAGTTCTGAAATAAAACAGTAATTATAGAACTTACCTGATACAAAAAGTGTAAGAATAATAGCACAAAGTGTCCCTCTGTTCGCCATCGTTCTGTGACTGTAAAAGAGAGGCATGTCCAAATATGTCAATGTACGTTGAATGACGTAATGAGGGATTCATGATAACAAGATACACTTTGCGTTAAACCTTCTGATATAAACATTAATTATTTGTTGTATTTATCAATCGCTAGGAACAAAACGAACCATATCTTCTTAGTAAAATCTCGCGTACTTTTCAATAGTATGCTCGATAATGATAACGTCATAAAAATAGCAACTTTACATAATTATAATGTGACGTTTGTTCTGAAGCCGGAATGGTAATACGTCGATTGTGTACATACAAACTGCCCGTCTAGCGACGCCACAAATCGATGGTTGACACAAGTCTGTCCTTGGCATAACAAAAAAACACTAGATCGAATTCTTTTTTTTTCAATTACCCCTCACAGTTCTAGTCAAACTACAGATGTGATTGTGAAGTGATTTTATAATCGACGTCGCACAAATCGAGTATATAGTCTAATATCTTCATGGTATAACATTTGTGCACTGAACTGCGTAAACATTCTTACAGGTTCTTGTTTAGATTTGCATAATCGAACTTCATGTGCGTAATGCCACTAAAAACAGAGAACGAGCATAAATACGCTGCGCATAATATTTCCTGGAGGTTCTGAATAGACCACCTCCAGACGAAACAACCGTTATTCTAGTCTGGAGTTCCTTCCCTTACCACTGCGTTAACGGCTTTGTAATCAGCAAAATCCGGGAACCAGACAACCGTAATTCTAGAATTAGACAGCGACCATAAAATAACGTTAGAAACATTTCAGCCGACAAAATGCAAAATAATCAGTGCCATCAAGAAACTAAAACATGGAAAGCCCCCGGGAATGATAATTAAAATGCTAAATCATCCGATCAGACCACGCTGCAACCGTGACTGAATATAGCACGTGACTGAATACCTCATGCGAGTGAATATATCACCTTACAGAATATAGCACGTGACTGAATATATCACTGACTGAATATATCAGTAGACTGAATACCGTACGTAAATTAATATATCACGTGACTTAATACAACACATGATTGAATATATCACGTGACTGAATACATCACGTGACTGAATACATCAAGCGACTGAGTAAATCAAGTGACTGAGTAAATCACGTGACTGAATACATCACGTGACTGAATACATCACGTGACTGAATACATCACGTGACTGAATACATCACGTCACTGAATACATCATGTGACTGAATATATCACGTGACTTGATACATCACATGATTGAATACATCACGTGACTGAATATATCACGTGGCTGAATACATCAAGTGACTGAATACATCACGTGACCGAATACATCAAGTGACTGAGTAAATCACGTGACTGAATACATCACGTGACTGAATATATCACGTGACTGAATACCTCATGCGAGTGAATACATTACGTAATTGAAGACATTTCGGGACTGAATATATCACGTGACTGAATAAGTAACGTGACTGAATACAGTGTCTTATAACAGTCATTTTGAATTCAATTATTGAATTTTCATTATTCTATTTTCGTCAACATTCATCAAATGCATCAATAATAAAAATAATTAATACATTTTTTCTATAAATGAAGTGGGTTCGTGCTTATTTGCATACGATCTGTTATTTTTATGCGTTTTTATTAAGAAAATGGAACGACTAGCTCTAAATTTGACAGGATAGGGTCAACGCCTAAACTTACTCGGTTGGTGATTGAAAATGTTGAACCCATCTCTTATAAACTTTATATTTAAAAACTAGAATAACTTATCAAAAAATATATAGCTCGCAACTAACGTTAAAATTCACAGCAAAAACTAGTCAGTAAAAAAACAATAATAATTATGCATCAGCATCAACATACAGTTTGACATTTAAAAAACGTAAATAATTATTGTAAAAATAATGCCGTTTTTTACTATTTGACAGTTAATAAACATATCCATGGAAAGTTTTAGGCAACAGTCATAACAAAACATTTAAGTTTATTAAAAATGAAATGTGTAAATATTTACGATCCAGGCGAACAATTATGCAAACACACCCAAAACAATTCACGCACATTTCAAAATCTGCGGTTTTTATTCAAATCAGAATGTTTCTATTTCAGAAATAGAGGAAACTACTTTTTCACAAAATGTTACATATATTTAATATTCTCGATAGCGCATGAAACTAGAAATGTGTCCATAGGACACCGATGCCGTCTTTGTCCACGCCTGAAACAAAGTTCAGTAAAACTTCGTTATTTCGAGGAGTGATTGTGATCATTAAAATGCTCGGGATAAACCGGGTGCTCGAAATAACCAAAAGGCATGTATTGGTGATACAAACGGATATTGGTTTGAAAAGTTTCGAGATAGGCCGAGTGCTCGTGATATCGATGCTCGTCATAACGAAGTTTTACTGTAATAGATCAATCGTAGTTATGATGGCCGTAACACTCCTCCGTGGGCAAGACGATTTTGTGACATGTCACTTATGTGACACCGTACAAATCATTCCATTAAGTAGAATGACTCGGAATCCATGTCAATTATACATCTATCATACTCGTATTATATGTATAGTTGTAATTTATATGAAATGAACGTATGTGTTATAGGGTGATGATTTGTTATAAAGTTAATTTATCATATTTTAGTAGATGTCTAGTTAGAACGGTGAGAATTGAAAATGTCACGTGTGTGTTTAATATGAAGTGATGAACCATTGAATATGATGTTAATACCATGTAATTATCCGACAGTTCATGACATCAATTATATCACTTAGCCTAACAATTCTGAGCATAGCCTTTATTTGTCAGTCAGCTTTCTGCTGAAATATGGAAGGCATATGCTATTACCGGGATTTGACACCGTGTCGCCGGATAAGATGACAAGCGCAATATCGCTGAATGGGTCAAGGTCCCCCCGGGTACTACTTCACCGTACCCGGGGTACTTTTAAGTATACTTCACCGTACCCCGATTTCACAGATAATACTTCACCGTACCCCGATTTACCGCGCGCCAAAAACGATGTCGTAAAATAACAAATAATAGAATAACGTAAACAGGTGGCCGTCTCGGCATTGAAAAAAATATTGTTTAATAAAAATTAAAGAAATAAAAACATGAATTTTATTCAAGAGTACGTATCCAGCGGAGAAGAGGACGAAGAAGAAGTTTATATTCAGGCTGATGGAAACGAATTTGAACACTATTTGCATATATAATCTGTTGAAATATATAAAGCGCGCCAAAAACGTCGGTGTTTTGATTCAAGCGCAGTCACGTGACATCACGTGATCGATTTTTACGAAAATAAATTCTTTTTTTAAAAATTCGACCTTAAAACAAGATAAATATTATGGGTCGAAGAATACCGAAATGAAATGTTCCTACCTTCTTTTCATGTATAATTTTTTTGTTCGGCGATTAAAATCATATCAATTTAATTTTTATCAGTAAAAATGGGGTACCTGTAATCATACTGGGGTACGGTGAAGTATACTACTAAGTACCCGGGGTAAGGTGAAGTATACTTCAAAGTACCCGGGGTACGGTGAAGTAGTACCCGGGGGGACCTTGACCCATTCAGCCGCAATATCCACTGAGCTACGGAGACACACTTTGTGTTTTGAGTTCAAAAAGCTAATTAATGAATAATTGAGTATCATAATTGAGTATCACAACCTCCAGCTTGCCAGTATAATGTGAACTACGTCATAAATAGATAAATCACATTAATAGTCTCATTGACAACGCATTGTTTGTTAGGTTATTAATTAACGAGTTAACAACCCCTTATCCATACTGACCTTAAAATTAGAAAGTTTAAATATTATAGGTAAAGAACTTAACGCTTAACTGCCCCTCTTTACAATGATATATGTGGTCCAGGTGGCCATAGACTAAAAAAAGTTGAAAATTGGTGCCTACTATGGCCAATTTACATTGAGCTATAGAGCAAATCTATTTGGTGGTTTCTAACCTAAAGAAGGGCAAAATTCTATTAAGTTCATGTTTTCATTTTTTTGCATTCAAATGTATGGAAATGCATCCCAGATAGGGTTTTGACCACTTTTATCTGTTTAAATTGTCTAAAAAAGTGAAAATTTGGATTTTTATCATGAAACTCTAGAAAATTTCAGATTTTTTTCTTCTAAAATTGACATTTTTATGCCAAAATTGACCTTATTTTAGTGTCAGACAGGGGTAATTGTGATTAAATATGAAGAATAGACACATTATTAGGCATCTATAGCATAATTAGTGTTCAGTGAAACAGTTTTTCACAAATAAAACCCAATTTAAAATCACTATTCATAATATTTTGCAGGCCCTGGCCAAATTTCTCCTTAAAGGCGCATATGCGTGTTTGTCATTTTTTCTAGAATTCATGCACAATTTGTCTAGAATTAATTGTTGTGTGCTGCATATACATAGTAGTATTGAAAAAAGTGCAAAAATCACTTTTATAAGTAAAACTAGGCTGTCTTAAGGTAAAGAACCACTAAATGCCTCCGCGGACCAAGTGGTGATACACTCAAGTAGTCCTTAAAAAAACTTTGGTTTGCCTGTAAATGGAGATATTTCTTGACAAATGTGAAGTTGAATGATGAAATTGAGTTTAAATGGTTGGTAAATATGCATGTGGTGTAGTAAAACTGTAATATTTGTATTATTCTGCTATTTTGTTCTTGATACCAAAGTGAAAGTAGACTAGGGTAAAACCCAGAACTTATAAATCCGGACATGCGTAAAAACGGATAGACCGTGTTTGAAGGACAAAAACTTTCTTAGAAGATACATGACCCCCCTTTTTTATGGCATTATTTTGAAGCTTAACTGCCCCTCTTTACAATGATATATGTGGTCCAGGTGGCCATAGACTAAAAAAAGTTGAAAATTGGTGCCTACTATGGCCAATTTACATTGAGCTATAGAGCAAATCTATTTGGTGGTTTCTAACCTATAGATTAGAAACTGCCAAAACAATTAGTCAGCTCCATAAAATGCGTCCTTGTTGTTGTTTTTCATGTAACAACAGCTTATGCCCCATATAGAGGACGAGTAAACATAAACACCATGTGCATCTAGAGCAACTATAATTATATCGTTGGCTTACTTACGACCTTATCAGAATGAAACCAATTTAAAATCTGCATCATCAGGCGCTTGTTATGAGCTTATTTTCAAGAAAATCGGAATTTGTCATGTTGACCAAAATGAAGTTAAAACAGCTTGTTTTACCATAAGTAAAGAGTTATTTTCAGACAGTTGTTTTCTTGTTTTCTTAAAATATTGATTTGTACTTACGACCTTCTCATTCTAAGCCAGCGATTATTAAAAACACGGTTGTACTGTGGAATGATATCATTGGGTGATAGTTCATGGTAACAGGCAAATATGTCATGTTCACAGGGCATTAGTTCGCACAATTCCAGTCACAATACACTTCGAGCGTGGCAAATATTTCGCAAATAAGCATCATGTGCGAACAAAAACTTTGAGTAAACTACAAGCCCCGATCTCCCGCAGCATCTCAGTAGAAATCTTAACTCAAATTGAGATTTTGCTAAAAATCATAGCCAGGATATAAAGTTCCAGCTTTTGAAATAACGCATAGTGATGCCAATTTCCAGTCAAGTCTTGCATTGATATTCACATACATCCACATTATTTGGGTTGAGATCTTGCTTAGATTGAGTTGCTTCGGGATATCGGCACCAGTTAATGTAGTTAAGATATATACATGCACATTTGTATACTTAGTTTCCATTATATTTATAATTACATCAACATAAGTGTTATAAAGAGAGTAATGTTTTGACATACTTTTGTCGCAACCAGATAGCACCATTCGTATAGTATCAAAACACGACTATAGTCTTGAAAGAGGAATAATATGTGTAATGCGATGGTCATTCAATAAATTCGTAGACTTGGTTCGTCATTTTAATACAAATTGACACAGAGAAAACAAATTGCCATACACATAACAACAGCCTTTCGGAAACAAGTGCAGAAAATATTGCATGAAACAACACATTCTAAAATTACCATGCGTCAATCTAGCGTTATATTTCATAATGATATTCAAGTCAATCCGTCAACTCTAACCATGATGAAATGGATCATCCATTTAAATATTCGCTCTATATGTAATAATTTATGTTAAACACTTAAACAATAACCCGGGGTTAATGACGCCCTTATACATTTGAGTTAGTTTATGGATCATGTGCAATTAGTTAAAGCGAAGCACGATAAAAACGTAAAGTCAAATTGTGCGCAAAAATGTAAATGTTTTTAGGTTAACAGTAATTACGAAAAAGAATGCATTTATCATACGATGGAGTTCACGAAAAACTTTATTAGCAGTTAGCACTGTTATTTTAAAAACCTATTTTGTGACTTTATTTGAAACACATGAGCAGGGTTCCCAGTAACAGTAGGTTGCAGGCCAAATTGAAGGTTTTTAAACCATTTTAGGCCGGCTGAAAATGTGAAATTAATACACAATTTGAAGAAAATATTTGCATTGAGGACCATATCAGGCCTGTTGGTAAAGCATTTCGGTCTGTTAGGTTAAGAAGTATTGTGAACTCTGTTACTAGAGTTGCCCACATCCAATCGCCTCATTACAACTACTTATAATCCAGTACAAATAGAGTACCGTATGTCACCAGTTGATTGATGAAGCATAAAGTAAAATATTGATCATACTAACATGATCCAACTTGTTAAACATATTATAGTTCCCATACGTATGTACCACTTCTTCGATTTTCTACAATGAGCAACCCTAAACAAACACAAGCTATGAGTCATGATGGTACCAACTACGTATTTGGCGACTCGCTTCAGCGAGTCGTCTTATTGGTGAGCTTTTTTTTTGCCAATGGAGCATTCGGAATGCTTTTGTTCACTCGTATCTTGGTAGATTTCTGTTCTGTTCTGCTTAGTTAAATACTAAGTGAAACTGATGTCCACTAAAACACTGCTATTTAACGTTAGCTGTCCCTAACCCTAACTTTAAATATTCCAACTGTTTCGTTGGCATGACAGACTTCATCGCTGGAAACTAGACATTTTTAAGAAGAAGAAGAAGAAGAAGAAGAAGAAGAAGAAGAAGAAGAAGAAGAAGAAGAAGAAGAAGAAGAAGAAGAAGAAGAAGAAGAAGAAGAAGTTTGACATCGGCTTTCTGTCATGCCTTAAAAATGTGCATGCTTTGTACTCAATGAACACATATTTTGACGTAGAATTCTGTTTCATATGTAACTTATATAGTTATAACTTCTGAAATGTATTGGTGTTCTTATCGGTATGTTTCTACCATGGCTACCCTTAAATTCTGATGCCACCACCTAGTTTCACATGCGGGCCAACGTGTGTATTGTCAAGTTTCAAAAGTTGTGTGATAACAGTTATAACTCGAACATGTAGTAGGGAAATGCATTGCTGTGCGCGATGTGACGTTTTGTCTCAAATCTACGTTGTTGTCGCTACCAAAGTATTCCGTCCGTTATATTCATTACGAGTTTCAAATTTGAATTACAAACGTATTACTACAGTACACTGAAAATAACTTCTATTTAAAGATGCTTACATAATCATTTTAATTATACATTTGCAAGGAAAAATGCAAAAATGCAAAACAAACGTCTTCAATTAGAATGCAATTATTTAATCATTTGTCAAATCTTTAAAAAGTGCAGTTGCTGTCAAATATTTCAGCAGGTTGAAAATGTTGAAGTCATGTTAACCTATAATTATGCTGATTCATAAAATTACAAAACCTGTCGAACTTTAAACATTTGACTTTCATAAGACTCCATTTGTCAGATAAAAAATGTTATAATATCATTTATCATCCGTCAACCATACAAAAAATATACTATTCTTGGAATCACCTAATGCTACTTTTGTGCATAAATCATATTTTCTAGTTTGCTCGTAAATACAAATTGTGTCGACTGTTTAATTAACATTGCGTGTTAAAATGTTTCAATCTACCTACGTACTTCGATGATATCATATGCGAGTGACGTCACGTGATAGGGAGATGTGAGTCAACAATCGGAACTCCTCAGCGTTTGTCTAACGAAAGTGCCTCCGCCATAATAGGGACGGACTACTTTAAAACATGGCTCATGAGAATCAAACTATGGAATCGACAAGAACTAAGGTTACTCCTAGGAAGGTATCAACTCCTTAAAGGAGACGGGTAATTGAAGGGCTTCTTGATAGCATTGGACAACTGATGATTGGTCGTTACCGGGAACCGTATAACCAACCATTGTAACCCTACACTTATGCACGAGGCTATTTTCAATTACTGAAATACCCGGGTAGTAACGATTGCTAGAGAATCTGACCAAAAGTTCCATCTTTTGAAAACACATGAATTCTAAACTTGTGTTTTATAAGTTCACAAGAGCATACGTTGCATTATATATGTATGGTTTGCAATGGATTGGTACAATATGTTTAAAAAATTGATTAGGAAAACATGCATAGTTACTTTTATTTAAAAAATGAAACAAGCAATGACGACACTTTGATATTTTGAAAAGTATGTAAACTAGTAATAAATATTTGAAATGAGGGCTATCTTTTTGGTATTTGAAGATATCAGATGTGTTTATGACGTTGTTTTTTTTTGTAATGTGGACATATATTACGAAACACAGGTGTACACTGTGACTGCTGTACGTAGACGTAGATGGTAATAACGCGTAAACATGTGATGACATGTGCACTAATGATGAATATGTCATGCGCTTGATACTTAATGCACATGCATGCAGTTTGTAACGTGCCGAGCCGAGCCGAGCCGAGCCGAGCCGAGCATAGCCCTTTTTTGCTTTATTTTTACTGAAACATGGCAGGCATGACTATCCAACACATGATCTTGCACATTTCTATAATTACTATTGATTAAATTGTCATCAGTGAGTGTATGATTTAAGGGACAAATATTTGTAGATCAGTCTGTATCTTATAATGACCAAGTAAGTTCGACATGTACAGATTGGCAACAGAACAAGTCTCTATAAACAACTTAAGTCAGCTTGTATTAAGTGATATTTTGATGCTTACATTGCACTATAAAATTGTTAAACAATTTCATAATTACGTGGGAATTGGTTGACGTAAAATGATAACATTTGGCTACATTTTGGAACTCTAATTAAAACACGACATTTCAAATTAGTATTGCATCAGTAAATTAACATACAATTTCATTGGTCAAGGGACCTGTAGATTTGAATCTTCATTGGGTGATATAGATGACACCCAATGCTGTCAATAACAAAAAAGGTATGAGAAAATCCGACAGGAAGGTAGCACTCAACCCAACCAGCCGAGCACAGAAATCAGAACGTAACAAATATAATTCTAATAAAGCAAGTTGTTACATTTGTGAATAGACAGAACAGATCGCGAAATTCATTAACAATGTGAGAACGAAGTACTAAACAGTTAAATAATAAAATACTCACTGGTGATAGCTATTTTACAATGTATTTTAGTGAAATTAAATATGAAAACTATACGATCATGACTTAACGTTTATGTTGCTAAGAACTATGCGATAAGTTGAATAAGGACAAAATCGAGCATAACATT
Organism: Spisula subtruncata; assembly: GCA_963678985.1. NCBI lineage: Eukaryota > Metazoa > Mollusca > Bivalvia > Venerida > Mactridae > Spisula > Spisula subtruncata. The sequence goes on from OY787668.1 coordinate 3,192,047, forward strand.
CACAGCACGTTGGTGACACATCCGTCTCACACCGGAACCGATTAGAATTAAATGAATTAATTATTCAGTCATAGGCTTACATAATGGTTGCATGGAAAACCGACCATGCTTAAAGCATCTGTTACTTCAGACACCAATTCATGAAAGGGGTCGGTAATCTACTTACACAATACAAGCTGCGGCCGATTACCTAGAACCATTGAATTTTTTTTCGATATACTACGTAGTGCACTGGTAAAAACAACACCTTAACATACCCAATCCTCATCAACAAAAACATTCTAATACATTAGGCACACCGCTCCTGTCCATAATTTTTTCTGTATCCCAACATTGCGGTTATGTCATTGTATTACCTTTATGTCTGGGTAATGTTTTGTTCCGAACTGCTTTGGGTATCATTTTGGTATACGTTCTGGTGTGTTCGAATCGGGTGTGTGTTTTGTATTGTATGTGTAAGGGTCAGCGTAGAGTTGTCTTGCTATGTTCGGTTTTGCTTTATGTGTGGCAGGTTTTGCTTGATGTTGTATTCGATTTTGCTTGATGTTGTATTCGCCTTTGCTTGATGTTTTAATCGGTTTTGCTTGATGTTGTATTCGGTTTTGCTTGATGTTGTTTTCAGTTTAGCTTAATGTTGTATTCGGTTTTGCTTGATGTTGTATTCGGTTTTGCTTGATGTTGTATTCGGTTTTGCTTGATGTTGTATTCGGGTTTGCTTAATGATGTATTCGGTTTTGCTTGATGTTGTATTCGGTTTTGCTTGATGTTGTATTCGGGTTTGCTTGATGTTGTATTCGGGTTTGCTTGATGTTGTATTCGGTTTTGCCTGATGTTGTATTCGCCTTTGCTTGATGTTGTATTCGGTTTTGCCTGATGTTGTATTCGGTTTTGCTTGATATTGTTTTCAGTTTAGCTTAATGATGTATTCGGTTTTGCTTGATGTTGTATTCGGTTTTGCTTGATGTTGTATTCGGTTTTGCCTGATGTTGTATTCGGTTTTGCTTGATGTTGTATTCGGTTTTGCTTGATGTTGTTGGTTTTGCTTGATGTTGTATTCGGGTTTGCTTGATGTTGTATTCGGGTTTGCTTGATGTTGTATTCAGTTTTGCTTGATGTTGTATTCGGGTTTGCTTGATGTTGTATTCAGTTTTGCTTGATGTTGTATTCGGGTTTGCTTGATGTTGTATTCGGGTTTGCTTGATGTTGTATCCGGGTTTGCTTTATGTATCGTCCGGTCTGCTTATTGTTTTGTTTTTGTTTGTTTAATATGAGGTAGGTATTGTTTGATGTTGTGCTCGGTTTTGCTTGATGTTGTGCTCGGTTTTGCTTGATGTTGTGCTCGGTTTTGCTTGATGTTGTGCTCGGTTTTGCTTGATGTTGTGCTCGGTTTTGCTTGATATTGTGCTCGGTTTTGATTTATGAATTCTCGGGTCTGCTTTGTGTTGTCTTTGGGTTTGCTTTATATAATAATGGAAGGTTTTGCTTGATGTTGTGCTCGGTTTTGCTTGATATTGTTCTGGGTTATGATTTATGTATGCTCGGGTCTGCTTTGTGTTGTCTTTGGGTTTGCTTTATATAATTATGGAAGGTTTTGCTTGATGTTGTGCTCGGTTTTGATTTATGTATGCTCGGGTCTGCTTTGTGTTGTCTTTGGGTTTGCTTTATATAATTATGGAAGGTTTTGCTTGATATTGTGCTCGGTTTTGATTTATGTATGCTCGGGTCTGCTTTGTGTTGTCTTTGGGTTTGCTTTATATAATTATGGAAGGTTTTGCTTGATGTTGTGTTCGGGTCTCCTTTATGTGTGTTAGGGATGTTTTGTGTTGTGTTTGTGTTTCGTTTGTGCTGTTTTTTGCGCTCGGCTGGTTTAGTTAAGTGCAACCTTCCATTCCGACTTCCTAATATCTTTTAATGTTGTGCTAGATTTATCTTTATTTTTGTTCTTATCTGCTCAATTTAGTATTTGGTTCTAGCTTTTGATGCGCTAAGTGTTTTTTGTGTTGGTTTGGTGTGCTCCTCATGTGGTTTATGTTCGTTGATATTTGTGCTGTTTGCGCATTGGCTTTTGGCCAAGTTCCTTGCTGTTTTTGTTGAGTGTGGGTTACTTTTGTGTTGTGTTCGGTGATATTTGATTTGTGATTGTCCTGCTTTGTTTTGTATTCCATTTGCTTCGTGTCTTATATCGGGGTTGCAGGGTTTAGTTGTGTTCTGTTTTATATAAGATAACCTGCTTTTTTCAAACAAATATTATTTTTGATATTTTTCATGGTAAAACTGTTGTTAAGAATAACGTTAGTGAAGCAAACTAAATTTTAATGTATGTTAATATCTTGAATTTTAAGGAAGTTCCAGTCCATACGTAGAGTTTTTTTCGTGTGGCGTCACAAACGTCATTCAAACGTTATTTGACGTTATGCCTACTGGCATAAATATTTCACAATTCAATACACCAGTTGATCTATACTTGAGTTAACTGTTCAAAATAGCATCACACTAAATTTTAGAAATATGTTATAATTTTCTGAATTATGCGTCAAAATCAAAAGTGTTTGCATACATGGATAGGCTATTACTGTTGTAAACTACTTATTGCTCGGTGTTTTTTTATAAAAATACTTTTCCGAAATCAATCACCATAACAACACTATATGAGCCAGTATCTTACATAATAATAAATCTGTAAGATATTTCGATGTAAAGTTTGATAATGCTTATATTTCAATTTAAAGGTTCATATATTACCACGTAAAGGTTCACATATATTTCCATGTGCCATACGAAACGTGAAACCGAACAGCAAAGTCGCAACATTTACTCAAACCTAGTGTTGCATTTTTTTATAATTATAGTGCACTGTTTTGAATATTGATGAATATGAAAACAATGTCAACCAACATTAGTGAAAGAGCCAGATGCTCGTTTTTATGCTTCAATATATAATACATTAGATGTGTACATCATTTATTAATAAAACAATTTTAATTTACAAAGTTTGTAAAATACATTTTTTAATAAACACGTAGCGTTATATTGTAAGTATGCACCATGGGCATTCCCTTAATTTCTGAATAACTGCATTGTCTTAAATATATTTAAGCAAATTTTAAAAATAAAAGAAAAAAAACTATCCAATTTATCAATGAAAGACTTACCGCTTTTTAAACCGATTGCTTTAATAATCAATTATTCCAATTAAAAACGACAACAACTTGTAAACGTAAATTGAGCGCAGTTTACTAGTATATCATAAAAGATCAGCACGCACAGTGACTGTCATATTAACGTACGTTTTAGATTGGCGGTAAGTTCAAAGGTTGTTAATAAACATGAATGTCGTTGAATAATGCGCATCTACACTGCTCTCCAAAACTAATACACATCGACTTGCCGACCACGTGTGGTTAAAAAACTTGTTTTAAACTAGGTCAATGTGCAGTTATTAGTCTCGTTTGAACGCCAGGGTCATCGTTTTGACACTTTCAGAACTATATATAGCTAGAAAGGTGTTATGTTTCCCCTCTCCCTCCTTTTTTACTGTTGTGGCTTGCCCAGTTTGCTGATGGTGTAACTAATATAGTAAGGTCACTATGTACGGTCTTTGTAAATTAGGTCAAGTCGCAGTTATGCATCGTTTTGTCGCTTGGGTCACCGTTTTTGGCATATATTTGTTAAATTAGGTCGTCCTGCAGTGAGGACTTTGGGAACTTGGTCAGGTCTTAGCTGCGTTTCATTTGGTCTCATGTGATCACCGCTATTAATTTTTGTAATTTCTTTGTAAATTTTGGGCATCCTGCACTTTGGCGGCGGGTACTTGGACTTTTTAGAATTTCTTTGGGCTGTGTGTGGGCATTGCTCTGTGTAGTTGAGTTGTGATGTTACTGTCTTCTGTGCTCGACTGGTTAAGTTAGGAGCTGCATTCCCTGTCCGATTTCCTCATATATATTCTTCCATTCAGTTACAATACAGTAAATGTTTGTTTAGTCAAAACAATTAATATGTCAAGAATGTAAAACACATTTAACAAGTTTAGGTTGCAATTTGTTTTACCTCTAATGGGATTTTGGCCAATGGACTCATTTGACTAGTTTTACTAATCCCGTACTGGATTCACAAAAGCTATTTTAAAAGTACTCAAACTTCAGAGGCTCGTAGGGAAGATTGGGCAAATGCCGAACTATGTAGCCTCTATCATTATCATTATTATTATTATTATTATTATTATTATTTTTATTATTATTATTATTATTATTATTATTATTATTATTATTATTATTATTATTATTATTATTATTATTATTATTATTATTATTATTATTATTATTATTATTATTATCATTATCATTATCATTATTATTATTATTATTATTATTATTATTATTATTATTATTATTATTATTATTATTGTTGTTAAATTATTATTATTATTATTATTATTATTATTATTATTATTATCATTATCATTATCATTATTATTATTATTATTATTATTATTATTATTATTATTATTATTGTTATTGTTATTGTTATTGTTATTGTTATTGTTATTGTTATTGTTATTATTATCCTGGTATTATTAGACCTGGTCTTTCAACAAGAACTAAGAAAATTCGTCCGATAGAAAACATTTTTTACAGTAGGCTATTCATTGAATTTAGCAACTACACTGTTAGTATATCGGAGTGTGGCCGCTAGTTTTTATCCCAAGTATGCATTCTGTGACACAACAAGACATGGGTCTTATAAAATCGAAATGTGTATTTCTAGTTTTCTATATTTCTGATTGAATAGACTGCAATGTTTTGTCATCGCACCAGCTGTGACCATGTAGCGGACTGTAGATCGACCCCGCCTAGTCGTGTATCAGCTGTATCATTCATTGGACATTTGGTAATACAAGTCATGTCGAACAATAAGATATTCAGTAACAACGAGCTGTTTAGTAAATAGATGTAAAATAAAACCCTCTAAGAATTGATTAAATTTTGTCATTAATTACGTATGTTCACTTTGTATATACGTATGGATACTTTATTATTTGCTTTTGTTTATTTTTGTTTGTTTTGTTTTGATTATTTCTACTTTGTTTCTATATTGTGTACATAGGATGGGACTCGTTTACTGTGAATAGGTATTCACCCAATACATTGTACAAAACAATTACAGACACCACTTGTAATTAACCATACAAATTCTATAACGAAACATAAACATTACTCATATTTGATCCTCCAAATGTACATTTTATACACCTATTACTGAACCGGTTAAAGCGAGGTAACCTAGGTTTTCTTATTTATATGTTCTTCTTTCAATCATTGTAATTATATTATATAAAAGGGACGTAACTAAGGTCTCCTCGCTTATAAACCAAATCACACTACCAGTTAATGTTCATTTTGTTACTTACTACAACATAAACACAGTCTTCACTAAACATGGACAAAAACCACTTACCTCATCAAAAATCACCATGTGGGCAATTAATAGTCCCATTAACATATTTAGCACAGAATACAAACATCTAGCACATTTAAATCCCCTGAATATTATCGTTATGCTTCGGTCACGTGATATTGTATACTTGCAATATACAGTGTCACGTGACTAAAGTATAGCGACCGCTACACTTCCACGTGAAAAACGAGCACCATCTCCATGAATGGAATTCTTTTCCAGTGTGTTTCATATAATGTTTTTATAAATAATACTACCAAATTACGTTAATTGTTCAACAAAGGATTATATAGCTTGTATTAACCATTTTCATCATGCCTCTGTTAAACTTTCACCTATCAAATAATAACATGTATGTATATATAATTTATCGGCTAGAAACAAATTATTGTTTAATGCCTAAATAAACTTTTGTATTGTATTGTATTGTAATATGTTCAATAAAATGTATCATGTTCTTGTATTGTCCACGTATATTCTCATTGTTCTAGAATGTATAACGCCTACTCAATATGTGATCTACATATCTACATATAACAACTTATAACAGTGCAAATGCGTTCTTTATAGTCCGGCCCAAAATCCACAAAAATGACCGAATCTTGCATTAGAGAAGAAAGGTTTTTTTCTTTGCTGATTTCAGTAGACAGGACCTTTCGAATGAAAGATCAGACGCGTGAAATTCTGTCTTTTTTGAAAATTTTGATAACGTCAAAAAATATAAACTAAGTTACGAATTTTTGGAATCGGTGCACTGTAATGTCATTTTTGTTCATACAACCGCTCGTCTCATGAGTCTGACAAATAAGGATGCAAATTAGAATCAATTTGTTTACGCCTATATGAACTTATTCCACTCGAGACCTTGGCATTCGATGAACAAATTCATACACGTATTTCAAAGATGTTTATTATGATTGAATGTTTGTGAGGCAGAGGTGATATAAAACAATAAGTGAGGAATGGACACACCTTTCTATGAATACGTTAGGTATTGAATTTGTACACCGTCAGGGGCGTAGCTATGACCCTAGCAATGTGTAGAACCGTAGGGAAAGATGGAATAAATAGGGGGTCCGGGGGCATGCTCCCCCGAATTTTTTTATTCCTGGGAAGGTACTGGTGCGTTGTGACGTATATTTAGGAGTATCGAAAGTTACCCAATTGTTGAAATTTTACAAAATATTACAACAACAGTTGGATACGACTTTACCAATTGTTTTATGTATTGGGCCTACGCATCGTTGTATTTAAACTGTAATACTTATAATTCAACTGTATGTAACCATAATATATTGATATAGTTAATACTTTCGGATCAAATTTCAAAATAAACTTAATATCAACATGAACATTTTTTTCTCGAAATGATGTGTAGGCACAGGCCTTATGGACTAGCGGCAGCTACGCTACTGACCGTAAATCACATTGTATACACCAATCCATCAGAATTATAATGTTATACGCAATTTTAGTAACCTTTGTGAAATTAGCATGCATAATACATTTCAAGTAATGTATACATTTAAACTTTCTGATCTTTACGCAATATACAGTAAAACTATTCTAACTCACATTTTATTTAAAGTATTACAAAACACTGATGAACCCACAGGTAACTGTATCATTGATAAAGACTAAAACGAAAACAGGAGGCAACATATCTTTCCCCACCCCCACCAATAATTCAGACGAAAATTATAATTTACGACCTAATATATCTCGTTATAGGCAATTTGCATTCAGTTCTTTGGGAAAACGTAAAAATACACTTAGGACATAACTTGTACTCTAAACCTCCCATTAACCCTCCTATATAACCAAGAGGTTGTCAATTATATATAACGGATTCACCTTAAGCTTCAATCTCAAGATCGAGCAATTTAAATTCTGTGCGAGCACTTAACACTTAATTGTGTTTAAAGTAAGAACTTTATTTCCCTGTATTTAGGTCCTTTTTAATACCAAATAAGGTATCTCAGAACGCCTAGAAAGCACCAGATTGATCCATTGTTTGGAAAAAATTTCCGGGGCAATGCCCCCGGACCCCCTTAGACTTGAACTGAATAACTACCAGTAACTACGTAATTACTAAAACAAATGACCCCCCCCCCCCCCAATGTTGAAGACGCTTCTACACCCATGTACTCGTGATACTAAATTCACAAGAAACTGTTATGACATATATTATGAACAATACATATCATTTAAAAAGGCCTTCAATACGTAAAAAGGACATATTATAAAGTAAAGAAAAGAAAATGCAACATATAGTAAACGATGATTAACTACATATCGAAAAGCTACATCAAGTAAATGTGAAACTTGTTTATAAATAACTGATAGACAGACATTCATTTATATTATTGATAGTAATTAAGACAATTTTTATTCATTAAATTAAATAGTGACCTCATTAAGAATGAATCTGGTACATTTGCATCTTGTTGGCTAAAAGCAGACAGACCATTTTCATCGGGGTAATTTATTTATGAATGGGTTTCAGTTTGGCTTTTTTCTTGTTTGTGTAGATCGAGATGTGAACCGGTGTATAAATTCTCTGTATACTTTCATTTAGGCCTATGCTGTTGTCTTTCATCGTAGCAGCTCTCCAAGATCGGAGGTAATAAATTAAATGTATTATTGATAGTCTGGTTCCCGTCACAATGTGCGTCTCCACAGTGATGACGTAGGAATCAAGGGCAGGGAACTCCAGGCTAGTATTATTGAAAAAAAATTATCAACGTTCCGAACTTGTTAGAAGTACGTGTTTTTAAACACTTCGACATAGTTACTCCCCTTTGTTGTAATTGAACCATTTGTTTTAAACTCGAAAATGTAAAATATATTTCAATTAGTATATGCAATCAATGTGACAATGAACTTCAAGGAAGCGTATGTTGATACATGTTCCACTGTGAATAAAGCAGCTAGATTGGGAGACGTCAAAGCACTCAAACATTTAATCCAGATTGGTATGTAGAATATTTTTCCTTTGGTTTCGTGACTTCCTATGGTTTCGTGAACCATGTTATCTGTGTTATGAAACACTTCTGCCAAATGTTCCGGTCTACAATTATTGACAAATGATTAAACAATAAAAAAATATTTTAGCTTATTAGTCTTTATAGCTTAATGTATAGTATACACCAGTCTGTTCACTGTTGCATCCATGCCCCCCCCCCCCCCCCCCCCCTCTCGGGAAAGCTGGTGGGATTTTTTTCCTTGAACTTATACCCCGTGGACAATATTTAGTTGTCAGCACCAGGGAAATACCGGAATTACCTTCAGCTGGCGGGGGAATGGCAGGGGGTTTTACAACCTAAAAGTAAAAATCCTCGGGGGTGGGAGGACATGGATGCAAATGACTGGTGCATATCTTGCTGTTTATTCTGACTGCTGATGCAGGAGGGATATAATGATTGTCTGTCCGTTTTTAATGCATTCGTCAGTTTGTTTGTAAATTTAAACCAAAAGTTAAAGCACTTTCCAACATTTCAATTGAGTTATTGCCCCTGATTAACTTTGCTAGATTTAATGCACAAGGCTTCCAAAGAGGCATAAGCAGGTGTGCTTATTACAGTCTTGTTAATTTCTAACATGAGCCACCACTCAACACTAGCCAGATGTTGTCAAAAACGTGTAGCATGTTGAAAACTTCAACTGTGGACGCACTTTAAATTTCACAAAACGATGACCACAAAGAAAATTCGAAATTACCTTTTTCTTGTGAATGCGGGAAAGTCTTCAAAGACTGGCTAGCTATATTATTGAGCATGAGGAAGATTGTTAGCTGTACGGCTCAGGTAGGACTGACTAGATACTGCCTATTTGATCATTTTCAGGGCTTTTTTAGCCAAAATTTTGAAGAAGCCCTAGCCTGTTAGATTTGTGAAATGTAAAGTGCAATTTTTCTTACAATTGTGAAATTCAAGCAAAGTTTTGCTTTTGAATTGTGAAAGAGGAAGCACGATATTGACTTTAATAAATTTGTGGTAAGCAATTTACAACTAATATTTCCCTTTATTTTGTAAAGAAAATCACTGAAGGCTTGACATATTTCATTATTGAATGTTAAAGCTACTCTGGTTTTGTATATTTCAAATTGTAGAAAATTTTGGGTCTGGGCAAGTGGTTTCATTTGTGAAAGTGGCATTTATGTGGTTTGTGAAACTGGCATTTTGGAATTGTGAAACACCCTCCTGTGAATTGTGAAGTAGCCTTATATCGGCCTCTGTTATATAGTGAAAAAAGCCCTGACTGTAGACATCTCTATCTCTTGAATCATTATAAACAAAATCTAGATTTCTGACTGTAGTATAATATATATTACAGGCAAACCTATTGACATCAAAGACAACAGAGGCTGGCAATCAATTCACGAAGCTGCATATAATGGTCATACCGACTGTTTGAATATCATACTCATTGAAGGTCAGTACAACCACACATGTTACCAAAGTACCATTTCATTTTATTAAATCCCTTAAACTAGATTGGCAACCATCCTGGAAAGTAGAATTTTACAGGGGGTAAACATGTGTAACGGCAAATAGCGGGCATGTGTAAAATCTTTTTTTAACGTTTAAATAGGCAAAACACTTATAATAACAATAATTATTGACTATTATTTCTAAACATATTTGCTTTTAATCTTTAGCAAAGAAATATTCTATATAACACTTTATATTTTAAATATTGCAACGGTTTTTGTGTGTAACATACATATATCCTTCTTTCCTATAATTTCGTGAATTCCTATGGTTTCTTGAGCCCTGTTTGACATATTTCTGCTAAACACGCAGGTCCAAAATTATTAACAAATGATTGTAGAAGTTAAAAAAATGATTTTCCATAAATATTTTGAGCATGCCACTCTTAAAAACAAATTTTAATGGAAAAAATATAAAATACCCCTAAAATTCAGTTACACAGAGACAGCAGATGACCCCATGTCTATAATTTCATCATTTATATGCGTCAGAATCATCACACAGCCACCATTTTGTGAATACACATGCTAGAAAACCCCCCAAAGGAATTCCGCTATGAACCAATAAAAACAGAGTTCCAGAATGATTTTTACTGACCAGCCAATCAGAATTCACGAATCTTTAGGAAACTTGTCTTCTGATTGAAGAGTTGGAGTCCACTCTGTAAGATGGCTGCTACTTGGAAAATACGATGATTTCTCATCATGTTTTTTATTTAACTTGTTGAGAGGGGTTCAGGCATTAGTTTCATCGTAGAAAAATGTATATAAATCAACAAACAATTGAGCATTCTCCAAAAACAAGTCTTATGTTCACGAAATAATAGGAAAGCAGGCTAGGGCCAGCATTTATAAGCATCTTAAGTGAATCTTTAAATATTTTGACTTAAGTCAAAATATTGAGCTGCCCATATTTCACGAGAAACCAAAAATAGCCCATGTTTCTGTGTGATTACTGTAGCTCTTTAAATAATGCTTCTAAACAATGTAAATAATCGTTAATATTTTCCCGTTAAGCTGATACACTTAAAGAGGCATTCCCTATAACTAGCATATTTTTCTCAAATTTCAGATTAAATGAGCTTAATGCACAAAGCACTATCAATTATCATAATTTGTCAGAAGAAAGTGTGCTCAAATATGTCTCTATAATGTTAAAAATATATTCAAATCACCAATAATAATTTATCGCTTCCAGCGATTTATTATTATGTGGTCAAAGGGAAACACTTTGTGACAATTTTGCTCGTTACGGAAATATATTTTCATTTTTCCTCAGTAATTGGTAGGAGTTTCTTGTTGAAGATTTGAGGAGTTTAAGCAATAATGATTCTCATTTAATGTATTTTATTCCTGAATTGATTTAAATGATCAAAGTTATAGGGAATGTCTCTTTAAGGAAAATTTGAAATTTTGAAATTGTGTGGTCATTATAGGTGCTGAAGTAGAGTGTAGAAGTTTTGAAGAAGAGACTGCATTAATGTTAGCATGTACAGGTGGACATTCAGAATGTGTGCAATGTTTGCTCGAGGCTGGCGCAGATCCTAATGCTACAACTAATGAATATTATACACCTTTGTGGAAAGGTAAAAAAAAGATTGATATGTTAGTTTGAAACTGGGTCATGAGGGGGCACAGGTAACTGTATCGCTGAAAACGAAAAAAAAAAAATTGAAAATATATATTTTTCTATGAAAGAAAAATATAAAAATATAAATTTTCGGGTTTTTTTGTTTTCAACGGTACAGTTACCTGAGATGCAGGGTCATAAATAGGTCACTTGGACTGGTGAAATGATTAATCAGAGCAAAAGCATTTGAAAATTATAGTGACCACATTTTTGCTTGAATCTTTGAGAAACATGATCAATATCATTTACTGCATGGAGTCTTTAAAAAATCTGCAAATCCCTAATGACTTATGATCATGTTGTTAGACATTTCTACTTTCTTATTCTAAGTTGTAACGGTATTATGCTATTTAGATATAATAATCATCATGATAAACTAGTAATAGAAGATGACCTTTAATTGGTCATCGTCAGATTCTCAACATGTGATGTTTCAAGAATTGTCCCAAAATTGTAATGTTAGTTGAATGCTTAGACCGAATGATCTGATTGTTTATGTATTTAAGGTTTTTCTTCAAATTACCAAAAGGATAATTCCACTATTTCAAAACTATTGGAAAGCATCATACATGCCAAGTTTCGCTGACCCCTTTGCGTGAGATTAGTGTTGGAAATGCAGGAGATTTCATTAAAATGCAGGAGATTTTCCATGATCAAACTTGAAACTTCTATAAATTAATTTGTTATGCACTTTTCACTAATTTAATTTGTAAGGCAATACCATACAAGCTCTATGAAGCAACAAGGACAGTATATACAGTAACTCCATGGAAGCAATTAAAACTAAATTTTGTCAATATTTTTATAATTTAAACAAAAATTATCAGGTTCCAGTTTTCCAAGAAATGTGTGAGATTTGATCAATTTGCCTCAGATCAGACAGGAGTAGAGTTTCAAATGTAGGAGACTCACGCATGATGCAGGAGATCTTGCATGTATGAAGCATATTTCCTTTTTTCAGCTGCGGCAGTGAGTATAGAATGTGTTAAAATGCTGATAAAAGCAGGATCTCGAGTGAATCATTGTATCTATACTGGTGATACAGCCCTACATGAGGCGGTCCATCAACATAGACCTGGGTATATAGATACAGTAAGATGTTTAGTACAGCATGGTAGTGATTTATCTATACAGAATGAGTGTGGTCTAACACCACTCTTCCTGGCTGCACAGTATGGTCTCACTCCATGTCTACAGTACTTCATGGAATGTGCACAAATCAAAGGTAAGAATATAAAGTTAAAGCACATGCGGGAGGCTGGGAGCTTTTAGAAACTTACCTCCAAAGTGTAGGTTTTGACCTAGAGGTTGGAAACACACTTTTGGATCTACAAGGATCCGTCATGAGCTTCTATGTAGGATAAGGATATCTCACCCCTGTATTGATTTTGAGGTCAATGTCACTGGATTAAAAATAAATGGCTGCCAATTATAGATTTTAGGGATTTATGTATTTATTATGTTAATTTGTCTGTGAAATGTTTTGATTAGTTCCCAGGCTTAGAATGAGTAGACTGTAAGAACAAAATCGATATTTGAGAAAACAAGAACAAAATGTCCAAAAATTACTCTTTACTTATGGTAAAACATAAGCTGTTTCAACTTGAATTTGGTCAACATGACATGTTTTGATTTTCATGAAAATAAGCTCATAAGAAGCGCCTTGTGATGCTGATTTTAAATGTGTATCAGTCTTAAAAGGTTGTAAGTAGTAGTACTTACGACCTTCTCATTCTAAGCCAACCAAATGTAGATTTTAGGGATTTATGTACTTAGTATTAAGTTAATGTGTCTCATCAGAAATGGTGTGATCGTCTAGGGTTTTATAGTGTAACTCTGTGTTACACATGAGGTAATGGGGATATTTATTTAATTAGGTGAAAATACATGTTAACCTCATGACGTCATATCTGTGGTCATGCTGAACGTTGTTGTTATTACTCTGAAGGAGGCGAAATGGTAATATAAATTAAAAATAATTTGCGTTATTGTCGAATTTACTACATTTACATTTTTATTAGGTGAAGAATATAAGAGGACCTTGATCAATAAGACAGCCTATGATAACGCTTCACCGTTATACCTAGCTGCACAAGAACAACATACAGATTGTGTCAGACTGCTGGTAGAGAATGAAGCTGATGCCAATATCAGAATGGAGTTAACTGATGGTGAATTCCCTGCTTATATTGTACCACTACAAGTAGCTCTGGAGAGAGGCAACGTTGAGTAAGTTGTTGTTCATTTGTCACAAGACCTAAAATACACAGATTGGAAACGTGTACTAAATCTCACGATATCACGTGGCACGCAGCTCTTCTAATATCTCGCGAATCCTTGTTCATGTTTAATTGCCTATATCTCCTGTGTAAATATACATAGGAAAAAAGCTGATAAGTCTATGCATTGTATGTTATATAAATATAATTCATTGTGTTTTGGGTCTTTGATTTGTCCCTGAAAATAAAAAAAACCTCCTCCCAGATATATATCTATCACACAAAGCTCATGAACATTTAGAACTAAATTACCTTACTGTCATCATATTATATTGGAACTAAACTGCATACATGTATATAGGATATATATGGAATCCGGATAAAATCCCCACCCTATAAATTTCAGGGTAGACATAATACCCATCATGACTTTGACTTATGTAGAGGGTTATTGCTGCATTGTTAACGATTATTGTGTGATTGTGTGATTTTGTAAGGAACTTCTCTTTGATTATGTTACAATAAAGGTTAATTTTTTATTTAACATGCATACTATCAACTATATCATTTTTATATAGTCATGATGGGTATTATGTCCACCCAGAAATTTATAGGGTGGGGATTTTGTCCACCCTGTAAAAAACATGGACAGGATTATGTCCACCCTGTCAAAAATGAGGGAACGGTATTCTGTCCACCCGGGAATTTGTCCTACACTTGATATATACATCAGGGGTGCAAGTTACATAACACCGCTATGTGTGACTACACTAGGTTTTTCTATCATTTGACCAAATTATCTAGTTTTTAACCCAAATAAGTTAAAAAGTTTTAATAAGTTTAAATAAGTTTTCTAGGGCTTTTTTCAGCTGTTAGGCCGCTCAAGCACTCTTTGATATTTAAACTTCCCCTGGCCATTGGGCTACATATGGAAACCTACACTCATGTCTCCCTGGGGAGACTATTTCTCTCCTGTGAGTGTGGCAGCCAACATCGATCTGCGTCGTCCAGAAATAGACACTGACCTCACAGGTAACATTTTTCACCATGGTGGAGTGGTGCTGTGGGTCTTGCTCAGAGAAATTAACCAGTGGTCCAGAGGGGGGTCGAACCCGGGACCTCTCGATCCCGAAGCGCGCCTCCTACATCTAGGCCACCGCTTCCCACAAATGTATCGAACTTGATCTAGATTTTGTTGAGTTTATTATTGTGGCCATGTTTCATCAAGATTCAACAGAAATTGTCACCTCTTTGCAATTTTTACTACTGTTCCTATTTTATATTTTTTCAGATGTGTTAAGTTACTAGTGAAAGTTACAAACTTGGATCAGTTTGGTGAAGCATTGAACTCCAACACGGATTATAGTCCCATAGCGTATGCTGTGGAACGTTTCAGTGAAGATTGTCTCAAGATTTTGTTGAAGCAGAAATTCTTCAAGGACTTTTACATGGAGAAGAGTACTAACGATCACAATCCATTCACGTTTCATATGAAAATCCGACCTGCAATAGTGTTTGTGAAGAGCTTTCCTCAGCGTTTCAAGGACTGGCTTGGATCCAATTTTTCTGTTTCAAACTTTTCATCTAGTTTGGAGGATTATTTATTCTTCTTACTTTGTTTAAGGTTCAGATTTCGAAAAGGTCATATTCTCTCACAGTTTTTAGAGAGGCCTAATACTCGAGCCTTGGAATACTGGTGTGCAATGCTGAAATATTTCCAACAAGACTGCTTGGGTAGGCTTGATGGAGAAAGAAAATGGTTAGTTTGGCACGCTGCAGTATTCTAGTGTGAATGTGATACATGTTCATTTTCGTACAAAGCATGTAAGATAATATCTATACTGGTATGCTTAGAAACACCATTAATCTTCACTTCTTATTGTTATAACCATGGAACAGAATGTTATACATTCAAACAACCAAAACTTACTACAAACTTTCTATTTTTTTAATGTACGATTTTCAAATAGTATCTATGGGCACCACTCAACATATCAATATGAATGCATTTTTGTAAAGGTTTCCTTGCTCAGTGGTCGTATGGGTTATGTTAAATTATTAGATTTCACACTTAAAGGGACTCAACGCCAGTTGATAAATTGCAAAATTTATAAAAAAGTTCTCTTATAATCACATTTTTTGGCCAGACCTACCTAATACATTTCTATACGAATCTGGACTTATTCATCTAGAAGAAAAATAATCGCATATAGTTGGTTTATTAAATTTTAAACCCCAAAAATCTATTGCATGACTAAAGCATTAAAATATATATTCAACGTTGTGTAGCATAGGGTGGTGTTTAAATGGGGGAAAAGGCCATTACTTAATTAACGGACAGTAAAACATGTTCGGTAGCGCCTTTGATCGCATAGTTTTGTGATTGAAATGCCTACAAAAACGTGCTTTAATCATCGAAGTGGAGTTAAGTCCCTTTAAAATACAAACATCTTAATCAGCGGATGTATTACTAGGAGGGTAAATCTTGGTCAAGTTAGATTACCTGTTATAGCTTGGCTATTTTGACCTGAGCCTGACTTTTATGCAAGAATATATAACAAGGTTCTTGCTTTGAATATATAAATTTCCGCAAGCAAATCGTGCGATATCGGTATTTCAGATTTGTGTTTATATTACAAGTCGAGCGTCTTTGTGATACTCCCCGATTATGAAAACATACAATCGGTTTTATAAACGTAGACAATATATAGACTGTCAAATTATGCTAATTAATAGGTCAAGCTCATGTTAATGTGGGCAAGCTATATTCAATATATAAGCAGTAGTATAGCTTGGCTAATTTGACACGAGCCTGACCTTTTGATTAGCATAATTTAAAAGTCGATATATTACATCGATATGTTTACAACACCGATTGTTTGTTTTCATAATCGGGGAGTATCACGAAGACGCTCGAGATGTAATACAAACACAAATTTGAAATACCGATATCGCACACACGATTTGCTTGCAGAAATTGATATATTCAAACCAAGATCCTTGAAATATATTCTTGCATAAAGGTCAGGCTCAGGTCAAAATAGTCAAGCTATACAATGATTTGTTTTCAGTACACCAAGGATGAGTTGTCAACTGATATCATGTAATCCTGTTTGGATGTCGACATCCAGGATTGCGACATCTCATTACATAGTGAAACAACTACAGTCACATTTATCATGCCCTGTATCAGACGGGCAACCACATGCTGGACATCTATGTAATATGTTGCAATACATACGTCTGAGAGATTATACTTTTGATTTAGGTATGACCATTCTCATTTAACCAGCTTATTTTTAGCTGACCTGTCACATAGTGACAAGGTGAGCTTTTGTGATCACTCTTCGTCCGTCGTCCATCCGTCGTCGTCCGTCAACAATTGGCTTGTGTACACTCTAGAGGCAACAGTTTTGATCCAATCTTCATAAAACTTGATCAGAATGTTGTTCTCTATAAAATCTAGGCCAAGTTCGAAACTGGGTCATGTGGGGTCAAAAACTAGGTCACTAGGTCAAATCTTAGAAAAATCTTGTGTACACTCTAGATGTCACCAATTTGTTTCAATCTTCATGAAACTTGGTCAGAATGTTGTTCTCCATGAAATCAAGGACAAGTTCGAAACTGGGTTATGTTGGTCAAAAAATAGGTCACTAGGTCAAATCTTAGAAAAACCTAGTGTTTACTCCAGAGGTCACCATTTTGATCCAATCTTCATGAAACTTGGTCACAATGTTGTTCTTTATGAAATCTAGGCCAAGTTTGAAACTGATGCATGTGGGGTCAAAAACTAGGTCACTAGTTCATATCTTAGAAAAACATTGTTTTCACTCCAGGGGCCTTATTCACCAACGTTGTAAGTCTAAAACACAGACTTAGACTTTACATTGTCAAATGTTCCATTTGCTCTCATGCTGTTATAAATGTACCGATTTTGATTTGAATTGGTAGACATGCTCAGTGGGTAACAGCAAATAGTCAGATAAAATTTCACATGGTTAAATCTTATTTCAATGAAATGGCAGTGATTATGAATAATGACAATTTTAAGTCTAAGTCTGCGTTTTAGACTTGCAACATTGGTGAATAAGGCCCCAGGGGTCATTGTTTTGATCCAATCTTCATGAAATATGGTCAGAATGTAGGTTGTATTGATACTAGGTAGTAGACCAATGTGCAACAGGTGGGCGACCTAGGGCCTTTCAGGCCCTCTTGTTATGACCAAAGTGCCTTTCAAGCCATGCAAAGAAACTTAATATTAATAAACAAAAACTATTCTTGGTCTTCAAAAACATTATTGTTTCTAGGTTTTGCAAATAGTGCTATACAGTAAATTAAATGGGGGAAAAGGTGCCTGTATGCTTATTTTTGGTGGACACTGTATAGATGTGTGTGTTCAGATTTGACCATAGCTTTGTGCACTGATGTAAGTTACTTAATACTATAATCATGTTTGTAAAATGTTAGCCATGTTATTGATCAGTATAGCTTGGCTATTTTGACCTGAGCCTGACCTTTATGCAAGAATATATTACAGGGTTCTTGCTTTGAATATATCAATTTCCGCAAGCAAATCGTGGGATATCGGTATTTCAAATTTGTGTTTGTATTACATCTCGAGCGTCTTCGTGATTCTCCCTGATTATGAAAACATACGATCGGTGTTGTTAACGCAGGCAATTTATCGACTGTTAAATTATGCTAATAAAAAGGTCAGGCTCGTGTCAAATTGGCCAAGCTATACATATTTACAATGTTCCCCAGTAATTGGAGGAAAACAAATGATGGGATATATTTTATTTCTTCAGATAAATCAAAGGGAATAAGAAGCTTACAGAATATGTGTCGGCAAGTTGTTGTGCTGCGGTTGATAGCGTGTAATCATTACAACAAGGAAGTCATACAATCCAAGCTGGATCTACCTATACCCACACAGCTATACCTGATGTACGACAGACACGAGTTTGGTGAGAAGTGGATGTCTGCGTGTCAGTACTTGGCAGAGAAAGAGGAAAGCCTGGATAAACTTATGGTTGATGTATCCGTACACTAGAGGCATGTCTGCGTGTCAGTACTTGGTGGAGAAAGAGGAAAGCCTGGATAAACTCATGGTTGATGTGTCCGTACACTAGAAGCATGTCTGTGTGTCAGTACTTGGCGGAGAAAGAGGAAAGCCTCGATAAACTCATAGTTGATGTGTCCGTACACTAGAGGCATGTTTGCGTGTCAGTACTTGGCGGAGAAAGAGGAAAGCCTGGATAAACTCTTGGTTGATGTGTCCGTACACTAGAGGCATGTTTGTGTGTCAGTACTTGGCGGAGAAAGAGGAAAGCCTCGATAAATTCATGGTTGATGTGTCCGTACACTAGAGGCATGTTTGCGTGTCAGTACTTGGCGGAGAAAGAGGAAAGCCTCGATAAACTTATGGTTGATGTGTCCGTACACTAGACTCAGACTGAGTATGAGTATGCTTAGCTGTGTGCGTATTAGTTTATATCGTTCTTTTGGTGCAGAATAAGGTTGCATCTCATTGTATAGTTCAAAGAAAGATACAACCTTGTTGCGCCAAAGGAACGAGATGATGTGTCTATCAATACAGCTTAACTAATATGTTAATCTGCTGGTCGACTGTATGTAAGTGTTGATATGGACTAATGGTGCTATATATAATGTGAATGATAATGATACAAGAAAACGAGTGTAATGATCAGGTATTTTAGAACATATTTACTTGTTCCTAGGTGGCTTTTCTATTAATTTACATGTAGGTACAAACAAATTTGGCCTAGTTAGACCGGGATCTAGTATATATAAGATCTCTGGTTAGACTGGCTATGTATTCATATGCAAATACAACTGACCGAAACACTATTGTCCAGATACGGTAAAAACCTATTTGTACCTACAGATTAGTGGAGATCTGGAGAAGGACTATTACAAAACTTCAATTAATAGTTTGTTAAGTAAGTGGTTGTTAAAGCATTAATCCATTGATTAGTGTTTTTAGTTTATTTACCCCACCACTGGGATAACTCATTCGGGCGAGCATGCCCCCGATGGATTATAAAATGTTTTGAAATATTTTATATGCCAACGTTTTCAATAGATATCGAGTTTTGAAAGAGGAAATCCCTTTTACTACCATGATGGGTGATAACCTTGCAAACCTTGATATTGATCTTATATCACATGACTTTCCTTGTATCCAGGTTAGTATAGCCAGTGTGTATCAAGTTATACGTACCACATGTAGTATAAACTATTGAGTTTTTCCAATAAATCAATGCGTGTTTTGCATTTTTAGTGTCATGTGATATAAAGAATCTATCAATCGTTTTGAATTGATATATTTATTGACAACTCGTGATAGATCCTCTATATATGCTATATATACTATATATACGTGTTTGAACAAAAGGACATCTTTGTTGGAGCCTTATGACTAGTATTATGGTATGATAATATGAAGTATATTATATACATCAAGAAACAAGCAGTTTTCAATTTTTATTTTGTAAAAAAAACAGTATAAAATACATAAGATAATTAACAACATATATGTCTACATATACATACTGGTAAGCATTTGATTTCAACTGTGCATAAGTTAATTATTTTCCTAGTCATCGTTAGTCCCGTTAATTTGTACCCTAGGTAAGATTATGGTACAAATTAACAGGACTATCCGTGATTTGGAAAAATAATGGATTTTTGCACAGTTGAAATCAAATATAGCTTGGCTATTTTGACCTGAATCTGACCTTTATGCAATAATATATTACAATTTGTGCTTTGAATATATCAATTTCCGCAAGCAAATAATGCAATATTGGTATTTCAGATCTGTGTTTGTATTACATCTTGAGCGTCTTTGTGGTACTCCCCGATTATGAAAACACACAATTGGTGTTGTATTTAAAACGTATACAATATATCGACTGTTAAATTATGCTAATCAATAGGTCAGGCTCGTGTCAAATTAGTCAAGCTATACCTATCTACATATACTGTACAATCAGACCACTTTGTGAGACTTCAATTATCACTTCTCACATGTTTGATACATTGACCGCACAGAATGCTTATGAACTCAGACGAACTGTTTTGAAATTAAAAAACGGAACATCTAACTACACAAACAACTAGAGAATACAACTTGGTTGCTCAGTTTCACCCATGAAATTCTTGAGAATAAAGAAATATTTTGTCACATAAAATATCTGATCATACAGTATATAGCAACATATGCCTACCATAGAGACAAAGATATAAAATGATTTAAAAAATGAAATAATAAACTTGAAGATATTACTAACACACAGCTTAAACATCAATTGCTGTAAAATCATTAATTTTCAAGGGGATTAAATTTCGTGGATTTCGTGGTTCACCTCAATCATGAACTTTAATCCCAACAAACATCAATTTTGACCCTTGTTTTATTACCTGAAATATAATATCCACGAATTCAAGTCCCAACGAAATTTTCTTTTTTACCAAAAACAACGAAATTAAATGATTTTACAGTATACAGAATGTAAATCATGTTATTGCAACTTGTATATTGTATGTAGCAACCTTGCACAAATGAAAGGTTGGGATCAGATCATTTTCCTCCGAAAATACCAAGTATAGTCAAGTAAAGTATGTTCCTATAAACACACAAATGGTAACTTAAAGTGTATAGAGCTATATATAACGGTCATTTAATGTCAAAATAATTACTTGCATCGTTTTAAGTATGATACTAGACTACCCTAATTGCAAATTAAAACTTTGGATGGGTTACGTGTATTTTGATTAAATTGTCGATTTATAGACAATTCTTATAATTTCATTGGGTGATCTAGAACACTTTCGTATGAAAACGGACAATTTGCATGTCCAATAAATCACAGAGTTTCTGTTAAAGCTGATACGAAAAATCATCATATGGATATGAATGCATAGTTGTTTTTCAGTTTTTTAATTTTTAAAAAAAAATATCGTCCGATTTAGCTCTATACACTTTAATAATGACTTAGATATATCATAAACAACTCGGCTAATTGTCCTTGTGGAGAATTGTAAATATTATTTACTAATTTCATGAATTGTGCCCCTTCGTAACTATGTGTCCTTGTCGAAAATTGTAAATTCCATTTACCAATTTCTTGAATTGTGCCCCTTCGTAACTAAGTGTGCTTGTCGAGTATTGTAAATATTATTTTTAAATCCCACTTGTCACATTATTTCAATTTGATTGAAACTACCCAGTTATAATATCCTGACTCCAGGCTAACAAGCAGATACTCGGATGTAACTGTGCCAAGGAAGGGACTTCCACGAGACTGTTGTGTCACAGTCTGTGATTGACCCATAACGTCTCGCTTCTCGAAGTGAACACTCTACCTTCGTTTTATTTAATTGAGACATCACACTAAAACTGACTCTTCATGAGTTCATGTTTGTTTACTTTCGAAATTTCGCTAGTTCAAAATCCTCTAGCATTATATGCACATATTGTCACCACTACATAATGCAAGCAACAGGTTTCTGAAAGAAGTCAGTAGATTCTAATAAACAAGTTCACTTGGTTATAATGCTGGAAGGATTGGAGATTTGGTACAGCTATTATATACTGGTGTACTGTATGAGTTGTTTTCCTGACGAAAGACCCAGATATATTTATCATCAGACTATGATCATCTAAGTTTAATGGCAAAATAGATGGCATTTCAAACTGTTTAACAGTTGTCTTGGCAACCTGGAATGTTCATTTGCCCGGTTTATACGGGTTTACGTCTGTGGGTTTCATAGAAGCTAGTGTATGATTTACAAGTCTATGATGGGCTTCATCAGCTCGTATTGCAAGTATCACATCTTTCATCACTGCATCCTCCTGCAACATAGAAATAACAAGTCACATGGTTAGTCGCTTGTTAGGTCACATGACATTTCCATAATAAGTCACATGGGTGATCACATGGTAAGTCACATGGCAAGTCACATGACATTCAAATGGCAAGTCACATGTGATAAGCAGCTTAATTATCAAATAATGCATCTAATGTGACCATTTACACCAGACTGAATCAAAATAAAATGACTGATTGTGTTTCATACTTGCAATAAAACCACACTCTGACATAAAATTAAGTTACAAATTTTCTAAGGCTCTTTTCAGCTGCTAAGCCGCCCAAGCACCCTTTGACATTTTAATTTCCCCTGGTCATTGGACTGCCTATGGAAACCTACGTTTGTGTCTCCCTGTGGAGACAATATTTCTCCTGTAGGTGTAGCAGCCAACATCGTCATCGATCTGCAGCGCCCAGGAATAGACACTGCCCTAACAGGTACCAATATACACATTGGTGGAATGGAGCATGTGGGGTATTCTTGGTCAGAGAAATTAACAAGTGGTACCGTCCAGACGGGGGGTTGAACCCGGTTAATCCCTGGGGGATAAAACTGACTGGGAGGAGACGGGGCCTGTTACAACGGTGCTTCTCTTATAAACAAGATCACTCAACATGATTTATAATTACTCCCAGGTGATCTCATCACGCAGTTTTGTTTAACTATTCAAAGGCCTTCATCACAGAACATGAGGCTTGCAACTAATGAATACTGAATAAGCACAACCAGTCTTGTATTGTGAAATATCAGAGAAAAAGCACAAGCATGATGTACTCACAGGTAACATTGATAAAGAATCAAAGTACTGAAAGTACTGACAGGCTGGAGAACTGCTAAGGAACAATAGCTTTTCAAGTGATATAACATCAAGTGGTTTTCTAAGTCGAAAGAGAGGTAAGTGCTGGACTTAACAAAAAATATAAACAAGAGGGCCATGATGGCCCTATATCGCTCACCTGATTATAAATGAAGCCCTGCACAATTTAGACTAACAAAGGTAGAGCGTAAATATAGAAACTGGTGACCCCGGGGCGGGGTCAATTTTGACCCCAGGGGCATAATTTGAACAATCTTGGTAGGGGACCACTAGATGATGCTACATACCAAATATCAAAGCTCTAGGCATTGTAGTTTTAGAGAAGAAGATTTTTATATGTTTTCCCTATATAAGTCTATGTAAAACGGTGACCCCCGGGCAGGGCCAATTTTGACCCCAGGGGCATAATATTAACAATCTTGGTAGGGGACCACTAGATGATGCTACATACCAAATATCAAAGCTCTAGGCATAGTAGTTTTAGGGAAGAAGATTTTTATATGTTTTCCCTATATAAGTCTATGTAAAACGGTGACCCCCGGGGCGGGGCCAATTTTGACCCCAGGGGCATAATTTGAACAATCTTGGTAGGGGACCACTAGATGATGCTACATGCCAAATATCAAAGCTCTAGGCATTGTATTTTTAGAGAAGAAGATTTTTATATGTTTTCCCTATATAAGTCTATGTAAAAGGGTGACCCCCGGGGCGGGGCCAATTTTGACCCCAGGGGCATAATTTGAACAATCTTGGTAGGGGACCACTAGATGATGCTACATACCAAATATCAAAGCTCTAGGCATTGTAGTTTTAGAGAAGAAGATTTTTATATGTTTTCCCTATTTAGGTCTATGTAAAACTGGTGACCCCCGGGGCAGGGCCAATTTTGACCCCAGGGGCATGATTTGAACAATCTTGGTAGGGGACCACTAGATGATGCTACATGCCAAATATCAAAGCTCTAGGCATTGTAGTTTCAGAGAAGAAGATTTTTATATGTTTTCCCTATATAAGTCTATGTAAAACGGTGACCCCCGGGGCGGGCCAATTTTGACCCCAGGGGCATGATATTAACAATCTTGGTAGGGGACCACTAGATGATGCTACATGCCAAATATCAAAGCTCTAGGCATTGTAGTTTCAGAGAAGAAGATTTTTATATGTTTTCCCTATATAAGTCTATGTAAAGCGGTGACCCCCGGGGCGGGGCCAATTTTGACCCCAGGGCCATAATTTGAACAATTACTAAATCCCCCAATGCCACGTACATCCTGGCAAAATTTCATCAAAATTGGCCAAATGGTTTCAGAGATGATGTCTTTTGAAAGTGTGGACGGACGGACGGACGTACAGACTGAAGGACGGACGACGGACGGTGAGTGATCACAATAACTCACCTTGAGCACTTTGTGCTCAGGTGAGCTAAAAATTTAAAAATATAAAATTGGAGCCGCCGTGATTCGATCGCTGGACCTTAGCATCAGAAAATTACTAAGCGAGTTGCTTAACCACTCGACCACGATCTCGTTGGAGAATGTTGACCTAAATAATTTAACATTATAAAATCATTGATGCGCGCGCAATATCGCGTTCGTAACGCGTAGTAATAATTATCAACGCCTTTAAACACCTTTTCTTTTAATTTCATACAATTTCCTTCCATTTCAAGAAGAAACTAATATATTACAATCGAACAGAATAAATGAAAGGAAAGTTGAATGTTCTTATCTTGCAAAACTGATTAACGAGGAGGAACTATTTGCATTTGAGTGTATAGATTCTGTGTTGTCAGTTTCGGGAGTAAATTCATCTTAGTGGAATTCATTATATAGGATTGTTATAGTCTGGCGCGAAATCGCCAGCCTAAAAAAACCCCGAAAAACACGTTTTTTGGTATAATTTTTTTTAGTTTGTATTGAAAGAAAAATATAAATTAAAAAAAATTGTGTTTTTATTTCTTTATCAAAATTTTGTTTTCGTCTTTAATTATCAATGATTCAGTTACCTGTGGATATACTGACTGAAAAAAACCCACAAGAATCTACAAAATGTAATACTAGTATGAAGAACTTACCGGAAGCTTCCAGTAGTCAATGGCAAACTGTGGACTTGGTTGAGTCTTCCAATGCTGCATACAGCCATCCTCTATATCCTAAATACATACAGAAAATATGTCAATCACAAGTTGGAATGACAAAACGTATAATGCAAAACATTCCCAGCTTTAATTAACATATCAAGATGGCTTGACGGCCGGAATTTGAAGAAGATGAGCCCATGTACTTTGCAATTGATCGGTTGCTTTTGAACACAATTATATTTTAAAAATATATAAAAAAAATTCTATAGGTTGAAAGAAAGAAACTATCTCCTAGTGGTCATGGAGTTCATTTATTAACAGAAAATTAAGAACCTGGGGCCTTATTCACCAAAGTTGTAAGTCTAAAATTCAGACTTATAGACTTAAAATTTCCATTATTCATAATCTCTGCCATTTCTTTGTAATTAGATTTAAACAAATCAAATTGTAACGGACTATTTATTGTTATCCACTGAACATGTATACCAATTTATTCCAAAATCGGTACATTTATAACAAAATTGGAGTGAATAGAACATTTGACAATGTAAAGTCTAAGTCTATATTTTAGACTTACGACGTTGGTGAATAAGGCCCCTCTGGTCAAAATGATCAGATCACTAACATCTAGGTGAAGTTCCTTATCTTTGTCAAAACGTTTTTGATGGATATTGCTTTTACCCACCTAAGCCAAGAAATATCTGCTTTGACTATATCATTTTTCAATAAAAAATCCTATATATCAAATATCTACAACTATAAATTTTCTGACAGCAAATTTGTTGCTATGGTCTAGTTCTTTAATTCTTCACTTCAGTTTAAGAGCTAAGCTAAATACGAAAAAATGTCAACTGTCGGATACTACTAGCTGCCGGAAACTACTCACTGGGCAGTAGAGCTGTCTTGATGGTCATTTTTATATAAAACAAAACCTCACCTCCAAACATTTTGTGTATGTTTTCACAGCCTCTTCTTCCAGGTAGCCGACAAATCTATGACAGAATCTGGGAGATATGAGGTAGGATATGCTGAACATACCAACAAATGATCCTGCAATAAAACATCACCTATTAATATCTCCGAGATTTTTTTGTATGAATGCATGTTGTCACAAATGCATTGTTAGAACGGCACGTTTTTTCAAAAAATTATTGCTCGAACCCAAAAAAACATACCCACAAAAACATAGCTTGTAAAATCGGCATACATCCACCAATACGTTGCTTGAGTGAACGAATGTGGTGACAAATACTTTGCACGACATGTGTCCGTCCACAAATACATTAATCTGAGTATTATACATTTTGATATCTCCGAAATACAATATAGAGATATAGAGGATCTATCACGAGTTGTCAATTGATATAAATTCAATTAAACGAGTTTTGGAAATTTTATTGGGTAAGCCTTTGGCGAGCTTATTAATATTTCCTTAACAAGTTTAATATAAATATATCAATTGACAACAAGTGATATATTCTTTATATCATATGACACTAAAAACGCAAAATACGCACTGATTTATTGGAAAAAATCAATATCTTATACTACACGTGGTACGTATAACTTTATACATACTTTATACGTACTGGCTATATACTATAACCTGGATACAAGGAAAATCATTTGATATAATTATATACATACCCTGAGCACCTATAACACACCACTTAAACAATCTAGAAGGTTGTTTCAACTGTAAAGCTGTCATTAAATGCATCCTCTCGTTCTCTGCCTCCTCTGTAAGGAATCAAAAACACATCTCATTTAAAACTCCAAAAGAACATCGCAAAATAGATCTACCAACAAACTTTTCAACCACAAATGTGCATGATTGACATATACACATGCAGATTTTTTTTTATTCCAGAAGGAGCTTGGAAAACTCTATTTGAAGATGGTGCAAATGTAAATTGTTGAGATGTTCTTTATAATTAAACGCACTGGAAAGCATTGAGTTAATTTTTAAAGGCAGTAGTTGGGTAGCATGAATGATGTGTACTTATTAAGAATGTATCCTCTTCAGGGTAATGTTTTATCAAAGCATTTACGGAAATCGTAAACTTACGGTCAAATTTTAATTCCTTATAACACTTTTACCACTATAAAGTTTGGTAAATGGAATTGCACCACTAATAAAGATTCAGTTAATGAGCTCATACAAATAATTTATGTATCAAATTTGCAGTAACTGTTGTTAAAGAAATATGAACAGTTTTTAAAAATTTGAACGTAAGTTAACGATTTCCGTAAGTCCTTTGATAAAACAGTACCCAGGAATAAATACTAGCAGAGGATGTAAAATTTAATTTTACCTAGGAGAGTATGAATCCAGCCGTAATCTCTCTGCATTCTTCTCAGTGAGTGAAGATGTCGAGTCATAGCAGCAACCATACCAGGTACACCAGCTACAGTCTCCAGAAATATTATACGTCTGTGAAACATAATATGAAGAATACTGTAAAATCATTAATTTTCGTGGGGGATTAAATTTCGTGGATTTCATGGTTCACCTCAACCACAGAATTTAATCTCAATGAACATTAGTTTTGACCCCAGTTTTATTAACTAAAATGCGAAATCCACTAATTCAATTCCCAACGAAATTGTCTTTTTTACCATAACCACGAAATTTCGTCCCAACGAAATCAAATGAGTTTACAGCATATGAAGTATATACAGAATATATATGAAGTATAATATTTTTGTTAAGTTAAGTCTGTAAATGAAGTGAAACAAATTAAGTTAGTGTTACATTTCTTCAATGAACGATTTGCACAAAATTGAAATTAGAGCACTTAAAAATTATTCTTGCAAAGTTTACGTCTTCATTCAATGTCAGAAAAGATGTTAGACTTATAAAAAGTTGACAAGAAACAATTGAAGACGGTTAGAGCTTTTTAAAAAATACTGGTACAAATGTACATGGAATACTAGTTCAATTGGAAAGGGCACAACTCTGTGGCCATAATAATGTTAAGAGTTAATTGTCTAAATAGACACATATTTACTTCAAAATAAGTTTTCGAATTACGAAATGTACTTACTTTAGCCATTTGAATTCATTTCTTTCTCCAGACGAAAACCCAGACACCTTATCAAATGCTTTTCTCATGAACTGTACTGAATAATATGCTGACTGAAAATAATATTGACACAGAAGTTACCATCCATAAAACAAAGAATAGCAGTCACATTAAATTTCATAAATCTTAAAAATAAAACGCCATAACTCCAATACCTAAAATTGTTAAATAGTAGGGCACAAACCAAAGCCACACAGCTACTACGGTAGCGCCTAGACACACACGCAAGAGTCAGACATAGTACAAGCCATCCACATCACCCAAAAATGGATGCTTCAAGCCAGCCTTATATTCTCACTCCGTAATGAATGACACACTGCAGACTTTGAATTTTGGGCATAATTAGCCATAAAGGGAGGTAATTATAAGTGATAACTAAACCCTAAAATGCAGGACTAGACCCGTCGGTAAAAGTGAATCTAAAGTAATGCCTTCGACTGACACTAATAATATTTGACAATGACCTCCATCATCGACTGACTCAAAATTGGATAAAAGTGGCTCTATGTTGGGTAAAATCCTTTTACCTTATCTACAAATCCTTCCGGAGGCTTATGAGTAATTGTGACATTCTGTAGCTCCTCTTCTGTCCTGTAAATATAACATCCTGGTCAATATATCATGTCATACTAACATACATCGCTGGCTTAGAATGAGAAGGTCGTAAGTACAAAATTGATATATTGAGAAAACAAGAAAAAACTGTCTGCAATTTACTCTATACTTATAGTAAAATAAACTTTTATAGCTTCATTTTGGTCAACATGACAAGTTCCGATTTTCCATAAAAACAGGCTTATTAGAAGCGCCTGGTACTGGAGATTTCAAATATGTATGAGTCTTATAAGGTCGTAAGTAGTAGTTACGACCTTCTCATTCTAAGCCATTGACATGTACAATGTATAACATTGAAAACATGGGAAAATAACTGTTTAAAAGAATATGAGCTCATAGTCACTTCGATCTATTGATCACAAAATGAAAATGAATGGGTTACTGATGTCACTGAGATTACAAAGAGTTATTCTTGCCTTCCTGCAAGATTGACCAAGGAGTTTGAACGCCGAGGAGAAACAGAACATACAAGTGCCCAAGACTCCTTGGTTGTTTTCATTCCATTCTCATCTCGTGTTAATGACTGATAAAGCACACAATACTTCCTATATGTATTTTCGACCAGTTTGTCGCAAATTGCACGGGAAACACTTGAAAGTGTTATCAGTAAATATCAAGGCATACTAGTATGTGTTTATACACCAGTAATTAAATGCAAAAATCTGCCTATATAGCAAGGCATATGTGTTTATACACGAGTAATTAAATGCAAAAATCTATATATATATATATCGGTAGCCAAAAATAGTGTTAATAAAATATTGTTGACACACAGTCCAAAAGTCTTGCATGTACTTTAGGGTATAATTATAAAAGCTCACCATATAGGATGTGGCATTGCATGAGGAGCGGCTGTAGGTATTGCTTGTCCATCTGCTAGTGGCTCTACCTTGGCTTCAGAAGCTGGCTTCCTACAATGTACAGTTCAAAATATGAATGTGAGTCACAGAGTATCATACATCAACTTACTCATTGTTGTAAACGAGACTTAAGTATATCAACCAGTATGTGTGTGTCACATTGACTACTAGTATATTGCTGCCTTAGAATGAGAAGGTCGTAAGTACAAAGTTACGATATTTTAAGACAACAAGAATATTTTTTTAATTTCACTCATGCAACATGTTATACTTTTACCCTACTTATAAGAACTAAGATTTGTTTTAAAGCAAACTAAAAATTTGTATAGATTTAATGACACTAACCTGAAGTGAACAAGTTTATCTGGATCAGGAAGCTTATCAAATTCACCTTCTTTAAATTTCTTTATTTCATTATCCACTTCAACTTTAGTAGCCACAAAACGATGCTGAAACTAAAATTAAGACATTCATGTAGATTAAGAAATTGCAATAGATAGACATGCTGCTCACACATATGTGTGGGTGTAATGCTTCAACATTGCAAAATTGCCTTGAAGACTAAAAAATCATGCCAAAATCGATCATGGTTTCAATCCTCTTGATTTCATGATGAATCTTTACAGCAAATTAAACATAAAACTTAAGTTATTGTACACCTATTAGCTTTTTAGGCTTTGGAATATCAAAAGTGTACTTTTTCCCAATTTGGACCAAATGCCGCTTAAATTTCCAATCCTAAGGATATGGGTCATGTTCCCAAATACTGGAAAAAAAACTAAAAGCAATAATAAAGTGCCATAACCATTGGATATTTTATTTCAATGTACATTAATTATCACCCCCACCCCAACCCCCCCCCCCCCCATCTCTGCAGAGCCTAACAAGAGCACCGCCTTGCAGGTGCAGACGCTCACCTGATATCTGTTACTGTCAAAAAGATTCAAATCAATAGCCCACATTGTGTATGAGAAAATGGACCAAAACACAAAACTTTACCAAGGCATTTTCTAAGTCCAAAGGGGGACATTACTCTTGCAAAATGTAGATCAGAGTAATGGGTCTTGCTTTACATGGACAGGTATTGGTGGTGAACAGGTGTTGCAAGTTTCAAAGCAATAGCCCACATAGTGAATGAGAAAAGTGGACCTAAACAGAAATTTTAACCAAGAAATTTTTTAAGTCCAAAAAGGGACAATAACTCACTTAAAATGCAGATCAGAGTTATGGGTCTTGCTAGACATGGTCAGGTATTGATGGTGAACAAGTGTAGAAAGTTTCAAAGCAATAGCCCACATAATGTATGAGAAAAGTGGACCTAAACACAAAACTTAACCAAGGAATTTTCAAAGTCCAAAAAGGTACAATAACTCACTTAAAATGCAGATCAGAGTTATGGGTCTTGCTAGACATGGTCAGGTATTGATGTTGAACAAGTGTAGAAAGTTTCAAAGCAATAGCCCACATAATGTATGAGAAAAGTGGACCTAAACACAAAACTTAACCAAGGAATTTTCAAAGTCCAATAAGGGCCAATAACTCATGCAAAATGCAGGTCAGAGTTATGAGTCTTGCTTGACATGGTCAGGTATTGATGGTGAACAAGTGTTGAAAGTTTCAAAGCAATAACTCTGAAAGTTTATGAGAAAAGAGGACATAAACACAAAACTTAACCAATGCATTTTATTTACTAAGTCCAAAAAGGGGCAATAATTCTTACAAAATGCAGATCAGAGTTATGGGTCTGCTTTACAGGCTCAGGAATTGATGGTGAACAAGTGTTGCAAGTTTCAAAGCAACAGGTGTGATAGTTTACGAAAAACGTTTACCTAAACACAAAAGTTAACCATGCAACGCCGACGTCGACGACGATCAAGTGATGACAATAACTAATCTTTTTTTTCAAAAATCAGATTCATGAGCTAAAAATGATCTTTTTTATTTAGATGCAATATGATTAGTGGAGTTCATGTTCTCAAAAGGTAACTTAGGTTTCAACTATGAATGAGAGTGGGTTAAAGTTCTCCACCAGCTACGCAACTGATGACTAGCGATATGAATATATAATCGATCGACGAACATTGCGTAAGTTAATATTTACATTGAGTGCTCATCTGTTCTAATAGCTATAAATAGCATTACGTTATAACTGTATTAAGATCTATATTTAACAATTAATCGGCCTATATTTAAACGTAAACGTTTAAGATTTCTTTTGATGTTGAAACTGAAAGTAGAATTGATACATTGCATAATAATTTATATACTTTTCATCAAGTAGATTTCTACTTTGAATAATTAATGTAGAATAAGATTTAGAATATAAAAAATACTGCTCCACAACAAGCAAGGTTTATAAATGTGAATAAAAATAACTCACCTGTTTCACTGAGAACAGTTTCTGCGTCTGGGCAGTTGCAAATGAATCAAGAACTCGCAATGTATGCGCACTGGTTAGTCGTCCGTTCGTGGTTAAACACGTCCGTAATATCGTGATAGCCGACATATTCTTATAGATCGATCTCTAATAGTGAAATAATTTATATTGCAAACAAGTATTTTGTTTGTGCTTATGACCTGACTAGTGTCCTTTTCCTGTATATATCAATTTGTCTACGTCAATGGCGAAATAGAAATGGGTATTGCGTTATCGATCTAAAAATAGATTTCACCTCCGTGTACTTTACCCATGCGCACTGCACGATTTACGACATGTTCGTGCAGAGTTCGGTATTTTCCGTCATCATCCGGAAATAAACGATTAGTTTTGATTGGTTAGTTGGTCACGTCCGCATTTTCAAGTACTTAGTCTTTATCGACAGGCGCGTAGCTTGGGGAATATAATGTGTATTGTGGTGTACCGCTTAGAACGATTGATGCATGGAGTAAAATCGACGTTTTTTAAATAAAATTAATTTATGTAGTCAATAGAAATCGCAGGCCAAACAGTATGTGGAGAAAAATGAGTGTAATGAACTTATTTCTTTTTCATTAGAACATATTTGTTTTGTTTCTCGCTCCCCTCCCAGGCCCGATCCATAATTTTTGGATGGGGGGGGGGGGGCACACGAGTTTCTTCGAAGGCTAAGTTGGGATTGGTGCAAAGGGTATACCTCCCGGCGACGAATTTTTCACTTTTTGAATTTAAATTATGCAATTTCCTGCACTTTAAGCTTTTAAATCAAAAGTAAACCTATAAAAGTTGAGCTGCTACATCATTTTAATCTGTTAATGCAAACGCTGTAGAGAAATTTATCAAGAAGCACAGTGACAGACACCTTGAGCCGCATCATTCAGACGCTGCAAAACATCTGGATGATAAGATCAAGTGGACCTGGAGATTACACAACAGGGGCACATTTTATTGCCCTCGCTTCCGAAACTTGTAATATTGTCACAAAATATCGATCCATAACCATATCGATTGGTAATATTTTAAGGATGTTAACATTTGAGTGATGTAAAAAAAAGGTCACTCCGAGGCCAACTAGGGGGGCACGGGCCCCCTCTGCAGGCCCGGTGAATCCGGGCCTGTCCCCCAAACTCTCAGTCAATGCTGCCCCCCAAACTCTCAGTCAATAGCCGGTTAAGTGCGTGTTTGCTAGATCATTAGATCTAAGGTTTAAAATCCATTGACTATAAAATGTTTACAACATTACGGTAATACCTATGGATATAGAAAATCCCTCGAGTCACCTTAATGGATATTCTATTATAATAAGTACTAGTAATCAAATTGATTGTCATTGATATTGACCTTGTACGCCGTACGTGTAAATTAATCCTTGTTGGAAATTATAATGGTGTACGTGCTATGAAGTACATATACGTCAACAAAAAAGCAGTTTTCAATTTTCATTATAAAATAAAAAGTATCAACAACATATCGCTGGCTTAGAATGAGAAGGTCGTAACTACAAAATCAATATATTGAGAAAACAAGAAAAAACTGTCTGGAATTTACTCTTTACTTATGGCAAAACAAGCTATTACAACTTCCTTTTGTTCAACATGACACGATACAGTTTTCATGAAAATAGGCTCATAAAAAGTGCCTTATGGTGCAGATTACAAATATGTGTCAGTCTTATAAATTCGTAAGTAGTAGTTACGACCTTCTCATTCTAAGCCAGCGATATGTCCAGATAGGTTACACCCTGCCTTTCACTAATTTCATAGAGTTTATCCTTCGGTAACAAAGCACCTCATGAATCAGTGTGTAGTGTACAATCAGATCATTTTGTGAAGCTTGAAGCATCACTTGCCACACGGGTGATGAATTTGCCGCACAGTATGCTCACGAACCTCTGCTTGAAAAACAGATACATGTACCTGTTTTGTCTGAAATTTTAACATCTAACTTTACAAACAACTTGAAAGTTCGCTATAAATTCATCCATTTTTTAACAGGGTGCTTTTGCACTCTGTTCTGTGCTAGCGTAAGAAATTTCCATGACATCAGTGTGATGCTAAAAATAGATTTGGTGGTCATTCGCTGGGATGACTTCTAACTTTATCGCCTTGTCTATGCTTCCACATGGGAATTTATGATTGTACAGTATATAACAACATAATTAACAATGCAGACATAGTAATGAAAATAATAGTTACTCTGGATATATTACGAACACAATTCTTAAACACCAATCATGCACCATACAGATTAAGATTTATTTCTACATATACATTGAATGCATAATTAACATGACAAAATATATCGCAGCATATCAATAACAATAAACAAACATACAAGTAATAATTAATTCATGGCAATCAACAATACATGTAAAGCTACTGAACTGGTACATTCTATGTAGGAACCTTACACAGTTAGTATATGTAATTTACTCATGCATCAAGGTCAGGATGAGATTACTATCTCCCGTCAATACGTGAAAAAAAGTACTTCATGTTCATAAACACACATACAGAAAAATACACAGATGATGATGAAACAATGCCTGCATATCGATGGCTTAGAATGAGAAGGTCGTAACTACTACTTACGACCTTATAAGATTCATCCATATTTGAAATCTGCTTCACAATGCGCTTCTTATGAGCCTATTTTCATGAAAAATTTGAAATTGTCATGTTGACAAAAATGAAGTTTTGAAAACTTGTCCAATAGGTAAAGAGTAAAACACAGACATTTTTCTCTTGTTTTCTCAATATACCGATTTTGTAGCTACGACCTTCTCATTCTAAGCCAGCGATATGTCAAGATAGGTTACACCCTGACTTTCACAAGTCCCTTTGAAAAATACGCTGGTTGAACGAGAATGGTAACAAAGTGTCGTTGCTGATTCTTTCAAATATTGTTTTAAGTCCCAATTATTGTCAACAGTATTTCAGTTTGATGGATACTGCCTTGATATATTATATAATAGTGACACATGGCAAATCAGCAGGGCACTATTTTATCAAAGCATTTACGCAAATCCTAAACTTACGATCAAATTTAAATTCTTTATAATTCGTTAATGTCTGCAAAGTTAGGTAAATGGAGCTGCAATACTTATGAATATTCAGCTAATAAACTCCTACAAACAATATCTGGCCCAAGTTTGTAGTCGTTAACGAATTATAAAGAATTTAAATTTGAACGTACGTTTACGATTTCCGTAAGTACTTTGATAAAACAGTGCCCAGATAACGGAACTAACTACACTAATCATAGAGGATAATATAATCCTCTCAACTCGAAATGGACACACTAAATTAATAGCCTAAGAGCTGAGGGCGATTTATTCAAAATTTGAGCCCATCGATTAAACTTGCACCACAGTTGGTCATATGACCGAACATTAAGAAAATCCATTTCTTACAAATTTTCTCTTTCACAACCGCTCTGCATCCAAGATGGCGTCCAAGATGGCCGCCGTTTTTCTGCGAAAATGGTTCTGTGCACTTATACGGACCCGTATTGTAAAGTTATTCACAAATATGTTTTAAAATGTACTTATAAGTTGAAAAACGGAACAAAGTCATGTTTAAAACTGTTTTTGAAAGAATTTTTTTCATTTCAGAAAAAATTCAGGCACATTTATGGTAAAAATATCGCGTTTTTCAGTGTATTTTCTTCTTTTTGTCCCGTCAATTACTTAAAAGTATATTTTTCTTTGCAAGAAATATGTCTAAATGGGTTTATTCATTAGATAATTATATGTTTAGTCAAATTAATGTCTAAAAAGTACAACTTTGTGTGCCTTTAGGCTCTGAGCAGTGCATAAAGTGGGTGGGGTATATCTACCCCTGAGGTGAAAAAAAACGAATATATTTGAAAACACCAATTCTCTTATCTTCTTGATAAATTTTGATACTATGTTGCCTATTGATTGTAATGTATGCACATAACTTGGTATTTTTTCTCATTTTTTGTAGACAATGTGTTGTTTTTCCGAAGTGGGTGGGGTAATTTGTTTCAATTATAAGAAACATATATCATTGCTTTCAGTCTAAGAGTTGAGTGCTGTTTATTTACAATCGTTATCCACATCTATAATTGGTATGCATGGAAAGCATATAGTGTCTTGTTTACGACACCCATTTCTTAAAAATGTCTTCTGTCACAACGCTGAGAAATCCAAGATGGCGTCCAAGATGGCCACCATTTTTTATAATTTCACCTCTGTGACACAATACACACACTTTAAGTACCAATTCTATCTTATATCACGTTTTATGTGTTATTTTGATAGAAAACATGTTAAAATACACAAATCAAGCTCTAATCATGATGTTTTTGTATTGAATATTTAAAATTTAAGCTTTTATGACGAAAATATGACGTAAAAATCGGTAAAATATGACATATCGTTTATTATACTCAGTATTATTGTTGTAATTTTGGCCAAATGATTATTCCAAAAAGTTCTGATAATAGTATTACAGATCAAACAGTATTTCATTTACTTTAATGTGGTGTGGTGGTGAGATTATAAGCATACTTTGCATTAAAGTGGGTGGAGTAATAATTGAACCCCAAAAATGAAATTTTGTTTGTCATTCAAAAATTAGTTTTTTTTTACTAGGAAAATTTATTGCTGTAACCTTTTTAACTGTTAATCACAAATAACATTGTATCTGTATGCATGTTTTATTTTTGTTATACTTTATTAAGATACATGTTTTTATATAGATTGGGGGTAAATCACTGTTGACAATGACAAAAATATTGACTATATCACATCATTAGTCAAACACTGAATGTCACTCGAATGAAAGAGTCTAAAAATTTCAAATGATATGTTTTGTCAGCTCTTTGTTGAATTAAGTTATTAATTTTAATTAAGTGCAGAAGAAATGCACATACCATACATGTGCCTCCTGTAAATCCAAGATGGCCTCCAAAATGGTGGAAGGGTCAATTTAGCAGAATAAAACTTATTTGTATGACCGTATATTTTGTAAATAAAGTTACAAACGTGAAATAAATTTGAATGTGCCAATAACACATGTTTATACTATATAAAAACATAGTCACTAATAAGTGAGTGGGGGTAATTCAGTAAACCAGTGAACTGAACTACATTTATACCGGTTTCATTAATTGTACTTGATTCGTCTCATATTTGTTACTATTCAAAAGTTATATTTCATCCGATTTCAATGGTATCAATAAAGATGTGTGTATACATTAATAACCTGAACTTTAATATTCCTGCTATTCTTCTGAGTTTTAAAGATAGCTCATTTTCCTTTTTTTTCTGACATTTTAAAATGTTCTACTCAAATGATTCTTTCTGTTTAAATACTAGTATAGCATTTAACATATTACATGTATACTGTAAATGTAATAAATGTAGGTTCATGTATATGAAGGCTACAATACGTTTTAACATACATACTCGCGCTTTTTTGCAGTACAGTTATTTTATGTCAGAATTACATGGACATTTTTGAAAAACACATTTTCAAATATTTGTTCTTAGGCATGGGTTGGCTGAGAAAAGTAATTGAGTTGGTAAAGATTTTGGATTCCACTTTACTTCTTAATTTAAACTTATACAAATGATATTTTTTATCGATTTTGTAAAAATTACAACAAGAGTAGGCAACTGAAAAGGCTGTATCAAGCAGTGTAAGGTATGTCATAGACAGAGTTTAGGTTGTATCCGGCTGTGGCAGATTACTGGTGGGATCAGAAATAGGTGTTTTAGGCAGAGTAAGGTACTTCTTAAAACCCGAAAAGGCTTTATTCGGCATTTTAAGGTACCTTGCAGAGCTAGAAAAGGTTGTATCTGGTAGTAATAGGTACATCATATAACTAGAAATTACTGCACATGGCAGAAGAAGGTATCTCAGAAATTGCTTATCTGGTTTAATAAAGTACCTAAGAAGCCCAAAACATGGCTGTATCCAGCTTTTATTTGTCTGTATCAGGCTTTGGTAAGTAAATATACCTAAGAAATGACTGCATATTGCTGTGGATGGTACCCCAGAAACCAAGGATTGGCTGTTTCCGGCAGGGGTAGGTACCTCAGAAAGCAAAATATGTTGTATATGACAAGGGTAAGTACCGCAGGAACCCAGAAATGACTGTGCCTGACTGTGGAAAGTACCCAGAAATGGCCGTCTTATGCTGAGTTATGTACCTCAGAAACCAAGAACTGGCGGTGATCGGCTGTGGTAGGTACTACAGAAACCCTGAAATGACTATATCCAGTTCTGAAAGTTACCACATTCACCAAGAAATGGCTGTATCTGACTGTGATAGGTAGCATTAATGCACAGAAAGGTTGTATTTTGTTGGCATAGAACCACAGAAAGCAAGAAATCGTTGTATCTCGCTATGGTATTTATCTCAGAAACCTGGTAATTGCTGCATTGGGCTGTAGTAGGTACCTCAGTAAGTCCGAAATTATATTATCCAGCTGTGATAGGTACCTTAAACACCCAGAAATAGCAGTATCTGGCTGTGATAGTACCGATGAAAGCAAAAACTGGCTGTATCTGGCTGTGATAGGTACCCGCCCCCTCCCCCCCCCACACACACAAATGGCTGTATCCGGCTGTGACAGGTACCTCAGACACCTAAATGGATGTATCTTGCTGTGATAGTTCAACTGAAAGCATGGCATTGCTGTATCTGGCCGTAGAAGGTATCTCAGAAACCCAGAAATAACCGTCTTATGCTGATACCTCAGAAACATATACTAATGTATTATAAGTGAATAGCTGTATCAGACTGTGGTTAGTACCCCAGAAACCAGTATTGGCTGTGTACTGATGTGCTCAGCACCTTAAGAACCAAGTCTTGGCGGTATCCGGCTGTGGTTGGTAAATAAAAACCAAGACATAGATGTATTTGGTTGTGGAAGGTACCTTAGAAACCCAGAAATGGCTGTCTCAGACTGAGGTTGGTACCTCAGAAACTTAGAAATTGCTGTATCAGGCTATGGTAAGTACCTCAGAAACCCAGAACTGGTTGTGTATGACTGTAGTAGGTACGGAAATTTTTGTATCTGGTTAGGATATGTACATGAAACCCCAGACATGGCTGTATCTGGCTGTGGCCGGTACTTCAGAAAGCAAAACTGACTTTGCCCAGATGAGGTAGGTACCGCAGGAAGCCAAACATTGGCTGTGTCCGGCATTAGTAGGTATCTCAGTAAGTCAGAAAAGGTTGTATCCGGCTGCGGTATGTACCACAGAAAGCCTGAATGTGCTGTATCTGGCTGTGGTAGGTACAGTAGAGAGCATGATCTGACTGTACGGTGTAGTACAAAATGTATTGGTACGACAGAAAGCCAGCTACATGTATAATATTACATATTTGTGTACTTGGCAGTATTGTATACTCTTTTAAACCAGAAAATACAAACTCAAAAGTGTAAGGTACATCATAGAGCCAGAAATATAAACACAATCATGTAAATGTTTAAGGCAGGAATATAAGCAGTGTTTGTTTCGCCAGAAGATTTTATTCAGCAGTGTCAGGTACCTTATTTAATTTATCGGAAATAAGTAACTTGTGTGGTCAGTAAAGAGTTATCAGGCTGCTGTATGTACCTCAAAAGCTTTGTTTTGTAGGTGCCTAGAGTAGAGACCAAGAATTGATCTTGAAGTGAAAGGTGCCCTAGAGAGATATGACAGTACCTAGTAGTGGTGTGTACCACCAGAAACCCAGAAATACATGAGTGTGGCTCTATCCGGGTCTGAAATAGCCGGATAAAAGTACAAAAGTACTTCATAGAGACTGAACCCAGTAATGGCAGTTTTACTTTATAGAGCCGAGCCGAAAATATGCGTACATCACTTTGAATAATTAGAATCAGTTTTACAAAACAATGTTGAGAAACCTCAATACAGCTGTACATAGATTTTCTGGGTAAGATATTAAAATGGAGGAAACAATAGCATACGCTGACATTATTTTTAACACAATTTAACATTTGCCGATAAAAACATAAAATAACACATAAAACGTGATATAATATAGAATTGGTACTTAAAGTGTGTGTATTGTGTCACAGAGGTGAAATTTTAAAAAATTGTGGCCATCTTGGACGCCATCTTGGATTTCTCAGCGTTGTGACAGAAGACATTTTTAAGAAATGGGTGTCGTAAACTAGACACTATATGCTTTCCATGCATACCAATTATAGAGCTGGATAACGATTGTAAATAAACAGCACTCAACTCTTAGACTGAAAGCAATGATATATGTTTCTTATAATTGAAACAAATTACCCCACCCACTTCGGAAAAACAACACATTGTCTACAAAAAATGAGAAAAAATACCAAGTTATTTGCATACATTACAATCAATAGGCAACATAGTATCAAAATTTATCAAGAAGATAAGAGAATTGGTGTTTTCAAATATATTCGTTTTTTTTCACCTCAGGGGTAGATATACCCCACCCACTTTATGCACTGCTCAGAGCCTAAAGGCACACAAAGTTGTACTTTTTAGACATTAATTTGACTAAACATATAATTATCTAATGAATAAACCCATTTAGACATATTTCTTGCAAAGAAAAATATACTTTTAAGTAATTGACGGGACAAAAAGAAGAAAAATACACTGAAAAACGCGATATTTTTACCATAAATGTGCCTGAATTTTTTCTGAAATGAAAAAAATTCTTTCAAAAACAGTTTTAAACATGACTTTGTTCCGTTTTTCAACTTATAAGTACATTTTAAAACATATTTGTGAATAACTTTACAATACGGGTCCGTATAAGTGCACAGAACCATTTTCGCAGAAAAACGGCGGCCATCTTGGACGCCATCTTGGATGCAGAGCGGTTGTGAAAGAGAAAATTTGTAAGAAATGGATTTTCTTAATGTTCGGTCATATGACCAACTGTGGTGCAAGTTTAATCGATGGGCTCAAATTTTGAATAAATCGCCCTCAGCTCTTAGGCTATAAGGTTAATGAGGCGTCAGTCTTGCAGTACGTGGTCTTGTTTCATTTTTTTCTTGCGAAACGTCTCTAGTTATTATTGCTCTTGCGTTATTTACACATATTTTTTTCAATTTATATCCGTAAGGTAGTGTCTTTCCCGAAATAATAAAAAATGAAAATGTCAATTTTTTCCCCATAAGCCCCCTTTTATCAGGCAGGCGCAGTCACATATTGTAACAACACATAATTATACAAACAGAAATTTACTGAAAGCATGTGGTAGACTCCATAAAACAAGTATACGCGTTCTGGATTATAATGCTGGAATGACTATTTAATTAAGCGTTGGTACACCAATCGTATCGTACATTTTTGTATTATAGATAAACCATGTTTTTGAGCCGTGACGGAAGGTTACACTTATTAGTCACGGTACGTGAACATACCTGGTTAAAATCTCTTTGGGTCATGAATTGGTTACTGCCATTGATCACATAATTGCTTAAGCCTTAATACATACCCTATATCTATATCATTTGAGCGCAAATCAGCCTTCCTGCATAAATTAGTCTCGTCTCAAAAAACATGGTTTATATACTTATACTCCGTCATGCCCACTGACTCCATTGATAAAGTGTACATTATTTCTGTAAATGTACACTTTTGTGAGACATTTTCTCAGAATATGATTGGTCAATTTAAGCTTCAAACTATTTCAGATTTGCATAACCACATACACAGTTAAATAAATATCACTGCTGATTGCCTGAAGACTAAAACTTGTAAAAACACACAACGAGGGATTAACTTGACTGTGCTACTGTAAACTAATCAAATTTGCAGCATTACATTTTAATTAGTGTCTTTTGTGAAACTTAAAATAAAACAAAGAAATGTAGCGTTAATGTTTTAGATGATATTTTTTAGTCTTGGTTGAACTAAATACTAAAACAAAATAATCTCAATTTATGTACACTCCAACAATAATAGGACAATGGCTAATCCTTTAATATTGCTGCCCACAATGTTGGAAGCAGAATCCATCAAAATTGAATGATTTTACGTTATTAGCTATCAGGAGGAATACATCGAATCTATAAACAATGT
The DNA here is from genome assembly GCA_963678985.1 of Spisula subtruncata. Lineage (NCBI taxonomy): Eukaryota > Metazoa > Mollusca > Bivalvia > Venerida > Mactridae > Spisula > Spisula subtruncata. The sequence continues at coordinate 3,234,669 of OY787668.1, forward strand.
ATAAAAAATATACATTCTGCAACCGACAAGAATCCTGAATTATTATTATACAATGATCGAAAGCAGTTATAGTTAATTCAAAGATCTCTGTCACAACCGCGTAAACAAACATTCAACCCGGTCGATTATTACAGGTTTCTCGGGATTAAATTGTACCATCATAACTACACTTATATGATTAAAACTATAATGGTCCTAAAGCGTAGTGGTAATACTAACTGCATTAAGCTATTCAGAAATGAAACATTCTGGCGGTTTTGACAGACATCTTTGAATCGACAATATAACTTTCTACTTGTTTTCATGAGCACACGTGATGCCACTTAAAATCACTCGAATACAACATTATATCAAATTATGTAGCCCTATGAAAATGAATGTTTAAATTAGAACATGTGTCAATTCATTACGGCGCTATTATAATACCAACATTTTTTTTAATATCTATAAAATAAAACACACTGCCTTAACATCAACTGAGCAGTTTTAGATATATATAAGAATCGGCTAAAATGATCCTGTTTGAAAATAAACATTAATTTTATAAATAATTCCATGATAATCGTCTATAAAAAAACAAAAACAAATGAAGACAAATAATATGCTATATACCTTTGTGCATCAAGCCTTAATCCATGAATGTGGAAAATAATTGCTTGTGTAATCTTAGCTTTTATATGTTGTATTTATAGTTTCTTGATTTTTACTCAATCTATATGACAGTAAATCCCTCAGATGTGTTAGGCCAAGGTTATTATGTTACATAGAGTCATACTTTCTAAAATTCAATATGTGTTCTGCTCATGAATTGTGCCAGAATTGATTGTGCTAATCATTGTCTCTCTGGACATCATTTACTTTTTGCCGGAGTATAAGTAAGATAAAGTACATTTTTTTTATCAAAAGTGTCCTCTTACAACCGTTATAGGATAGTTTTGTAAGGACGAACAACAAATTATCCTCGGCTTTGCCTCGGACAATTTCTTGTTAGTCCTTACAAAACTATCCTATAACGGTTGTAAGAGGACACTTTTGATCAAAAACTAGTACTGTATCTATTACATATTATATGAGTTGTTTACCAGACAACCCAGGCTGAATGAGGTAAACATGTAATAGTAGATATACTTGTATGTGTTTGGTGACCGTGTAAAAATGTTATGACCTATGACGTCATATGTTCTTCATTTCTAGACACTATTCACCAATCCTTTATGTTACTTGTTGCGTCATCTTGATGTTTCAACTTTTGTCGTTCAGTCTGGTTTGTTTTCCTGGTGAAGGCTCAGGTGTATTTATCATCAGATAGATCTAACGATGTTTAAGCAACCATGTTTGGCTAGTTACAGATGGCATTTCAAACTGTTCTACAGTTGTCCTAGCAACATGGAATGTTCATTTGCCCGGTTTATACGGGTTCACCTCTGTGGGTTTCATTGAAGCTAGTGTATGATTAACAAGTCTATGGTGGGCTTCGTCTGCTCGTATTGCAAGTATCACATCTTTCATCACTGCATCCTCCTGCAACAAAAATACACAGAAGTCACGTGTCATTCACATAACATTCACATGGTTGGACACGTGCCATACACATGTAAAGTCAATTTGTAAATCACATGACATTCACATGGTTGGACATATGACATTCTTATGGGTTTTCACATAACATTCACATGGTAACTCATTTAGTAAGTCACATGACATTCACATGGCTTGTCACATGACATTGATATGATAAGTCACATGGCATTTACATGGTATCGCACATGACATTCATACTAGTATGTCACATGTGTTGAACAGCCAGTCTAGGAATGCATCAAATATGGCCATTGACTTGAGAACACTGTCTGACAGACGGTATTCCAAGTTTAGGTACGTTTATAAAAAATATAATATATTATATTACTGAACACTGTGTATTGCTTCCAGGTGCTACCATAACTCAGTTATGTTCCAAAACAATATAAAAATTCAAAAAACTTTAAATCACAGAACGTTTGCCCATGCAAACTCTACAACGAAGCTTGCTACTTACTTACTTCAACTAACGAGTACTAAAATCAAAATCACTAACCATTCTCGTCTAGTGAATAACAAAGAAATAGTATTAACAAAATGTTCTGCGTGATATTCAATATTGATCTAACCTGACTTAAGAATAAGGATAACCAATCAGATCACACTATATCAAACTCTTGGTCATTCCGAGGAGATGTGAGTGGCTATCCTTAAACTCAAATAAACTGAGATCAATATTGAATATCACCCCAGATCAAAATTAAAATGCCCAGTTTTCTCAATAAAAAAAAAATAAAAAAAATATTGGATTGTTATTCTCAAGAAGGCTTCGGCCGAAACGTCAATACAATATTTACAATATACGTGTTGTTTAATTCTCAATTATTATCAGTTTTCTCAATGAAGTAAATGAATACAATATGAAGAACTTACATCAAGCTTCCAGTAGTCAATCGCAAATAGTGGACTTGGTTGTGTTTTCCAGTGCTGCATACAGCCATCCTCTATATCCTACATACATACAAGATATAGGTCACTCACAAGTTAGATAATGCCATATATCAACCATCGTTGAAACAAAGTAGGGCATCTAGGTACTTTAAAATTGACCAATAAAAGACTTTTTAAAAGTTTTCTATAAAGCGTCGAGAGGAACTACACCTATCACTAAAAGTCTTAATGACCCAGAGACCATTCAGTTATGTTTATCAACATGACAAGCAATATGAGACAGGTTCATCCATAATTAATCCAGTGAAAAGAACGTTAAACAAAGCGAAAATAAGTCCAACATACTGGCTGCTATGTTTAATTAACAAAACAACTAGGGAATTATGAATTAAGAAAAGTGTAACCTAAGGGACATTATTGAGAACAGTTTTCGAAATTGAGTTATTAACCTTTATTTCTATATCAGTCATGCAGAGAAAATAAGCCAAAAATAAACATGAAAATTATCAATTTAGTTTTGAAATTTCTCAAAGTGAGTAGTAGCATTTTTGACTGAAAAGACTTTTTAAGTTTCCAATTCATGCATATCCACTCCCCTTCAACCAACTTATTAGACTGGAGACTTGATTAAACACTGATTCATGAAGATGAATACAGACTGCTTACGACAAAGTAAAAAGCCATACCATTCTCTACCTGTGTTAATAATGAAGGGTAAATATTGCAATGGTGTACCATTATGTAGGTTTTCTTAGAAAAATGCTGTTAAAACTTCTAATTTTTTTGACAAAAAGTTTGACATTTTTGTGAAATCGGTATGGGTTCTACAAGAACAGCATTGTCTGTTATTTCATAAAGTAACCCTACCTCCAAACATTTTGTGTATGTTTTCACAGCCTCTTCTTCCAGGTAGGCCACAAATCTATGACAGAATTTTGGAGATATGATGTAGGCTACACTGAGCATGGCAACAAATGATCCTGTAACAAAACATGACAATCATAGTATTACATTCATGGTTCATACACTGCCCTGCGGATGTACATGTAGTTAAAGGCCTTGATTTTGGCTCTGAGCCAAATAAATTTGGTCATTACTTTCTCAGCATGTGGTTCCAGATATCTGACCATATTGTACCATATTACATAATATTATGTAACATTGCACAGCATGTTAATTAGTTTACAAGAGCACATTATTGATTATCAGTAGCTACGTGGGCCTCTAATCCCTTACACTGACCAGTGTCAGTGTTTTATGACCCCAGATAATCACTGATAGTGATCTCATGCTGGTACAATGCTGGCATCATGCTGATCCCTCTATTAAGTTCTGGACCAGAAGCAAAGAAGGAAAAATGTACCCCTTTAAATATTGATATTTGTATATTAATGGTCAATGGCTCACTCAAAAATTACCTTGCCATAACATGTCACTGATATTCAAAAAAATTATTGGTACTAATAAGGCTTGTAAAAAATTTTTACAAACAAATATTCTCGACAACCTTAAAGTTTGACTCCATTATAACACTCATACGAGTGTAGGTGGACAGAACACCGGCCGCTCATTTTTGACAGGGTGGACATAATCCCGTCCATGTTTTTACAGGGTGGACAGAATCCCCACCCTATAAATTTCAGGGTGGACATAATACCCATCATGACTATATATATATATATATGATATAGTTAATAGTATGCATGTTAAATAAAAAAATAACCTTTATTGTAACATAATCATAGAGAAGTTCCTTACAAAATCACACAATCACACAATAATCGTTTACAATGCAGCAATAACCCTCTACATAAGTCAAAGTCATGATAGGTATTATGTCCACCCTGAAATGTATAGGGTGGGAATTGTGTCCACCCTGTAAAAAACATGGACGGGATTATGTCCACCCTGTCAAAAATGAGGGAACGGTATTCTGTCCACCCGGGATTTTGTCCGGATTCCCATTCATACACAAAGGCCGCTTAATATGCCTCGTCGCCATTACAAGTTGTACTGCACATTGCTTGGATTGAGACTACTAACGACCTTATAAGACTGGTGCATAAGTAAAATCGACACCACAAGGCGCTTCTGATGAGCCCATTTTCATGAAAATCGGAACTTTTAATGTTGACCATATTGACTTTGAAACGTCTTTATTACCATAGTAAAGAATAATTTTCGGACAGATTTTTGTTGTTTTCTCAAGATATAAACTTTGTACTTACGACCTTCTCATTCTAAGCCAGCGACGTGTACTCTTTAATACCTCAGAAATAATAACAATATAGTGCGAACTATGTACATACCCTGTGCAGCTATAACGCACCATTTAAACGATCTTGAAGGTTGCATCAATTGTAAAGCTGTCATTAAGTGCATCCTCTCATTTTCCGCCTCCTCTGTAAAGAATCAAAGCACATCTAATAACAACATATCATCAAATAACAACATCACATTTTATTTAAACTGACTTCTCCAAATATCCAACAGAACATCAGTATCAACTGACTTTTTAAAAAAATAAGGAAATCGGACAAGGAAGGAAGGCAGCACTCAACTTAGCCAGCCAATCACAGAAAATTCTTAATAGTAACACCACAACTGCACAGAGCAATGCTACACACACACCTCAAAGAAATGATTAAAAGTGCCCCCCGCAAAAAAATGCAGGATGACCCAATTGCACAAAATAACGGTGACCCCAAGTGACAAAATGATATGAAATTAAGACCAGTCATTTCCCCAAATCCACAAAGCTCAATATTGACTTATACCTCTGTACGTTAATTCCAGCATGATCTTAGAAAAGGGTCATAGCTCTTATCCACTGGCTATAAACTGAAGGAGAAAACTCCAAACATATCCGAGACAACTTTATGATGGTCTGAATGTAGAAATGATCTTATCGTTGATATGGCCTTTATATATTTACTGAAAACATTGACACGTAAATACAATGCTTATGAATATATGAAACATATTAAAGCATAACTTAATGTGTATTTAAGAATTTATTATTTACGGACATAAATAGCAGCAAGCAGAGGAACCACACATCTTTCACGAGGAATTTTACCTAGGAGAGTATGAATCCATGCATAATCCCTCTGCATTCTTCTAAGTGAGTGAAGGTGTCGTGTCATTGCAGCAACCATTCCAGGTACACCAGCTACAGTCTCCAGAAATGCTATACGTCTGAAAAAATATTATTAATATAATTAGAACAAGTCTGAAAATGAATTAGAACATTTACTTATTAGTGGAAAACTTCTGCTTTGAGCGATTGGCACACTTTTGAAATAAGTGCACCAAATCATTGTTCTTGCGAAAGGTAGTCAAATTGTATGCCAGAAGCCGTGTTGGGGTCTAAGTTTTAGAAAGGTCAACAGGAAACAATGGAAAATGGACACAGTGATACGACAGTAAGCATAGTCGTTTAATAGCTGCATAGATAATGTTTATTTGTTGAGCCATCTATTGTTTAAAATTGTTAAGATTTCCATCATATTGGTATCATCTATTTTATTTTATTGCCATTACTTCACCATGACTGCATTATACTACTCATGTGTCGTAATTACGATTTGGGTTAATAAAAGGTATGTTCTTTTCTGTTCTGTTCTGTTGTAAAAGTACTCTGGCTCAAAATATGGAATGTATTTTGTAGACCACTCAGTAAACAGTTAGTGTGAAGGTTTTAGACAAATACACGGGATTGCATGTTAAAATATCAAGTCCTTGTAACAGTAAGCTTAGTCTATTCTTAGGAGCTATGTATACACATGCTTAAAAAGGTATGAGACAATCCGACTGGGAAGGCATCACTCAACTTAACCAGCCGAGCACAGAAAAACAGTAACAACACAACACAAGTTACACAACACAACCACTCGAAGAAATGCCCAAACGCAACAAAAAGAAATTATTAAAAGCCCATGTCCCCGCCGCAAAAATGCTATTAAAATACTCACCTCAGCCACCGATGCTCATTTCTTTCTCCATACGAAAAACCAGATACCAAATCAAAGGATTTTCTCATGATCTGTACTGCATAATATGCTGACTGAAAATAATATATACACTGAAGTTAGAAGCTTTTAAACAAATTTATAAAATATAAGATTTTCTGATAGCCTGATCGACTGAGCACTACTCTAGATTTATGTGATATTTCTGTATAATGATTCCTGACCGACAATGTGTTTCTGCTGAAATCTTATTAAAATCAGATCCTAACATTTGCTCCATTACTTCACGCTGCTAGTTAGATCTGACAATACTACATTAGAAGTCGCGTTCAAATGACCTTTATGGTGCATGTTGTGTTAAAAAAATCAGCTTTCGAAAGATTACCAAAATTGTCAAATAAGAGTTGATTTTCAGGATGTCTTCTCTAACACTTAGAGAAGAGGAGCGCTTTTAAGAGGTCCTCGAGAAGTGCAGCCAGACTCCGAGAAGGTCTGCTTCCGAGAAGTGCAGCAATACTCCGAGAAGGTCTGCTTCCGAGAAGTGCACCAATACTCCGAGAAGGTCTGCTTCCGAGAAGTGCAACAACACTCCGAGAAGGTCTGCTTCCGAGAAGTGCAGCAATACTCCGAGAAGGTCTGCTTCCGAGAAGTGCAGCAACACTCCGAGAAGGTCTGTGCTATTAAAAGAGAGTGTACTAAAGTCCTATATCTGTGTATAGTAGTGGAGTGTCATATGGGTCTGATCTTAATGAGATTTGTTCATTTTTGCTACGGTCGAATTCAATGAACTTCGAAAAAAAGACAATAAATCAGTTTCGGTCATAGATGAATAGTAGTCCAAATAAACGTCACAAAATGTTGAAATATAACCCAAAATTGGATTTTTCAAAAAGACCTCCATCGTCAAGCGACTAGCATTTTGATGCAGTTACTCCATACCACAGGCAACTGTAACATCGATAAAGTCCAAAACGATAACAAAATAATAGTTTTTTTTGGAAAATTTATATTTTCCTATAAAGGTTTTTCCAGGTATCAAAAACAAGAATTTTTCGTGTTTATTTTTCGTTATCATTGATACAGTTACCTGTGAGCTATGCTGGTAAAATTCATTTTACCTTATCAACAAATCCTTCCGGAGGAGTGTGAGTAATTGTGACATTGTGTAGTTCCTCTTCAGTCCTGTAAATATAACAATAGGCTTAATGCTGTTTAAAGTAATAGTCAATGTAAAAATATATGAGGAAACCGGACAGGGAAGGCAACACTCAACTTAACCCGCCGAGCACAGAAAACAGTAACAACAGAATATAACTGCACGGAACAAAGCCCACACACAACTCAAAAATGATTTAAAGGCCAAGTACTCGCCGCAAAAATGCAGGATGACTATAAAATTGTCAAAGACATAACTAAATATAATCATTCAGTTTTTTTTGCTGCCATCCTGCAAGATTGACCAACGAGCTTTGACTTTGGGGTGATATAATGAATACTGGGGCGATACCATAGCTCTTTCCGAATTGTCTCCTTTGTTCTTTAACGTTTCTGGTGTACAGCGTGCAAGACTTCCTCTTGCTTTTCAACCAGTTCATATACAAGTGCCTCAATAGAGAATCAAGCCATATACAACTTGATTTATAGTCAAAAGCGTTAGTGTGTAAAACGTGTTATCCAAAGACAGCTATAAAGATTGACGACTGTTTGTTTTATCAGTAAATAATTAAATTTCAAGACATACAAAAATAGTATGTTCAATACAGCATAGGCCGGGTATTTATTTGTCATGTTTGAGGTAAATGTTTTCCTATATACCAGTAGCCAAGAAAGAATGTGCCCAAAACACTGTCTACACACAGAAATCTGGGACACAGAAATGTGGGGTATACTAAGAATGGCTCACCATATAGGATGTGGCATTGCATGTGGAGCGGTTATAGGTATTGTTGGTAACTCAGTTTGTGGCACAATCTTGACTTCCGCTTCCGGTTTTCTGCAATGTTCAGTTCGAAATATGATAAAACGACATTTACTCATTAATATTGTAAAACTTGGCTAAGTCTATATCAGTCCGTATGTCTTACACAGCGATGTGTTTATCCATGTCCTACCAAATCACCTTGCAATATCGTGAAATATGTTATATCACTGGTGTTGCAAATTCCAACCCGATTTCAAATTCAGCTGAAGGTCCCTTGAATATAATCCTTTACGATGAGTGATATAAAATACAACTACACATATATTTTGAATCAACAACTATCGGTGATTTTGAATGACCATTCGTGTATATGGCCACATAAACTTATGAAAAATATAATATCATATTTCCAATATTGTAGACATTTTGTGATGATATGTGCATATATTTCATTTACTCATTTACTCATGCACTTAGCTAGTACTACTAAGAACAAATATATACTAAACATTTCTACAATGCAACTCACCTGAAGTGAACGACTTCATCTGGACTAAATTCATGAATTTCATTATCCGTTTTAACTTTTGTAGACAAAAAACGAGGCTGAAACTAAAATAAAGACATTCTTGCACCACAAAATGAAAACAATTATTCCTCACACACATGTGCTGCGATGGTGTTTCTATATTGAAAAACTTGTCTCTACAGTTAATTTCTAGATTGAAATAAAATTGTCTCTATACTTAATTTCTACATTAAAATACAATTGCCTCGATGGTAAATTTCTAAATTGAAACAAAATTGTCTCTATAGTTAATTTCTACATTGAAAAAAAATTGTCTCTATAGTTAATGCCTACATTGTAATAAAATTGTCTCTATAGCTAATTTCTACAGTGCAATTCTCCATTGCAAAAAAATGTCTCTACAGTGCAATTCTCCATTGCAATAAATAATGAATCTATAGTGCAATTCTCCATTGCAATAAAAAATGTATCTACAGTGCAATTTTCCATTGCAATAAAAATGTATCTACAGTGCAATTCTCCATTGTAATAAAAATGTATCTACAGTGCATTTCTCCATCGCAATAAAAATGTATCTACAGTGCAATTCTCCATTGCAATAAAATGTATCTACAGTGCAATTCTCCATTGCAATAAAAATGTATAGTGCAATTCTCCATTGCAATAAAAATGTATCTACAGTGCAATTTTCGATTGCGAAAATGTCTCCCCAGTGCAATTCTCCATTGCAATAAAAATGTATCTACAGTGCATTTCTCCATTGCAATAAAAATGTATCTACAGTGCAATTCTCCATTGCAATAAAAATGTATCTACAGTGCAATTTTCCATTGCAATAAAAATGTATCTACAGTGCAATTTTCCATTGCAATAAAAATGTATCTACAGTGCAATTTTCCATTGCAATAAATTGTCTCTATATACAGTGCAATTTTCCATTGCAGTAAAATGTCTCGATTATTTAGAAATCCAGTCTCAATCGTTCATGATCTCAATCGTATTGTTTTAATCATGGAACATGGGCTGTTTCTGGCCTTTTCTATGAAGTTTCAATACTGTATGAGTAATGGTCAGGACAACAATAAAGTATGGAAAATTACTAAGGACAATATCTAAAAAATATGCAAAAGAGAATTGTACATTGAACTTCCCCAATGAGATAATGGTTTGGACAAGAATTAAGAATGAACAACCGCCATATTTTGTGTCACTAGTGTTTCGCACACATACGTTTAATGAGAATGCAAAAACTGAACGCATAACTGACCATGTGTACGTAATCTTAATTTTTTAATGAATTAATTGAGGAGTGAGTATTTTTTAATACATTTTTTAAATTTGCCAAAGTGTCTATAAATTGAACTGAATTGCTGTAAGTATGCACAGGAAAACTGTTCTAACATGTACAATGGCTAAGGAAATGGAAGGCCTGGATTAAGATATTATCGAATTAACTACTCCTCCACAACAAACACATTTTATAAAACCGAAAGAGCGAATAAAAATAACTCACCTGTTCGTTTGAGGAAAGAAATTTATCAATAATTCGCAATTTATGTTTACTGGTAAGTCGTCCAGTTGTGGTTAAACAGGTCCGTAATACCACGACAGCCGACATATTCTAATACTAGTATATAATATTATAGTAATGATAATTCAAAGAACAAGTGATTTCTGCGCTTAATATGATCTGACTAGTGGCAGTTTTCTGTATATATAAATTTCAATTTGTTGACGTCAATGTTCAAAAAGGAATCAGCATTGTTTGATTGGTCTAGCGTGATCTAAAATAGACTTCTAAATTTGTATTATTTAAAGCATCTCCTAGTTTTAACAATGATTTACTAGTGTAAGGTAATTTTTACGCACACGTCTATATCATGTTCAATTGACATGATAAGGTGAGTTTGCCGATGTCGCTTTCTGAAACTTAGAAAAAAAACTAAATAAAATGAATTTAAGCAATTAGCATTAAATGCATTAGATAATTAATACGGTTTATCTTTTAATTTTACTATTTTTCAGATCGATCAATCACCTGAAGACGAAAATAACATTGAAGCTAAAAATTATACTTCTAAAGACGAAAATAACCATAACGTATTAATTCTTGTAATTTGCAATATATTGCTTACATTTTGCAGCGAAAATACACATGCAGTTGTGCCCGAGGCGTGCAAAATACACTTGCGGTTTTAACTAGTATTGGCTGCGCTGCTCATGCAGTGGGAAATATATGCGTGCCATCTAGTGAAGACGTGCATTAACACCTGTCAAGTTAAACCGCTTTCGCTCTTTACTTCCACCATAATGGTGACCAATCGTTGTTGGACAGTCGGTGGAGGACATTTGTGAACGTGGAAGCGCCGCGTAAGAAGTTTCCGGACATACCAACGCTATTAGTGTTGAACTTGTGGCTGAAATGAATTATATTGTAAGAATGAAGAAACTTCGTGTTAATATCCCGACGTAATGATGGAAACATCAGAGAAACATAATGCATAGATATGTATGATCGTAATACAATCGACATCAAATTGAACTATATTTCTCTTGAATCACGTAAAAATCGCATCAAAACTACGACGTTTTCCTTGGCATCAGTTGGACCATTCTCGTTCAACCAGCTTGCTGTTCATCCGTAATACAGTCTAGAGGCTTGACTATACACTGATTCATGAGAATGCAGTTGGACAAATATCACAGCAAATAATTATCGGGATAACGTAAGTACGGTACTGCTACAGAGCACAGGTCCGTGAAAAGTGTCCGACGTCACCTATATAAACATACTAATTATCGATCTTTGACACTTTTCACGGACCTGTGCCCCAGAGCGGACGTTGTACCGTACACAGGGATTAGGCTCATTAAGACTCAATGAACCCAATCCCTGTCGTACAGTATAGACTAGTACGGAAGAAGAAGGAGTTAAAGGAACAGGGATTTGTGTGGCATGTATATGTTAAGAGGGAATACTGGATTCTGCCTGTCCGCCATTTTGACCGTCTGTCAGTTAGTCAAAAGACGCATTTAAGGCTTGTTGACGCAACTCTTCCAATGTTTAGTGGGTTTTTTCACGCAATAACAAGCTAAATATGTAGATGTGCGCGAAGGAAAGAATATGCACTGAGATGATATTTGTCAGAAGTATGGCCCTTTGTATAATATTTGATTCACCATGTAATTTCTTTCAAACGTTCACACATGAACAACCATAACATGTAGATGTACATGAAGGAAAGAATTTGCGCTGTGATGAGTTTTGCCAAAATGATGGCCCTTTGTTCACTACGCAACTTCTTCGACATTTCGACAGGATTTCCTTCAAGCTTTAACACGTGACAAACCTTGACATGTAGATGTGCCCTAAGGAGATGAGTTTCCCTTCGGTCCTTTTATTTTATGCACTGAAAATATTATATTAGTATATAATTACATAGTGCATTCTTGTATACGTAATTCCTGCTACTGTTTTTTTTTTGCTGGATTTCCTTCAAACGTTCACAAGTGACAATCCCAACACGTAGCTAGATCATTTTGAAGGGAAGATTTTGCGCTGGAATGATTTTTGGCAGAAACATGACCCTTTGTTGGCGGGGTATACATTGCAATAGTCTGTCGACTGAGGATAGTTTTAATGATTTTTTCGAAGGGGGCTCACCCTTTTTATATATTTTACTATTCTCTTCAGTGATTATTTCCCGTACATTAAATGGGAACCGTAGACATAATGATCGCTGATTGTTTAAAACAACACTCCGTACCTCCGTACTCTCGAAATAGATCAAGTTATCAAACTACAGTGATTTCAATCTATTTCTAGATTTGTCTACGTCAGAACAATTTGAAATAGCATAAAAGTAAATTGATGATATATCTAATGTCGTTAATTTAATTGATTAACCAGATTGTATAACTTCCTAATTACAACATTGAAATACGCGCATCTTCTATCTAACGGTCGAATTTTCTCCGAAACATCTTAAAATGACACTCAAATAATCTAAATGACATTGAAACCATAAAAATGGCACGTCGTCAGGCTTGTTTTCGAGATATATATATCTATATATAAGATCCGTCACGAGATGTCTTTAATTTGGAGATGAACATTTCTTAAACGAGTTTAGAAAACACAAGTTAGGGGAGACCGGGGCAAAATGAACCACTTTTGAGTTTTTCAAAAGTTCTGTTGTTATTATTAGACCTTTTCTTTAGTTATTGGCGCGAATATATAAAGAAATATACGACATATTATCCAACAGCAAACATTTTGCTTTAGATTAGTACGAAATATGAAAATCTTGTTGATTTATAACGGGTGTAGAAGTGGTTCATTTTGCCCCGTGTACGGGACAAGGTGAACCACAACACGGGCCAAAATGAACACTTGAAATTGTATTGCTTGAAAACAATGTATTTATTGTAAAGTAGCATATACAGTTACGATATACAAGGATATTTATAATAATATATTATTATAGACGATATCCAGGGGCTAATGAAACATTACACAGAACAACACAGTACAAATTCTAACATTTATTTCAATCTTTGAATAATTTCATTACACAAAAAAATCAGTAGATCGTAAATATTGACAATTTCATTACTTAATTAATTCTAAGGATAGCAACTTAATGACGACAATCACCAGTCGCAATGTTATAGATAGTCTGTTTACTAGTATTTAACACACATGTACTAACATCAGTATTGTTTCATTATAGTTCTAGTAACATATCTTAATCGCAATCACCACAGTTGTGACAGATGTAAGGGTATTGCTTGTTTTGTAATGCGGTACTTGCTTCATGTGACCACTGTTTATACACCGAACAACGAACCCATCCTTGGAGGAAGACTATTTCTGCATAACTCCCCATAGACAATACAATACCATTCATCATCGTCGGAAGCAGACAATTCAGCTTTCCTCTTTTTCGTCACTTTTGGCTTTTTCATAATTTTGAATTAGTGCTTTGGGTTCTACCTTTATCATTAGTGCTTTGGGTTCTATCTTTATCATTGGGAGAGCTTTCTTATTGTGTTCTACTAGCCTTGACAAGTATTTCTGCATCTATTATTTTCTTTTCCGGACTTTCTGTAAGAATTGCAGTACGTTTTCGTGCTCTTGCTTTGCCGCCTAGTCTACTAGGGGGTGCTTTCTTGTGGATGGATGTTCAAATGTGACATTATTGGTGTTGCAGTGAAGTTCCAAGCTCTGTTGATTCTAGGACCGACAACAGTCGTCTCCATACATTAAAATGACTGTCAGCTAAACTGCCTTTTACAGCCATATGAATGTCCCCGTTGAAAACGACATTAGGCTCTCAGGACCTACGGCTTTGGTGTTTACACCGCTGTCAAAAACGCGATATACAATGGATGAAACATCTATAAGGTTACACAATGCAGGAGGTAATACAATGTAAGCACTTTCGGTGGTGCACGTGTTATTTCTTACATATTTACCTATGTCTTTAATCAGTTCACAACTCTGAACATAAAAGCCATGGATGAGATTAAATTTTAAAAAGGGGCAAGATGAACCACTGTTCGACTTGCCCCGGTCACTATGGTTCATCTTGCACCCAATGCCATGTGGTTTACCTTTCATGTCACACACCGTTATTTTATACCATGTACAACATTGTCTTTGCTACTGAAAACTTTATACAAAACATTTTTTTCGGCAAGATTTTTTTTTCAGAAAGTTTAAAATTTACTTACATGAGCTTGAAATCGATAAACTCCGACAAAATCGATATGCTTCGTTCTATCGGGCCGAGTATTTTGCAAAAAGATGGTGGATTAGAGGATGTTTCCTCCGAGAAGTTTAAGGGCTTCACAAATATCATCTTCAATTAAACAAATCAAGTGGTTCATCTTGCCCCGCGGTTAATCTTGCCCCGGTCTTCCCTATTTTGCGAGCCTTGATGACTGGTTTTCGTGACGAGTTTAAGAAATGATGATCTCAAAGACAATTAGTTTGTTATCACATGGAATATCACGTCATGTGTGTGATATATTATTTTCTAATAACCCATCGTTGTATTTTATTCATTCCATCTATTTCTTGCATTTATGACACCAAAGACCTTTGATGACACCATCATGAATCTTCATTTTCTGTGAACATTAAAGTCCCAATGTTTTACTCAAGTCCAGAACTTGGTCGGAGGTTCAGCGGCCAACCAATATCAGCCATACAGGTGGGTGACTGTATACTTATGGTTTGCAAAGAAACATATTTTTATACCAAAAAATGTATCTTAGCATGGCTATAATCCTGTGTGAACATTGCATCAAAGACGTCTTTGATTGCATCAAGTTTATTCCTGTGGAGCATGACCCCGATGGGTAGGTCTACGTAATACAATTCTAATTATCAAATATTTTGTAAAGTACATAACCCAGCAGGTTTACCTAACCTCAGTTATAATATACAAAGACATGCATATAGATCTACGCTTAAAACCCGTCCATTACCCAATAACCCCCCCCCCCCCCCCCTCCGAATGTTGCAGACGTTCTACGTCCGTGTTGCCTACTCAGTAGGCCTACTACGGCCCTACTTGGGAATTCGTATTTCAAACAAACATGTGTATTATTTTGAGCAAAAAGAATCTTATTTAGTAGAAAATGCTTCGATCCTTAGACATAAGATTAAAACATTTGCTTTCTTAGCAGAATTAAAAATACCAAGGTCACAGACCAATAAATGTAAATTTTCGTTCAAAAATATTACGGAAAGTTCGAAAGTTCGTAAACTTGACATTACCGTAAATATTTGGAGCGGAAGTAAGTTTTCAGTCAATTTGATTTACAATTATCGTAACTTTTGTACTGTTTGTGTCGAATATATTTAAAAATGGCTTCGTGTTTGGCCATAACGGCGATCATATGTGTTTTAATAACCACAGTTGCTACAATTGTAGCGTTTTCAACGCCGAATTGGATCGAACTTGACTCGAACACGGATCAAATGTTATGCATGTGTACGCACTGTGATTGTGGACTATGGCTGTACTGTAGCGGAGGCTCTTTAACATCAACAGGCAGCTTGGATAATTGTGTCTGGTTCTTTGATAATGACTTTCTGGTGGAACGAGGACTTCCAGGTACATATATTTGATATTTACTCCTTATTTGGCTACACAAAGCTTACATGAAGTTAAAACTCGGAGCTACTAAAAGCAGTCGAATGCCGTCGAAGGCCGTCGAATGCCGTCGAAGTAGGAAAAAAAGGTTTTGAGGCATGTAAAGGTTATGTTTTGGGTCATTTATATGTATATGTACATATGTGTAGCTAATTAAAACCAAAATACCTTAAATATATGTAAAATGATGACTTTATACCACAAAATCTATATGACGACCAATTCACGGGAGAGAACTTCGGTTGGCTTAAACGAGAGTCGTATCTTGAGAAAAGCCGTCGAAGCGGGATTTAACCATTTTAACACAAATTAAACGATATAATATTGTCATATAAGTCTAGATATATATTTTATTAACTAATTAAAACCAAAATATATCAAACATTGTGTAAAATGATGACTTAATTCACCAAAAACCATGCCACGCCGAATCCACGGGAGAGAACTTCGGTTGGCTTAAACAACAGTCGTATCTTGAGAAAAGCCGTCGAAGCGGGATTTAACCATTTTAACACAAATTAAACGATGTATCGTTGTCATATATGCCTAGGCATATGTTTTAGTAACGAATTTAAACACAAATGAATAAAATTGTATTTAAACTGATGACTTTATTCACCAAAAACTATGCCACGCCGAATCTTATGTTGGTTTAACCAGTCGTCGTATCTGGGAAAAGCCGTCGAATCGGGATTCAACCGTTTTAACACAAATTTAACGATGTATCGTTGTCACGGATGTCTAGATATATATTGTAGTAACTAATTAAAACCAAAATAAATAAAATTGCATTTAAAATGATGACTTTATTCACCAAAAACTATTCCACGTCGAATCCACGGGAGGGAACTTAAGTTGGCTTAAACAGTCGTCGTATCTTGAGAAAAGCCGTCGAATCGGGATTTAACCGTTTTAACACAAATTAAACGATGTATCGTTGTCATACATGTCTAGTTATATGTTTAGCAACTAATAAAACCAAAAGAAATAAAATTGTATGTAAAATGATGATTTAATTCATCAAAAACTATGACACGCCGAATGCAAAAGAGCCAAATTATGAGCCTCGTGTTTTGTTTTTTTTAAATCATGGGTACATTGCCTATAATATGGTAAAATTTCGTCTAAGGTTTCAAATTTACCCTTGAGATTCCGATATTATTACAATAACATCATATATGTTATAAGATTGAATTAGAAAAGTCGAAAACCGTCTAAATATTAACAACACTTTTTCTATGCGATTTCATATAGTGATTTTATCTGTTTGTTTATAAATAGGTGTGAAAGATAATATATTATATTGATGTTTATGAATCTGAAAGGTTTACTTATATATATATATATATATATATATATATATATATATATATATATATATATATATAAAACATTAATTGTGTTTCATTTATATCTTTTCAGATACCAAAGGTGTGTGTTTGCACGTCTTTGCAGATACCAATGACAGCCAGACATGAAGAAAAAAAACAAAGCAAAGATCTTCATTGCCGGGAAGGGATTTTTTTTAACATTAACATGCATTGACTCATTTGTAAAACGTTTAATTTTTTAAAATACTGATTATTTTTATAACTAGACATGTACATACATCTGAAATATGTCAAAATTCAGAAATAATTAGTTTCACTTTCTTTTGTTGATCCAGTATAAATGTCACTCTTTATTTGTTTGTCATGGTCTAAATGGTGGTAACAATTATGTAATCTCCGATTGATCACTATCTTTAATCAACCGGATGCTAATCCCAGCAGTAGGTCCTAGTGACAGCTTTAATTACCGCGGGGCAATAAAATTCTATACACAGAGTGTCATTTATTTGATGGTGAGAAATATACAGGTCACTTTGGTATTTTTTTACACATGATTTGACAGAAGAAACAAAGTGTTGGTCCCATAGTTTATAAATGTGTTTTTATTATAATTATTTTATGTTTCTTGTATAGAAAATTTGACGATTGATAATAAAATAAATAAATGAATCATACTTAAATAAATATCATATGTATGAATGTGTGTTAGTAGTAATAATATAATATCCAAAGATGACATCTTATTTCATTTGAATATGCTTGTTTCAGTTTCATCTCCATTTCAGCGTATTCATTCTCCGCCGAGAACACAGTCTGGGAACTTGACTAACCACTGATGTATGATAATGAGGATGATTCTTACTAGTGTGTTATAGATTCATCCATGGATTACACAATATCAAATCATGACAATACAATATGTTTCACATAAATATGTAATATCAAATTTACAAGCTACATTGAACAGACTGCACTTTTAATATGTTGGTTAGTAACGTCTTGTCTCCGTCAATTCTTTTCTTCATGGTAGTATTTATGGTCTTTTGGTTTGACCTCGGTATCTGAAATAATACAACATTCTGAATGAATCACATACGAGCCGCGAGCTCCGTGTAATTGGGAATTATATTAGTTTTTCATTTAATTAGCAAGCTGGTATGGTCATCATTAATACTTAAATATATAAAATGAGGTTACGTATTTAGTGTATTCTCATTATTAAGCAGACTAGTCGCTAAATATGTTATATATTATTTTCTTAAATGCCAATCCCAAACACTGTTCACACACAGTACTACACATATTCATACAAACCATCATTTGTAAATACAGCTATATTTGGTCTACAGAGTTTTTTTTACTTTATGTATACATATGACATCACACAATAGATGAGTCGATTATATCTCCTTGTTCTATGGATCTCGACCTGAAATGAGATATAATATGTTTCAACTGCAAAACCAATAATGTAATACATTTATCCACAGACAAATAATTATTATCTGTGATTCTTCATAGCTAATGCATAGCGTATATCATACACGAACATAATGCATATAATCAGCAAAATGTTAATTCTTATCTAAATATACACCCCTTAATAAACAAGTGATAGATTTTCCTTGCCCCGGGGCATCGTAATAGTTAGGTAGCATTGTTAGACACATTCACCTCATTTGAGGATTTTTGGTTAAAAATATGTATCAAGAAAATATAGATCACCACATCATGCAATAATTCTGAAGTTAAAATGTTTAAACCGTGTAAAGTTAGTATTCAACGGCCTGCTAATTTTGACACTTGAATATGGTCATCGTAGTTTAGGTGTTATAAAGTCGCCATGTTACATATTGTTTGGATTATTTATACACATCTAGATTACAAACACAATAACACATCATTAACTTGGTTTAAAAATGCATTTCTCGAGATTCGACTCTTGTTTAAGACAACCGAAGTTCACTCCCGTTGATTCGGCGTGGCATAGCTTTTGGTGAATAAAGTCATCATTTTACATACAATTTTATTTTTTTTCGATTTTAATTAGTTTCTTAAACATATACCTATAAAAATATGACAATGATACATCGTTTAATTTGTGTTAAAACGGTTAAATCCCGATTCGACGGCTTTTCCCAAGATACGACGACTGTTTAAGCCAACCCAAGTTCCCTCCCGTGGATTCGGCGTGGCATAGTTTTTGGTGAATAAAGTCATCATTTTAAATACAATTTTATTCATTTGGGTTTTAATTAGTTGCTAAACATATACCTAGACATGTATGACAACGATACATCGTTTAATTTGTGTAAAAACGGTTAAATCCCGATTCGACGGCTTTTCCCAAGATACCACGACTGTTTAAGCCAATTTAAGTTCCCTCCCGTGGATTCGGCGTGGCATAGTTTTTGGTGAATAAAGTCATCATTTTAAATACAATTTTATTCATTTGGGTTTAAATTCGTTACTAAAACATACGCCTAGGCATATATGACAACGATACATCGTTTAATTTGTGTTAAAACGGTTAAATCCCGATTCGACGGCTTTTCTCAAGATACGACGACTGTTTAAGCCAAGCGAAGTTCCCTCCCGTGGATTCGGCGTGGCATAGTTTTTGGTGA
Organism: Spisula subtruncata; assembly: GCA_963678985.1. Taxonomy (NCBI): domain Eukaryota; kingdom Metazoa; phylum Mollusca; class Bivalvia; order Venerida; family Mactridae; genus Spisula; species Spisula subtruncata. The sequence goes on from OY787668.1 coordinate 3,254,686, forward strand.
ATAAAGTCATCATTTTACATGCAATTTTATTTCTATTGGTTTTAATTAGTTACCAAATTATATACCTAGACATATATGACAACGATCCATCGCTTAATTTGTGCTAAAACGGTTAAATCCCGCTTCGACGGCTTTTCTCAAGATACGACGACTGTTTAAGCCAACCGAAGTTCTCTCCCGTGGATTCGTCGTTTTTAGTTTTTGGAATATAAATATCTCATTTTACATATTTCTTGGATTTTTTCGATTTTTATAAGTGACAAATATGTATATACATACATATTAGACCTTTATATAACATATATATGCCTCAAAACCTATTTTTTTCTACTTCGACGGCATTCGACGGCCTTCGACGGCATTCGACTGCTTTTAGTAAGACCCGTTAAAACTAAACTGTAAACAGCTAAAATTCTTCAAAGACAAAGTTAAAATATTTGTATTATTTCTTGATCATTGATGATTCATGTATATAATAACTAGGAGTGGCCTTGAGATGTACCAGTAATTGTCAAACACCTTGCAGTGACATAGACAAATATCCACAACTGTAGTCAAACAATCTTGACCTAGTGACTTTCTCACTGGCTAAGGGAAGAAAACCACCGGAGACAGAAATCGACAAATCGTGTCTAGTCTGTCGGTTGAAACCACACTCCCCCACCCCTGGGATGGGCAGGGGATACCGGGATGGGGGGTTGATAGCCGGAGATATGGCCGAGGTTTTGCCTCCAAACCAATACCCAGAGGAAATATTTTGTTTTCAGGGTCTGGAGAAATGCCAGAGATAATGACAATTAATGATCAGATTTTACCATCAGCTGTCCCCCGCAGGTCATGGATTCAACTGACTGGTTCATAAGAAGTAAAAGCTTTTCTGAAATTACCAAGTGCTTCGGCCGGGGATCGAACCAGGGACCTCTCGATCAGGAGTCAAGTGTGTTATCCACTCAACCACAGTGCCACCGGGCTTCCACTGTAGTTCGGGATATACAGCTGTGACTCAGCATCCCTTCCGTTAACAACTGGCGCCTTCGGTAACTATTCGGCATGTTTCTTCCCCGGCAATGGAAGGTGTCATGTGAAAAAAGGCCGAAATTCCCCGGTTGTCCACCACCCATCCCCCGGATTGGGGGGAAGTGGATGCAACTGACTGATCAGTGCATTAAATAAAAAGCTAAGGCAAGCATTGCATCACTTTCATCTTGCAGCTGTATTTGAATGGCCATTCATCACATTCAACTATCAACTGATAACAATATAGTACTAGTAGTTTGGCATCATGTATATACATTGGTATGATCCTTTTGGCAATCTATCGGCATATATTTGTAAACTCTTCCGCATATTCTGTATTGTAACAGCAACATTTCCACATGAATTAATGAGGAAACATTCAGGACCATATCTTGAACTATCCGCATTCAGTCGCGATAGATTCAGCCTACTACTTCAGAAGGGTTTTGCATGTTACCATTTTCTAAAAATTTGTGTATGTTGCTGAATGTATACCACATGTATTGAATACTTCCTGAACGAGCACGATTACAACGCTCCGCCCATTATTATTGATAAATGATCCTGAATGGTACAATTATTCCGATACGAGCAAATTGTAATAGATAATCCTTCTGCTTAGCACTGGGGTTTAGACTAGGAGTAGACGGCAACCCCTTAAAACCCTTTAAAACCCATTTGGGTAGGAATTAAACGAAAAAGTGGGTTTTATGCCAACCCTGACGGCAGGTCTTAATGACAGGGATTTCCCCAGAATTTATTCTAAGCGCAAAAATGGTGGGAACTGGAGGGGTGTCCCATCCCGTATTTTGAAAAAAAATCAATTTGGGGGATGAAAATCATGAAATGGTGCAAATTAAGAAGGTTTTATGACTTTTTAAGCGCAATTTTAAGCGCAATTCAAATTGTAAGTGCACTGGCAAACTGGATTTTGGAATCCAAGCGCACTGGGCCCAGACATTACAATGCCCTGGGGAAATCTCTGAATGAAATGTAAGCATTATTTTAGTCATGGTATCTGCACAGTCAGAACTGTAACCAACTCAGTGCTCCCGCTGGCGTTCGCCAATGGCGCCATTTGCGCAAGAAATGAAAATTTGGCGCAAGATAATTCAATTTGGCGACAAACATAAAAATCGGCCATTTTTTCGATAAGACAACAATATAAAGTCATGTATACTGAAGACTGCAATAAACAATCAATTAGAGCTGCTATCAGTCAGTTAATCCCATCAAAGATGTTAAAATTTGCCGACAATTTGTTTTAAATGCGTATCGGGTTGATGTTAAAGACTGTTTTCGGACGTACTTATATTCCGGAATTTCACATGAAATGACCACATGAAATACGACCGTGTCAACAAAATTGGTTATGAACTCTGTGGACCGTAAAAGCTGTATTGGAAGGCATTAATTAAAGACTTGAACATTGCAAGACATAAACATGTCTTAGTAAAAAGAATTTGCCATTATAAATCACTCAAAATGTCGACAATTTGAAATGTCATATGTTTTCGCGACCTTCACATACGATTTTGTTACAACAATAAGAATTTGACATGGCAGTAGTCAACAGAAACATTACAATACATATCAACAGATGTTTGATTAGCAACAGGTGTGTTTCTTTACCCTTCATAGACAGTTTTGTCTTTCAAATCTCCATTATGGTGGCAAATATGTAGCATGGACCACAAGGGACGTAACTCTGCTCTGACTGACATTCATATGCATACTGAATCAAAGCACTGGATGCATGAAATTTGAGTCAAACTTGCACACAGTTTACTATAGTTATACACATAGGCCTACAGTCTGGACTGAAATGTTAGCAATACATTATTTTTACTAGGCCTTATGATATTAAAATGTCAGCCAGCACAAATATAAGTTTAGCTTCAGTTATAAGAATATTATAAGAATAAAGAATTTATTAATTGTGCCTGGTGCAAGGGAAAGCCCACAATGTATATGAACAGTTTAACAGATTAGAAATTTATCGGACACTGCTGTAAGCATGCTATTCTCTGATGAATGGTTAGCATATTGTCAATAACATAGAAAATAAAAATAAATTGTTATAATAATGCTGTAAATATATTTGTAACAATGATGACTTCTAAGATCACACTGAAGAGGAACATAAGTAATGCAATTAAGGCATTACCATGGACACATCAAAATACACATAAAACAGAAATATATACAAAAATTACAAATACAAGATTTAGTCCATCATTTACATCATTTCAATTTTGGTCAATGTGGCGCATAAGTGGCGACAACTTTTTTCATTTGGCGAAAGTGGTGGCGCAAGAAAAATATAAGCCAGAGGAAGCACTGCAACTTGATCCAAAAATATCAAAATCAGTTACAGTAATTATAATAATTTATTGAATGATACTTGTTGAACAGGTTATTTACTATTTTTATGACCCGTCCCCAAACCTGTTTGTTTGTCCGTCCGTACTAGGTTAACCCAAACTCACTGTTGCTTCTTATATCATTATGGCTTGCTACAAAGCTTTCATACTGCCATGGATGTTTAAATAGAACACTCAGTCTCTGAACACTCCTACATCCCCTGACCTACTTTGGGACTTACTCTTTAAGACTTAGACATATGGAAGGGCCATATTCTTGGTTAACTCAAATTGGCCATTTCATCTTACATCACTGATCAGTATGGCTTGGTACAATTTACAAAGCTTTCATACTTGCATGAATGTTTTAATAGAACTCTCTCAACACTCCTACATACCCTGACCTACTTATAAATGGACTTACTCTTTAAGACTTTAGACTTATGGAAGGGCCATATTCTTGGTTACATATACCGGTACCCTAAATTAACCATTTCGTCTTACATCAATATGGCTTGCTACAATTTAGGAAGCTTTCACACTTGCTTGGATGTTGTATTGGAACACTCTTCACACACCTATATCACCTGACCTCATTCTGATCTTCACATGATTGACACAATTTTGGACTGAAACTTCGGAAAATGCCAATTTCATTGATAATCCTTATGGATCAACTGTTTCATAATCATTTAATGTTAATATAACTTTTTTATGGACAGGGGTTACCACAGGGCATAAACGTTTATTGAACACAGTCTTGTTACCAGTTTTGCTAGTTTTTGAACATAAGAAAATCGCATCGTTCTGGACACCATACCGAGTCATTTCCTGAGTTTGACAAGTGTGTAGGACATTTAAATCATGTGAACTTGACTGCTAGTGTTTTCTAACAACAAAAAATGAAGTTTAAATTCCATTCCAAATAATTAATTATAGTTACAAGTAATTGCTGTTATAGAGAAGGGCCAGAAGTAAATAAATGTACATATCTATTTACTGAATTAAAATGAAGAATTTAACTGAAATACGTTTTTACAATGAAGTATTAACTGAATTAAGATAAAGTATAAACTGAATTCAAATGAAGTACACATATATATTAACTGAATAAGTGAATTAAAACAAAGTATTTGGATATCATTCTGCATGTCCCTGACAACATGATTGTTTTATATGAACATGTCAGTGAATGGCCTGTTAATTGAGAGTCATTTATACATTAGTATTAGGCCATAAATTCATAACATATGTCCGCGCTGTCAAAAAATATGACAATAAATTAGTAAACAATACCAGCCAACAAGGATGTTGACAATGGTGTGTAGTGTATATCCAGTCTGTTGGTAACCACACTTCATTTATCTATTTCACTTGTTTAATTGAATCACAAATTTTTCTGTTAAACCAAGTGAATTTAAACTTACATTGCATTGTTTTTCTGTTTATATGATATGCATGTCCTTACAAAACAGCAATAATACTAGTATTACTACTGGTTGGACAAATTACCATCAGACAATGTACATGTATCAATATTAAATTAAGTCTTCTTTATGAAACTTGCTGACAACGTTTGTCCATAAAAGTAAGGTCATAATGTTTGATATAGGTAAAAAAAAAACTAAATCAGTACATGTCTCACAATATATTTCTTACCCTAAAATAGTGCAAGCATGTACTTTAAAACATGTACTGTACTCAGAGTCAGAAGATCACTTTTGGGGAAATGATTATGATCCTCTTGATTATTTAAAATAAAAATTGTGAGTAGAATCACAGAAAAAAATGGCAAGTCTATGGTTAAATACTAGTCAGGGCTTTCACTAGACTCCAAATGTGAAGAGTCAAAATGACTCATGACTCTCAATTTTCAAGAGTCATCAAAATATTCCAAGAAAACTTGTATTATAAGTATAATAAATTTGACTCTTCACCTTAAATTTTCAAGAGTCAAAATAGGCACTTTTGTCGAATTCAAGAGACAAAATGCAGCTTCAAGAGTCAAATGAAAGCCCTGCATGGTTTGAATCCAACCATTTCAATATTGGTTTAACCCCTCCCCCTGGCCCTGTTTCACATTTGATAAATTGGTTTGAATCCTACACTTAGTATAACCTGAATATTATATGAGTTTTATAATGTAGTGGAGTCTGAAGATACCAGCCTTGCTCAGTTCTTTTTTAGGATTGATAACAAATTACACTGATTTATCATTTTTATGCCAACATGAATATAAACATATCCAGTCTGTCTGGGGCACAAGTCTGGGTTATCATGTCTAAATATTTACTCCCGGTATAATATAGTCTTATAAGGCCACACCAAATTAATTTTTGGTTCTACGGATTTTTTTGGCAAAAATTAGGGGCGAGCGAGCGAAATATAAATTTAAATATTTATTTTTGAAAAACCCGTAATTGAGAGCGAGCGAAGGAGCGAAATAAATTTTTATAAATTTATTTTTGAAAATGCAATTTTTGAAAGCGTGTGAAGGAGCAAAAGTGCCCTATTCATTTCTGATGCACCCATTTTTAGGAAATAGTGTCTATTACAACAGCTTAAATAAGAAATAAGGCCACATAAATGATTGTTATACATTTCTTGTTATGTTGTGTAGGATTTATCAAATTATTTTACCGGAATACAGGTATTCAAGGTAATTGTGAGCAGACATTGTCACATACATATAAATTATAATGAACACAAATGCACTGAGTGACCAGTGGTTAAACTTAAAGATTCACATCAACTAAGCATCAAGCTGTATAGTTTTGTTCTTGTAATGATACATCATGCTCAGACGGCTGTTTATTTAGCACTGTTAGTAGCGCACCGATGCATAATGCTATGCAAGGTTACCGTCATAGGATCTAGCCCCACATCAAACACACTTCCCTTAGGGATATACAAGGTCCTTTCTTTCTTCCATGTAATTTGCAGGTCCCACTCTGGGGCATTATGGCAAATGTTAGAGACAGAGGCGAGATACAAGGAATCTGGGTGTGATACCCTAGCTCGTTTCGAATAAATTCCTTGGTTCTTTAACGTGCCCGGTGTAAAGCACCGATACACGCAAGACTACCTCTGGGTTTCCAACCAGGATCACCTCTAGCTGGTTGGGAAACACTAAAAAGCGTTTCTAAAAATGACCAAGTGTCACGGCTGAGAATCGAACCCGGGACCTCTCGATCAGGAGTTAAGCATCTTACCACTCGACCACCGTGGTAAAATGTTATGACAGATGTTGAGAACTGCAGTATGAAATCTTACATAAGCTGTTATTTATCCATTTGTAATAGATCTAGCTGGAATTTTAGCAAGTGACTGAAAAGTACAGCATTTAGTGCAATAATTAGAGCAAACTATTTTTATCAATTTTTTTTAACTCTGATGAAAGTAGGACCTTCTGAAGGTTTCTCTATGAACAGTATTTAAAATCCCTGATGAAATTATGAAGGATACAGTATAGAAACTTATTAACATGTGCGTTGCGTGTCCGGGACGCATAAAACTGTTATTATCACATACCACGGACCATGTATAAACGAGACGGCATTGTCGCGAAAATGGGTGACAATTCATGATTTTGTCGGTAGTACGGAATACTAGTAATAATAATGAATACAAACATATCTAGACACGCTTGTTGGTTCATTCAGCAATCGCAATTCTTCCCATTTTACTACGTTTATACACCTATGCGTGTTTTTTGTAAAGGGCATAATATTCAGACAGGTTCATCATTTCACCAGACGCTTGCGTAAAAAGTTACACACGATTTTAGTGTGCAACAATTTACTGCTAAAATTAATCGAGTAACTAACATCCTCAGCAGAGCGCGCTTTCCCAGAACATATTCTGTAATAACAGTGAGTGAGTGACGAAATTATAAACAAGTTGGCTTTATTTTTGGTAATTTGTAAATATTGATGCTAGCGGCAAAATAATAAAAAAAAAATGTAGGAAAAAATCACATGCGCGTGGTTTTCTCAGGTGCGGGCACAATAATTTAAATTTAAATATTTATTTTTCATTTTGGAAAAATCAGGAGCGGGCGCTCCCGACGAACGCATGATCAATTTGTTGTGGCCTAATGTATACTTAATATGTGGCATAATTGTAATTAAACCAAGGTAATTGGCTACTCTAGGTTTCTGGCTTATGTTAATAAGCTATTGTCAATAACTCAATTTCCATGTACAAACATAAACATGATGGTGCTAAATCATTGATAAACAAACAAGATTTATTATGGATAAGATTTGTCTTAAACTTTTATAACTCTGAAATGATAATGCTTGCCTTGTAACAAACAAATAATAGTTATGCACTAGACAGTTGCATCCATGACATGTTTTTCTTTCCGGCTTCCCCCACACTGCTGGGGAATGTTGGAATTTTTCCCAAACCAATACCCTTGGGACAACAATAGTCTTCTGGAGGCCGGGGGGGGGGGACATACCAGAGATTTTACCATCTGCCGTCCCCAGTAGCACCATGGAGGGTGTAGGTTTTTACAACCCAAAAGTAAAAATCCTCGCTCATCCCTGGGGTGGGGTGTCGACCGTGTCGTGGATGCAGATGACTAGTGCATAATGCTTTCTTTAAGCTTTTCAAGAATGAGTTTGACAAACTGAGTGTACTTATCTGTAAGAAGTTTTCAGTCTGTAATTTACAATCGGCATGAATTCCACAAAAACTTGTGAAAGTTTGAAGATATTCAGAGAAAATAATCTACCATAATTGAGTTCACTTAGATTGCAGAATATGTTCAAATGTTTGATAAAAGATACATGTATCTGATTTTGATTGTAGATTTCCAAACTAAAACAGACCAATTGTAATGCGTTTAGAGCTTATAGTTTTACATGCTGGGTGGGGGGGGGGGGGGTTGTTAATGCGTGCCAGATGGTTTGTTATGCTACATTGATTTATGTTTGCTATTTAAACTGCTGTTTAAAACTTCATTTAAAGAGCCGTGAATAGCAGATGATTCAATTTTCTTATTCAAATTTATTTTGATACAGGCATTCATTAGCTATAAATAATTACTCGATTAAAAGCATTATAAACAAACAGTGAGGTGTTTAATCAATTGGCATTGCATTAGTTCTGCAAATATAGAGACCTTTGATGAAATATCGGCAGGTCTGATCTAATCTTGAAGTTCACTTGGATAACAAGCCACTGAAGTTAGTACTCAATGTTACCTACAGTACCAGATAAAAACTATGATTCGTATTTTATTAAGAATTTAAGTAAGTCAATGTCATTTGAAATTTCATTTATAAGCTGAATATAAAGAACATAATCTTCGAGTGTGCTAGTTGCATCCAAAACAGGATTAAGTTGGTCAACAAAATTAATTTCATTAGAAAGCAATAGACTCAAAATTATGAAAAAAATCGTGTAAAACAGTCAGTGCACATGGTTGAGTATCCAAATGCCTTTTTGTGCCCACGGTTAAGTGTGCTCTTACATGATTCTCTAAAAGGTTTAAGCCTAGCATTAAATGCTTAACCAACAGGCTTGATGAGGTCCTTAATGCAACTATTTTCTTCAAATTGTGTATAAATTAAATTTAATATATACATTTACAGCCGGCCCAAAAATGGGTTTTAAGCAGTCAATTTGGCTTGTAGCTTGCTGTTATTTAGAACCCTGCCCTTGCTGCTTTACTAAAGACTATTGTCCAATTGACCAGTATTTCCCTGGTATTTCCCGCTGTCCTGTCCGTTACTTAATCGACCGTCAGTTATGCCAACACTGTGCATTAATGTGCCCATGTAGATTGCTGTACAGATATGAAGACTGTATCTGTGTTTGGATATACCGGTACAGTGTACAGCATAGAGTGCATACAGACTGTAAATCTGCCAGAACTTTGATCAAACCAGCGGCAGTTTAATGGAATTTTAACCAGACACACATGATACATGTGTCTGTCTGTTGGAATACTGGGTGTAAGTTTTACTGTAAACTGCAAACACTTCAAAAACATTCAAATTTTCACTCAAATTTCATCTCAAACATTTGTATTTTCACTCAAAGTTCATCTCAAACATTTGTATTTTCACTCAAAGTTCATCTCAAATATTTGAGTTTTCACTCAAATTTTACCCCACATATTTGAATTTTTACCTTGAACATTTGAATTTTCACTCAAATTTCATCTCAAACATTTGTATTTTCATTCAAATTTCACCCCAAACATTTGAATTTTCACTCAATTTTCATCTCAAACATTTGTATTTTCACTCAAAGTTCATCTCAAACATTTGTATTTTCACTCAAAGTTCATCTCAAATATTTGAGTTTTCACTCAAATTTTACCCCACATATTTGAATTTTTACCTTGAACATTTGAATTTTCACTCAAATTTCATCTCAAACATTTGAATTTTCACCTCAAACTTGTGCATTTTCACTCAAATTTTACCCCAATTGTTTCAAAAGTAGGAGTAGCATGTTCAAATACAATAAAAAATAATTGTGGAAGACAACAAAAAATGGGCTTGATACATGTGTCTGTCTGTCAGAATACTAGAAAACATTCGAATTTTCACAAAAATACACTCCAATTGCTACATATGCGAACGAGAGAAATGAATGAATTCAAACCGATATGAAAAACAGTTTTTCAGCACTAGGACAATGAAATGCGAATATTTTGAAGAAGCCAGGTTCAAATACAAATGTACCTACATTGGTCGGCCTATGAATGTATAATAAGATACTATTAATATTAGTAGAAAAAATTCATAAAAATTGTTAGAATCGATGAAACTGTGTACCTCAGTGATCAAGGTGTGGTTTGGGAACCAGTGTATACCAGCACCAGATCAGGGTGTGGTTCGGGAACCAGTACGTACCAGCATGCAATAGCTGATGGCAAAATTGTACTCACCGGTATATATGAAACAATAGCTGTTCTTTATTGAACATTTAGATACCATCTTCGAGATAATTGAATGAATCACTTGTATGTTTAATGTTGAACATTATCATGATGGTGTAACAGATTGTACAGGTACATTATGTATTCACTGGTTTTAAAGCATTTCTACCTCATTGGTTTACTATGCAGATCGTAGATAATGAAAACATTTCTAAAATAATACCTACCTAAAGTTCTTTCAAAGTCAAATGACAATGGTTGTAAATATACAATAGTCCGACAGGTAAACTATGTTTATTTAGGTTTAACTCGGTGTAACTGATTTTTACCATAATCCCCGTTTGAATGGGATAGTTCTCTCATTAGGATTACTTATTGAATCAGCAGTACCTCATTGATTTGCAGATCGTAGAAAATGAAAACATTTGATATATATAATACCTATAGTTTGATCTAACTTCAAATTGTTTTGCAATATTTGGCAAATCTTCTTCGAGGGCTCGTCCATAATGGGGCTCGTGTGACCAATGCATGCCTTCAGAATTTAACAACCATTTGCTAGGACTAACCTGTTCGATCCCCGGATTTGAATCCAATCAAGGATTTCTAGGACAATGTTCAGGTAGCGATATCAGCTTGTCCTGAACAGCATATATCAACTAGAGAGCTTAGAAAAATGGGCCAGAATTTTGCAAAACAAAAATCACTGGCTTATTACCAGTATGCCAAGGCGGTGCTACGCACGTATAAATGCACATGGACACCATACAACTTACTGATTTTAATATATTGACCAACAATGATTCCTTAAAACGACCCCTTTTAAATTTTCTGTTCTCACCCCCATACCAACGAAATGTCATATTTCAACCCCTACCTTATCCAAGAATGCACTATTTGCATGTACTATTTGGTATGCCCTGATTAAACTACAAGACTTTTAGTAAAGTTTATACTTTGGCTATGCATTTGCTTTTAATGAGGTTTAGGTATAGCTCTATCTTACTGTAATAACTTTAAGTATAACTGAGAGAAGTTCTCAAGTATAACTTGGGAGAAGTTCTCAAGTTCTCCATCAGTTCAGAGAGAAGCTAGAGAGTTTGAAGGTGTATGATCTAGAGTGATTTATATTAATTATTGAGTTACCTACTGTGTAACATGCTCTACTCCATGTTATACTCGGGAGAAAAATGGAAGTATTTAGTTACTGCTGTGCTTGATGTCTGTCTAACATGCCCTATGTCTATAAAGATATATCTCCTCAAATCTACTCTTTTCTCATGACATTATTTCCCTTTGCACCCTCAAACATAGATAATCAACCCCTTATTCACCAACGCTGTAAGTCTAAAACATAGATTTAGACTTTACACTGTCAAATGTTCTATTCGCTCTAATTTTGTTATAAATGTACCAATTTTTATATAAATTGGTGTACATGTTCAATGGGTAACAAAAAATAGTCAGATACAATTTCAGATGGTAAAATCTAATTTCAAAGAAATGCCAGTGATTATGAAAAATGACACTTTTAAGTCTTAGTCTTATTTTTAGACTTACAACGTTGATGAATAAGGCCCCTGGATACAATCTAGTAAAAATGGAAAAAAAGTTAAGCTATTTGATTAATAAGATATATTATCTAGTCGGGTAGCCAGACTAACTATGACTGGGAGAGATAGATTGAAGTATTTAGTTACTGCTGTGCTTGATGTGCTTGGTGTATGTATACTGATGTCTTATCTGCTTCATGTATAAGGCACTGCCATGGTATCTTCAAACATTAGTCGTACATCAAGATCCCCTTTCATGAACCTTATGAGAAGGATTTATGTACAAACCTGTCCGGAAACGGAAATAAATTACATGAAGGCTCTACTCTAGAATCTAAAAACATTATAGGGCTTTTGGTCCATATCAGCAGTTCAGTTCGAGTTACTGTAAAAAATAATTAATTTTCGTGGGGGATTAAATTTCGTGGATTTCGTTGTTCATCTCCTACCAGAAATACCCTAACAAACAATAATTTTGACCGTTGTATTTTATTACCTGAAATGCAAAATCCCCAAATTAACGTCCCAACGAAATGGTCTTCTTTACCAAAACACCTAAACCATGTCCGATCGAAATTAAATGATTTTACAGTATTGTTTTCCTTCAAAATCAAAATGATCAAGAAATGGATTGGCTAACATCATGTTTATATGGATTTTTTTTGGCGGAATTATTTTGAGACCCAGTGGAAACCCTGTATGGCATGTTTATATTGCACTCTGTTGCCTTGTTGTCAGGTGAAAGATACTTCCTGCTCGCCTGATATTTCCCGGCATTCCCGGACAATAGGATTTGTGAGAAATATTTATCGTGATATAACAAGATTCTGCTAATAAATGTCCGGTTTCATACAGCTGATGAGATTGAACTATAAAATAAACAGGAACAAAAATGATGCAAATTTATACAATGCACATTGTACATGTTCAGAGATATGAAAGATGCTTGTACACTACACCACACTGTAAAATCATTAATTTTCATGGGGGATTAAATTTCTTGGATTTTGTGGTTCACCTTCAACCACTAAATTAAATCCCATTGAACAATTATTTTTACCCTTGTATTTATTAACTCAAATGCAAAATTGGTTCTTTTTACCAAAACCACGAAATTTCATCCCTTCAAAATTAAATGATTTTACAGTGGATGAGATAAATAAAATAAACAGGAACAAATATGATGCAAATACAGTGTACATGTACAGAGATATGAAAGATGCTTGTTAACCACAATAACTTCATATTAATGATGAAGATCATACATGTACACCAGTATAACAAAGGAGAAGGAAATTTTTATCCAGGCCAATTAACAAGTGATATCATATCATAAAATGTTATATGTAGGTCCATGTCCACAGCAGCTGTCTTCAGGGACGTGTCCCATGTCTTAAAGGCTAGTCACTTGTCCATGTCTCCTGTGGATGTCTTCATTGACTTGTCCCCTGTTGATGTCTTCATGGACTTGTCCCCTGTCAATGTCTTCATGGATGTGTCTCCTGTCAATGTCTTCATGGACGTGTCCCCTGTCAATGTCTTCATGGACGTGTCCCCTGTCAATGTCTTCATGGATGTGTCTCCTGTCAATGTCTTCATGGACGTGTCTCCTGTCAATGTCTTCATGGACGTGTCCCCTGTCAATGTCTTCATGGACGTGTCCCCTGTCAATGTCTTCATGGATGTGTCTCCTGTGGATGTCTTCATGGACTTGTCCCCTGTCGATGTCTTCATGGACGTGTCCCCTGTCAATGTCTTCATGGATGTGTCTCCTGTCAATGTCTTCATGGACGTGTCTCCTGTCAATGTCTTCATGGACGTGTCCCCTGTCAATGTCTTCATGGACGTGTCCCCTGTCAATGTCTTCATGGATGTGTCCCCTGTCGATGTCTTCATGGACGTGTCCCCTGTCAATGTCTTCATGGATGTGTCCCCTGTCGATATCTTCATTGACGTGTCCCCTCTCAATGTCTTCATGGACGTGTCCCCTGTCGATGTCTTCATGGACGTGTCCCCTGTCGATGTCTTTTGTCCCCTGTGAGTGTCTTCATGGACTATCTCCTGTCGATGTCTTCATGGACGAGTCCCCTATCGATGTCTTCATGGATGTGTCCATGTGTCCCCTGTGAATCTCTCCACAGATTCAGCTGTTTATATTTTCACGGACACTTCTGCTGCGGATGTCTTCACATACACATCCCATGTCGATGTCTTTACAGACAAGCATGAAAATGTATGATTGATGGAACTCAAATGTCATGTATCTTGAGTGTTAATCGGTTTTCAGTTCCGTCAGAGCTATATTAAAACAGAACAATTCTCTGAAGGAACTGAAAAGCGACGTAATATATACTATCACGCTACATACCGTGAAATATGTCGACCAAAATTAGAAAAAAGGGATTGATCACCACCTGGTTGAAATTACTGGTGACACATTTGCTGACTAAGAATGAGAAGGTCGTAAATAAAAAATCAATATTAAGAGAAAACAATAAAAAGTGTCCGAAATTACTCTTATGGTAAAACAAGCTGTTTCAACTTCAGTTTGGTCAACATGACAAGTTCCAGATTTTCATGAAAATAGGCTGAGGCTGATCATAAGATGCGCCATGTGATGCTGATTTTAAATATAAGCTATGTATCAGTCTTATAAGGTCGTAAGTAAAAATTCTCATTCTTAGCCAGCAATTTAGAGATACATCTGTTGTGTGGTTTGTGACATTTTGTGTATGACCACAAACAATGTAGATTTTGTACAACAGTGACCATTAATAATCATTATGTTGAAAGTATAAACCTTTCAAGTGAAAGTGATTTGGTTTCTCATGTGTCATACCAATAAAAAACAGAAACTACATTTGTACACATGGTCTTCAACATTGTTCGCTTAATTCAATTACTAACTATATACATACCGGTATCATACTTGTATAGTTTATATAAACTCGTTTGTTTTATGAAGAGATATTTTTTATTTATAAAGTAAAAAATAGAAACAATAAAAAATGCATCGAGAAAATGGTCCTCGTGGTCGAGGGGAAGCTTTGAGGAAGTCATTACAAAATTTGTTAAATTTCTGTTCCTGATGCCTCACAAAGCTGATGCAAAAAATGTGCAGTGGGACCTAGGCATTTACTTTGTGCAATCTTTGTTCATCCTGACCAGTTACATTAACTTCAGAATCTTCTCTAGTCAGTAAAAACACTTTCCAGATTGAATATGAAATAAATAAAAAAAACAAGATATAGTTTATGTATAAAATCTTGCCAAACCAAATTTTTAGACCATTTTTTACGAAGATTTAATATGTAAGAACCTAAAAGCATTTACATCTTACATCTCACGACACAAAACATTGACTGATTGAAAACAATAGATCTAATCATGGTTTCTCTAATGGGATTTTTGCCAATGGCACCTTACAACTTGTTTTGTATAATGTAATAACTCTTTTTTTCATCATAACTCATTATGCAGGTAATATTTTGAAAACCCTTGAAGCTAATGTAAGAATTTACTTGTCACATCTGTATGAAACATAAAGAATCAAATTATGTAAACTTCTGTAAAAGCATTCATTTTCATGCAAGATTAAATTTTGTGGATTTCATGGCTCACCTCAACCACAAAATCAAATCCCATCAAATATTAAATTTGACCATTGTATTTATAACCTGAAATGCAAAATCAACTAATTTAGTCCCATTGAAATGGTCCTTTTACCAAATTTTGAATACCATGAAATTTTGTCCAATCAAAATTTAATGATTTTACATGATTTCATTTTATATTTTCAGATTGGTTCAAGGCTGTACAAGGATTAATGGCGTGTGCGTTGGCTAGTACACTACTAGCATTACTCATTGGTCTCTTCTCATTATGCTGTCAGTGTCGAGGATGTAACCCAAATATGGCCGCCGGAGCTTTTGCCAACCTTACTTGTAAGTTGTAATCCTCAAACCTTAAGTCTAACTCTCAAATCTTACATCTGGCTTTATCCCTCAAATACACCTCTAAAGTTGTAAACTGAAACTCCTGTTTGATTATCAACCTGTTCAAAGAATCATCAATGTCATAATACTTGCGACAGGTTGGCAAAAATGACTTATCCTAACATTTGTATGTAAACCTGCATGTATGATAGCAATAAACATATTTCTAACATTCCCAGAAGCTTTACATGGAGGTTGGTTAGCAACAGTAGATGACCCTATTGATTTTCTGGTCATAGGTCAAAGGTCAAGGTCACTGTGACCTTGACAATCCTTTTCTGACCAAATTGTTACCGTTCAATAACTCGAGAACACTTTGCCCTATAGAATCCTCAAACTTTACATGGAATAGATGACCCTATCGATTTTGAGGTCAATAGAAGGTCAAGGTCATTATGACCTTTACCATTTTCGACTATTTGGCTGTCATGGGAGTATACATATTTGACTAACATCTCTTGTTATTTTCTATTTCAGTTATTCTGCTCGCAGTTTCTGTTTGCGTGTTCGGTGCCAAAGCTCATATTGAAAACAAAGCTACAGTTCTCCAGCCTCAGGGGGAGGTTCTACCGGTATTTGGGTGGAGTTTCTGGGTAGCAGTGGGCGGAGCTATAATGTCTCTGATATCATCATTGCTTTACTTCTGTGTAGGACGCAAGGATGACTATTATATGTAGAATAATGTACACTGTCACTGTGTCACGTACAGTCGTAACTTACGCTAATTTATACTGTTTGAATTTGAACGTATATACATGTACATGTATGCTGTTTTATAAATACTACAAAATTTGCAATAGTATTGGGACACTTTTGATACCAAATTTGAAATAGTTTGATATTTCTAAATTTTAACCCAAAATTAAGGGGTTAATGATTTCAATACAGTTTCTATGTAATGTTTACATGTATGATTGAAACCACTTAATTTTGTACTTCTACTCGAATTGATATATTCAATCAAAATTATGCATCAAAACTTCATTAGAACTTTATCAGACGTGTGAACATTTCATTTAAGTCATTAATATTCCCACAGTGTTGCTGGTATGGACAGCCAAGACATGATTAGGATAAGAAGTATGATATCCTCATTTATTTCTCACAATTCACATACTTGAAAAGAAGACCAGGAAGACACTGTGGAACAATTAGGATTAGGTCTCAGTCCATTTCTGTGATTAGTCTTTGAGATAAAATGACCTGCTCAAAGCTCTTATTTTAGCATCAAGCTCCTTTGTAAAAATTGCTCAGTCACACAGCAAAGGTTGCTTATGACGATGAGGCTCATTTTCTATAGAATCTTATAGTTTAGATTTAACCTCATTATAAAACTTTAACTTCATCATAAAACTTTAACCTCATTTTAAAACTCATGTGTTTTGAACTAGTCGTTTCACATGTTGGAAGGATATTGGACTGAAAGAACTGATGTTTTGTATCATCTGAAAGGCTTTATAGAACTTTTTGACTAAGTATAAAAAATTCAGTTGGTAAAAATATTCTTTTTTTATAGAAGTTGCCTGTATTACATGTATAAATATTTTAGATAACCTGATCTCCCGAAACATCTCAATCTGAGTTAAATCTCATCTCAAATGTTTGCATGACTGTGTCTTTTTTCAATGCAATACTCAACTGGAAATTGGCATCAAATTCAATATACAGAAACTCCATTCTGAGTTCATAACAGCATCATTTCAAATGCTAGAGCTTCAAATTGATCTATATTTCTGATTTTAGCAAAATCTGAATTTGAGATGAGATTTCTCCTGGAGATGTTTCAGGAGATTGGGGCCTGTTCTTTGAGTTTTGATTTAATGTGTATGATGTATAAAGATGGAGTTTAAAGGTTTGTGGATAGACACCATATAACCTAAGTTTGGTTGTGTACCAAACATGTAATTACTAAGTAGTTTTTTCCCCAATAGAGATTATAATTTTTAAAATAATGACGTGTTGTTAAATAACATTGTAATTATAAATTATTAGAATAGAGTGAATAATAAATCTAATGTTTTATGTGCATATTTTAGCTGTTTTCTTGTACTATATGCTTATAAGTTATACAACTATAATGCCAGTAAGGGGCTTAATAAGTCAAAAGGTTCTTCTGGGTTCAGTCCAGTTAGCACAGTGATATTTGTAGATTCTCATTTTCGGACATTTCATTTTTTCATTCTGAAACTATTTTTTTGTTCAGCTATTTTTACGGATTTAAAATTTTAAGACGAAGATGTACTTTCTTACATAATTGATTTAATGATATGGATTGATCTGTTTTACTTAGTGTATTTTTTTTATTTTTGACATTTTTATAAAAAAAAGTACCAATTTAAACTAAAGGTTACAATAGGGACGTTCATCCATTCAGCTGTCTGCACATGTACATATACTGTAAAATCATTAATATTTGAGGGGGATTTAATTTTGAGGATGAAATGGTCTTTTTCAGCAAAACCACAAAATTATGTCCCATTGAAATAATATGATTTTACAGTACCCCTCGCAATCATTGAGTTGCAAGTCAACTGTTACACTAAATTACTTATTTTGTGAAAAGTTCAATTTTTAATCAATATAGTTATATTTACAATACTGCTGGAGTGTAATATTTTTATATTTTAGATATTGTAAATTTTTACTTCATGGCCTAGTATAGTGTTTTATACTTTTATACCAGAATAAATTATATATGTGTTGTCTTCAATGTTGTTTAGGGTTTTGATAATTTTTATCAGATATATTTTTTACAAGTCGTTGTGATTCATAACTGACAAGGCAACCATGTTTTTATGTATTTCGAAATATTTTTTTATATAATTATAAGTTTTGTTCTAGGCTTTGAACGAAAGTAATTCTCTAGTGTCATATATACACTGGTAATTAGTTTTGAAAATGATCAATTTTAGGACAACTGGTTACACTGTGTATAAACATGTTGATTTCCGGCGATTTCAATAATAAGTACACATGGAATTATATAGTACGGCAATAAGGAGTACAGTGATCAGATTTTACATGTGCTTTAAATAGCAGTAAATGATTCAAATTGAATTTTATAGTAATCTGATAAATCCGACAGTGATTTGGTTTATTCACAGTACCTTAGGTGACCTGACAGATAGGAGGCACACACATTGGTGTAGAACCGTGCTAGTCAAAATAACAAACAAACACATAGCTGTCATAACTCATCCACTTGTCTGTTAAATAATTAAATCCTTTGTAGTTTCACTATGTATTACAATCAGTAATAAAACTGGCTCATTGTAAAACTGTGTTAATTTGTGGTGGTCTGATTCATCCTCAAAAACCCAGCGGTAACTCCACTCCGAACTCGCTATATCGACCCCTGGGACAAACTGCTAGTTAAACGTTGAATTGGTACGCTCATGTGTCTATACATAGAACAGGTACTAGCATGCGAGCCAATCAGTTTACAAAATCTAATTATATCCATGATGGCGGCATCCATGTTGAAATGTTGTTTATTTGAAAATATTAATAAAGATAGAGATTGCAGCACTTTTGGAAGTCTTTTAAAGAGGGTATTGAGAAATTAGAATACGTTGATTGAAAATAATCGTTCATTTTGAGTTTTGACATTTCTACTTGTTGTATGAATAATTTCATTGGCCAATTAGTTCTTGTGAAAATACCAAAGTGGCCAATGAAATCGCCGGATTCTGTTCACGGAACTAAAGTAATTCAAAGTATTGTCCCAGGGGCCGATGTAATGTCCAGGAGTGGAATGTCGCCTGGGTTTTTCGAGGATGTATTTCACTAGGATGTGTACTTCACTGGTTTGTGTTTTGTTGTGCAATATACAATCCCAAATTGTATCATTATTATTAGATATCTTGTAAATCTTTCATGTAATAGTGACCGAAGCATTCATGTACACTTTATATTTATTGATGACTGTCAGAACTAGTAATACTTTGAATTAGAAAGAAATATATATTTTTTGTGAAAAAAAAACCCAAACATCATTTTGTTAATAAAACTTAATTGTTTCATTGTGAATA
The DNA here is from genome assembly GCA_963678985.1 of Spisula subtruncata. Classification (NCBI taxonomy): domain Eukaryota; kingdom Metazoa; phylum Mollusca; class Bivalvia; order Venerida; family Mactridae; genus Spisula; species Spisula subtruncata. The sequence goes on from OY787668.1 coordinate 3,274,546, forward strand.
TTGTATAATGCGAAAAACCTGTTCGAATTACCATATTTATCATTTTATTGTTGGTGTTTGCAGTTTTGCTTATTTCATTAATGTACATGTACCGGCAGTACGGTACTCAGCGATAATTCAGTGACATTATTTCACCAGTTCAAATGAATTAAAAGTGCATTTTCTCTGGTTAGGGTGCTATTATCATAAAAAGCATTTTCTTATCTCTCGTGTTTTTGTCGTCATATTCATTTTATGTAAATATGATACAACTTGACTCACAGTCATATTTTCTGTATTCATCCTTACCAGAAATCATTTCGTAAACTCATACTGGCAACCGATCTCCCTAAGCATGTCATGTAGAAATCTCATCTCAAAGTGAGATTTTGCTAAAATCAGAGTTAAGAGACAAATACTCAAATTGAGATTTTGCTTAAGTCAGAGATAATTACTCAAATTGAGTTTTGTTAAAATCAGATATAAATCTTAATGTCCACCTCTTGAAATGTTATACTCTGGTTATCATTTCTGTTAAGTGATGCTAATTTTAAGTCCAGTCTCACACATTCTTGTTCAACCAGCGTATTTTTCATCTGAAATATGTATATCTTGAGACTTGACTAACCACTGATTATTAAGAATGGTCTCACATGGAAATAAGCATAAACACACCAATCAATATTTGAGATGAGATATTGCTCAGATTGAGATGCTTTGGGAGATTGGGACCAGGTTATCATATCAAATCAGGGAGTATTCATTGTTCAACTTGGTGATGGTAGGGACCTTAGCCCTTTTATTGTAGGATGGCATCTTGGTTTCTTGAAGCAAAATGTCTTGATTTTAAAGAAATGTTTGGAAAGATAACGCTGGCTCTAGAATGAGAAGGTTGCAAGTACAAAATAAATATTTTGAGAAAACAGAAGAGCCTTATTATACAGATTTCAAATATGTATTAGTCTTAAAGGTTGTAAGTAGTAGTTACGACCTTCTCATTCTAAGACAGTGATGTATTATGTCATAACCGGTCCCTATTATACATCATATTCAGTGAACAAAAGTCCTGTGAACAATAAAGAATCTCGTAGTGAATGTGCAATACAGCCGAAACATGAGTTACTAGTTTGATGGTAGTATATAGGACGTAGGCTGCTCACATAAAAATTATTTGTATAGTAACTATAGTTACAGTCCTAAATATCATAGTAGTTAAAACATATACGCTTGATAGAATGATGAGGGACATTTGACTAAGTCCTTTTCATCCCAGCCGGGACATAGGGCCGTGATGATGGATAGCTGTTTCCTAATTGCTTGGATAATGATATCATTTCATACATGTGTGTTATTCCGTTCAATTCTATCAAATGTACATTTTTATGGCAGGGATGTGTATCAATCAACATCAATATGCTCAGAAGTTGGATATTCTATAAGCCAAATTGACTGGTACCGGTTCTGTAAATTATGGTAATTTATAAATACATCTATCGGTAGTTATAATAATGTGCTGCATGAAGTGCCTCATACTTTCAGTATCAGGAATATATACAGGGTTTACTGAAGAATCCTCAACTATCTTTCATAGCTGTGCCATACTGTGTAAGATTTCAAACTTTGTACAATGTATGCATGCACACATTGAATGCCCCCCACCCACCACCCCCCACCCACACCACTGGATGGATTCTGTGCAATGTCTTGGACATGCTTGTAAATTTCTGGTACAAAAAAAAATTGAAAACCACAATCTTGTCAGTTCATCTAGAGCCGATATTTTGGACATGCTCGTAAATTGCTCGCACAAATCGCACGTAATTAAAAACCATAAGGGGGTTTTACTTAAGTTAGTTAATATAGTTATGGCCCTTGAATTATAAAATATCGGCTTTATACTTGTTGTATGTGTTACTCTTAGTTTGACATACAGTTACAAAACTTGTCATGAATTATACATGCATTGGTATATGTTGATATGTAACTGGGTCATTGTTTTGGACAATTTTGAATATGATTATTGCATAGAGTTATAGTTCTTGATGCAAGGACAGGTGGGGGGGGGGCACTCATGTGGAAACAGTTTCAATATAAGACGTATTTTTGTATGATAAGCACTCTGGTTATCTATTTTATTATTTTACTGTATTATTTTATATGTTTGTAAGTATATTAATTTATTGTATTGATATTATATGTTTGATTTTCTTTGCTTCCTTGGACAGTTTCAAGCCTTCTAAAGTGAGGGCTTAGTGCAAAATTATGGTATATTCCTCTATACCTTGATGTAGTTGCCATAGGTTTACACTGAGCCCTCAAAAATGTTATATAAATCTTACAAACATACTACACAATTTTCATTATTAAATCTGCATTAACTATATGTATAATTCTCATTGTGTATAATCATTAGAGATTCAGAAACAATGAAAGGTTTTTATACTGCCTTAATCTTTGTATTGTATGCATTACATTTGGTATTACATATAGGGTTGTAACGGTACACTCACCTCACAATATGTTATGTACCGCCAATTTTTCTAACATTTCGGTATGATGCAATATTCTCTAACAGCAGCTTAAATACTTCAATTTTTAGTGACAATGAATTTGTTCCTTCTATAACAGCAATTATTATGTACATATCAACTATTTTGAATGAATTTCGACAATATAAAGCATATCTTAATACAATGAAAACGAGCGATACATGGTAATTATACATAATCAGTAGGCTGTTAGATGTTTTCGTTGTCTGAATATTATTTTGCTCATAAAAAGACTATACCGAATCATACCGAAATTTTTAAGTCTTGTACCATGAACCGTGTGGAATTGAAGTCTTGAGGTGTTTCATGTACCGAGGTATACTGTTACAGCCCTAATGACTTATCATCTATAGTAGGATTCAGTTTTCATTCAAGGTGCATACAATCTCAGGATTGGATATGTCTTTATGTCATTCTGTTTGTCACAGTGTCTTACCCTGAAAATTAGGTAGGGGACTTCTGTAGTGCTTGCAATAGTTTATATCCGGAACTCTGTGCAAGGTGGTTTTCCCCTTAATTTACATGTAGGTACAAACAAATCTGGCCTAGTTGGACTGGTTTTGTATTCATATGCAAATACAACTATCACCAACTCTATTGTCCAGATATGCATATTCAAGTGTCAAAAATATTATAACGGTAAAACTTTATTTGTACCTACAGATTAGTGGAGATCCGGAGTAGGTCTATATAATGACTTGTTCATTTTGTCACAATGTCTAACCCCTTGCCTTGATTATCTAGTCATATGCTTCCCCTTGTCTCTAGTTTACATCACTACAATTTCTCATTTATATTTTTGTGCCATTTAAAATCGAGGGATGGGTGTTAAACTATAGTACATGCCTCTATAAATTGATATGTAGTTACCATAGTTTTGCATCAAACCCTCGTAATGTTCTACTTGAACCTTACTCTAGTGCTGTTTGTGAATCACTGTTCCATACTTATATTGGACATGTTACAATGAATTCAAGTACCGTAAACCAATTTACTTTTATGAATACTAACTTAGCATTTTACCAATCGTTGGCATATTCGTGAATACAAACTTTTGCATTTTTTAAATCTTATGCAATGTCCATATCAATGCTTTTAGCATGTTCACGGCTACTTAATTTTGTGAATTTCTACCAATCGCGAAATCCACAAAATTAAATTGCATTAAATGATTTCTTGGTTAACAGTATCATCATTTCTAAAAGAGACTTCACCATATTGCGCAATGAACACTATATTGCGCAATATTTAGCATGAAATGTATGCTCTCAATTTAAATGCATGGTTAACTGATTATATCACTTTATATACTCAATTAAATGGTTTGTAAATGCATTGAATTCTGTCAGTATTTTAATTGCATAATTTTTTGGAAAATGATATCTTATAATCTTTCAAATTATAAAATAAAAAGTAGCATGTAAAATAAATGAGACGAATAATTGTGTTTTCAAGTCACTTACTGTAAAATCATTAAATTTCGTGGGGTTTGGATTTCCTGGTTAGCCTTTATCCTCGAAACTAAATCCCATCAAACGATAATTTTGACCCTTTTTATTACATGAAATGCAAAAAACATTAATTAACGTCCCATCGAAATGGTATTTTTTACCAAAACCACGAAATTTCGTCCCATCGAAATAAAATGATTTTACAGTATGTGAATTATATTTTCATGTTGTTTTTTTCACTACAAACATTTTTTTGCTGTTTCTCGACTTGTGTTGTGGTTTTCAACTTTTCATCATAAATACAAATTTAGCATTAGTAGTATATCTTGACAGTTCATAACATCATGTTGAGATGTCACCATGAAATTTTAAATGTCTTTAATTTGTACAATATTGTTCATAGCCCAGTTGTCATCATTCACGGTATGAAAAGATGAGCTAAAATCTGGCAGTAGTTTGTTTTATGATACATGTACGTCACAGATGAATTATTTTGATAACATTAATGTTCAAATTTGGGTGTTTTATAGATACTGTAAAATCATTAAATTTCGTTGGGACAAAATTTCATGTTTTTTGGTAAAAAAATGCCATTTCAATGGGACCTTAATTCGTGGATTTTGCATTTCATGTATAAATATAAGGTCCAAATATAGTGTTCGAGGGATTTAATTTTGTGGTTAAAGGTGAACCACGAAATAAACAAAATTAAATGCTCCATGAAAAAGAATGATTTTACAGTACACGCATGTTCAGTAAAGTTGACATTATACATCAGTGATTAGAATCAGTGAGTTGGGTGTGTTCACTATCGTGGCTTATGTAAAGATTTTAAATATGTACTCGCCAGGATGATCAAATAATGAATCATTTATTTTAGATTCAGTACAATGTAAATACCACATGATTGTCAAATAATATAAAATTTCAATGAAAGATTCACTTATTGTGCGAGTCTACAAGGCTAAACAGTGACCTTACATGGTATATTTCAACATACTTAAACAACCAAATATGAGTCTACAAGGCTAAACAGTGACCTTACATGGTATATTTCAACATACTTAAACAACCAAATATGAACTTTAAAAAGCATATTTCAACCCAATTTATTATAATTTAGATATTCTTGAAAACACATTAACTAAAGTTAGAATATATAGGACATTAATTCTAAAATTAGCACTAGTCGGATAAATAAACTAGGTGCAGCAAACCATTCAGTTTAATTATCCCGACAAACCATTCAGAAGTTATTTACTGTAACTGCGGTTTGTGAAGTATTTCATATTCTGATGATCATCTTGAGTTGAGTTCTTTTATATGTTACGTAAATGAGCCATTTAGTTTTGTTATATGTCAATAAGGCTGGTAATGTCATCGTTGAAAACCCAGGCGACACTCCGCTCCTGCAGACCCACTACGTTGACGATGTATCGAGTTCGGGAGTGGAGTCACTGCTGGGTTTTCGAGGATGATAAGGCTGGTAATCATTACTAATGTAGTATAGGTCTATCTGTCTAATATACTCAATGTGTTCTACTATATACCTATTTGTCTTCTATGTACCAAATACTCTGTGAAACTGTCAAGGTCAAATAACTTATACGTAGCTGTTCATATATAAATACCATACTTGAATAAACTGGTTTTGGTAGAAAAAGTGTTGTCTTTTATACGAAAATAATAGGGTGACATTGTGATGCATGTGTGACATGCACTATGTACTCCTAAACAAAGTGCTCAGTGTGAGCTTGAGTCATGGTGAAGTTTGGTCTCGATTTACATTTTGTCGGCTGAGAATCAGAAGTTTACACCTCCATCTTTAATATAACTTGGTCAGCAGAATAAAAGGTTTCCTTCAATAACTTAAGAATGCTTTGCCCTATGTTAGCCAGCACCAGTAGATGACCCTGTTGATTTGTAGGTCAAGGTCACTGTGACCTTTACCATTTCTGACTGTTGCACTGCTATTGATTATTGTGGAAAAATATTAACATGTCAGTCTAGTAAAAAATACTATTCAACAAGTGTATAATTTATAATATTTAATGTGTATACATGTATAGCATAGTCATGAACAAGATAAGAGGTCCCCAATACATGAGTGAAAGTTAGAAACTCTGAAATCCTTTTTTTATAACTTTCACCTATGAAAATAGTTCTAGATCACACCAGTTAGGCGAACATCAAATTATTGACATTTCACGGACACAAGACTTAGTGTCATCATGAAACTATATTTAGAATCTTCTGACAACCTTTCAAATGTTCATCTACCGCTGTTAACACACATCTGAAAATAAAGAAAATAACATTAAACTTCAGAAACAGTGACAACAAAAGATGTTTTCAGAAATGCAGCAGTGTCGTCTGGACCAAATTTAAAATCATATAATCATATGCAGCCAAACAAGAGGCTTACAACAACTTTGTTTCCATAATCAACTAAGTTAATATTAAAGAAAATCATTCACAGCAGATTCAATTGGCCGTAGCTTTGCCATTTCTTGAGATATTTTCATCAAATAACTTTCATTTTGGCCAGAAGTCATTGCTCTTTTAATGGATGATAAATCCAGAGCGACAGTCACCTTGACCTTCTGATATCAGACGGGGGTTCTACAATTCCAATAATCCGGATTTGCTGCATCAGGAAAAAATACCTTTTTCTGCACAAAATAAAAAGTTATTTGATGATTTTTCTCGATAAATAGAATATGAACATTGTCATGAACAAACACACCGTAATAGAGAGAACTCTTCTTGTATTCTACTACTCGTCGTCATCTATCCAGGCTCGGTGATTATATACATTTCTCATTCTAATACTCAAACTCCATACTCCATGCTCAAACACAGCTTTTTGTAGAATTTTGCATCAAAACCAACACCAACTTGTAGCAAATGATCTAATTAAGAAAATGAACCCCCATTTCATATGTTTCCATCCAGTAATAAAGAAGTTAAAGCAATTTTTGTAACTAAGAAATGCTCCAATTGGAGTACGGAGTACGAGTTGGAGCGTGGAGTATGTACTCCAATGTTTATAATCACCGGGATCATATGGCTACTTACTTATATTCCTCTGTTTGGTCCTCAGTTAACTCATGTTTCTTTTTATCATATTGTATGGTAAGTATAGTCCACAACTCCTTCAAACCAGCTGGTCGATTCTTGTCTGATAATATACAAAGACAGTAGTGTTGAGTTATTGTAAAATGGACCCTCCCCTATTAAAGAGCAGATAGTTTAGTTCATGAGACATCTCTCTGAGAGCATCCACAATCATTCTACCATTTCTTTAGATAAAATAACAAGAGATGTATGTAAAACATGTGTGCCCCCATGGCAGTGTTCTTGAGTTATTGAACGGAAACCATTTTGTCTAAAAACTGATAAAGGTCACAGTGACCTAGACATTTGACCTTAAAATCAATAGGGGTCATCTACTGTTGCTGATCAAATTAACTTAGACAAGCAATACACACAATAATATGAACTAAGGCACTGCCTAAATGGGGAATATAAATATTGGATAACTGCCGGGCTATGTTTGTAGATAATTATACGAGTACACAGACTAAATAATAAGTAGAAGTTAGATGTTATATGGAGATAATTATCAGCAATTGGTTAAGCCCACTCACATTTTTCCCGTATTTGAGACCAAATATATTAATAATTCTAAATTTTAGCTTGGCAACGTTACAACTCTATACCTTTAGCTATATGGTACATAACAAACACAGCACCATGTACTTTATGTAAGTCACTGACAGCTCCAGATTCACAACAATCTGTTAACTCTTCTAGAAATTGTCTACAATAATAATACACAATATTGTTTAAACATCTGTGATAACTCAATAGTATTGGTGAACTATTTGCAATGTTATTCTACAGTTCAATTTACTGAAAATAGTAATCAATCAAAGATTCATTTAGGACAAAGAAATAACAAGAGATGGTTGTAAAACATACATGAATTCTTACAGATGTGGGTAGTGGTGGCCTAGAGGCAGGGTGGGCACGTGCGCTTTGTGATTGAGAGGTCCCGGGTTCAACCCTTGTCTGGACCACTGGTTAATTTCTCTGCGCAAGAATAACCCACATATTCCACTCCACCAGGGTGTAAACTGTGAGGCAGTGTCTATTCCTGGGCACTGTAGATTGATGTTGTCTGCCACACACACAGGAGAGAAATAGACTCCCTGGGGAGACTAGAATGTAGGTTTCAATAGGTAGCCTTATGACCAAGGAAAGTTAAAAATCAAAGGGTGGTTGAGTCGCTGATCAGTTGGGAAACTACATTAGTTATCAATTAGTGTTGGCTAGAAGGAAGTGATGCCATATGTTGGCTAGAAGTGATGTTACCTGAATATTGAAGTTTTCTTTGAGAGTATATCCAGCAACCAGCTTGACAAGGGAGGTAATTCAAGCGTCGTATCTTCCAAATCTTCCTTTTGACTGAAGAATGCAAGCTCAGCTAATATAGCTGCCATGACTGTTCCCATGACATCATGTATGAAGGAGGAGTCGAGTGACATATGAGAGAATAAAGCCTTCATCATCTCTATAAAGTGCACCTTCACACTTCCTAGCAACTGAAAATACATAAATAAATGTTTAACTGTAGCTGTCGCCATGCGGCAGACTAATATACCCCCTGCCAGCAAAGGGCCATAATCCTTGCAGAAATAATCGCAGCACATTTTCTTTCCTTCACACAGATCTACATGTTGAGGTTGATCATGCTTGGAAGTTTGATAATGATAACTAAACAGTCAAAAATTATAAAGGTCACAGTGACCTTGACCTATTGACCTCAAATCAAAATAGGGGTCATCTACTGTTGCTGACCAACCTCCATGTAAAGTTTGAATATTTAGGTTAAAATGTTCTTGAGTTATTGAACGGAAACCATTTGGTCTACTGATCAACAGACATGAGCAAAGGCTCGCTTAATAACCTATGTTTTCAAGACTAGTTTAAGAAATGCTGATCTCCAATAACAACTCATGATGGATCTTATAACCAACAATATTACTGTACCGATTCTTGGGGTAACAGATACTTACTTTATTACTATTTTCACCGTGCTGTTTGACATATCTCGCCAGGAGAACGAGTATACGACTGAGTGACGTGGGGATTATATGTGACATATCAGTCTCAGTATCCGATGAATAGTGTGTATACTCTAACACTTGATATAGACATAACATAACCAGGGGGAGTAACTCTAACTCCTCATCTGAAAAACACAAATATCACTGGTAGTTGATTATTTTAAAAATGCCAAGTATAGCCTATATTTCTACTGAAATATGGCAGGCATACATATATTTCTCCAACGGGTTGTCAAATTAGATGGCGGGCACACTAACAACTGAACAATGGAGGCACATGGGTAGGTTGAAAATATGATAATATGTGTTTGTATCTGAGAAATATGGCCCAAATGAGTATCTGGGCGAAAATGAGTTATTCACAGTTTCTGATACCTGGATATGTGTAGAGTACACAAAAATAAACATTTTTTAAAAATTCCCAATTTCAAGTGAAAAACGGCCAGATTCGTGATGTCACCCTCACAACCAAAATGTTCTCTTTTTTTAAAAAAACATGAAATTTGGGGAAGTTGGGCAAGTCTCTTGTACATAACACACACATATTTTACATGTTTTATTATGGCTGATCCAAATAAACATATATCAGGTTAAATTTGTATCAAATTAAATCCGGCTATTTTGGTTGCCATGGTAACATACATCAAGACAATTCTAAAATATTCAATTTTGTTCAGTGTTGTTGGCTATCAGCATAAATAAAACTAGTTATTAACATTTGTTCGATTTAATTGTGTATACAACTGTGTCTTTGAGTGAAAACAAAACAAACAGGAATGATAAATTGCAAACGTTGCAAGCAAAACTGTACTTAAAACATTGGTGATACATGTATCTACATTCGTATTGCCATTAATTAATATGTTTTAAGTAAAACAGACTACTCTTAATTTCCACATTTCAAGACTTGAAACTGTTCTTAACCAGAAATTGATTACTCAAAATGTGTAAGGCAATATTCAAACGATTCTTTAAAACATTCAATTACACTTTTTTGAATGAAAAAATGGTATCCATGGCAACAAATAAAAAAACACACAATTGTTTCTAATAACCATAGCAACGGTTGTTTCGAATACTGATTTAGTTAATAAAAACATTGCAAAAGATAGACATATGTTTCTTGAGGGCAATACGAAAAAATGGAATAGATATTGCAAAATTTAAAAAAGTTATTAGAAGTATTGTTTGGTAGCAACTTTATCATTTTCACCATTTATTTGCACAACACACAACTATAGGACTTCACATAATAACACCAGAAAGTGTGGGTAAGCAATATCAAACCAGCAGTTGACTACTTTAAACATGTAAGGCATTAGTTAAACATATATTTGAAATATTCAGAGACACAACTTTGTGATTGAAACAATGGTTACCATAGTAACATACACCATTTTTTCACAATTATGTCTGGTAACCATAGCAACGGTTGTTTTTGTCACCAATCATGTTGTTAAAATTATTGTAAATTGTAGAAGAATGTTTCTTGAAGATAATATTATCATTTGGAATTGAAATTTCTATGGTTGGAAAAGAATATTGCTAGGTGGTAACTACATTATTTTCGCCATTAATTCATTCACATCGAAAAATATATGACCTCACTCGATAGCATCAGAAATTGAGAGTGAACATGACTAAACAGACACTTGAATACATCAAAAATGTCAGGCAATATTTAAACAAATATTCGACAAAATCAGTGACACATTTTTGAGAATTAAAAAATGGTAACCATGGCAACAAACAACAATTTCACAAAATTTTGTCTAGTAACCATAGCGACGGTTGTTTTGACACCAAACTGGTAGGTTTAATAATTGCACAATGTAGACCAATGTTTTGTCAAGATGGTTGTCATGAGACATAGATGTAAATATAATACAAAGGATCGTTGATTTAAACATGTAGGCCTCTGGCTTGCTTGCAATTTTTAGTGGCGTATTTATGTTAAACTTCATGTGCTTCATTGTCTGGTTTTCTCAAATATTTTTACTTATATAAACCAATTCCGGCATACAATAACAGTTGATGGCTAATTGATTACGAAATCATTGATATTTATTTCATAACATCATTAATGGCAGCACAGTTCCAAAAATATATTATGTTAGGATTTACATCCTGATATTGACTTTTCAATACAACATTTCTACGACATGAAGATATTTGATATTTTGATAGGTTATTCAAAAGTGTACTATAAGAGACTACTAACCCATTACATTGCTATTAATCAGCCATAATAATTAATGGTTTGGTGGTCTGTCGATTCCAAAATTCCTCATTTTTTGTTTTTATCTGACTTAGTTTAACACACAAAAGTCGTATTGTTTTGATTGTCTGTCACTTAAGTTCGGACGCTGTAAAGGCCAATCAGTATGTAGATATTACAGGCCTTATATCGAAATTAAATTATTAACACCATTGTAGATAGCAGATGCCAATAAACAGGTTTTTCGTTTACATTTTTCCAGGTTTATCCCAAAATATCGCATTTCACACACTCACTTAATACAGAAATCTTTTGATGTTTTAAGCAAATTGTTACCACCAACCTAACACAGTAAGTTATTATTAAATGCTATGATTAATAATGATGTGGTCTTCTGATTCAAAATTACTTAACCTATGTTTATATTTTGTAATGTTTTACCCCAAAATATCACACAATGATAAACTTTTTAGAATAGATTATTACTGTTTGTGCGGAATGACAACATGTGCCTATTCGTCTTGTTTAATTATCAAATAGCTCAGTTTATGGTCATCAAGTTTAATCATCAAGTAAGTTTATATTTTGTAACATTTTACGCCCAAAACATGGTATCTTCAACAAAAGCTTTAAGTTATCCATTTCTTACTATATATAATACTACAAGTTATTACAAACCAATTGCAGTTATGTTGGATAAAATATGATTATGAATAACATTGTGATAAATTGATTCCAAAAATCCTCAATTTTGTTAATATTTTGGACTGTTTTACACCAAAAGTAGCTCAGGATGCGTATCACTTTGAAACTAGATTATAAATATCTTAAGCGGAAAGACATCATATGCCTGTCTTAGTGCTTTATTACTAAATAATGTGATTAATGACATTGTAGTAAACCGATTCCAAAAATCACCATTTTAGTTTATAATTTGTACGATTTCACCCCAAAATATCATATAGTGATCCAAATGGATAATGTATTATTTGATATATTAAATTTAAAATAACTACAAATCAATTACAGTTGCTTTAGATATAATACGATTATAAATGTCAAATTGATCAATTGAATCCAAAAATCCTCATTTTTGTTTAATTTTACAATGTTTTTGCCCCAAAAATGTCTGAATATGGACAACATTTTAGACATCAGATTTTCCATATCTTATGCAGGCAGACTACATGTATCCATCATACTGATTTATAATCAAATAACATAATAAATGACATTACAGTAAACCGATTCCAAAAATCACCATTTGTGTTTATTTTTTGAAGGATTTTACCCCAAAATATCGTATCTTGATCAATAACTGATAATTTCATATACTATATAACACTACAAGACATAACACTCATATTGCAGTGGTTTTCAATAAAATACAACTGTAAATGACCATGTGGTCAATCGATTAGTAAAATCCTCACTTTTGTTTAATTTTACAATGTTTTTGCCCCAAAAATGTTTGAAAATTGACAACATTTTAGACATCAGATTTTCCATATCTCATGCAGGCAGACTACATGTATCCATCATACTGATTTATAATCAAATAACATAATAAATGGCATTACAGTAAACTGATTCCAAAAATCACCATTTGTGTTTATATTTTAAAGGATTTTACCCCAGAATAGTGTATCTTGATCAATAATTTGTAATTTCATATGCTATATAACACTACAAGATGCTACATTCATATTGCAGAGGTTTTCAATAAAATAGGACTGTTAATGACCATGTGGTCTGCCGATTCCAAAAATCCTCACTTTTGTATGTAATTTGCCAAGTTTTAACCCAAAAATATAGGCTTCATGGGTTAGTATAGAACTCCATATTAAGTATGCTACAAGGCAACAATCATGTGGCAGGATACAACATAAAACATTTTTGTGCATTTTTTGCCTCATTCTGAAATTCACAAAAAATGATGTCGTAACTTTGAACGTCATGTTCTAGACAAAGTCATTTACCTCATTTGGGCACAAAGTCCCAGATAATGACACATATAGTCAAACTTTTAAAATGACATTTTCATGTTTTAGAAGAACAATTTACCAAAGGCTACATGGTACATTGGTTTAAAGCTATCTCTCATCAACTTTCAGTTATATACTCTAAAATTATTAATTTTTGTGGGGGATTAAATTTGGTGGATTTCGAGGCTCAGCTTCAACCATGAAATAAAATCTCATGGAGCGATAATTTTGACCTTTGTATTTATTAATCGAAATGCAAAATTAACGAATTAACGTAGAGGTGATTGAACAAGTTGTTATACAGATTACATAGACATACCTGTCACCAGACAAGCTGTAGAGAATTCCACCAACTTTGTACATACTGTACCATCTCCTATACCAACCAACATCATGTTGTTCAATATATTCAATAAGGCCTGAAATATATAGAGCATATTTGTATTTTTCAGTGCAAGATCAGTGGTAATTTCACTGAGTGAACAGCTGGAGTATGATTCACACTAGTGGCGTAGCAGGATTTTAAAAGAAGTCTGTTTGAGTGAATTTATCAACAGTGAAATTATCGGAGAAAAATTCACTGTTATTCCGCAATAATACATGTATACCGATAAGCATGAAATACAAAGGGTCACTTTTTTCAAAAAAATCACCAACCATGGGTTTTGTCATCATACCTGAGAGGTTATGAGAATAAATTTTCAACATTTATGCAATGCACACCAACCCAGCCTTGATGAAAAAAAATTTCACCTTGCAACTAAATATCTAAAAATAATTAAACTTACACTGATCATATCGAATGCCAACTTCTTATTCTTTGGAAGATTTGTTTGAGTGTCTGACTCGAGTTTGACACCTAAAACAGGGGCCACATGTTTATCTGCCCATTCTAACAAGTGTTCAAACTCACATCTACAATCATGGTCTTCTGCATTCTGAAACACACAATACAGTCCACATAGTCATATAATACACGTACCACAGAAATATCTAAAAAGTATAAACTTGGTTCGAAATATGAATCCAATGATTCTGTGGAGATCATACAAGAGAAATGTAACAAGTAAATAGGAGTTGCAAGCAATACAGAAGTCCCCTACCTCGTTTTCAGGTTGTCAATGTTTTGGTTGCCATGGTAACTACAATTTTGTCTAACTCTAAAAGAAGTTGGATATGCATAATCTCCTTATTAGTCCCTATCCACATACTAAGTTTCATAAACCTAGCTTGAAGGGTATTTGAACTATTTTCAGCATGTACGTATCCACAGAAACCAAATTTGTTGTCCGAATCAAAAATAAAATAGGACGTGCATAACCTCCTTATTGGTCCCTATCAACATACCAAGTTTCATAAACCTAGCTTGAAAACTATTTGAGTTATGGCAGGATCCAGATTTTCTTGACGGACGGACAGAAAACTGGTAGGGGACAAATAAAGGCTATGCTTGGCATTTAATACATGACTCACCTTGATATGTAGAAGTAGACAAAGTTTACAGTATATAGTGAATGCCAGGAGTAATATATCAGCGTCTGTTCTGTTATCAGCCGATCTCTCACCATCTGATATATACTGCTCTATTGCATTCTGAAATTACGAGACATCCAATACACTACATCAGTCAACCACATTTCAAAAGATCTTTTAATTTTATGAGACACAGTATAACATCATTCACAGTATTAAACTAGAAATGTGTCCATCAACACGGGTGCCCCCAATGGTGTGTATAGTAAAAGTAACAAAGGGCCATAACTCTTTGTTAAAAATTGCTACAACAAAAATTCCATCCTTTACAGTCAACAACACATCAAGGTTGTCAATCTGTCAAAGTTTGAAGAAATTCCGCCCAATGGTTTTGTGAGGACTTAAAAACACAACATTTGTATTACGGACGAACGGACAGCACCAATGCTATATGCCCCCTATTTATAAATAAGTGAGGGGAGGGGGCACAATCAGCCACAGTATAACATCAGCCACTTTATACTCACCAAACATCCATGTAACACATGTTTCACGGCAGTCACATCTTGTAGATGATCTCGGAGTATAATCTCTTGTGATGCGGAATTCTTCAGTAGGAAGGATAACATCTCTAGCCCAAGTCTCGGTTGTGGTTGCTTCGGATCAACAAATCCAACACGTTTTGACTTACTCGGTTTTCTTGAGCTAGCCTCAGAGATATCAGATCCTAAACATGTATAAAAAAGCAGAATATTTTCAAAATGACTCTTTCCCTCAGTTCTGTTGATTTTATTTTTATACAAACTAAAGGTATCATTGTTTAAATGTGTAAACTGTAGTTGTTAGTAACTTAGTATTCAATACAATGCCAAAATGTGGTAACCTGATTTAATCTTTTAGATGGCTAGTAGGAGGCATTTTAATTTTAAAACAATTCGCATTTGATATGTACTATAAGTCTGTAAAATAACAACCTCATATCCTTTCCAAAGGTTCATATTGTGATGCCCAGGCATATACACTGATTTTCAATAAGTAGGTCCATTTGGAAAATAAAATAAATGAAAATGTGACCTTTTCAGATTTAGTTGCAGTTTGCCTCAAAAGTTTTATATATCACCCAGTAACCATGCCTGAAAATCTTGAATA
Source organism: Spisula subtruncata (assembly GCA_963678985.1). NCBI lineage: Eukaryota > Metazoa > Mollusca > Bivalvia > Venerida > Mactridae > Spisula > Spisula subtruncata. The sequence goes on from OY787668.1 coordinate 3,290,482, forward strand.
CAACATTTTCTTAGTTTTTGTGTAATGATCGTGCAAACACAGGTAGGTAGAAACTAATTCTAGTACTTACAAAACCTACGTTACCACAGCCTCATGGTGAATTTTACATACTTATTTGAACTAACACGTCGCAAATGATATTTAACTTAGTATAATCGGAAAAATATGTTTAGCAATACCAAATTTGTTAAGGTCTGAATGTGATGATCAACTAACTAGCATGAAGTCCACCAATATATTGGCATTAATATATTGATTGTAAACAAAATACGTTCAGTATGTTGATGCTTTAACTTCAATTCAATTAGAAGCTGCTTGGCAGTGTAATAGTGCGTCAACCGAAATTCAACTTTGATATTGAAAACATTGATATCAAATGAACCATTTTTCAATCCATAGATGTGTAATTTAGATAATGTGTGCCTAACAGAAACACCCAACCAAATGACAACGAAGGTTTTATATTATCATATATACATTCAAAAGAAGTATACTATTTCAATCTAAAGAACTATTTAATGTTCAGAACTAGAATATACAAGTACATCAATGTATAACATAACATTTATAATGAATATTTAGTGCTGCTTTATTAAAAAATTTACGAACATATGTTTCAAAGTCATACCTGAAATGCCAGCATTTACTTAAAACAAACAGTACAAGCCAAAAGGCAAACGTATTTAAACATATAAATCGTTTTTAGGGTGTTTCTTATTTCAGTTTACTATAAAAGGAATTATTATATCATTTTTTGATGTGCTACATGTTGAGATCGTCCAGAATGAATGTTTCAGCATAGTGGCAACGAAGGTTTTCTAAGAATCAGAATATAATAGGTTAACATCTTTTTTAGAAGACCGGCAAGTATCTAAGTTTTTTGTACGTTTACATGCATGTTAAAATGAACAAGTGACATATGGCCACTTAACTAAAACATAATACCAAAATGGCAAAAGAAAATGTTAATACAAACATGGTGGCCGATAACGAAGGTTTGCTGATATCACTACAGTTCAGTATATACTGCATATATGCTCAAAATACACTATCTTTCTCTTTCATTATTTGTTAACAATGACTCTGACTTCCCTGTAGCCTATGGAGCATCTATCCTTATTGGTATTTCACAAAACTTCCGTCAGAGAAACTGTTCATTTCTATGTCAATGGAAAAACTGCTTCTTAGTTTCAATAAATGTCTCTTCACACTCTTCATCGTCTGTATCAACTATTTTGTCACTAAACCAGATATCTTCATTCACGACAGGAACATGATAAACATCTGCATAGTTCATGCAACCCAACAAGCCGGTGTTCTTTCCTTCTTGTACTTGATGATGCATTCATAACTGTCATTTTAACATTTTTCTTTGTTGCTTGTTTCAATTTAATTTCTCTCTTTCTGACAGATCAGAGGAAATGCATAGTAACGACGCAATCTTTCTCGCTACTGACAAGGGCAGTCTGCATTGTGTTATTCTTTCAGGCGTTTACACTATCCTATTTGGAAGGCAACTTTACTTTTTATTATATTAATTATAACCCATATGAAAAATAAACCTTCGTTATCATTATGAAACCTTCGTTGTCGTAAGTATAAACCGAATTGTAACACTTTTTTTATATCAATGCGCTATGAAATTTAACAAATGGTGTAGTTCTATGATAAAGCAATAACAAGGTTGATGTTGCATATGGATACGAAATAAAGGCCATGTTTTATGACATATCTCGATGAGTTCGCCTTCTAGTATGCTAACACTTCAATTAGCCCAACTGAATAGTGATATAACTATAAGCTGCTGCCTTTTTAGCTTAAATTTTAAATTTGGGTAACGAAAGTTTAAATCACGAAGGTTTAAATACCGCACAAAACAGAACTCAGCTTAACGTATAACACCGTGTTGAACATAAGTTTGGTCTGTATTCCACCAATAGGGTATATTTGTTTTTGTAAGCAGCCTGGCATGAGTTTATTTAAGGATCAATGTGTATATCATATGATCACGAATGTTTTACTCTATTACTTTTGTGTAAAAGTAGATAAATGACAATGTACATTGTTCGCTATTCTAGAATAATTTGCCTATACCCATGGTCCTATAACCGTAAAGAGTCTTTGGTGGTGTTCATAATGATGTTTCGATTGTCTTTAATACATTATTTGTTGGTTTGCTACGCTATATTAATGAGTACTAACGAAGGTTTTTTCAAATGTAAAAATCCCGGCGACACATAGAACTTGTTTAAATTTGATACCATAATTGGCAATGAACATCATATTTGCTTAAAAAATATTGAAAGGGAGGGTTGATCTTGAAGTCAAAACAAAAAATATCGTTTCAAACGAGTGATTGTTAGAAGATACATTGTTCATTTTGGTATTTTGAGTCGGCGACAGTAACGAAGGTTTAAATTTTGAAAGATATTCTCAGAATTTGACCTTTTTTATGGATGATGGAAAAGACTTCTTTATCGCAGTATTTAGTATGATGTTGTAACCTTCTGCAGAGACACAATTGTTAACATTCTAGTGGTCTGTTTATTAATAATACTGCGGAACATGGAATGGACCTACTTATTGAAAATCAGTGTTAGCACCTGTCTGTATGTTATTTAATTATGCCTTGAGCTGGTTAAATTCTGTTTCATGTATTTCTAAATCAGGCATTTCAGCTACCATACAGTCTGCATTGTGCCAGTATAGATCCTTAGTATCTATTTGAGTCCGAGTCGAATGCTTTATTTATGTCTGAGAACTTGTCTGTGCGTAACCAGTTTTCGCGACTCCACCGTATTTATTTCATGCATTTTTACTTTTAGATCACTGTGTATGTGTTAAATCATCTAAGAACTACTTATTGTTGTTACTTACTGATGTTAGGGACTTTGATTTTAGCTGTCAGTCATGTATTTTTGTGATTCATTGTGTTGAATGTTTGTTGACAGTTTATCGTCCGCCATATTGATTTTCTTGGTGAATAGTCGCCTAGCAACTGTGGAAGTGAATAGTTTATTCAAAGCGCTGAAGCTACTACATTTTTAGCAAATATGTATAATTTAAGCTGTAGGAAGCGCAAGTTTGAGGTTATTATTGTTTGCAAGATGCTTATTCATTGTTTTAGACTGTATTTATTGTAGTAGACCCGAGTTTTAGCCACGGGCACTTGTTTTCACAGTGTTCACATTGTGCACGGTGAATTCACGTCGCTGCACCAAAGTTTATGTGGAGCGTTATTTTCGTGAATTTCACCGTCGCGCGGTGTGAATTGCACAGTTTCACTTGTGGTGCACACTGTGCACTGTGCACAGGGCAGTGATCGTATATAAACCCCGTCCAGACTGTGCACTGGAGCATTCACCACTCCAAATTCTTAGACCCATACTTTTGGCGATTTTTTCCGTAGAATAGACTTTGCTCGTAGGTTTAACTTTTGACTCCCAGGTCTATCTGTATTCATTAAGTAACATATTTTAATAATTGTAATTTCATCTTTAAACCCAATTTCATGTTAAACATTAAGGGTGTTTATTTATCTATTTAACTATTTATTTGTTAGATAGACAGCTTCGGTCGACTCGCGTATTTTTGGAATAGATCCTAGATTTGTTTTCTAGTCGTTTTGCGACGTCACCGAATATTTGGCTGGCATACAGTATAATTGTAAATATATTTATTATAGATCTAGTAAATGTGATGCTCGTTTTATTTATTAAATTCATGAACGTTAAATCTAAACTGGTGTTTGTTCAGTAGTTTGTTGGTAGATCTATTGTCCCCAGGTAACCTGACAGAGATCGTCAGGTGATATTGTGATCACTATTGTCCGTCTGTTCGTGGTACATGTATTAGACTACACTGTGCTGGACGCCTAATTGATAACGCTCTGGCCTAAGTCGCTACCAATATTGTGCAGGCGTGTAGCAGGGTCCAATAGCACAGATTGAGCGTAGATACACTGGTACACTAACATCCGTTAGTACACAGGCTAATCAGTGACCACAGGGTTTAGTAACCCAATAAAGTTGTGGTTGAGACTAACATCCGTTAGTATATCTACACAGAATAACCACAGGGTTTAGTAACTCAATAAAGTTGTAATTGAGACTAACATCCGTTAGTAGATCGACACACACGAAACACAGGGTCCTGTAACTCAGACCGAGTCATACGGTATATACTGTTATATCAATTAGTGCACTCAGTGCGTACAATATACTGGTGTAAACACAAGGCTGAGGAGCGTAACAATATAAAGAAATAATCTGTGATGCACTTCTTTTACTATGATAGTTTGACAATTTATTTTTGCTACAAAATTTAGTATATTTTGATTTTCTGGTTTAATTTCTAATTGGCGGAGAATAACAAAATTTTGAGAGAACACGTGGGCTGCAAATTAAATAGTTTACAAGAAAAATTTGGCAAAAAATTGGTATGAGATTTTGGGAAACTACTGACAATAAATTCATGCTCTCACCAAACAATGGTGTAATCCATTCTTGTATCAATTCCAGTACATCAGCAGCACGTCCATTCTTACACAGCGTGACAATATATTTCCCATAATGCTCCTCTGTATTCTCAAAGGTCATGTTGCGTAACTTAGGTAACCAAGTACGACTGAAAATACAACAACAAAGTCAAATGAGAACGGTCGTAAAAGAATTTTTTTGAGGTGGTGATAAATTTTATTTGCCGGTTGTAAATATACTATCGTCCGGCACGTAAACTATGTTTATCTTGGTTTAACTGGATATACCTCAGTTAAAGGTATTCACCGCTATTCTTTCAAATGGGATAGTTGCCTCATTAGTATTACTTATTGAATCGACTTTACTATGTTTTCTAATGAAGTCTGTTCATACATGGATTTTAGCAAATACTGTAAAAATCATTTAATTTCAATGGGACAAAATTTCGTTGTATTCGTGAAATAGACCATTTCTTGGGGACATAACAATTTCAAAGATACATAATATTATCCACTAATGTCTGACACATGAGAATGGGATTTTTGTATAAATTCATCATTTTGTTTGTAATATACATGTATGGGATCCATTGAACATCACATAACCAAGTTTACCTTAGAGTGGGTATAAACGTCGGTGGTAAGAAGGCGGCTATTTGTATTAACACCTGCTGTATATTGGCATCCTGAAATTATAGAATATATCAAGACAAATGCTTATGCCCTATGGAAGCCTTGTCCATAACAAGTTTTATCAATATCACATGAAACAGTTGATCCATAAGGATTATCAAAGAAATTGGCATTTTCCTCAGTTTAATTCAAATGCAATTTATGAAGATTGTCAAGGTGAAGATCAAAATGAGGTCAGGTGATATAGGTGGGTGAAAAGTTCTCCAACACAACATCCATGCAAGTTTCAAAGCTTTGTAGCCACATTGATGTAAGAGGAACGGTCAATTTGGATTTAACAAGAGTATGGCCCTTCAATAAGTCTAAGTCCAAAAGTAGGTCAAGGTGATATAAGTGTGTGGAGATTGTTCTAATACAACATCCATACAAGTATGAAAGCTTTGTAGCTAGCAATATTGATGTAAGAAGAAACGGGGAGTTGGGTTAATCTAGTACGGACAAACAGACAGGAGAATCACCATATGCTTCCTGATCTATCGTTTTGCAACTGCCTCTCGACTTTATTCCAATTTGATGGTCAATTTAAGTTTTAAAGTAAGTTCCAACGTATGGGTTGAAGATGTTACTTACGGAGAATGCTTGCACCATTTCAGGTAAAGCATAACTAAATTTTTTCTGTAACTGTTTGTTCAAATGTGCATTGGTTGCCTGAAATACAAGCATAATTCAATATATGTTTCATTTCACATAAAATAAACATTTCATACTTTTTCATCGAAAACATAATGTAAATTACCTGTTAAATTTTACAAGACAACTTTATTTTTCAAATTTTGTAAAATTCCCTGATTTTTGCCCAATTTTGAAATTCCCTAATTTTTCCCTGCATAGAATTTATTTGGACATTTCCCTGTTTTCTAGGGTCTGTGGCCACCCTGCTTCTATTACCATTTCACCTTTGACGGGGGATAATAAACCAAAACGCTTAATATCTATGAGACATAGGCTACAAAGTACAAGATACCTTTCTGAGCTGACTATCAATAACGGTCCAGAGTAAACACATTGCTTCAATTAATGCAGTCATTATAGGGGTGTTAGACACGTGTAACAATTCATCATCATCATCGTCATCAGCAGCAGCATCGTCATCAGTCTAGAATATAAAACAAACATACACAGACTTAGCCAACACAGAAAACATTGCAAGCTTAATTACTGAAAACCAAGAAATTATTTTGCGTGATTTAATTTCGTTTGCGAGTCATATAAATTCTTGAATTTTAGTGGCCACGCAAGTGTTTAAAACATTAATAGGAACATTGCGGGACTTAAAAGCGCGAATTTATAAGCCGAGAAAATGCTCACGATCGGCAAAACACGAAAGTAAGTATTCACTAAAGTTCAGTATTCTATCCCTATTGTACTAAACACAAATAAAAATTTAGTTGTGCTGACTGTTACTGAATATTATTTCACAAATTTATTCGTTTACTCTGAATTGGGAATTATTGGCTTGAAATTGGGAAAAAATATATGATTTTCAATTGGGAACATAGCCCATATTCGGCTATAAAATCACCCGGAAAAAAAACAGAATAACTACTTACATTCTTGTTTTCTGTATCTTCAGAATCAGCAGCCCTTATTGCCTTAAGCACAGCTACACATAACATACTCATGTATTCAACTGAAAATCATACAAAAATTATACAAGGAATGTATCAATTCTAGTCGTTATAAATATGGGACAGAAGATCATAAAATGAAACAAATGTACTTTTGTGCAACTTTGAAAACAGAAATTTATCAACACAAATAGGAGTAACTCCACTTTAATAAGAGTACTTGGCCGGTATGCAAATAGTTAACTTACCAGTATCTTGTACAGACATGAACTGTGGAGCGTATATGATAGATAATTTACCCGTGTCTTGTACAGACATGAACTGTGGAGCGTATATGATAGATAACTTACCCGTGTCTTGTACAGACATGTTCTGTGGAGCGTATATGGTAGTGAACTTACCCGTGTCTTGTACAGACATGAATTGTGGAGCGTATATGATAGATAACTTACTCGTGTCTTGTACAGACATGTTCTGTGGAGCATATATATTAAATAATGGAAAAAGTTTAAGTAACTATCGATTTTTATGGCTACCATCGATAATTCTAATGTAAACATAGGCTTATCTGGGGTTGCTAATATAATAGTTAACTTACCCGTGTCTTGTACAGACATGAATTGTGGAGCGTATATATGATAGTGAACTTACCCGTGTCTTGTACAGACATGAATTGTGGAGCGTATATATGATAGTGAACTTACCCGTGTCTTGTACAGACATGAACTGTGGAGCGTATATGATAGTGAACTTACCCGTGTCCTGTACAGACATGAACTGTGGAGTGTATATGATAGTGAACTTACCCGTGTCTTGTACAGACATGAACTGTGGAGCGTATATGATAGTTAACTTACCTGTGTCTTGTACAGACATGAACTGTGGAGTGTATATGATAGATAACTTACCTGTGTCTTGTACAGACATGACCTGTGGAGCGTATATATGATAGTTAACTTACCTGTGTCTTGTACAGACATGAACTCTGGAGCGTATATATGATAGTTACTTACCTGTGTCTTGTACAGACATGAACTGTGGAGCGTATATGATAGTGAACTTACCCGTGTCTTGTACAGACATGAACTGTGGAGTGTATATATGATAGATAACTTACCCGTGTCTTGTACAGACATGAACTGTGGAGTGTATATGATAGTGAACTTACCCGTGTCTTGTACAGACATGAACTGTGGAGCGTATATGATAGTTAACTTACCCGTGTCTTGTACAGACATGAACTGTGGAGTGTATATGATAGTTAACTTACCCGTGTCTTGTACAGACATGAATTGTGGAGCGTATATGATAGTGAACTTACCCGTGTCTTGTTCATACATGAACTGTGGAGTGTATATGATAGTTAACTTACCCGTGTCTTGTACAGACATGAATTGTGGAGCGTATATGATAGTTAACTTACCCATGTCCTGTACAGACATGAACTGTGGAGCGTATATGATAGTGAACTTACCTGTGTCTTGTACAGACATGAACTGTGGAGCGTATATATGATAGTTAACTTACCCGTGTCTTGTACAGACATGAACTGTGGAGCGTATATGATAGTTAACTTTAAATACCGGTGTCTTGTACAGACATGAACTGTGGAGCGTATTTGATAGTTAACTTACCGGTGTCTTGTACAGACATGAACTGTGGAGCGTATATGATAGATAACTTACCCGTGTCTTGTACAGACATGAACTGTGGAGCGTATTTGATAGTTAACTTACCTGTGTCTTGTACAGACATGAACTGTGGAGCGTATTTGATAGTTAACTTACCTGTGTCTTGTACAGACATGAACTGTGGAGCGTATATGATAGTTAACTTACCGGTGTCATGTACAGACATGAACTGTGGAGCGTATATGATAGATAACTTACCCGTGTCTTGTACAGACATGAATTGTGGAGCGTATATGATAGTTAACTTACCCGTGTCCTGTACAGACATGAACTGTGGAGTGTATATGATAGTTAACTTACCCGTGTCTTGTACAGACATGAACTGTGGAGCATATATGATAGTTAACTTACCCGTGTCTTGTACAGACATGAACTGTGGAGTGTATATGATAGTGAACTTACCCGTGTCTTGTACAGACATGAACTGTGGAGCGTATATGATAGTGAACTTACCCGATTCTTGTACAGACATGAACTGTGGAGCGTATATGATAGTGAACTTACCCGTGTCTTGTACAGACATGAACTGTGGAGCGTATATGATAGTGAACTTACCCGTGTCTTGTACAGACATGAACTGGGGAGCGTGTATATGATATTTAACTTACCCGTGTCTTGTACAGACATGAACTGTGGAGAGTATATATGATAGTTAACTTACCCGTGTCTTGTACAGACATGAACTGTGGAGCGTATATGATAGTGAACTTACCCGTGTCTTGTACAGACATGAACTGGGGAGCGTGTATATGATATTTAACTTACCCGTGTCTTGTACAGACATGAACTGTGGAGCGTATATATGATAGTTAACTTACCCGTGTCTTGTACAGACATGACCTGTGGAGCGTATATGATAGTTAACTTACCCGTGTCTTGTACAGACATGAACTGGGGAGCGTGTATATGATATTTAACTTACCCGTGTCTTGTACAGACATGAACTGTGGAGCGTATATATGATAGTTAACTTACCCGTGTCTTGTACAGACATGAACTGTGGAGCGTATATGATAGTTAACTTACCTGTGTCTTGTACAGACATGAACTGTGGAGTGTATATGAAAGTTAACTTACCCGTGTCTTGTACAGACATGAATTGTGGAGTGTATATGATAGTTAACTTACCCGTGTCTTGTACAGACATGAACTGTGGAGCGTATATGATAGTTAACTTACCCGTGTCTTGTACAGACATGAATTGTGGAGCGTATATGATAGATAACTTACCCGTGTCTTGTACAGACATGAACTGTGGAGTATATATGATAGATAACTTACCCGTGTCTTGTACAGACATGAACTGTGGAGTGTATATGATAGTTAACTTACCCGTGTCTTGTACAGACATGAACTGTGGAGCTTATATATAATAGTTTAAAACTTACCCGTGTCTTGTGCAGACATGAACTGTGGCGTGTATATGATAGTTAACTTACCCGTGTCTTGTACAGACATGAACTGTGGAGCTTATATATAATAGTTTAAAACTTACCCGTGTCTTGTGCAGACATGAACTGTGGAGCGTATAAGATAGTTAACTTACCTGTGTCCTGTACAGACATGAACTGTGGAGCGTATATGATAGTTAACTTACCCGTGTCTTGTACAGACATGAACTGTGGAGCGTATAAGATAGTTAACTTACCTGGTTCCTGTACAGACATGAACTGTGGAGCGTATATGATAGTTAACTTACCTGTGTCCTGTACAGACATGAACTGTGGAGCGTATATATGATAGATAACTTACCGGTGTCTTGTACAGACATGAATTGTGGAGCGTATATGATAGTTAACTTACCCGTGTCTTGTACAGACATGAACTGTGGAGCGTATATGATAGTTAACTTACCCGTGTCCTGTACAGACATGAACTGTGGAGCGTATATATGATAGATAACTTACCCGTGTCTTGTACAGACATGAACTGTGGAGCGTATATATGATAGTTAACTTACCCGTGTCTTGTACAGACATGAACTGTGGAGTGTATATATGATAGTTAACTTACCTGTGTCTTGTACAGACATGAACTGTGGAGCGTATATGATAGTTAACTTACCTGTGTCCTGTACAGACATGAACTGTGGAGCGTATATGATAGTTAACTTACCCGTGTCTTGTTCAGACATGAACTGTGGAGCGTATATGATAGTTAACTTACCCGTGTCTTGTACAGACATGAACTGTGGAGCGTATATGATAGTTAACTTACCCGTGTCTTGTACAGACATGAATTGTGGAGCGTATATGATAGTTAACTTACCCGTGTCCTGTACAGACATGAACTGTGGAGCGTATATGATAGTTAACTTACCCGTGTCTTGTACAGACATGAACTGTGGAGCGTATATATGATAGTTAACTTACCGTGTCTTGTACAGACATGAACTGTGGAGCGTATATGATAGTGAACTTACCGGTGTCTTGTACAGACATGAACTGTGGAGCGTATATATGATAGATAACTTACCCGTGTCTTGTACAGACATGAACTGTGGAGCGTATATATGATAGATAACTTACCCGTGTCTTGTACAGACATGAACTGTGGAGCGTATATATGATAGATAACTTACCCGTGTCTTGTACAGACATGAATTGTGGAGATATAAGATAGTGAACTTACCTGTGTCCTGTACAGACATGCATTGTGGAGCGTATATATGATAGTTAACTTACCGTGTCTTGTACAGACATGAACTGTGGAGCGTATATGATAGTGAACTTACCGGTGTCTTGTACAGACATGAACTGTGGAGCGTATATATGATAGTTAACTTACCCGTGTCTTGTACAGACATGAACTGTGGAGTGTATATGATAGATAACTTACCCGTGTCTTGTACAGACATGAACTGTGGAGCGTATATATGATAGATAACTTACCCGTGTCTTGTACAGACATGAACTGTGGAGCGTATATATGATAGATAACTTACCCGTGTCTTGTACAGACATGAACTGTGGAGTGTATATGATAGATAACTTACCCGTGTCTTGTACAGACATGAACTGTGGAGCGTATATATGATAGTGAACTTACCGGTGTCTTGTACAGACATGAATTGTGGAGCGTATATGATAGTGAACTTACCCGTGTCTTGTACAGACATGAATTGTGGAGCGTATATGATAGATAACTTACTCGTGTCTTGTACAGACATGTTCTGTGGAGTGTATATGATAGTTAACTTACCCGTGTCTTGTACAGACATGAATTGTGGAGCGTATATGATAGTTAACTTACCCATGTCCTGTACAGACATGAACTGTGGAGCGTATATGATAGTGAACTTACCTGTGTCTTGTACAGACATGAACTGTGGAGCGTATATATGATAGTTAACTTACCCGTGTCTTGTACAGACATGAACTGTGGAGCGTATATGATAGTTAACTTTAAATACCGGTGTCTTGTACAGACATGAACTGTGGAGCGTATATGATAGTTAACTTACCGGTGTCTTGTACAGACATGAACTGTGGAGCGTATATGATAGATAACTTACCCGTGTCTTGTACAGACATGAACTGTGGAGCGTATTTGATAGTTAACTTACCTGTGTCTTGTACAGACATGAACTGTGGAGCGTATTTGATAGTTAACTTACCTGTGTCTTGTACAGACATGAACTGTGGAGCGTATTTGATAGTTAACTTACCTGTGTCTTGTACAGACATGAACTGTGGAGCGTATATGATAGTTAACTTACCGGTGTCATGTACAGACATGAACTGTGGAGCGTATATGATAGATAACTTACCCGTGTCTTGTACAGACATGAATTGTGGAGCGTATATGATAGTTAACTTACCCGTGTCCTGTACAGACATGAACTGTGGAGTGTATATGATAGTTAACTTACCCGTGTCTTGTACAGACATGAACTGTGGAGCATATATGATAGTTAACTTACCCGTGTCTTGTACAGACATGAACTGTGGAGTGTATATGATAGTGAACTTACCCGTGTCTTGTACAGACATGAACTGTGGAGCGTATATGATAGTGAACTTACCCGATTCTTGTACAGACATGAACTGTGGAGCGTATATGATAGTGAACTTACCCGTGTCTTGTACAGACATGAATTGTGGAGCGTATATGATAGTGAACTTACTCGTGTCTTGTACAGACATGAACTGGGGAGCGTGTATATGATATTTAACTTACCCGTGTCTTGTACAGACATGAACTGTGGAGAGTATATGATAGTTAACTTACCCGTGTCTTGTACAGACATGAACTGGGGAGCGTGTATATGATATTTAACTTACCCGTGTCTTGTACAGACATGAACTGTGGAGCGTATATGATAGTTAACTTACCCGTGTCTTGTACAGACATGAACTGTGGAGCGTATATGATAGTTAACTTACCCGTGTCTTGTACAGACATGAACTGGGGAGCGTATATATGATAGTTAACTTACCCGTGTCTTGTACAGACATGAACTGTGGAGCGTATATATGATAGTTAACTTACCCGTGTCTTGTACAGACATGAACTGTGGAGCGTATATGATAGTTAACTTACCTGTGTCTTGTACAGACATGAACTGTGGAGTGTATATGAAAGTTAACTTACCCGTGTCTTGTACAGACATGAATTGTGGAGTGTATATGATAGTTAACTTACCCGTGTCTTGTACAGACATGAACTGTGGAGCGTATATGATAGTTAACTTACCCGTGTCTTGTACAGACATGAATTGTGGAGCGTATATGATAGATAACTTACCCGTGTCTTGTACAGACATGAACTGTGGAGTATATATGATAGATAACTTACCCGTGTCTTGTACAGACATGAACTGTGGAGTGTATATGATAGTTAACTTACCCGTGTCTTGTACAGACATGAACTGTGGAGCTTATATATAATAGTTTAAAACTTACCCGTGTCTTGTGCAGACATGAACTGTGGCGTGTATATGATAGTTAACTTACCCGTGTCTTGTACAGACATGAACTGTGGAGCTTATATATAATAGTTTAAAACTTACCCGTGTCTTGTGCAGACATGAACTGTGGAGCGTATAAGATAGTTAACTTACCTGTGTCCTGTACAGACATGAACTGTGGAGCGTATATGATAGTTAACTTACCCGTGTCTTGTACAGACATGAACTGTGGAGCGTATAAGATAGTTAACTTACCTGGTTCCTGTACAGACATGAACTGTGGAGCGTATATGATAGTTAACTTACCTGTGTCCTGTACAGACATGAACTGTGGAGCGTATATATGATAGATAACTTACCGGTGTCTTGTACAGACATGAATTGTGGAGCGTATATGATAGTTAACTTACCCGTGTCTTGTACAGACATGAACTGTGGAGCGTATATGATAGTTAACTTACCCGTGTCCTGTACAGACATGAACTGTGGAGCGTATATATGATAGATAACTTACCCGTGTCTTGTACAGACATGAACTGTGGAGCGTATATATGATAGTTAACTTACCCGTGTCTTGTACAGACATGAACTGTGGAGTGTATATATGATAGTTAACTTACCTGTGTCTTGTACAGACATGAACTGTGGAGCGTATATGATAGTTAACTTACCTGTGTCCTGTACAGACATGAACTGTGGAGCGTATATGATAGTTAACTTACCCGTGTCTTGTTCAGACATGAACTGTGGAGCGTATATGATAGTTAACTTACCCGTGTCTTGTACAGACATGAACTGTGGAGCGTATATGATAGTTAACTTACCCGTGTCTTGTACAGACATGAATTGTGGAGCGTATATGATAGTTAACTTACCCGTGTCCTGTACAGACATGAACTGTGGAGCGTATATGATAGTTAACTTACCCGTGTCTTGTACAGACATGAACTGTGGAGCGTATATGATAGTTAACTTACCCGTGTCTTGTACAGACATGAACTGTGGAGCGTATATATGATAGATAACTTACCCGTGTCTTGTACAGACATGAACTGTGGAGCGTATATATGATAGATAACTTACCCGTGTCTTGTACAGACATGAATTGTGGAGATATAAGATAGTGAACTTACCTGTGTCCTGTACAGACATGCATTGTGGAGCGTATATATGATAGTTAACTTACCGTGTCTTGTACAGACATGAACTGTGGAGCGTATATGATAGTGAACTTACCGGTGTCTTGTACAGACATGCATTGTGGAGCGTATATATGATAGATAACTTACCCGTGTCTTGTACAGACATGAACTGTGGAGCGTATATATGATAGATAACTTACCCGTGTCTTGTACAGACATGAACTGTGGAGCGTATATGATAGTTAACTTACCCGTGTCTTGTACAGACATGAACTGTGGAGCGTATATGATAGTTAACTTACCCGTGTCTTGTACAGACATGAACTGTGGAGTGTATATGATAGATAACTTACCCGTGTCTTGTACAGACATGAACTGTGGAGTGTATATGATAGATAACTTACCCGTGTCTTGTACAGACATGAACTGTGGAGCGTATATATGATAGTTAACTTACCTGTGTCTTGTACAGACATGAACTCTGGAGCGTATATATGATAGATAACTTACCTGTGTCTTGTACAGACATGAACTGTGGAGAGTATATGATAGATAACTTACCCGTGTCTTGTACAGACATGAACTGTGGAGTGTATATATGATAGTGAACTTACCGGTGTCTTGTACAGACATGAACTGTGGAGCGTATATATGATAGATAACTTACCCGTGTCTTGTACAGACATGAACTGTGGAGCGTATATGATAGATAACTTACCCGTGTCTTGTACAGACATGAACTGTGGAGTGTATATATGATAGTGAACTTACCGGTGTCTTGTACAGACATGAACTGTGGAGCGTATATATGATAGATAACTTACCCGTGTCTTGTACAGACATGAACTGTGGAGAGTATATGATAGATAACTTACCCGTGTCTTGTACAGACATGAACTGTGGAGTGTATATATGATAGTGAACTTACCGGTGTCTTGTACAGACATGAACTGTGGAGCGTATATGATAGATAACTTACCCGTGTCTTGTACAGACATGAACTGTGGAGCGTATATATGATAGATAACTTACCTGTGTCTTGTACAGACATGAACTGTGGAGCATATATGATAGTTAACTTACCCGTGTCTTGTACAGACATGAATTGTGGAACGTATATATGATAGTTAACTTACCCGTGTCTTGTACAGACATGAACTGTGGAGCGTATATATGATAGTGAACTTACCCGTGTCCTGTACAGACATCAACTGTGGAGCGTATATATGATAGTGAACTTACCCGTGCCCTGTACAAACATCAACTGTGGAGCGTATATATGATAGATAACTTACCTGTGTCTTGTACAGACATGAACTGTGGAGCGTATATATGATAGTTAACTTACCCGTGTCTTGTACAGACATGAACTGTGGAGCGTATATGATAGTTAACTTACCCGTGTCTTGTACAGACATGAACTGTGGAGTGTATATGATAGATAACTTACCCGTGTCTTGTACAGACATGAACTGTGGAGCATATATGATAGATAACTTACCCGTGTCTTGTACAGACATGTACTGTGGAGCGTATATGATAGATAACTTACCCGTGTCTTGTACAGACATGAACTGTGGAGTGTATATGATAGATAACTTACCCGTGTCTTGTACAGACATGAACTGTGGAGCGTATATGATAGTTAACTTACCCGTGTCTTGTACAGACATGAACTGTGGAGCGTATATGATAGATAACTTACCCGTGTCTTGTACAGACATGAACTGTGGAGTGTATATGATAGTGAACTTACCCGTGTCTTGTACAGACATGAACTGTGGAGCGTATATGATAGTGAACTTACCCGTGTCTTGTACAGACATGAACTGTGGAGCGTAAATGATAGATAACTTACCCGTGTCTTGTACAGACATGAACTGTGGAGCATATATATGATAGTTAACTTACCCGTGTCTTGTACAGACATGAACTGTGGAGTGTATATATGATAGTTAACTTACCCGTGTCTTGTACAGACATGTTCTGTGGAGTGTATATGATAGTTAACTTACCTGTGTCTTGTACAGACATGAACTGTGGAGTGTATATATGATAGTTAACTTACCTGTGTCTTGTACAGACATGAACTGTGGAGCGTATATAAAGACTTGTCTGGCAGCAGCAGGATTGGATTCTATCAATGTTATACATCTCTCCAACTGTACATCACCTGTATAATAATATAACATGATTAAAATAAGCTGAACTCAACATTTTCATGAGGTTAGGTCAAATGTCTATCTATTTATTCTGCCAAACACCTCTTTTCAAGTATTATTGGCAGTGTCTGAAAAGGGCAGACACATAATCAATCCAGGTGTGATACCCTAGCTCCTAGATTCCTTAGGTTATTTAAAGTGCCTGGTGTAAAACACCGATACACGTAAGACTAGCTCTGGGTCTCCAACCAGTTCATCACTAGTTGGATGGGAAACACTTTAAATAGCCTTTCTGAAATGACCAAGTGCCCTGGCCGAGGATCGAACCAGGGACCTCTTGTGCTATCCACTTGACCACTGTCAACTTACAGGTATTATAATTTAAAACAAGACTGCTTTCAATAAACGTTAAAGCACCAATGGAAGCTGCTGACAGGGTTTCAGACATGCCTTACAAAGACTGGCCATGCTGTTGAAAAAATGCCGAACATAGCCGTTATTTGTCAGTCAGCTTTCTGCTGAATATGGCAGGCATATGTGTGCCTCCACATGGATTTGAACCTGAGTCACAGGATTAGACGGCAAGTTCGCTAACCACTGAGCTATGGAAGTCAGATATGCTTGGCAGGTATGGTTTAAAGAACATGAATTTTTTTATAACCATTATCAAAAGTAAACACTATATAGAGACTTACTGTCAAGGTGTATAGGTACAAAGCTTTCAAATATTAACTTCATGATACGTTTGTTGACAGGTTCTGTATCTGTGACTAGTCTTGCCAGTAGATGTTCTATTGGAACGATGTTCCAGTACTGAATGGAGAATAGTAGTAGTCAACACATATGTTCCAATACTGAATGGAGAATAGTACTAGTATAACACATATACTGGTAATTATATACAACAAGTAATAAGGAATTGCAAGCAAAAGTCCCCTACCAGGTTTCCAGGTAGTCAATGTTTCTGTTGCCATGTCTGAATCAAAAACATAATCTCCTTATTGGTCCCTATCCACATACCAAGTTTCATAAACCTAGCTTGAAAACTGTTCGAGTTATGGCAGGATCCAGACAGACAGACTGCAAACCTATAGTCCCCTCCGGTTGAAAATCGGTAGGGGACTAAAAATGGTCGAATCACCAAATCCTGACAATCTACACTGTATCTCCCCATAACTGTTATTCTGTGAAAGTTTCATCAAAATCCATTAAGAAATGTAGGAGGAGATGCACATAGAAGGTAGTCTGGACGGATGCCTACCATTACCATATCGTCTTCCACGGGGGATAAAAACTACATACTAGAAGGTATAATAAGTAAATGTGTTATGTTTTAAAATCACAAATTAATGATTATCAACAGCAGATCTAAACTAATATAAATATTATAATCAACAGGACTGCGTTCAGTAAACCCTTAGGCACCAGGGAAAGCCTTGTCTATGTCAAATAGCTAAGTCATTGAGTGGCCATAATTCTGTTGAAATGTAGAGTTTTTGAAAGCAATGCATTGATGGACTTAAACAATATTTGAGTTTCAACATGTTGTTACAGACAAATGAACGGACAGGTGCATAGCTACATGCCTTCGTATCATTAAATGCTGGGGCATAAAAATGGTTACTGTAAATACTCAGCCATAAGTCGTATGCTGCCATAAGTCGCTGGGGGACTTTTGAATGAAAAATCAAGGTTTTTGTCTTACCCTTTCATAGGTCGCATGTGTAGTTTTCAATTTTTGTGAAAGCTGAAATCATGTGCCCAGTGTCAAAGTTGGTGGGAATGTGGTCATTTTCAGACAAAATTGGGAGGAGGGTAGTAATTTACAGACAAAGTTGGTGGGAATGTGGTCATTTTCAGATAAAGTCAGGGGGATGTGGTCATTTTCAGATAAAGTTGAGAGGAATGAAGTGATTTTCCAACAAAATCGTGAGGAGTGTAGTAAACTCTTCCATAAGTCGTGGGGGACTGTTTTTGTGCGACTTATGGCTGAGTATTTACAGTAAATAAGATCAATATCTCACTGTTTATATACATTGTGAAAAGAAATCACCTTTAACGTTCTTAAACTTTTCACTTTCTTCAGCAAATCCAGCATGGCGACCCGTACTTTCTCTGAGACGTCATGGAATGAGTTACGGATCTCTGGTAATATTGGCTTCAAAAATGGATGACTCAGTGGATTGTCCAATAAAATAGACAGACCCTGAAAGATAATGGTCAATTTAGTTAAAATAATTTTGTTGTTTCACGATTTCCAGTAAGCACATCTAACAAAGTAATAAACTGTAAAGTGATTAATATTTGTTGGGACCTCAACCATGAAATTAAATTCTGACGAAATTACTAATTCTATGGAACTTCAAATAACCACAACTTTGTCAATTCTTTGGATATTTTCACAAAATAACTTTTATTTTGTGCAGGAAATATCATTCTTTCTATTTGCAGCCAATCTGGATAATTCCAGACTTGAAGGACCCCTGAATAATAGATAGGTTATAAAAGAGATTCACCTTGATCACCATTTCTCTAACATCAGCAGAGCTTGCATCTTTCAACATATCATTTACAAGTTTCAACATGAGATGTTTCAATGTTTCATGTGGTATAACCTCCCAGTATGTGTTCATCACACGGAATATACCAAACACACTCGCCTTCCTTACACTCGGGAACGGATCATCCAGAAGTTCCTAATATATAAACAAACAAACAAACAATCAACCTTTTATTCTGTAAGTATTTTGTGTAAAGTTTATAAAGAGAATCTTTCACAAGTTGTCAATTGATAAAAACTTATATTAAACAGGTTCCGGAAATTTTATTAAGCGAGCCTTTGTCATTTAAACGTTATACTACACTTGTGAAGCATAAGAATATACATATTCGTTACACTAATCCGGATACAAGGAAAGTCATGCAATATACTCATCTATTTAAGGTTGATCATTAAACAAATTTTTCCAACTTAAATTAATCACTCTTGACACCTCATTCCAGATGTTATCCATCCCCACGAGGGTATGAGATATATTTTTTGTATAAGTCCTTAACATGTATAGATTTCACATAAAATATGATAAGTCAATCTAGAGCCATAACTGAACATTGAAGTGTTGAATAGTGTAACATGGTGTTGACAATGATGGTTAACAAGTATGCCAAGTTTGAAAGCAATGCCTTGATGGACTGCGAAAATTTTTGAGTTTGAAAAACTTTAAAAAGTTTGGTTTAAATTTTCAATGTAAAGGACAGGAAAATCACTACATGCCTCCTACATCAGTAGATGACAGGGCATGGTTCATACAAACAATTTAGACGCTATGTGTATAAACATCAAAATTCTGGTCATCATACTATTGCTTATAGCCCTTCCTGTTTCAACCTTGAAACAATACATTTACATACTTTAGATTTGCAAGACAAAAAGTGTTCCTTCATCATTTTTATGCAGATAATGTGATATTTAAACAACATCCATACACTTCTGTGTAGAATCAAGGCTGTTTCCCTAAATTTAAGGATGTTAAAAAAATCAAGGATAATTTTGGCATTTTTCAAGACAACACTTAATTCAAGTATTTTTCAAGGTTGAAACCAAATTCAAGGACTTTTCAAGGCCTGTGCAAACCCTGCGGGCATTATAATGCAGATTAAAGACTTACATGTAGAATATCAAACTGTTTCTGTAATAGAGCGTCTGCTTGTTGTACGGGTAACTCGGGTTCCTGCATCGGGAAGACATCAAAGAACAAACATACTGCATTCTCACGTACATGATGATTGGCTACCTGTAATATAAAATAAATACTGTAAAATCATTAATTTTTAAGGGGGACTAAATTTTGTGGATTTCATGGTTCCCATTGGGCTTTTTTAGCTGCGTGCAAGTAGATTTTGCAGCCAAACTTGCCAATGTGCAAGTGAACAATTTGAGGATTTCCACAGCCATGCTTAGTAAGGAACTAAAACAGCAAAGCAATGTGTTGTAGGTACCTACCCTCAATGATCGCCAGATGATGGGTCCATACAGTCTATATAACATACTATCCACACCTTTCAATTTCTTCTGGTGATGAATGTAACCCAGCAGCTGAAATATATATATCTATCACATGACTTTCCTTGTATCCGGGTTAGTATAGTGAATATGCATAATCTTATATTACATTTGTGTAGTATAAAGTTATTCTACATAGTTGTGTTTTCCCAATAAAACGATGTGTATTTTGCATGTTTAGTGTCATATGATATAAAGAATATATCACTTGTTGCCAATTGATTTTTTAAAATTTGTTCAGGAAATATTATTAAGCTCTATTAAAGTGTATAGAGCTATATCGGACGATATTTTTTAAAAAAGTTTCAAAAACTAAAAAACTTATGCTTTCATATACATTAGATCATTTTTCGCTTCAGTTTTAACAGAAACTCTCTGTGTGATTTATTGGACATGCGAACTGTCCATTTTCATACGAAAGTGTTCTAGAACACCTTATGAAATTATAAGAATCGTCTATTTTTCGACGATTGAATCAAAGTACACGGAACCCCTCCAAAGTTTTAATTTGCAATTAAGGTAGTCTAGTATCATGCTAAAAACGATGCAAGTAATTATTTTGACATTAAATGACTGTTAGAATATAGCTCTATACACTTTGAGATAGTACTCAGCAAAAGAAACTTACCCTCCTAAGGATGGGTGCTAGTACAGATTGAGCATGTACCGCATGGTATATAATATCTTGTATACATTCTTCTTCCAGCTTCTGTGTGAGTGATCCCGTCTGCCAAGCACGGAAATATATCTCCCCATATTTATCACTCCACGACCTGTTAGTATAAACTCTATATAGAAGATCTCGTATGAGTGCTTATTACATACAAGTTTTATTAACGAGTGGACAAAACAATATGACACAAGGCTTTGTCGAATTTGTGAGTGTTAGCAATTCATGAAATTAAGTAGCCACGAAAGTGTTCAATACATCAATATGGACTTCAAGTGAGACTAAAAAAAACCCAAACATTTGTAGTTTCGAAAAATATTCCGACGATCGACATACTAGTAACGGGAAAGTAAATTGGCTTACAGTAACAAACTAACAATGGAAACCATCATCTAGATGATGTTATGCATCAATGAAGTCACTAGATAATGTGATAATTGGGCAAACTTTAACAAAAGTGACAAGCGAAAACACTGTCTAACTACCCTGCCTGTCAATGATGGTACAATGAGGACCTACCTTGGTACTGACAGTAAATGATTCTTTATAGTAGAATGAACACTGGTAGTGAATTCTTCATCTAGAGACATTATATAACCTAGGTACTTGATTCCCTGAAATATAACATGGTGACATGATTAAACAAGACTGCGCTGACTAAAACGCTTATGCCCCCGTGGAAGCCATTTCAATAAGTAAATTGGGTAAAGGTGAAGGTCAAAATGGAGTCAGGTGATACAGGCGTGCGGAGAGTGGTCATATACAACATCCATGCAAGTATGAAAGCTTTGTAGCAAGCCATAGCAATGCTAGAAGAAACGGTCAATTTGGGTAAACCAATAATTGGCCTTTCAATAAGTCTAAGTCCAAAATTAGGTCAAGGTGATGGTCAAAATGGAGTTAGGTGGTACAGGCGTGTGGAGAGTGGTCATATACAACATCCATGCAAGTTTGAAAGCTTTGTAGCAAGCCATATTAATGCTAGAAGAAACGGTCAATTTGGGTTAACCAGGTTTGACGGACGAACGGACAGGTGAATCACAGGTGAAAAAAAACATGGACAGTGTCCACAACAAGCATTCTCCTGATGATGAACAGAGTATTGTACCAAATGATTTATCAATACTCCAAAGTCTAAGGGAGAAGTGACCTTGAGGTAGGGCACACACAGTGTCACTGCAGGATCAAGCTCCCTCACTCAAGCCTCGCCTGCGTCACTGCACACAAAACGGAGAGAAATAGTTTCTCCATGGAGACTCGATAACTTAATTTCTTGGAGCAAGAATACTGGTTGCACACAAACCGGAAAGAAATAGTCTCCACATGGAGAATCGAAAACTTAATTTCTCAGAGCAAGAATGCTGGTTGCACACAAATCGGAGAGAAATAGTCTCCACATGGAGACTCGAAAACTTAATTTCTTGGAGCAAGAATGCTGGTTGCACACAAATCGGAGAGAAATAGTCTCCACATGGAGACTCGAAAACTTAATTTCTTGGAGCAAGAATGCTGGTTGCACACAAACCGGAGAGAAATAGTCTCCACATGGAGACTCGAAAATTTAATTTCTTGGAGCAAGAATGCTGGTTGCACACAAATGCTGGTTGCACACAAACCGGAGAGAAATAGTCTTGATATGAAGACTCGAACACAGGTTTCCTTAGGTAGCCCAAGGACCAGGGCAAGTCAAATGTCAAAGGGTGGCTGAAGGACTCAACAAAGAAATGCCAATTGATGATCTGGGCAAGCGCCAAAACACCGACTCATGATGGATATATCGGAAATAATCATTGTTATTGAGTCGGAGTGACTAGCATTAAAACTGTTGTTTCGTTCATTTGTTCACAGGATATGAATTAAGTGTGTATATAAACGAGGCAGTTCAAACGCTTTTAATGCCTTTTTTTTATAAATTTGCAATACAGGACCCCACCATCGACAAATGATTTGTAGCAACATATATGACAAAGCGTAATGCTAAATCTTGAATATGAGTTACAAGTCAGTTTTGGGTGTTTTTAGCACACATTCCTTAGTTTCAAATATGGTTTTATTGTTAATTAACATTCAGGTTATGAAATTTGAGATGACCATAACTTTGCCCATTCCTTGAAACTGGATGTTGAAACCTTGTAGTTTAAAATATTTTATCAACTTTTTGAAGTAAATATATACCCATAAAGAACTCTTGTAAATAAAAAATATTTGGCTCAATATATCACAACCTGGTTGGAAGTTAATTCAAGGGAAGCAACCTATCAAAAGTACAAAATATGATATGGATTGCCTCCCTTTGTTTACAAAGCTATCAATAGAATTGAAATTCAATGTGTCGCCATATTTAATAGATTTTTACGACTTAAATTTATGAGGAAGTAAAAAAGACACAAATCAGGTATTTGATAGATTTTGTCATTTAAATGAAAAATTAGCTGTAATTCTATCTATAAAATAATTGAAAAAGACTACTGAATAGTCGAAACATTGATTATACTAAAGATATTAACTTGATATGTTTTATCTGTCTGTTCCAAAAAAAAAACTTTGTATGATACGAGTCAAAACATGTTTAAACATTGTTAGGGTGTTATGAAATCATGTGGTTTTTGTTTTAGAAAATGTACTATTATGTTACCATTGCCATATACCTAAACTCAGAGCTGAAACACTGGGCATCTTAAGTGAAAACTTAAATATTTTGACTTAAGTTAAAAAAATGATGTGGCCATATTTTGAAAGAAACTAAGAATAATAAAAAATTTCTTGGTGATTTTTGTAGCGCTTATCATAATGCTTCATAGCAATGTAAAAATTTGATACCGTAAATACGCAGCCATAAGTCGCATCCAGCCATAAGTCGCAGGGGGACTTTTGAATAAAAAATCAAGGTTTTGTCTAAACCCTTTCATAGGTCGCATGTATAGTTTTCCATTTATGTGAAAGCTGAAATCATGTGCTCAGTGTCAGGTGTCGAAGGAAATGTGGTCATTTTCAGCTAAAGTTGGGAGGGATGTGGTGATTTTCAGACAGAATATGGAGGAGTGTAGTAATTTTCAGACAAAGTTGATGGAAATGTGGTCATTTTCAGACAATGTCAGGGGGATGTGGTCAGTTTCAGATAAAGTCAGGAGTAATGTAATGATTTTCTGACAAAATCGGTAGTAGTGTAGTAAACTCTTCCATAAGTCGTGGGGTGACTTTTTAATTTTTTTTGGGACTGTTTTCGCCCGACTTATGGCTGAGTATTTACAGTAATCTTGATTTTCTTGTTTAGCTGATACACTTTAGGAAATAGTAAGATTTTGGGAAAATTCTAAGTTTTCACTTAAGTTTCTTTGTGAATACCACCCCTGAGCTTTTTGTTCTGAGCTTTATGTTCTGTTCTGAGTATCAGTTTAATTAACTTACATCACAACTGTTACAATAAACACATTCACAGTATGCATACAGCAGAAAAATAAATTACTCATATTTTATCAAAATATCCTAAACAATTAATTTATACTTAAAGTTACAAATTTACAAAACCATCCGAGCTCAATACTAACAATGGTTCAGTGATCCGAGAGCAGTGGATTTTGTGGACAACCACTAGCCAAACCAACTAGCCTAGGGTACAGTTATTCACTCATGGAGTGATCATCAGAAATTAAAAAGAAGCTTATAGAAGACAACACGTTCGTCTAATTGACCACTGAACATATCAAGAAAAATTGTGTTTAAAAGCTATTCACAAAGCGTCTTAAGTGAAAACTTAAATATTAATTATTTTGACTTAAATTGAAATATTGAGCTGACAATATTTCCCAAAGAAATGAAGGATAATCCATGTTTTCTAGGTGATTACTGTAGGTCTTTACATAATGCTTCTAAACAATGTAAATAATTGTTAATCTTGATTTACTTGTTTAGCCAAATACACTAAAGGAAAATTTGAGATTTTTTAGAAAATTCTAAGTTTTCACTTAAGATGTTTTATGAATACCACCCTGATCTTAAAGCTGATTAAAAGGAAAATTCATGAAAAACTAATGAAGGAAGTTTAGAATAAAATCACAACAACTACTTTAAGTTGAACAAAACATAGTGAAAATATACAGTCTGTTCAAAGTTAAATGATAACGGCTGTAAACATTAACTCGTCCGTCAGGTAAAAGGCTTAACATAGGTTTAAGTACAACTATGCTAGTTGAAGGTCAAAGGGGCGGTAAAGGACTAAACTACTGTATTCCCCTGAATAATAAGGGGATGCTACTATAAGAGGGGGGGGAGGGTCTAATAGTATCACCCCACCCCCTCTTTTCGGAAACATTTCTTTCTGTTTCTTGAACAATCATATACTTATTGATGTCTTATATCATGGTTATCAATATTTTGTTGTTGCTTCATCAATAAAATAGACATTTATCATTATTTTTTCATCATTTTCTAAGAGAATATGATTTTTTTTTTCAAAATTGAGATTCAAAATAAAAGCCCCCCCCCCCTCGTTTTGCAAAATGCAAGGCCACGGGAGTGTTTACTAAGAGGTATGTATACACTATACACTGACAAATTATCTATATTCACAGGATGTCCTGGAAACCTGATGACGAGTATGGTCTACCAAGCTCAGAAAAGGTCTCTAAAGTAATGGATGAAATAGGAGTGAACGAGCGACTCGTGACGAAAGGAAGAAAAATATTTGAGAGGATGGAGACGATGGAAGCAATAGCATCACCGTTTATAAATACCTATTTATCCAAAGTATTCCGCTTTGGCAGCACTACTGAAGGCTCTAGCACTGTCGGACTCAACTCAGACATTGACATATTGTATGTGTATAATGATCTGAATGTTATACAAAGTATGACGGATATGAAACCTGACGCTAATAACTTCCTGATGCTACAAAATGAGGACATATCACCAGGTTACTGCCATCTACAATATGTTGAACCGGAACCTAGCATAAGTCATGTCAAACCTGACAAACCTAGCATGAAGCATTTTGAGGAGTATTTCGTCTACGAACAAGGGCAAATTTTACTGAACAACAGTGCATTGACAGCTCATGCTGACCAATGTTCTGGAACAACGCAATGTGGTCCTGCATTTTCGCAAGCTGAAACGCCGGGATTTACAGCATTGGATGAAGTTATATCTTACTATTGTGAATCACAACCACTACAGGCTACTTCATGGCTACAGAATCTGAAAAAATCTACATGGCCATCTAAACACTTTAAAGAAAAGTGTCTAAAAGCTGGATGTTTTGTGGTACCAGTTGGCAGTAAGCTGTCAAAAAGACCCGAAATAGAGTGGAGGGTATCAACTTGTTTACAAGAGAGATATCTCATGTTCAGTTTGAATATAACACAGCTCAGGTGCTACGTCTTGATGAAAATAATCCTCAAAGCGTACATAAAGCCGTATATCGAAGACATTTTGACAAGTTTCATGTGTAAAAATGTGTTATTTTACCATATAGCTGCAGCATCTCATGATTGTCAAGTAGTGACTTTACTTGACTGCCTACTGATATGTTTGCGGATGTTAAAGGAATGTGTTCGGCAAAGAAACTGTCCACATTTTATCATTCCTGAAAATAACTTACTCGCAGGCAAAATGACTGATAAAGACAGAGGCCTGATACTTGATAAGTTTGACAGGCTCATGAAGGATAATGATGCAAGGTTTTTGTTTAATATAGAGATTGATAGCATAGATTTAAGACTGAGATTGAAATACAACATACCGATAAAAGACTTGCCAGACTTTCCATCTCCAGAATACATATCAATGAAACATTCAGGTTTATTGATGCGTTCTTTAGTTAGATGTCAAACTGTCTTATTCAGAGTAATTATGTCCAATATCTCCGAATGCAACGAAAGTTTAGATAAAAGTTTGCTTTGTATTCAAAGACTGAACATTTGGACTGGCAAGTACTTCCCAGCAATGAGTTCAACACTAGGTTCACTAATAACTTGCTCCAATATGAAAAGTCAGGCAAACACGACAATTCCAGAAAATGCGCTACGCTATCTAGTCAGTGGAACACAATCAGATACCCTGTCTGGTAGAATGAAACTAGCATCTGTATTTTATTGTAATGGTGATCTAAGGAGTACAGAAAATGTTCTTAAAGGCTCTCTGGAAAATAACGACTTTACGAAAGTTCAAACCGTCTGTGGTTGCTATATCAATTGTGAGTCGCCTACACGTTTGAAACATGAATTCATGAAAACTTGTGACGAACAAAATGAGTTGCAAACTAAAAACTTAGTAGCCTACTGCACTGTATTTCTACCGTGTGAAATAAACTGCATACCACATGAACTTGGGTATGAATTATGGAGACAATGTTCAGGTGAAAATATAAAGAGACTATGGACAGACATGAAAGGTGATGAAAGTTGGATGAATTTAATAGTAGCAGATTCTCTTCCTTTTCTGTACTACTTACAGTACAAGGTCTACGGAAAATTGCAAAGAAAACCAGAGCAGCAACAAGCATTAAACAACCTTATAAAGTCTATAGACTCCAGGAGTGGTCAGTTTCATCACAAGGAGACATCTCTAAACTTACTAGGTCAATGTTTAGAGCAGGAACAAAGAGACAGTGAGGCGTTAGGATGTTATATCTCCTCAATAAAACATCGACCTACTAAAAATGCTGCCAGATTGTTGATGTGTTTACAGTTGTTTCGCATGCGGAAGAAATAGTTAACTGTAAAATCATTAATTTTCATGGGGGATTTAATTTCGTGGATTTCGTGGTTCACATCAACCACGAACTTTAATCCCAACGAACATAAATTTTGACCCTTGTTTTATTACTTGAAATGCCAAAACCACGAATTCAAGTCCCAACGAAATTGTCTTTTTTACCAAAACAACGAAATTTCGTCCCAACGAAATTAAATGATTTTACAGTATGCTGGATGTGACTGGTTACCCTATCATTATGTGACTAGAACACTATATATAGTATGACAGACAAGCAGACTATAACTGGCTGTCAAACTTCACGATAAGCTGTTACTGATATGTTTGAGTTTGTTTGTTAAACTGTATAGAGCTATATCGGAAGATATTTTTTAAAAAAGTTTCAAAAACTGAAAACATTTATGCTTTCATATCCATTAGATCATTTTTCGCTTCAATTTTAACAGAAACTCTCTCTGTGATTTATTTGACATGCGAACTGTCCATTTTCATACGAAAGTGTTCTAGAACACTCTATGAAACTATAAGAATGGTCTATTTTTGGACAATTGAATCAAAGTACACTGAACCCATCGAAATTTTTAATTTGCAATTAAGGTAGTCTAGTATCATACTAAAAACGACGCAAGTAATTATTTTAACATTGAATAACTGTTAAAATATAGCTCTATACACTTTAAGATTCTGAGTGATGTAGGGTCAACTCCTAGCATTAACATCACAAATACTTAGGGACTGGACCACAAACCCTCCCGCTACATCACACCTTGGTAGGTTTTTACTAGGGGTGAATCGATTCAGTCAGCTCATGATTCGATTCACAATTCACAGTCACGATTCGATACATTACGATTTGATTCAACTAAGACTCCTCATAGAATGAATATTGATTCATTAGCTAACTTGGCTGGCCCTTTCAATAGTGGAGACATCATGTTAAACAAAGACATATCGGCTTATTGGTGAAGCTGTTGATTCTCTGTGTAAATAATGGCATTGCAAAATGTATTTACGATAGAATCTTAGAATATGTTACTATTGCATATCCATATTTCTTTCTATGTTTCACTGGACTTCATTGCCAACAATAATTACTGTATAACAACTAGTCTGGGGTATTTACGATATTCGTCGGTGATAACTTAACCTTCTTCCATGAGACCGCTAGATGTGCAAAGGGAAGCAAATCTTACTTGAATTATTAACGTATTTTCAGTCCGGATACGGCTTTTAAACATTCTTAAAAATGACGTCCAATTTGGCGCAAATATTCCCAAACAATACTGGTATCCTCCCTTCCGATGTGTGTTAGCAGAAAAAGCCGAGAACTGGAAAGAGTAACATCATTCTCAGGTGCACGGCTAGATTTTATTTTTACTTTTGCATAGACAATCAGGCGCTTTCCTGACTTTTCTCCCCTTGTAATCAGTATAAGTCAACCAATGCCGGATTGAACCGTATTTTCAATTTGGCGAATCATCAATCGTACAGACTTGTAAATCGCGGTCATCCGAGAACCGTGATTAATCGTTTCACCATTAGTTTTTACCTATTTATATAAATATCTAAAATTATTAAACATGTATGCCCCAATGGCAGGTTAAATGTCCATAACCGTAAATATCACATTGACCTTGACCTTTGACATACTGACCTCAAAATCAATAGGGGTCATCTACGTACTGTTGGTGGCAAACCTCCATGTAAAGTTTGACGATCTTATGGCAAAGTCTTCTTGAGTTATTGTATGGAAGCCATTTGGTCTACCGACCTACAGACAGACATGTGCAAAGCAATATATACCCCACTCAATAGAGATTAAATGTCCCAACCCAATACACTCATCATACAAACATTTGTTAAATGTATTTGATGTGAATGAAAAAATCTACTCATTTCGTCGATTGCTTAAAGTGTATAGAGCTATATTGTAAGACATTTTTTAAAAAAGTTTCAAAACTGAAAAACAATTACGCTTTCATATCCATTAGATCATTTTTCGCTTCAGTTTTAACAGAAAATCTCTTTGTGATTTATTGGACAAGTGAACTGTCCATTTTTGTACGAAAGTGTTCTAGAACACCCTATGAAACTATAAGAATCCTCTATTTTTCGACGATTGAATCAAAGTACACGGAACCCATCCAAAGTTTTAATTTGCAATTAAGGTAGTCTAGTATCATACTAAAAACGATGAAAGTAATTATTTTGACATTGAATGACTGTTAGAATACAGCTCTATACACTTTAATAGAGCGCACCCAATATATGCAGGTGCGTAGCGGGAGGGGTGTGGTGCAGACCCATAGTGTCAATGACAAACGTAACTCATTAATATATCAAATTAAAAACCAAATCAGGGGTTCTACTGAGGCATAATGCTCAATCTTGAATTTGAGTTGAACGTTTGTTTTGAGTGCATTAAACCACTCATTCCTAAACCTTAACTAGGTTCCAAAAACTGTTATTTTATTGCTAAAATTTAGACAATGGAACTTCTAATGAGAATCACTTTTTCAATTCTTTTAATTTTTGTCATGAAATAACTTTTATTTCGTGCAAGAAAGATACTTGTAGAACTCCTGCAAATTCTGGGTATATCTACTACTACCACCCTGGTCTGGGGTGATCAGGATTGGGGTGTGTGGCATCTTTGGTACGCTTATTCAGGGGTGTGAACAAAGCCAAATTTAAATGATGAAAATCTTATGCGGTCAACTGTTTTTAACAAACAAGAGGCCTTCAACCACATTGTTTCCATATTTAAATCGGTTTTTATTAAGAAATTCCGTCAAAACTGATTAAATTGACCATACCTGCCATTTCTGAAGATATTTTCATCTTTCATATTTCAACTTATATTTTGATCAGAATTCATGGCTCTTTCAGGATATGTATGCCCGGAATTCCGGATTAATCAGGACAATTGACACCCCTGCTTATTGGCTCTGGACTAGGGCTGTAACGGTATATTGCGGAACACGAAAGACTGTAGACTTCAGTCCCACACGGTTTACGGTACAATAGTTGCAAATTTCGGTACAGTTCGGTATCAGCTTTTTTATGAGTATTTTGTATTAAGATATGCCTCATATTGTCGAAATTCATTTAAAATAGATGATAGCCACATAATAATTGCTGTTATATACATAATAATTGCTGTTATATACATAATAATTGCTGTTATATAATCAACGAATTCATTGTTATTTAAAAATGGTAGTATTGAAGCTCCTGTTAGAAAACATTGTATCATACCAAACCGTTAGAAAAAATGACGGTACATATCATATCATGAGGTGAGCGTACCGTTACAGCCCTACTCAGGACTAAGGTGGTATCAGGTCATTCACAACAAGGCTTCACTTCAACTTCAAGTTACTGATACTTAATAAAATATGAATCAAGCACTTGTATTTTAAGACTATGGTAAATAATTATGCCAAGAAATCTTAAAACAAATAGTGGAGTTATGGGCCAGACAAACAAATCCCAGAGATTTTTTTACCACGCGAGTCCCGACTCCTGGACTCTCAAAAATCAGTGAGGTTGCAAAGTTTAAAATCATGTGAGTCCCAATAATGCATTGAGATTTCTAAAAAAGAATTTTGAAGATTGATTCATACCTAAGTTATAATCAGTACTCTGGTTTTCAACTACTAATAGTAAAAGAAGCCAGTTTTCCAAATTTCTTTAACAGGCTACCTTGATGTCTTACATTTAATGAAATATTTGGGCTCTGGACTCATACTTTAGTTTTTGGACTTGTAGATTTG
Organism: Spisula subtruncata; assembly: GCA_963678985.1. Taxonomy (NCBI): domain Eukaryota; kingdom Metazoa; phylum Mollusca; class Bivalvia; order Venerida; family Mactridae; genus Spisula; species Spisula subtruncata. Next base: position 3,322,344 of record OY787668.1, read on the forward strand.
CAAGTAATTGAGTTCCAGGACTCGTTCATTGAAATTTGTAAAAAAATCATTGATTATATCCAGGTGGTTTTTGAAAGTTTTAGAAAAAGTCTAGTATACCTCATCATTGTGCATGTAGTGTGGTGATATATAACATCGTTGTAATAAAGATTTGAAATCTGCACTAGTTGTACTGTTAAAATCAATGAGTAGCACGACATCACGAAGGCCCCAAACACGCTTCACGTCTGCAACCTGAAATAACAACAATACTTGTACTGTTTAAATCAATGAGTAGCACGACATCACGCAGACCCCAAACACGCTTCACGTCTGCAACCTGAAACAACAACAATACTTGTACTGTTTAAATCTATGAGTAGCACGACATCACGCAGACCCCAAACAAGCTTCACGTCTGCCACCTGAAACAACAACAATACTTGTACTGTTTAAATCAATGAGTAGCACGACATCACGCAGACCCCAAACACGCTTCACGTCTGCCACCTGAAACAACAACAATACTTGTACTGTTTAAATCAATGAGTAGCACCACATCACGCAGACCCCAAACACGCTTCACGTCTGCAACCTGAAACAACAACAACAACACAGAATATGATGAATATCTCAACACATCTTAATCAACGGGGCAATTATTGTACTGAAAGCCTACAAGCATGTGATCCTCCATTACTGTAAAATCATTCAGTTTCGATGGGATGAAATTTTGTGGTTTTGGTAAAAAAAACATTTCAATGGGACCTTAATTTGTGGAATTTGTATTTTAGGCAATAAATACAGGGACCAAAATAAGTGCTTGATGGGATTTGATTTCGACGTTAAAGGTGAACCACGAAATTTAATTCCCACGAATATCAATGATTTTAGATTCATACAACAGAAATTATTAGACGAATTCACCTCAGATTGATCTATTAATTACAATATGGGAACTACTGGTATTTTGTTTGAGGAAATATAGAAACGTGGGATTTTTCTTGGTCTTGATAACCTGTTGAAGACATCTAGGGTGTTTGACTTTGAACTGTTTAAGGTATAAAAGTTTCTCTGTAAGTAATTTGTATTACACCCCAAGCATAGCCTTTTTTTCCCATTCAGCTTTCTGCTAAATATGGCATGAATACCTCCACACGGTTTTGAACCCGGGTCGCATGTTAAGACGACAAGTGTGCCAACCACTGAGCTACAGCAAGCGCGCTAACCACTGACCTACAGCCACAGTTGAGAAAGTAGACTTACGAGAGGTTTGGGTTTTAGATCCAGACTTCTCTCGAGTATATATATATAACTGGTAACAATGAGATGTTCTTTGTTAGGTAGATGTTTCTTCCACCAGTCCTCATATATCCGAGCCAAACCATTCTTGATCTTGTCTTTAGACGACGGTATACTTGGTAATAAACCTGAAAAACAAGGAAAAGAAAAATAATTTTAAGATGAATTCCAGAAGCACTTACGCCCCTGGTGACCTTGACCTTTGACTGAGTGACCTCAAAACAGGTGGAGGTTGTAGGTCTCAATGAGATGCTTACATAGGTTTGAAGAACCTAGGTCAAAACGTTTTCGTTAAAGTTTTTGGACAGACGGACGGACGGACCAAAAACAACATACCCCCAAATCTTTCAATACAGGGACAAAAAATGCATGGCTACCACAAAAGTATCTGCCTCTGATATTTAGCATCTCAACAGCAGATATTCTTCACAGTATGCACAACTTGAATTAAACTTGGTACTAAGTGTTCATGTGAAGTTTCATTGCATCAAATCAACAGTTAAGGAAAACAGGATGCCATTGCATAAGTTTGGCACTGTCGAGCGCTCAGAAGCGCTCTCCTAAGAAAGGCTTGCTTAATGTTAAGTATAGAAGTCCAGTAAAACAGGCACCTTTAATCCTTTTTCCATTTTCTTTTGGCACTACTTGCCTATGAAATTTCCCAACTACCAAATTACCAAGTTACCACGACTCAAAAATTCCCAATCTAATCAGACCTGGACCCATTCCCAATGAGGTAAAAAAACAATCACTGTGAATTAAGACAAATGAATACTAGAATCTCACCTTGAAATATTGTCACCATTTGTAACATGGCGTCAGGAACATACACATCTGGCTGTGCTAACATGGCAGCTAACAGACTGGTAACACATTCCAGCATTTTCAACATTTCTGAACCAGTCTCATTATTCACAAGATCTTCCTGCAGAATGAAATAAGAGAAAAATGTATATTGTAAAATAATTAATTTTCAAGGGGGATTAAATTTCGTAGGTTTCATGGTTCACCTTCAACCCACAAATCAAATCCCATCAAACAATAAATTGACCTTTGTATTTATTACCTAAAATGCAAAATCCACGAATTAACGTCCAATCGAAATGGTCTTATTTACCAAAACCACGAAATTTTATTCCATTAAAATGAAGTGATTTTACAGTAATTTACGATGAGTAAATAGGGTCTTCAAAATATAAGTCAACTTATTACAAGTTTATGCATATTATTTCTTAGGATGTCACAAAAAAATCGCGAACAATACAAGTCGCATCATGCTTTGAAAGAAATTGAAATCATAGCTTTTTATTTTCATGCTTTGGGGATCTGATCCCAACGAAAGTAACTCTGCATATTCAGAGTTTTTCTTCATACTGAACAACCATACACATATACATTTTTTATGATTTATATGACTATGTGACATCTAAACAAAATCCAGAAACATTTAAGTATCAGTTCACTGTTGCGACAAATATTTACTAAAACACGAACAAGAATATAACTAGAAATGTGTCCGTCGACATGGGTGCCCCTGTTGGGGTATATAGTAAAAGTAACAAAGGGCCATAATTTTGGTAAAAAATTGTCACAGCAAAAATTTCATCCTTTACGGTCAACTACAAATCAATGTTGTTAATCTGTGAAAGTTGGAAGAAATTCCGCCCAACGGCTTGTGAGGAGTTCAACACATAAGATTTGTGGTACGTTCGAACGATGCTATATATGCCCTCCACTTATATATAAGTGAGGGGTTACAAAAATGGACGTTGCACATACCAGTTTAAGGTGCGGAGTGAAGATGTTGATAAGTGAGGTCCAGATATGGTCCAGTTGTTTACGACTGCAACTTCCGAATGTTTCCACAAGACAATTCACACCAGTCGTCCTGCACTATTAGATAAAATAAAACAACCGCTATATTGTCCATGGTGTCACCGTGTGTTCAAAACATCGGCTCAAAATTATAATGCCATTTATAATGCATTACAGCAGCAAATAAAAGTTTATATCTTTTTTCTTTTGCCAGCAAATAGATATTTAATTTATAATTTATTACAAATGTATTATTACCGGTATATAAATTAATGTTTTTAACATAAACTTTACGCGACTGCTTAATAAATTTAAAGTTTACGCGGCTGCTTAATTTAAAAACTTTCCACCACTCGCTACAAACAATGCGATATTAAATTGCCCATTTGATTACTGAGTACATTAATCATTATTGCAAATGAAATAATCTAATTTATTATTACCTCCTGAATAAAGATGACAACATCATCGCTGCTGCTGTTCTTCTTCAATAGTTGTAATAATTCTTCTCTTTTTACCATTGTGTTTGACTACTTTAATCTGACACAAGAAAAAATTAACAGATAGGAACATTAGATACTAAATACATGTCATATTCCCGCAGATACTCACCACTAGACAGTTAAGTTATACATCAGTCAGTTGCATCCCATGCCCCTCCCCCAACCCCCCCACGACATGCCAGGCAGTGGATAGCCGGGAAATAATACCGTGTTTTTACCTTCCAGCTTCCCCTACACTGTCGGGGAGATGTGGGTGATTTTGTGTCAGAACCAAAACCGAAGATTTTACCATCAGCTGTCCCCCGGGAATGTCGTTTTTACTAGTCAAACATTCTCGACTTAGAGACTACTCGTCTCTTGTGGAGATAAAAGTCAGAAAATAAAGAAATTTCCTAGCAGATTGCCCCACATCTAGTTGTTTACCAAATACAGAGTTTGGAGGCTTTTGTTTTGTGCCAAATGATCTATAGACACATTTCATGTTTACATACTGGGGCATTCATATGCAAATTGATATACAAGGAGTTATTGGTCAGTGACTTAGTTTATTCAGCCAATAGATTTCTGGTGGAACACTGGTGGCAATTAACATATGAATAGCCTCGTCATACTGAAATGTGTCTATAGAAGGGGAAATTTTCATGGTTCAGGGTAAGCTTCCGTATGACCGTGGGAGCTGAGTTTCACCTGGGATATAAAAATCGCGGAATTGGGCGTGGTTTCAAATTCAATTGACCAGTTGACAGACTGGTTCAAAATTTACATTCAATTGATACAGCTTATTCGTGCGAGGTTTTTTTGTAAATTTACTCAATTTGACAAATAACAACGTAACAGAAATGTGTTTGGTTTAACCAGACACGGATTAATGAGAAGGCACGACTGACGAAAATATGACACACGCAATTTCCTAACATTCAGGGCTGCAGGGTTCGTGTCATACATGCGAGTATTATGATTCTGTTGCAGTTAATGATAATAAATAAATATTTTACCTGTCATGTATCATAGATAAATCTGGAATTTAATAATTTGCTGTTTTTATTTGAATGTTTATAATTTTGAATAATGCGCCAATTTTGTCGGTGCGTCGTAATATGTTCAAATCGTGATTTTTACTCCGGGTTGCGTATCGATTACCTCCCTTCAGTATTCACAAATATAGGCCTATAAGACTGAGCCGCCCAGTTAAGCATTGGCAGTTTTTCCTGTAGGCTCATCTAATCCTTGTGCCAATAAACAGTGTAAGCCAGGTTCAATATAGGCCCCAGTCTGTTCTGATGCCATTTGGCTGTGTGCCCCCCCCCCCAGCTTTTCCTGGTGCCAATTACATCATGTACATCGCCCAGTTGTATTCACACCAACTGTTTTCTGATGATCTGTAGTATACATGTGCATAAAAGTATGACACCTAGTTATGATACACATCAAGTAAAAGTCACAATGGAGCTCAACTGGTGTCAATCGACAATATACGCTGCAAAAGGGCAGCGTTTTAATAGCCTTTCCTTGTTTTGGTCCTGCCCTTCATTGTTCCGGACCAACTGACGGTTTCAGTCCTTCCTTTTTCTGGTCAAACTGACCGTGTAAGACCTACATTGTTCTGGACCAACTGATAGTGTTAGACCTACCTTGTTCTGGACCAACTGACAGTGTTAGACCTACATTGTTCTGGACCAACTGACAGTGTTAGCTCTAGATTGTTCTGGACCAATTGATAGTGTTAGCTCTAGATTGTTCTGGACCAACTGATAGCGTTAGCTCTAGATTGTTCTGGACCAACTGACAGTGTTAGCTCTATATTGTTCTGGACCAGCTGACAGTGTTAGCCCTACATTGTTCTGGACCAACTGACAGTGTTAGCTCTAGATTGTTGTAGACCAAGCAACAGTTAGCCCTACATTGTTCTGGACCAACTGACAGTGTTAGACCTACCTTGTTCTGGACCAACTGACAGTGTTAGCTCTAGATTGTTGTAGACCAAGCAACAGAGTTAGCCCTACATTGTTCTGGACCAACTGATAGTGTTAGCCCTATATTGTTCTGGACCAACTGATAGTGTTATACCTACCTTGTTCTGGACCAACTGACAGTGTTGGCCCTACATTGTTCTGGACCAACTGATAGTGTTAGCCCTACATTGTTCTGGACCTACTGATAGTGTTAGCCCTACATTGTTCTGGACCAACTGACAGTGTAAGCCCTACATTGTTCTGGACCAACTGATAGTGTTAGCCCTACATTGTTCTGGACCTACTGATAGTGTTAGCCCTACATTGTTCTGGACCTACTGATAGTGTTAGCTCTATATTGTTCTGGACCAACTGATAGTGTTAGCTCTATATTGTTCTGGACCAACTGATAGTGTTAGCCCTACATTGTTCTGGACCAACTGACAGTGTAAGCCCTACATTGTTCTGGACCAACTGATAGTGTTAGCCCTACATTGTTCTGGACCAACTGATAGTGTTAGCCCTACATTGTTCTGGACCAACTGACAGTGTAAGCACTACATTGTTCTGGACCAACTGACAGTGTTGGCCCTACGTTGTTCTGTGACAAACTGACAGTGTTGGCCCTGCTTTGTTCTGTGACAAACTGACAGTGTTAGCCCTACATTGTTCTGGACCAACTGACAGTGTTGGCCCTACGTTGTTCTGGACCAACTGACAGTGTTAGCCCTATATTGTTCTGGACCAATTGACAGTGTTAGCTCTATATTGTTCTGGACCAACTGACAGTGTTAGCCCTACGTTGTTCTGGACCAACTGACAGTGTTAGCCCTATATTGTTCTGGACCAATTGACAGTGTTAGCTCTATATTGTTCTGGACCAACTGACTGTTTTAGCCCTGCTTTGTTCTGTGACAAACTGACAGTGTTAGCCTTATATTGTTCTGGACCAATTGACAGTGTTGGCCCTACGTTGTTCTGGACCAACTGACTGTTTTAGCCCTGCTTTGTTCTGTGACAAACTTACAGTGTTAGCTCTACCTCGTACTGGACAGAATCACTGTTAGCTCTAGATTGTTCTGGACCAACCAACAGTGTTAGCTCTGTATTGTTCTGGACCAACAAACAGTGTTAGCACTATATTGTTCTGGACCAACAAACAGTGTTAGCACTATATTGTTCTGGACCAACCAACAGTGTTAGCTCTGTATTGTTCTGGACCAACAAACAGTGTTAGCACTATATTGTTCTGGACCAACAAACAGTGTTAGCACTATATTGTTCTGGACCAACCAACAGTGTTAGCTCTGTATTGTTCTGGACCAACAAACAGTGTTAGCACTATATTGTTCTGGACCAACCAACAGTGTTAGCACTATATTGTTCTGGACCAACCAACAGTGTTAGCTCTTTATTGGTTTGGTCCAAGTGACTGTGTTAGGCCTACATTGTTCTGTGACCAACTGACAGTGTTAGCCTTCAATGATCTACATGGTTCTGTCATCAACTGACAGCGTTAGCCGTAGTTTGTTCTAGCATCACCCGAGTTAGTACTGGTTTGTTCTGGCATCAACTGACAGTGTTAGCCATAGTTTGTTCTGGTATCAATAAACAGTGGTGTTAGCCGTGGTTCGTACTGGACCAACTGACAGTGTTAGCCGTGGTTTGTTTAGGCACAAACTGACAGTGTTAGCCGTGGTTTGTTTAAGCACCAACTGACCATGTTAGCCGTGGTTTGTTTAGGCATCAACTGACAATGTTAGCCGTGGTTTGTTCTGGACCAACTGACCAGTGTTAGCCGAGGTTTGTGGAGACATCAACTGACAGTATTAGCCGTAGTCTGTGGCGACATCAACTGACAGTGTTAGCTGTGGTTCGTTCTAATATCATCTGAGTGTTAGCCGTGGTTCGTTCTGGCATCAACTGACAGTGTAATGCGACGGCCCTATGTTGTTCTGAAACAATTAACTGACACAGGTAACCACATACTAGCAGCCATCACTTACTGGTATCCATTACAACACAAATTCGAAACAAAAACATCAGAATTTTCTAAAATTTATTTAAGAACACTAATAGTACAATAAATATACAAAGTTGTTTCTTAATATAGTGGCTCTAATACATGTATCTGAAGATGTATGAAATATTAACCATAGTTGTTTTAAAGCCTGACACAGCATGACTTAATTACAGCTGTTAGCCTGCTATTAATTTGACACATTTAATCTGAGGGTTGAGATGAATGGATGAAGAATGGGATGAGATGAACACGGTTGATACTGTATGGTGAAACACATCATGAACCCCTGAAATATACAAATATACATACATAAGTCAAAGCTAACCTCAGCCTTTCGTGGCAAGGACATCCTCATTAATTGGATGAAAATATTATGCTGGTTGAACTAGAATGCCATTATAGGCTAGGACTGTTGGAAGGCATATTTAATGATCTCTCCCAGAGACTGTCATGCTTACTTCTATTAATCAATTTAACAAGAACACCACCAGCTGAATAGACAGTTGACCCATGACAAATATGATTTATGTCAAGAACCATTTTCTGAATGTTTTCCCCAATTTTACATTTTTAATTATTAATAACAAATACTGTACCAAACTATTGCTAAACCAACCAGAGTAACAGGATAAGTAGCAGAAGAAATGCACAAGTATTATCAGGGGTGTCAACAGAGCCAAATTTAAAATCAGGAAATTCATAAATGTACGGTCAACCATTTTTGCCAAATAAGAGGCCGTCAACCACACTGTTTCCATATATATATGTATCTAAATCAGTTTTCAGTACAAAATTCCTTCATAAAAGATTGAATTAACCGTAACTATCCTATTTCTCAAGATATTTCGATCAATTAACTTTTAATTTTTTTTATTTTGGTCATAAATCAAAGCCCTTTCAGGATATGTATATGTAAATCAAGAATTCCGGATTTATCCAAAAAATTGACACCCCTGCTAGCTAAATAATGAAATACTTACACAATGATATTGTTGATGGGAATGTGGATCAATTTGACGAAAAATCCAATAAATCCCATAATAGCGAAACCAATAGCTGTGGCCATAGCAATCTTTTGGAACTCTGAAATTGATGAAACATATAAATTAAAATTTTACTTCATTCAACATGGATTTATAGTTTATTGCTACTTATGAAATCAGCAGGATTTACGATTGTGAAAAGACAATTGCCTGTTCATCTTGAAAAATAAACAATGGGGATTGGCATCATTGTACAAATTTATACAAATTCCACTAATACATAACTATAATACAAATTTAACAATTTTGGGGACTTTTTCCATTTACACAAAAATGAACAGCAGGGATTTTATCCAGTAGCAATTTTGTGCTGTAGTCAGTGTCTATACACATCAATATTGTTAACATTGGAGAATAAAATAAACGCAAAAAAATGCTGCTGCCGGAAGTACCTCTTTAAATCTAATCAATTAACGTCACCAGGAAAGGAAAACACCATGATAAATACAATATGATGGTGGCGATAAGCAAGTTCGATTCGATTTCATTCAAACAATTAAACCGTTTCAGACTTTGAAATCTTCCCGGTCCTAGTTCATAGATTAAATTCTATAGATGAAACAACAAGATAATCAGTATAATGTTATACCTTTTCTGTCAGGCTTTGTACATCTTTTTACCAATCTGATAGAATCTTTGGAGAACTGTTTTGCTGGGTCCACTAATTGCATAACCTGATCCATTGTTACTACAAAGGAAAAAGTAATATTTATGAGCATAATATGATGATTACCACAACAGCTGCTAGCCCGTCCTATTTGGCTATTTGAACAAATGTAGTCGAACTCAAAATCGAACAGTAAGGTGTAATGAAGACACAGGATTTCTAATTATCAGAATTAATTTAAGAAATAAAACATGATCTTACACGGAAGCAACAGAAGAAGAATCTTAATATATTACGGAAACATTATGTTTATGTTACAATAATAATAATTAATCAGCCGGTTACCCCACCCACACTATTAGCAAAGACAAAAGTTCATCAGTAATTTGTAGCAAAACACTGCCTATCTAATCCAAATCTTACGGATGCAACAAAATATCAATAAGATGTGAAATAAATTAAACCAAACCAACGCAAAATTAAAGCGTATTTAATCAATAAAATAAGTTTACCTTATTTTTGTGACACTTCGCTAGCTTGATGACAACTTCCGGAAAACGGCCACGTATACTGACTGTGTCACGGTTTTTATTCAGTTTTTATCGCCTGGGGCAAAATATGGAAAACCAGTCAAACTTTGGGTAGGGACAAAAAGTTTACTCTTTCCCGGCAGTTGTTTCTAAAGTCGTCTCAGAACGTTGTATGAAGGAAGTTACTCTGAAATGTTTTACATATTCATGGCCCATTGTACTTTTAGTCAATACGTAATATTATAGATTGATAATTTTTTCTGAACACATCTCTTACATTTTTTTGAAGGATTTTCTTCAAAATTTCACAGAATGAACTGATGAAAAACAACCATAGCTATACTGAGTAGTGATACACTTTTCATGCACTAACAATTTAAAAGGTAGATGTTCATGATTCATGAATTTTTTTTGTGTTTATATCATTTAAGCCACAATTACAACCCTTTGTTGGTGAGACCGGCTGGGGTATATCTGAATATATCCGAATGGCGACAGCTCTAGTATTATGACTGATTTAAGTTGTTTTGTAAAAAGATTTTGCTATTTTAAGATAGGTTTTCTTAATGTCAAACCATTTGCTTACCACATCTTGGCTATTGTCAGTGGTACAGGTGGCCAGGGCATACAGTCGATTTCTTAGTTCCAATGTGAAGGTTATGGTCATTTCTGGTGGATCATGGCTTTGATGTATGCAGCTGTTTGGCTGGCTAGCTGTTGTGCTGGGTTGCCGTGTCCATCCTAAGCCAAAGTTTAACTATTGCACTGGGTAGCTGCGTCCATCAGTGATCAGTGCTTGCCTCAGCTCTACTGTAAACTCTAGCATCTTGTAACGGACTTCTCCATTTGTCATTGATGTTGATATATACTAGTAACAATCTACAGTAAAATCATATTATTTCAACGGGACAAAATTTCATGTTTTTTTTGTGTAACAAATACCATTTCGTGGCAACATAATTTCAAGGATACAGTATTCACTGAGTCAGATACTACAGTCATCTACGAAATTAAATCTCCCACAAATACTAATGATTTTACAGTATCGGATTGTTGGTCTGCCAATTGGAGAATTCCATGTACTGTAAAATCATTAATTTCATGGGGGCATGGATATAATAGGTTCACCTTCTACCACAAAATTAAATCCCATCAAACAATAATTTTGACCCTTGTATTTATTACCAGAAATGTAAAATACACAAATTAACATCCAATCAAAATGGTCTTTTGTACCAAAACCACAAAATTAAAACTATTGAAATTAAATGATTTTACAGTACATAAATGAACCTTGGTAAGTTGGACTTTCAATATACCAAGCGGACACATGTATTTATAATGTTTTATTCATGATTCATCAATACTGTTTTTATCATTAATTGAAGAGTGAATATCATATTTAATAACAGGAAAATTTTTCAAAGGAAATATTTTTAACATGCGTTCATAAAGTAGCAGTAAGTTTAAGCATAATGAATACGACGTGAAGTGTCAAAACTGGACTATAGTACTTCTCACAGAAAATATCATAATCCAAACCCTGTACACTATGCGCTGATGATTTTATCGATTTTATAACAAGTCAATTTGTTTAAAGAGGCGTTACCTATAACTTTGATCGTTTCAATCGATTCAGGAATATAATTCATTTAATAAGAATCATCATTGCTTAAACTCCTCAAATTTGCAACAAAAAGCTCCCACAAATTACCGAGAAAAAATGAAATTATATTTCCGTAACAAGCCAAAATAGTCACAAGTTGTTTCCCTTTGACCACATAATAATAAATCGATGGAAGCGATTAATTATTATTGGTGATTTGCTTATATTTTTGACATTATAGAGACATTTTTGCGCACACTTTCTTCTGACAAATTATGATAATTGATAGTGCTTTGTACATTTAGCTCATTTAATGTGATAGTAGAGAAAAGTATGCTAGTTATAGGGAATGCCTCTTTAACTCAAAGCATAACATTAAACGAATACTGCAGCAATACAACAACTTGACACCCCCATATTGCGCAGTTGTGTGTATGAACTTATTAAATTAATTGCTGTGAACGTTAAAATTAACTTTTGTAAAAGAATCACTCTAATTACTCATTATTTCGACCTGTTGGTCTTCTACTGGGCACTGTTTTATCAAAGCATTTACGCTAGCGTAACCCTACGTTTTCCTAAAATATTTAGTATGTCGAAAATACTTGCGTAAATGCGTTTTACAAAGATATTTTAGTTCACTTTCTGTCATAAGTATAATGTATCAATGTATAAAACAAATATTTTTTATTTGGAAAATTTGTATAACCATAATGAAATAATTTTATGCTGTACCTGTACTTATTTTGTGAGGATAAAGACCTCAATGGAATAAATAGTAAACACATTATGCTCTACAATGGTCAATCGTAACATGTCATGCCTAAATGTAAAGGATCAAGAGTGCTAATCTTCAAATGAAAACCAGAAATAAGTACAATTTCATCCATTTATTTTATCAGACAGATAAAATCATTAAATGAACCAAAATCAACAATATATAATAAAATCGAGGGCTGCGTGCAAGACTGTCATATGTCCTTTAAAACCAGGTTACTTAGTAGTTAGGACAGTATTGCGGGCAACCCTTAAATTATATGCAAATTGTTTCCATGAGTTGTGCAAAATATCTGTGAGGGACTTAACTACCACCACAGTCAAAATATTTTACTGTATTTTACTTTTTGTTGAAATTTGAAAGCATGTTGGATATAGTGAATGAGTATAGATCTGGCACAGGGATCATTAAAACACTTCAGTTTTTATCACAATTGACATTACGCCATAGCAGAGACCGCTCCACCTGATTGTTTGTCGAAGGTTTCAAGTTAATCCATTGGGCCATGTGATTATAAGTTACCATTAAAATTGATTTAAAGGCTATTGATTGACAACTGGCGTAATGAAAATAAGCCCAGGCTGCCGAGTCAATACTGATACACTATACTCAGTGGCGTATGTACATAAGTACATACCAGTAATATCAAAACAAACATTCCTTATTTTTAACAGAAATACCAAGAAGTAATGCCCTAAGTTTTGATCAAATAACAAAATTAATCTATCCAAAGCATAACAATAAGTTTCATAACAATGATATGAAATTTGATAAATTTTAATGATCCAAGACAAGATCAAGCATGTGCTGCTTGCGCTATAATACAAAGGCAATACTGACTTGAACAGTAGACAAATTGCAAACAATTTTCGCACTACATATGAAACAATGGGATAAGTTCTGGCAAAAACTTATCAACAAAAATTTCGAATATCTGATCTAATAAGCAATGGAAATGAAAACAAATCTAAATACATGTATAAGCAAAGTAAGAACTGAAAAGTGGGTGAATTCTTATGTGTAGCCTTCAGCATTACATTTACATGTACTGTAAAATCATTTAATTTCAAGGGGACAAAATTTCGTGGATTTGGTGAAAAACAAAAACATTTCATTGGGATGTCATTTCAAGGATATCTTATCCACTAAGTAATATACTATAGAAATTATTAAAATTTGTGGAGATTTAATTTGATGGTTAAAATCATCCATGAAATTAAACCCCACTCGAATATTAATGGTTTTTCAGTATCTTATTAAAAAAAGTTCAGAATTCTGATTTATAAGCTTGTCATGTTTTTAATTAGCTGTTGTTACTAACAATGTGTTTACATGCACAATACAGTTGTATTGCTTACACATGGAGGGCACACAAAGGCTGTCACATGGAAAAACAGAAACTGCAAAAGCTTGAAATTAAAAGGGATGTTCTGTCTGACAGTAAGGGTGTCACTCTGCAATCGGACATCAACACAATATACTGGTTCATTAGAACTGAAAAACACGCCGGCTAATACCAGGTGCTAATAAAGTGTAACTTCGAAAGAGGACAAGCTATGGATCATTCCAGGCCCTGATCTCCCCAAGTATCTCAATCTGAAGAAGATCTCATTTCAAATATTCTTATGTTTCTTTATGCTAATTTCTGTGTGGTGGTGACCTAAATGACCTAAAAATAAGCATCACCACACAGATATGATATTCTGAGTTGATTACAGTAAAACTTTTCAGAGCTTGAATATCAGTTTTATCTACAATTCAGACTCTGATTTAAGCTAAATCTCAGTTTGAGTTGAGATTTCTACTTGAGATGCTTCGAGAGATCGGGACCAGTAGTTCCTGTGATGTGATGTTGATTAAACAAACAATTGGCAACTAACCATCTTACTCCTTGTAAAGTGTGCATGTATACTGATTGAGCCATAATTGACCCGATAGTTAAAAACGATGTTCTCTCACTTAGCTTGAACAGTAAATAATGCAGAGTCTGTCACTCAGTTCAGATTTGAGTTTACTCTAAGAGAAAACTGTGCTCTATACCGGTATATAATAGTAGCAGTACATTACATGTATGGTTGGCACAAAGGACACGACAATTGTCAATGATATATAGCTTGAAAATATTGACATGATCTTGACCTTAATGCATGAATATATTACAACTTACAAGATTCTTGCTTTGAATAAATAAATTTCCACAAGCAAATTGTGCAATATCGGTATTTCAAATTTGTTTATGTATTACATCTTGGGCGTCTTTGTGATTCCCCAGATTATGAAAACATACAACCAGGGTTATAAATATACGCAATATATTGACTGTTAAATAATGCTAATTAGAAGGTCAGGATTGTGTCATATTCGCCAAGCTATACCTTCACGTGACACAGCAGTGTATCAAGATCAACACTTGATTGTTAACTTATATACTTAGCAACTTTTCTAAGTCCACACTTATATTTTTGAAGATAATTTTGTCAACCGTGTATGTAGCCCAATGAAATTTGGCTATTACTTGCGTGTGTTATATGTTTGCAGAATCGTACAAAAAAAAGTCGATTTTGATTAATATTTATATAATGAAAACACTCATGGCATTAGAATGAAAGAAAGTAAAAGTTGCAAATACAGATTTTAGGATCTAGGATGACCACCATGTAGTCGATTGTCTCTATTGAAAGTCAATTATCCGAGTGGGAAGCATTGCTGAACGAAGAGGCTCATTGAAGTTCACCGTCTTTACTCAAAAGTTGGCATGCGTCTGTGACGTATAGCGATTTTACGTCAAGACGTCACAATAAATACTAAGCGCTCTCGCTATTAAATCGACAAGCAAACGAAACGTTTACTTTAAGATAAACACTCATAATAGTAGGCATTTATAAGTTGAAAGTCGGTCAGACGCAGATGTTTAGGTAATTATTTTTGATTGACGACACAAACTACTACACTGTACTGTGATGACGTCACTTCCTATTTTTCTGACATCATTAGACGCATAAATGTGATATCTAATTTACTTACAAACTGTTTTTCATACGTAGTGCGTGATTGGACATAAATTGAAAACAATTGGAACTCACTCCAGGGTTGTGTAAACACGTGGCGTCACAGAAATCACAAAACGTACGTCAATCTCGTAACTAAAAAAAACACGTGTCATTATGACATTTCGTGACGCGGATTATTATGACCTTGTTGTACAAACTTCACATGCGAAATGTTGTCACTTTACTGCATAGAGTAAAAGGGTTATGGATAAATGAAAATGAGGACTTAGAAAAGTTGTTAAGTGTATATAATACAGAGAGAGAAATGTATGCCTTCAAATGAAAGCACAAATAAAATCAGAGAAGCATCAAAGAAACCATGACTGTTGAATGACTTTATTTTAATGAAAATATCAAATAAATTACACAAAAAAATTCAACAATGCTTACATTCAGTACAAAACATAATAAAAACTTGCTGACGTGTTTTCATGCCGTGTACTTTATACATGGCAATGTACAAGTAAGACTCCAGATTGCCTATAAACATCATTCATATTTATCTAACAAACAAACAAACAATATTTTATGAACAATCTAGGATTACATTACACTATAAACAAAATCAATGATACCGAGAAAACAAGCTGAATGCATAGCATTCCGCATTCCCCGGAAATAATTAAGGTCAAATTCATATTTTGATAAATGAACTTGCCCTTATTTTACATCACAAAATTTGGCAGCTTATGCCATTTAAATGAATTTAAATGGTGGGTGGGAAAGTTTGACAAGATTCTTCCCATGAAATCAAGAGTGGAAAGCTCTAGTTCTTGCCCTATGTGCCTGGAAAGCTCTAGTTCTTGCCCTATGTGCCTCCGGGCGCAACAAGGACTTGGTAGGAATCAAAATCACGGCTTCAGATGTTAAGTTTATAAGAAATTTGTTTTTTATACAAGAAACTAAATATGTGGGATAATCAAACAAAACATTAACCATATAACCTGGCTCAGATCTCAAGAAGAATCTCAAGTTAATACTAGAAATAGCTCAAATCAGAGCAAGTTTTAGTGATAAGCTATGAATTCAGGGGTTCCATTGAGGCATAATGCCCAATCCTGAAAATGAGTTGCAAGTCTGTGCCGGTGCCCTTAGCACACATCCCACAAGTTACAAGAATACAAGACTGACATATTCAGTGTGCAATATTTAAAGGTCAAGCACAAATAAATATTCAGCATTTTATAGGTCAGATAGCACTAAATATAGCATCATAAATTTGTGGAATTATGATTGAATTTGTTGATTAGTTTTCAATGGATGGTGCTTTGCAGAATGTGTGTAACATTCAAAGATCTGTGTAACAACCACCAATCTATGCATTAGTGTAGTTCAACGATTTCGTAGACTTTCCATGTAAAAGAATCCATGTTGTTGACAGATCACATATGGACATGCTGCAGTGCTGATCTCAGAAGGATTACAAATTATGATAGTGAATTTATTATCTTCAAACCATTACAAATGTGATCTCCAGAGTAATAGTCTACATTATTTTAAGAACATCCCTTGTATGACACACAGAGTGAAAACCAATCAATTATTTTAGAACATCCCTCGTATGACACACCGAGTGAAAACCAATCAATTGTGTATTGCACATTTACGTTATGATAACCCACGATGATCATGATGTAGTACTTTGTACCAGATCCTCAGAGGTACTGTAAAGTAATTAATTTTCGTGGGTGATTTAATTTCCTGGATTTCGTGGTACACTTTCAACCACAAAATTAAATCTGATTGAACAGTAATTTTGACGCTTGTATTCATTTACTGCAATGCAAAATCCACAAATTTATGTCCCATCGAAACTGTCTTTTTTACAAAACCACAAAATTTAATCCCAGGGAAATTAAATGATTTTACAGTAATATGCAATGAGCAATTCCGTAACACAAGATCCACTTTTTCTACTCTTTGACAGACAATAGCAAAACAATTTTAACATAAATGAATTGTCCAACATCAATTGAACTAAACTGAGGAACGTTTTGTGAAAACATTATTTTGAGATTGAAAATTTGACAATGCTCAGCATTAGATGATTTTCACAATATTCAGCCTAAACATCAAACGCTTTTGAAAATACTGACATTGTACTCAAAAATGCTATCATTACATGGAAATGTAATAATATGAAAAAGGAATTTGAAAGGATTGCAAATAGTGATAAAAATCTTAATTTTCAAATTAATACATTTTAAGTATCAAAGAACTGAAAGCAATAGCACTTTCTCAGTTTAAGACTCTTTTTCATTAAATAATTTAAACAGCAAAACCCTGAGCACAATACAAGGGCTCAGAGCAAAACTATGGTAACTACTAGGGCTGTAACGGTACGCTCACCTCACAATATGATACGTACCATCAATTTTTTTAACGGTTCGGTATATTGTGGTATGATACAATATTCTCTAGCAGCTGCTTAAATACTTCAATTTTTGAGTTATTATGAATTTGTTGCTTCTATAACAGAAACTATTACATTGTATGTGCCTATCAACTATTTTAAGTCAATTTAGACAATATAAAGCATATCTCAATACAGTTAAAACGAGTGATACATGGTAATGATACATAATCAGAAGGCTGCCAGGTGTTTTCGTTGTCTGAATATTATTTTGCTTATAAGAAAGCTTATACCGAACCGTACCGAAATTTAAAAGTCTTGTATTGTGAACCGTGTTGGACTGAAGTCCGCGGTATTTCGTATACCGCGGTATACCGTTACAGCCCTAGTAACTACCTCATTTACATATGCACATAGCATAGTTTTGCACTAAGCCACAACAAGCACTATGTTAACATAGTTTTGACTCCAGGGATATAATTTGAAATTAAATTTCTCGGTAGAGGGGATCCATATAACGCACCAGGCCAAATATCAAGGCTCTATACCTCATATAACTAATGTCAACCCATATGCAACATACTGGAACCAATTATATATAACTAAACTTTGTTACAGCCAAAACTTTATACATATAACCGTTCAGCTAAATAAAATTCTAACAATAGCAAAGACATTTCCAGCAAAATCAAGAACTGAGTTCTCTTTTGTGTAAAGGTATATCCATACCTGCCAAGTACTCCTATTAATGTGGAGTTACTCCTACTTTTGTTGATAAATTTCTGAGTTCCCAGTTCACCTAACTTGCACAAAAGTACATTTGGTTCATTTTATGATCTTCTGTCCCATATTTATAACCATAAGAATTAATACATCCCTTGTTTATACATTTAAATCCATTTTAAAATCACATTGAAGTGAATCTTGTGTCAAGTTTTGCTTGATCACTCCTATTTTGGATTTAACTAACTTGGCAGGTATGAGTATATTACACTTTCAAACACACTTAATAAATAGTTCATAGCACATCCAACATAATCATATCATCATTGATTATTTTCACTAGGGTCTTAATTTGAGTGACCATCTAGTAACAATGACAATTTATCACTATGTACCCGGTATTGCAAGCACAATGCAGGCCAGGATACCATATTATACACCTTAACACTATACAATACATCAAAGACCTAAAACACATTTCAGGTCTTTGAATACACCTTTTTTCTTGTATAAACTCAAAGTCACAGCTCAAACTTTATAGCTAATTTATAATTAGATTTGGATAAAACCCACTGTGTATTTCTTGTAAGTACTTCATGGTATATTGTTAATTGTTGTAGTTGAAACTATATAATCACAATTCACAGAAAGTTCGAAACGAGTTTGAACTCATCCGCAATGTACTTTCAATAGCAACAACTAAAGCTGTGTGTCTCACTGACAACAACAGATTTTCAAGAAATTCACAGCGAATTTCCATCAGATTTTAAAGAAATTCACAGCGAATTTCCATCAGATTTCAAGGAAATTCACAGTGAATATCCATAGCAACAACTATTCACAGCGAGTTTCCATAGCAACAACTATAAGTTAGCATCACAGACAAGCTTAATATCACTATGCCAAGTAGCTGTATGTATCTTTCTGTCCATCAACACGTTCTAAATATTCCTTCTCTATCAGAATGTCTATACATTTCTGAAATAGATAAAAAATGTTACAATAAGAAACAGTTATAGTTATAAAAAAGTTAAGTTACCAATTTTCTAGGGCTCTTTTCAGCTGTTAGGCCGCTCAAGCACCCTTTGACATTTCAACTTTCCCTGGTCATTGGGCTACATATAGAAACCAACACTCGTGTCTCCCTGGGGAGACTATTTCTCTCCCGTGGTGTGGCAGCCAACATCGATCTGCGGCGCCCAGGAATAGACACTGCCCTCACAGGTACCATTATACACCATGGTGGAGTGGAGCTGTGGGTCTTGCTCAGAGAAATTAACCAGTGGTCCAGAGGGGGATCGAACCCGGGACCTCTCGATCCCGAAGCGCGCTCCCTACCTCTAGACCACCCCTCCCCACATATATAAATAAGTGAGGGGGAGGGTCACAACAATAACATATGCTGCACACTTGCTACAGTCTTAATCATTCATCAAGTAAATGAAGGCTGGTAATTAGCAATCATTGCCAAGTCTGGAAATCCCAGTTTCAAAGCCCAAAACTCTATATCTTAACATAAACAAAGAAGGAAAATTCAGGATTCAAAAACAAGAAATCAGGATCATGCCATTAACACACACACCTACACCTTATACATGATTCATATAGCTTTGCCAGTTTGACACGAGCTTGACCTTTTGATTGGCATAATTTAACAGTCGATATATTACCTACGGTTTAACACCAATTGTATGTTTTCATAATCGAGGAGTATCACAAAGACGCTCGAGATGTAATACAAACACAAATATGAAATACAGATAGTGCACGATTTGCTTGCGGAAATTTATATATTCAAAGCAAGAACCTTGTAATATATTCTTGCATAAAGGTCAGGCTCAGGTCAAAATAGCCAAGCTATACATTGTTTTTACTTAAAGTACAGATCATAGAACTTCAAATGACCATAAATTTGTCAATTCTTTGACTTTTTTCATCAACTAACTTTCATTTTATGCAAAATGATAATTCTTTCTAATGCAGCAAATGCAGGATTTCCGGATAATTCCAGAATTGTAGAAACCCTGTATACTTACTTTAATTACTGGGACTCTGGGTTTGAACCTTGATGATAGTTGATTGAGCACTTCTGCTAGTAATTGTTGATGTTTCAACATTTTACGCATCTTCATAATTCTAACTATTGCAGCCTGAAATACCACAGGATTACTTTAAACTAGAGAAAAACTAGTCATAGGACTCAATTATAAAAATATTGTTTAGTTTATAAATACAAATTTATTGAAGGTAATAAGTTTTTCCAACTTATATTAATCACTCTCGACACATCATTCCTGATGTTTTCCATCCCCACAAGGGTTTGAGTATAGAGAAGCCAGTTTGCATTTTATGATGACCGTCAAGCTAGGAAATTACTGCTAACATTTTTATTTCATCTTTGGTATGATGTGGCCAGGCGTCCAACCCGAGACCCCCACACTCAAAGCATCGCTCCAACCAATAGGCTATTGAAGAGGAGGTGAAAAGAAATGGTTGAAACTGGACCAAAGTCTATTCCACTACAATCTGTCTGATGGGAGGATTTGTCTGTCGGGCGAGCATAATATTGACTGGTGTATAATACTAGCGGTAGACAAACATACCTGAATAAGTAGTTTCCTATCCTCTTCTATATGTTTATGTGTACTTTCCTGTTCAACTTTCACCTCTGATTTCATAGGTACATTGATATTCACTCTCAACTTCTTGCTGTTAAATATAAACACATAGTTAGATACAGTCCGTTCAAAGTTAATTGATAACTTTTGCAAACATCGGCTCTTCAATTAAGTAAACTGTTTATTTTGGTTTAAATCAGTGTATTTGAGTGAACTGTAATCCCCACTATTCTTTTGAATGGGATAGTTCCCTAATTAGTATTACTTAGTGAATCGTAAGCAGCTCCAAGACAAAGCATGTGTTCAGCATAAAGTGAAGGCTTTCTTAGCATGACATTTGATAGGGAAAGAATAAATTTCAATCCAGATGATGAATGAGGTGTGGTTTGTACTTGTTTTCGTGTTGTTTCATGCCTTGCTGTATCTGTTGGGTACTTGTGGTTCGTAACCTACCGCATTCTCCCCCGAATAAAAGTCCCCCCCCCCTCTTTTTGGAGAAATTTGTTCTTGTCTTTAGAAAAATTGTATACCTATTGATGCTTTATAAGATGGTTATTAATATTTTGTTGTTGTTTCATCAATAAAATAAGACATTTTGTTATGACGTTTTCACTATTGAAATATATATAATTTTTTTTCTTAAATTGAGACCCCCAAATAAAAGCCCTCCTTTTGCAAAATGAATGACAGCCGAAGGCGTTTATTCGGGAGTATACAACATATAAAACTATACCATACTTTTTGTATGACAGGAATAGAGAGAGTTGTGAAGTTGGCTGGAGATCACTTTCATCGTCATCGGTGACAAGAAGCTTGGATTTCAGCAATATTTGCAGAACTTGCACCAATGTATCCTGTAAAATATAAACAATCGTGAATTATATGTCAACAAACATGAAACTTCCTTGACCTTGTCTTGACAAGCAGGTATCAAACATTTGGCTAGCTTAGAATAAGAAAGTCGTAAGAACAAAATCGATATTTTGAGAAAAAAATGTCTGAAAAATGCTCTCTGTACTTTTAGAAAACCTAACTGTTCTGACTTCAGTTTGGTCAACATGTAAGTTCTGATTTTTTATGAAAATAGTCTCATAACAAGCCCCTTGTAATGCAGATTTCAAATATGTAGGAGTCTTATAAGGTCGACCTTCTCATTCTATGCCAGCGATTTAGGGAGTCTGTTTAAGGCTATGGATCAGACATCAACTTTAATCACATAAGATAGTTTTAACTATTATGCTGTAAATTACAGCATTTTAGACATAGTTTGTATGGAGTCTTTTCGGAAAGGTGCTCTTTTTTCATCATATTACCGGTAGAGTCACATGGTAGCCTTCCCAGTCAGATTTCCTCATATCTCTTTAACTAACGATTGTCCACAATAACTGCGAAAATAGAAGTACAATGTCAACTTGACACAAAATTTAAGCAAAGTCACATACCATTTTGATCTGTGTATTTTCATGAAGTGTGGCAACAGTTTGACTATCTATAACATTATATTGCAACAAAACGGCCATCTGAAATGTGGAGGCCTGAAACAAACAAACAAACATAACATGTTTATCTATGCATATATAAATATGAGCCGTTCTCCAGGAAATTCAAGCTTAGTGGCAAAGTTGTGAAAATGTTGATAATATAAATTTTGAAAGAGGAGACTCGTGTGAACAGTTGCTGAAAATCTTAATAAATTATTCCATAGACTTAAAGTTAAAAACTTTTTAAACCAGCCACTACCGCTTAGAGATCACTCTGCCTGTATTTTTGGCAAAGGTTTTCGAGTTATTTCTCATGACCATGTGATTTATAATTATAATGTACCGTTTAAATTGATTGAAAGGGTATAGATAGACAACTAGCGTAATGTCAATTGTTCGCCTTTGCTGTGTTGTCTGAAATGGGTAGGGCTTAGTATACTATCAATAGACAAAGTACACAGTTATTGGCAGTTACTGGTCAGTAAAATCTTAAGTTCAAAACAGGCCATAACTGGTAGTAACCAGCACGCTCTGGGTAATGGGTTTATTGATCACTGGTAACAGGAAATATTTTAAATGTTGTGATTTCCAGATTAATATATCTAGTAAAACAACAATTATGCTAATTATTCCGACATTACATGGACCCCCCTCACTGATTATATATAGAAATGTACTAATTTTATTTCACTGACACATCTTAGTATATCATAGAAAAGTATAAGATAATATAGCTCACTTGTAATGTGTATCTGTTTTTGAAGCAGTGTGTGACTATTTCACCTTTAGACATTTGATACAGCCAGTCAAGCTTTCTACCACTATGACGATTGTTGTAGAACGCTGTAAACCTCTGATAACTACGTTCAAGCTGAAACAAACAAATATAAACATGCATAACATAATTGTTGGTGTCGGACATGTCCCATTGATTATTGTTTGGTACTGGGGTGTCAATAATTATACACCGAAGTTTCAAGTAGAATAAATTTATAACATTTCTAATGTCATATTTATTAAAGGTTGGGGCCAATTTGATTTGCCATTCCAACAGGGCTAGCCCTGCATGTTTAAAACACTATGACTTGAGTATGATAGTTTGCATTATTAAGATTTGTTGTTCAAAAATATTTCTAAATGGTTTTGTGTTTAACAAGTATGCCAAGTTTGAAACCAACCCTGGGCCGCCTACATTAGTAGATGCCAGGACATAGAGAAAAATACTTACTTCCTGGGGAAGTGAAAATGTACATGATTGTTGGAAAGGCCATGATCCGGAACTTAACACCTGTATACTGAAGTCAACTGAAATAGAAAATAAAACAAACTTGATTTAATTATAACCCCTGTATAATCAATAGGGTAAAAAAAAATCCCGAAAATTGTATGCAGCCAAACATTTTTTGCCAAAGAAGAGGCCTTCAATGACATTATTTCCATGTCTTACTCAGATTTAATTAAAGAAATCATTCAGACCTTATCAAATTTAACATAACTTTGCCATTTCTTGAGATAATTTTCATAAAATAAATTTTCTTTTGCTCAGAATTCATAGCTCTTTTGGTATAAATATGTCTCCACAAAGTCATATTTTCCCCCAAAAAAATTTTTTGTCCTATTGAAATTAAACGATTTTACAGTACACAATTTATTTCAATAAAAGATTATAAAATTAACTGCAACAAACTCCTTCTACAGTTATTTTATTTCACAACATTTCGACCGAATCAACTGTCTTCTTCAGGTGAAGATATGAGAATAACAAATAAACAGGAAGTGACGTCATCAACGTAAATAACTGGCAAAGATTACTAAAAGAATCGAGATGGATGTACCAACTTAGTACACTCAAACCACATGGTCTAAATTCTAAAGTTCTATTTTAATTCTTAAATAATTTAAAGTTTTGGCTATTTCAATTAAATTTAACGTATAATTTTTACTGGCACTCATCTAACTTAAGCATATTTATTTCAATGAGTTCTGACTTACCATCTAACGGTTCTCCTGACTGTGATAGATGGGTCTTAAAGGAATCATTTAATTCTTTGCTGACACTGATATCCTGGAACATTCTCTGTAGTTTAGATGTGTACTCAAACCCACATGCTTGCTGAAAACATACAACATATAAAGTGTAGATGTGAACTCAAACCCACATGCTTGCTGAAAACATAAACTATTTAGAGAACAAGAGATGTTTGCAAAACATGTATGCCCCCATGGCAACCAAACAGTCGAAAATGGTTAAGGTCACAGTGACCTTGAGGTTCTACAATGGCATAATTCCCATTCCTGAAAGCGAGCCGCAAATCGGTTTTGGGTGCCATAAGAACACATCCCAACACCTTAACAAGGCTTCAAATGTTGATTTATTCTATGCTTTCACCAAATAACTTAAATTTTGTGCAGAAAAGAGCATTTTTTCTAATGCAGCAAATTATTCTGGAATTGCAGGACCTTCAGATTTTATGCACCTAACAAATGGTTGTACCTTGAGTTTGGAGATCATGCTAGCCTCTGCATCATCACTAGCAGACATATGTTGTACAAGACGTTTAGCCAACATTTTACTGTAAAATTTCTGGAACACATCTTTGTCTTCAATATATTTAAATGCCACCATCTGAAAAGTAGTATATTTAGAGTGAACAGCATGTATTTATATTTTCTATACACATGGGTGTCAACAGCGCCAAATATAAAATCAGGAAAATCTGTTTAATCCTCAATATTTTTAGGTTTTGGCCAAAATACCAAAGAGAAAGTAGGGTAAAACCCAGATAGAGTCCGACTACGAATCTGTGAAAATATGTTCACCACATTTGACGAACAAAATTTTTTACCTACAACACCCTGTTTTTTTTTGTATTTTCTTAAAACTTGTAGCCCCTTTTTTGCATTGATATATGTCTCCTCCTGTCCATAGACTTTAACATGTTTCAACCTGGGACTGACTATTGTAATTTGCGTTAAAGAACAATTTTTTTTAGTAGTTTGTGACCTATGACAACTCACCACTTGATTTAACGTATCTTCTAACTCTGCCTCCTCCGGATTTTTTGAACTAGAAAATAAAAACACATAGCATATATGCCAGATCCCCTGCATCATGCTGGAGTCTCCTGCATTTGAGACTCTACTCCTGCATGATTTTCGGCAATTTGATCAAATCTCCTGCATTTCTTGGAATACTGGAACCTTGACATTTTTGGTTTGCATGATGAAAATGATAACAAATATTAATTTAAATAGCTTTATGAAGCTTGCATGGTAATGTCCTACAAGTAAAATAAGTGAAAACTGCATATTAACTTCATTTATTCAAGTTTAAAGTTTGAGCAAGAAAAATCTCCTGCATTTCGTTGAAATCTCCTGCATTTCCATCACCAATCTCCTGCATAGGTTTCAGGAAAATATTGCATGTATGACATAGTTTCAGGTGGCAGTTTCTTGGTTACCAACATGTTGCATACAATCATGTCAATCTCAAAAGTTCTCCTTGTCACTTAGTGACAGATTGACAGATGAGCTAAACAGGGGCTATACAGGCTTATGAAATCACATTATATGACTGTTCTTCAATCCTCCATTACAAACTCGATAGTGAACCGATGGAAATGCAGTTGGGGTCAAAACAACAGCGCGGTCTCTCCTTTACCACCAGGTATTAGTGGGTCTGTCAATGGGCAATCAATTTCATAGTTAACCAACAAGGAAAATATGTTGTTTTCGTGAACTACAAAAAGTCTGAACTTCCAATTTTCAGTATAGACGAAGAAGGAAATTTCTGGATTAAAAAAACCTGAAATAGTTCAGGCTTCAAAAACCTGAAATAAGGCACAAGTCTGAAAATTATCAGGCCTGCTTTGAGACAGATAGTCACTTTGTGAGAGATGAGCTAAAGTCAGCTTTAACCTTTCCTTTAAGTGATGATCACAGTATTTAGCCAATAGTTATATATATATGCCTCCGTCTGGATTTGGACCCAGGTCGCCAGATTAGATGGCAAGCACACTAACCCCCAAGCTACGGAGGCACACTAAAGAAAGACATACCTTTTCTTTAAGAGAAGATCACAGTATCTAGCCAATAGTTCTGGAGATTTACTGGATGAGTTTGCTAGTTTGGTCACTGAATTATTGTTGATGAATCTTCCACATGCCTGTCAAACAATATAACATTGTTATGTAGTAATTTATACATCCGGTACTAAATATATTTTAAGTTGATTGTGAAACAAGTCTTATAGGTAAGAATAATCAGTACAATATTTGCATAGATATAAAATATTTTTTCTTTCAGCAATAAAACATCTAAGTGGCCACATGCAGACTTACAGTTATATATCTAACTAGCAGTGAACAATCAAGTCACACATGGTTAGTATGGTCTTTGTACCATGATATGACGAGATATGTGTCCGTTGCCTAAGCAAAGCGCTTCCGAGCGCCTTCATTCAGTTATCTCCCGTTCAGTTAAATATAGAAGGCATGGAATACCTCCCGTGGAAAGTGCTACATAGCGCTTTGCCTAGGCAATGGACACCTGATCAATCGTCAGATGTGACCATTCACAACCCTTACATCTGAAATGCAGCGTTCAATCTAGATTATATGATTTCTTACCTTATCTAAGGCTGCAACAAATCCTGAGTCATTACTGAAGGCTGTCATAACTAAAGCATGGTATTTCTTGTGTACATCCAAGATTGTCTGTACATATAACTTGGGCTCCTGTAAAACAAATTACCACTCATAAACTTATCTCTTCATGACTATTTGAAGCAATGCAATGATAAAAGATTTATTGATTTCGGCCATCAGCCCAAAACAACATTATACAGATCAGTAATGGCATGATATCATGGCTGGTACATTATATAAACAACATGAAAACACATAATTATATAACAGTGTAAGTAACATGACATGTAATAAGCATTTTATGGGACTTTAAAAATATTTGAGTTTCAAAATTTTGAGACGAAACGACGGACAGGTGCATCGCTAAATACCTTCGCATCAGTGGATGCTGTGGCATAACAATCCTAATATATTAGGTTCCTATTATACCACATCAATATAAATGTATGACAACCATAATAATGCAAAAATGTCCCAAATGCTGAATTGCACAGATTGCATAATGGTATCTTACATTTAATGCAGAATCGCCACATTTCTCTATAGCAGTATGTCCCTGGTTATATATATGTGTTTCTAATAACGTCTTCAATTCTCCCAACCCATCCTGTATTCTTGACACCAACTGATACATACGACCCAAATCTGTCAAAATAACAATCAAATCATTAATCAAGAGATCAAACAGTTCCTAATACCTAAAATTGTAACACAGGCTTCGTGGAAACTGTCAGTCCTGCAGGAAAACTGTCAGTCCTGCAGGAAAACTGTCAGTCCTGTAGTCTGACTGACAAGTTTTGATTCAGATTGACAGAAAATTCTGTATTCTTCTATTAGACAAAGAGGAACATTCACTCATTCTACTAATTCAGACTGACATGTTGAAAAACTTTTCGCAGAGCCTGGTAACAAAGTACAATCCTAACGTGTTTAGATAGTTAGGGGATCAAACTTGGGACTCTTTTGTTACTATTTCATTAACCGGCACTACATCATGTTCAGTTAATGAGGTAAAACCTCTTGTCCAGATAGATATCAAAGTGCGAAGAACATGATCCAATTGGATAATGGAGGATGGAGTTCATATTCCAATGTTTACAGAGCCAGATTGCATTTGTCACCTCATTACTACACAACCTAAAACCTACCATCATTTTTGTCTGAGTCAAGGAGATTCTGAAACTCATAGTGGAATATTTCTAGATGTTTTTCAATAAGAACTTTTTCACACTTTCTTGCGAGAATATCCTGAGTACTCTCATGTAGATATAACTGTACACGCTTCTGTTCCTCAGATAGACGGGCTTCAGCCTATAAAATAATCACATTATTAAATGACTATCAAATATAAGCCTTATAAACTGCATTGACATAGTCAAATGCAAATGTAGAGGATTTTTTTCAATAAATAGGGGGGAAAATAATTCATTTAGGAAGGGAATGGGGCCCAAAATGGTCAAATGAGAACCGTGCATATAATATGATTGCAGCAAAAATGAACTCTATCGTACAGACAGTCCTGTTAAATTTTCACAGCCATAAGTAAACACTTTTGAAGATACACCATTACAGTTGGACAGAAACAATAGCTCAACACAAACACTTCCACAAAGTGTTAAACATATAAAATACAAACACAAAGGCACATTAGCTGAAACGTGATTCCAGCAATAATGAACTCTTGGGTACAAACAGTCCTGAACACATCCACAAATACACCATGGCAGGTGTGGATGCAAAAGTTTGTTCAAAAACATCTGTGGAATCATAATGTGGTACAAAAGAAACAGACATCATGCAAGCATGTTTTTATCATTACCTTTTTCATATATTCTGTGACTGGGTTTTGACGTAGAAATTCTGTGCTTTCCAATTTATAAAACCTTTCTGTATCATCAAGAAATGGAGTCTCAAAATGTTCTTTATATACACTCAATGTGGGACCTTTAGCTGAGGGATCATCTTCATTCAATCCAAGTTCAACTGTAAAACAATAACATAAAATCTTTGTGATTAGAATTATTGTTTTACAACAGGTTTTCAACATTCAATTAATTCATTCATATAAATTAGCCAGTTAACCTAATCATTTCTCCAGGAACTTGCTCTACGGTTAGCAAAAACTGTAGCGCACAGACAATCCAAAGCATAACAATTGTGGCAGCATCGCCTAGCCAACAACCCACGAGTCAGACATAGAATAAACCATGCACATCCCCAAATTGATACATACATTTTTATGACATGTAACTTGCGATAATTAAATGGGACTGGCAAAGGAAAAATCCTTGCCTGGGGCCCCAGGTCCCAAGTGATGCATAGACTTGAAATAAGCCGGTTCGTTTCTACGTCTTTTGAAAATCTCCTGGGTTTGGACACGGTCAATAGAAATCCCTGGACAATAAACTGAACAAATGCACATGCTGACGATCCAGTCACCACAATAGTTAGACTTTTTCTTCGAAATCTATCTAAAAATACAGTCTGCGAAATTAGCACTTGTCTGGTAGCTCGGGACAAGTAATTGTTGATTCAGGCTAGTAACTGGTCAATGCAGTCGGGCAAGTTACTTTTGCAGTAATTATATAGGGAACAATAAAATTTTACTGTTTCAGACAATTAGTTTAATTGGGAATTTTTTCAACAACAACACGTATTCTGTAGAATTATTATTATTATAGTATTTTTTTTTTTTTTTTTTTTTTTTTTTTAGACAATTAGTTTCAAATTCTAAATTGACAGACTGAAAATGCAAACTTACCATAACAATTTATAACACCACTAACAAGCCTCGTATTTATAGTTTCACCATTTCTCTCTCGTTCTATCAGCTTCAATACAGCATTCGTCACTTGTTTATTTAATGGTTTGAACAAACAATCTCTCCATGTGATCAATGCCAACTGAAATACAAAATACTAGTTGTTAATCAAGTATATTTATATATAAAATTATGTAGAAAAAGATATATTTGTTAAGGTCACAGTGACGTTGATCTTTGGCCCTCTGACCTCAAAATCAAAAGGAGGCATCTACTGTTGCTGACCAACGTCCATGTAAAGTTTGACAATCCTAGGGCAAAGCGTTCTTGAGTTATAGAACTGAAACCATTTGGTCTACCGACAGACCGACCTACCGACATGTGCAAAGCAAAAAA
Source organism: Spisula subtruncata (assembly GCA_963678985.1). Taxonomy (NCBI): domain Eukaryota; kingdom Metazoa; phylum Mollusca; class Bivalvia; order Venerida; family Mactridae; genus Spisula; species Spisula subtruncata. The sequence continues at coordinate 3,352,510 of OY787668.1, forward strand.
AAAAACCTCATCAAAGATGGGGTGCATAAGAAGTCTTGAGTAAGTGAAAAAGAAACCTTTCGGTTTACCAACATACACACAGACTGACCCAACATGAGCGAAAAACTGAAATATCATTAATAGAGACACAAAGAGTTGACAATGGATCAATGATACATACTGAATATATTTCATAAATTCCTTTTGTTCCTTCGTCACATTCACGTCTCACCCAATGTCGGTTCAGATAGGCACATATACCATTCAACACTTTACTTGAGAACTGGTATTCCTCCCATTGTTTTGTATAGAAACTCAACACCTGTTCATCCAGTAAATCATGTCCATTCTACAGAAATATAACATAAGTCAGTTATAACTTAACACTTGAAATTAGCACATGTCTGGGACAAGTTAAATCTGTTGATTCGGGCAAGTGACTTTTGAAATAATTATGTATAAAGTTAGTACATAGGGAAGCTATTAAATTTAATTTTACCGAATCGAGCAAGTAGTTTTAAATTCCAAAGTTACAGACTGTACTCATCTGTCTCATCAAGAAAATACCAAAATGTCTGTGACCAAAAAAATTACCTCTTGAAGATCCAACAAATATTTCTTTAAATAATCTTTCAGTCTTTTATACAGTTCTAAGCCAACAAACTGTGCACCCCCTGTTGGCTGTTTGCTCTTCTTGCCCAATGTGCCCCGCCCACTCCCTTGTGCCCCGCCTCCTTGACCAGATTGATGAACACTTGTGCAATAATTGTAAACATGTCTGGATTTTATGTTAAGAAAATATAAATTTATTTATTTATCACAATCAGGCATTGGTTGCAATATTGAACCATCAAATCTCTGTCAGAAGATGTCTTGCAACGAAATATCAACAATAAATAGTCAGTGAAGCTATTGAAACATTCTGCATTCAACCTACATAGAATCTTGATAGTATATTTGTGTGGTTATCAAAAAATGTGTGGACTCTTGCTCTAAATTTTCAGAATCAAAATTACCAAATAGTGACGTTATTCTGTTTCTAACAATAATCTCAAGATTCTTTTATAAAATACCCTTTGTATCAACAGAAACATGTTACAATAGCAACACACAAATACCCTGGTGCAAGTAAAATAGTTCATAATAAATGAATATTTTCATTTTCTGACTCTCAATAAATATATATGTAGCTGATGTAGAGAGAAAAAAAATGCTTTACGGATTCCTGAAATGAGGTATAAACCTTGGACAGACTTCCCAGGGTTCTCAATAAGTTTTAACCTAGCAGGCCGAAATATTTAACCAAAGGAGTAATAAGGACCCAAGTTCAACTATTTTCTTAAAATTGTGTATAAATTTTACATTTCAGCCACTGACAGCCAGCCCAAAATGATTTTTAAGCAGTCAATTTGGCCTGAAGCCTGCTGTTACTGAGAACCCTACTTCCCTCTAATAGTTCCGATTTAATTATGCTCAGTGTAGACTAGTTTACCAATATGTAAAGGATACGTATAAAGTTTCATGTAGCGTGCTTTATCCATGCTCTGTCTCCTATAGACAGTATTAATACCGGCTTTAAGATCATCCCATATTTGATCTAATCCAATCTGCTTCAACCCATGCGGGTTCTGTGAACGTCCAGCCATTTTGCTGTAACAACTGTTTTACTCAAGTATAAATACTGTTTTAACTCTAAGCAACACCACAAATAATGTTGATGGTTTAAAACCAAATGAATCAAGTAGCTTTATTCAAATAATCCGAAGGTCAGCTGTAGCTTCTGTTTACACGAAGTCCATCGTTGTGACTGAAACATGTAAAATTATATGAATTAATTTATTAAAGAGTTATAATATTAGTGTCATAGTGTAATTTTGTATCATTTGGCCTAAAAAATATATGTTTGCATCCTATAACCCTACAGACCCTCTTAATTTATTCCCTGCCCAAACTTTTTATTGACATCTCCAACATCAATTTCGTCATATTTTGTAGACAGCAAAAATATTAATTTGTTTTTCATAATTTAGTTATTAATTATATGATAGATGTTGGGGCTGTAGAATAAATTATGTGACAAAATTAGGTTGTTGCCGCAGTCATCACAAAAATCTTTTCAAAGTACTAGCAAGTCGGGCTACCAACAAAGCAGAACTTACTAGCCCAAGAAGAAATTTGCTAGTCCAAACCTTAATTTATTAAAAGTAGATTTTATACAATTGTTTTGAGATTACTTTTAAGTCTGCGTGATATTGTTTATCACCATATCGCTTATAACATTTTAAGCAAATATAAAAAATATACATCACAGAAAACAGGACCACTTGATTTGTATTCTCAGAATTTTTTCACAAAAAGTCACCTAGAGAAAACTACTAGCCTGACCCGGTTTTTAATAGCCTCGGGCTAGTGGCCAAATTCGATGTCTGTGTTGGGACCAAAGGATGTGCCCTTTCCAATAAAATAAATCCCTACATACCAACCTCTCTTACCATGTTAGAGGAAACAAACATATCTTTCTATAAGCCCTGATCATTACTCCTTGAATTCTGGGTAATAGGTTTTAACTAAAAGGCTAGTATCGAGGAAAGGGGTTTGGTTTTAAACCAAGTAACAGAAATGATATCATCATCATGTTTAGAAGTTTTGAAATATTAATCTAGGTCTATACAGACTTCCTAACAGCTATCGGACTTCTGTCTCGGTCTGGTGCAACTCGCCTTGCTGTCGGACCGCTTGTCCGATGATTCATAACATTCATGGTATGTTATCTCCTGGGAATGTCACAGCGTTTCTTTTATAAGACATATTGTGATTGGTTGATAATACATTTTTAAGCTTATCGCAAAGCAGGGTACATTTTACAAATTTGGCTTTCTTGTACTCTATTTCTGAATTGAATTGTCGCTAAATGGTCGCCACACAACATTATTTAAAACTGATTTCACATTGAAAGTTCTTGGAAACAAGGAAATCCATCTTTTGCCGAAGGGAAATTGGAAACATTTGCTATTTTGTTGATTTTAGTAGAAAAAAATGGGTCTGACGGATTTCTTTCTGGTCTGTCAGTTTCTACATGTTTGTCAAACCGTCAGAATTTCAGCGACTATTCCTGTCTATAGTCCATAATTTCAAAATAACCTGAACATTGTTCAATGATCATGTTCTGTTGTTCAACTCGGCAACTTCTTTATAAATATTGTGTGTAAACTGGTAAACAAAGAAGCAAGTTGTTTCATCACAATGGGAAAACATATGTAACGAAACACGTGCTGATATTGTATTACCGCAATAAAGCAGTACCATCAAAACAAAATACACGGTCAGTACGGTTCCAAAATCATCACTGCAATTCAGTGTAAAATCTCATGAAAATGGCGGATCATCTCATCATGACATTTGGGGAACTTTAATCACAGATCGTCGGCGAGTACCTAGGTAAGTTCAAACACAAACGAGGGAACAATATAAGATGTAATTATCGGACTAAAGGACTTACATATTTATGACAATAAAGGTTACAAAATAACCATTGTTTATACACTTTGTTGATTGTGGTCTTTCTTCTGAGTCAAGTCTCGAGTATTTCGAGACGCGAGATTAGAGTCGGAAAGTTAAAGTGCGACACGATTCGAAAAAATGCGGACCCAATAAAACGTACACTATTTTTTAATCAAGACCGATCATAACAGAGAGACACAAGTCAGGGTAGCAGTTTGTTAAAAATATAAAAGGGGCGCAAGAGTTATATAGTAAAGAGTGAAGGTGATAAAAAATTACAATGCAAGTCTAAAAAACAGTAAAATATTGGGGTAAATATTGTATGAGGTCTAGAAATTTAGTGTATCCAGCCTCTCTCGAAAAATGGGGAGGCTGGGACAGTCAAAACTGGATGTAAGCCGGTAGCAAGTTCCAGAATCAGAGAGTTCTTGGAAAGAATGAGTTTGATGATATTGGGTACGAGTTTGGGGAATCAGATAATTCAAATTTCTGGCCTATTGGATTTTATAGAGGAAGATCGATCAAGAATTCCACACATGACTGAACAGCAATATTGAACCTGTCAAGTTAGCTAAAAATGCATGTCGCACAGTATTTAATATTATAGAGAAACTTTATTTATGTACGAGCAAAATATTGTACACGGCGAAATTTTTTTTTTAAATGTACATTACCATTCAACAGTGAATTAAAAGAGACGTTTAATTGGCACTTTATTCCATCACCATACTTATTACAATATCACACTACATGTAGCAATCATTATTTACATGAATTCAACGCAGCGCCGAGACTCTAATTTTAATACATAGAAGTTTAATAAATGATGCTGTACTGCATCGCACTCATACAATTTGATTTACTAGTATGTAATATCGCAAATATGAGACTGTTGTAATTGTTGAATTTTCTTTAATTATAATTATAGCCTGATTCTACATTGGCGAACCGGCAGTGACAGGTTATACTAAGTGTGCGTATGAACATCGCGCTGAATAAAGTTAACGAAAATTGCTAATGCATTATTAATATAACGTACTATTCATATTGTCGTACTTGTGTCCGCACACAAAGTGCGCGTAGTTACACTATGTAGGTATATCTAAATTGTGTTTGACATGATCCCAGTCGCAAAATTGCGCTAAGAATTGTTGTACTTATAACTTGGAACGCAGTGCGCCGCGCGCGCGCGCAAGTGCGTGTGTTTGTGTTTTGTGAACAAGTTTGTTTTGGACTATATAGAATGTAACTGGTGCGGGTCGGGTTTGACAACTCATATAAGAAGTATTTCTCTCGTAAGAATTGGGTTGGCTCTAAAAAGGGCCGTTTGTGGAAAACGACGTGCGGTTTACATCCATGTAGACTCAATCAGTGTCCGATAAATACTCCGAATCGGAGCCCGACACTATCTCTACAGACTCGTCGAATAACTCACGGTGCAGCTCGGCGACCTTGTCAGCCTTGGCGTAGGCATACTCGTAGTACATGTTCCTAGCACCCTCTATGACGGCCAGCTTCAATCGCAAGTTGTAACGAAATGAGCGGTTGTTGCAACGTTTGGCCGCTTTATAACGTTTCTGCACATCGCCGAGTCGCTGGTTGAGCATGACGATCTGATCACAGGCCTTTCTAAAACGCCGCTCTGAATCGCTCAGAGTGAAACGCTTGTCGAGAGATTGAATTGGTGAAGGCATCTTGAATAGTAAGCTATTGCAAGACAAATGTGACTTTTGATTTGCGCTGCAGCCATTTTATACGAAACGCGAGTACTTGTAAATAAATTCATTTTTGACACGTAGCAGAGTGACTGAGATGACACGTTGATTAATTAACTCGTGTCGTTAACACTACAATGGCATCTGCTAATCGGCGATTAATCACCGTGACGTGTTTGATTAGATTAGTGTGTGTTTGTCAAACATTCCACACATGACTGATCAGCAATATTGAACCTGTCAAGTTAGCTAAAAATGCATCTCGCACAGTATTTTATATTATAAAGAAACTTTATTTATGTTCGCGCAAAATATTGTACACATGGCGAAAAAAAATATTTAAATATACATTACCATACAACAGTGAATTCAAGGAGGCGTTTAATTGGCACTTTATTCCATCACCATACTTATTACAATATCACACTACATGTAGCAATCATTATTTACATGCTTTCAACGCAGCCCCCGAGACTCTAATTTTAATACATAGAAGTTTTATAAATGATGCTGTACTGCATCGCACTCATACAATTTGATTTACTAGTATGTTATATCGTAAATATGAGACTGTCGTAATTGTTGAATTTTCTTTAATTATAATTATAGCCTGATTCTACATTGGCGAACCGGCAGTGACAGGTTATACTGAGTGTGCGTATGTACATCGCGCTGAATAAAGTTAACGAAAATTGCTAATGCATTATTAATATAACGTACTATTCATATTGTCGTACTTGTGTCCGCACACAAAGTGCGCGTAGTTACACTATGTAGGTATATAGAAATTGTGTGTGACATGATCCCAGTCGCAAAATTGCGCTAAGAAATGTTGTACTTATAACTTGGAACGCAGTGCGCCGCGCGCGCGCACGTGCGTGTGTTTGTGTTTTGTGGACAAGTTTGTTTCGGACTATATAGAATGTAACTGGTGCGGGTCGGGTTTGACAACTCATATAAGTAGTATTTCTCTCGTAAGAATTGGGTTGGCTCTAAAAAGGGCCGTTTGTGGAAAACGACGTGCGGTTTACATCCATGTAGACTCAATCAGTGTCCGATGAATACTCCGAATCGGAGCCCGACACTATCTCTACAGACTCGTCGAATAACTCACGGCGCAGCTCGGCGACCTTGTCAGCCTTGGCGTAGGCATACTCGTAGTACATGTTCCTAGCACCCTCTATGACGGCCAGCTTCAATCGCAAGTTGTAACGAAATGAGCGGTTGTTGCAACGTTTGGCCGATTTATAACGTTTCTGCACATCGCCGAGTCGCTGGTTGAGCATGACGATCTGATCACAGGCCTTTCTAAAACGCCGCTCTGAATCGCTCAGAGTGAAACGCTTGTCGAGAGATTGAATTCGTGAAGGCATCTTGAATAGTAAGCTATTGCAAGACAAATGTGACTTTTGATTTGCGCTGCAGCCATTTTATACGAAACGCGAGTACTTGTAAATAAATTCATTTTTGACACGTAGCAGAGTGACTGAGATGACACGTTGATTAATTAACTCGTGTCGTTAACACTACAATGGCATCTGCTAATCGGCGATTAATCACCGTGACGTGTTTGATTAGATTAGTGTGTATTTGTCAAACATTCCACACATGACTGATCAGCAATATTGAACCTGTCAAGTTAGCTAATAATGCATGTCGCACAGTGTTTTATATTATAGAGAAACTTTATTTATGTTCGAGCAAAATATTGATTGTACACAGGGCGAAAAAGAATATTTAAATGTACATTACCATTCAACAGTGAATTAAATGAGACGTTTAATTGGCACTTTATTACATCACCATACTCATTACAATATCACACTACATGTAGCAATCATTATTTACATAAATTCAACTCAGCCCGTGACTCTAATTTTAATACATAGAAGTTTTATAAATGATGCTGTACTGCATCGCACTCATACAATTTGATTTACTAGTATGTTATATTGTAAATATGAGACTGTTGTAATTGTTGAATTTTCTTTAATTATAATTAGTGCCTGATTCTACATTGGCGAATCGGCAGTGACAGGTTATACTGAGTGCGCGTATGTACATCGCGCTCAATAAAGTTAGCGAAAATTGCTAATGCATTATTAATATTACGTACTACTCATATTGTCGTACTTGTGTTCGCTCACAAAGTGCGCGTAGTTACACTATGTAGAAATATAGAAATTGTGTGTGACATGATCCCAGTCGCAAAATTGCGCTAAGAATTGTACTTATAACTTGGAACGCAGTGCACCGCGCGCACGTGCGTGTGTTTGCGTTTTGTGGACAAGTTTGTTTTGGACTATATAGAATGTAACTGGTGCGGGTCGGGTTTGACAACTCATATAAGAAGTATTTCTCTCGTAAGAATTTGGTTGGCTCTAAAAAGGGCCGTTTGTGGAAAACGACGTGCGGTTTACATCCATGTAGACTCAATCGGTGTCCGATGAATACTCCGAATCGGAGCCCGACACTATCTCTACAGACTCGTCGAATAACTCACGGCGCAGCTCGGCGACCTTGTCAGCCTTGGCGTAGGCATACTCGTAGTACATGTTCCTAGCACCCTCTATGACGGCCAGCTTCAATCGCAAGTTGTAACGAAACGAGCGGTTGTTGCAACGTTTGGCCGCTTTATAACGTTTCTGCACATCGCCGAGTCGCTGGTTGAGCATGACGATCTGATCACAGGCCTTTCTAAAACGCCGCTCGGAATCGCTCAGAGTGAAACGCTTGTCGAGAGATTGAATTCGTGAAGGCATCTTGAATAGTAAGCTATTGCAAGACAAATGTGACTTTTGATTTGCGCTGCTGCCATTTTATAGGAAACGCGAGTACTTGTAAATAAATTCATTTTTGACACGTAGCAGAGTGACTGAGATGACACGTTGATTAATTAACTCGTGTCGTTAACACTACAATGGCATCTGCTAATCGGCGATTAATCACCGTGACGTGTTTGATTAGATTAGTGTGTATTTGTCAAACAATCCACACATGACTGATCAGCAATATTGAACCTGTCGAGTTAGCTAAAAATGCATGTCGCACAGTATTTAATATTATAGAGAAACTTTATTTATGTACGAGCAAAATATTGTACACGTGGCGAAAAAAACTATTTAAATGTACATTACCATTCAACAGTGAATTAAAAGAGACGTTTAATTGGCACTTTATTACATCACCATACTTATTACAATATCACACTACATGTAGCAATCATTATTTACATAAATTCAACTCAGCCCGTGACTCTAATTTTAATACATAGAAGTTTTATAAATGATGCTGTACTGCATCGCACTCATACAATTTGATTTACTAGTATGTTATATTGTAAATATGAGACTGTTGTAAGTGTTGAATTTTCTTTAATTATAATTAGTGCCTGATTCTAGATTGGCGAATCGGCAGTGGAAGGTTATACTGAGTGCGCGTATGTACATCGCGCTGAATAAAGTTAACGAAAATTGCGAATGCATTATCAATATAACGTACTATTCATATATATTGTCGTACTTGTGTTCGCACACAAAGTGCGCGTAGTTACACTATGTAGGTATATAGAAATTGTGTGTGACATGATCACAGTCGCAAAATTGCGCTAAGAATTGTACTTATAACTTGGAACGCAGTGCACCGCGCGCACGTGCGTGTGTTTGCGTTTTGTGGACAAGTTTGTTTTGGACTATATAAAATGTAACTGGTGCGGGTCGGGTTTGACAACTCATATAAGAAGTATTTCTCTCGTAAGAATTTGGTTGGCTCTAAAAAGGGCCGTTTGTGGAAAACGACGTGCGGTTTACATCCATGTAGACTCAATCGGTGTCCGATGAATACTCCGAATCGGAGCCCGACACTATCTCTACAGACTCGTCGAATAACTCACGGCGCAGCTCGGCGACCTTGTCAGCCTTGGCGTAGGCATACTCGTAGTACATGTTCCTAGCACCCTCTATGACGGCCAGCTTCAATCGCAAGTTGTAACGAAACGAGCGGTTGTTGCAACGTTTGGCCGCTTTATAACGTTTCTGCACATCGCCGAGTCGCTGGTTGAGCATGACGATCTGATCACAGGCCTTTCTAAAACGCCGCTCGGAATCGCTCAGAGTGAAACGCTTGTCGAGAGATTGAATTCGTGAAGGCATCTTGAATAGTAAGCTATTGCAAGACAAATGTGACTTTTGATTTGCGCTGCTGCCATTTTATAGGAAACGCGAGTACTTGTAAATAAATTCATTTTTGACACGTAGCAGAGTGACTGAGATGACACGTTGATTAATTAACTCGTGTCGTTAACACTACAATGGCATCTGCTAATCGGCGATTAATCACCGTGACGTGTTTGATTAGATTAGTGTGTATTTGTCAAACATTCCACACATGACTGATCAGCAATATTGAACCTGTCGAGTTAGCTAAAAATGCATGTCGCACAGTATTTGATATTATAGAGAAACTTTATTTATGTACGAGCAAAATATTGTACACGTGGCGAAAAAAACTATTTAAATGTACATTACCATTCAACAGTGAATTAAAAGAGACGTTTAATTGGCACTTTATTACATCACCGTACTTATTACAATATCACACTACATGAAGCAATCATTATTTACATAAATTCAACTCAGCCCGTGACTCTAATTTTAATACATAGAAGTTTTATAAATGATGCTGTACTGCATCGCACTCATACAATTTGATTTACTAGTATGTTATATTGTAAATATGAGACTGTTGTAAGTGTTGAATTTTCTTTAATTATAATTAGTGCCTGATTCTAGATTGGCGAATCGGCAGTGGAAGGTTATACTGAGTGCGCGTATGTACATCGCGCTGAATAAAGTTAACGAAAATTGCGAATGCATTATTAATATAACGTACTATTAATATATATTGTCGTACTTGTGTTCGCACACAAAGTGCGCGTAGTTACACTATGTAGGTAATTAGAAATTGTGTGTGAAATGATCACAGTCGCAAAATTGCGCTAAGAATTGTACTTATAACTTGGAACGCAGTGCACCGCGCGCACGTGCGTGTGTTTGCGTTTTGTGGACAAGTTTGTTTTGGACTATATAGAATGTAACTGTTGCGGGTCGGGTTTGACAACTCATATAAGAAGTATTTCTCTCGTAAGAATTTGGTTGGCTCTAAAAAGGGCCGTTTGTGGAAAACGACGTGCGGTTTACATCCATGTAGACTCAATCGGTGTCCGATGAATACTCCGAATCGGAGCCCGACACTATCTCTACAGACTCGTCGAATAACTCACGGCGCAGCTCGGCGACCTTGTCAGCCTTGGCGTAGGCATACTCGTAGTACCTGTTCCTAGCACCCTCTATGACGGCCAGCTTCAATCGCAAGTTGTAACGAAACGAGCGGTTGTTGCAACGTTTGGCCGCTTTATAACGTTTCTGCACATCGCCGAGTCGCTGGTTGAGCATGACGATCTGATCACAGGCCTTTCTAAAACGCCGCTCGGAATCGCTCAGAGTGAAACGCTTGTCGAGAGATTGAATTCGTGAAGGCATCTTGAATAGTAAGCTATTGCAAGACAAATGTGACTTTTGATTTGCGCTGCTGCCATTTTATAGGAAACGCGAGTACTTGTAAATAAATTCATTTTTGACACGTAGCAGAGTGACTGAGATGACACGTTGATTAATTAACTCGTGTCGTTAACACTACAATGGCATCTGCTAATCGGCGATTAATCACCGTGACGTGTTTGATTAGATTAGTGTGTATTTGTCAAACATTCCACACATGACTGATCAGCAATATTGAACCTGTCGAGTTAGCTAAAAATGCATGTCGCACAGTATTTGATATTATAGAGAAACTTTATTTATGTACGAGCAAAATATTGTACACGTGGCGAAAAAAACTATTTAAATGTACATTACCATTCAACAGTGAATTAAAAGAGACGTTTAATTGGCACTTTATTACATCACCATACTTATTACAATATCACACTACATGTAGCAATCATTATTTACATAAATTCAACTCAGCCCGTGACTCTAATTTTAATACATAGAAGTTTTATAAATGATGCTGTACTGCATCGCACTCATACAATTTGATTTACTAGTATGTTATATTGTAAATATGAGACTGTTGTAAGTGTTGAATTTTCTTTAATTTTAATTAGTGCCCGATTCTAGATTGGCGAATCGGCAGTGGAAGGTTATACTGAGTGCGCGTATGTACATCGCGCTGAATAAAGTTAACGAAAATTGCGAATGCATTATTAATATAACGTACTATTCATATATATTGTCGTACTTGTGTTCGCACACAAAGTGCGCGTAGTTACACTATGTAGGTATATAGAAATTGTGTGTGACATGATCACAGTCGCAAAATTGCGCTAAGAATTGTACTTATAACTTGGAACGCAGTGCACCGCGCGCACGTGCGTGTGTTTGCGTTTTGTGGACAAGTTTGTTTTGGACTATATAGAATGTAACTGGTGCGGGTCGGGCTTGACAACTCATATAAGAAGTATTTCTCTCGTAAGAATTTGGTTGGCTCTAAAAAGGGCCGTTTGTGGAAAACGACGTGCGGTTTACATCCATGTAGACTCAATCGGTGTCCGATGAATACTCCGAATCGGAGCCCGACACTATCTCTACAGACTCGTCGAATAACTCACGGCGCAGCTCGGCGACCTTGTCAGCCTTGGCGTAGGCATACTCGTAGTACATGTTCCTAGCACCCTCTATGACGGCCAGCTTCAATCGCAAGTTGTAACGAAACGAGCGGTTGTTGCAACGTTTGGCCGCTTTATAACGTTTCTGCACATCGCCGAGTCGCTGGTTGAGCATGACGATCTGATCACAGGCCTTTCTAAAACGCCGCTCGGAATCGCTCAGAGTGAAACGCTTGTCGAGAGATTGAATTCGTGAAGGCATCTTGAATAGTAAGCTATTGCAAGACAAATGTGACTTTTGATTTGCGCTGCTGCCATTTTATAGGAAACGCGAGTACTTGTAAATAAATTCATTTTTGACACGTAGCAGAGTGACTGAGATGACACGTTGATTAATTAACTCGTGTCGTTAACACTACAATGGCATCTGCTAATCGGCGATTAATCACCGTGACGTGTTTGATTAGATTAGTGTGTATTTGTCAAACATTCCACACATGACTGATCAGCAATATTGAACCTGTCGAGTTAGCTAAAAATGCATGTCGCACAGTATTTGATATTATAGAGAAACTTTATTTATGTACGAGCAAAATATTGTACACGTGGCGAAAAAAACTATTTAAATGTACATTACCATTCAACAGTGAATTAAAAGAGACGTTTAATTGGCACTTTATTACATCACCATACTTATTACAATATCACACTACATGTAGCAATCATTATTTACATAAATTCAACTCAGCCCGTGACTCTAATTTTAATAGTGTTGAATTTTCTTTAATTTTAATTAGTGCCCGATTCTAGATTGGCGAATCGGCAGTGGAAGGTTATACTGAGTGCGCGTATGTACATCGCGCTGAATAAAGTTAACGAAAATTGCGAATGCATTATTAATATAACGTACTATTCATATATATTGTCGTACTTGTGTTCGCACACAAAGTGCGCGTAGTTACACTATGTAGGTATATAGAAATTGTGTGTGACATGATCACAGTCGCAAAATTGCGCTAAGAATTGTACTTATAACTTGGAACGCAGTGCACCGCGCGCACGTGCGTGTGTTTGCGTTTTGTGGACAAGTTTGTTTTGGACTATATAGAATGTAACTGGTGCGGGTCGGGCTTGACAACTCATATAAGAAGTATTTCTCTCGTAAGAATTTGGTTGGCTCTAAAAAGGGCCGTTTGTGGAAAACGACGTGCGGTTTACATCCATGTAGACTCAATCGGTGTCCGATGAATACTCCGAATCGGAGCCCGACACTATCTCTACAGACTCGTCGAATAACTCACGGCGCAGCTCGGCGACCTTGTCAGCCTTGGCGTAGGCATACTCGTAGTACACGTTCCTAGCACCCTCTATGACGGCCAGCTTCAATCGCAAGTTGTAACGAAACGAGCGGTTGTTGCAACGTTTGGCCGCTTTATAACGTTTCTGCACATCGCCGAGTCGCTGGTTGAGCATGACGATCTGATCACAGGCCTTTCTAAAACGCCGCTCGGAATCGCTCAGAGTGAAACGCTTGTCGAGAGATTGAATTCGTGAAGGCATCTTGAATAGTAAGCTATTGCAAGACAAATGTGACTTTTGATTTGCGCTGCTGCCATTTTATAGGAAACGCGAGTACTTGTAAATAAATTCATTTTTGACACGTAGCAGAGTGACTGAGATGACACGTTGATTAATTAACTCGTGTCGTTAACACTACAATGGCATCTGCTAATCGGCGATTAATCACCGTGACGTGTTTGATTAGATTAGTGTGTATTTGTCAAACATTCCACACATGACTGATCAGCAATATTGAACCTGTCGAGTTAGCTAAAAATGCATGTCGCACAGTATTTGATATTATAGAGAAACTTTATTTATGTACGAGCAAAATATTGTACACGTGGCGAAAAAAACTATTTAAATGTACATTACCATTCAACAGTGAATTAAAAGAGACGTTTAATTGGCACTTTATTACATCACCGTACTTATTACAATATCACACTACATGAAGCAATCATTATTTACATAAATTCAACTCAGCCCGTGACTCTAATTTTAATACATAGAAGTTTTATAAATGATGCTGTACTGCATCGCACTCATACAATTTGATTTACTAGTATGTTATATTGTAAATATGAGACTGTTGTAAGTGTTGAATTTTCTTTAATTATAATTAGTGCCTGATTCTAGATTGGCGAATCGGCAGTGGAAGGTTATACTGAGTGCGCGTATGTACATCGCGCTGAATAAAGTTAACGAAAATTGCGAATGCATTATTAATATAACGTACTATTCATATACATTGTCGTACTTGTGTTCGCACACAAAGTGCGCGTAGTTACACTATGTAGGTATTTAGAAATTGTGTGTGACATGATCACAGTCGCAAAATTGCGCTAAGAATTGTACTTATAACTTGGAACGCAGTGCACCGCGCGCACGTGCGTGTGTTTGCGTTTTGTGGACAAGTTTGTTTTGGACTATATAGAATGTAACTGGTGCGGGTCGGGTTTGACAACTCATATAAGAAGTATTTCTCTCGTAAGAATTTGGTTGGCTCTAAAAAGGGCCGTTTGTGGAAAACGACGTGCGGTTTACATCCATGTAGACTCAATCGGTGTCCGATGAATACTCCGAATCGGAGCCCGACACTATCTCTACAGACTCGTCGAATAACTCACGGCGCAGCTCGGCGACCTTGTCAGCCTTGGCGTAGGCATACTCGTAGTACATGTTCCTAGCACCCTCTATGACGGCCAGCTTCAATCGCAAGTTGTAACGAAACGAGCGGTTGTTGCAACGTTTGGCCGCTTTATAACGTTTCTGCACATCGCCGAGTCGCTGGTTGAGCATGACGATCTGATCACAGGCCTTTCTAAAACGCCGCTCGGAATCGCTCAGAGTGAAACGCTTGTCGAGAGATTGAATTCGTGAAGGCATCTTGAATAGTAAGCTATTGCAAGACAAATGTGACTTTTGATTTGCGCTGCTGCCATTTTATAGGAAACGCGAGTACTTGTAAATAAATTCATTTTTGACACGTAGCAGAGTGACTGAGATGACACGTTGATTAATTAACTCGTGTCGTTAACACTACAATGGCATCTGCTAATCGGCGATTAATCACCGTGACGTGTTTGATTAGATTAGTGTGTATTTGTCAAACATTCCACACATGACTGATCAGCAATATTGAACCTGTCGAGTTAGCTAAAAATGCATGTCGCACAGTATTTAATATTATAGAGAAACTTTATTTATGTACGAGCAAAATATTGTACACGTGGCGAAAAAAACTATTTAAATGTACATTACCATTCAACAGTGAATTAAAAGAGACGTTTAATTGGCACTTTATTACATCACCATACTTATTACAATATCACACTACATGTAGCAATCATTATTTACATAAATTCAACTCAGCCCGTGACTCTAATTTTAATACATAGAAGTTTTATAAATGATGCTGTACTGCATCGCACTCATACAATTTGATTTACTAGTATGTTATATTGTAAATATGAGACTGTTGTAAGTGTTGAATTTTCTTTAATTATAATTAGTGCCTGATTCTAGATTGGCGAATCGGCAGTGGAAGGTTATACTGAGTGCGCGTATGTACATCGCGCTGAATAAAGTTAACGAAAATTGCGAATGCATTATTAATATAACGTACTATTCATATACATTGTCGTACTTGTGTTCGCACACAAAGTGCGCGTAGTTACACTATGTAGGTATTTAGAAATTGTGTGTGACATGATCACAGTCGCAAAATTGCGCTAAGAATTGTACTTATAACTTGGAACGCAGTGCACCGCGCGCACGTGCGTGTGTTTGCGTTTTGTGGACAAGTTTGTTTTGGACTATATAGAATGTAACTGGTGCGGGTCGGGTTTGACAACTCATATAAGAAGTATTTCTCTCGTAAGAATTTGGTTGGCTCTAAAAAGGGCCGTTTGTGGAAAACGACGTGCGGTTTACATCCATGTAGACTCAATCGGTGTCCGATGAATACTCCGAATCGGAGCCCGACACTATCTCTACAGACTCGTCGAATAACTCACGGCGCAGCTCGGCAACGTTTGGCCGCTTTATAACGTTTCTGCACATCGCCGAGTCGCTGGTTGAGCATGACGATCTGATCACAGGCCTTTCTAAAACGCCGCTCGGAATCGCTCAGAGTGAAACGCTTGTCGAGAGATTGAATTCGTGAAGGCATCTTGAATAGTAAGCTATTGCAAGACAAATGTGACTTTTGATTTGCGCTGCTGCCATTTTATAGGAAACGCGAGTACTTGTAAATAAATTCATTTTTGACACGTAGCAGAGTGACTGAGATGACACGTTGATTAATTAACTCGTGTCGTTAACACCACAATGGCATCTGCTAATCGGCGATTAATCACCGTGACGTGTTTGATTAGATTAGTGTGTATTTGTCGAACATTCCACACATGACTGATCAGCAATATTGAACCTGTCGAGTTAGCTAAAAATGCATGTCGCACAGTATTTAATATTATAGAGAAACTTTATTTATGTACGAGCAAAATATTGTACACGTGGCGAAAAAAACTATTTAAATGTACATTACCATTCAACAGTGAATTAAAAGAGACGTTTAATTGGCACTTTATTACATCACCATACTTATTTCAATATCACACTACATGTAGCAATCATTATTTACATAAATTCAACTCAGCCCGTGACTCTAATTTTAATACATAGAAGTTTTATAAATGATGCTGTACTGCATCGCACTCATACAATTTGATTTACTAGTATGTTATATTGTAAATATGAGACTGTTGTAAGTGTTGAATTTTCTTTAATTATAATTAGTGCCTGATTCTAGATTGGCGAATCGGCAGTGGAAGGTTATACTGAGTGCGCGTATGTACATCGCGCTGAATAAAGTTAACGAAAATTGCGAATGCATTATTAATATAACGTACTATTCATATACATTGTCGTACTTGTGTTCGCACACAAAGTGCGCGTAGTTACACTATGTAGGTATTTAGAAATTGTGTGTGACATGATCACAGTCGCAAAATTGCGCTAAGAATTGTACTTATAACTTGGAACGCAGTGCACCGCGCGCACGTGCGTGTGTTTGCGTTTTGTGGACAAGTTTGTTTTGGACTATATAGAATGTAACTGGTGCGGGTCGGGTTTGACAACTCATATAAGAAGTATTTCTCTCGTAAGAATTTGGTTGGCTCTAAAAAGGGCCGTTTGTGGAAAACGACGTGCGGTTTACATCCATGTAGACTCAATCGGTGTCCGATGAATACTCCGAATCGGAGCCCGACACTATCTCTACAGACTCGTCGAATAACTCACGGCGCAGCTCGGCGACCTTGTCAGCCTTGGCGTAGGCATACTCGTAGTACATGTTCCTAGCACCCTCTATGACGGCCAGCTTCAATCGCAAGTTGTAACGAAACGAGCGGTTGTTGCAACGTTTGGCCGCTTTATAACGTTTCTGCACATCGCCGAGTCGCTGGTTGAGCATGACGATCTGATCACAGGCCTTTCTAAAACGCCGCTCGGAATCGCTCAGAGTGAAACGCTTGTCGAGAGATTGAATTCGTGAAGGCATCTTGAATAGTAAGCTATTGCAAGACAAATGTGACTTTTGATTTGCGCTGCTGCCATTTTATAGGAAACGCGAGTACTTGTAAATAAATTCATTTTTGACACGTAGCAGAGTGACTGAGATGACACGTTGATTAATTAACTCGTGTCGTTAACACTACAATGGCATCTGCTAATCGGCGATTAATCACCGTGACGTGTTTGATTAGATTAGTGTGTATTTGTCAAACATTCCACACATGACTGATCAGCAATATTGAACCTGTCGAGTTAGCTAAAAATGCATGTCGCACAGTATTTAATATTATAGAGAAACTTTATTTATGTACGAGCAAAATATTGTACACGTGGCGAAAAAAACTATTTAAATGTACATTACCATTCAACAGTGAATTAAAAGAGACGTTTAATTGGCACTTTATTACATCACCATACTTATTACAATATCACACTACATGTAGCAATCATTATTTACATAAATTCAACTCAGCCCGTGACTCTAATTTTAATACATAGAAGTTTTATAAATGATGCTGTACTGCATCGCACTCATACAATTTGATTTACTAGTATGTTATATTGTAAATATGAGACTGTTGTAAGTGTTGAATTTTCTTTAATTATAATTAGTGCCTGATTCTAGATTGGCGAATCGGCAGTGGAAGGTTATACTGAGTGCGCGTATGTACATCGCGCTGAATAAAGTTAACGAAAATTGCGAATGCATTATTAATATAACGTACTATTCATATATATTGTCGTACTTGTGTTCGCACACAAAGTGCGCGTAGTTACACTATGTAGGTATATAGAAATTGTGTGTGACATGATCACAGTCGCAAAATTGCGCTAAGAATTGTACTTATAACTTGGAACGCAGTGCACCGCGCGCACGTGCGTGTGTTTGTGTTTTGTGGACAAGTTTGTTTTGGACTATATAGAATGTAACTGGTGCGGGTCGGGTTTGACAACTCATATAAGAAGTATTTCTCTCGTAAGAATTTGGTTGGCTCTAAAAAGGGCCGTTTGTGGAAAACGACGTGCGGTTTACATCCATGTAGACTCAATCGGTGTCCGATGAATACTCCGAATCGGAGCCCGACACTATCTCTACAGACTCGTCGAATAACTCACGGCGCAGCTCGGCGACCTTGTCAGCCTTGGCGTAGGCATACTCGTAGTACATGTTCCTAGCACCCTCTATGACGGCCAGCTTCAATCGCAAGTTGTAACGAAACGAGCGGTTGTTGCAACGTTTGGCCGCTTTATAACGTTTCTGCACATCGCCGAGTCGCTGGTTGAGCATGACGATCTGATCACAGGCCTTTCTAAAACGCCGCTCGGAATCGCTCAGAGTGAAACGCTTGTCGAGAGATTGAATTCGTGAAGGCATCTTGAATAGTAAGCTATTGCAAGACAAATGTGACTTTTGATTTGCGCTGCTGCCATTTTATAGGAAACGCGAGTACTTGTAAATAAATTCATTTTTGACACGTAGCAGAGTGACTGAGATGACACGTTGATTAATTAACTCGTGTCGTTAACACTACAATGGCATCTGCTAATCGGCGATTAATCACCGTGACGTGTTTGATTAGATTAGTGTGTATTTGTCAAACATTCCACACATGACTGATCAGCAATATTGAACCTGTCGAGTTAGCTAAAAATGCATGTCGCACAGTATTTAATATTATAGAGAAACTTTATTTATGTACGAGCAAAATATTGTACACGTGGCGAAAAAAACTATTTAAATGTACATTACCATTCAACAGTGAATTAAAAGAGACGTTTAATTGGCACTTTATTACATCACCATACTTATTACAATATCACACTACATGTAGCAATCATTATTTACATAAATTCAACTCAGCCCGTGACTCTAATTTTAATACATAGAAGTTTTATAAATGATGCTGTACTGCATCGCACTCATAAAATTTGATTTACTAGTATGTTATATTGTAAATATGAGACTGTTGTAAGTGTTGAATTTTCTTTAATTATAATTAGTGCCTGATTCTAGATTGGCGAATCGGCAGTGGAAGGTTATACTGAGTGCGCGTATGTACATCGCGCTGAATAAAGTTAACGAAAATTGCGAATGCATTATTAATATAACGTACTATTCATATATATTGTCGTACTTGTGTTCGCACACAAAGTGCGCGTAGTTACACTATGTAGGTATATAGAAATTGTGTGTGACATGATCACAGTCGCAAAATTGCGCTAAGAATTGTACTTATAACTTGGAACGCAGTGCACCGCGCGCACGTGCGTGTGTTTGCGTTTTGTGGACAAGTTTGTTTTGGACTATATAGAATGTAACTGGTGCGGGTCGGGTTTGACAACTCATATAAGAAGTATTTCTCTCGTAAGAATTTGGTTGGCTCTAAAAAGAGCCGTTTGTGGAAAACGACGTGCGGTTTACATCCATGTAGACTCAATCGGTGTCCGATGAATACTCCGAATCGGAGCCCGACACTATCTCTACAGACTCGTCGAATAACTCACGGCGCAGCTCGGCGACCTTGTCAGCCTTGGCGTAGGCATACTCGTAGTACATGTTCCTAGCACCCTCTATGACGGCCAGCTTCAATCGCAAGTTGTAACGAAACGAGCGGTTGTTGCAACGTTTGGCCGCTTTATAACGTTTCTGCACATCGCCGAGTCGCTGGTTGAGCATGACGATCTGATCACAGGCCTTTCTAAAACGCCGCTCGGAATCGCTCAGAGTGAAACGCTTGTCGAGAGATTGAATTCGTGAAGGCATCTTGAATAGTAAGCTATTGCAAGACAAATGTGACTTTTGATTTGCGCTGCTGCCATTTTATAGGAAACGCGAGTACTTGTAAATAAATTCATTTTTGACACGTAGCAGAGTGACTGAGATGACACGTTGATTAATTAACTCGTGTCGTTAACACTACAATGGCATCTGCTAATCGGCGATTAATCACCGTGACGTGTTTGATTAGATTAGTGTGTATTTGTCGAACATTCCACACATGACTGATCAGCAATATTGAACCTGTCGAGTTAGCTAAAAATGCATGTCGCACAGTATTTAATATTATAGAGAAACTTTATTTATGTACGAGCAAAATATTGTACACGTGGCGAAAAAAACTATTTAAATGTACATTACCATTCAACAGTGAATTAAAAGAGACGTTTAATTGGCACTTTATTACATCACCATACTTATTACAATATCACACTACATGTAGCAATCATTATTTACATAAATTCAACTCAGCCCGTGACTCTAATTTTAATACATAGAAGTTTTATAAATGATGCTGTACTGCATCGCACTCATAAAATTTGATTTACTAGTATGTTATATTGTAAATATGAGACTGTTGTAAGTGTTGAATTTTCTTTAATTATAATTAGTGCCTGATTCTAGATTGGCGAATCGGCAGTGGAAGGTTATACTGAGTGCGCGTATGTACATCGCGCTGAATAAAGTTAACGAAAATTGCGAATGCATTATTAATATAACGTACTATTCATATATATTGTCGTACTTGTGTTCGCACACAAAGTGCGCGTAGTTACACTATGTAGGTATATAGAAATTGTGTGTGACATGATCACAGTCGCAAAATTGCGCTAAGAATTGTACTTATAACTTGGAACGCAGTGCACCGCGCGCACGTGCGTGTGTTTGCGTTTTGTGGACAAGTTTGTTTTGGACTATATAGAATGTAACTGGTGCGGGTCGGGTTTGACAACTCATATAAGAAGTATTTCTCTCGTAAGAATTTGGTTGGCTCTAAAAAGAGCCGTTTGTGGAAAACGACGTGCGGTTTACATCCATGTAGACTCAATCGGTGTCCGATGAATACTCCGAATCGGAGCCCGACACTATCTCTACAGACTCGTCGAATAACTCACGGCGCAGCTCGGCGACCTTGTCAGCCTTGGCGTAGGCATACTCGTAGTACATGTTCCTAGCACCCTCTATGACGGCCAGCTTCAATCGCAAGTTGTAACGAAACGAGCGGTTGTTGCAACGTTTGGCCGCTTTATAACGTTTCTGCACATCGCCGAGTCGCTGGTTGAGCATGACGATCTGATCACAGGCCTTTCTAAAACGCCGCTCGGAATCGCTCAGAGTGAAACGCTTGTCGAGAGATTGAATTCGTGAAGGCATCTTGAATAGTAAGCTATTGCAAGACAAATGTGACTTTTGATTTGCGCTGCTGCCATTTTATAGGAAACGCGAGTACTTGTAAATAAATTCATTTTTGACACGTAGCAGAGTGACTGAGATGACACGTTGATTAATTAACTCGTGTCGTTAACACTACAATGGCATCTGCTAATCGGCGATTAATCACCGTGACGTGTTTGATTAGATTAGTGTGTATTTGTCGAACATTCCACACATGACTGATCAGCAATATTGAACCTGTCGAGTTAGCTAAAAATGCATGTCGCACAGTATTTAATATTATAGAGAAACTTTATTTATGTACGAGCAAAATATTGTACACGTGGCGAAAAAAACTATTTAAATGTACATTACCATTCAACAGTGAATTAAAAGAGACGTTTAATTGGCACTTTATTACATCACCATACTTAATTCAATATCACACTACATGTAGCAATCATTATTTACATAAATTCAACTCAGCCCGTGACTCTAATTTTAATACATAGAAGTTTTATAAATGATGCTGTACTGCATCGCACTCATACAATTTGATTTACTAGTATGTTATATTGTAAATATGAGACTGTTGTAAGTGTTGAATTTTCTTTAATTATAATTAGTGCCTGATTCTAGATTGGCGAATCGGCAGTGGAAGGTTATACTGAGTGCGCGTATGTACATCGCGCTGAATAAAGTTAACGAAAATTGCGAATGCATTATTAATATAACGTACTATTCATATACATGGTCGTACTTGTGTTCGCACACAAAGTGCGCGTAGTTACACTATGTAGGTATTTAGAAATTGTGTGTGACATGATCACAGTCGCAAAATTGCGCTAAGAATTGTACTTATAACTTGGAACGCAGTGCACCGCGCGCACGTGCGTGTGTTTGCGTTTTGTGGACAAGTTTGTTTTGGACTATATAGAATGTAACTGGTGCGGGTCGGGTTTGACAACTCATATAAGAAGTATTTCTCTCGTGAGAATTTGGTTGGCTCTAAAAAGGGCCGTTTGTGGAAAACGACGTGCGGTTTACATCCATGTAGACTCAATCGGTGTCCGATGAATACTCCGAATCGGAGCCCGACACTATCTCTACAGACTCGTCGAATAACTCACGGCGCAGCTCGGCGACCTTGTCAGCCTTGGCGTAGGCATACTCGTAGTACATGTTCCTAGCACCCTCTATGACGGCCAGCTTCAATCGCAAGTTGTAACGAAACGAGCGGTTGTTGCAACGTTTGGCCGCTTTATAACGTTTCTGCACATCGCCGAGTCGCTGGTTGAGCATGACGATCTGATCACAGGCCTTTCTAAAACGCCGCTCGGAATCGCTCAGAGTGAAACGCTTGTCGAGAGATTGAATTCGTGAAGGCATCTTGAATAGTAAGCTATTGCAAGACAAATGTGACTTTTGATTTGCGCTGCTGCCATTTTATAGGAAACGCGAGTACTTGTAAATAAATTCATTTTTGACACGTAGCAGAGTGACTGAGATGACACGTTGATTAATTAACTCGTGTCGTTAACACTACAATGGCATCTGCTAATCGGCGATTAATCACCGTGACGTGTTTGATTAGATTAGTGTGTATTTGTCAAACATTCCACACATGACTGATCAGCAATATTGAACCTGTCGAGTTAGCTAAAAATGCATGTCGCACAGTATTTAATATTATAGAGAAACTTTATTTATGTACGAGCAAAATATTGTACACGTGGCGAAAAAAACTATTTAAATGTACATTACCATTCAACAGTGAATTAAAAGAGACGTTTAATTGGCACTTTATTACATCACCATACTTATTACAATATCACACTACATGTAGCAATCATTATTTACATAAATTCAACTCAGCCCGTGACTCTAATTTTAATACATAGAAGTTTTATAAATGATGCTGTACTGCATCGCACTCATAAAATTTGATTTACTAGTATGTTATATTGTAAATATGAGACTGTTGTAAGTGTTGAATTTTCTTTAATTATAATTAGTGCCTGATTCTAGATTGGCGAATCGGCAGTGGAAGGTTATACTGAGTGCGCGTATGTACATCGCGCTGAATAAAGTTAACGAAAATTGCGAATGCATTATTAATATAACGTACTATTCATATATATTGTCGTACTTGTGTTCGCACACAAAGTGCGCGTAGTTACACTATGTAGGTATATAGAAATTGTGTGTGACATGATCACAGTCGCAAAATTGCGCTAAGAATTGTACTTATAACTTGGAACGCAGTGCACCGCGCGCACGTGCGTGTGTTTGCGTTTTGTGGACAAGTTTGTTTTGGACTATATAGAATGTAACTGGTGCGGGTCGGGTTTGACAACTCATATAAGAAGTATTTCTCTCGTAAGAATTTGGTTGGCTCTAAAAAGAGCCGTTTGTGGAAAACGACGTGCGGTTTACATCCATGTAGACTCAATCGGTGTCCGATGAATACTCCGAATCGGAGCCCGACACTATCTCTACAGACTCGTCGAATAACTCACGGCGCAGCTCGGCGACCTTGTCAGCCTTGGCGTAGGCATACTCGTAGTACATGTTCCTAGCACCCTCTATGACGGCCAGCTTCAATCGCAAGTTGTAACGAAACGAGCGGTTGTTGCAACGTTTGGCCGCTTTATAACGTTTCTGCACATCGCCGAGTCGCTGGTTGAGCATGACGATCTGATCACAGGCCTTTCTAAAACGCCGCTCGGAATCGCTCAGAGTGAAACGCTTGTCGAGAGATTGAATTCGTGAAGGCATCTTGAATAGTAAGCTATTGCAAGACAAATGTGACTTTTGATTTGCGCTGCTGCCATTTTATAGGAAACGCGAGTACTTGTAAATAAATTCATTTTTGACACGTAGCAGAGTGACTGAGATGACACGTTGATTAATTAACTCGTGTCGTTAACACTACAATGGCATCTGCTAATCGGCGATTAATCACCGTGACGTGTTTGATTAGATTAGTGTGTATTTGTCGAACATTCCACACATGACTGATCAGCAATATTGAACCTGTCGAGTTAGCTAAAAATGCATGTCGCACAGTATTTAATATTATAGAGAAACTTTATTTATGTACGAGCAAAATATTGTACACGTGGCGAAAAAAACTATTTAAATGTACATTACCATTCAACAGTGAATTAAAAGAGACGTTTAATTGGCACTTTATTACATCACCATACTTAATTCAATATCACACTACATGTAGCAATCATTATTTACATAAATTCAACTCAGCCCGTGACTCTAATTTTAATACATAGAAGTTTTATAAATGATGCTGTACTGCATCGCACTCATACAATTTGATTTACTAGTATGTTATATTGTAAATATGAGACTGTTGTAAGTGTTGAATTTTCTTTAATTATAATTAGTGCCTGATTCTAGATTGGCGAATCGGCAGTGGAAGGTTATACTGAGTGCGCGTATGTACATCGCGCTGAATAAAGTTAACGAAAATTGCGAATGCATTATTAATATAACGTACTATTCATATACATTGTCGTACTTGTGTTCGCACACAAAGTGCGCGTAGTTACACTATGTAGGTATTTAGAAATTGTGTGTGACATGATCACAGTCGCAAAATTGCGCTAAGAATTGTACTTATAACTTGGAACGCAGTGCACCGCGCGCACGTGCGTGTGTTTGCGTTTTGTGGACAAGTTTGTTTTGGACTATATAGAATGTAACTGGTGCGGGTCGGGTTTGACAACTCATATAAGAAGTATTTCTCTCGTAAGAATTTGGTTGGCTCTAAAAAGGGCCGTTTGTGGAAAACGACGTGCGGTTTACATCCATGTAGACTCAATCGGTGTCCGATGAATACTCCGAATCGGAGCCCGACACTATCTCTACAGACTCGTCGAATAACTCACGGCGCAGCTCGGCGACCTTGTCAGCCTTGGCGTAGGCATACTCGTAGTACATGTTCCTAGCACCCTCTATGACGGCCAGCTTCAATCGCAAGTTGTAACGAAACGAGCGGTTGTTGCAACGTTTGGCCGCTTTATAACGTTTCTGCACATCGCCGAGTCGCTGGTTGAGCATGACGATCTGATCACAGGCCTTTCTAAAACGCCGCTCGGAATCGCTCAGAGTGAAACGCTTGTCGAGAGATTGAATTCGTGAAGGCATCTTGAATAGTAAGCTATTGCAAGACAAATGTGACTTTTGATTTGCGCTGCTGCCATTTTATAGGAAACGCGAGTACTTGTAAATAAATTCATTTTTGACACGTAGCAGAGTGACTGAGATGACACGTTGATTAATTAACTCGTGTCGTTAACACTACAATGGCATCTGCTAATCGGCGATTAATCACCGTGACGTGTTTGATTAGATTAGTGTGTATTTGTCAAACATTCCACACATGACTGATCAGCAATATTGAACCTGTCGAGTTAGCTAAAAATGCATGTCGCACAGTATTTAATATTATAGAGAAACTTTATTTATGTACGAGCAAAATATTGTACACGTGGCGAAAAAAACTATTTAAATGTACATTACCATTCAACAGTGAATTAAAAGAGACGTTTAATTGGCACTTTATTACATCACCATACTTATTACAATATCACACTACATGTAGCAATCATTATTTACATAAATTCAACTCAGCCCGTGACTCTAATTTTAATACATAGAAGTTTTATAAATGATGCTGTACTGCATCGCACTCATACAATTTGATTTACTAGTATGTTATATTGTAAATATGAGACTGTTGTAAGTGTTGAATTTTCTTTAATTATAATTAGTGCCTGATTCTAGATTGGCGAATCGGCAGTGGAAGGTTATACTGAGTGCGCGTATGTACATCGCGCTGAATAAAGTTAACGAAAATTGCGAATGCATTATTAATATAACGTACTATTCATATATATTGTCGTACTTGTGTTCGCACACAAAGTGCGCGTAGTTACACTATGTAGGTATATAGAAATTGTGTGTGACATGATCACAGTCGCAAAATTGCGCTAAGAATTGTACTTATAACTTGGAACGCAGTGCACCGCGCGCACGTGCGTGTGTTTGTGTTTTGTGGACAAGTTTGTTTTGGACTATATAGAATGTAACTGGTGCGGGTCGGGTTTGACAACTCATATAAGAAGTATTTCTCTCGTAAGAATTTGGTTGGCTCTAAAAAGGGCCGTTTGTGGAAAACGACGTGCGGTTTACATCCATGTAGACTCAATCGGTGTCCGATGAATACTCCGAATCGGAGCCCGACACTATCTCTACAGACTCGTCGAATAACTCACGGCGCAGCTCGGCGACCTTGTCAGCCTTGGCGTAGGCATACTCGTAGTACATGTTCCTAGCACCCTCTATGACGGCCAGCTTCAATCGCAAGTTGTAACGAAACGAGCGGTTGTTGCAACGTTTGGCCGCTTTATAACGTTTCTGCACATCGCCGAGTCGCTGGTTGAGCATGACGATCTGATCACAGGCCTTTCTAAAACGCCGCTCGGAATCGCTCAGAGTGAAACGCTTGTCGAGAGATTGAATTCGTGAAGGCATCTTGAATAGTAAGCTATTGCAAGACAAATGTGACTTTTGATTTGCGCTGCTGCCATTTTATAGGAAACGCGAGTACTTGTAAATAAATTCATTTTTGACACGTAGCAGAGTGACTGAGATGACACGTTGATTAATTAACTCGTGTCGTTAACACTACAATGGCATCTGCTAATCGGCGATTAATCACCGTGACGTGTTTGATTAGATTAGTGTGTATTTGTCAAACATTCCACACATGACTGATCAGCAATATTGAACCTGTCGAGTTAGCTAAAAATGCATGTCGCACAGTATTTAATATTATAGAGAAACTTTATTTATGTACGAGCAAAATATTGTACACGTGGCGAAAAAAACTATTTAAATGTACATTACCATTCAACAGTGAATTAAAAGAGACGTTTAATTGGCACTTTATTACATCACCATACTTATTACAATATCACACTACATGTAGCAATCATTATTTACATAAATTCAACTCAGCCCGTGACTCTAATTTTAATACATAGAAGTTTTATAAATGATGCTGTACTGCATCGCACTCATACAATTTGATTTACTAGTATGTTATATTGTAAATATGAGACTGTTGTAAGTGTTGAATTTTCTTTAATTATAATTAGTGCCTGATTCTAGATTGGCGAATCGGCAGTGGAAGGTTATACTGAGTGCGCGTATGTACATCGCGCTGAATAAAGTTAACGAAAATTGCGAATGCATTATCAATATAACGTACTATTCATATATATTGTCGTACTTGTGTTCGCACACAAAGTGCGCGTAGTTACACTATGTAGGTATATAGAAATTGTGTGTGACATGATCACAGTCGCAAAATTGCGCTAAGAATTGTACTTATAACTTGGAACGCAGTGCACCGCGCGCACGTGTGTGTGTTTGCGTTTTGTGGACAAGTTTGTTTTGGACTATATAGAATGTAACTGGTGCGGGTCGGGTTTGACAACTCATATAAGAAGTATTTCTCTCGTAAGAATTTGGTTGGCTCTAAAAAGGGCCGTTTGTGGAAAACGACGTGCGGTTTACATCCATGTAGACTCAATCGGTGTCCGATGAATACTCCGAATCGGAGCCCGACACTATCTCTACAGACTCGTCGAATAACTCACGGCGCAGCTCGGCGACCTTGTCAGCCTTGGCGTAGGCATACTCGTAGTACATGTTCCTAGCACCCTCTATGACGGCCAGCTTCAATCGCAAGTTGTAACGAAACGAGCGGTTGTTGCAACGTTTGGCCGCTTTATAACGTTTCTGCACATCGCCGAGTCGCTGGTTGAGCATGACGATCTGATCACAGGCCTTTCTAAAACGCCGCTCGGAATCGCTCAGAGTGAAACGCTTGTCGAGAGATTGAATTCGTGAAGGCATCTTGAATAGTAAGCTATTGCAAGACAAATGTGACTTTTGATTTGCGCTGCTGCCATTTTATAGGAAACGCGAGTACTTGTAAATAAATTCATTTTTGACACGTAGCAGAGTGACTGAGATGACACGTTGATTAATTAACTCGTGTCGTTAACACTACAATGGCATCTGCTAATCGGCGATTAATCACCGTGACGTGTTTGATTAGATTAGTGTGTATTTGTCAAACATTCCACACATGACTGATCAGCAATATTGAACCTGTCGAGTTAGCTAAAAATGCATGTCGCACAGTATTTAATATTATAGAGAAACTTTATTTATGTACGAGCAAAATATTGTACACGTGGCGAAAAAAACTATTTAAATGTACATTACCATTCAACAGTGAATTAAAAGAGACGTTTAATTGGCACTTTATTACATCACCATACTTATTACAATATCACACTACATGTAGCAATCATTATTTACATAAATTCAACTCAGCCCGTGACTCTAATTTTAATACATAGAAGTTTTATAAATGATGCTGTACTGCATCGCACTCATACAATTTGATTTACTAGTATGTTATATTGTAAATATGAGACTGTTGTAAGTGTTGAATTTTCTTTAATTATAATTAGTGCCTGATTCTAGATTGGCGAATCGGCAGTGGAAGGTTATACTGAGTGCGCGTATGTACATCGCGCTGAATAAAGTTAACGAAAATTGCGAATGCATTATTAATATAACGTACTATTCATATATATTGTCGTACTTGTGTTCGCACACAAAGTGCGCGTAGTTACACTATGTAGGTATATAGAAATTGTGTGTGACATGATCACAGTCGCAAAATTGCGCTAAGAATTGTACTTATAACTTGGAACGCAGTGCACCGCGCGCACGTGCGTGTGTTTGTGTTTTGTGGACAAGTTTGTTTTGGACTATATAGAATGTAACTGGTGCGGGTCGGGTTTGACAACTCATATAAGAAGTATTTCTCTCGTAAGAATTTGGTTGGCTCTAAAAAGGGCCGTTTGTGGAAAACGACGTGCGGTTTACATCCATGTAGACTCAATCGGTGTCCGATGAATACTCCGAATCGGAGCCCGACACTATCTCTACAGACTCGTCGAATAACTCACGGCGCAGCTCGGCGACCTTGTCAGCCTTGGCGTAGGCATACTCGTAGTACATGTTCCTAGCACCCTCTATGACGGCCAGCTTCAATCGCAAGTTGTAACGAAACGAGCGGTTGTTGCAACGTTTGGCCGCTTTATAACGTTTCTGCACATCGCCGAGTCGCTGGTTGAGCATGACGATCTGATCACAGGCCTTTCTAAAACGCCGCTCGGAATCGCTCAGAGTGAAACGCTTGTCGAGAGATTGAATTCGTGAAGGCATCTTGAATAGTAAGCTATTGCAAGACAAATGTGACTTTTGATTTGCGCTGCTGCCATTTTATAGGAAACGCGAGTACTTGTAAATAAATTCATTTTTGACACGTAGCAGAGTGACTGAGATGACACGTTGATTAATTAACTCGTGTCGTTAACACTACAATGGCATCTGCTAATCGGCGATTAATCACCGTGACGTGTTTGATTAGATTAGTGTGTATTTGTCAAACATTCCACACATGACTGATCAGCAATATTGAACCTGTCGAGTTAGCTAAAAATGCATGTCGCACAGTATTTAATATTATAGAGAAACTTTATTTATGTACGAGCAAAATATTGTACACGTGGCGAAAAAAACTATTTAAATGTACATTACCATTCAACAGTGAATTAAAAGAGACGTTTAATTGGCACTTTATTACATCACCATACTTATTACAATATCACACTACATGTAGCAATCATTATTTACATAAATTCAACTCAGCCCGTGACTCTAATTTTAATACATAGAAGTTTTATAAATGATGCTGTACTGCATCGCACTCATACAATTTGATTTACTAGTATGTTATATTGTAAATATGAGACTGTTGTAAGTGTTGAATTTTCTTTAATTATAATTAGTGCCTGATTCTAGATTGGCGAATCGGCAGTGGAAGGTTATACTGAGTGCGCGTATGTACATCGCGCTGAATAAAGTTAACGAAAATTGCGAATGCATTATCAATATAACGTACTATTCATATATATTGTCGTACTTGTGTTCGCACACAAAGTGCGCGTAGTTACACTATGTAGGTATATAGAAATTGTGTGTGACATGATCACAGTCGCAAAATTGCGCTAAGAATTGTACTTATAACTTGGAACGCAGTGCACCGCGCGCACGTGTGTGTGTTTGCGTTTTGTGGACAAGTTTGTTTTGGACTATATAGAATGTAACTGGTGCGGGTCGGGTTTGACAACTCATATAAGAAGTATTTCTCTCGTAAGAATTTGGTTGGCTCTAAAAAGGGCCGTTTGTGGAAAACGACGTGCGGTTTACATCCATGTAGACTCAATCGGTGTCCGATGAATACTCCGAATCGGAGCCCGACACTATCTCTACAGACTCGTCGAATAACTCACGGCGCAGCTCGGCGACCTTGTCAGCCTTGGCGTAGGCATACTCGTAGTACATGTTCCTAGCACCCTCTATGACGGCCAGCTTCAATCGCAAGTTGTAACGAAACGAGCGGTTGTTGCAACGTTTGGCCGCTTTATAACGTTTCTGCACATCGCCGAGTCGCTGGTTGAGCATGACGATCTGATCACAGGCCTTTCTAAAACGCCGCTCGGAATCGCTCAGAGTGAAACGCTTGTCGAGAGATTGAATTCGTGAAGGCATCTTGAATAGTAAGCTATTGCAAGACAAATGTGACTTTTGATTTGCGCTGCTGCCATTTTATAGGAAACGCGAGTACTTGTAAATAAATTCATTTTTGACACGTAGCAGAGTGACTGAGATGACACGTTGATTAATTAACTCGTGTCGTTAACACTACAATGGCATCTGCTAATCGGCGATTAATCACCGTGACGTGTTTGATTAGATTAGTGTGTATTTGTCAAACATTCCACACATGACTGATCAGCAATATTGAACCTGTCGAGTTAGCTAAAAATGCATGTCGCACAGTATTTAATATTATAGAGAAACTTTATTTATGTACGAGCAAAATATTGTACACGTGGCGAAAAAAACTATTTAAATGTACATTACCATTCAACAGTGAATTAAAAGAGACGTTTAATTGGCACTTTATTACATCACCATACTTATTACAATATCACACTACATGTAGCAATCATTATTTACATAAATTCAACTCAGCCCGTGACTCTAATTTTAATACATAGAAGTTTTATAAATGATGCTGTACTGCATCGCACTCATACAATTTGATTTACTAGTATGTTATATTGTAAATATGAGACTGTTGTAAGTGTTGAATTTTCTTTAATTATAATTAGTGCCTGATTCTAGATTGGCGAATCGGCAGTGGAAGGTTATACTGAGTGCGCGTATGTACATCGCGCTGAATAAAGTTAACGAAAATTGCGAATGCATTATCAATATAACGTACTATTCATATATATTGTCGTACTTGTGTTCGCACACAAAGTGCGCGTAGTTACACTATGTAGGTATATAGAAATTGTGTGTGACATGATCACAGTCGCAAAATTGCGCTAAGAATTGTACTTATAACTTGGAACGCAGTGCACCGCGCGCACGTGCGTGTGTTTGCGTTTTGTGGACAAGTTTGTTTTGGACTATATAGAATGTAACTGGTGCGGGTCGGGTTTGACAACTCATATAAGAAGTATTTCTCTCGTAAGAATTTGGTTGGCTCTAAAAAGGGCCGTTTGTGGAAAACGACGTGCGGTTTACATCCATGTAGACTCAATCGGTGTCCGATGAATACTCCGAATCGGAGCCCGACACTATCTCTACAGACTCGTCGAATAACTCACACCGCAGCTCGGCGACCTTGTCAGCCTTGGCGTAGGCATACTCGTAGTACATGTTCCTAGCACCCTCTATGACGGCCAGCTTCAATCGCAAGTTGTAACGAAACGAGCGGTTGTTGCAACGTTTGGCCGCTTTATAACGTTTCTGCACATCGCCGAGTCGCTGGTTGAGCATGACGATCTGATCACAGGCCTTTCTAAAACGCCGCTCGGAATCGCTCAGAGTGAAACGCTTGTCGAGAGATTGAATTCGTGAAGGCATCTTGAATAGTAAGCTATTGCAAGACAAATGTGACTTTTGATTTGCGCTGCTGCCATTTTATAGGAAACGCGAGTACTTGTAAATAAATTCATTTTTGACACGTAGCAGAGTGACTGAGATGACACGTTGATTAATTAACTCGTGTCGTTAACACTACAATGGCATCTGCTAATCGGCGATTAATCACCGTGACGTGTTTGATTAGATTAGTGTGTATTTGTCAAACATTCCACACATGACTGATCAGCAATATTGAACCTGTCGAGTTAGCTAAAAATGCATGTCGCACAGTATTTAATATTATAGAGAAACTTTATTTATGTACGAGCAAAATATTGTACACGTGGCGAAAAAAACTATTTAAATGTACATTACCATTCAACAGTGAATTAAAAGAGACGTTTAATTGGCACTTTATTACATCACCATACTTATTACAATATCACACTACATGTAGCAATCATTATTTACATAAATTCAACTCAGCCCGTGACTCTAATTTTAATACATAGAAGTTTTATAAATGATGCTGTACTGCATCGCACTCATACAATTTGATTTACTAGTATGTTATATTGTAAATATGAGACTGTTGTAAGTGTTGAATTTTCTTTAATTATAATTAGTGCCTGATTCTAGATTGGCGAATCGGCAGTGGAAGGTTATACTGAGTGCGCGTATGTACATCGCGCTGAATAAAGTTAACGAAAATTGCGAATGCATTATCAATATAACGTACTATTCATATATATTGTCGTACTTGTGTTCGCACACAAAGTGCGCGTAGTTACACTATGTAGGTATATAGAAATTGTGTGTGACATGATCACAGTCGCAAAATTGCGCTAAGAATTGTACTTATAACTTGGAACGCAGTGCACCGCGCGCACGTGCGTGTGTTTGCGTTTTGTGGACAAGTTTGTTTTGGACTATATAGAATGTAACTGGTGCGGGTCGGGTTTGACAACTCATATAAGAAGTATTTCTCTCGTAAGAATTTGGTTGGCTCTAAAAAGGGCCGTTTGTGGAAAACGACGTGCGGTTTACATCCATGTAGACTCAATCGGTGTCCGATGAATACTCCGAATCGGAGCCCGACACTATCTCTACAGACTCGTCGAATAACTCACGGCGCAGCTCGGCGACCTTGTCAGCCTTGGCGTAGGCATACTCGTAGTACATGTTCCTAGCACCCTCTATGACGGCCAGCTTCAATCGCAAGTTGTAACGAAACGAGCGGTTGTTGCAACGTTTGGCCGCTTTATAACGTTTCTGCACATCGCCGAGTCGCTGGTTGAGCATGACGATCTGATCACAGGCCTTTCTAAAACGCCGCTCGGAATCGCTCAGAGTGAAACGCTTGTCGAGAGATTGAATTCGTGAAGGCATCTTGAATAGTAAGCTATTGCAAGACAAATGTGACTTTTGATTTGCGCTGCTGCCATTTTATAGGAAACGCGAGTACTTGTAAATAAATTCATTTTTGACACGTAGCAGAGTGACTGAGATGACACGTTGATTAATTAACTCGTGTCGTTAACACTACAATGGCATCTGCTAATCGGCGATTAATCACCGTGACGTGTTTGATTAGATTAGTGTGTATTTGTCAAACATTCCACACATGACTGATCAGCAATATTGAACCTGTCGAGTTAGCTAAAAATGCATGTCGCACAGTATTTAATATTATAGAGAAACTTTATTTATGTACGAGCAAAATATTGTACACGTGGCGAAAAAAACTATTTAAATGTACATTACCATTCAACAGTGAATTAAAAGAGACGTTTAATTGGCACTTTATTACATCACCATACTTATTACAATATCACACTACATGTAGCAATCATTATTTACATAAATTCAACTCAGCCCGTGACTCTAATTTTAATACATAGAAGTTTTATAAATGATGCTGTACTGCATCGCACTCATACAATTTGATTTACTAGTATGTTATATTGTAAATATGAGACTGTTGTAAGTGTTGAATTTTCTTTAATTATAATTAGTGCCTGATTCTAGATTGGCGAATCGGCAGTGGAAGGTTATACTGAGTGCGCGTATGTACATCGCGCTGAATAAAGTTAACGAAAATTGCGAATGCATTATCAATATAACGTACTATTCATATATATTGTCGTACTTGTGTTCGCACACAAAGTGCGCGTAGTTACACTATGTAGGTATATAGAAATTGTGTGTGACATGATCACAGTCGCAAAATTGCGCTAAGAATTGTACTTATAACTTGGAACGCAGTGCACCGCGCGCACGTGTGTGTGTTTGCGTTTTGTGGACAAGTTTGTTTTGGACTATATAGAATGTAACTGGTGCGGGTCGGGTTTGACAACTCATATAAGAAGTATTTCTCTCGTAAGAATTTGGTTGGCTCTAAAAAGGGCCGTTTGTGGAAAACGACGTGCGGTTTACATCCATGTAGACTCAATCGGTGTCCGATGAATACTCCGAATCGGAGCCCGACACTATCTCTACAGACTCGTCGAATAACTCACGGCGCAGCTCGGCGACCTTGTCAGCCTTGGCGTAGGCATACTCGTAGTACATGTTCCTAGCACCCTCTATGACGGCCAGCTTCAATCGCAAGTTGTAACGAAACGAGCGGTTGTTGCAACGTTTGGCCGCTTTATAACGCTTCGGCACATCGCCGAGTTGCTGGTTGAGCATGACGATCTGATCACAGGCCTTTCTTAAACGCCGCTCGGAATCGCTCAGAGTGAAACGCTTGTCGAGAGATTGAATTCGTGAAGGCATCTTGAATAGTAAGCTATTGCAAGACAAATGTGACTTTTGTTTTGCGCTGCTGCCATTTTATAGGAAACGCGAGTACTTGTAAATAAATTCATTTTTGACACGTAGCAGAGTGACTGAGATGACACGTTGATTAATTAACTCGTGTCGTTAACACTACAATGGCATCTGCTAATCGGCGATTAATCACCGTGACGTGTTTGATTAGATTAGTGTGTATTTGTCAAACATTCCACACATGACTGATCAGCAATATTGAACCTGTCGAGTTAGCTAAAAATGCATGTCGCACAGTATTTAATATTATAGAGAAACTTTATTTATGTACGAGCAAAATATTGTACACGTGGCGAAAAAAACTATTTAAATGTACATTACCATTCAACAGTGAATTAAAAGAGACGTTTAATTGGCACTTTATTACATCACCATACTTATTACAATATCACACTACATGTAGCAATCATTATTTACATAAATTCAACTCAGCCCGTGACTCTAATTTTAATACATAGAAGTTTTATAAATGATGCTGTACTGCATCGCACTCATACAATTTGATTTACTAGTATGTTATATTGTAAATATGAGACTGTTGTAAGTGTTGAATTTTCTTTAATTATAATTAGTGCCTGATTCTAGATTGGCGAATCGGCAGTGGAAGGTTATACTGAGTGCGCGTATGTACATCGCGCTGAATAAAGTTAACGAAAATTGCGAATGCATT
The DNA here is from genome assembly GCA_963678985.1 of Spisula subtruncata. Lineage (NCBI taxonomy): Eukaryota > Metazoa > Mollusca > Bivalvia > Venerida > Mactridae > Spisula > Spisula subtruncata. The sequence continues at coordinate 3,388,776 of OY787668.1, forward strand.
ATCAATATAACGTACTATTCATATATATTGTCGTACTTGTGTTCGCACACAAAGTGCGCGTAGTTACACTATGTAGGTATATAGAAATTGTGTGTGACATGATCACAGTCGCAAAATTGCGCTAAGAATTGTACTTATAACTTGGAACGCAGTGCACCGCGCGCACGTGCGTGTGTTTGCGTTTTGTGGACAAGTTTGTTTTGGACTATATAGAATGTAACTGGTGCGGGTCGGGTTTGACAACTCATATAAGAAGTATTTCTCTCGTAAGAATTTGGTTGGCTCTAAAAAGGGCCGTTTGTGGAAAACGACGTGCGGTTTACATCCATGTAGACTCAATCGGTGTCCGATGAATACTCCGAATCGGAGCCCGACACTATCTCTACAGACTCGTCGAATAACTCACGGCGCAGCTCGGCGACCTTGTCAGCCTTGGCGTAGGCATACTCGTAGTACATGTTCCTAGCACCCTCTATGACGGCCAGCTTCAATCGCAAGTTGTAACGAAACGAGCGGTTGTTGCAACGTTTGGCCGCTTTATAACGTTTCTGCACATCGCCGAGTCGCTGGTTGAGCATGACGATCTGATCACAGGCCTTTCTAAAACGCCGCTCGGAATCGCTCAGAGTGAAACGCTTGTCGAGAGATTGAATTCGTGAAGGCATCTTGAATAGTAAGCTATTGCAAGACAAATGTGACTTTTGATTTGCGCTGCTGCCATTTTATAGGAAACGCGAGTACTTGTAAATAAATTCATTTTTGACACGTAGCAGAGTGACTGAGATGACACGTTGATTAATTAACTCGTGTCGTTAACACTACAATGGCATCTGCTAATCGGCGATTAATTACCGTGACGTGTTTGATTAGATTAGTGTGTATTTGTCAAACATTCCACACATGACTGATCAGCAATATTGAACCTGTCGAGTTAGCTAAAAATGCATGTCGCACAGTATTTAATATTATAGAGAAACTTTATTTATGTACGAGCAAAATATTGTACACGTGGCGAAAAAACTATTTAAATGTACATTACCATTCAACAGTGAATTAAAAGAGACGTTTAATTGGCACTTTATTACATCACCATACTTATTACAATATCACACTACATGTAGCAATCATTATTTACATAAATTCAACTCAGCCCGTGACTCTAATTTTAATACATAGAAGTTTTATAAATGATGCTGTACTGCATCGCACTCATACAATTTGATTTACTAGTATGTTATATTGTAAATATGAGACTGTTGTAAGTGTTGAATTTTCTTTAATTATAATTAGTGCCTGATTCTAGATTGGCGAATCGGCAGTGGAAGGTTATACTGAGTGCGCGTATGTACATCGCGCTGAATAAAGTTAACGAAAATTGCGAATGCATTATCAATATAACGTACTATTCATATATATTGTCGTACTTGTGTTCGCACACAAAGTGCGCGTAGTTACACTATGTAGGTATATAGAAATTGTGTGTGACATGATCACAGTCGCAAAATTGCGCTAAGAATTGTACTTATAACTTGGAACGCAGTGCACCGCGCGCACGTGCGTGTGTTTGCGTTTTGTGGACAAGTTTGTTTTGCACTATATAGAATGTAACTGGTGCGGGTCGGGTTTGACAACTCATATAAGAAGTATTTCTCTCGTAAGAATTTGGTTGGCTCTAAAAAGGGCCGTTTGTGGAAAACGACGTGCGGTTTACATCCATGTAGACTCAATCGGTGTCCGATGAATACTCCGAATCGGAGCCCGACACTATCTCTACAGACTCGTCGAATAACTCACGGCGCAGCTCGGCGACCTTGTCAGCCTTGGCGTAGGCATACTCGTAGTACATGTTCCTAGCACCCTCTATGACGGCCAGCTTCAATCGCAAGTTGTAACGAAACGAGCGGTTGTTGCAACGTTTGGCCGCTTTATAACGTTTCTGCACATCGCCGAGTCGCTGGTTGAGCATGACGATCTGATCACAGGCCTTTCTAAAACGCCGCTCGGAATCGCTCAGAGTGAAACGCTTGTCGAGAGATTGAATTCGTGAAGGCATCTTGAATAGCAAGCTATTGCAAGACAAATGTGACTTTTGATTTGCGCTGCTGCCATTTTATAGGAAACGCGAGTACTTGTAAATAAATTCATTTTTGACACGTAGCAGAGTGACTGAGATGACACGTTGATTAATTAACTCGTGTCGTTAACACTACAATGGCATCTGCTAATCGGCGATTAATCACCGTGACGTGTTTGATTAGATTAGTGTGTATTTGTCAAACATTCCACACATGACTGATCAGCAATATTGAACCTGTCGAGTTAGCTAAAAATGCATGTCGCACAGTATTTAATATTATAGAGAAACTTTATTTATGTACGAGCAAAATATTGTACACGTGGCGAAAAAAACTATTTTAATGTACATTACCATTCAACAGTGAATTAAAAGAGACGTTTAATTGGCACTTTATTACATCACCATACTTATTACAATATCACACTACATGTAGCAATCATTATTTACATAAATTCAACTCAGCCCGTGACTCTAATTTTAATACATAGAAGTTTTATAAATGATGCTGTACTGCATCGCACTCATACAATTTGATTTACTAGTATGTTATATTGTAAATATGAGACTGTTGTAAGTGTTGAATTTTCTTTAATTATAATTAGTGCCTGATTCTAGATTGGCGAATCGGCAGTGGAAGGTTATACTGAGTGCGCGTATGTACATCGCGCTGAATAAAGTTAACGAAAATTGCGAATGCATTATCAATATAACGTACTATTCATATATATTGTCGTACTTGTGTTCGCACACAAAGTGCGCGTAGTTACACTATGTAGGTATATAGAAATTGTGTGTGACATGATCACAGTCGCAAAATTGCGCTAAGAATTGTACTTATAACTTGGAACGCAGTGCACCGCGCGCACGTGCGTGTGTTTGCGTTTTGTGGACAAGTTTGTTTTGGACTATATAGAATGTAACTGGTGCGGGTCGGGTTTGACAACTCATATAAGAAGTATTTCTCTCGTAAGAATTTGGTTGGCTCTAAAAAGGGCCGTTTGTGGAAAACGACGTGCGGTTTACATCCATGTAGACTCAATCGGTGTCCGATGAATACTCCGAATCGGAGCCCGACACTATCTCTACAGACTCGTCGAATAACTCACGGCGCAGCTCGGCGACCTTGTCAGCCTTGGCGTAGGCATACTCGTAGTACATGTTCCTAGCACCCTCTATGACGGCCAGCTTCAATCGCAAGTTGTAACGAAACGAGCGGTTGTTGCAACGTTTGGCCGCTTTATAACGTTTCTGCACATCGCCGAGTCGCTGGTTGAGCATGACGATCTGATCACAGGCCTTTCTAAAACGCCGCTCGGAATCGCTCAGAGTGAAACGCTTGTCGAGAGATTGAATTCGTGAAGGCATCTTGAATAGTAAGCTATTGCAAGACAAATGTGACTTTTGATTTGCGCTGCTGCCATTTTATAGGAAACGCGAGTACTTGTAAATAAATTCATTTTTGACACGTAGCAGAGTGACTGAGATGACACGTTGATTAATTAACTCGTGTCGTTAACACTACAATGGCATCTGCTAATCGGCGATTAATTACCGTGACGTGTTTGATTAGATTAGTGTGTATTTGTCAAACATTCCACACATGACTGATCAGCAATATTGAACCTGTCGAGTTAGCTAAAAATGCATGTCGCACAGTATTTAATATTATAGAGAAACTTTATTTATGTACGAGCAAAATATTGTACACGTGGCGAAAAAACTATTTAAATGTACATTACCATTCAACAGTGAATTAAAAGAGACGTTTAATTGGCACTTTATTACATCACCATACTTATTACAATATCACACTACATGTAGCAATCATTATTTACATAAATTCAACTCAGCCCGTGACTCTAATTTTAATACATAGAAGTTTTATAAATGATGCTGTACTGCATCGCACTCATACAATTTGATTTACTAGTATGTTATATTGTAAATATGAGACTGTTGTAAGTGTTGAATTTTCTTTAATTATAATTAGTGCCTGATTCTAGATTGGCGAATCGGCAGTGGAAGGTTATACTGAGTGCGCGTATGTACATCGCGCTGAATAAAGTTAACGAAAATTGCGAATGCATTATCAATATAACGTACTATTCATATATATTGTCGTACTTGTGTTCGCACACAAAGTGCGCGTAGTTACACTATGTAGGTATATAGAAATTGTGTGTGACATGATCACAGTCGCAAAATTGCGCTAAGAATTGTACTTATAACTTGGAACGCAGTGCACCGCGCGCACGTGCGTGTGTTTGCGTTTTGTGGACAAGTTTGTTTTGCACTATATAGAATGTAACTGGTGCGGGTCGGGTTTGACAACTCATATAAGAAGTATTTCTCTCGTAAGAATTTGGTTGGCTCTAAAAAGGGCCGTTTGTGGAAAACGACGTGCGGTTTACATCCATGTAGACTCAATCGGTGTCCGATGAATACTCCGAATCGGAGCCCGACACTATCTCTACAGACTCGTCGAATAACTCACGGCGCAGCTCGGCGACCTTGTCAGCCTTGGCGTAGGCATACTCGTAGTACATGTTCCTAGCACCCTCTATGACGGCCAGCTTCAATCGCAAGTTGTAACGAAACGAGCGGTTGTTGCAACGTTTGGCCGCTTTATAACGTTTCTGCACATCGCCGAGTCGCTGGTTGAGCATGACGATCTGATCACACGCCTTTCTAAAACGCCGCTCGGAATCGCTCAGAGTGAAACGCTTGTCGAGAGATTGAATTCGTGAAGGCATCTTGAATAGCAAGCTATTGCAAGACAAATGTGACTTTTGATTTGCGCTGCTGCCATTTTATAGGAAACGCGAGTACTTGTAAATAAATTCATTTTTGACACGTAGCAGAGTGACTGAGATGACACGTTGATTAATTAACTCGTGTCGTTAACACTACAATGGCATCTGCTAATCGGCGATTAATCACCGTGACGTGTTTGATTAGATTAGTGTGTATTTGTCAAACATTCCACACATGACTGATCAGCAATATTGAACCTGTCGAGTTAGCTAAAAATGCATGTCGCACAGTATTTAATATTATAGAGAAACTTTATTTATGTACGAGCAAAATATTGTACACGTGGCGAAAAAAACTATTTTAATGTACATTACCATTCAACAGTGAATTAAAAGAGACGTTTAATTGGCACTTTATTACATCACCATACTTATTACAATATCACACTACATGTAGCAATCATTATTTACATAAATTCAACTCAGCCCGTGACTCTAATTTTAATACATAGAAGTTTTATAAATGATGCTGTACTGCATCGCACTCATACAGTTTGATTTACTAGTATGTTATATTGTAAATATGAGACTGTTGTAAGTGTTGAATTTTCTTTAATTATAATTAGTGCCTGATTCTAGATTGGCGAATCGGCAGTGGAAGGTTATACTGAGTGCGCGTATGTACATCGCGCTGAATAAAGTTAACGAAAATTGCGAATGCATTATCAATATAACGTACTATTCATATATATTGTCGTACTTGTGTTCGCACACAAAGTGCGCGTAGTTACACTATGTAGGTATATAGAAATTGTGTGTGACATGATCACAGTCGCAAAATTGCGCTAAGAATTGTACTTATAACTTGGAACGCAGTGCACCGCGCGCACGTGCGTGTGTTTGCGTTTTGTGGACAAGTTTGTTTTGGACTATATAGAATGTAACTGGTGCGGGTCGGGTTTGACAACTCATATAAGAAGTATTTCTCTCGTAAGAATTTGGTTGGCTCTAAAAAGAGCCGTTTGTGGAAAACGACGTGCGGTTTACATCCATGTAGACTCAATCGGTGTCCGATGAATACTCCGAATCGGAGCCCGACACTATCTCTACAGACTCGTCGAATAACTCACGGCGCAGCTCGGCGACCTTGTCAGCCTTGGCGTAGGCATACTCGTAGTACATGTTCCTAGCACCCTCTATGACGGCCAGCTTCAATCGCAAGTTGTAACGAAACGAGCGGTTGTTGCAACGTTTGGCCGCTTTATAACGCTTCGGCACATCGCCGAGTCGCTGGTTGAGCATGACGATCTGATCACAGGCCTTTCTTAAACGCCGCTCGGAATCGCTCAGAGTGAAACGCTTGTCGAGAGATTGAATTCGTGAAGGCATCTTGAATAGTAAGCTATTGCAAGACAAATGTGACTTTTGTTTTGCGCTGCTGCCATTTTATAGGAAACGCGAGTACTTGTAAATAAATTCATTTTTGACACGTAGCAGAGTGACTGAGATGACACGTTGATTAATTAACTCGTGTCGTTAACACTACAATGGCATCTGCTAATCGGCGATTAATCACCGTGACGTGTTTGATTAGATTAGTGTGTATTTGTCAAACATTCCACACATGACTGATCAGCAATATTGAACCTGTCGAGTTAGCTAAAAATGCATGTCGCACAGTATTTAATATTATAGAGAAACTTTATTTATGTACGAGCAAAATATTGTACACGTGGCGAAAAAAACTATTTAAATGTACATTACCATTCAACAGTGAATTAAAAGAGACGTTTAATTGGCACTTTATTACATCACCATACTTATTACAATATCACACTACATGTAGCAATCATTATTTACATAAATTCAACTCAGCCCGTGACTCTAATTTTAATACATAGAAGTTTTATAAATGATGCTGTACTGCATCGCACTCATACAATTTGATTTACTAGTATGTTATATTGTAAATATGAGACTGTTGTAAGTGTTGAATTTTCTTTAATTATAATTAGTGCCTGATTCTAGATTGGCGAATCGGCAGTGGAAGGTTATACTGAGTGCGCGTATGTACATCGCGCTGAATAAAGTTAACGAAAATTGCGAATGCATTATCAATATAACGTACTATTCATATATATTGTCGTACTTGTGTTCGCACACAAAGTGCGCGTAGTCACACTTTGTAGGTATATAGAAATTGTGTGTGACATGATCACAGTCGCAAAATTGCGCTAAGAATTGTACTTATAACTTGGAACGCAGTGCACCGCGCGCACGTGCGTGTGTTTGCGTTTTGTGGACAAGTTTGTTTTGCACTATATAGAATGTAACTGGTGCGGGTCGGGTTTGACAACTCATATAAGAAGTATTTCTCTCGTAAGAATTTGGTTGGCTCTAAAAAGGGCCGTTTGTGGAAAACGACGTGCGGTTTACATCCATGTAGACTCAATCGGTGTCCGATGAATACTCCGAATCGGAGCCCGACACTATCTCTACAGACTCGTCGAATAACTCACGGCGCAGCTCGGCGACCTTGTCAGCCTTGGCGTAGGCATACTCGTAGTACATGTTCCTAGCACCCTCTATGACGGCCAGCTTCAATCGCAAGTTGTAACGAAACGAGCGGTTGTTGCAACGTTTGGCCGCTTTATAACGTTTCTGCACATCGCCGAGTCGCTGGTTGAGCATGACGATCTGATCACAGGCCTTTCTAAAACGCCGCTCGGAATCGCTCAGAGTGAAACGCTTGTCGAGAGATTGAATTCGTGAAGGCATCTTGAATAGTAAGCTATTGCAAGACAAATGTGACTTTTGATTTGCGCTGCTGCCATTTTATAGGAAACGCGAGTACTTGTAAATAAATTCATTTTTGACACGTAGCAGAGTGACTGAGATGACACGTTGATTAATTAACTCGTGTCGTTAACACTACAATGGCATCTGCTAATCGGCGATTAATTACCGTGACGTGTTTGATTAGATTAGTGTGTATTTGTCAAACATTCCACACATGACTGATCAGCAATATTGAACCTGTCGAGTTAGCTAAAAATGCATGTCGCACAGTATTTAATATTATAGAGAAACTTTATTTATGTACGAGCAAAATATTGTACACGTGGCGAAAAAACTATTTAAATGTACATTACCATTCAACAGTGAATTAAAAGAGACGTTTAATTGGCACTTTATTACATCACCATACTTATTACAATATCACACTACATGTAGCAATCATTATTTACATAAATTCAACTCAGCCCGTGACTCTAATTTTAATACATAGAAGTTTTATAAATGATGCTGTACTGCATCGCACTCATACAATTTGATTTACTAGTATGTTATATTGTAAATATGAGACTGTTGTAAGTGTTGAATTTTCTTTAATTATAATTAGTGCCTGATTCTAGATTGGCGAATCGGCAGTGGAAGGTTATACTGAGTGCGCGTATGTACATCGCGCTGAATAAAGTTAACGAAAATTGCGAATGCATTATCAATATAACGTACTATTCATATATATTGTCGTACTTGTGTTCGCACACAAAGTGCGCGTAGTTACACTATGTAGGTATATAGAAATTGTGTGTGACATGATCACAGTCGCAAAATTGCGCTAAGAATTGTACTTATAACTTGGAACGCAGTGCACCGCGCGCACGTGCGTGTGTTTGCGTTTTGTGGACAAGTTTGTTTTGGACTATATAGAATGTAACTGGTGCGGGTCGGGTTTGACAACTCATATAAGAAGTATTTCTCTCGTAAGAATTTGGTTGGCTCTAAAAAGGGCCGTTTGTGGAAAACGACGTGCGGTTTACATCCATGTAGACTCAATCGGTGTCCGATGAATACTCCGAATCGGAGCCCGACACTATCTCTACAGACTCGTCGAATAACTCACACCGCAGCTCGGCGACCTTGTCAGCCTTGGCGTAGGCATACTCGTAGTACATGTTCCTAGCACCCTCTATGACGGCCAGCTTCAATCGCAAGTTGTAACGAAACGAGCGGTTGTTGCAACGTTTGGCCGCTTTATAACGTTTCTGCACATCGCCGAGTCGCTGGTTGAGCATGACGATCTGATCACAGGCCTTTCTAAAACGCCGCTCGGAATCGCTCAGAGTGAAACGCTTGTCGAGAGATTGAATTCGTGAAGGCATCTTGAATAGTAAGCTATTGCAAGACAAATGTGACTTTTGATTTGCGCTGCTGCCATTTTATAGGAAACGCGAGTACTTGTAAATAAATTCATTTTTGACACGTAGCAGAGTGACTGAGATGACACGTTGATTAATTAACTCGTGTCGTTAACACTACAATGGCATCTGCTAATCGGCGATTAATCACCGTGACGTGTTTGATTAGATTAGTGTGTATTTGTCAAACATTCCACACATGACTGATCAGCAATATTGAACCTGTCGAGTTAGCTAAAAATGCATGTCGCACAGTATTTAATATTATAGAGAAACTTTATTTATGTACGAGCAAAATATTGTACACGTGGCGAAAAAAACTATTTAAATGTACATTACCATTCAACAGTGAATTAAAAGAGACGTTTAATTGGCACTTTATTACATCACCATACTTATTACAATATCACACTACATGTAGCAATCATTATTTACATAAATTCAACTCAGCCCGTGACTCTAATTTTAATACATAGAAGTTTTATAAATGATGCTGTACTGCATCGCACTCATACAATTTGATTTACTAGTATGTTATATTGTAAATATGAGACTGTTGTAAGTGTTGAATTTTCTTTAATTATAATTAGTGCCTGATTCTAGATTGGCGAATCGGCAGTGGAAGGTTATACTGAGTGCGCGTATGTACATCGCGCTGAATAAAGTTAACGAAAATTGCGAATGCATTATCAATATAACGTACTATTCATATATATTGTCGTACTTGTGTTCGCACACAAAGTGCGCGTAGTTACACTATGTAGGTATATAGAAATTGTGTGTGACATGATCACAGTCGCAAAATTGCGCTAAGAATTGTACTTATAACTTGGAACGCAGTGCACCGCGCGCACGTGCGTGTGTTTGCGTTTTGTGGACAAGTTTGTTTTGGACTATATAGAATGTAACTGGTGCGGGTCGGGTTTGACAACTCATATAAGAAGTATTTCTCTCGTAAGAATTTGGTTGGCTCTAAAAAGGGCCGTTTGTGGAAAACGACGTGCGGTTTACATCCATGTAGACTCAATCGGTGTCCGATGAATACTCCGAATCGGAGCCCGACACTATCTCTACAGACTCGTCGAATAACTCACGGCGCAGCTCGGCGACCTTGTCAGCCTTGGCGTAGGCATACTCGTAGTACATGTTCCTAGCACCCTCTATGACGGCCAGCTTCAATCGCAAGTTGTAACGAAACGAGCGGTTGTTGCAACGTTTGGCCGCTTTATAACGTTTCTGCACATCGCCGAGTCGCTGGTTGAGCATGACGATCTGATCACAGGCCTTTCTAAAACGCCGCTCGGAATCGCTCAGAGTGAAACGCTTGTCGAGAGATTGAATTCGTGAAGGCATCTTGAATAGTAAGCTATTGCAAGACAAATGTGACTTTTGATTTGCGCTGCTGCCATTTTATAGGAAACGCGAGTACTTGTAAATAAATTCATTTTTGACACGTAGCAGAGTGACTGAGATGACACGTTGATTAATTAACTCGTGTCGTTAACACTACAATGGCATCTGCTAATCGGCGATTAATCACCGTGACGTGTTTGATTAGATTAGTGTGTATTTGTCAAACATTCCACACATGACTGATCAGCAATATTGAACCTGTCGAGTTAGCTAAAAATGCATGTCGCACAGTATTTAATATTATAGAGAAACTTTATTTATGTACGAGCAAAATATTGTACACGTGGCGAAAAAAACTATTTAAATGTACATTACCATTCAACAGTGAATTAAAAGAGACGTTTAATTGGCACTTTATTACATCACCATACTTATTACAATATCACACTACATGTAGCAATCATTATTTACATAAATTCAACTCAGCCCGTGACTCTAATTTTAATACATAGAAGTTTTATAAATGATGCTGTACTGCATCGCACTCATACAATTTGATTTACTAGTATGTTATATTGTAAATATGAGACTGTTGTAAGTGTTGAATTTTCTTTAATTATAATTAGTGCCTGATTCTAGATTGGCGAATCGGCAGTGGAAGGTTATACTGAGTGCGCGTATGTACATCGCGCTGAATAAAGTTAACGAAAATTGCGAATGCATTATCAATATAACGTACTATTCATATATATTGTCGTACTTGTGTTCGCACACAAAGTGCGCGTAGTTACACTATGTAGGTATATAGAAATTGTGTGTGACATGATCACAGTCGCAAAATTGCGCTAAGAATTGTACTTATAACTTGGAACGCAGTGCACCGCGCGCACGTGTGTGTGTTTGCGTTTTGTGGACAAGTTTGTTTTGGACTATATAGAATGTAACTGGTGCGGGTCGGGTTTGACAACTCATATAAGAAGTATTTCTCTCGTAAGAATTTGGTTGGCTCTAAAAAGGGCCGTTTGTGGAAAACGACGTGCGGTTTACATCCATGTAGACTCAATCGGTGTCCGATGAATACTCCGAATCGGAGCCCGACACTATCTCTACAGACTCGTCGAATAACTCACGGCGCAGCTCGGCGACCTTGTCAGCCTTGGCGTAGGCATACTCGTAGTACATGTTCCTAGCACCCTCTATGACGGCCAGCTTCAATCGCAAGTTGTAACGAAACGAGCGGTTGTTGCAACGTTTGGCCGCTTTATAACGTTTCTGCACATCGCCGAGTCGCTGGTTGAGCATGACGATCTGATCACAGGCCTTTCTAAAACGCCGCTCGGAATCGCTCAGAGTGAAACGCTTGTCGAGAGATTGAATTCGTGAAGGCATCTTGAATAGTAAGCTATTGCAAGACAAATGTGACTTTTGATTTGCGCTGCTGCCATTTTATAGGAAACGCGAGTACTTGTAAATAAATTCATTTTTGACACGTAGCAGAGTGACTGAGATGACACGTTGATTAATTAACTCGTGTCGTTAACACTACAATGGCATCTGCTAATCGGCGATTAATCACCGTGACGTGTTTGATTAGATTAGTGTGTATTTGTCAAACATTCCACACATGACTGATCAGCAATATTGAACCTGTCGAGTTAGCTAAAAATGCATGTCGCACAGTATTTAATATTATAGAGAAACTTTATTTATGTACGAGCAAAATATTGTACACGTGGCGAAAAAAACTATTTAAATGTACATTACCATTCAACAGTGAATTAAAAGAGACGTTTAATTGGCACTTTATTACATCACCATACTTATTACAATATCACACTACATGTAGCAATCATTATTTACATAAATTCAACTCAGCCCGTGACTCTAATTTTAATACATAGAAGTTTTATAAATGATGCTGTACTGCATCGCACTCATACAATTTGATTTACTAGTATGTTATATTGTAAATATGAGACTGTTGTAAGTGTTGAATTTTCTTTAATTATAATTAGTGCCTGATTCTAGATTGGCGAATCGGCAGTGGAAGGTTATACTGAGTGCGCGTATGTACATCGCGCTGAATAAAGTTAACGAAAATTGCGAATGCATTATCAATATAACGTACTATTCATATATATTGTCGTACTTGTGTTCGCACACAAAGTGCGCGTAGTTACACTATGTAGGTATATAGAAATTGTGTGTGACATGATCACAGTCGCAAAATTGCGCTAAGAATTGTACTTATAACTTGGAACGCAGTGCACCGCGCGCACGTGCGTGTGTTTGCGTTTTGTGGACAAGTTTGTTTTGCACTATATAGAATGTAACTGGTGCGGGTCGGGTTTGACAACTCATATAAGAAGTATTTCTCTCGTAAGAATTTGGTTGGCTCTAAAAAGGGCCGTTTGTGGAAAACGACGTGCGGTTTACATCCATGTAGACTCAATCGGTGTCCGATGAATACTCCGAATCGGAGCCCGACACTATCTCTACAGACTCGTCGAATAACTCACGGCGCAGCTCGGCGACCTTGTCAGCCTTGGCGTAGGCATACTCGTAGTACATGTTCCTAGCACCCTCTATGACGGCCAGCTTCAATCGCAAGTTGTAACGAAACGAGCGGTTGTTGCAACGTTTGGCCGCTTTATAACGTTTCTGCACATCGCCGAGTCGCTGGTTGAGCATGACGATCTGATCACAGGCCTTTCTAAAACGCCGCTCGGAATCGCTCAGAGTGAAACGCTTGTCGAGAGATTGAATTCGTGAAGGCATCTTGAATAGTAAGCTATTGCAAGACAAATGTGACTTTTGATTTGCGCTGCAGCCATTTTATACGAAACGCGAGTACTTGTAAATAAATTCATTTTTGACACGTAGCAGAGTGACTGAGATGACACGTTGATTAATTAACTCGTGTCGTTAACACTACAATGGCATCTGCTAATCGGCGATTAATCACCGTGACGTGTTTGATTAGATTAGTGTGTATTTGTCAAACATTCCACACATGACTGATCAGCAATATTGAACCTGTCAAGTTAGCTAAAAATGCATCTCGCACAGTATTTTATATTATAGAGAAACTTTATTAATGTTCGCGCAAAATATTGTACACATGGCGAAAAAAAATATTTAAATGTACATTACCATACAACAGTGAATTAAAAGAGACGTTTAATTGGCACTTTATTACATCACCATACTTATTACAATATCACACTACATGTAGCAATCATTATTTACATGAATTCAACGCAGCCCCCGAGACTCTAATTTTAATACATAGAAGTTTTATAAATGATGCTGTACTGCATCGCACTCATACAATTTGATTTACTAGTATGTTATATCGTAAATATGAGACTGTCGTAATTGTTGAATTTTCTTTAATTATAATTAGTGCCTGATTCTACATTGGCGAACCGGCAGTGACAGGTTATACTGAGTGTGCGTATGTACATCGCGCTGAATAAAGTTAACGAAAATTGCGAATGCATTATCAATATAACGTACTATTCATATATATTGTCGTACTTGTGTTCGCACACAAAGTGCGCGTAGTTACACTATGTAGGTATATAGAAATTGTGTGTGACATGATCACAGTCGCAAATTTGCGCTAAGAATTGTACTTATAACTTGGAACGCAGTGCACCGCGCGCACGTGCGTGTGTTTGCGTTTTGTGGACAAGTTTGTTTTGCACTATATAGAATGTAACTGGTGCGGGTCGGGTTTGACAACTCATATAAGAAGTATTTCTCTCGTAAGAATTTGGTTGGCTCTAAAAAGGGCCGTTTGTGGAAAACGACGTGCGGTTTACATCCATGTAGACTCAATCGGTGTCCGATGAATACTCCGAATCGGAGCCCGACACTATCTCTACAGACTCGTCGAATAACTCACGGCGCAGCTCGGCGACCTTGTCAGCCTTGGCGTAGGCATACTCGTAGTACATGTTCCTAGCACCCTCTATGACGGCCAGCTTCAATCGCAAGTTGTAACGAAACGAGCGGTTGTTGCAACGTTTGGCCGCTTTATAACGTTTCTGCACATCGCCGAGTCGCTGGTTGAGCATGACGATCTGATCACAGGCCTTTCTAAAACGCCGCTCGGAATCGCTCAGAGTGAAACGCTTGTCGAGAGATTGAATTCGTGAAGGCATCTTGAATAGTAAGCTATTGCAAGACAAATGTGACTTTTGATTTGCGCTGCTGCCATTTTATAGGAAACGCGAGTACTTGTAAATAAATTCATTTTTGACACGTAGCAGAGTGACTGAGATGACACGTTGATTAATTAACTCGTGTCGTTAACACTACAATGGCATCTGCTAATCGGCGATTAATCACCGTGACGTGTTTGATTAGATTAGTGTGTATTTGTCAAACATTCCACACATGACTGATCAGCAATATTGAACCTGTCGAGTTAGCTAAAAATGCATGTCGCACAGTATTTAATATTATAGAGAAACTTTATTTATGTACGAGCAAAATATTGTACACGTGGCGAAAAAAACTATTTAAATGTACATTACCATTCAACAGTGAATTAAAAGAGACGTTTAATTGGCACTTTATTACATCACCATACTTATTACAATATCACACTACATGTAGCAATCATTATTTACATAAATTCAACTCAGCCCGTGACTCTAATTTTAATACATATAAGTTTTATAAATGATGCTGTACTGCATCGCACTCATACAATTTGATTTACTAGTATGTTATATTGTAAATATGAGACTGTTGTAAGTGTTGAATTTTCTTTAATTATAATTAGTGCCTGATTCTAGATTGGCGAATCGGCAGTGGAAGGTTATACTGAGTGCGCGTATGTACATCGCGCTGAATAAAGTTAACGAAAATTGCGAATGCATTATCAATATAACGTACTATTCATATATATTGTCGTACTTGTGTTCGCACACAAAGTGCGCGTAGTTACACTATGTAGGTATATAGAAATTGTGTGTGACATGATCACAGTCGCAAAATTGCGCTAAGAATTGTACTTATAACTTGGAACGCAGTGCACCGCGCGCACGTGCGTGTGTTTGCGTTTTGTGGACAAGTTTGTTTTGGACTATATAGAATGTAACTGGTGCGGGTCGGGTTTGACAACTCATATAAGAAGTATTTCTCTCGTAAGAATTTGGTTGGCTCTAAAAAGGGCCGTTTGTGGAAAACGACGTGCGGTTTACATCCATGTAGACTCAATCGGTGTCCGATGAATACTCCGAATCGGAGCCCGACACTATCTCTACAGACTCGTCGAATAACTCACGGCGCAGCTCGGCGACCTTGTCAGCCTTGGCGTAGGCATACTCGTAGTACATGTTCCTAGCACCCTCTATGACGGCCAGCTTCAATCGCAAGTTGTAACGAAACGAGCGGTTGTTGCAACGTTTGGCCGCTTTATAACGTTTCTGCACATCGCCGAGTCGCTGGTTGAGCATGACGATCTGATCACACGCCTTTCTAAAACGCCGCTCGGAATCGCTCAGAGTGAAACGCTTGTCGAGAGATTGAATTCGTGAAGGCATCTTGAATAGTAAGCTATTGCAAGACAAATGTGACTTTTGATTTGCGCTGCTGCCATTTTATAGGAAACGCGAGTACTTGTAAATAAATTCATTTTTGACACGTAGCAGAGTGACTGAGATGACACGTTGATTAATTAACTCGTGTCGTTAACACTACAATGGCATCTGCTAATCGGCGATTAATCACCGTGACGTGTTTGATTAGATTAGTGTGTATTTGTCAAACATTCCACACATGACTGATCAGCAATATTGAACCTGTCGAGTTAGCTAAAAATGCATGTCGCACAGTATTTAATATTATAGAGAAACTTTATTTATGTACGAGCAAAATATTGTACACGTGGCGAAAAAAACTATTTAAATGTACATTACCATTCAACAGTGAATTAAAAGAGACGTTTAATTGGCACTTTATTACATCACCATACTTATTACAATATCACACTACATGTAGCAATCATTATTTACATAAATTCAACTCAGCCCGTGACTCTAATTTTAATACATAGAAGTTTTATAAATGATGCTGTACTGCATCGCACTCATACAATTTGATTTACTAGTATGTTATATTGTAAATATGAGACTGTTGTAAGTGTTGAATTTTCTTTAATTATAATTAGTGCCTGATTCTAGATTGGCGAATCGGCAGTGGAAGGTTATACTGAGTGCGCGTATGTACATCGCGCTGAATAAAGTTAACGAAAATTGCGAATGCATTATCAATATAACGTACTATTCATATATATTGTCGTACTTGTGTTCGCACACAAAGTGCGCGTAGTTACACTATGTAGGTATATAGAAATTGTGTGTGACATGATCACAGTCGCAAAATTGCGCTAAGAATTGTACTTATAACTTGGAACGCAGTGCACCGCGCGCACGTGCGTGTGTTTGCGTTTTGTGGACAAGTTTGTTTTTTTCCGGTTCCGGTATCGATTATGGCGGACACAAAATTCAATGGTTGTCTCTAAAATAGTGGTTCTTATATTTACAAACAAGTGTATCAGATCTTTTGGACTTATTTTGGACATTTGATGAAGGTAAAATGTTTTACGAAGGTAAATTTGCCGCCCTTGATCCAGAATTCGTCGTACAGAATCGTAAACGGCAACGACGGTCATCTAGCGCCACGTCATCGCACGAGGCACCCCACCCACCAACAATGTCTTCTGCACCGTCAAAGGAACAGTTTTCAAATTTGTCCATGGATGAAAAAATGAATAGCATATTCGACGTAATGGTACAAATTGTACCATTAAATTATAAAATAGACTGCATGACCAAACATATGTATTATTCGGCAGCCAACCATGATGTAACCGACGCGAGACTGAAATTATTAGAATACAAAAGTATTGACATGGAGGCCCGTATGCTACGGGCAAACTTAATATTTTTTGGTCATTGTGAGGACGATAGGGGTGAAAATTGCTCTACCATTATCGCGGACATGCTTGTGAACCAGCTTAAATTGAACAGGGACTCGTTCTCTATACAATATGCTTATAGAATAGGAAAACGTAATCGCAATAAAGATCAACAGCACAAACGCCCTATTCTAGTATCATTCAACAACCCAGCCACCACTAACGCTATAATTGAAAATGCATGGATGTTTGTGGAAACCCCTTACAGTGTGTCACGTGATTATCCGCGGGAGATACGTGAGGCAAGACAGGACCTTTGGCCGGAATACAAGCAGGCCAAAACCAAATATGGCTCCAAAAACGTCAAGATGCTATATCCAGCGGCCCTCCAGATAAAGGGCGACATTGTACAGGATTATTTCCCAGACTGGTTTAATGTCCTTAGAGGCTCCCGCAACTCGGACGTCCAATCACGTATCCATGAAAAATTCAAGCTTTCAGCGGAAGCGTCTGTAACATCCCCACAGCACATGTCACCAACAATGGAGGAAGATCTCTGCTCGGAGGATGATGACGTCAGCTTGACCAATTCCAAAGGAACTTCACCAGGAACATCTAGACATAAACCAAATAAAAGTCAATCCACCAAACCTGGATACTTGATGGAAGTGCATGCACCATTAAGAAATCCACATAATGCTCATCCAACCATAGACAGTGATTCGGGCCAAGTGAAATAGGAAATTCCGGGGACTGTGTTTTTTTGCGAAAAATGTATTAACTTACCGTGTTCTTCCAAACAAAAGTACTGTTCTCATTTACAATATCTTAACGATGGATCGCATATTACTTTAGACACCAATAACGGATTTAATAACATTCCCAACCAACAACCAGAAAACACTCTATACCCAGACGTCACTAACAATTCATATATCAATAATAGTCCAGGTACGTGTACGGATGTACGAATCATAAACATTGGAACCTTGAACGTGTGTGGATTGAAACGTAGACTTTTGTATCCAGAATTTGTATCTCTTGTTGAAAAGTATTCAATATTTTGTGTGACTGAAACCAAAATTGACTCTCATGATATAATTAATATTCCAAATTACACTTTTTTCTCCAAACCTAGGTTAGAAAAATACAAACGAAAATCAGGGGGGATTGGTTTCTTTATTCACAACTCTCTAGTAGACAAAATAAGTATAATCGAATCAAATTGTGAATATGTATTCTGGTTTAGTATTAAGTCAGTGTTACCCATTGTCAGTACAAATTTACTTATTGGTGTACTATATATTCCACCTGATAACTCACATTTCTACAACGAAGACGAATTTTTCATGCTACAGTCCCAAATTGCACTTAATAGTAGCTCATATGACTTTATGCTCCTCACTGGCGACACGAATGGTCATACGTCTAATGTCCCAGACTATGCTGAGTTCGATGAGTGTTTAACTAATGCACTCGAACTGGATGAGAATACAATAGAATCACTTAATACGATTAACAAACTAACAGAATTAAATATCACTCGAGACAGAGTTTCAAAATGCAACAAACTAAACAACACCGGACGAAAACTATTAAATATATGTAGAAACCATAATTTATTCATTTTGAACGGACGGTTGGGAAATGACAATCTAAAAGGTCAGTTTACATTTAGAGACACGTCCGTTATTGACTATTCAATTTCAACAATTAGTTGCTTCCCGTACATTACCAATTTCGGTATAATAGACCTTGACTCCTTATTTTCAGACGGACACTGTCTCCTAGATCTTGAATTAACCATTCCTAAAACGCTCCTTACTAACAACCAATCTACATCACAACCGGACAAAAAAACAAGTACATGTAATCCAAAATGGAATGAGGAACTAAAATCAGAATTTACAGAAAACCTTAACCCTAATTTGCTGCAAGAAATAAAAGATTTATTAAATATAACACCCGAAAACGACATCGAGTCACATATAAACTGTGTAACCAGCAAAATATCTGAGATATTCTCGAAGTCGGCTAAAAAAACATTCCCACCCCCAAGTAATAAACATAAACATAAAAGCACTAATAACACACTCAACATAAATAATAAACCCTGGTTCGGGCCTCAGTGTAGAAAAGCAAGAAATAAATATCACACCGCACGCAAAGCTTACAATACGAATAAAACCAATGTAAACAAGTCCCGCCTACAACTAGCTACTACACATTACAAGCAAACCATGAATGGGTACATCACCAAACACAAATTTAGCACGGAATCAAAATTACGCCGTTTATGCTCAAATAAACCAAAGGATTATTGGAATTATTTAAATAGCTTATCAATGAAGAAACACGATAAATCACCACCGCTGACAGATTTTTACAAATATTTTAAAGAAGTTAACTCTGCTCAATTAGGTAATGACGACGATACCTCCAACAATAACCCCGACGTTAGTATATTAAATAATGATGTTTTAAACAGGATAATCTCAGAAAGTGAAGTTATTAAAAATATAACGAGTCTTAAAAATGGCAAAGCGTCCTCTGCTTTCGACAACATAAGCAACGAGTATTTAAAATCAACAAAATCAATAATGGCTCCATTATATACATCACTGTTCAACCTCGTTTTAGAAACCGGGGTCCTTCCCGAGCACTGGTTAATTGGAACTATTAAACCTATTTATAAAAACAAAGGCTCCATTATGGACCCGGCAAACTATCGTCCAATAACTATCCTCAGTTGCTTGGGTAAAGTGTTCACATCCATATTAAACAATAGAATTTATGAATTCCTCACCGTTAATAATCTCCTAAATGAAAACCAAGCCGGATTTAGAACCGGCTACTCTACGACAGACCACATTTTTACTCTAAATTTCTTAATAGAAAAATTGAGATCCGAAAAAAAGAAATTGTTTTGTTCATTTATTGACTTTTCCGCTGCCTTCGACTCGGTGTGGAGGGCAGGTCTGTGGACTAAACTAACTAACAACGGAATAACTGGGAAAATCTTACGAATCATTAAAAACATGTATTCTAATATTAAATCATGTGTTGCTGTAAATGGTCAAACGTCTGCTTTCTTTAACAGTTTCACAGGAGTTCGACAAGGCGAAAACCTCTCTCCAGTCCTGTTTTCTCTATATCTTAATGATCTCGAAAATAAGCTCTTACGTGATGATAACGGCCTTATTATAGATTTTAAAACAGACGAAATCCAGCATTTTTTAAAAATATTACTTCTCCTCTATGCAGACGACACGATTATTGTTGGCGATTCACCTCAGTCTTTTCAATCAACATTAAACCAGTTTAATGAATATTGTAAAACATGGAAACTAAAAATAAATTTCTCAAAAACGAAAGTCATTGTCTTCGGTACAAATAAACCCAACAAATATCGTTTTACTATAGATAATCAACCGATAGAAACTATCAAGGAATATAAATATCTTGGAGTAATTTTTACCGCTTCCGGCTCATTTCTCTCTTGCAGAACACATGTAATAACACAAGCTAATAAAGCAATGCACGTATTGCGCCTCAGAATAAACAATTTGGATTTACCACTTGATTTACAATTAAAATTATTCGATCATACCGTGCTACCAATTTTAACATACGGATGTGAAATCTGGGGCTTTGAAAATTTGGATGGGATAGAACAAGTTCATAATAATTTTTTACGTTTATTAACTAAGACCCGAAAGAGTACGCCTCTATATATGCTTTATGCAGAACTAGGACGCTATCCCATCGAAGTTGTCATCAAGTCCCGTATGGTAGGATATTGGAATAGATTATTAACAAATAAATCAAAAATTGCGTTCATGTGCTACCAGCATATTCTTTCTAATCATCAAAACTTTAAATGGGCTACACATATAAAAAGCATTTTAGATACAACAGGAAATTCACAAATATGGATCAATCAACATAATATTACCAATAAACATATAAACAAACCAATTAAACGCACATTGATCGACCAGTTCCTACAAGATTGGTCAACTAAACTTGAAAATTCAAATAAAGGAAAATTTTATCGCAGTTTTAAAGAAAATATAAACTATGAAGAATACTTAAGTCTTTTAACTACTTCTCAACGTATAAGTTTACTACATTTCCGTACTGGGAACCACAGATTCCCTATAGAAATTGGTCGCTGGAGACAATCATTTAGGCCTCACCATGAACGTAAATGCCCTTTGTGTCCCAAAAATGACCTAGGTGACGAGTTTCATTACTTACTTATATGTCCGTATTTCAAACAGCTACGAGCTCAATTGATCCCTAATAAATACTATGTAGCACCCAATATGATAAAATTCAAAGATCTACTTTCCACAAAGAACAACAAGCTTCTCAAAAAACTTGCTAACTTTGTAAGACAAGTAATGAACGCTTTCACACGACCCATGCCTGTCAATTAACTCATAATATAAATTATTATCAACTTACTTTGAATATTTAAAATCCACCCGTAGACTGAATTAATTAATCCACTGACGACTTCACAAATACAACGTATATAAACACACAACACCGACACTATAATAGCAAAGCTACACTAATGGAAAACTCCCCGTGTCCCACGTGCACTGTCCAGACGAAAATATTTCATTCATCCATAATTATAGTAAACCCATTAGGCCATAACCATTTATTGAATGTACGCCACACTCTATACAACAACTCATGTTCCACGTGCTCAGTACCTGACTAAACTATTTCATTCATATATTTGTAAAAACACTGAAGTCGTATTTAACTTATACAGTACAACCTTGCATAGAAAGGCCAGTCAAGCAACTGCTAAAATGTAAATACTTGGTTCTATATAGTGTTTCCTTTTTTGTCCTTATTTGTTGCCTTATGTTACTTTTGTATTCTTGAATTGTATATTTACACATGTTTTGTTACTGTGTAACTTTTTAGAATCTCTCCCATTGATGTTGTTTGCTAAACTGAATCCCGTTTATACACCGATTAAGTATTATTCTGACTAAACTTTAATAGACCCAGTACATATTATGACTTTGAAACGAATATTTTAAGATGTTATTACAACAACTTTTATTTAGTACTATAGTACTACACATATATCAATGTTTTGTTATCGTTATCATATAAATGCATTCCCCATAAATCACCATAATGCATGATATTACCATCTTAATTCCACCATAACCGATACCATTGTAAAACTATTATTCACATGTCATTACTTTGTAATCTGTGAAATGCAAATAAAGTTATTGTTCTGTTCTGTTCTGTATATAGAATGTAACTGGTGCGGGTCGGGTTTGACAACTCATATAAGAAGTATTTCTCTCGTAAGAATTTGGTTGGCTCTAAAAAGGGCCGTTTGTGGAAAACGACGTGCGGTTTACATCCATGTAGACTCAATCGGTGTCCGATGAATACTCCGAATCGGAGCCCGACACTATCTCTACAGACTCGTCGAATAACTCACGGCGCAGCTCGGCGACCTTGTCAGCCTTGGCGTAGGCATACTCGTAGTACATGTTCCTAGCACCCTCTATGACGGCCAGCTTCAATCGCAAGTTGTAACGAAACGAGCGGTTGTTGCAACGTTTGGCCGCTTTATAACGTTTCTGCACATCGCCGAGTCGCTGGTTGAGCATGACGATCTGATCACAGGCCTTTCTAAAACGCCGCTCGGAATCGCTCAGAGTGAAACGCTTGTCGAGAGATTGAATTCGTGAAGGCATCTTGAATAGTAAGCTATTGCAAGACAAATGTGACTTTTGATTTGCGCTGCTGCCATTTTATAGGAAACGCGAGTACTTGTAAATAAATTCATTTTTGACACGTAGCAGAGTGACTGAGATGACACGTTGATTAATTAACTCGTGTCGTTAACACTACAATGGCATCTGCTAATCGGCGATTAATCACCGTGACGTGTTTGATTAGATTAGTGTGTATTTGTCAAACATTCCACACATGACTGATCAGCAATATTGAACCTGTCGAGTTAGCTAAAAATGCATGTCGCACAGTATTTAATATTATAGAGAAACTTTATTTATGTACGAGCAAAATATTGTACACGTGGCGAAAAAAACTATTTAAATGTACATTACCATTCAACAGTGAATTAAAAGAGACGTTTAATTGGCACTTTATTACATCACCATACTTATTACAATATCACACTACATGTAGCAATCATTATTTACATAAATTCAACTCAGCCCGTGACTCTAATTTTAATACATAGAAGTTTTATAAATGATGCTGTACTGCATCGCACTCATACAATTTGATTTACTAGTATGTTATATTGTAAATATGAGACTGTTGTAAGTGTTGAATTTTCTTTAATTATAATTAGTGCCTGATTCTAGATTGGCGAATCGGCAGTGGAAGGTTATACTGAGTGCGCGTATGTACATCGCGCTGAATAAAGTTAACGAAAATTGCGAATGCATTATCAATATAACGTACTATTCATATATATTGTCGTACTTGTGTTCGCACACAAAGTGCGCGTAGTTACACTATGTAGGTATATAGAAATTGTGTGTGACATGATCACAGTCGCAAAATTGCGCTAAGAATTGTACTTATAACTTGGAACGCAGTGCACCGCGCGCACGTGCGTGTGTTTGCGTTTTGTGGACAAGTTTGTTTTGGACTATATAGAATGTAACTGGTGCGGGTCGGGTTTGACAACTCATATAAGAAGTATTTCTCTCGTAAGAATTTGGTTGGCTCTAAAAAGGGCCGTTTGTGGAAAACGACGTGCGGTTTACATCCATGTAGACTCAATCGGTGTCCGATGAATACTCCGAATCGGAGCCCGACACTATCTCTACAGACTCGTCGAATAACTCACGGCGCAGCTCGGCGACCTTGTCAGCCTTGGCGTAGGCATACTCGTAGTACATGTTCCTAGCACCCTCTATGACGGCCAGCTTCAATCGCAAGTTGTAACGAAACGAGCGGTTGTTGCAACGTTTGGCCGCTTTATAACGTTTCTGCACATCGCCGAGTCGCTGGTTGAGCATGACGATCTGATCACAGGCCTTTCTAAAACGCCGCTCGGAATCGCTCAGAGTGAAACGCTTGTCGAGAGATTGAATTCGTGAAGGCATCTTGAATAGTAAGCTATTGCAAGACAAATGTGACTTTTGATTTGCGCTGCTGCCATTTTATAGGAAACGCGAGTACTTGTAAATAAATTCATTTTTGACACGTAGCAGAGTGACTGAGATGACACGTTGATTAATTAACTCGTGTCGTTAACACTACAATGGCATCTGCTAATCGGCGATTAATTACCGTGACGTGTTTGATTAGATTAGTGTGTATTTGTCAAACATTCCACACATGACTGATCAGCAATATTGAACCTGTCGAGTTAGCTAAAAATGCATGTCGCACAGTATTTAATATTATAGAGAAACTTTATTTATGTACGAGCAAAATATTGTACACGTGGCGAAAAAACTATTTAAATGTACATTACCATTCAACAGTGAATTAAAAGAGACGTTTAATTGGCACTTTATTACATCACCATACTTATTACAATATCACACTACATGTAGCAATCATTATTTACATAAATTCAACTCAGCCCGTGACTCTAATTTTAATACATAGAAGTTTTATAAATGATGCTGTACTGCATCGCACTCATACAATTTGATTTACTAGTATGTTATATTGTAAATATGAGACTGTTGTAAGTGTTGAATTTTCTTTAATTATAATTAGTGCCTGATTCTAGATTGGCGAATCGGCAGTGGAAGGTTATACTGAGTGCGCGTATGTACATCGCGCTGAATAAAGTTAACGAAAATTGCGAATGCATTATCAATATAACGTACTATTCATATATATTGTCGTACTTGTGTTCGCACACAAAGTGCGCGTAGTTACACTATGTAGGTATATAGAAATTGTGTGTGACATGATCACAGTCGCAAAATTGCGCTAAGAATTGTACTTATAACTTGGAACGCAGTGCACCGCGCGCACGTGCGTGTGTTTGCGTTTTGTGGACAAGTTTGTTTTGGACTATATAGAATGTAACTGGTGCGGGTCGGGTTTGACAACTCATATAAGAAGTATTTCTCTCGTAAGAATTTGGTTGGCTCTAAAAAGGGCCGTTTGTGGAAAACGACGTGCGGTTTACATCCATGTAGACTCAATCGGTGTCCGATGAATACTCCGAATCGGAGCCCGACACTATCTCTACAGACTCGTCGAATAACTCACGGCGCAGCTCGGCGACCTTGTCAGCCTTGGCGTAGGCATACTCGTAGTACATGTTCCTAGCACCCTCTATGACGGCCAGCTTCAATCGCAAGTTGTAACGAAACGAGCGGTTGTTGCAACGTTTGGCCGCTTTATAACGTTTCTGCACATCGCCGAGTCGCTGGTTGAGCATGACGATCTGATCACAGGCCTTTCTAAAACGCCGCTCGGAATCGCTCAGAGTGAAACGCTTGTCGAGAGATTGAATTCGTGAAGGCATCTTGAATAGTAAGCTATTGCAAGACAAATGTGACTTTTGATTTGCGCTGCTGCCATTTTATAGGAAACGCGAGTACTTGTAAATAAATTCATTTTTGACACGTAGCAGAGTGACTGAGATGACACGTTGATTAATTAACTCGTGTCGTTAACACTACAATGGCATCTGCTAATCGGCGATTAATCACCGTGACGTGTTTGATTAGATTAGTGTGTATTTGTCAAACATTCCACACATGACTGATCAGCAATATTGAACCTGTCGAGTTAGCTAAAAATGCATGTCGCACAGTATTTAATATTATAGAGAAACTTTATTTATGTACGAGCAAAATATTGTACACGTGGCGAAAAAAACTATTTAAATGTACATTACCATTCAACAGTGAATTAAAAGAGACGTTTAATTGGCACTTTATTACATCACCATACTTATTACAATATCACACTACATGTAGCAATCATTATTTACATAAATTCAACTCAGCCCGTGACTCTAATTTTAATACATAGAAGTTTTATAAATGATGCTGTACTGCATCGCACTCATACAATTTGATTTACTAGTATGTTATATTGTAAATATGAGACTGTTGTAAGCGTTGAATTTTCTTTAATTATAATTAGTGCCTGATTCTAGATTGGCGAATCGGCAGTGGAAGGTTATACTGAGTGCGCGTATGTACATCGCGCTGAATAAAGTTAACGAAAATTGCGAATGCATTATCAATATAACGTACTATTCATATATATTGTCGTACTTGTGTTCGCACACAATGTGCGCGTAGTTACACTATGTAGGTATATAGAAATTGTGTGTGACATGATCACAGTCGCAAAATTGCGCTAAGAATTGTACTTATAACTTGGAACGCAGTGCACCGCGCGCACGTGCGTGTGTTTGCGTTTTGTGGACAAGTTTGTTTTGGACTATATAGAATGTAACTGGTGCGGGTCGGGTTTGACAACTCATATAAGAAGTATTTCTCTCGTAAGAATTTGGTTGGCTCTAAAAAGGGCCGTTTGTGGAAAACGACGTGCGGTTTACATCCATGTAGACTCAATCGGTGTCCGATGAATACTCCGAATCGGAGCCCGACACTATCTCTACAGACTCGTCGAATAACTCACGGCGCAGCTCGGCGACCTTGTCAGCCTTGGCGTAGGCATACTCGTAGTACATGTTCCTAGCACCCTCTATGACGGCCAGCTTCAATCGCAAGTTGTAACGAAACGAGCGGTTGTTGCAACGTTTGGCCGCTTTATAACGTTTCTGCACATCGCCGAGTCGCTGGTTGAGCATGACGATCTGATCACAGGCCTTTCTAAAACGCCGCTCGGAATCGCTCAGAGTGAAACGCTTGTCGAGAGATTGAATTCGTGAAGGCATCTTGAATAGTAAGCTATTGCAAGACAAATGTGACTTTTGATTTGCGCTGCTGCCATTTTATAGGAAACGCGAGTACTTGTAAATAAATTCATTTTTGACACGTAGCAGAGTGACTGAGATGACACGTTGATTAATTAACTCGTGTCGTTAACACTACAATGGCATCTGCTAATCGGCGATTAATCACCGTGACGTGTTTGATTAGATTAGTGTGTATTTGTCAAACATTCCACACATGACTGATCAGCAATATTGAACCTGTCGAGTTAGCTAAAAATGCATGTCGCACAGTATTTAATATTATAGAGAAACTTTATTTATGTACGAGCAAAATATTGTACACGTGGCGAAAAAAACTATTTAAATGTACATTACCATTCAACAGTGAATTAAAAGAGACGTTTAATTGGCACTTTATTACATCACCATACTTATTACAATATCACACTACATGTAGCAATCATTATTTACATAAATTCAACTCAGCCCGTGACTCTAATTTTAATACATAGAAGTTTTATAAATGATGCTGTACTGCATCGCACTCATACAATTTGATTTACTAGTATGTTATATTGTAAATATGAGACTGTTGTAAGTGTTGAATTTTCTTTAATTATAATTAGTGCCTGATTCTAGATTGGCGAATCGGCAGTGGAAGGTTATACTGAGTGCGCGTATGTACATCGCGCTGAATAAAGTTAACGAAAATTGCGAATGCATTATCAATATAACGTACTATTCATATATATTGTCGTACTTGTGTTCGCACACAAAGTGCGCGTAGTTACACTATGTAGGTATATAGAAATTGTGTGTGACATGATCACAGTCGCAAAATTGCGCTAAGAATTGTACTTATAACTTGGAACGCAGTGCACCGCGCGCACGTGCGTGTGTTTGCGTTTTGTGGACAAGTTTGTTTTGGACTATATAGAATGTAACTGGTGCGGGTCGGGTTTGACAACTCATATAAGAAGTATTTCTCTCGTAAGAATTTGGTTGGCTCTAAAAAGGGCCGTTTGTGGAAAACGACGTGCGGTTTACATCCATGTAGACTCAATCGGTGTCCGATGAATACTCCGAATCGGAGCCCGACACTATCTCTACAGACTCGTCGAATAACTCACGGCGCAGCTCGGCGACCTTGTCAGCCTTGGCGTAGGCATACTCGTAGTACATGTTCCTAGCACCCTCTATGACGGCCAGCTTCAATCGCAAGTTGTAACGAAACGAGCGGTTGTTGCAACGTTTGGCCGCTTTATAACGTTTCTGCACATCGCCGAGTCGCTGGTTGAGCATGACGATCTGATCACAGGCCTTTCTAAAACGCCGCTCGGAATCGCTCAGAGTGAAACGCTTGTCGAGAGATTGAATTCGTGAAGGCATCTTGAATAGTAAGCTATTGCAAGACAAATGTGACTTTTGATTTGCGCTGCTGCCATTTTATAGGAAACGCGAGTACTTGTAAATAAATTCATTTTTGACACGTAGCAGAGTGACTGAGATGACACGTTGATTAATTAACTCGTGTCGTTAACACTACAATGGCATCTGCTAATCGGCGATTAATCACCGTGACGTGTTTGATTAGATTAGTGTGTATTTGTCAAACATTCCACACATGACTGATCAGCAATATTGAACCTGTCGAGTTAGCTAAAAATGCATGTCGCACAGTATTTAATATTATAGAGAAACTTTATTTATGTACGAGCAAAATATTGTACACGTGGCGAAAAAAACTATTTAAATGTACATTACCATTCAACAGTGAATTAAAAGAGACGTTTAATTGGCACTTTATTACATCACCATACTTATTACAATATCACACTACATGTAGCAATCATTATTTACATAAATTCAACCCAGCCCGTGACTCTAATTTTAATACATAGAAGTTTTATAAATGATGCTGTACTGCA
Source organism: Spisula subtruncata (assembly GCA_963678985.1). NCBI lineage: Eukaryota > Metazoa > Mollusca > Bivalvia > Venerida > Mactridae > Spisula > Spisula subtruncata. Next base: position 3,417,933 of record OY787668.1, read on the forward strand.
TCGCACTCATACAATTTGATTTACTAGTATGTTATATTGTAAATATGAGACTGTTGTAAGCGTTGAATTTTCTTTAATTATAATTAGTGCCTGATTCTAGATTGGCGAATCGGCAGTGGAAGGTTATACTGAGTGCGCGTATGTACATCGCGCTGAATAAAGTTAACGAAAATTGCGAATGCATTATCAATATAACGTACTATTCATATATATTGTCGTACTTGTGTTCGCACACAATGTGCGCGTAGTTACACTATGTAGGTATATAGAAATTGTGTGTGACATGATCACAGTCGCAAAATTGCGCTAAGAATTGTACTTATAACTTGGAACGCAGTGCACCGCGCGCACGTGCGTGTGTTTGCGTTTTGTGGACAAGTTTGTTTTGGACTATATAGAATGTAACTGGTGCGGGTCGGGTTTGACAACTCATATAAGAAGTATTTCTCTCGTAAGAATTTGGTTGGCTCTAAAAAGGGCCGTTTGTGGAAAACGACGTGCGGTTTACATCCATGTAGACTCAATCGGTGTCCGATGAATACTCCGAATCGGAGCCCGACACTATCTCTACAGACTCGTCGAATAACTCACGGCGCAGCTCGGCGACCTTGTCAGCCTTGGCGTAGGCATACTCGTAGTACATGTTCCTAGCACCCTCTATGACGGCCAGCTTCAATCGCAAGTTGTAACGAAACGAGCGGTTGTTGCAACGTTTGGCCGCTTTATAACGTTTCTGCACATCGCCGAGTCGCTGGTTGAGCATGACGATCTGATCACAGGCCTTTCTAAAACGCCGCTCGGAATCGCTCAGAGTGAAACGCTTGTCGAGAGATTGAATTCGTGAAGGCATCTTGAATAGTAAGCTATTGCAAGACAAATGTGACTTTTGATTTGCGCTGCTGCCATTTTATAGGAAACGCGAGTACTTGTAAATAAATTCATTTTTGACACGTAGCAGAGTGACTGAGATGACACGTTGATTAATTAACTCGTGTCGTTAACACTACAATGGCATCTGCTAATCGGCGATTAATCACCGTGACGTGTTTGATTAGATTAGTGTGTATTTGTCAAACATTCCACACATGACTGATCAGCAATATTGAACCTGTCGAGTTAGCTAAAAATGCATGTCGCACAGTATTTAATATTATAGAGAAACTTTATTTATGTACGAGCAAAATATTGTACACGTGGCGAAAAAAACTATTTAAATGTACATTACCATTCAACAGTGAATTAAAAGAGACGTTTAATTGGCACTTTATTACATCACCATACTTATTACAATATCACACTACATGTAGCAATCATTATTTACATAAATTCAACTCAGCCCGTGACTCTAATTTTAATACATAGAAGTTTTATAAATGATGCTGTACTGCATCGCACTCATACAATTTGATTTACTAGTATGTTATATTGTAAATATGAGACTGTTGTAAGTGTTGAATTTTCTTTAATTATAATTAGTGCCTGATTCTAGATTGGCGAATCGGCAGTGGAAGGTTATACTGAGTGCGCGTATGTACATCGCGCTGAATAAAGTTAACGAAAATTGCGAATGCATTATCAATATAACGTACTATTCATATATATTGTCGTACTTGTGTTCGCACACAAAGTGCGCGTAGTTACACTATGTAGGTATATAGAAATTGTGTGTGACATGATCACAGTCGCAAAATTGCGCTAAGAATTGTACTTATAACTTGGAACGCAGTGCACCGCGCGCACGTGCGTGTGTTTGCGTTTTGTGGACAAGTTTGTTTTGGACTATATAGAATGTAACTGGTGCGGGTCGGGTTTGACAACTCATATAAGAAGTATTTCTCTCGTAAGAATTTGGTTGGCTCTAAAAAGGGCCGTTTGTGGAAAACGACGTGCGGTTTACATCCATGTAGACTCAATCGGTGTCCGATGAATACTCCGAATCGGAGCCCGACACTATCTCTACAGACTCGTCGAATAACTCACGGCGCAGCTCGGCGACCTTGTCAGCCTTGGCGTAGGCATACTCGTAGTACATGTTCCTAGCACCCTCTATGACGGCCAGCTTCAATCGCAAGTTGTAACGAAACGAGCGGTTGTTGCAACGTTTGGCCGCTTTATAACGTTTCTGCACATCGCCGAGTCGCTGGTTGAGCATGACGATCTGATCACAGGCCTTTCTAAAACGCCGCTCGGAATCGCTCAGAGTGAAACGCTTGTCGAGAGATTGAATTCGTGAAGGCATCTTGAATAGTAAGCTATTGCAAGACAAATGTGACTTTTGATTTGCGCTGCTGCCATTTTATAGGAAACGCGAGTACTTGTAAATAAATTCATTTTTGACACGTAGCAGAGTGACTGAGATGACACGTTGATTAATTAACTCGTGTCGTTAACACTACAATGGCATCTGCTAATCGGCGATTAATCACCGTGACGTGTTTGATTAGATTAGTGTGTATTTGTCAAACATTCCACACATGACTGATCAGCAATATTGAACCTGTCGAGTTAGCTAAAAATGCATGTCGCACAGTATTTAATATTATAGAGAAACTTTATTTATGTACGAGCAAAATATTGTACACGTGGCGAAAAAAACTATTTAAATGTACATTACCATTCAACAGTGAATTAAAAGAGACGTTTAATTGGCACTTTATTACATCACCATACTTATTACAATATCACACTACATGTAGCAATCATTATTTACATAAATTCAACTCAGCCCGTGACTCTAATTTTAATACATAGAAGTTTTATAAATGATGCTGTACTGCATCGCACTCATACAATTTGATTTACTAGTATGTTATATTGTAAATATGAGACTGTTGTAAGTGTTGAATTTTCTTTAATTATAATTAGTGCCTGATTCTAGATTGGCGAATCGGCAGTGGAAGGTTATACTGAGTGCGCGTATGTACATCGCGCTGAATAAAGTTAACGAAAATTGCGAATGCATTATCAATATAACGTACTATTCATATATATTGTCGTACTTGTGTTCGCACACAAAGTGCGCGTAGTTACACTATGTAGGTATATAGAAATTGTGTGTGACATGATCACAGTCGCAAAATTGCGCTAAGAATTGTACTTATAACTTGGAACGCAGTGCACCGCGCGCACGTGCGTGTGTTTGCGTTTTGTGGACAAGTTTGTTTTGCACTATATAGAATGTAACTGGTGCGGGTCGGGTTTGACAACTCATATAAGAAGTATTTCTCTCGTAAGAATTTGGTTGGCTCTAAAAAGGGCCGTTTGTGGAAAACGACGTGCGGTTTACATCCATGTAGACTCAATCGGTGTCCGATGAATACTCCGAATCGGAGCCCGACACTATCTCTACAGACTCGTCGAATAACTCACGGCGCAGCTCGGCGACCTTGTCAGCCTTGGCGTAGGCATACTCGTAGTACATGTTCCTAGCACCCTCTATGACGGCCAGCTTCAATCGCAAGTTGTAACGAAACGAGCGGTTGTTGCAACGTTTGGCCGCTTTATAACGTTTCTGCACATCGCCGAGTCGCTGGTTGAGCATGACGATCTGATCACAGGCCTTTCTAAAACGCCGCTCGGAATCGCTCAGAGTGAAACGCTTGTCGAGAGATTGAATTCGTGAAGGCATCTTGAATAGTAAGCTATTGCAAGACAAATGTGACTTTTGATTTGCGCTGCTGCCATTTTATAGGAAACGCGAGTACTTGTAAATAAATTCATTTTTGACACGTAGCAGAGTGACTGAGATGACACGTTGATTAATTAACTCGTGTCGTTAACACTACAATGGCATCTGCTAATCGGCGATTAATTACCGTGACGTGTTTGATTAGATTAGTGTGTATTTGTCAAACATTCCACACATGACTGATCAGCAATATTGAACCTGTCGAGTTAGCTAAAAATGCATGTCGCACAGTATTTAATATTATAGAGAAACTTTATTTATGTACGAGCAAAATATTGTACACGTGGCGAAAAAACTATTTAAATGTACATTACCATTCAACAGTGAATTAAAAGAGACGTTTAATTGGCACTTTATTACATCACCATACTTATTACAATATCACACTACATGTAGCAATCATTATTTACATAAATTCAACTCAGCCCGTGACTCTAATTTTAATACATAGAAGTTTTATAAATGATGCTGTACTGCATCGCACTCATACAATTTGATTTACTAGTATGTTATATTGTAAATATGAGACTGTTGTAAGTGTTGAATTTTCTTTAATTATAATTAGTGCCTGATTCTAGATTGGCGAATCGGCAGTGGAAGGTTATACTGAGTGCGCGTATGTACATCGCGCTGAATAAAGTTAACGAAAATTGCGAATGCATTATCAATATAACGTACTATTCATATATATTGTCGTACTTGTGTTCGCACACAAAGTGCGCGTAGTTACACTATGTAGGTATATAGAAATTGTGTGTGACATGATCACAGTCGCAAAATTGCGCTAAGAATTGTACTTATAACTTGGAACGCAGTGCACCGCGCGCACGTGCGTGTGTTTGCGTTTTGTGGACAAGTTTGTTTTGGACTATATAGAATGTAACTGGTGCGGGTCGGGTTTGACAACTCATATAAGAAGTATTTCTCTCGTAAGAATTTGGTTGGCTCTAAAAAGGGCCGTTTGTGGAAAACGACGTGCGGTTTACATCCATGTAGACTCAATCGGTGTCCGATGAATACTCCGAATCGGAGCCCGACACTATCTCTACAGACTCGTCGAATAACTCACGGCGCAGCTCGGCGACCTTGTCAGCCTTGGCGTAGGCATACTCGTAGTACATGTTCCTAGCACCCTCTATGACGGCCAGCTTCAATCGCAAGTTGTAACGAAACGAGCGGTTGTTGCAACGTTTGGCCGCTTTATAACGTTTCTGCACATCGCCGAGTCGCTGGTTGAGCATGACGATCTGATCACAGGCCTTTCTAAAACGCCGCTCGGAATCGCTCAGAGTGAAACGCTTGTCGAGAGATTGAATTCGTGAAGGCATCTTGAATAGTAAGCTATTGCAAGACAAATGTGACTTTTGATTTGCGCTGCTGCCATTTTATAGGAAACGCGAGTACTTGTAAATAAATTCATTTTTGACACGTAGCAGAGTGACTGAGATGACACGTTGATTAATTAACTCGTGTCGTTAACACTACAATGGCATCTGCTAATCGGCGATTAATCACCGTGACGTGTTTGATTAGATTCGTGTGTATTTGTCAAACATTCCACACATGACTGATCAGCAATATTGAACCTGTCGAGTTAGCTAAAAATGCATGTCGCACAGTATTTAATATTATAGAGAAACTTTATTTATGTACGAGCAAAATATTGTACACGTGGCGAAAAAAACTATTTAAATGTACATTACCATTCAACAGTGAATTAAAAGAGACGTTTAATTGGCACTTTATTACATCACCATACTTATTACAATATCACACTACATGTAGCAATCATTATTTACATAAATTCAACTCAGCCCGTGACTCTAATTTTAATACATAGAAGTTTTATAAATGATGCTGTACTGCATCGCACTCATACAATTTGATTTACTAGTATGTTATATTGTAAATATGAGACTGTTGTAAGCGTTGAATTTTCTTTAATTATAATTAGTGCCTGATTCTAGATTGGCGAATCGGCAGTGGAAGGTTATACTGAGTGCGCGTATGTACATCGCGCTGAATAAAGTTAACGAAAATTGCGAATGCATTATCAATATAACGTACTATTCATATATATTGTCGTACTTGTGTTCGCACACAATGTGCGCGTAGTTACACTATGTAGGTATATAGAAATTGTGTGTGACATGATCACAGTCGCAAAATTGCGCTAAGAATTGTACTTATAACTTGGAACGCAGTGCACCGCGCGCACGTGCGTGTGTTTGCGTTTTGTGGACAAGTTTGTTTTGGACTATATAGAATGTAACTGGTGCGGGTCGGGTTTGACAACTCATATAAGAAGTATTTCTCTCGTAAGAATTTGGTTGGCTCTAAAAAGGGCCGTTTGTGGAAAACGACGTGCGGTTTACATCCATGTAGACTCAATCGGTGTCCGATGAATACTCCGAATCGGAGCCCGACACTATCTCTACAGACTCGTCGAATAACTCACGGCGCAGCTCGGCGACCTTGTCAGCCTTGGCGTAGGCATACTCGTAGTACATGTTCCTAGCACCCTCTATGACGGCCAGCTTCAATCGCAAGTTGTAACGAAACGAGCGGTTGTTGCAACGTTTGGCCGCTTTATAACGTTTCTGCACATCGCCGAGTCGCTGGTTGAGCATGACGATCTGATCACAGGCCTTTCTAAAACGCCGCTCGGAATCGCTCAGAGTGAAACGCTTGTCGAGAGATTGAATTCGTGAAGGCATCTTGAATAGTAAGCTATTGCAAGACAAATGTGACTTTTGATTTGCGCTGCTGCCATTTTATAGGAAACGCGAGTACTTGTAAATAAATTCATTTTTGACACGTAGCAGAGTGACTGAGATGACACGTTGATTAATTAACTCGTGTCGTTAACACTACAATGGCATCTGCTAATCGGCGATTAATCACCGTGACGTGTTTGATTAGATTAGTGTGTATTTGTCAAACATTCCACACATGACTGATCAGCAATATTGAACCTGTCGAGTTAGCTAAAAATGCATGTCGCACAGTATTTAATATTATAGAGAAACTTTATTTATGTACGAGCAAAATATTGTACACGTGGCGAAAAAAACTATTTAAATGTACATTACCATTCAACAGTGAATTAAAAGAGACGTTTAATTGGCACTTTATTACATCACCATACTTATTACAATATCACACTACATGTAGCAATCATTATTTACATAAATTCAACTCAGCCCGTGACTCTAATTTTAATACATAGAAGTTTTATAAATGATGCTGTACTGCATCGCACTCATACAATTTGATTTACTAGTATGTTATATTGTAAATATGAGACTGTTGTAAGTGTTGAATTTTCTTTAATTATAATTAGTGCCTGATTCTAGATTGGCGAATCGGCAGTGGAAGGTTATACTGAGTGCGCGTATGTACATCGCGCTGAATAAAGTTAACGAAAATTGCGAATGCATTATCAATATAACGTACTATTCATATATATTGTCGTACTTGTGTTCGCACACAAAGTGCGCGTAGTTACACTATGTAGGTATATAGAAATTGTGTGTGACATGATCACAGTCGCAAAATTGCGCTAAGAATTGTACTTATAACTTGGAACGCAGTGCACCGCGCGCACGTGCGTGTGTTTGCGTTTTGTGGACAAGTTTGTTTTGGACTATATAGAATGTAACTGGTGCGGGTCGGGTTTGACAACTCATATAAGAAGTATTTCTCTCGTAAGAATTTGGTTGGCTCTAAAAAGGGCCGTTTGTGGAAAACGACGTGCGGTTTACATCCATGTAGACTCAATCGGTGTCCGATGAATACTCCGAATCGGAGCCCGACACTATCTCTACAGACTCGTCGAATAACTCACGGCGCAGCTCGGCGACCTTGTCAGCCTTGGCGTAGGCATACTCGTAGTACATGTTCCTAGCACCCTCTATGACGGCCAGCTTCAATCGCAAGTTGTAACGAAACGAGCGGTTGTTGCAACGTTTGGCCGCTTTATAACGTTTCTGCACATCGCCGAGTCGCTGGTTGAGCATGACGATCTGATCACAGGCCTTTCTAAAACGCCGCTCGGAATCGCTCAGAGTGAAACGCTTGTCGAGAGATTGAATTCGTGAAGGCATCTTGAATAGTAAGCTATTGCAAGACAAATGTGACTTTTGATTTGCGCTGCTGCCATTTTATAGGAAACGCGAGTACTTGTAAATAAATTCATTTTTGACACGTAGCAGAGTGACTGAGATGACACGTTGATTAATTAACTCGTGTCGTTAACACTACAATGGCATCTGCTAATCGGCGATTAATTACCGTGACGTGTTTGATTAGATTAGTGTGTATTTGTCAAACATTCCACACATGACTGATCAGCAATATTGAACCTGTCGAGTTAGCTAAAAATGCATGTCGCACAGTATTTAATATTATAGAGAAACTTTATTTATGTACGAGCAAAATATTGTACACGTGGCGAAAAAACTATTTAAATGTACATTACCATTCAACAGTGAATTAAAAGAGACGTTTAATTGGCACTTTATTACATCACCATACTTATTACAATATCACACTACATGTAGCAATCATTATTTACATAAATTCAACTCAGCCCGTGACTCTAATTTTAATACATAGAAGTTTTATAAATGATGCTGTACTGCATCGCACTCATACAATTTGATTTACTAGTATGTTATATTGTAAATATGAGACTGTTGTAAGTGTTGAATTTTCTTTAATTATAATTAGTGCCTGATTCTAGATTGGCGAATCGGCAGTGGAAGGTTATACTGAGTGCGCGTATGTACATCGCGCTGAATAAAGTTAACGAAAATTGCGAATGCATTATCAATATAACGTACTATTCATATATATTGTCGTACTTGTGTTCGCACACAAAGTGCGCGTAGTTACACTATGTAGGTATATAGAAATTGTGTGTGACATGATCACAGTCGCAAAATTGCGCTAAGAATTGTACTTATAACTTGGAACGCAGTGCACCGCGCGCACGTGCGTGTGTTTGCGTTTTGTGGACAAGTTTGTTTTGCACTATATAGAATGTAACTGGTGCGGGTCGGGTTTGACAACTCATATAAGAAGTATTTCTCTCGTAAGAATTTGGTTGGCTCTAAAAAGGGCCGTTTGTGGAAAACGACGTGCGGTTTACATCCATGTAGACTCAATCGGTGTCCGATGAATACTCCGAATCGGAGCCCGACACTATCTCTACAGACTCGTCGAATAACTCACGGCGCAGCTCGGCGACCTTGTCAGCCTTGGCGTAGGCATACTCGTAGTACATGTTCCTAGCACCCTCTATGACGGCCAGCTTCAATCGCAAGTTGTAACGAAACGAGCGGTTGTTGCAACGTTTGGCCGCTTTATAACGTTTCTGCACATCGCCGAGTCGCTGGTTGAGCATGACGATCTGATCACAGGCCTTTCTAAAACGCCGCTCGGAATCGCTCAGAGTGAAACGCTTGTCGAGAGATTGAATTCGTGAAGGCATCTTGAATAGTAAGCTATTGCAAGACAAATGTGACTTTTGATTTGCGCTGCTGCCATTTTATAGGAAACGCGAGTACTTGTAAATAAATTCATTTTTGACACGTAGCAGAGTGACTGAGATGACACGTTGATTAATTAACTCGTGTCGTTAACACTACCATGGCATCTGCTAATCGGCGATTAATCACCGTGACGTGTTTGATTAGATTAGTGTGTATTTGTCAAACATTCCACACATGACTGATCAGCAATATTGAACCTGTCGAGTTAGCTAAAAATGCATGTCGCACAGTATTTAATATTATAGAGAAACTTTATTTATGTACGAGCAAAATATTGTACACGTGGCGAAAAAAACTATTTAAATGTACATTACCATTCAACAGTGAATTAAAAGAGACGTTTAATTGGCACTTTATTACATCACCATACTTATTACAATATCACACTACATGTAGCAATCATTATTTACATAAATTCAACTCAGCCCGTGACTCTAATTTTAATACATAGAAGTTTTATAAATGATGCTGTACTGCATCGCACTCATACAATTTGATTTACTAGTATGTTATATTGTAAATATGAGACTGTTGTAAGTGTTGAATTTTCTTTAATTATAATTAGTGCCTGATTCTAGATTGGCGAATCGGCAGTGGAAGGTTATACTGAGTGCGCGTATGTACATCGCGCTGAATAAAGTTAACGAAAATTGCGAATGCATTATCAATATAACGTACTATTCATATATATTGTCGTACTTGTGTTCGCACACAAAGTGCGCGTAGTTACACTATGTAGGTATATAGAAATTGTGTGTGACATGATCACAGTCGCAAAATTGCGCTAAGAATTGTACTTATAACTTGGAACGCAGTGCACCGCGCGCACGTGCGTGTGTTTGCGTTTTGTGGACAAGTTTGTTTTGGACTATATAGAATGTAACTGGTGCGGGTCGGGTTTGACAACTCATATAAGAAGTATTTCTCTCGTAAGAATTTGGTTGGCTCTAAAAAGGGCCGTTTGTGGAAAACGACGTGCGGTTTACATCCATGTAGACTCAATCGGTGTCCGATGAATACTCCGAATCGGAGCCCGACACTATCTCTACAGACTCGTCGAATAACTCACGGCGCAGCTCGGCGACCTTGTCAGCCTTGGCGTAGGCATACTCGTAGTACATGTTCCTAGCACCCTCTATGACGGCCAGCTTCAATCGCAAGTTGTAACGAAACGAGCGGTTGTTGCAACGTTTGGCCGCTTTATAACGTTTCTGCACATCGCCGAGTCGCTGGTTGAGCATGACGATCTGATCACAGGCCTTTCTAAAACGCCGCTCGGAATCGCTCAGAGTGAAACGCTTGTCGAGAGATTGAATTCGTGAAGGCATCTTGAATAGTAAGCTATTGCAAGACAAATGTGACTTTTGATTTGCGCTGCTGCCATTTTATAGGAAACGCGAGTACTTGTAAATAAATTCATTTTTGACACGTAGCAGAGTGACTGAGATGACACGTTGATTAATTAACTCGTGTCGTTAACACTACAATGGCATCTGCTAATCGGCGATTAATCACCGTGACGTGTTTGATTAGATTAGTGTGTATTTGTCAAACATTCCACACATGACTGATCAGCAATATTGAACCTGTCGAGTTAGCTAAAAATGCATGTCGCACAGTATTTAATATTATAGAGAAACTTTATTTATGTACGAGCAAAATATTGTACACGTGGCGAAAAAAACTATTTAAATGTACATTACCATTCAACAGTGAATTAAAAGAGACGTTTAATTGGCACTTTATTACATCACCATACTTATTACAATATCACACTACATGTAGCAATCATTATTTACATAAATTCAACTCAGCCCGTGACTCTAATTTTAATACATAGAAGTTTTATAAATGATGCTGTACTGCATCGCACTCATACAATTTGATTTACTAGTATGTTATATTGTAAATATGAGACTGTTGTAAGTGTTGAATTTTCTTTAATTATAATTAGTGCCTGATTCTAGATTGGCGAATCGGCAGTGGAAGGTTATACTGAGTGCGCGTATGTACATCGCGCTGAATAAAGTTAACGAAAATTGCGAATGCATTATCAATATAACGTACTATTCATATATATTGTCGTACTTGTGTTCGCACACAAAGTGCGCGTAGTTACACTATGTAGGTATATAGAAATTGTGTGTGACATGATCACAGTCGCAAAATTGCGCTAAGAATTGTACTTATAACTTGGAACGCAGTGCACCGCGCGCACGTGCGTGTGTTTGCGTTTTGTGGACAAGTTTGTTTTGGACTATATAGAATGTAACTGGTGCGGGTCGGGTTTGACAACTCATATAAGAAGTATTTCTCTCGTAAGAATTTGGTTGGCTCTAAAAAGGGCCGTTTGTGGAAAACGACGTGCGGTTTACATCCATGTATACTCAATCGGTGTCCGATGAATACTCCGAATCGGAGCCCGACACTATCTCTACAGACTCGTCGAATAACTCACGGCGCAGCTCGGCGACCTTGTCAGCCTTGGCGTAGGCATACTCGTAGTACATGTTACTAGCACCCTCTATGACGGCCAGCTTCAATCGCAAGTTGTAACGAAACGAGCGGTTGTTGCAACGTTTGGCCGCTTTATAACGTTTCTGCACATCGCCGAGTCGCTGGTTGAGCATGACGATCTGATCACAGGCCTTTCTAAAACGCCGCTCGGAATCGCTCAGAGTGAAACGCTTGTCGAGAGATTGAATTCGTGAAGGCATCTTGAATAGTAAGCTATTGCAAGACAAATGTGACTTTTGATTTGCGCTGCTGCCATTTTATAGGAAACGCGAGTACTTGTAAATAAATTCATTTTTGACACGTAGCAGAGTGACTGAGATGACACGTTGATTAATTAACTCGTGTCGTTAACACTACAATGGCATCTGCTAATCGGCGATTAATCACCGTGACGTGTTTGATTAGATTAGTGTGTATTTGTCAAACATTCCACACATGACTGATCAGCAATATTGAACCTGTCGAGTTAGCTAAAAATGCATGTCGCACAGTATTTAATATTATAGAGAAACTTTATTTATGTACGAGCAAAATATTGTACACGTGGCGAAAAAAACTATTTAAATGTACATTACCATTCAACAGTGAATTAAAAGAGACGTTTAATTGGCACTTTATTACATCACCATACTTATTACAATATCACACTACATGTAGCAATCATTATTTACATAAATTCAACTCAGCCCGTGACTCTAATTTTAATACATAGAAGTTTTATAAATGATGCTGTACTGCATCGCACTCATACAATTTGATTTACTAGTATGTTATATTGTAAATATGAGACTGTTGTAAGCGTTGAATTTTCTTTAATTATAATTAGTGCCTGATTCTAGATTGGCGAATCGGCAGTGGAAGGTTATACTGAGTGCGCGTATGTACATCGCGCTGAATAAAGTTAACGAAAATTGCGAATGCATTATCAATATAACGTACTATTCATATATATTGTCGTACTTGTGTTCGCACACAATGTGCGCGTAGTTACACTATGTAGGTATATAGAAATTGTGTGTGACATGATCACAGTCGCAAAATTGCGCTAAGAATTGTACTTATAACTTGGAACGCAGTGCACCGCGCGCACGTGCGTGTGTTTGCGTTTTGTGGACAAGTTTGTTTTGGACTATATAGAATGTAACTGGTGCGGGTCGGGTTTGACAACTCATATAAGAAGTATTTCTCTCGTAAGAATTTGGTTGGCTCTAAAAAGGGCCGTTTGTGGAAAACGACGTGCGGTTTACATCCATGTAGACTCAATCGGTGTCCGATGAATACTCCGAATCGGAGCCCGACACTATCTCTACAGACTCGTCGAATAACTCACGGCGCAGCTCGGCGACCTTGTCAGCCTTGGCGTAGGCATACTCGTAGTACATGTTCCTAGCACCCTCTATGACGGCCAGCTTCAATCGCAAGTTGTAACGAAACGAGCGGTTGTTGCAACGTTTGGCCGCTTTATAACGTTTCTGCACATCGCCGAGTCGCTGGTTGAGCATGACGATCTGATCACAGGCCTTTCTAAAACGCCGCTCGGAATCGCTCAGAGTGAAACGCTTGTCGAGAGATTGAATTCGTGAAGGCATCTTGAATAGTAAGCTATTGCAAGACAAATGTGACTTTTGATTTGCGCTGCTGCCATTTTATAGGAAACGCGAGTACTTGTAAATAAATTCATTTTTGACACGTAGCAGAGTGACTGAGATGACACGTTGATTAATTAACTCGTGTCGTTAACACTACAATGGCATCTGCTAATCGGCGATTAATCACCGTGACGTGTTTGATTAGATTAGTGTGTATTTGTCAAACATTCCACACATGACTGATCAGCAATATTGAACCTGTCGAGTTAGCTAAAAATGCATGTCGCACAGTATTTAATATTATAGAGAAACTTTATTTATGTACGAGCAAAATATTGTACACGTGGCGAAAAAAACTATTTAAATGTACATTACCATTCAACAGTGAATTAAAAGAGACGTTTAATTGGCACTTTATTACATCACCATACTTATTACAATATCACACTACATGTAGCAATCATTATTTACATAAATTCAACTCAGCCCGTGACTCTAATTTGAATACATAGAAGTTTTATAAATGATGCTGTACTGCATCGCACTCATACAATTTGATTTACTAGTATGTTATATTGTAAATATGAGACTGTTGTAAGTGTTGAATTTTCTTTAATTATAATTAGTGCCTGATTCTAGATTGGCGAATCGGCAGTGGAAGGTTATACTGAGTGCGCGTATGTACATCGCGCTGAATAAAGTTAACGAAAATTGCGAATGCATTATCAATATAACGTACTATTCATATATATTGTCGTACTTGTGTTCGCACACAAAGTGCGCGTAGTTACACTATGTAGGTATATAGAAATTGTGTGTGACATGATCACAGTCGCAAAATTGCGCTAAGAATTGTACTTATAACTTGGAACGCAGTGCACCGCGCGCACGTGCGTGTGTTTGCGTTTTGTGGACAAGTTTGTTTTGCACTATATAGAATGTAACTGGTGCGGGTCGGGTTTGACAACTCATATAAGAAGTATTTCTCTCGTAAGAATTTGGTTGGCTCTAAAAAGGGCCGTTTGTGGAAAACGACGTGCGGTTTACATCCATGTAGACTCAATCGGTGTCCGATGAATACTCCGAATCGGAGCCCGACACTATCTCTACAGACTCGTCGAATAACTCACGGCGCAGCTCGGCGACCTTGTCAGCCTTGGCGTAGGCATACTCGTAGTACATGTTCCTAGCACCCTCTATGACGGCCAGCTTCAATCGCAAGTTGTAACGAAACGAGCGGTTGTTGCAACGTTTGGCCGCTTTATAACGTTTCTGCACATCGCCGAGTCGCTGGTTGAGCATGACGATCTGATCACAGGCCTTTCTAAAACGCCGCTCGGAATCGCTCAGAGTGAAACGCTTGTCGAGAGATTGAATTCGTGAAGGCATCTTGAATAGTAAGCTATTGCAAGACAAATGTGACTTTTGATTTGCGCTGCTGCCATTTTATAGGAAACGCGAGTACTTGTAAATAAATTCATTTTTGACACGTAGCAGAGTGACTGAGATGACACGTTGATTAATTAACTCGTGTCGTTAACACTACAATGGCATCTGCTAATCGGCGATTAATCACCGTGACGTGTTTGATTAGATTAGTGTGTATTTGTCAAACATTCCACACATGACTGATCAGCAATATTGAACCTGTCGAGTTAGCTAAAAATGCATGTCGCACAGTATTTAATATTATAGAGAAACTTTATTTATGTACGAGCAAAATATTGTACACGTGGCGAAAAAAACTATTTAAATGTACATTACCATTCAACAGTGAATTAAAAGAGACGTTTAATTGGCACTTTATTACATCACCATACCTATTACAATATCACACTACATGTAGCAATCATTATTTACATAAATTCAACTCAGCCCGTGACTCTAATTTTAATACATAGAAGTTTTATAAATGATGCTGTACTGCATCGCACTCATACAATTTGATTTACTAGTATGTTATATTGTAAATATGAGACTGTTGTAAGTGTTGAATTTTCTTTAATTATAATTAGTGCCTGATTCTAGATTGGCGAATCGGCAGTGGAAGGTTATACTGAGTGCGCGTATGTACATCGCGCTGAATAAAGTTAACGAAAATTGCGAATGCATTATCAATATAACGTACTATTCATATATATTGTCGTACTTGTGTTCGCACACAAAGTGCGCGTAGTTACACTATGTAGGTATATAGAAATTGTGTGTGACATGATCACAGTCGCAAAATTGCGCTAAGAATTGTACTTATAACTTGGAACGCAGTGCACCGCGCGCACGTGCGTGTGTTTGCGTTTTGTGGACAAGTTTGTTTTGCACTATATAGAATGTAACTGGTGCGGGTCGGGTTTGACAACTCATATAAGAAGTATTTCTCTCGTAAGAATTTGGTTGGCTCTAAAAAGGGCCGTTTGTGGAAAACGACGTGCGGTTTACATCCATGTAGACTCAATCGGTGTCCGATGAATACTCCGAATCGGAGCCCGACACTATCTCTACAGACTCGTCGAATAACTCACGGCGCAGCTCGGCGACCTTGTCAGCCTTGGCGTAGGCATACTCGTAGTACATGTTCCTAGCACCCTCTATGACGGCCAGCTTCAATCGCAAGTTGTAACGAAACGAGCGGTTGTTGCAACGTTTGGCCGCTTTATAACGTTTCTGCACATCGCCGAGTCGCTGGTTGAGCATGACGATCTGATCACAGGCCTTTCTAAAACGCCGCTCGGAATCGCTCAGAGTGAAACGCTTGTCGAGAGATTGAATTCGTGAAGGCATCTTGAATAGTAAGCTATTGCAAGACAAATGTGACTTTTGATTTGCGCTGCTGCCATTTTATAGGAAACGCGAGTACTTGTAAATAAATTCATTTTTGACACGTAGCAGAGTGACTGAGATGACACGTTGATTAATTAACTCGTGTCGTTAACACTACCATGGCATCTGCTAATCGGCGATTAATCACCGTGACGTGTTTGATTAGATTAGTGTGTATTTGTCAAACATTCCACACATGACTGATCAGCAATATTGAACCTGTCAAGTTAGCTAAAAATGCATGTCGCACAGTATTTAATATTATAGAGAAACTTTATTTATGTACGAGCAAAATATTGTACACGTGGCGAAAAAAACTATTTAAATGTACATTACCATTCAACAGTGAATTAAAAGAGACGTTTAATTGGCACTTTATTACATCACCATACTTATTACAATATCACACTACATGTAGCAATCATTATTTACATAAATTCAACTCAGCCCGTGACTCTAATTTTAATACATAGAAGTTTTATAAATGATGCTGTACTGCATCGCACTCATACAATTTGATTTACTAGTATGTTATATTGTAAATATGAGACTGTTGTAAGTGTTGAATTTTCTTTAATTATAATTAGTGCCTGATTCTAGATTGGCGAATCGGCAGTGGAAGGTTATACTGAGTGCGCGTATGTACATCGCGCTGAATAAAGTTAACGAAAATTGCGAATGCATTATCAATATAACGTACTATTCATATATATTGTCGTACTTGTGTTCGCACACAAAGTGCGCGTAGTTACACTATGTAGGTATATAGAAATTGTGTGTGACATGATCACAGTCGCAAAATTGCGCTAAGAATTGTACTTATAACTTGGAACGCAGTGCACCGCGCGCACGTGCGTGTGTTTGCGTTTTGTGGACAAGTTTGTTTTGCACTATATAGAATGTAACTGGTGCGGGTCGGGTTTGACAACTCATATAAGAAGTATTTCTCTCGTAAGAATTTGGTTGGCTCTAAAAAGGGCCGTTTGTGGAAAACGACGTGCGGTTTACATCCATGTAGACTCAATCGGTGTCCGATGAATACTCCGAATCGGAGCCCGACACTATCTCTACAGACTCGTCGAATAACTCACGGCGCAGCTCGGCGACCTTGTCAGCCTTGGCGTAGGCATACTCGTAGTACATGTTCCTAGCACCCTCTATGACGGCCAGCTTCAATCGCAAGTTGTAACGAAACGAGCGGTTGTTGCAACGTTTGGCCGCTTTATAACGTTTCTGCACATCGCCGAGTCGCTGGTTGAGCATGACGATCTGATCACAGGCCTTTCTAAAACGCCGCTCGGAATCGCTCAGAGTGAAACGCTTGTCGAGAGATTGAATTCGTGAAGGCATCTTGAATAGTAAGCTATTGCAAGACAAATGTGACTTTTGATTTGCGCTGCTGCCATTTTATAGGAAACGCGAGTACTTGTAAATAAATTCATTTTTGACACGTAGCAGAGTGACTGAGATGACACGTTGATTAATTAACTCGTGTCGTTAACACTACCATGGCATCTGCTAATCGGCGATTAATCACCGTGACGTGTTTGATTAGATTAGTGTGTATTTGTCAAACATTCCACACATGACTGATCAGCAATATTGAACCTGTCGAGTTAGCTAAAAATGCATGTCGCACAGTATTTAATATTATAGAGAAACTTTATTTATGTACGAGCAAAATATTGTACACGTGGCGAAAAAAACTATTTAAATGTACATTACCATTCAACAGTGAATTAAAAGAGACGTTTAATTGGCACTTTATTACATCACCATACTTATTACAATATCACACTACATGTAGCAATCATTATTTACATAAATTCAACTCAGCCCGTGACTCTAATTTTAATACATAGAAGTTTTATAAATGATGCTGTACTGCATCGCACTCATACAATTTGATTTACTAGTATGTTATATTGTAAATATGAGACTGTTGTAAGTGTTGAATTTTCTTTAATTATAATTAGTGCCTGATTCTAGATTGGCGAATCGGCAGTGGAAGGTTATACTGAGTGCGCGTATGTACATCGCGCTGAATAAAGTTAACGAAAATTGCGAATGCATTATCAATATAACGTACTATTCATATATATTGTCGTACTTGTGTTCGCACACAAAGTGCGCGTAGTTACACTATGTAGGTATATAGAAATTGTGTGTGACATGATCACAGTCGCAAAATTGCGCTAAGAATTGTACTTATAACTTGGAACGCAGTGCACCGCGCGCACGTGCGTGTGTTTGCGTTTTGTGGACAAGTTTGTTTTGCACTATATAGAATGTAACTGGTGCGGGTCGGGTTTGACAACTCATATAAGAAGTATTTCTCTCGTAAGAATTTGGTTGGCTCTAAAAAGGGCCGTTTGTGGAAAACGACGTGCGGTTTACATCCATGTAGACTCAATCGGTGTCCGATGAATACTCCGAATCGGAGCCCGACACTATCTCTACAGACTCGTCGAATAACTCACGGCGCAGCTCGGCGACCTTGTCAGCCTTGGCGTAGGCATACTCGTAGTACATGTTCCTAGCACCCTCTATGACGGCCAGCTTCAATCGCAAGTTGTAACGAAACGAGCGGTTGTTGCAACGTTTGGCCGCTTTATAACGTTTCTGCACATCGCCGAGTCGCTGGTTGAGCATGACGATCTGATCACAGGCCTTTCTAAAACGCCGCTCGGAATCGCTCAGAGTGAAACGCTTGTCGAGAGATTGAATTCGTGAAGGCATCTTGAATAGTAAGCTATTGCAAGACAAATGTGACTTTTGATTTGCGCTGCTGCCATTTTATAGGAAACGCGAGTACTTGTAAATAAATTCATTTTTGACACGTAGCAGAGTGACTGAGATGACACGTTGATTAATTAACTCGTGTCGTTAACACTACAATGGCATCTGCTAATCGGCGATTAATCACCGTGACGTGTTTGATTAGATTAGTGTGTATTTGTCAAACATTCCACACATGACTGATCAGCAATATTGAACCTGTCGAGTTAGCTAAAAATGCATGTCGCACAGTATTTAATATTATAGAGAAACTTTATTTATGTACGAGCAAAATATTGTACACGTGGCGAAAAAAACTATTTAAATGTACATTACCATTCAACAGTGAATTAAAAGAGACGTTTAATTGGCACTTTATTACATCACCATACTTATTACAATATCACACTACATGTAGCAATCATTATTTACATAAATTCAACTCAGCCCGTGACTCTAATTTTAATACATAGAAGTTTTATAAATGATGCTGTACTGCATCGCACTCATACAATTTGATTTACTAGTATGTTATATTGTAAATATGAGACTGTTGTAAGTGTTGAATTTTCTTTAATTATAATTAGTGCCTGATTCTAGATTGGCGAATCGGCAGTGGAAGGTTATACTGAGTGCGCGTATGTACATCGCGCTGAATAAAGTTAACGAAAATTGCGAATGCATTATCAATATAACGTACTATTCATATATATTGTCGTACTTGTGTTCGCACACAAAGTGCGCGTAGTTACACTATGTAGGTATATAGAAATTGTGTGTGACATGATCACAGTCGCAAAATTGCGCTAAGAATTGTACTTATAACTTGGAACGCAGTGCACCGCGCGCACGTGCGTGTGTTTGCGTTTTGTGGACAAGTTTGTTTTGGACTATATAGAATGTAACTGGTGCGGGTCGGGTTTGACAACTCATATAAGAAGTATTTCTCTCGTAAGAATTTGGTTGGCTCTAAAAAGGGCCGTTTGTGGAAAACGACGTGCGGTTTACATCCATGTAGACTCAATCGGTGTCCGATGAATACTCCGAATCGGAGCCCGACACTATCTCTACAGACTCGTCGAATAACTCACGGCGCAGCTCGGCGACCTTGTCAGCCTTGGCGTAGGCATACTCGTAGTACATGTTCCTAGCACCCTCTATGACGGCCAGCTTCAATCGCAAGTTGTAACGAAACGAGCGGTTGTTGCAACGTTTGGCCGCTTTATAACGTTTCTGCACATCGCCGAGTCGCTGGTTGAGCATGACGATCTGATCACAGGCCTTTCTAAAACGCCGCTCGGAATCGCTCAGAGTGAAACGCTTGTCGAGAGATTGAATTCGTGAAGGCATCTTGAATAGTAAGCTATTGCAAGACAAATGTGACTTTTGATTTGCGCTGCTGCCATTTTATAGGAAACGCGAGTACTTGTAAATAAATTCATTTTTGACACGTAGCAGAGTGACTGAGATGACACGTTGATTAATTAACTCGTGTCGTTAACACTACAATGGCATCTGCTAATCGGCGATTAATCACCGTGACGTGTTTGATTAGATTAGTGTGTATTTGTCAAACATTCCACACATGACTGATCAGCAATATTGAACCTGTCGAGTTAGCTAAAAATGCATGTCGCACAGTATTTAATATTATAGAGAAACTTTATTTATGTACGAGCAAAATATTGTACACGTGGCGAAAAAAACTATTTAAATGTACATTACCATTCAACAGTGAATTAAAAGAGACGTTTAATTGGCACTTTATTACATCACCATACTTATTACAATATCACACTACATGTAGCAATCATTATTTACATAAATTCAACTCAGCCCGTGACTCTAATTTGAATACATAGAAGTTTTATAAATGATGCTGTACTGCATCGCACTCATACAATTTGATTTACTAGTATGTTATATTGTAAATATGAGACTGTTGTAAGCGTTGAATTTTCTTTAATTATAATTAGTGCCTGATTCTAGATTGGCGAATCGGCAGTGGAAGGTTATACTGAGTGCGCGTATGTACATCGCGCTGAATAAAGTTAACGAAAATTGCGAATGCATTATCAATATAACGTACTATTCATATATATTGTCGTACTTGTGTTCGCACACAATGTGCGCGTAGTTACACTATGTAGGTATATAGAAATTGTGTGTGACATGATCACAGTCGCAAAATTGCGCTAAGAATTGTACTTATAACTTGGAACGCAGTGCACCGCGCGCACGTGCGTGTGTTTGCGTTTTGTGGACAAGTTTGTTTTGGACTATATAGAATGTAACTGGTGCGGGTCGGGTTTGACAACTCATATAAGAAGTATTTCTCTCGTAAGAATTTGGTTGGCTCTAAAAAGGGCCGTTTGTGGAAAACGACGTGCGGTTTACATCCATGTAGACTCAATCGGTGTCCGATGAATACTCCGAATCGGAGCCCGACACTATCTCTACAGACTCGTCGAATAACTCACGGCGCAGCTCGGCGACCTTGTCAGCCTTGGCGTAGGCATACTCGTAGTACATGTTCCTAGCACCCTCTATGACGGCCAGCTTCAATCGCAAGTTGTAACGAAACGAGCGGTTGTTGCAACGTTTGGCCGCTTTATAACGTTTCTGCACATCGCCGAGTCGCTGGTTGAGCATGACGATCTGATCACAGGCCTTTCTAAAACGCCGCTCGGAATCGCTCAGAGTGAAACGCTTGTCGAGAGATTGAATTCGTGAAGGCATCTTGAATAGTAAGCTATTGCAAGACAAATGTGACTTTTGATTTGCGCTGCTGCCATTTTATAGGAAACGCGAGTACTTGTAAATAAATTCATTTTTGACACGTAGCAGAGTGACTGAGATGACACGTTGATTAATTAACTCGTGTCGTTAACACTACAATGGCATCTGCTAATCGGCGATTAATCACCGTGACGTGTTTGATTAGATTAGTGTGTATTTGTCAAACATTCCACACATGACTGATCAGCAATATTGAACCTGTCGAGTTAGCTAAAAATGCATGTCGCACAGTATTTAATATTATAGAGAAACTTTATTTATGTACGAGCAAAATATTGTACACGTGGCGAAAAAAACTATTTAAATGTACATTACCATTCAACAGTGAATTAAAAGAGACGTTTAATTGGCACTTTATTACATCACCATACTTATTACAATATCACACTACATGTAGCAATCATTATTTACATAAATTCAACTCAGCCCGTGACTCTAATTTTAATACATAGAAGTTTTATAAATGATGCTGTACTGCATCGCACTCATACAATTTGATTTACTAGTATGTTATATTGTAAATATGAGACTGTTGTAAGTGTTGAATTTTCTTTAATTATAATTAGTGCCTGATTCTAGATTGGCGAATCGGCAGTGGAAGGTTATACTGAGTGCGCGTATGTACATCGCGCTGAATAAAGTTAACGAAAATTGCGAATGCATTATCAATATAACGTACTATTCATATATATTGTCGTACTTGTGTTCGCACACAAAGTGCGCGTAGTTACACTATGTAGGTATATAGAAATTGTGTGTGACATGATCACAGTCGCAAAATTGCGCTAAGAATTGTACTTATAACTTGGAACGCAGTGCACCGCGCGCACGTGCGTGTGTTTGCGTTTTGTGGACAAGTTTGTTTTGGACTATATAGAATGTAACTGGTGCGGGTCGGGTTTGACAACTCATATAAGAAGTATTTCTCTCGTAAGAATTTGGTTGGCTCTAAAAAGGGCCGTTTGTGGAAAACGACGTGCGGTTTACATCCATGTATACTCAATCGGTGTCCGATGAATACTCCGAATCGGAGCCCGACACTATCTCTACAGACTCGTCGAATAACTCACGGCGCAGCTCGGCGACCTTGTCAGCCTTGGCGTAGGCATACTCGTAGTACATGTTACTAGCACCCTCTATGACGGCCAGCTTCAATCGCAAGTTGTAACGAAACGAGCGGTTGTTGCAACGTTTGGCCGCTTTATAACGTTTCTGCACATCGCCGAGTCGCTGGTTGAGCATGACGATCTGATCACAGGCCTTTCTAAAACGCCGCTCGGAATCGCTCAGAGTGAAACGCTTGTCGAGAGATTGAATTCGTGAAGGCATCTTGAATAGTAAGCTATTGCAAGACAAATGTGACTTTTGATTTGCGCTGCTGCCATTTTATAGGAAACGCGAGTACTTGTAAATAAATTCATTTTTGACACGTAGCAGAGTGACTGAGATGACACGTTGATTAATTAACTCGTGTCGTTAACACTACAATGGCATCTGCTAATCGGCGATTAATCACCGTGACGTGTTTGATTAGATTAGTGTGTATTTGTCAAACATTCCACACATGACTGATCAGCAATATTGAACCTGTCGAGTTAGCTAAAAATGCATGTCGCACAGTATTTAATATTATAGAGAAACTTTATTTATGTACGAGCAAAATATTGTACACGTGGCGAAAAAAACTATTTAAATGTACATTACCATTCAACAGTGAATTAAAAGAGACGTTTAATTGGCACTTTATTACATCACCATACTTATTACAATATCACACTACATGTAGCAATCATTATTTACATAAATTCAACTCAGCCCGTGACTCTAATTTTAATACATAGAAGTTTTATAAATGATGCTGTACTGCATCGCACTCATACAATTTGATTTACTAGTATGTTATATTGTAAATATGAGACTGTTGTAAGCGTTGAATTTTCTTTAATTATAATTAGTGCCTGATTCTAGATTGGCGAATCGGCAGTGGAAGGTTATACTGAGTGCGCGTATGTACATCGCGCTGAATAAAGTTAACGAAAATTGCGAATGCATTATCAATATAACGTACTATTCATATATATTGTCGTACTTGTGTTCGCACACAATGTGCGCGTAGTTACACTATGTAGGTATATAGAAATTGTGTGTGACATGATCACAGTCGCAAAATTGCGCTAAGAATTGTACTTATAACTTGGAACGCAGTGCACCGCGCGCACGTGCGTGTGTTTGCGTTTTGTGGACAAGTTTGTTTTGGACTATATAGAATGTAACTGGTGCGGGTCGGGTTTGACAACTCATATAAGAAGTATTTCTCTCGTAAGAATTTGGTTGGCTCTAAAAAGGGCCGTTTGTGGAAAACGACGTGCGGTTTACATCCATGTAGACTCAATCGGTGTCCGATGAATACTCCGAATCGGAGCCCGACACTATCTCTACAGACTCGTCGAATAACTCACGGCGCAGCTCGGCGACCTTGTCAGCCTTGGCGTAGGCATACTCGTAGTACATGTTCCTAGCACCCTCTATGACGGCCAGCTTCAATCGCAAGTTGTAACGAAACGAGCGGTTGTTGCAACGTTTGGCCGCTTTATAACGTTTCTGCACATCGCCGAGTCGCTGGTTGAGCATGACGATCTGATCACAGGCCTTTCTAAAACGCCGCTCGGAATCGCTCAGAGTGAAACGCTTGTCGAGAGATTGAATTCGTGAAGGCATCTTGAATAGTAAGCTATTGCAAGACAAATGTGACTTTTGATTTGCGCTGCTGCCATTTTATAGGAAACGCGAGTACTTGTAAATAAATTCATTTTTGACACGTAGCAGAGTGACTGAGATGACACGTTGATTAATTAACTCGTGTCGTTAACACTACAATGGCATCTGCTAATCGGCGATTAATCACCGTGACGTGTTTGATTAGATTAGTGTGTATTTGTCAAACATTCCACACATGACTGATCAGCAATATTGAACCTGTCGAGTTAGCTAAAAATGCATGTCGCACAGTATTTAATATTATAGAGAAACTTTATTTATGTACGAGCAAAATATTGTACACGTGGCGAAAAAAACTATTTAAATGTACATTACCATTCAACAGTGAATTAAAAGAGACGTTTAATTGGCACTTTATTACATCACCATACTTATTACAATATCACACTACATGTAGCAATCATTATTTACATAAATTCAACTCAGCCCGTGACTCTAATTTGAATACATAGAAGTTTTATAAATGATGCTGTACTGCATCGCACTCATACAATTTGATTTACTAGTATGTTATATTGTAAATATGAGACTGTTGTAAGTGTTGAATTTTCTTTAATTATAATTAGTGCCTGATTCTAGATTGGCGAATCGGCAGTGGAAGGTTATACTGAGTGCGCGTATGTACATCGCGCTGAATAAAGTTAACGAAAATTGCGAATGCATTATCAATATAACGTACTATTCATATATATTGTCGTACTTGTGTTCGCACACAAAGTGCGCGTAGTTACACTATGTAGGTATATAGAAATTGTGTGTGACATGATCACAGTCGCAAAATTGCGCTAAGAATTGTACTTATAACTTGGAACGCAGTGCACCGCGCGCACGTGCGTGTGTTTGCGTTTTGTGGACAAGTTTGTTTTGCACTATATAGAATGTAACTGGTGCGGGTCGGGTTTGACAACTCATATAAGAAGTATTTCTCTCGTAAGAATTTGGTTGGCTCTAAAAAGGGCCGTTTGTGGAAAACGACGTGCGGTTTACATCCATGTAGACTCAATCGGTGTCCGATGAATACTCCGAATCGGAGCCCGACACTATCTCTACAGACTCGTCGAATAACTCACGGCGCAGCTCGGCGACCTTGTCAGCCTTGGCGTAGGCATACTCGTAGTACATGTTCCTAGCACCCTCTATGACGGCCAGCTTCAATCGCAAGTTGTAACGAAACGAGCGGTTGTTGCAACGTTTGGCCGCTTTATAACGTTTCTGCACATCGCCGAGTCGCTGGTTGAGCATGACGATCTGATCACAGGCCTTTCTAAAACGCCGCTCGGAATCGCTCAGAGTGAAACGCTTGTCGAGAGATTGAATTCGTGAAGGCATCTTGAATAGTAAGCTATTGCAAGACAAATGTGACTTTTGATTTGCGCTGCTGCCATTTTATAGGAAACGCGAGTACTTGTAAATAAATTCATTTTTGACACGTAGCAGAGTGACTGAGATGACACGTTGATTAATTAACTCGTGTCGTTAACACTACAATGGCATCTGCTAATCGGCGATTAATCACCGTGACGTGTTTGATTAGATTAGTGTGTATTTGTCAAACATTCCACACATGACTGATCAGCAATATTGAACCTGTCGAGTTAGCTAAAAATGCATGTCGCACAGTATTTAATATTATAGAGAAACTTTATTTATGTACGAGCAAAATATTGTACACGTGGCGAAAAAAACTATTTAAATGTACATTACCATTCAACAGTGAATTAAAAGAGACGTTTAATTGGCACTTTATTACATCACCATACCTATTACAATATCACACTACATGTAGCAATCATTATTTACATAAATTCAACTCAGCCCGTGACTCTAATTTTAATACATAGAAGTTTTATAAATGATGCTGTACTGCATCGCACTCATACAATTTGATTTACTAGTATGTTATATTGTAAATATGAGACTGTTGTAAGTGTTGAATTTTCTTTAATTATAATTAGTGCCTGATTCTAGATTGGCGAATCGGCAGTGGAAGGTTATACTGAGTGCGCGTATGTACATCGCGCTGAATAAAGTTAACGAAAATTGCGAATGCATTATCAATATAACGTACTATTCATATATATTGTCGTACTTGTGTTCGCACACAAAGTGCGCGTAGTTACACTATGTAGGTATATAGAAATTGTGTGTGACATGATCACAGTCGCAAAATTGCGCTAAGAATTGTACTTATAACTTGGAACGCAGTGCACCGCGCGCACGTGCGTGTGTTTGCGTTTTGTGGACAAGTTTGTTTTGCACTATATAGAATGTAACTGGTGCGGGTCGGGTTTGACAACTCATATAAGAAGTATTTCTCTCGTAAGAATTTGGTTGGCTCTAAAAAGGGCCGTTTGTGGAAAACGACGTGCGGTTTACATCCATGTAGACTCAATCGGTGTCCGATGAATACTCCGAATCGGAGCCCGACACTATCTCTACAGACTCGTCGAATAACTCACGGCGCAGCTCGGCGACCTTGTCAGCCTTGGCGTAGGCATACTCGTAGTACATGTTCCTAGCACCCTCTATGACGGCCAGCTTCAATCGCAAGTTGTAACGAAACGAGCGGTTGTTGCAACGTTTGGCCGCTTTATAACGTTTCTGCACATCGCCGAGTCGCTGGTTGAGCATGACGATCTGATCACAGGCCTTTCTAAAACGCCGCTCGGAATCGCTCAGAGTGAAACGCTTGTCGAGAGATTGAATTCGTGAAGGCATCTTGAATAGTAAGCTATTGCAAGACAAATGTGACTTTTGATTTGCGCTGCTGCCATTTTATAGGAAACGCGAGTACTTGTAAATAAATTCATTTTTGACACGTAGCAGAGTGACTGAGATGACACGTTGATTAATTAACTCGTGTCGTTAACACTACAATGGCATCTGCTAATCGGCGATTAATCACCGTGACGTGTTTGATTAGATTAGTGTGTATTTGTCAAACATTCCACACATGACTGATCAGCAATATTGAACCTGTCGAGTTAGCTAAAAATGCATGTCGCACAGTATTTAATATTATAGAGAAACTTTATTTATGTACGAGCAAAATATTGTACACGTGGCGAAAAAAACTATTTAAATGTACATTACCATTCAACAGTGAATTAAAAGAGACGTTTAATTGGCACTTTATTACATCACCATACTTATTACAATATCACACTACATGTAGCAATCATTATTTACATAAATTCAACTCAGCCCGTGACTCTAATTTTAATACATAGAAGTTTTATAAATGATGCTGTACTGCATCGCACTCATACAATTTGATTTACTAGTATGTTATATTGTAAATATGAGACTGTTGTAAGTGTTGAATTTTCTTTAATTATAATTAGTGCCTGATTCTAGATTGGCGAATCGGCAGTGGAAGGTTATACTGAGTGCGCGTATGTACATCGCGCTGAATAAAGTTAACGAAAATTGCGAATGCATTATCAATATAACGTACTATTCATATATATTGTCGTACTTGTGTTCGCACACAAAGTGCGCGTAGTTACACTATGTAGGTATATAGAAATTGTGTGTGACATGATCACAGTCGCAAAATTGCGCTAAGAATTGTACTTATAACTTGGAACGCAGTGCACCGCGCGCACGTGCGTGTGTTTGCGTTTTGTGGACAAGTTTGTTTTGGACTATATAGAATGTAACTGGTGCGGGTCGGGTTTGACAACTCATATAAGAAGTATTTCTCTCGTAAGAATTTGGTTGGCTCTAAAAAGGGCCGTTTGTGGAAAACGACGTGCGGTTTACATCCATGTAGACTCAATCGGTGTCCGATGAATACTCCGAATCGGAGCCCGACACTATCTCTACAGACTCGTCGAATAACTCACGGCGCAGCTCGGCGACCTTGTCAGCCTTGGCGTAGGCATACTCGTAGTACATGTTCCTAGCACCCTCTATGACGGCCAGCTTCAATCGCAAGTTGTAACGAAACGAGCGGTTGTTGCAACGTTTGGCCGCTTTATAACGTTTCTGCACATCGCCGAGTCGCTGGTTGAGCATGACGATCTGATCACAGGCCTTTCTAAAACGCCGCTCGGAATCGCTCAGAGTGAAACGCTTGTCGAGAGATTGAATTCGTGAAGGCATCTTGAATAGTAAGCTATTGCAAGACAAATGTGACTTTTGATTTGCGCTGCTGCCATTTTATAGGAAACGCGAGTACTTGTAAATAAATTCATTTTTGACACGTAGCAGAGTGACTGAGATGACACGTTGATTAATTAACTCGTGTCGTTAACACTACAATGGCATCTGCTAATCGGCGATTAATCACCGTGACGTGTTTGATTAGATTAGTGTGTATTTGTCAAACATTCCACACATGACTGATCAGCAATATTGAACCTGTCGAGTTAGCTAAAAATGCATGTCGCACAGTATTTAATATTATAGAGAAACTTTATTTATGTACGAGCAAAATATTGTACACGTGGCGAAAAAAACTATTTAAATGTACATTACCATTCAACAGTGAATTAAAAGAGACGTTTAATTGGCACTTTATTACATCACCATACTTATTACAATATCACACTACATGTAGCAATCATTATTTACATAAATTCAACTCAGCCCGTGACTCTAATTTTAATACATAGAAGTTTTATAAATGATGCTGTACTGCATCGCACTCATACAATTTGATTTACTAGTATGTTATATTGTAAATATGAGACTGTTGTAAGTGTTGAATTTTCTTTAATTATAATTAGTGCCTGATTCTAGATTGGCGAATCGGCAGTGGAAGGTTATACTGAGTGCGCGTATGTACATCGCGCTGAATAAAGTTAACGAAAATTGCGAATGCATTATCAATATAACGTACTATTCATATATATTGTCGTACTTGTGTTCGCACACAAAGTGCGCGTAGTTACACTATGTAGGTATATAGAAATTGTGTGTGACATGATCACAGTCGCAAAATTGCGCTAAGAATTGTACTTATAACTTGGAACGCAGTGCACCGCGCGCACGTGCGTGTGTTTGCTTTTTGTGGACAAGTTTGTTTTGCACTATATAGAATGTAACTGGTGCGGGTCGGGTTTGACAACTCATATAAGAAGTATTTCTCTCGTAAGAATTTGGTTGGCTCTAAAAAGGGCCGTTTGTGGAAAACGACGTGCGGTTTACATCCATGTAGACTCAATCGGTGTCCGATGAATACTCCGAATCGGAGCCCGACACTATCTCTACAGACTCGTCGAATAACTCACGGCGCAGCTCGGCGACCTTGTCAGCCTTGGCGTAGGCATACTCGTAGTACATGTTCCTAGCACCCTCTATGACGGCCAGCTTCAATCGCAAGTTGTAACGAAACGAGCGGTTGTTGCAACGTTTGGCCGCTTTATAACGTTTCTGCACATCGCCGAGTCGCTGGTTGAGCATGACGATCTGATCACAGGCCTTTCTAAAACGCCGCTCGGAATCGCTCAGAGTGAAACGCTTGTCGAGAGATTGAATTCGTGAAGGCATCTTGAATAGTAAGCTATTGCAAGACAAATGTGACTTTTGATTTGCGCTGCTGCCATTTTATAGGAAACGCGAGTACTTGTAAATAAATTCATTTTTGACACGTAGCAGAGTGACTGAGATGACACGTTGATTAATTAACTCGTGTCGTTAACACTACCATGGCATCTGCTAATCGGCGATTAATCACCGTGACGTGTTTGATTAGATTAGTGTGTATTTGTCAAACATTCCACACATGACTGATCAGCAATATTGAACCTGTCGAGTTAGCTAAAAATGCATGTCGCACAGTATTTAATATTATAGAGAAACTTTATTTATGTACGAGCAAAATATTGTACACGTGGCGAAAAAAACTATTTAAATGTACATTACCATTCAACAGTGAATTAAAAGAGACGTTTAATTGGCACTTTATTACATCACCATACTTATTACAATATCACACTACATGTAGCAATCATTATTTACATAAATTCAACTCAGCCCGTGACTCTAATTTTAATACATAGAAGTTTTAGAAATGATGCTGTACTGCATCGCACTCATACAATTTGATTTACTAGTATGTTATATTGTAAATATGAGACTGTTGTAAGTGTTGAATTTTCTTTAATTATAATTAGTGCCTGATTCTAGATTGGCGAATCGGCAGTGGAAGGTTATACTGAGTGCGCGTATGTACATCGCGCTGAATAAAGTTAACGAAAATTGCGAATGCATTATCAATATAACGTACTATTCATATATATTGTCGTACTTGTGTTCGCACACAAAGTGCGCGTAGTTACACTATGTAGGTATATAGAAATTGTGTGTGACATGATCACAGTCGCAAAATTGCGCTAAGAATTGTACTTATAACTTGGAACGCAGTGCACCGCGCGCACGTGCGTGTGTTTGCGTTTTGTGGACAAGTTTGTTTTGCACTATATAGAATGTAACTGGTGCGGGTCGGGTTTGACAACTCATATAAGAAGTATTTCTCTCGTAAGAATTTGGTTGGCTCTAAAAAGGGCCGTTTGTGGAAAACGACGTGCGGTTTACATCCATGTAGACTCAATCGGTGTCCGATGAATACTCCGAATCGGAGCCCGACACTATCTCTACAGACTCGTCGAATAACTCACGGCGCAGCTCGGCGACCTTGTCAGCCTTGGCGTAGGCATACTCGTAGTACATGTTCCTAGCACCCTCTATGACGGCCAGCTTCAATCGCAAGTTGTAACGAAACGAGCGGTTGTTGCAACGTTTGGCCGCTTTATAACGTTTCTGCACATCGCCGAGTCGCTGGTTGAGCATGACGATCTGATCACAGGCCTTTCTAAAACGCCGCTCGGAATCGCTCAGAGTGAAACGCTTGTCGAGAGATTGAATTCGTGAAGGCATCTTGAATAGTAAGCTATTGCAAGACAAATGTGACTTTTGATTTGCGCTGCTGCCATTTTATAGGAAACGCGAGTACTTGTAAATAAATTCATTTTTGACACGTAGCAGAGTGACTGAGATGACACGTTGATTAATTAACTCGTGTCGTTAACACTACAATGGCATCTGCTAATCGGCGATTAATCACCGTGACGTGTTTGATTAGATTAGTGTGTATTTGTCAAACATTCCACACATGACTGATCAGCAATATTGAACCTGTCGAGTTAGCTAAAAATGCATGTCGCACAGTATTTAATATTATAGAGAAACTTTATTTATGTACGAGCAAAATATTGTACACGTGGCGAAAAAAACTATTTAAATGTACATTACCATTCAACAGTGAATTAAAAGAGACGTTTAATTGGCACTTTATTACATCACCATACTTATTACAATATCACACTACATGTAGCAATCATTATTTACATAAATTCAACTCAGCCCGTGACTCTAATTTTAATACATAGAAGTTTTATAAATGATGCTGTACTGCATCGCACTCATACAATTTGATTTACTAGTATGTTATATTGTAAATATGAGACTGTTGTAAGTGTTGAATTTTCTTTAATTATAATTAGTGCCTGATTCTAGATTGGCGAATCGGCAGTGGAAGGTTATACTGAGTGCGCGTATGTACATCGCGCTGAATAAAGTTAACGAAAATTGCGAATGCATTATCAATATAACGTACTATTCATATATATTGTCGTACTTGTGTTCGCACACAAAGTGCGCGTAGTTACACTATGTAGGTATATAGAAATTGTGTGTGACATGATCACAGTCGCAAAATTGCGCTAAGAATTGTACTTATAACTTGGAACGCAGTGCACCGCGCGCACGTGCGTGTGTTTGCGTTTTGTGGACAAGTTTGTTTTGCACTATATAGAATGTAACTGGTGCGGGTCGGGTTTGACAACTCATATAAGAAGTATTTCTCTCGTAAGAATTTGGTTGGCTCTAAAAAGGGCCGTTTGTGGAAAACGACGTGCGGTTTACATCCATGTAGACTCAATCGGTGTCCGATGAATACTCCGAATCGGAGCCCGACACTATCTCTACAGACTCGTCGAATAACTCACGGCGCAGCTCGGCGACCTTGTCAGCCTTGGCGTAGGCATACTCGTAGTACATGTTCCTAGCACCCTCTATGACGGCCAGCTTCAATCGCAAGTTGTAACGAAACGAGCGGTTGTTGCAACGTTTGGCCGCTTTATAACGTTTCTGCACATCGCCGAGTCGCTGGTTGAGCATGACGATCTGATCACAGGCCTTTCTAAAACGCCGCTCGGAATCGCTCAGAGTGAAACGCTTGTCGAGAGATTGAATTCGTGAAGGCATCTTGAATAGTAAGCTATTGCAAGACAAATGTGACTTTTGATTTGCGCTGCTGCCATTTTATAGGAAACGCGAGTACTTGTAAATAAATTCATTTTTGACACGTAGCAGAGTGACTGAGATGACACGTTGATTAATTAACTCGTGTCGTTAACACTACAATGGCATCTGCTAATCGGCGATTAATCACCGTGACGTGTTTGATTAGATTAGTGTGTATTTGTCAAACATTCCACACATGACTGATCAGCAATATTGAACCTGTCGAGTTAGCTAAAAATGCATGTCGCACAGTATTTAATATTATAGAGAAACTTTATTTATGTACGAGCAAAATATTGTACACGTGGCGAAAAAAACTATTTAAATGTACATTACCATTCAACAGTGAATTAAAAGAGACGTTTAATTGGCACTTTATTACATCACCATACTTATTACAATATCACACTACATGTAGCAATCATTATTTACATAAATTCAACTCAGCCCGTGACTCTAATTTTAATACATAGAAGTTTTATAAATGATGCTGTACTGCATCGCACTCATACAATTTGATTTACTAGTATGTTATATTGTAAATATGAGACTGTTGTAAGTGTTGAATTTTCTTTAATTATAATTAGTGCCTGATTCTAGATTGGCGAATCGGCAGTGGAAGGTTATACTGAGTGCGCGTATGTACATCGCGCTGAATAAAGTTAACGAAAATTGCGAATGCATTATCAATATAACGTACTATTCATATATATTGTCGTACTTGTGTTCGCACACAAAGTGCGCGTAGTTACACTATGTAGGTATATAGAAATTGTGTGTGACATGATCACAGTCGCAAAATTGCGCTAAGAATTGTACTTATAACTTGGAACGCAGTGCACCGCGCGCACGTGCGTGTGTTTGCGTTTTGTGGACAAGTTTGTTTTGGACTATATAGAATGTAACTGGTGCGGGTCGGGTTTGACAACTCATATAAGAAGTATTTCTCTCGTAAGAATTTGGTTGGCTCTAAAAAGGGCCGTTTGTGGAAAACGACGTGCGGTTTACATCCATGTAGACTCAATCGGTGTCCGATGAATACTCCGAATCGGAGCCCGACACTATCTCTACAGACTCGTCGAATAACTCACGGCGCAGCTCGGCGACCTTGTCAGCCTTGGCGTAGGCATACTCGTAGTACATGTTCCTAGCACCCTCTATGACGGCCAGCTTCAATCGCAAGTTGTAACGAAACGAGCGGTTGTTGCAACGTTTGGCCGCTTTATAACGTTTCTGCACATCGCCGAGTCGCTGGTTGAGCATGACGATCTGATCACAGGCCTTTCTAAAACGCCGCTCGGAATCGCTCAGAGTGAAACGCTTGTCGAGAGATTGAATTCGTGAAGGCATCTTGAATAGTAAGCTATTGCAAGACAAATGTGACTTTTGATTTGCGCTGCTGCCATTTTATAGGAAACGCGAGTACTTGTAAATAAATTCATTTTTGACACGTAGCAGAGTGACTGAGATGACACGTTGATTAATTAACTCGTGTCGTTAACACTACCATGGCATCTGCTAATCGGCGATTAATCACCGTGACGTGTTTGATTAGATTAGTGTGTATTTGTCAAACATTCCACACATGACTGATCAGCAATATTGAACCTGTCGAGTTAGCTAAAAATGCATGTCGCACAGTATTTAATATTATAGAGAAACTTTATTTATGTACGAGCAAAATATTGTACACGTGGCGAAAAAAACTATTTAAATGTACATTACCATTCAACAGTGAATTAAAAGAGACGTTTAATTGGCACTTTATTACATCACCATACTTATTACAATATCACACTACATGTAGCAATCATTATTTACATAAATTCAACTCAGCCCGTGACTCTAATTTTAATACATAGAAGTTTTATAAATGATGCTGTACTGCATCGCACTCATACAATTTGATTTACTAGTATGTTATATTGTAAATATGAGACTGTTGTAAGTGTTGAATTTTCTTTAATTATAATTAGTGCCTGATTCTAGATTGGCGAATCGGCAGTGGAAGGTTATACTGAGTGCGCGTATGTACATCGCGCTGAATAAAGTTAACGAAAATTGCGAATGCATTATCAATATAACGTACTATTCATATATATTGTCGTACTTGTGTTCGCACACAAAGTGCGCGTAGTTACACTATGTAGGTATATAGAAATTGTGTGTGACATGATCACAGTCGCAAAATTGCGCTAAGAATTGTACTTATAACTTGGAACGCAGTGCACCGCGCGCACGTGCGTGTGTTTGCTTTTTGTGGACAAGTTTGTTTTGCACTATATAGAATGTAACTGGTGCGGGTCGGGTTTGACAACTCATATAAGAAGTATTTCTCTCGTAAGAATTTGGTTGGCTCTAAAAAGGGCCGTTTGTGGAAAACGACGTGCGGTTTACATCCATGTAGACTCAATCGGTGTCCGATGAATACTCCGAATCGGAGCCCGACACTATCTCTACAGACTCGTCGAATAACTCACGGCGCAGCTCGGCGACCTTGTCAGCCTTGGCGTAGGCATACTCGTAGTACATGTTCCTAGCACCCTCTATGACGGCCAGCTTCAATCGCAAGTTGTAACGAAACGAGCGGTTGTTGCAACGTTTGGCCGCTTTATAACGTTTCTGCACATCGCCGAGTCGCTGGTTGAGCATGACGATCTGATCACAGGCCTTTCTAAAACGCCGCTCGGAATCGCTCAGAGTGAAACGCTTGTCGAGAGATTGAATTCGTGAAGGCATCTTGAATAGTAAGCTATTGCAAGACAAATGTGACTTTTGATTTGCGCTGCTGCCATTTTATAGGAAACGCGAGTACTTGTAAATAAATTCATTTTTGACACGTAGCAGAGTGACTGAGATGACACGTTGATTAATTAACTCGTGTCGTTAACACTACAATGGCATCTGCTAATCGGCGATTAATCACCGTGACGTGTTTGATTAGATTAGTGTGTATTTGTCAAACATTCCACACATGACTGATCAGCAATATTGAACCTGTCGAGTTAGCTAAAAATGCATGTCGCACAGTATTTAATATTATAGAGAAACTTTATTTATGTACGAGCAAAATATTGTACACGTGGCGAAAAAAACTATTTAAATGTACATTACCATTCAACAGTGAATTAAAAGAGACGTTTAATTGGCACTTTATTACATCACCATACTTATTACAATATCACACTACATGTAGCAATCATTATTTACATAAATTCAACTCAGCCCGTGACTCTAATTTTAATACATAGAAGTTTTATAAATGATGCTGTACTGCATCGCACTCATACAATTTGATTTACTAGAATGTTATATTGTAAATATGAGACTGTTGTAAGTGTTGAATTTTCTTTAATTATAATTAGTGCCTGATTCTAGATTGGCGAATCGGCAGTGGAAGGTTATACTGAGTGCGCGTATGTACATCGCGCTGAATAAAGTTAACGAAAATTGCGAATGCATTATCAATATAACGTACTATTCATATATATTGTCGTACTTGTGTTCGCACACAAAGTGCGCGTAGTTACACTATGTAGGTATATAGAAATTGTGTGTGACATGATCACAGTCGCAAAATTGCGCTAAGAATTGTACTTATAACTTGGAACGCAGTGCACCGCGCGCACGTGCGTGTGTTTGCGTTTTGTGGACAAGTTTGTTTTGGACTATATAGAATGTAACTGGTGCGGGTCGGGTTTGACAACTCATATAAGAAGTATTTCTCTCGTAAGAATTTGGTTGGCTCTAAAAAGGGCCGTTTGTGGAAAACGACGTGCGGTTTACATCCATGTAGACTCAATCGGTGTCCGATGAATACTCCGAATCGGAGCCCGACACTATCTCTACAGACTCGTCGAATAACTCACGGCGCAGCTCGGCGACCTTGTCAGCCTTGGCGTAGGCATACTCGTAGTACATGTTCCTAGCACCCTCTATGACGGCCAGCTTCAATCGCAAGTTGTAACGAAACGAGCGGT
Organism: Spisula subtruncata; assembly: GCA_963678985.1. Lineage (NCBI taxonomy): Eukaryota > Metazoa > Mollusca > Bivalvia > Venerida > Mactridae > Spisula > Spisula subtruncata. The sequence goes on from OY787668.1 coordinate 3,454,747, forward strand.
TGTTGCAACGTTTGGCCGCTTTATAACGTTTCTGCACATCGCCGAGTCGCTGGTTGAGCATGACGATCTGATCACAGGCCTTTCTAAAACGCCGCTCGGAATCGCTCAGAGTGAAACGCTTGTCGAGAGATTGAATTCGTGAAGGCATCTTGAATAGTAAGCTATTGCAAGACAAATGTGACTTTTGATTTGCGCTGCTGCCATTTTATAGGAAACGCGAGTACTTGTAAATAAATTCATTTTTGACACGTAGCAGAGTGACTGAGATGACACGTTGATTAATTAACTCGTGTCGTTAACACTACAATGGCATCTGCTAATCGGCGATTAATCACCGTGACGTGTTTGATTAGATTAGTGTGTATTTGTCAAACATTCCACACATGACTGATCAGCAATATTGAACCTGTCGAGTTAGCTAAAAATGCATGTCGCACAGTATTTAATATTATAGAGAAACTTTATTTATGTACGAGCAAAATATTGTACACGTGGCGAAAAAAACTATTTAAATGTACATTACCATTCAACAGTGAATTAAAAGAGACGTTTAATTGGCACTTTATTACATCACCATACTTATTACAATATCACACTACATGTAGCAATCATTATTTACATAAATTCAACTCAGCCCGTGACTCTAATTTTAATACATAGAAGTTTTATAAATGATGCTGTACTGCATCGCACTCATACAATTTGATTTACTAGTATGTTATATTGTAAATATGAGACTGTTGTAAGTGTTGAATTTTATTTAATTATAATTAGTGCCTGATTCTAGATTGGCGAATCGGCAGTGGAAGGTTATACTGAGTGCGCGTATGTACATCGCGCTGAATAAAGTTAACGAAAATTGCGAATGCATTATCAATATAACGTACTATTCATATATATTGTCGTACTTGTGTTCGCACACAAAGTGCGCGTAGTTACACTATGTAGGTATATAGAAATTGTGTGTGACATGATCACAGTCGCAAAATTGCGCTAAGAATTGTACTTATAACTTGGAACGCAGTGCACCGCGCGCACGTGCGTGTGTTTGCGTTTTGTGGACAAGTTTGTTTTGCACTATATAGAATGTAACTGGTGCGGGTCGGGTTTGACAACTCATATAAGAAGTATTTCTCTCGTAAGAATTTGGTTGGCTCTAAAAAGGGCCGTTTGTGGAAAACGACGTGCGGTTTACATCCATGTAGACTCAATCGGTGTCCGATGAATACTCCGAATCGGAGCCCGACACTATCTCTACAGACTCGTCGAATAACTCACGGCGCAGCTCGGCGACCTTGTCAGCCTTGGCGTAGGCATACTCGTAGTACATGTTCCTAGCACCCTCTATGACGGCCAGCTTCAATCGCAAGTTGTAACGAAACGAGCGGTTGTTGCAACGTTTGGCCGCTTTATAACGTTTCTGCACATCGCCGAGTCGCTGGTTGAGCATGACGATCTGATCACAGGCCTTTCTAAAACGCCGCTCGGAATCGCTCAGAGTGAAACGCTTGTCGAGAGATTGAATTCGTGAAGGCATCTTAAATAGTAAGCTATTGCAAGACAAATGTGACTTTTGATTTGCGCTGCTGCCATTTTATAGGAAACGCGAGTACTTGTAAATAAATTCATTTTTGACACGTAGCAGAGTGACTGAGATGACACGTTGATTAATTAACTCGTGTCGTTAACACTACAATGGCATCTGCTAATCGGCGATTAATCACCGTGACGTGTTTGATTAGATTAGTGTGTATTTGTCAAACATTCCACACATGACTGATCAGCAATATTGAACCTGTCGAGTTAGCTAAAAATGCATGTCGCACAGTATTTAATATTATAGAGAAACTTTATTTATGTACGAGCAAAATATTGTACACGTGGCGAAAAAAACTATTTACATGTACATTACCATTCAACAGTGAATTAAAAGAGACGTTTAATTGGCACTTTATTACATCACCATACTTATTACAATATCACACTACATGTAGCAATCATTATTTACATAAATTCAACTCAGCCCGTGACTCTAATTTTAATACATAGAAGTTTTATAAATGATGCTGTACTGCATCGCACTCATACAATTTGATTTACTAGTATGTTATATTGTAAATATGAGACTGTTGTAAGTGTTGAATTTTCTTTAATTATAATTAGTGCCTGATTCTAGATTGGCGAATCGGCAGTGGAAGGTTATACTGAGTGCGCGTATGTACATCGCGCTGAATAAAGTTAACGAAAATTGCGAATGCATTATCAATATAACGTACTATTCATATATATTGTCGTACTTGTGTTCGCACACAAAGTGCGCGTAGTTACACTATGTAGGTATATAGAAATTGTGTGTGACATGATCACAGTCGCAAAATTGCGCTAAGAATTGTACTTATAACTTGGAACGCAGTGCACCGCGCGCACGTGCGTGTGTTTGCGTTTTGTGGACAAGTTTGTTTTGCACTATATAGAATGTAACTGGTGCGGGTCGGGTTTGACAACTCATATAAGAAGTATTTCTCTCGTAAGAATTTGGTTGGCTCTAAAAAGGGCCGTTTGTGGAAAACGACGTGCGGTTTACATCCATGTAGACTCAATCGGTGTCCGATGAATACTCCGAATCGGAGCCCGACACTATCTCTACAGACTCGTCGAATAACTCACGGCGCAGCTCGGCGACCTTGTCAGCCTTGGCGTAGGCATACTCGTAGTACATGTTCCTAGCACCCTCTATGACGGCCAGCTTCAATCGCAAGTTGTAACGAAACGAGCGGTTGTTGCAACGTTTGGCCGCTTTATAACGTTTCTGCACATCGCCGAGTCGCTGGTTGAGCATGACGATCTGATCACAGGCCTTTCTAAAACGCCGCTCGGAATCGCTCAGAGTGAAACGCTTGTCGAGAGATTGAATTCGTGAAGGCATCTTGAATAGTAAGCTATTGCAAGACAAATGTGACTTTTGATTTGCGCTGCTGCCATTTTATAGGAAACGCGAGTACTTGTAAATAAATTCATTTTTGACACGTAGCAGAGTGACTGAGATGACACGTTGATTAATTAACTCGTGTCGTTAACACTACAATGGCATCTGCTAATCGGCGATTAATCACCGTGACGTGTTTGATTAGATTAGTGTGTATTTGTCAAACATTCCACACATGACTGATCAGCAATATTGAACCTGTCGAGTTAGCTAAAAATGCATGTCGCACAGTATTTAATATTATAGAGAAACTTTATTTATGTACGAGCAAAATATTGTACACGTGGCGAAAAAAACTATTTAAATGTACATTACCATTCAACAGTGAATTAAAAGAGACGTTTAATTGGCACTTTATTACATCACCATACTTATTACAATATCACACTACATGTAGCAATCATTATTTACATAAATTCAACTCAGCCCGTGACTCTAATTTTAATACATAGAAGTTTTATAAATGATGCTGTACTGCATCGCACTCATACAATTTGATTTACTAGTATGTTATATTGTAAATATGAGACTGTTGTAAGTGTTGAATTTTCTTTAATTATAATTAGTGCCTGATTCTAGATTGGCGAATCGGCAGTGGAAGGTTATACTGAGTGCGCGTATGTACATCGCGCTGAATAAAGTTAACGAAAATTGCGAATGCATTATCAATATAACGTACTATTCATATATATTGTCGTACTTGTGTTCGCACACAAAGTGCGCGTAGTTACACTATGTAGGTATATAGAAATTGTGTGTGACATGATCACAGTCGCAAAATTGCGCTAAGAATTGTACTTATAACTTGGAACGCAGTGCACCGCGCGCACGTGCGTGTGTTTGCGTTTTGTGGACAAGTTTGTTTTGGACTATATAGAATGTAACTGGTGCGGGTCGGGTTTGACAACTCATATAAGAAGTATTTCTCTCGTAAGAATTTGGTTGGCTCTAAAAAGGGCCGTTTGTGGAAAACGACGTGCGGTTTACATCCATGTAGACTCAATCGGTGTCCGATGAATACTCCGAATCGGAGCCCGACACTATCTCTACAGACTCGTCGAATAACTCACGGCGCAGCTCGGCGACCTTGTCAGCCTTGGCGTAGGCATACTCGTAGTACATGTTCCTAGCACCCTCTATGACGGCCAGCTTCAATCGCAAGTTGTAACGAAACGAGCGGTTGTTGCAACGTTTGGCCGCTTTATAACGTTTCTGCACATCGCCGAGTCGCTGGTTGAGCATGACGATCTGATCACAGGCCTTTCTAAAACGCCGCTCGGAATCGCTCAGAGTGAAACGCTTGTCGAGAGATTGAATTCGTGAAGGCATCTTGAATAGTAAGCTATTGCAAGACAAATGTGACTTTTGATTTGCGCTGCTGCCATTTTATAGGAAACGCGAGTACTTGTAAATAAATTCATTTTTGACACGTAGCAGAGTGACTGAGATGACACGTTGATTAATTAACTCGTGTCGTTAACACTACAATGGCATCTGCTAATCGGCGATTAATCACCGTGACGTGTTTGATTAGATTAGTGTGTATTTGTCAAACATTCCACACATGACTGATCAGCAATATTGAACCTGTCGAGTTAGCTAAAAATGCATGTCGCACAGTATTTAATATTATAGAGAAACTTTATTTATGTACGAGCAAAATATTGTACACGTGGCGAAAAAAACTATTTAAATGTACATTACCATTCAACAGTGAATTAAAAGAGACGTTTAATTGGCACTTTATTACATCACCATACTTATTACAATATCACACTACATGTAGCAATCATTATTTACATAAATTCAACTCAGCCCGTGACTCTAATTTTAATACATAGAAGTTTTATAAATGATGCTGTACTGCATCGCACTCATACAATTTGATTTACTAGTATGTTATATTGTAAATATGAGACTGTTGTAAGTGTTGAATTTTCTTTAATTATAATTAGTGCCTGATTCTAGATTGGCGAATCGGCAGTGGAAGGTTATACTGAGTGCGCGTATGTACATCGCGCTGAATAAAGTTAACGAAAATTGCGAATGCATTATCAATATAACGTACTATTCATATATATTGTCGTACTTGTGTTCGCACACAAAGTGCGCGTAGTTACACTATGTAGGTATATAGAAATTGTGTGTGACATGATCACAGTCGCAAAATTGCGCTAAGAATTGTACTTATAACTTGGAACGCAGTGCACCGCGCGCACGTGCGTGTGTTTGCGTTTTGTGGACAAGTTTGTTTTGCACTATATAGAATGTAACTGGTGCGGGTCGGGTTTGACAACTCATATAAGAAGTATTTCTCTCGTAAGAATTTGGTTGGCTCTAAAAAGGGCCGTTTGTGGAAAACGACGTGCGGTTTACATCCATGTAGACTCAATCGGTGTCCGATGAATACTCCGAATCGGAGCCCGACACTATCTCTACAGACTCGTCGAATAACTCACGGCGCAGCTCGGCGACCTTGTCAGCCTTGGCGTAGGCATACTCGTAGTACATGTTCCTAGCACCCTCTATGACGGCCAGCTTCAATCGCAAGTTGTAACGAAACGAGCGGTTGTTGCAACGTTTGGCCGCTTTATAACGTTTCTGCACATCGCCGAGTCGCTGGTTGAGCATGACGATCTGATCACAGGCCTTTCTAAAACGCCGCTCGGAATCGCTCAGAGTGAAACGCTTGTCGAGAGATTGAATTCGTGAAGGCATCTTGAATAGTAAGCTATTGCAAGACAAATGTGACTTTTGATTTGCGCTGCTGCCATTTTATAGGAAACGCGAGTACTTGTAAATAAATCCATTTTTGACACGTAGCAGAGTGACTGAGATGACACGTTGATTAATTAACTCGTGTCGTTAACACTACCATGGCATCTGCTAATCGGCGATTAATCACCGTGACGTGTTTGATTAGATTAGTGTGTATTTGTCAAACATTCCACACATGACTGATCAGCAATATTGAACCTGTCGAGTTAGCTAAAAATGCATGTCGCACAGTATTTAATATTATAGAGAAACTTTATTTATGTACGAGCAAAATATTGTACACGTGGCGAAAAAAACTATTTAAATGTACATTACCATTCAACAGTGAATTAAAAGAGACGTTTAATTGGCACTTTATTACATCACCATACTTATTACAATATCACACTACATGTAGCAATCATTATTTACATAAATTCAACTCAGCCCGTGACTCTAATTTTAATACATAGAAGTTTTATAAATGATGCTGTACTGCATCGCACTCATACAATTTGATTTACTAGTATGTTATATTGTAAATATGAGACTGTTGTAAGTGTTGAATTTTCTTTAATTATAATTAGTGCCTGATTCTAGATTGGCGAATCGGCAGTGGAAGGTTATACTGAGTGCGCGTATGTACATCGCGCTGAATAAAGTTAACGAAAATTGCGAATGCATTATCAATATAACGTACTATTCATATATATTGTCGTACTTGTGTTCGCACACAAAGTGCGCGTAGTTACACTATGTAGGTATATAGAAATTGTGTGTGACATGATCACAGTCGCAAAATTGCGCTAAGAATTGTACTTATAACTTGGAACGCAGTGCACCGCGCGCACGTGCGTGTGTTTGCGTTTTGTGGACAAGTTTGTTTTGCACTATATAGAATGTAACTGGTGCGGGTCGGGTTTGACAACTCATATAAGAAGTATTTCTCTCGTAAGAATTTGGTTGGCTCTAAAAAGGGCCGTTTGTGGAAAACGACGTGCGGTTTACATCCATGTAGACTCAATCGGTGTCCGATGAATACTCCGAATCGGAGCCCGACACTATCTCTACAGACTCGTCGAATAACTCACGGCGCAGCTCGGCGACCTTGTCAGCCTTGGCGTAGGCATACTCGTAGTACATGTTCCTAGCACCCTCTATGACGGCCAGCTTCAATCGCAAGTTGTAACGAAACGAGCGGTTGTTGCAACGTTTGGCCGCTTTATAACGTTTCTGCACATCGCCGAGTCGCTGGTTGAGCATGACGATCTGATCACAGGCCTTTCTAAAACGCCGCTCGGAATCGCTCAGAGTGAAACGCTTGTCGAGAGATTGAATTCGTGAAGGCATCTTGAATAGTAAGCTATTGCAAGACAAATGTGACTTTTGATTTGCGCTGCTGCCATTTTATAGGAAACGCGAGTACTTGTAAATAAATTCATTTTTGACACGTAGCAGAGTGACTGAGATGACACGTTGATTAATTAACTCGTGTCGTTAACACTACAATGGCATCTGCTAATCGGCGATTAATCACCGTGACGTGTTTGATTAGATTAGTGTGTATTTGTCAAACATTCCACACATGACTGATCAGCAATATTGAACCTGTCGAGTTAGCTAAAAATGCATGTCGCACAGTATTTAATATTATAGAGAAACTTTATTTATGTACGAGCAAAATATTGTACACGTGGCGAAAAAAACTATTTACATGTACATTACCATTCAACAGTGAATTAAAAGAGACGTTTAATTGGCACTTTATTACATCACCATACTTATTACAATATCACACTACATGTAGCAATCATTATTTACATAAATTCAACTCAGCCCGTGACTCTAATTTTAATACATAGAAGTTTTATAAATGATGCTGTACTGCATCGCACTCATACAATTTGATTTACTAGTATGTTATATTGTAAATATGAGACTGTTGTAAGTGTTGAATTTTCTTTAATTATAATTAGTGCCTGATTCTAGATTGGCGAATCGGCAGTGGAAGGTTATACTGAGTGCGCGTATGTACATCGCGCTGAATAAAGTTAACGAAAATTGCGAATGCATTATCAATATAACGTACTATTCATATATATTGTCGTACTTGTGTTCGCACACAAAGTGCGCGTAGTTACACTATGTAGGTGTATAGAAATTGTGTGTGACATGATCACAGTCGCAAAATTGCGCTAAGAATTGTACTTATAACTTGGAACGCAGTGCACCGCGCGCACGTGCGTGTGTTTGCGTTTTGTGGACAAGTTTGTTTTGCACTATATAGAATGTAACTGGTGCGGGTCGGGTTTGACAACTCATATAAGAAGTATTTCTCTCGTAAGAATTTGGTTGGCTCTTAAAAGGGCCGTTTGTGGAAAACGACGTGCGGTTTACATCCATGTAGACTCAATCGGTGTCCGATGAATACTCCGAATCGGAGCCCGACACTATCTCTACAGACTCGTCGAATAACTCACGGCGCAGCTCGGCGACCTTGTCAGCCTTGGCGTAGGCATACTCGTAGTACATGTTCCTAGCACCCTCTATGACGGCCAGCTTCAATCGCAAGTTGTAACGAAACGAGCGGTTGTTGCAACGTTTGGCCGCTTTATAACGTTTCTGCACATCGCCGAGTCGCTGGTTGAGCATGACGATCTGATCACAGGCCTTTCTAAAACGCCGCTCGGAATCGCTCAGAGTGAAACGCTTGTCGAGAGATTGAATTCGTGAAGGCATCTTGAATAGTAAGCTATTGCAAGACAAATGTGACTTTTGATTTGCGCTGCTGCCATTTTATAGGAAACGCGAGTACTTGTAAATAAATTCATTTTTGACACGTAGCAGAGTGACTGAGATGACACGCTGATTAATTAACTCGTGTCGTTAACACTACAATGGCATCTGCTAATCGGCGATTAATCACCGTGACGTGTTTGATTAGATTAGTGTGTATTTGTCAAACATTCCACACATGACTGATCAGCAATATTGAACCTGTCGAGTTAGCTAAAAATGCATGTCGCACAGTATTTAATATTATAGAGAAACTTTATTTATGTACGAGCAAAATATTGTACACGTGGCGAAAAAAACTATTTAAATGTACATTACCATTCAACAGTGAATTAAAAGAGACGTTTAATTGGCACTTTATTACATCACCATACTTATTACAATATCACACTACATGTAGCAATCATTATTTACATAAATTCAACTCAGCCCGTGACTCTAATTTTAATACATAGAAGTTTTATAAATGATGCTGTACTGCATCGCACTCATACAATTTGATTTACTAGTATGTTATATTGTAAATATGAGACTGTTGTAAGTGTTGAATTTTCTTTAATTATAATTAGTGCCTGATTCTAGATTGGCGAATCGGCAGTGGAAGGTTATACTGAGTGCGCGTATGTACATCGCGCTGAATAAAGTTAACGAAAATTGCGAATGCATTATCAATATAACGTACTATTCATATATATTGTCGTTCTTGTGTTCGCACACAAAGTGCGCGTAGTTACACTATGTAGGTATATAGAAATTGTGTGTGACATGATCACAGTCGCAAAATTGCGCTAAGAATTGTACTTATAACTTGGAACGCAGTGCACCGCGCGCACGTGCGTGTGTTTGCGTTTTGTGGACAAGTTTGTTTTGCACTATATAGAATGTAACTGGTGCGGGTCGGGTTTGACAACTCATATAAGAAGTATTTCTCTCGTAAGAATTTGGTTGGCTCTAAAAAGGGCCGTTTGTGGAAAACGACGTGCGGTTTACATCCATGTAGACTCAATCGGTGTCCGATGAATACTCCGAATCGGAGCCCGACACTATCTCTACAGACTCGTCGAATAACTCACGGCGCAGCTCGGCGACCTTGTCAGCCTTGGCGTAGGCATACTCGTAGTACATGTTCCTAGCACCCTCTATGACGGCCAGCTTCAATCGCAAGTTGTAACGAAACGAGCGGTTGTTGCAACGTTTGGCCGCTTTATAACGTTTCTGCACATCGCCGAGTCGCTGGTTGAGCATGACGATCTGATCACAGGCCTTTCTAAAACGCCGCTCGGAATCGCTCAGAGTGAAACGCTTGTCGAGAGATTGAATTCGTGAAGGCATCTTGAATAGTAAGCTATTGCAAGACAAATGTGACTTTTGATTTGCGCTGCAGCCATTTTATACGAAACGCGAGTACTTGTAAATAAATTCATTTTTGACACGTAGCAGAGTGACTGAGATGACACGTTGATTAATTAACTCGTGTCGTTAACACTACAATGGCATCTGCTAATCGGCGATTAATCACCGTGACGTGTTTGATTAGATTAGTGTGTATTTGTCAAACATTCCACACATGACTGATCAGCAATATTGAACCTGTCGAGTTAGCTAAAAATGCATGTCGCACAGTATTTAATATTATAGAGAAACTTTATTTATGTACGAGCAAAATATTGTACACGTGGCGAAAAAAACTATTTAAATGTACATTACCATTCAACAGTGAATTAAAAGAGACGTTTAATTGGCACTTTATTACATCACCATACTTATTACAATATCACACTACATGTAGCAATCATTATTTACATAAATTCAACTCAGCCCGTGACTCTAATTTTAATACATAGAAGTTTTATAAATGATGCTGTACTGCATCGCACTCATACAATTTGATTTACTAGTATGTTATATTGTAAATATGAGACTGTTGTAAGTGTTGAATTTTCTTTAATTATAATTAGTGCCTGATTCTAGATTGGCGAATCGGCAGTGGAAGGTTATACTGAGTGCGCGTATGTACATCGCGCTGAATAAAGTTAACGAAAATTGCGAATGCATTATCAATATAACGTACTATTCATATATATTGTCGTACTTGTGTTCGCACACAAAGTGCGCGTAGTTACACTATGTAGGTATATAGAAATTGTGTGTGACATGATCACAGTCGCAAAATTGCGCTAAGAATTGTACTTATAACTTGGAACGCAGTGCACCGCGCGCACGTGCGTGTGTTTGCGTTTTGTGGACAAGTTTGTTTTGCACTATATAGAATGTAACTGGTGCGGGTCGGGTTTGACAACTCATATAAGAAGTATTTCTCTCGTAAGAATTTGGTTGGCTCTAAAAAGGGCCGTTTGTGGAAAACGACGTGCGGTTTACATCCATGTAGACTCAATCGGTGTCCGATGAATACTCCGAATCGGAGCCCGACACTATCTCTACAGACTCGTCGAATAACTCACGGCGCAGCTCGGCGACCTTGTCAGCCTTGGCGTAGGCATACTCGTAGTACATGTTCCTAGCACCCTCTATGACGGCCAGCTTCAATCGCAAGTTGTAACGAAACGAGCGGTTGTTGCAACGTTTGGCCGCTTTATAACGTTTCTGCACATCGCCGAGTCGCTGGTTGAGCATGACGATCTGATCACAGGCCTTTCTAAAACGCCGCTCGGAATCGCTCAGAGTGAAACGCTTGTCGAGAGATTGAATTCGTGAAGGCATCTTGAATAGTAAGCTATTGCAAGACAAATGTGACTTTTGATTTGCGCTGCTGCCATTTTATAGGAAACGCGAGTACTTGTAAATAAATTCATTTTTGACACGTAGCAGAGTGACTGAGATGACACGTTGATTAATTAACTCGTGTCGTTAACACTACAATGGCATCTGCTAATCGGCGATTAATCACCGTGACGTGTTTGATTAGATTAGTGTGTATTTGTCAAACATTCCACACATGACTGATCAGCAATATTGAACCTGTCGAGTTAGCTAAAAATGCATGTCGCACAGTATTTAATATTATAGAGAAACTTTATTTATGTACGAGCAAAATATTGTACACGTGGCGAAAAAAACTATTTAAATGTACATTACCATTCAACAGTGAATTAAAAGAGACGTTTAATTGGCACTTTATTACATCACCATACTTATTACAATATCACACTACATGTAGCAATCATTATTTACATAAATTCAACTCAGCCCGTGACTCTAATTTTAATACATAGAAGTTTTATAAATGATGCTGTACTGCATCGCACTCATACAATTTGATTTACTAGTATGTTATATTGTAAATATGAGACTGTTGTAAGTGTTGAATTTTCTTTAATTATAATTAGTGCCTGATTCTAGATTGGCGAATCGGCAGTGGAAGGTTATACTGAGTGCGCGTATGTACATCGCGCTGAATAAAGTTAACGAAAATTGCGAATGCATTATCAATATAACGTACTATTCATATATATTGTCGTACTTGTGTTCGCACACAAAGTGCGCGTAGTTACACTATGTAGGTATATAGAAATTGTGTGTGACATGATCACAGTCGCAAAATTGCGCTAAGAATTGTACTTATAACTTGGAACGCAGTGCACCGCGCGCACGTGCGTGTGTTTGCGTTTTGTGGACAAGTTTGTTTTGCACTATATAGAATGTAACTGGTGCGGGTCGGGTTTGACAACTCATATAAGAAGTATTTCTCTCGTAAGAATTTGGTTGGCTCTAAAAAGGGCCGTTTGTGGAAAACGACGTGCGGTTTACATCCATGTAGACTCAATCGGTGTCCGATGAATACTCCGAATCGGAGCCCGACACTATCTCTACAGACTCGTCGAATAACTCACGGCGCAGCTCGGCGACCTTGTCAGCCTTGGCGTAGGCATACTCGTAGTACATGTTCCTAGCACCCTCTATGACGGCCAGCTTCAATCGCAAGTTGTAACGAAACGAGCGGTTGTTGCAACGTTTGGCCGCTTTATAACGTTTCTGCACATCGCCGAGTCGCTGGTTGAGCATGACGATCTGATCACAGGCCTTTCTAAAACGCCGCTCGGAATCGCTCAGAGTGAAACGCTTGTCGAGAGATTGAATTCGTGAAGGCATCTTGAATAGTAAGCTATTGCAAGACAAATGTGACTTTTGATTTGCGCTGCTGCCATTTTATAGGAAACGCGAGTACTTGTAAATAAATTCATTTTTGACACGTAGCAGAGTGACTGAGATGACACGTTGATTAATTAACTCGTGTCGTTAACACTACAATGGCATCTGCTAATCGGCGATTAATCACCGTGACGTGTTTGATTAGATTAGTGTGTATTTGTCAAACATTCCACACATGACTGATCAGCAATATTGAACCTGTCGAGTTAGCTAAAAATGCATGTCGCACAGTATTTAATATTATAGAGAAACTTTATTTATGTACGAGCAAAATATTGTACACGTGGCGAAAAAAACTATTTACATGTACATTACCATTCAACAGTGAATTAAAAGAGACGTTTAATTGGCACTTTATTACATCACCATACTTATTACAATATCACACTACATGTAGCAATCATTATTTACATAAATTCAACTCAGCCCGTGACTCTAATTTTAATACATAGAAGTTTTATAAATGATGCTGTACTGCATCGCACTCATACAATTTGATTTACTAGTATGTTATATTGTAAATATGAGACTGTTGTAAGTGTTGAATTTTCTTTAATTATAATTAGTGCCTGATTCTAGATTGGCGAATCGGCAGTGGAAGGTTATACTGAGTGCGCGTATGTACATCGCGCTGAATAAAGTTAACGAAAATTGCGAATGCATTATCAATATAACGTACTATTCATATATATTGTCGTACTTGTGTTCGCACACAAAGTGCGCGTAGTTACACTATGTAGGTATATAGAAATTGTGTGTGACATGATCACAGTCGCAAAATTGCGCTAAGAATTGTACTTATAACTTGGAACGCAGTGCACCGCGCGCACGTGCGTGTGTTTGCGTTTTGTGGACAAGTTTGTTTTGCACTATATAGAATGTAACTGGTGCGGGTCGGGTTTGACAACTCATATAAGAAGTATTTCTCTCGTAAGAATTTGGTTGGCTCTAAAAAGGGCCGTTTGTGGAAAACGACGTGCGGTTTACATCCATGTAGACTCAATCGGTGTCCGATGAATACTCCGAATCGGAGCCCGACACTATCTCTACAGACTCGTCGAATAACTCACGGCGCAGCTCGGCGACCTTGTCAGCCTTGGCGTAGGCATACTCGTAGTACATGTTCCTAGCACCCTCTATGACGGCCAGCTTCAATCGCAAGTTGTAACGAAACGAGCGGTTGTTGCAACGTTTGGCCGCTTTATAACGTTTCTGCACATCGCCGAGTCGCTGGTTGAGCATGACGATCTGATCACAGGCCTTTCTAAAACGCCGCTCGGAATCGCTCAGAGTGAAACGCTTGTCGAGAGATTGAATTCGTGAAGGCATCTTGAATAGTAAGCTATTGCAAGACAAATGTGACTTTTGATTTGCGCTGCAGCCATTTTATACGAAACGCGAGTACTTGTAAATAAATTCATTTTTGACACGTAGCAGAGTGACTGAGATGACACGTTGATTAATTAACTCGTGTCGTTAACACTACAATGGCATCTGCTAATCGGCGATTAATCACCGTGACGTGTTTGATTAGATTAGTGTGTATTTGTCAAACATTCCACACATGACTGATCAGCAATATTGAACCTGTCGAGTTAGCTAAAAATGCATGTCGCACAGTATTTAATATTATAGAGAAACTTTATTTATGTACGAGCAAAATATTGTACACGTGGCGAAAAAAACTATTTAAATGTACATTACCATTCAACAGTGAATTAAAAGAGACGTTTAATTGGCACTTTATTACATCACCATACTTATTACAATATCACACTACATGTAGCAATCATTATTTACATAAATTCAACTCAGCCCGTGACTCTAATTTTAATACATAGAAGTTTTATAAATGATGCTGTACTGCATCGCACTCATACAATTTGATTTACTAGTATGTTATATTGTAAATATGAGACTGTTGTAAGTGTTGAATTTTCTTTAATTATAATTAGTGCCTGATTCTAGATTGGCGAATCGGCAGTGGAAGGTTATACTGAGTGCGCGTATGTACATCGCGCTGAATAAAGTTAACGAAAATTGCGAATGCATTATCAATATAACGTACTATTCATATATATTGTCGTACTTGTGTTCGCACACAAAGTGCGCGTAGTTACACTATGTAGGTATATAGAAATTGTGTGTGACATGATCACAGTCGCAAAATTGCGCTAAGAATTGTACTTATAACTTGGAACGCAGTGCACCGCGCGCACGTGCGTGTGTTTGCGTTTTGTGGACAAGTTTGTTTTGCACTATATAGAATGTAACTGGTGCGGGTCGGGTTTGACAACTCATATAAGAAGTATTTCTCTCGTAAGAATTTGGTTGGCTCTAAAAAGGGCCGTTTGTGGAAAACGACGTGCGGTTTACATCCATGTAGACTCAATCGGTGTCCGATGAATACTCCGAATCGGAGCCCGACACTATCTCTACAGACTCGTCGAATAACTCACGGCGCAGCTCGGCGACCTTGTCAGCCTTGGCGTAGGCATACTCGTAGTACATGTTCCTAGCACCCTCTATGACGGCCAGCTTCAATCGCAAGTTGTAACGAAACGAGCGGTTGTTGCAACGTTTGGCCGCTTTATAACGTTTCTGCACATCGCCGAGTCGCTGGTTGAGCATGACGATCTGATCACAGGCCTTTCTAAAACGCCGCTCGGAATCGCTCAGAGTGAAACGCTTGTCGAGAGATTGAATTCGTGAAGGCATCTTGAATAGTAAGCTATTGCAAGACAAATGTGACTTTTGATTTGCGCTGCAGCCATTTTATACGAAACGCGAGTACTTGTAAATAAATTCATTTTTGACACGTAGCAGAGTGACTGAGATGACACGTTGATTAATTAACTCGTGTCGTTAACACTACAATGGCATCTGCTAATCGGCGATTAATCACCGTGACGTGTTTGATTAGATTAGTGTGTATTTGTCAAACATTCCACACATGACTGATCAGCAATATTGAACCTGTCGAGTTAGCTAAAAATGCATGTCGCACAGTATTTAATATTATAGAGAAACTTTATTTATGTACGAGCAAAATATTGTACACGTGGCGAAAAAAACTATTTAAATGTACATTACCATTCAACAGTGAATTAAAAGAGACGTTTAATTGGCACTTTATTACATCACCATACTTATTACAATATCACACTACATGTAGCAATCATTATTTACATAAATTCAACTCAGCCCGTGACTCTAATTTTAATACATAGAAGTTTTATAAATGATGCTGTACTGCATCGCACTCATACAATTTGATTTACTAGTATGTTATATTGTAAATATGAGACTGTTGTAAGTGTTGAATTTTCTTTAATTATAATTAGTGCCTGATTCTAGATTGGCGAATCGGCAGTGGAAGGTTATACTGAGTGCGCGTATGTACATCGCGCTGAATAAAGTTAACGAAAATTGCGAATGCATTATCAATATAACGTACTATTCATATATATTGTCGTACTTGTGTTCGCACACAAAGTGCGCGTAGTTACACTATGTAGGTATATAGAAATTGTGTGTGACATGATCACAGTCGCAAAATTGCGCTAAGAATTGTACTTATAACTTGGAACGCAGTGCACCGCGCGCACGTGCGTGTGTTTGCGTTTTGTGGACAAGTTTGTTTTGCACTATATAGAATGTAACGGGTGCGGGTCGGGTTTGACAACTCATATAAGAAGTATTTCTCTCGTAAGAATTTGGTTGGCTCTAAAAAGGGCCGTTTGTGGAAAACGACGTGCGGTTTACATCCATGTAGACTCAATCGGTGTCCGATGAATACTCCGAATCGGAGCCCGACACTATCTCTACAGACTCGTCGAATAACTCACGGCGCAGCTCGGCGACCTTGTCAGCCTTGGCGTAGGCATACTCGTAGTACATGTTCCTAGCACCCTCTATGACGGCCAGCTTCAATCGCAAGTTGTAACGAAACGAGCGGTTGTTGCAACGTTTGGCCGCTTTATAACGTTTCTGCACATCGCCGAGTCGCTGGTTGAGCATGACGATCTGATCACAGGCCTTTCTTAAACGCCGCTCGGAATCGCTCAGAGTGAAACGCTTGTCGAGAGATTGAATTCGTGAAGGCATCTTGAATAGTAAGCTATTGCAAGACAAATGTGACTTTTGATTTGCGCTGCTGCCATTTTATAGGAAACGCGAGTACTTGTAAATAAATTCATTTTTGACACGTAGCAGAGTGACTGAGATGACACGTTGATTAATTAACTCGTGTCGTTAACACTACAATGGCATCTGCTAATCGGCGATTAATCACCGTGACGTGTTTGATTAGATTAGTGTGTATTTGTCAAACATTCCACACATGACTGATCAGCAATATTGAACCTGTCGAGTTAGCTAAAAATGCATGTCGCACAGTATTTAATATTATAGAGAAACTTTATTTATGTACGAGCAAAATATTGTACACGTGGCGAAAAAAACTATTTAAATGTACATTACCATTCAACAGTGAATTAAAAGAGACGTTTAATTGGCACTTTATTACATCACCATACTTATTACAATATCACACTACATGTAGCAATCATTATTTACATAAATTCAACTCAGCCCGTGACTCTAATTTTAATACATAGAAGTTTTATAAATGATGCTGTACTGCATCGCACTCATACAATTTGATTTACTAGTATGTTATATTGTAAATATGAGACTGTTGTAAGTGTTGAATTTTCTTTAATTATAATTAGTGCCTGATTCTAGATTGGCGAATCGGCAGTGGAAGGTTATACTGAGTGCGCGTATGTACATCGCGCTGAATAAAGTTAACGAAAATTGCGAATGCATTATCAATATAACGTACTATTCATATATATTGTCGTACTTGTGTTCGCACACAAAGTGCGCGTAGTTACACTATGTAGGTATATAGAAATTGTGTGTGACATGATCACAGTCGCAAAATTGCGCTAAGAATTGTACTTATAACTTGGAACGCAGTGCACCGCGCGCACGTGCGTGTGTTTGCGTTTTGTGGACAAGTTTGTTTTGCACTATATAGAATGTAACTGGTGCGGGTCGGGTTTGACAACTCATATAAGAAGTATTTCTCTCGTAAGAATTTGGTTGGCTCTAAAAAGGGCCGTTTGTGGAAAACGACGTGCGGTTTACATCCATGTAGACTCAATCGGTGTCCGATGAATACTCCGAATCGGAGCCCGACACTATCTCTACAGACTCGTCGAATAACTCACGGCGCAGCTCGGCGACCTTGTCAGCCTTGGCGTAGGCATACTCGTAGTACATGTTCCTAGCACCCTCTATGACGGCCAGCTTCAATCGCAAGTTGTAACGAAACGAGCGGTTGTTGCAACGTTTGGCCGCTTTATAACGTTTCTGCACATCGCCGAGTCGCTGGTTGAGCATGACGATCTGATCACAGGCCTTTCTAAAACGCCGCTCGGAATCGCTCAGAGTGAAACGCTTGTCGAGAGATTGAATTCGTGAAGGCATCTTGAATAGTAAGCTATTGCAAGACAAATGTGACTTTTGATTTGCGCTGCAGCCATTTTATACGAAACGCGAGTACTTGTAAATAAATTCATTTTTGACACGTAGCAGAGTGACTGAGATGACACGTTGATTAATTAACTCGTGTCGTTAACACTACAATGGCATCTGCTAATCGGCGATTAATCACCGTGACGTGTTTGATTAGATTAGTGTGTATTTGTCAAACATTCCACACATGACTGATCAGCAATATTGAACCTGTCGAGTTAGCTAAAAATGCATGTCGCACAGTATTTAATATTATAGAGAAACTTTATTTATGTACGAGCAAAATATTGTACACGTGGCGAAAAAAACTATTTAAATGTACATTACCATTCAACAGTGAATTAAAAGAGACGTTTAATTGGCACTTTATTACATCACCATACTTATTACAATATCACACTACATGTAGCAATCATTATTTACATAAATTCAACTCAGCCCGTGACTCTAATTTTAATACATAGAAGTTTTATAAATGATGCTGTACTGCATCGCACTCATACAATTTGATTTACTAGTATGTTATATTGTAAATATGAGACTGTTGTAAGTGTTGAATTTTCTTTAATTATAATTAGTGCCTGATTCTAGATTGGCGAATCGGCAGTGGAAGGTTATACTGAGTGCGCGTATGTACATCGCGCTGAATAAAGTTAACGAAAATTGCGAATGCATTATCAATATAACGTACTATTCATATATATTGTCGTACTTGTGTTCGCACACAAAGTGCGCGTAGTTACACTATGTAGGTATATAGAAATTGTGTGTGACATGATCACAGTCGCAAAATTGCGCTAAGAATTGTACTTATAACTTGGAACGCAATGCACCGCGCGCACGTGCGTGTGTTTGCGTTTTGTGGACAAGTTTGTTTTGCACTATATAGAATGTAACTGGTGCGGGTCGGGTTTGACAACTCATATAAGAAGTATTTCTCTCGTAAGAATTTGGTTGGCTCTAAAAAGGGCCGTTTGTGGAAAACGACGTGCGGTTTACATCCATGTAGACTCAATCGGTGTCCGATGAATACTCCGAATCGGAGCCCGACACTATCTCTACAGACTCGTCGAATAACTCACGGCGCAGCTCGGCGACCTTGTCAGCCTTGGCGTAGGCATACTCGTAGTACATGTTCCTAGCACCCTCTATGACGGCCAGCTTCAATCGCAAGTTGTAACGAAACGAGCGGTTGTTGCAACGTTTGGCCGCTTTATAACGTTTCTGCACATCGCCGAGTCGCTGGTTGAGCATGACGATCTGATCACAGGCCTTTCTAAAACGCCGCTCGGAATCGCTCAGAGTGAAACGCTTGTCGAGAGATTGAATTCGTGAAGGCATCTTGAATAGTAAGCTATTGCAAGACAAATGTGACTTTTGATTTGCGCTGCAGCCATTTTATACGAAACGCGAGTACTTGTAAATAAATTCATTTTTGACACGTAGCAGAGTGACTGAGATGACACGTTGATTAATTAACTCGTGTCGTTAACACTACAATGGCATCTGCTAATCGGCGATTAATCACCGTGACGTGTTTGATTAGATTAGTGTGTATTTGTCAAACATTCCACACATGACTGATCAGCAATATTGAACCTGTCGAGTTAGCTAAAAATGCATGTCGCACAGTATTTAATATTATAGAGAAACTTTATTTATGTACGAGCAAAATATTGTACACGTGGCGAAAAAAACTATTTAAATGTACATTACCATTCAACAGTGAATTAAAAGAGACGTTTAATTGGCACTTTATTACATCACCATACTTATTACAATATCACACTACATGTAGCAATCATTATTTACATAAATTCAACTCAGCCCGTGACTCTAATTTTAATACATAGAAGTTTTATAAATGATGCTGTACTGCATCGCACTCATACAATTTGATTTACTAGTATGTTATATTGTAAATATGAGACTGTTGTAAGTGTTGAATTTTCTTTAATTATAATTAGTGCCTGATTCTAGATTGGCGAATCGGCAGTGGAAGGTTATACTGAGTGCGCGTATGTACATCGCGCTGAATAAAGTTAACGAAAATTGCGAATGCATTATCAATATAACGTACTATTCATATATATTGTCGTACTTGTGTTCGCACACAAAGTGCGCGTAGTTACACTATGTAGGTATATAGAAATTGTGTGTGACATGATCACAGTCGCAAAATTGCGCTAAGAATTGTACTTATAACTTGGAACGCAGTGCACCGCGCGCACGTGCGTGTGTTTGCGTTTTGTGGACAAGTTTGTTTTGCACTATATAGAATGTAACTGGTGCGGGTCGGGTTTGACAACTCATATAAGAAGTATTTCTCTCGTAAGAATTTGGTTGGCTCTAAAAAGGGCCGTTTGTGGAAAACGACGTGCGGTTTACATCCATGTAGACTCAATCGGTGTCCGATGAATACTCCGAATCGGAGCCCGACACTATCTCTACAGACTCGTCGAATAACTCACGGCGCAGCTCGGCGACCTTGTCAGCCTTGGCGTAGGCATACTCGTAGTACATGTTCCTAGCACCCTCTATGACGGCCAGCTTCAATCGCAAGTTGTAACGAAACGAGCGGTTGTTGCAACGTTTGGCCGCTTTATAACGTTTCTGCACATCGCCGAGTCGCTGGTTGAGCATGACGATCTGATCACAGGCCTTTCTAAAACGCCGCTCGGAATCGCTCAGAGTGAAACGCTTGTCGAGAGATTGAATTCGTGAAGGCATCTTGAATAGTAAGCTATTGCAAGACAAATGTGACTTTTGATTTGCGCTGCAGCCATTTTATACGAAACGCGAGTACTTGTAAATAAATTCATTTTTGACACGTAGCAGAGTGACTGAGATGACACGTTGATTAATTAACTCGTGTCGTTAACACTACAATGGCATCTGCTAATCGGCGATTAATCACCGTGACGTGTTTGATTAGATTAGTGTGTATTTGTCAAACATTCCACACATGACTGATCAGCAATATTGAACCTGTCGAGTTAGCTAAAAATGCATGTCGCACAGTATTTAATATTATAGAGAAACTTTATTTATGTACGAGCAAAATATTGTACACGTGGCGAAAAAAACTATTTAAATGTACATTACCATTCAACAGTGAATTAAAAGAGACGTTTAATTGGCACTTTATTACATCACCATACTTATTACAATATCACACTACATGTAGCAATCATTATTTACATAAATTCAACTCAGCCCGTGACTCTAATTTTAATACATAGAAGTTTTATAAATGATGCTGTACTGCATCGCACTCATACAATTTGATTTACTAGTATGTTATATTGTAAATATGAGACTGTTGTAAGTGTTGAATTTTCTTTAATTATAATTAGTGCCTGATTCTAGATTGGCGAATCGGCAGTGGAAGGTTATACTGAGTGCGCGTATGTACATCGCGCTGAATAAAGTTAACGAAAATTGCGAATGCATTATCAATATAACGTACTATTCATATATATTGTCGTACTTGTGTTCGCACACAAAGTGCGCGTAGTTACACTATGTAGGTATATAGAAATTGTGTGTGACATGATCACAGTCGCAAAATTGCGCTAAGAATTGTACTTATAACTTGGAACGCAGTGCACCGCGCGCACGTGCGTGTGTTTGCGTTTTGTGGACAAGTTTGTTTTGCACTATATAGAATGTAACTGGTGCGGGTCGGGTTTGACAACTCATATAAGAAGTATTTCTCTCGTAAGAATTTGGTTGGCTCTAAAAAGGGCCGTTTGTGGAAAACGACGTGCGGTTTACATCCATGTAGACTCAATCGGTGTCCGATGAATACTCCGAATCGGAGCCCGACACTATCTCTACAGACTCGTCGAATAACTCACGGCGCAGCTCGGCGACCTTGTCAGCCTTGGCGTAGGCATACTCGTAGTACATGTTCCTAGCACCCTCTATGACGGCCAGCTTCAATCGCAAGTTGTAACGAAACGAGCGGTTGTTGCAACGTTTGGCCGCTTTATAACGTTTCTGCACATCGCCGAGTCGCTGGTTGAGCATGACGATCTGATCACAGGCCTTTCTAAAACGCCGCTCGGAATCGCTCAGAGTGAAACGCTTGTCGAGAGATTGAATTCGTGAAGGCATCTTGAATAGTAAGCTATTGCAAGACAAATGTGACTTTTGATTTGCGCTGCAGCCATTTTATACGAAACGCGAGTACTTGTAAATAAATTCATTTTTGACACGTAGCAGAGTGACTGAGATGACACGTTGATTAATTAACTCGTGTCGTTAACACTACAATGGCATCTGCTAATCGGCGATTAATCACCGTGACGTGTTTGATTAGATTAGTGTGTATTTGTCAAACATTCCACACATGACTGATCAGCAATATTGAACCTGTCGAGTTAGCTAAAAATGCATGTCGCACAGTATTTAATATTATAGAGAAACTTTATTTATGTACGAGCAAAATATTGTACACGTGGCGAAAAAAACTATTTAAATGTACATTACCATTCAACAGTGAATTAAAAGAGACGTTTAATTGGCACTTTATTACATCACCATACTTATTACAATATCACACTACATGTAGCAATCATTATTTACATAAATTCAACTCAGCCCGTGACTCTAATTTTAATACATAGAAGTTTTATAAATGATGCTGTACTGCATCGCACTCATACAATTTGATTTACTAGTATGTTATATTGTAAATATGAGACTGTTGTAAGTGTTGAATTTTCTTTAATTATAATTAGTGCCTGATTCTAGATTGGCGAATCGGCAGTGGAAGGTTATACTGAGTGCGCGTATGTACATCGCGCTGAATAAAGTTAACGAAAATTGCGAATGCATTATCAATATAACGTACTATTCATATATATTGTCGTACTTGTGTTCGCACACAAAGTGCGCGTAGTTACACTATGTAGGTATATAGAAATTGTGTGTGACATGATCACAGTCGCAAAATTGCGCTAAGAATTGTACTTATAACTTGGAACGCAGTGCACCGCGCGCACGTGCGTGTGTTTGCGTTTTGTGGACAAGTTTGTTTTGCACTATATAGAATGTAACTGGTGCGGGTCGGGTTTGACAACTCATATAAGAAGTATTTCTCTCGTAAGAATTTGGTTGGCTCTAAAAAGGGCCGTTTGTGGAAAACGACGTGCGGTTTACATCCATGTAGACTCAATCGGTGTCCGATGAATACTCCGAATCGGAGCCCGACACTATCTCTACAGACTCGTCGAATAACTCACGGCGCAGCTCGGCGACCTTGTCAGCCTTGGCGTAGGCATACTCGTAGTACATGTTCCTAGCACCCTCTATGACGGCCAGCTTCAATCGCAAGTTGTAACGAAACGAGCGGTTGTTGCAACGTTTGGCCGCTTTATAACGTTTCTGCACATCGCCGAGTCGCTGGTTGAGCATGACGATCTGATCACAGGCCTTTCTAAAACGCCGCTCGGAATCGCTCAGAGTGAAACGCTTGTCGAGAGATTGAATTCGTGAAGGCATCTTGAATAGTAAGCTATTGCAAGACAAATGTGACTTTTGATTTGCGCTGCAGCCATTTTATACGAAACGCGAGTACTTGTAAATAAATTCATTTTTGACACGTAGCAGAGTGACTGAGATGACACGTTGATTAATTAACTCGTGTCGTTAACACTACAATGGCATCTGCTAATCGGCGATTAATCACCGTGACGTGTTTGATTAGATTAGTGTGTATTTGTCAAACATTCCACACATGACTGATCAGCAATATTGAACCTGTCGAGTTAGCTAAAAATGCATGTCGCACAGTATTTAATATTATAGAGAAACTTTATTTATGTACGAGCAAAATATTGTACACGTGGCGAAAAAAACTATTTAAATGTACATTACCATTCAACAGTGAATTAAAAGAGACGTTTAATTGGCACTTTATTACATCACCATACTTATTACAATATCACACTACATGTAGCAATCATTATTTACATAAATTCAACTCAGCCCGTGACTCTAATTTTAATACATAGAAGTTTTATAAATGATGCTGTACTGCATCGCACTCATACAATTTGATTTACTAGTATGTTATATTGTAAATATGAGACTGTTGTAAGTGTTGAATTTTCTTTAATTATAATTAGTGCCTGATTCTAGATTGGCGAATCGGCAGTGGAAGGTTATACTGAGTGCGCGTATGTACATCGCGCTGAATAAAGTTAACGAAAATTGCGAATGCATTATCAATATAACGTACTATTCATATATATTGTCGTACTTGTGTTCGCACACAAAGTGCGCGTAGTTACACTATGTAGGTATATAGAAATTGTGTGTGACATGATCACAGTCGCAAAATTGCGCTAAGAATTGTACTTATAACTTGGAACGCAGTGCACCGCGCGCACGTGCGTGTGTTTGCGTTTTGTGGACAAGTTTGTTTTGCACTATATAGAATGTAACTGGTGCGGGTCGGGTTTGACAACTCATATAAGAAGTATTTCTCTCGTAAGAATTTGGTTGGCTCTAAAAAGGGCCGTTTGTGGAAAACGACGTGCGGTTTACATCCATGTAGACTCAATCGGTGTCCGATGAATACTCCGAATCGGAGCCCGACACTATCTCTACAGACTCGTCGAATAACTCACGGCGCAGCTCGGCGACCTTGTCAGCCTTGGCGTAGGCATACTCGTAGTACATGTTCCTAGCACCCTCTATGACGGCCAGCTTCAATCGCAAGTTGTAACGAAACGAGCGGTTGTTGCAACGTTTGGCCGCTTTATAACGTTTCTGCACATCGCCGAGTCGCTGGTTGAGCATGACGATCTGATCACAGGCCTTTCTAAAACGCCGCTCGGAATCGCTCAGAGTGAAACGCTTGTCGAGAGATTGAATTCGTGAAGGCATCTTGAATAGTAAGCTATTGCAAGACAAATGTGACTTTTGATTTGCGCTGCAGCCATTTTATACGAAACGCGAGTACTTGTAAATAAATTCATTTTTGACACGTAGCAGAGTGACTGAGATGACACGTTGATTAATTAACTCGTGTCGTTAACACTACAATGGCATCTGCTAATCGGCGATTAATCACCGTGACGTGTTTGATTAGATTAGTGTGTATTTGTCAAACATTCCACACATGACTGATCAGCAATATTGAACCTGTCGAGTTAGCTAAAAATGCATGTCGCACAGTATTTAATATTATAGAGAAACTTTATTTATGTACGAGCAAAATATTGTACACGTGGCGAAAAAAACTATTTAAATGTACATTACCATTCAACAGTGAATTAAAAGAGACGTTTAATTGGCACTTTATTACATCACCATACTTATTACAATATCACACTACATGTAGCAATCATTATTTACATAAATTCAACTCAGCCCGTGACTCTAATTTTAATACATAGAAGTTTTATAAATGATGCTGTACTGCATCGCACTCATACAATTTGATTTACTAGTATGTTATATTGTAAATATGAGACTGTTGTAAGTGTTGAATTTTCTTTAATTATAATTAGTGCCTGATTCTAGATTGGCGAATCGGCAGTGGAAGGTTATACTGAGTGCGCGTATGTACATCGCGCTGAATAAAGTTAACGAAAATTGCGAATGCATTATCAATATAACGTACTATTCATATATATTGTCGTACTTGTGTTCGCACACAAAGTGCGCGTAGTTACACTATGTAGGTATATAGAAATTGTGTGTGACATGATCACAGTCGCAAAATTGCGCTAAGAATTGTACTTATAACTTGGAACGCAGTGCACCGCGCGCACGTGCGTGTGTTTGCGTTTTGTGGACAAGTTTGTTTTGCACTATATAGAATGTAACGGGTGCGGGTCGGGTTTGACAACTCATATAAGAAGTATTTCTCTCGTAAGAATTTGGTTGGCTCTAAAAAGGGCCGTTTGTGGAAAACGACGTGCGGTTTACATCCATGTAGACTCAATCGGTGTCCGATGAATACTCCGAATCGGAGCCCGACACTATCTCTACAGACTCGTCGAATAACTCACGGCGCAGCTCGGCGACCTTGTCAGCCTTGGCGTAGGCATACTCGTAGTACATGTTCCTAGCACCCTCTATGACGGCCAGCTTCAATCGCAAGTTGTAACGAAACGAGCGGTTGTTGCAACGTTTGGCCGCTTTATAACGTTTCTGCACATCGCCGAGTCGCTGGTTGAGCATGACGATCTGATCACAGGCCTTTCTTAAACGCCGCTCGGAATCGCTCAGAGTGAAACGCTTGTCGAGAGATTGAATTCGTGAAGGCATCTTGAATAGTAAGCTATTGCAAGACAAATGTGACTTTTGATTTGCGCTGCTGCCATTTTATAGGAAACGCGAGTACTTGTAAATAAATTCATTTTTGACACGTAGCAGAGTGACTGAGATGACACGTTGATTAATTAACTCGTGTCGTTAACACTACAATGGCATCTGCTAATCGGCGATTAATCACCGTGACGTGTTTGATTAGATTAGTGTGTATTTGTCAAACATTCCACACATGACTGATCAGCAATATTGAACCTGTCGAGTTAGCTAAAAATGCATGTCGCACAGTATTTAATATTATAGAGAAACTTTATTTATGTACGAGCAAAATATTGTACACGTGGCGAAAAAAACTATTTAAATGTACATTACCATTCAACAGTGAATTAAAAGAGACGTTTAATTGGCACTTTATTACATCACCATACTTATTACAATATCACACTACATGTAGCAATCATTATTTACATAAATTCAACTCAGCCCGTGACTCTAATTTTAATACATAGAAGTTTTATAAATGATGCTGTACTGCATCGCACTCATACAATTTGATTTACTAGTATGTTATATTGTAAATATGAGACTGTTGTAAGTGTTGAATTTTCTTTAATTATAATTAGTGCCTGATTCTAGATTGGCGAATCGGCAGTGGAAGGTTATACTGAGTGCGCGTATGTACATCGCGCTGAATAAAGTTAACGAAAATTGCGAATGCATTATCAATATAACGTACTATTCATATATATTGTCGTACTTGTGTTCGCACACAAAGTGCGCGTAGTTACACTATGTAGGTATATAGAAATTGTGTGTGACATGATCACAGTCGCAAAATTGCGCTAAGAATTGTACTTATAACTTGGAACGCAGTGCACCGCGCGCACGTGCGTGTGTTTGCGTTTTGTGGACAAGTTTGTTTTGCACTATATAGAATGTAACTGGTGCGGGTCGGGTTTGACAACTCATATAAGAAGTATTTCTCTCGTAAGAATTTGGTTGGCTCTAAAAAGGGCCGTTTGTGGAAAACGACGTGCGGTTTACATCCATGTAGACTCAATCGGTGTCCGATGAATACTCCGAATCGGAGCCCGACACTATCTCTACAGACTCGTCGAATAACTCACGGCGCAGCTCGGCGACCTTGTCAGCCTTGGCGTAGGCATACTCGTAGTACATGTTCCTAGCACCCTCTATGACGGCCAGCTTCAATCGCAAGTTGTAACGAAACGAGCGGTTGTTGCAACGTTTGGCCGCTTTATAACGTTTCTGCACATCGCCGAGTCGCTGGTTGAGCATGACGATCTGATCACAGGCCTTTCTAAAACGCCGCTCGGAATCGCTCAGAGTGAAACGCTTGTCGAGAGATTGAATTCGTGAAGGCATCTTGAATAGTAAGCTATTGCAAGACAAATGTGACTTTTGATTTGCGCTGCAGCCATTTTATACGAAACGCGAGTACTTGTAAATAAATTCATTTTTGACACGTAGCAGAGTGACTGAGATGACACGTTGATTAATTAACTCGTGTCGTTAACACTACAATGGCATCTGCTAATCGGCGATTAATCACCGTGACGTGTTTGATTAGATTAGTGTGTATTTGTCAAACATTCCACACATGACTGATCAGCAATATTGAACCTGTCGAGTTAGCTAAAAATGCATGTCGCACAGTATTTAATATTATAGAGAAACTTTATTTATGTACGAGCAAAATATTGTACACGTGGCGAAAAAAACTATTTAAATGTACATTACCATTCAACAGTGAATTAAAAGAGACGTTTAATTGGCACTTTATTACATCACCATACTTATTACAATATCACACTACATGTAGCAATCATTATTTACATAAATTCAACTCAGCCCGTGACTCTAATTTTAATACATAGAAGTTTTATAAATGATGCTGTACTGCATCGCACTCATACAATTTGATTTACTAGTATGTTATATTGTAAATATGAGACTGTTGTAAGTGTTGAATTTTCTTTAATTATAATTAGTGCCTGATTCTAGATTGGCGAATCGGCAGTGGAAGGTTATACTGAGTGCGCGTATGTACATCGCGCTGAATAAAGTTAACGAAAATTGCGAATGCATTATCAATATAACGTACTATTCATATATATTGTCGTACTTGTGTTCGCACACAAAGTGCGCGTAGTTACACTATGTAGGTATATAGAAATTGTGTGTGACATGATCACAGTCGCAAAATTGCGCTAAGAATTGTACTTATAACTTGGAACGCAGTGCACCGCGCGCACGTGCGTGTGTTTGCGTTTTGTGGACAAGTTTGTTTTGCACTATATAGAATGTAACTGGTGCGGGTCGGGTTTGACAACTCATATAAGAAGTATTTCTCTCGTAAGAATTTGGTTGGCTCTAAAAAGGGCCGTTTGTGGAAAACGACGTGCGGTTTACATCCATGTAGACTCAATCGGTGTCCGATGAATACTCCGAATCGGAGCCCGACACTATCTCTACAGACTCGTCGAATAACTCACGGCGCAGCTCGGCGACCTTGTCAGCCTTGGCGTAGGCATACTCGTAGTACATGTTCCTAGCACCCTCTATGACGGCCAGCTTCAATCGCAAGTTGTAACGAAACGAGCGGTTGTTGCAACGTTTGGCCGCTTTATAACGTTTCTGCACATCGCCGAGTCGCTGGTTGAGCATGACGATCTGATCACAGGCCTTTCTAAAACGCCGCTCGGAATCGCTCAGAGTGAAACGCTTGTCGAGAGATTGAATTCGTGAAGGCATCTTGAATAGTAAGCTATTGCAAGACAAATGTGACTTTTGATTTGCGCTGCAGCCATTTTATACGAAACGCGAGTACTTGTAAATAAATTCATTTTTGACACGTAGCAGAGTGACTGAGATGACACGTTGATTAATTAACTCGTGTCGTTAACACTACAATGGCATCTGCTAATCGGCGATTAATCACCGTGACGTGTTTGATTAGATTAGTGTGTATTTGTCAAACATTCCACACATGACTGATCAGCAATATTGAACCTGTCGAGTTAGCTAAAAATGCATGTCGCACAGTATTTAATATTATAGAGAAACTTTATTTATGTACGAGCAAAATATTGTACACGTGGCGAAAAAAACTATTTAAATGTACATTACCATTCAACAGTGAATTAAAAGAGACGTTTAATTGGCACTTTATTACATCACCATACTTATTACAATATCACACTACATGTAGCAATCATTATTTACATAAATTCAACTCAGCCCGTGACTCTAATTTTAATACATAGAAGTTTTATAAATGATGCTGTACTGCATCGCACTCATACAATTTGATTTACTAGTATGTTATATTGTAAATATGAGACTGTTGTAAGTGTTGAATTTTCTTTAATTATAATTAGTGCCTGATTCTAGATTGGCGAATCGGCAGTGGAAGGTTATACTGAGTGCGCGTATGTACATCGCGCTGAATAAAGTTAACGAAAATTGCGAATGCATTATCAATATAACGTACTATTCATATATATTGTCGTACTTGTGTTCGCACACAAAGTGCGCGTAGTTACACTATGTAGGTATATAGAAATTGTGTGTGACATGATCACAGTCGCAAAATTGCGCTAAGAATTGTACTTATAACTTGGAACGCAGTGCACCGCGCGCACGTGCGTGTGTTTGCGTTTTGTGGACAAGTTTGTTTTGCACTATATAGAATGTAACTGGTGCGGGTCGGGTTTGACAACTCATATAAGAAGTATTTCTCTCGTAAGAATTTGGTTGGCTCTAAAAAGGGCCGTTTGTGGAAAACGACGTGCGGTTTACATCCATGTAGACTCAATCGGTGTCCGATGAATACTCCGAATCGGAGCCCGACACTATCTCTACAGACTCGTCGAATAACTCACGGCGCAGCTCGGCGACCTTGTCAGCCTTGGCGTAGGCATACTCGTAGTACATGTTCCTAGCACCCTCTATGACGGCCAGCTTCAATCGCAAGTTGTAACGAAACGAGCGGTTGTTGCAACGTTTGGCCGCTTTATAACGTTTCTGCACATCGCCGAGTCGCTGGTTGAGCATGACGATCTGATCACAGGCCTTTCTAAAACGCCGCTCGGAATCGCTCAGAGTGAAACGCTTGTCGAGAGATTGAATTCGTGAAGGCATCTTGAATAGTAAGCTATTGCAAGACAAATGTGACTTTTGATTTGCGCTGCAGCCATTTTATACGAAACGCGAGTACTTGTAAATAAATTCATTTTTGACACGTAGCAGAGTGACTGAGATGACACGTTGATTAATTAACTCGTGTCGTTAACACTACAATGGCATCTGCTAATCGGCGATTAATCACCGTGACGTGTTTGATTAGATTAGTGTGTATTTGTCAAACATTCCACACATGACTGATCAGCAATATTGAACCTGTCGAGTTAGCTAAAAATGCATGTCGCACAGTATTTAATATTATAGAGAAACTTTATTTATGTACGAGCAAAATATTGTACACGTGGCGAAAAAAACTATTTAAATGTACATTACCATTCAACAGTGAATTAAAAGAGACGTTTAATTGGCACTTTATTACATCACCATACTTATTACAATATCACACTACATGTAGCAATCATTATTTACATAAATTCAACTCAGCCCGTGACTCTAATTTTAATACATAGAAGTTTTATAAATGATGCTGTACTGCATCGCACTCATACAATTTGATTTACTAGTATGTTATATTGTAAATATGAGACTGTTGTAAGTGTTGAATTTTCTTTAATTATAATTAGTGCCTGATTCTAGATTGGCGAATCGGCAGTGGAAGGTTATACTGAGTGCGCGTATGTACATCGCGCTGAATAAAGTTAACGAAAATTGCGAATGCATTATCAATATAACGTACTATTCATATATATTGTCGTACTTGTGTTCGCACACAAAGTGCGCGTAGTTACACTATGTAGGTATATAGAAATTGTGTGTGACATGATCACAGTCGCAAAATTGCGCTAAGAATTGTACTTATAACTTGGAACGCAGTGCACCGCGCGCACGTGCGTGTGTTTGCGTTTTGTGGACAAGTTTGTTTTGCACTATATAGAATGTAACTGGTGCGGGTCGGGTTTGACAACTCATATAAGAAGTATTTCTCTCGTAAGAATTTGGTTGGCTCTAAAAAGGGCCGTTTGTGGAAAACGACGTGCGGTTTACATCCATGTAGACTCAATCGGTGTCCGATGAATACTCCGAATCGGAGCCCGACACTATCTCTACAGACTCGTCGAATAACTCACGGCGCAGCTCGGCGACCTTGTCAGCCTTGGCGTAGGCATACTCGTAGTACATGTTCCTAGCACCCTCTATGACGGCCAGCTTCAATCGCAAGTTGTAACGAAACGAGCGGTTGTTGCAACGTTTGGCCGCTTTATAACGTTTCTGCACATCGCCGAGTCGCTGGTTGAGCATGACGATCTGATCACAGGCCTTTCTAAAACGCCGCTCGGAATCGCTCAGAGTGAAACGCTTGTCGAGAGATTGAATTCGTGAAGGCATCTTGAATAGTAAGCTATTGCAAGACAAATGTGACTTTTGATTTGCGCTGCAGCCATTTTATACGAAACGCGAGTACTTGTAAATAAATTCATTTTTGACACGTAGCAGAGTGACTGAGATGACACGTTGATTAATTAACTCGTGTCGTTAACACTACAATGGCATCTGCTAATCGGCGATTAATCACCGTGACGTGTTTGATTAGATTAGTGTGTATTTGTCAAACATTCCACACATGACTGATCAGCAATATTGAACCTGTCGAGTTAGCTAAAAATGCATGTCGCACAGTATTTAATATTATAGAGAAACTTTATTTATGTACGAGCAAAATATTGTACACGTGGCGAAAAAAACTATTTAAATGTACATTACCATTCAACAGTGAATTAAAAGAGACGTTTAATTGGCACTTTATTACATCACCATACTTATTACAATATCACACTACATGTAGCAATCATTATTTACATAAATTCAACTCAGCCCGTGACTCTAATTTTAATACATAGAAGTTTTATAAATGATGCTGTACTGCATCGCACTCATACAATTTGATTTACTAGTATGTTATATTGTAAATATGAGACTGTTGTAAGTGTTGAATTTTCTTTAATTATAATTAGTGCCTGATTCTAGATTGGCGAATCGGCAGTGGAAGGTTATACTGAGTGCGCGTATGTACATCGCGCTGAATAAAGTTAACGAAAATTGCGAATGCATTATCAATATAACGTACTATTCATATATATTGTCGTACTTGTGTTCGCACACAAAGTGCGCGTAGTTACACTATGTAGGTATATAGAAATTGTGTGTGACATGATCACAGTCGCAAAATTGCGCTAAGAATTGTACTTATAACTTGGAACGCAGTGCACCGCGCGCACGTGCGTGTGTTTGCGTTTTGTGGACAAGTTTGTTTTGCACTATATAGAATGTAACTGGTGCGGGTCGGGTTCGACAACTCATATAAGAAGTATTTCTCTCGTAAGAATTTGGTTGGCTCTAAAAAGGGCCGTTTGTGGAAAACGACGTGCGGTTTACATCCATGTAGACTCAATCGGTGTCCGATGAATACTCCGAATCGGAGCCCGACACTATCTCTACAGACTCGTCGAATAACTCACGGCGCAGCTCGGCGACCTTGTCAGCCTTGGCGTAGGCATACTCGTAGTACATGTTCCTAGCACCCTCTATGACGGCCAGCTTCAATCGCAAGTTGTAACGAAACGAGCGGTTGTTGCAACGTTTGGCCGCTTTATAACGTTTCTGCACATCGCCGAGTCGCTGGTTGAGCATGACGATCTGATCACAGGCCTTTCTAAAACGCCGCTCGGAATCGCTCAGAGTGAAACGCTTGTCGAGAGATTGAATTCGTGAAGGCATCTTGAATAGTAAGCTATTGCAAGACAAATGTGACTTTTGATTTGCGCTGCAGCCATTTTATACGAAACGCGAGTACTTGTAAATAAATTCATTTTTGACACGTAGCAGAGTGACTGAGATGACACGTTGATTAATTAACTCGTGTCGTTAACACTACAATGGCATCTGCTAATCGGCGATTAATCACCGTGACGTGTTTGATTAGATTAGTGTGTATTTGTCAAACATTCCACACATGACTGATCAGCAATATTGAACCTGTCGAGTTAGCTAAAAATGCATGTCGCACAGTATTTAATATTATAGAGAAACTTTATTTATGTACGAGCAAAATATTGTACACGTGGCGAAAAAAACTATTTAAATGTACATTACCATTCAACAGTGAATTAAAAGAGACGTTTAATTGGCACTTTATTACATCACCATACTTATTACAATATCACACTACATGTAGCAATCATTATTTACATAAATTCAACTCAGCCCGTGACTCTAATTTTAATACATAGAAGTTTTATAAATGATGCTGTACTGCATCGCACTCATACAATTTGATTTACTAGTATGTTATATTGTAAATATGAGACTGTTGTAAGTGTTGAATTTTCTTTAATTATAATTAGTGCCTGATTCTAGATTGGCGAATCGGCAGTGGAAGGTTATACTGAGTGCGCGTATGTACATCGCGCTGAATAAAGTTAACGAAAATTGCGAATGCATTATCAATATAACGTACTATTCATATATATTGTCGTACTTGTGTTCGCACACAAAGTGCGCGTAGTTACACTATGTAGGTATATAGAAATTGTGTGTGACATGATCACAGTCGCAAAATTGCGCTAAGAATTGTACTTATAACTTGGAACGCAGTGCACCGCGCGCACGTGCGTGTGTTTGCGTTTTGTGGACAAGTTTGTTTTGCACTATATAGAATGTAACTGGTGCGGGTCGGGTTTGACAACTCATATAAGAAGTATTTCTCTCGTAAGAATTTGGTTGGCTCTAAAAAGGGCCGTTTGTGGAAAACGACGTGCGGTTTACATCCATGTAGACTCAATCGGTGTCCGATGAATACTCCGAATCGGAGCCCGACACTATCTCTACAGACTCGTCGAATAACTCACGGCGCAGCTCGGCGACCTTGTCAGCCTTGGCGTAGGCATACTCGTAGTACATGTTCCTAGCACCCTCTATGACGGCCAGCTTCAATCGCAAGTTGTAACGAAACGAGCGGTTGTTGCAACGTTTGGCCGCTTTATAACGTTTCTGCACATCGCCGAGTCGCTGGTTGAGCATGACGATCTGATCACAGGCCTTTCTAAAACGCCGCTCGGAATCGCTCAGAGTGAAACGCTTGTCGAGAGATTGAATTCGTGAAGGCATCTTGAATAGTAAGCTATTGCAAGACAAATGTGACTTTTGATTTGCGCTGCAGCCATTTTATACGAAACGCGAGTACTTGTAAATAAATTCATTTTTGACACGTAGCAGAGTGACTGAGATGACACGTTGATTAATTAACTCGTGTCGTTAACACTACAATGGCATCTGCTAATCGGCGATTAATCACCGTGACGTGTTTGATTAGATTAGTGTGTATTTGTCAAACATTCCACACATGACTGATCAGCAATATTGAACCTGTCGAGTTAGCTAAAAATGCATGTCGCACAGTATTTAATATTATAGAGAAACTTTATTTATGTACGAGCAAAATATTGTACACGTGGCGAAAAAAACTATTTAAATGTACATTACCATTCAACAGTGAATTAAAAGAGACGTTTAATTGGCACTTTATTACATCACCATACTTATTACAATATCACACTACATGTAGCAATCATTATTTACATAAATTCAACTCAGCCCGTGACTCTAATTTTAATACATAGAAGTTTTATAAATGATGCTGTACTGCATCGCACTCATACAATTTGATTTACTAGTATGTTATATTGTAAATATGAGACTGTTGTAAGTGTTGAATTTTCTTTAATTATAATTAGTGCCTGATTCTAGATTGGCGAATCGGCAGTGGAAGGTTATACTGAGTGCGCGTATGTACATCGCGCTGAATAAAGTTAACGAAAATTGCGAATGCATTATCAATATAACGTACTATTCATATATATTGTCGTACTTGTGTTCGCACACAAAGTGCGCGTAGTTACACTATGTAGGTATATAGAAATTGTGTGTGACATGATCACAGTCGCAAAATTGCGCTAAGAATTGTACTTATAACTTGGAACGCAGTGCACCGCGCGCACGTGCGTGTGTTTGCGTTTTGTGGACAAGTTTGTTTTGCACTATATAGAATGTAACTGGTGCGGGTCGGGTTTGACAACTCATATAAGAAGTATTTCTCTCGTAAGAATTTGGTTGGCTCTAAAAAGGGCCGTTTGTGGAAAACGACGTGCGGTTTACATCCATGTAGACTCAATCGGTGTCCGATGAATACTCCGAATCGGAGCCCGACACTATCTCTACAGACTCGTCGAATAACTCACGGCGCAGCTCGGCGACCTTGTCAGCCTTGGCGTAGGCATACTCGTAGTACATGTTCCTAGCACCCTCTATGACGGCCAGCTTCAATCGCAAGTTGTAACGAAACGAGCGGTTGTTGCAACGTTTGGCCGCTTTATAACGTTTCTGCACATCGCCGAGTCGCTGGTTGAGCATGACGATCTGATCACAGGCCTTTCTAAAACGCCGCTCGGAATCGCTCAGAGTGAAACGCTTGTCGAGAGATTGAATTCGTGAAGGCATCTTGAATAGTAAGCTATTGCAAGACAAATGTGACTTTTGATTTGCGCTGCAGCCATTTTATACGAAACGCGAGTACTTGTAAATAAATTCATTTTTGACACGTAGCAGAGTGACTGAGATGACACGTTGATTAATTAACTCGTGTCGTTAACACTACAATGGCATCTGCTAATCGGCGATTAATCACCGTGACGTGTTTGATTAGATTAGTGTGTATTTGTCAAACATTCCACACATGACTGATCAGCAATATTGAACCTGTCGAGTTAGCTAAAAATGCATGTCGCACAGTATTTAATATTATAGAGAAACTTTATTTATGTACGAGCAAAATATTGTACACGTGGCGAAAAAAACTATTTAAATGTACATTACCATTCAACAGTGAATTAAAAGAGACGTTTAATTGGCACTTTATTACATCACCATACTTATTACAATATCACACTACATGTAGCAATCATTATTTACATAAATTCAACTCAGCCCGTGACTCTAATTTTAATACATAGAAGTTTTATAAATGATGCTGTACTGCATCGCACTCATACAATTTGATTTACTAGTATGTTATATTGTAAATATGAGACTGTTGTAAGTGTTGAATTTTCTTTAATTATAATTAGTGCCTGATTCTAGATTGGCGAATCGGCAGTGGAAGGTTATACTGAGTGCGCGTATGTACATCGCGCTGAATAAAGTTAACGAAAATTGCGAATGCATTATCAATATAACGTACTATTCATATATATTGTCGTACTTGTGTTCGCACACAAAGTGCGCGTAGTTACACTATGTAGGTATATAGAAATTGTGTGTGACATGATCACAGTCGCAAAATTGCGCTAAGAATTGTACTTATAACTTGGAACGCAGTGCACCGCGCGCACGTGCGTGTGTTTGCGTTTTGTGGACAAGTTTGTTTTGCACTATATAGAATGTAACTGGTGCGGGTCGGGTTTGACAACTCATATAAGAAGTATTTCTCTCGTAAGAATTTGGTTGGCTCTAAAAAGGGCCGTTTGTGGAAAACGACGTGCGGTTTACATCCATGTAGACTCAATCGGTGTCCGATGAATACTCCGAATCGGAGCCCGACACTATCTCTACAGACTCGTCGAATAACTCACGGCGCAGCTCGGCGACCTTGTCAGCCTTGGCGTAGGCATACTCGTAGTACATGTTCCTAGCACCCTCTATGACGGCCAGCTTCAATCGCAAGTTGTAACGAAACGAGCGGTTGTTGCAACGTTTGGCCGCTTTATAACGTTTCTGCACATCGCCGAGTCGCTGGTTGAGCATGACGATCTGATCACAGGCCTTTCTAAAACGCCGCTCGGAATCGCTCAGAGTGAAACGCTTGTCGAGAGATTGAATTCGTGAAGGCATCTTGAATAGTAAGCTATTGCAAGACAAATGTGACTTTTGATTTGCGCTGCAGCCATTTTATACGAAACGCGAGTACTTGTAAATAAATTCATTTTTGACACGTAGCAGAGTGACTGAGATGACACGTTGATTAATTAACTCGTGTCGTTAACACTACAATGGCATCTGCTAATCGGCGATTAATCACCGTGACGTGTTTGATTAGATTAGTGTGTATTTGTCAAACATTCCACACATGACTGATCAGCAATATTGAACCTGTCGAGTTAGCTAAAAATGCATGTCGCACAGTATTTAATATTATAGAGAAACTTTATTTATGTACGAGCAAAATATTGTACACGTGGCGAAAAAAACTATTTAAATGTACATTACCATTCAACAGTGAATTAAAAGAGACGTTTAATTGGCACTTTATTACATCACCATACTTATTACAATATCACACTACATGTAGCAATCATTATTTACATAAATTCAACTCAGCCCGTGACTCTAATTTTAATACATAGAAGTTTTATAAATGATGCTGTACTGCATCGCACTCATACAATTTGATTTACTAGTATGTTATATTGTAAATATGAGACTGTTGTAAGTGTTGAATTTTCTTTAATTATAATTAGTGCCTGATTCTAGATTGGCGAATCGGCAGTGGAAGGTTATACTGAGTGCGCGTATGTACATCGCGCTGAATAAAGTTAACGAAAATTGCGAATGCATTATCAATATAACGTACTATTCATATATATTGTCGTACTTGTGTTCGCACACAAAGTGCGCGTAGTTACACTATGTAGGTATATAGAAATTGTGTGTGACATGATCACAGTCGCAAAATTGCGCTAAGAATTGTACTTATAACTTGGAACGCAGTGCACCGCGCGCACGTGCGTGTGTTTGCGTTTTGTGGACAAGTTTGTTTTGCACTATATAGAATGTAACTGGTGCGGGTCGGGTTTGACAACTCATATAAGAAGTATTTCTCTCGTAAGAATTTGGTTGGCTCTAAAAAGGGCCGTTTGTGGAAAACGACGTGCGGTTTACATCCATGTAGACTCAATCGGTGTCCGATGAATACTCCGAATCGGAGCCCGACACTATCTCTACAGACTCGTCGAATAACTCACGGCGCAGCTCGGCGACCTTGTCAGCCTTGGCGTAGGCATACTCGTAGTACATGTTCCTAGCACCCTCTATGACGGCCAGCTTCAATCGCAAGTTGTAACGAAACGAGCGGTTGTTGCAACGTTTGGCCGCTTTATAACGTTTCTGCACATCGCCGAGTCGCTGGTTGAGCATGACGATCTGATCACAGGCCTTTCTAAAACGCCGCTCGGAATCGCTCAGAGTGAAACGCTTGTCGAGAGATTGAATTCGTGAAGGCATCTTGAATAGTAAGCTATTGCAAGACAAATGTGACTTTTGATTTGCGCTGCAGCCATTTTATACGAAACGCGAGTACTTGTAAATAAATTCATTTTTGACACGTAGCAGAGTGACTGAGATGACACGTTGATTAATTAACTCGTGTCGTTAACACTACAATGGCATCTGCTAATCGGCGATTAATCACCGTGACGTGTTTGATTAGATTAGTGTGTATTTGTCAAACATTCCACACATGACTGATCAGCAATATTGAACCTGTCGAGTTAGCTAAAAATGCATGTCGCACAGTATTTAATATTATAGAGAAACTTTATTTATGTACGAGCAAAATATTGTACACGTGGCGAAAAAAACTATTTAAATGTACATTACCATTCAACAGTGAATTAAAAGAGACGTTTAATTGGCACTTTATTACATCACCATACTTATTACAATATCACACTACATGTAGCAATCATTATTTACATAAATTCAACTCAGCCCGTGACTCTAATTTTAATACATAGAAGTTTTATAAATGATGCTGTACTGCATCGCACTCATACAATTTGATTTACTAGTATGTTATATTGTAAATATGAGACTGTTGTAAGTGTTGAATTTTCTTTAATTATAATTAGTGCCTGATTCTAGATTGGCGAATCGGCAGTGGAAGGTTATACTGAGTGCGCGTATGTACATCGCGCTGAATAAAGTTAACGAAAATTGCGAATGCATTATCAATATAACGTACTATTCATATATATTGTCGTACTTGTGTTCGCACACAAAGTGCGCGTAGTTACACTATGTAGGTATATAGAAATTGTGTGTGACATGATCACAGTCGCAAAATTGCGCTAAGAATTGTACTTATAACTTGGAACGCAGTGCACCGCGCGCACGTGCGTGTGTTTGCGTTTTGTGGACAAGTTTGTTTTGCACTATATAGAATGTAACTGGTGCGGGTCGGGTTTGACAACTCATATAAGAAGTATTTCTCTCGTAAGAATTTGGTTGGCTCTAAAAAGGGCCGTTTGTGGAAAACGACGTGCGGTTTACATCCATGTAGACTCAATCGGTGTCCGATGAATACTCCGAATCGGAGCCCGACACTATCTCTACAGACTCGTCGAATAACTCACGGCGCAGCTCGGCGACCTTGTCAGCCTTGGCGTAGGCATACTCGTAGTACATGTTCCTAGCACCCTCTATGACGGCCAGCTTCAATCGCAAGTTGTAACGAAACGAGCGGTTGTTGCAACGTTTGGCCGCTTTATAACGTTTCTGCACATCGCCGAGTCGCTGGTTGAGCATGACGATCTGATCACAGGCCTTTCTAAAACGCCGCTCGGAATCGCTCAGAGTGAAACGCTTGTCGAGAGATTGAATTCGTGAAGGCATCTTGAATAGTAAGCTATTGCAAGACAAATGTGACTTTTGATTTGCGCTGCAGCCATTTTATACGAAACGCGAGTACTTGTAAATAAATTCATTTTTGACACGTAGCAGAGTGACTGAGATGACACGTTGATTAATTAACTCGTGTCGTTAACACTACAATGGCATCTGCTAATCGGCGATTAATCACCGTGACGTGTTTGATTAGATTAGTGTGTATTTGTCAAACATTCCACACATGACTGATCAGCAATATTGAACCTGTCGAGTTAGCTAAAAATGCATGTCGCACAGTATTTAATATTATAGAGAAACTTTATTTATGTACGAGCAAAATATTGTACACGTGGCGAAAAAAACTATTTAAATGTACATTACCATTCAACAGTGAATTAAAAGAGACGTTTAATTGGCACTTTATTACATCACCATACTTATTACAATATCACACTACATGTAGCAATCATTATTTACATAAATTCAACTCAGCCCGTGACTCTAATTTTAATACATAGAAGTTTTATAAATGATGCTGTACTGCATCGCACTCATACAATTTGATTTACTAGTATGTTATATTGTAAATATGAGACTGTTGTAAGTGTTGAATTTTCTTTAATTATAATTAGTGCCTGATTCTAGATTGGCGAATCGGCAGTGGAAGGTTATACTGAGTGCGCGTATGTACATCGCGCTGAATAAAGTTAACGAAAATTGCGAATGCATTATCAATATAACGTACTATTCATATATATTGTCGTACTTGTGTTCGCACACAAAGTGCGCGTAGTTACACTATGTAGGTATATAGAAATTGTGTGTGACATGATCACAGTCGCAAAATTGCGCTAAGAATTGTACTTATAACTTGGAACGCAGTGCACCGCGCGCACGTGCGTGTGTTTGCGTTTTGTGGACAAGTTTGTTTTGCACTATATAGAATGTAACTGGTGCGGGTCGGGTTTGACAACTCATATAAGAAGT
Source organism: Spisula subtruncata (assembly GCA_963678985.1). Lineage (NCBI taxonomy): Eukaryota > Metazoa > Mollusca > Bivalvia > Venerida > Mactridae > Spisula > Spisula subtruncata. Next base: position 3,496,157 of record OY787668.1, read on the forward strand.
ATTTCTCTCGTAAGAATTTGGTTGGCTCTAAAAAGGGCCGTTTGTGGAAAACGACGTGCGGTTTACATCCATGTAGACTCAATCGGTGTCCGATGAATACTCCGAATCGGAGCCCGACACTATCTCTACAGACTCGTCGAATAACTCACGGCGCAGCTCGGCGACCTTGTCAGCCTTGGCGTAGGCATACTCGTAGTACATGTTCCTAGCACCCTCTATGACGGCCAGCTTCAATCGCAAGTTGTAACGAAACGAGCGGTTGTTGCAACGTTTGGCCGCTTTATAACGTTTCTGCACATCGCCGAGTCGCTGGTTGAGCATGACGATCTGATCACAGGCCTTTCTAAAACGCCGCTCGGAATCGCTCAGAGTGAAACGCTTGTCGAGAGATTGAATTCGTGAAGGCATCTTGAATAGTAAGCTATTGCAAGACAAATGTGACTTTTGATTTGCGCTGCAGCCATTTTATACGAAACGCGAGTACTTGTAAATAAATTCATTTTTGACACGTAGCAGAGTGACTGAGATGACACGTTGATTAATTAACTCGTGTCGTTAACACTACAATGGCATCTGCTAATCGGCGATTAATCACCGTGACGTGTTTGATTAGATTAGTGTGTATTTGTCAAACATTCCACACATGACTGATCAGCAATATTGAACCTGTCGAGTTAGCTAAAAATGCATGTCGCACAGTATTTAATATTATAGAGAAACTTTATTTATGTACGAGCAAAATATTGTACACGTGGCGAAAAAAACTATTTAAATGTACATTACCATTCAACAGTGAATTAAAAGAGACGTTTAATTGGCACTTTATTACATCACCATACTTATTACAATATCACACTACATGTAGCAATCATTATTTACATAAATTCAACTCAGCCCGTGACTCTAATTTTAATACATAGAAGTTTTATAAATGATGCTGTACTGCATCGCACTCATACAATTTGATTTACTAGTATGTTATATTGTAAATATGAGACTGTTGTAAGTGTTGAATTTTCTTTAATTATAATTAGTGCCTGATTCTAGATTGGCGAATCGGCAGTGGAAGGTTATACTGAGTGCGCGTATGTACATCGCGCTGAATAAAGTTAACGAAAATTGCGAATGCATTATCAATATAACGTACTATTCATATATATTGTCGTACTTGTGTTCGCACACAAAGTGCGCGTAGTTACACTATGTAGGTATATAGAAATTGTGTGTGACATGATCACAGTCGCAAAATTGCGCTAAGAATTGTACTTATAACTTGGAACGCAGTGCACCGCGCGCACGTGCGTGTGTTTGCGTTTTGTGGACAAGTTTGTTTTGCACTATATAGAATGTAACTGGTGCGGGTCGGGTTTGACAACTCATATAAGAAGTATTTCTCTCGTAAGAATTTGGTTGGCTCTAAAAAGGGCCGTTTGTGGAAAACGACGTGCGGTTTACATCCATGTAGACTCAATCGGTGTCCGATGAATACTCCGAATCGGAGCCCGACACTATCTCTACAGACTCGTCGAATAACTCACGGCGCAGCTCGGCGACCTTGTCAGCCTTGGCGTAGGCATACTCGTAGTACATGTTCCTAGCACCCTCTATGACGGCCAGCTTCAATCGCAAGTTGTAACGAAACGAGCGGTTGTTGCAACGTTTGGCCGCTTTATAACGTTTCTGCACATCGCCGAGTCGCTGGTTGAGCATGACGATCTGATCACAGGCCTTTCTAAAACGCCGCTCGGAATCGCTCAGAGTGAAACGCTTGTCGAGAGATTGAATTCGTGAAGGCATCTTGAATAGTAAGCTATTGCAAGACAAATGTGACTTTTGATTTGCGCTGCAGCCATTTTATACGAAACGCGAGTACTTGTAAATAAATTCATTTTTGACACGTAGCAGAGTGACTGAGATGACACGTTGATTAATTAACTCGTGTCGTTAACACTACAATGGCATCTGCTAATCGGCGATTAATCACCGTGACGTGTTTGATTAGATTAGTGTGTATTTGTCAAACATTCCACACATGACTGATCAGCAATATTGAACCTGTCGAGTTAGCTAAAAATGCATGTCGCACAGTATTTAATATTATAGAGAAACTTTATTTATGTACGAGCAAAATATTGTACACGTGGCGAAAAAAACTATTTAAATGTACATTACCATTCAACAGTGAATTAAAAGAGACGTTTAATTGGCACTTTATTACATCACCATACTTATTACAATATCACACTACATGTAGCAATCATTATTTACATAAATTCAACTCAGCCCGTGACTCTAATTTTAATACATAGAAGTTTTATAAATGATGCTGTACTGCATCGCACTCATACAATTTGATTTACTAGTATGTTATATTGTAAATATGAGACTGTTGTAAGTGTTGAATTTTCTTTAATTATAATTAGTGCCTGATTCTAGATTGGCGAATCGGCAGTGGAAGGTTATACTGAGTGCGCGTATGTACATCGCGCTGAATAAAGTTAACGAAAATTGCGAATGCATTATCAATATAACGTACTATTCATATATATTGTCGTACTTGTGTTCGCACACAAAGTGCGCGTAGTTACACTATGTAGGTATATAGAAATTGTGTGTGACATGATCACAGTCGCAAAATTGCGCTAAGAATTGTACTTATAACTTGGAACGCAGTGCACCGCGCGCACGTGCGTGTGTTTGCGTTTTGTGGACAAGTTTGTTTTGCACTATATAGAATGTAACTGGTGCGGGTCGGGTTTGACAACTCATATAAGAAGTATTTCTCTCGTAAGAATTTGGTTGGCTCTAAAAAGGGCCGTTTGTGGAAAACGACGTGCGGTTTACATCCATGTAGACTCAATCGGTGTCCGATGAATACTCCGAATCGGAGCCCGACACTATCTCTACAGACTCGTCGAATAACTCACGGCGCAGCTCGGCGACCTTGTCAGCCTTGGCGTAGGCATACTCGTAGTACATGTTCCTAGCACCCTCTATGACGGCCAGCTTCAATCGCAAGTTGTAACGAAACGAGCGGTTGTTGCAACGTTTGGCCGCTTTATAACGTTTCTGCACATCGCCGAGTCGCTGGTTGAGCATGACGATCTGATCACAGGCCTTTCTAAAACGCCGCTCGGAATCGCTCAGAGTGAAACGCTTGTCGAGAGATTGAATTCGTGAAGGCATCTTGAATAGTAAGCTATTGCAAGACAAATGTGACTTTTGATTTGCGCTGCAGCCATTTTATACGAAACGCGAGTACTTGTAAATAAATTCATTTTTGACACGTAGCAGAGTGACTGAGATGACACGTTGATTAATTAACTCGTGTCGTTAACACTACAGACTCGTCGAATAAAATTTTTTCATCAAACACGTCGAACAGATTTTCTGGAATGTACGGATTAGCCCATTGTCCGTTAGCCCAACCCTACTTTCAATTTCATATTAAGCCACAATGGCAAATATTTCAAAATAAAACCATTTCACTACTTCATATACATGCATACAAACCATTTAAACCCATTTTCTTATGCTGATTTGTCAAGACATACCGCCATTTTCAGTCTCTTCGAAGTTTTTACCGGACTATTTGACTGTATCTGATATGGGTCCGCGTAGGGATTTAGTGGTTATTAACCTATTAGTATGGTGAGTATTCACTTACTTTATTCGAAAAAACTCTTTTCTAAAGTTCCGGCGGCTATTGTCCAGGTAGCCTTTTAGCAGTCACATATAGCCGCAGGAAAAGTGATGTTAGGGATAAGTTCAGGGGTTTTGGCTAGGTGTTAGGGTTTGGGTTACGTTTAGGGGTTGGGGCTAGGGTAAGCTTTGGTGGTTAGGTTTAGGGGCTAGAGTTAGGGTTTGGATACGGTTTAGGGGCTAGAGTTTGGATAGGGGGCTAGGGTTAGGGTTTTGGTAAGGTTTAGGGGCTAGGGGCTAGGGTTTTGGTAAGGTTTAGGGGTTAGGGAATATATATGCCCAAGATATTTACTGGTATATGCATAGGACCATAGCCAAAAGAAAAGAGTCGCGTCCAATTTATTCAGTCAGTTTAAACACCGTTGCCAAAATATATACGTCTACCAATAAATACCCTGTGCGTTGTACTTTTGTCTTTGAGACTGGATATAAGAGTGTCTTCTGATGGTATTTTTTTAATACTGTGCTGACAGCTATATATATTGTCACACCTCTTTTGGACCCATTGCTGTGAATGGGGTTGATGTTACTGAGATAAGTCAGAATTTCAATACCCGCTACTATAATAGGGATGACGACACTCACTAAGTTCTAGAAATTCTAGCTATAAATAGACATTGCTATAATGGGGTTTATGTTACTTGATGTAAGTCCGAATGAGCGAACGTAGCCGCACTGACACACCCGTTACTATAACTCCCGCTGCAGGTTCTTGAAATTCTAGGTTTGCTATAAATAGACATTTCGCTGCAGTTAATCATTCAAAATAAGCGTGTAACATCTTTATTTAGCAACGTACATGTTTCTCTTATTTGCATCATCAACATCTACTGGATAAGTCTATATGGCCACACATTTTTGTGGTGCCAAATACTAGTAGTACTCATCCGGTCCGTCCATACATCCGTCTGTCCGGACAAACAAATTGTCACTTTCTGTGTACGAGAGAACAAATTAGATACCCAATAAATGTCCTTTCCTAACTTTGTTCTTCGTCTGTCCACATTTTTCACTATTCTCTTTTGAATATATTGGATTCACCAATCAGTGGTATCACCAAATAATTTATTTCAAAAATATTGTTAAGTGTAGAATTAAGGACCAAACCTATGCAACTGTGGAATGTTCAGATGAATACCTCCAACAAGCGTAATATTCACAGAGTTTTTAAGCATAATTTCGAACTTGAACCTTATTTTAAACTTTTGCCAAAAAACCTTGCCTTATCCCTTTGTCACTTCAGGTGTAGTTATCATAAACTTCCAATTGAAAAAGGGCGATCTATAAATTTAGACCATAATTTGAGATATTGTCATCTCTGTCCCGATAATGCTAGGTTAGTGGATGAGTTTCACTATATTTTTGAATGTCCACATTTTAATAATTACTGCGAGCTTATACTCATATTTTGACGTTGATACCTGCTAATATTATACGGTGTTCAGGTTATCAGGAAATAAGCATGAATAATTGAACGTACAGTTAAATAATGTATTTATTGAAACCACCTTCCTGCGGACGTGCACTACCACGGGGCCCATGATCACGACATTGAATGTTCTAGTTGGTTCGACACGGTAATCAGTGGACTCATCCTCATGAATCAGTGGTTAGTCAAATCCCCCAGACTACATTTCAAATGAAAACTACAGTGGTTGAACGAGAATGAGTGGACACGACCACTGCTTCAATCTATTGTTATTATATCCGGGCAGTGGACAATAGTGTTTACATACAATGTATACATGTATATTTATACATTGCTCAAATGTTCCAGATTTTGCCATTGACTAAGATTGATCCACCGAAAAGCTATAAATAATTGTAATAAGTTTATACATGTCATATCTATTTACGCCACATGACCGCTATTGTTGGTATATCTATACACTATATTATATGAATATTACATCTACGGTGTTCGATAATGGACACAACTAACGATGTTCGTATTTACGCGGAGGCTCAGATAACCGCAGATAGTACAACGGGAATGTTAAATTATACCAATAACACACCATAGCAGGCTGGGTGGCACAGTGGTCGAGAGGTAAGACGCTCGACTCCTGATCGTGAGGTCCCGGGACACTTGGTTATTACAGAAACGCTATTTAGTGTTTTCCACCCAACTAGAGATGATCTTGGTTGGAAACCCAGGGGTAGTCTCGCGTGTATCGGTGCTTTAACTTTCTTTGGTTAAAGAACCAAGGAATCTATTCGAAACGAGCTAGGGTATCGCACCCGGATTCCTTGTATCTCACCTCTGTCTCTAACATTTGCGAGAATGCCCCAGAGTGGCCCCTGCAAATTAAATGGAAGAAATAAAAAGGCTTTAAAAAGTAGATAGGGGTTCAGCACATGCACACCCAAACACGAAATATCGTGCAATAAAATCAGGATGGCCATACCACGTGACTTTTTGACTACAAGTAAAAATATGTCAGAAGTCATTAGTTTTGTGAAAGAGGTCAAAGTTTATGCCCGAAACGTATAGCTGTTGGGCAGGTTTCGGGCAAAATATTCAGATACCTCAACATTCATTGAAACAAATTTTAAATATATTGACACCCATGCTCACAAACCTTTCCTTCAGGCTTTTGTTGCTGCACTGACAGACAAAAACAGGCTGCTAACAGGTGACTTTATGTTATGCCTCGGTGGCTATCACATACACAACACACATTTTTTCACAAGAAATGAACGTACCCGGATGAAATGCGGCTGTCAAGCAAAATAAATGACTAAATGTTCGCCTTTGACCTTAATCTCCATGAATTTTCCTACTTAAACCACAAATCTCCATGTTTAGGTCCACCCTTTGTAGTCCAGATAAGACATTGTGTAAATCAAATTTAAAATATGCAAACAGCGGAAACCTTAAGTCCAGACCTTCTTCTATATAAGTTACTAATATTTGCCAATAGCCAACGAATTTGGTGCTTTTCAAATGTTTGTCTTTTAAGTTTTTAACATTTCATAATGCGTGTCCTTGTCCAAATCTCATGAAGGATCTCAATTTGAGTTATATCTCATCTCACATCAGTTATTCATTTTTAAGTTAATGTCAATGTAAGGCTGGCCTCAAAATCAGACACATTATACTACAGTATAATAAATATCAATACCAAGAGCTTCTTGTGTATCTAAATATCACACTTTCATTTTAGCACAATCTCAATTAGAGATGAGATTTCTATTTGAGATGCTTTGGGAGATCGTGGCCAGGTCATTGTGTCCATAACAGGACACCATACTGACCACTGGACGGATTAGTTTAATCGATTTTGTATTATACGCCCCAAACAATTAAGGCAGTATGACCTGTAATAGTACAATATAAAAGTACCATTACTAATACAATATTAATGTAACCTTGTAATTTCTATAAATAATGCAAACATTTTACGTTGGTGAAATACAACTCGTCGTTGGTCAGCTATATATAAAACAAGCGCATACTTGTCGGTACATAAACATACTGGTATCTGCTTAGTTACGATTGGTCTTGAGGGCGAAAGATTGTGAAATATTAAGACATTACGAAGGTTAACTTATAGTCAGTAATTGAACAAGTTAAGGAGGTTATACCAAAATTATAAATATGGCTGGCATCTGTGAAATCCTAGGAACCGATTCTGTTAAGAATGGAAAAGGAGAAATGGTTAAGATAGAGGATATATGTAAAGATAAAACTGCAGTTGGTAAGTTTAATTGATTGTTATTTACTATAGTGTATACATGTGTGTTTATTATTTACTAGTATTCAAGACTCTGACATTTATTTACATTGTACACGCATACAATTAATATATAATATAACAGTTGAAATGTATATAACTATTCAAATTTGAATTTCAATAGACATTTGGTACTAAAATACTCATATTAGATCTAGTACAACAATAACTTCAATAATATCACAGAATTATATTATAGGCATTATTAAGATATCAAATAATTTACATGAATTTAAGGCTAAGAAACTGTATTGGATTACAATGTGTTTTAAGTGAACATATTTTTTATATGACTAACTTGCAATATTCGTTACATTGTTAACACAAAACACACAATGTTCTTTGCTTATGCATGCATTCTTTATTTTATGTAAAATGCAGTCAAATAATGCTTTCTATCTTATGCACTCACATGTGCGTATACATGTAAATGTGATGTGAATATCTAATGTTATTTGATTGTTTTGTATATTAGATGAGCTAATGTAAATAAGATAAGATATAGTAGGTTCACATTTGTTTAGACAAAGTTTTAGTCATTGTGGTATTTTTAAACATGCACAATGAAAGTCCACGTCATCCATTATGATTGTATAAAATGTATACCGTCTGCTGACCTTCGAGAAGATAACGTATACAGTACGAGTTACTGGTAGATGTACATTTAGCTATGTGTTTGTGCATACGTTATGTTGATTATTGGTGTTTTGAGATGTTCGCTGATTCACCTATAGACTGGCAAGAGATATTCTCACTATCTATAACAACTACTGGTAGTTTTATTCGGTTTCAGAGGATTGAATAATGAATAGCTCAGGTTATTTTCTATATTGACCCAAACTTCCAACGTCTTTAACACGCAAATATCGTTTGGAAACTGGCACTCCACCAGGGAATTTTTTATAGATAACCATGGTCTATAATCTATATAAATACATGAACATAGCTTCTAGGCTCACATATGTTATATTCAAACACGTGGATGTCGCATATTGAAGTCCTTTTGTTGTGCACATACTGCTAGTTTGTTATCAAACACCACCAGTCAGTTGCATCCACGCCCCAACCCGGGGATGGGCGGTGGACGACCGGGGAGACGACCTTGTTATTACCTTCCAGCTTCCCCAGCACTGCCGGGGAAATGTTGGAAAAAAATCTCCGAACCAATACCCCGGGGGCAATATTCAGTTGTCTGGGGGGGGGGAATTCGGATATTTTACGATGAAGCTGTCCCCGGCAGGGCCGTGGAGGCCCCAAAAGTAAACAATCCCAGCCCACCCCGGGGGTGGGGGCGTGGATGCAACTGACTGGTGCATTAACAAAATGTTCCAGCTACTCTGACAAATTCAATAGCCACACGTACTGCTATCCAATGCTTTACGCATTACAGCACAATCCATCTGAAAATTTAATTCTAATACATATATCTACATTACGTCTTTCAGGAATCTACTTCTCCGCCCATTGGTGTCCACCATGCAGAGGGTTCACTCCAGTTCTAGCAGAATTCTACAAGGCAAATGAGGATAAATTTGCATGCATATTTGTCAGCTCCGATAGGGATCAAGCATCATTTGACGAATATTTCGGAGAGATGCCATGGCACGCACTGGACTTCAGCGCCAGGGACCAGAAGGTAATTATCCGTGATATCAAATTAAAGGGACTAAACTCCAGATGGTAAATTGCAAAATTTATCCAAAATAAAACTCTTAAATCGCATTTTTTGGCTAGGCCGAACAAGTACATTTATACGAATCTGTACTTATTCATCTAGAAGTAAAATAATCGCACGAAATCGGTTTATTACCCTTTAAACCCCTAAAATCTATTGTGTGACTAACGCAGTAAATGTAACTTAACGTTGTGACAGCGTATAGTGGTGTATAAAAACCGAGAAAAACCATGACTAAATTATTGGACGGTAAAACATATTCGAAAATTTTCATCAATATCGCCTTTGATCGTAATGTATATAAAGTTGTAAGAATACTTTATGCATTCGTAAAACATTGTTTTGTGATTTTAACGTCTACAAAACATGTTTTTATCATCGAAATGGGGTTTAGTACCTTTTAACTGCATACGGTTCAATCACGTGTTTAGTGGTTGCTTACCTATAATTTAATGCTAAACTAAATTTTTGACCTGGTCAGACAATTGTTGTAATTTTTGTGTAGACATATTTTATAAAACGACAGGTTGACGTTGTCCTCGCTATAGTAAAGACATTATGTTTTTGTTGTCCGTTGCCTAAGCAAAGCGCTATCATGCGCTATCATTCAATTACCTCCTGTTCAATTAAATATAGAATACATGGATTACCTCCCATGGAAAGGGCTTCGTAGCGCTTTGCTTAGGTAACGGACACCTGATTCTCAAGTTTGACAGTTTGGTATATTTATAAAAAAAAACTACAACAGTTATATACATGGTGTTATATAATGTGGTGTAATATGTAAGATGAAGAAGTTGACAATTTATAGTCCATGTAAAATGTTACACTGGAATGCTCAGCGCGATTACCGCCTAATCCGGCGACATGGGTTCAAAGCCGGGTGGAGACACAAACAATTATGCCTGCCATACTTAGTATTTAGTAGAAAGCTGACTGGCAAATAAAGGCTAAGCTCGTCATTGGTGTTAGTAAGCAAATCTAATGTTTAGTTAACGTGTACTGTACTTTTTTTACAGACGGCAGTCAGTGAGAAATATGGAGTTCGAGGAATTCCTACGTTGGTTGTTCTGAAACCAGACGGTACAACGATAAATGCCAATGGACGAGGTGACGTGGGTGGAGCTGGAAACAAATTCCCCGATCAGTGGTTATAAGTCTGAGTGCTTTGGACACGTTGTGGGATCATCGTCATGTCTATTCATGTCTAGTAACTTTATACATGTACTATGTTAATTTATTTTATCTACATTTACATTTTCATACTTATTTATGTACTGTCTTCTCTCGGGGGGAAAAAGTCGAATGTTTGAAATATGCTCTGATATCACGGATGGGTGAGCCGCCATCTTGTTACAACATCCGGGTGTCTATTCATCCTTTCGGCTGCCTGGAATTAATGGAAATGAGTCGGAAAGAAAATGTGCAAATAATATACATTTGTATACGTATATCTTGAGTCAATTGGGTTTGCCTAACTTTAAGCACTAACCACTTTTTCTGTATAAAAATCATTAAAAATAAATATGTTATTATAAGGTTAACTGTGTTTTGTTTTATATGTTTAATAGTACAGCTTGACTATTTTGACCTGAGCCCGACCTTTATGCAAGAATATATTACAAGGTTCTTGCTTTGAATATATCAATTTCCGCAAGCAAATCGTGCGGTATCGGTATTTCAATTTTGTGTTTGTATTACATCTCGAGCGTCTTCGTGATACTCCCAGATTATGAAAACATACAAACGGTGAAGCAAACGTAGGCAATATATCGACTGTTAAATTATGATAATCAAAAGGTCAAGCTCGTGTCAAATTGGCGAAGCTATACCATGTACAAACTTACTGTGTACCTGTGTAAAGGAATAAGGAGCATGGGTGACGTATTTCAGATAACAGTCCCTTAGTATAGCTTGGCAAATTTGATCTGATCCTGATTTTTATGCATGACAATGTTACAAAGTTCTTGCTTTGAATATATCACTATCCGCAAGTACATCGTAAAATATCGGTAGCCTATGTGGTGGCCTAGAGGGAAGGCGCGCGCTTCGGGACCGAGAGGTCCCAGGTTTGACCCCTTCTGGTTAATTTCTCTGAGCAAGACCCACATGCTTCACTCCACAATGGTGTAAAATGGTACCTGCGAGGGCAGTGTCTATCCCTGGGCGCCGCAGATCGATGTTGGCTGCCACACCCACAGGAGAGAAATAGTCTCCACTGGGAGACACGAGTGTATGTTTCCATATGTAGCCCAATGGTCATGGGAGTTAAAATGTCAAAGGGTGCTTGAGCGGCCTAACAGCTTAAAAGAGCCCTAGAAAATTGGTAACTTAACTTATTTCAGATGTGTATTACACATCGAGCATCTTCGTGATACTCACCGATTATGAAAAGATACAGCCGGGGTGATGAAAATAGTTTTCGGCTGTTTAAGCATGCTAATTTTTAAAAAGGTCAGGATCGTGTCAAATTCTCCAAGGTATAGTAATGTGCTATTGTCTCTAGCTTGGGCTACCAGTGAAGGGTGATAGTATATATTTTATGATAATACTAGTACGTACGTTGTATACAAGTGATAACCTCATTTTAAGAATTGTATCATAACAAACAAACTTTGTCCGACATAAAAGTAAGTTATGATTAGACCAATGTAGATATCTAGAGCGTAAATTTTGACAACTACAGGGGACTTGGTAGATATCATGACCAAGTATTAATAATGATGATTATTTTATGCAAGATAGTAAACGGTAAGTATGCCCCCTATCCATCGGGACAGCTTTAAAACTACTCAGACATACACACAATAAATTACAATTATTGCCAAAATACTGATATATAACAGTTAAACTTTTGGTCGCAACTACTGCGGTCAATCTACGTTTTGTATTTTGTGGCCGAAGAGTAGACCGCACTTGTCCGCGTTTTAAACATGTCCTGATGACAACGATACTCATTGTAGTCGTAAATACTAAAACGCTGAAACACATTTTTTTATCGGATAGTGAATCAAATTCGAATGCGAATTTTCTCGCACATGATACCTTCAAGCGAATAAGTTTCGCGTGGCACCCGGTCATACTCTAAATTCGCTATTTACAAAGACCTAAATTACAGGTCTTTGCTATTAATTAGAAACAACTTATCTTCAAGTTTCAAAAAGCAACAACCAGTTACCTCAATGCGAAAATCACAATTGATAACTGAGCATAGCCTGTATTTTTATGACATGCATATTAGTGTCTTCGTCCGTATTTGAAACCGTGTCTCTAAATTAGCATCAAAGAGCGCTAACCAGAATTGGTGCGTCATGAACACAGGCAATCTCTGTCTCGTTGGCAAAATAATATACACTGGCGAGCTTACGTCGAAACGATAACAACACACAATCTACAAGGCTCCCATTTGGGATGATTAAGGAATGTCCCGGATAGGCACTTCAGAGCAACGGAATAACTACGACGAGAGACAGGGCTACTCTCGGATCAACACAATATGTGCAGGTGTATTCAGTGGTAACCGCCCTGCGAGGTCTGGGGACAATCGTACCTCTGCCGTCATGCTCGTTGAAATACCGGGGCCTGACGTATGTCCCCGGACTGCCAAGATGGTACGACAAGGTACCGACCACTCCGGATAGTCAGTGCAGATATACCAATGAACTTAATGTCCACATTGGTCGCTCAATTATTGGCATCTAACGTCAAAATACGAAATGTGCATGTTAGTGATCAGAGTTTGTTGGTGTTAATATCGCTGTGACGAGAAGATACCCATGTGTAATTTATATGCAAGTCAGTTGCATTCACGACCCCACACCGGGGATAGCCGGGGAGACGGTCGTATTTTTACCTTCCAGCTTCCCCCCGCAGTGCCGGAGAAATGATGGGATTTTTCTGCGAACAATTCCCTGAGGACAATGATTTTAAAAAAGTTGTAAGGTGCCGGGAAATCTGGAGATTTTACCATCATCTGTCTGCTCAGGCCTAGGAAGGGCTGGGGTTTTGACAACCCAAAGTCTTGAAAAATTCCGGGAATGTGGGTGCCGTGGATGCAATTGACTGGTGCCTTTTAACGTTTCTTTTATTTGCATTTTAAGTTAAACGCTACAATTTAAGCTTTTGCCACTTTAATGAAGAAGTGTCCACTAGAATGATACACCAAAACATAATCTAGGCCTACTAGAGTATAAAACGAAATAATTATGTTTTAATTTAAAAAATCGAATCAGAGTTTATCATGCTATATATTGCGCTATAATATGGCCCGAAACTACTCCAGAATGAACGTACGGCTTCGTAGAAAAAAAAATCTAGGGGGGGGAGCAATGCACCCGGAACCCTAGCAATTCTGCCTTCATTACGTGCGTACACTGAAAATATGCCCAGCTACGCCCCTGGTACATGTGTATATTTGACCAAAATAATTAGGGCTCGAGTCGAAGAGAATCAAGTATATAATCCCACACTAACAAATGGACAATGTACAAGAACATTAAAATTTATGTTAAACGACTTTCTGAGTCTCGTATAGGCTACATGTATATGAATAGCTAGGACGTATAAAGTAACACAGGCTAAAATGACAATTAAAAATAAAAAGTACTTATAGATATATCAGACGCACAGATTTACAGTACCGTACCGTAATGCAGTACACAAATGTACAAGTTACTAATTGGTGTGGTACAACTGCCATTATTGCACGTACCATATAGTTTAATTAATATGTATATATACATGTATTATTAATAGGCCTACCACAGGACCCTGGTATTTTATGTGTAGTCAGTATGGCCAAAAAAGGCACTATACAGTACCCCGTTACTGACAAAAAAGTACCAAAATTATCCTGTACCTCCCACATGAATTATTATGAAAATATTCTTCCTTTTACAAACTCTTGTACGGATTAGAAATAAGACTGACTTTTATACCAAACCCAGATTGTCTCCCTTTATTAGGAAAGAAACAAACAGATTTCTATTAATAAGTAATTTCGCTATATACATTGATAAGGTAATTTCTTCAGATGGTAACCTCGTACCTGGACACCTTTCTGTTAAACCTACTGTATGCTAACAATTCACGCATCTTTTATTGCATTTACCATTGTACAACTACTTTGTTATGAGTTTTCGCGACCTTCCATACATTTCAACATTTGTAACGTTTTGCAGTGTTTTTAGACCGTCGTCTCTCAAAGTTCTGTGGTAGCACTGAAAACATTTACTCTTAGTCAATAGCTTGCACAGATAAACGTATTAATCCAGACTTGTCTGTGGTGCGAATTTGACTCCCAGTCCAAGGGAATTCAACTGAGTTCCACTGGGTTCCAAAACCAGGGAATTACAACTGTGTATGTGTCCCACCTCCAGCAGGCCCGGATCCACCGGGGGGCACAGGGGGGCCGTGCCCCCCCAGTCGGCCTCGGAGTGACCATTTTTTAAATCACTTAAATGTTAAAATCCTTCAAATATTACCAATCGATATGGCTATGGATCGATAATTTGTGACAATAACCCTGTATATTACATATTCCGGAAGCGAGGGCAATAAAATGTGCCCCCCTGTTGTGTAATCTCCAGGTCCATGTGCCCCCTATTGTTTTATCTCCAGCTTGATGTATGTTTTACAGCGTCTGAATGATGCGGATCAAGGTGTCTGTGTCCCTTGATCAATGTCACTACAGCGCTTGAATTAACTGATTAAAAATTTTGACATGAATTTGAAGAAAGTAAATTTATGATATGTTTATTTGTTATAGCTGATTATTTAACACTACAATTTTGATAATATCAAGCCTGTCTGGTTTTCAAAGAAAAACGTTAAAAAAAGGATTTTCATTCAAAATTGAAAACAATTCTTCACAAGGGGCACATTTAAATTGTCTATTTTTTTGTAAGTTCAAATATTTTTTCTAAAATGTAAGGACGCAATAATTTGCAAGATTTTTATTATTAAAAAAATGATCTGAATCTGTGAACACTACTGTCTAAGATAAAACCATGCATGGCCTATGTAATACACCAACCACCCCGGGTATGGGCGATGGATAGCCGGGGGGAAACGACCGTACATGTTTTAACCTTCCAGCTTTTCCCCCACTGCCGGGGAAAGGTTGGGAATTTTTTCTCCGAACCAATTCCTCGGTGACAGTATTTAGTTGTTAGGGGACGGGGAAATACTGGAGATTTTACTATCAGCTGTCCCCGCAGGGCCGTGGAAGGGCAGGGATTTTGACAACTCAAAAGTAAAAAGCCCGGCCCATCCCCGGGGTGGGGGTGGATGCATCGGACTGGTGCATAATTATTTCACTTCTGTTCTTCAAAGTGAGTATTATTTACGGGTAGTCTGGAAGATTTCTTCTAAGAATATTGTGTAATTCATGTTAGTTTTTGATGTTGTAGCAGTTCAAATTTATACGTTTACTTTTGATTTAAAAAGCTTAAAGTGCAGGAAATTGCATGATTTTAATTCAAAAAGTGAAAATTTCGTCGCGGGGGGGGGACACCCCTCCCGCACCCACCCCAACTCAGTCTTCCAAAAATGTCTTGTGCCCCCCCAGTCCGAAATTTCTGGATCCGGGCCTGTCCAGGGATTTATACAGTAAGCATTGACTCCAGGGTGGGTATTTATGCACATCCGATGGGGGTATACAGGGGGAATTTGACAGACAAACCTTCCTAACCGGCGAGAATTTGACTGTTTTGACAACCTCATCGACTCCTCGTCCCAGGGAATAGACTCTGGTCGGTTCAAAGACCCTCGAATTACTATGTGATTAAGACAGTTTAGCATATCGTCTTCAGGTCTTCAGGGTGGGTATTTAGATGTCAACAATTTGAAAATGTCTAATTCCCCCCAGGGTCATACCTACTCTGGATGACTTTAGTCTTTAGATACAGAAACAAGGCCTAAAAGCCAGTGCAAACAGTACCAACACAGGCAACAGAGACTAAGTTACAAATCCATCGGCACTACAAGACATCGGCACAACAAAACCAATAAACATGTTATTTAGTTACTGGATTTTGTATTGCAGCATTGAAGACTTGTGGAGGGACAAGGAGTAATGGACGCCATGGATGTTGAACAAGAAGCTTCCAAGGAGAAAGCCGAAGACAATAGTGGTGGTACTTTTAAGACACCAAGTTTTATCATTCCTAGTAAGAAAAAGGTACAATCCAATACAAATGCTTCAGATGCTTTCAAAAGTCCTCCAGTTCCAGTTAAACCTGCCAGTAAGGCAACCGGAAGTGCTGATTCATTGAAAAGTGATAATCAAGAAAACACAGAGACTGATGGCAAAGATGCAAATACTAACATTGCTCAACCAGTGATAAAAGAACTAACAAGCACTGTAATACCTCCAGTAAAGAAAACACAGAAATCACCAGCAGAACAGGTTCCACTGTCACATTCATCTATACCATATAAGGAGCCTCTATTTAGTGCTACATGTCATGAGAAATTTAGTTTGGAAGTAATTAAGAATGGATCTGTGATTGACAACATTGATTTGAACTCAAAATCATTTGTCATAATTGGTCGTTTACCTTCATGTGATGTCACTCTGGAACACCCATCTCTATCACGTCATCATGCTGTCCTACAATACTCAGCTGGTGGTACCCCAGAGTGGCCAGAAGGTTGGTATTTGTTTGATTTGGACAGCACCCATGGTACATGGATCAACAAGAACAAAGTTCCCTCACAGAAATATCATAGACTACATGTTGACTATGTTCTCAAATTTGGTGGAAGCACAAGGTAAATAACTAAATACATTGTATTTGATGTTACATTATGACCATGTATGTTATAAACAGTACTAAGAAGGCATGTACACTTAAACAACTCGAAGCAGGGCTTGAGATGACAGTTAACTATTTTTGGTGACTGGTCCCCCAATTCGATTACAAGGTGTAACCGTTTTCGATTTTTCAAAACCGCTAATCGTTCTAAAACAATGCATATCCTAGAATGTTAATAAAATGTATTGCTGAATGTATAATTTATATTTTTAACACTTCACACTAGAATGCGTTTATCGACACACAAGCGGGTACAAAGGCTGGATGTGCAGGGATAACCTATGAAGTATGATACATAAATCTGCTTGTGGTCATATTTAACATGATAATTTAAAAATTATTCTTTTTTACATCGGAAAATAAGTCATATAAGAAATTTTAAAGCTGTTGAAAGTACTTGGATGTGGTCATCAAGAAGGAATCATAATTTTCAATATGGCGGCTGATTAACCGGTTCGATTCTGTTTTATACCGACAATTAACTGGTTACAAAATTTTGAAATTGTCCCGGTCCTAATTTATTCATATGTTTGCAGGTTATTTATTCTACAAGGTCCTGATAAAGATAGAGAAGAAGAATCAGAATTATCTGCTTCTGAAATGAAAGAACAGAGAGAAAAACAATTGAAAGAGGCTGAACTGTTACGACAGGCTGAAATGGAGGAAATTGAAAGGAAGGCGGAGTTAATAAAACAAAGGGAGGAGTCAAAGGTTCGTATAATATTGCTGGCTTAGAATGAGAAGGTCGTAACTACTAAATAGATATATTGAGAAAACAAGAGAAAACTGTCTGTCATTTACTCATTACCTATGGAAAAAAAAGTTTTTAAAACTTCATTTTGGTCAACATGACAATTTCCGAATTTCATGAAAATAGGCTCATAGGAAGCGCCCTGTGAGGCAGTTTTCAAATATGTATGAGTCTTATAAAGTCTTAAGTATACTACTAACTAGTAGTTACGACTTTCTCATTCTAAGCCAGCGGTATATGATCTTAATAAATATAATCAGAACAAGAAGCAGTCACTGACAGCCATATCCCCCGCCGAAGGAAAAATTGAGATAAACGACAAATATTATCACGAAAGCTTCATAAAGATGACCACTACAGTTGAATTGTTGTTGTTGCCAACAGGAATAATGTCAAAACAACCGAATATCATAACACATAAAAAATGAATGAAGCAAAGTTTCATCAAAATTCCTTAAGAAATGTAGGAGGAGTTGCACACAGAAGTTAATTAATATGTAAAAAATCAACAAAGGGCCATAATTCTTTCAAAAATGGCCGAAATGAAAAACCCTGACGATCTCCGCTAGTGCACATAACTGTACTTCTGTAAAAGTTTTGACAAAATTCCATGAGAAATATGTAAAAAATTAACAAAGGGCAATAACTCTGTCAAAAATAGTCGAATAAAAAAATCCTGACAATATGCGCTGGGGGACATCATGTCATTTATTCTGTGAAAGTTTCGTCAAATTCCCTTAAGAAATGTAGGAGGAGTTGCGCACAGAAGAATTTATATGTAAAACACAACAAAGGGCAATAACTCTGTCAAAAATGGTCGAATAAAAAAAATCCTGACAATATGCGCTGGGGGACATCATAACAGTTATTCTGTGAAAGTTTCGTCAAATTCCCTTTAGAAATGTAGGAGGAGTTGCACACAGAAGAATTTATATGTAAAAAACTACAAAGGGCAATAACTCCGTCAAAAATGGTCGAATAAAAAAATCCTGACAATATGCCCCGGGGGACATCATAACAGTTATTCTGTGAAAGTTTCGTCAAATTCCCTTAAGAAATGTAGGAGGAGTTGCACACAGAAGAATTTATATGTAAAAAAACAACAAAGGGCAATAACTCTGTCAAAAATGGTCGAATAAAAAAATCCTGACAATATGCGCTGAGGGACATCATAGCAGTTATTCTGTAAAAGTTTCGTCGAATTCCCTTAAGAAATGTAGGAGGAGTTGCACACAGAAGTTCGGACGGAATGACGCCTCCCATTACCATATCCCCTTCGCCTTCGGTGGGGGATAATTAGGAAAGGGAAGGTATAACCAAAGTCAAATTTGACTCCATCCTGACCTGTTAAGTAGCAGAATTTAACAGTCAATATATTGTCCATATTTATAACCCCGGTTGTATGTTTTCGTAATTGGGGAGTATCTTGAAGACGCTTGAGATAAAAAACAAACACAAAATTGAAATACCGATATCGCACCATTTTCTTGTGGAAATTGATATACTCCAAGCAAGAACCTCGTAATATATTCTTGCATTAGGGTCAAGATCATGTCAAATCTTTCAAGCTATATCACACTTTTAAAACAAACAAGCACAGAAAATGAAAAAAAAAAACGTTTAAAATGTATAGAGTTATATTTAACGGTCAGTTAATGTCAAATTAATTACTTGCTTAGTTTTTAGTATGATACTAGACTACCTTAATTGCAATTTAAAACTTTGTATGGGTTCCGTGTACTTTGATTCAATCGTTGAAAAAAATAGACAATTCTTATAATTTCAATTGTCGACTTAGGGTGTTCTAAAACACTTTCATATGAAAACAGACAATTCACATTTCCAAAAACGGCAGCGAGATTTTCTATTAAAGCTGAGTTGAAAAATGATCTAATGGATATGAAAGCATAATTGTTTTTCAGTTTTTGAATTTTTAAAAAAAGATATCGTCACATATAGCTCTATACACTTTAACATGTATAAAAGCTGACATACTAAACAATAATAAATCTGAAAGGCCTAGTTAGGCTGGCGATTTGCGCCAGACTATTACAATCCTATAAAATGAAATCCACTAAGATGAATTTACTCCCGAAACTGAAAACACAGAATCTATACACCCAATGCAAATAGTTCCTCCTCGTTAATCAGTTTGCTAGATAAGAACATTCAACTTTCCTTGTTTCATTTATTCTGTTCGATTGTAATATTGAAATGGAAGGAAATTGTATGAAATTAAAAGAAAAGGTGTTTAAAGGCGTTGATAATTATTACTACGCGTTCGTATACTACCCGTTACGAACGCGATATAGCGCGCGCATAAATGATTTTAGTATGTTAAATTATTTAGGTCAGTATTCTCCAACGAGATCTTGGTCGAGTGGATGAGCAACTCGCTAAGTAATTTTCTGATGCTAAGGTCCAGCGATCGAATCACGGCGGCTCCAAAATTATTATTTTTTTAATTTTTTTTTTTTTGTTGAGTCCAGCACTTACCTCTCTTTCGACTTAGAAAACCACTTGATGTTATATTACTTGAAAAGCTATTGTTCCTTAGCAGTTCGCCAGCCTGTCAGTACTTTCAGTACTTTGATTTCTCAGTGCTGTCAAGAACATGGCAGGGTTGTTTTTGTGATCACTCTTAGTCCGTCCCTCCATCGTTTGTATGTCTCTGTTCACACTTTGCTTGTTTTAGAAATCATGTTAAAGAAGCGTTTCAAGCGGTGATAAATAACTTAAAATCAATGTGATTTATGGCATGTATTTTACAGAAAACTAAATTGTTTATCATTTATAATGTTATTTATACAATCACTATGTATCAAATAGTTATGCAGTCTAACTATTTCCATTGGGACAAAAATTGTAGATGCCATGGCAACAGAAACATTGAAAACCTGAAAACCAAGACTTCTGTATTGCTTGCAATTCCTAATAACTTGTCCATAATTAGGGCCCTGCAAATTTTTTGCAGGTGCCCTATAGTAATCACCCTGTCCGTCTGTCCGTCTGTCTGTCTGTCCGTCTGTCCGTCCACATTTTTCATGTTTTTTCTTAATAACTTGCAAGCCGTTAAAGGTATCAACTTCAAATTTTAAACATAAGGTCACAGCAACAATACACTATTGTATGCCAAGTTATGTTACTCCAGCTACAATATTGTAAGAATTATGGCCCTTTGTAAAATTACAATTTTCATCATTTTTCATCTTTTTTTCTACATTACTTCAAAACCGTTTCAGATATTCAAATGAAACTTGCTATACATATTGACAGTGACAATACGCACATGTGTGGCAAAGGGCAACAACTCTTACTTTAATAAATTTTGGCTTGTGCCCCTTTTTCGACTTCAAAACTTTAACATTGGCCATAGTTCAAAATGTTTTTTCTTAATAACTTGCAAACCGTTAAAGGTATCTACTTCAAACTTTAAACATAAGGTCACAGCAACAAAACACTATTGTATGTCAAGTTATGTTACTCCAGCTACAATATTGTAAGAATTATGGCCCTTGGTAAAATTACAATTTTCCTCATTTTTCATCTTTTTTTCTACATTACTTCAAAATCGTTACAGATATTCAAATGAAACTTGCTATACATATTGACAATGACAATACGCACATGTGTAGCAAAGGGCAACAACTCTAGCTTTAATAAATTTTGGCTTGTGCCCCTTTTTTCGACTTCAAAACTTTAACATTGGCCATAGTTCAAAAACTTTTCAAGATATTCAAATGAAACTTGCAATACTTATTGACAATGATAACGACAGGGCCCTGATCACGACAGTGATGGTTCTAGTTGTATTATATCTATCTCTTTAAGGGATGTTCTTGGGGAATTGATGATGAAGAAATTGAAGAGGATGATGAAAACACCGAGAATCCATTTGCTGCAATGGAACCCGAAAACGAAGCATTATACATTAATGATCCGAAAAAATCATTGAATGGATATTTTGAGAGGGAAGGTCTTGAGTTACCTGAATATGAATTTCACGATGCAGGATTTGGTAAGTGGAAGTGTACAATTGAACTGCCAATAGACGCCCCTAATGGAGAGCCAATAGTTGCTGAGGTTGTTGTGTCTGGTAAGAAGCGTGAAGCTGTGATAGCTTGTGCACTGGAAGCTTGTAGGATTCTCGATAGACACGGAGAATTGAGAAAGTCTGCACAAGAGAGCAGGAAGCGCAAACAGAGAAACTGGGAGGACGATGACTTCTATGACAGTGATGAGGATGTTTACCTTGATAGGACTGGTGCTATAGAAAAGAAGAGAGAACTTCGTAAGGAAAAAATTGGCAGAAAGGAGAAAGCGGCAGAAACGTACGACTCTTTGCTAGAGAAACATAAAAGTATCGAAAGTGAAATTCATGAAATCGAGAATAAATTAGAACAAGCCAAGGCACAAGCTGCAGCTATGGAAAGTGAAGACGTTGATGCCCTTGATGCATATATGAATGCTATAAAATCAGGAATGATGGATACCAAGACTAAATTGAAATTTAAGAGACAATTGATGGAGTTAAAACAAGAAGAACAGAAAATAAGAAAACTTGTTAATATTGCTAAACCAGCTTCCTTACCAGAACTTAAACCTGCTGCTGTGAATGAAGAGAAGTCAGGTGTTAAAAAGTCTAGTTTGCTCGCTTCTACTGGTAGAATTAAAGGAGGGGTGTCCGGTAATGCTAAGTTACCACGGAAAGTGGTTCTTGAAAATACTAGTAAGAAACAGAAGTGTGTAGAAGACTCTACTGAAACAGTGGAACTTGAAGAAGAAGAAGAGGAGGAAGCAACTGTTACAAATAAAGCAACTGATAATGAAAAGATTGATACTGGTGATTCAGTGTCTAGTGATCAAACTGATGTAACAAAACAAACTTCACAACCTGTAAAACTTAACCAAGACAAGCCTAAGGGAAGGGACAAACAAGGAGTTGTTGAAGTAAGGGAAAGCAAATCTGCGGAAAAAATGCAGATTGCTGAAGAACCATCTAGAAAGTCGAAAGGACATTCTCTACCACTTGCTGCTGTTTTACAACAGTTACAAGGTGAAGTGGAAGTTGATGAAGATGGTGAAATCATGTATAAGGACAATCAAAGTAAAAATATGAAAAGTAAGAAATTGTCGAAGAAATTAAAAACTAGTGATAGTGGTGGTTACAATGTCGAGGATCCTGACTATGCTGTATGGTTACCTCCACAAAATCAAACTGGGGATGGAAAAACACATTTGAACGAAAAGCTCGGATACTAATTGTGCTGGTAGTGCCTTACAATTGAGACATGAAACAAAATATATTTGCTTTATATATACAGAGCATCTAAACAAAGATGAACTACTGTAAAATCACTTAATTTTTATTGTTCAAAATTTCATAGTTTTGGTAAAAAGGACCATTATGATAGGATTTTAATTTGAGGATTTTGCATTTCAGGTAATAAATGCAAGGGTCAAAATAAGTCTTGGATGGGGTTGAAAGTGAACCACAAAATCCATGAAATTTTATCCCCACAAAAAATAATGATTTTACAGTATAGAGCAGTGTATTCACATACAAAGCTACCTATTACTTAAAATAGAAAAACAATCAGTTTCCAGACAATAAATGTTGAAAATGAGATTTTGTTAATGAGCTTGCTGTATACATGTAGGTAGCTTACCGGTATGTGAATACACTGCTCATATGCCTTCATATGCCTTTACAATCGTCTTAGCGTCATTGAGTTACAATGAGTATGTTGGTTGTTTGTGCATTGATTATCAATTTTGTATGTAATACTTCAATACAAAGACAAGTTAAATAGTTCCTGCGGCCAATTGTTTTACAGACCAGTATTGTGAGAGACATTTTGTTTATAATTTTAAAAACTAGAACTTTTTAAGGTGTTAGTAAGGCTTGATATAAAGGTATGAGGAAATCGGACAGGGGAGGCAGCACACTTTACCAGCTGAGCAAAGACTCGCAGCAGTAACACCACGACACGTATACAATGAGCAATGCACACACGTGAGCCAAAGAAACAATTAAAAGTCCAAGTCCCCGCCGAAAAATGCGGAATTTTACAAACCTCTCTGATTTTGTAGGCTTATGTGTGTTTGGGTATATTTACCTAACTATAATTTACCGAAAAATGGTGCTATTTTCATTATTAGTTATTCAAATGCGTAATATAGTTTATTTACGACAAAAAGTTTTTTTACAAGTATTTGGGTAAAAAAAAGTTCATACTTTTGTATATTTGGGTATAGGCGCATGTAGAGCCAGAAAGTAAAATAAAGCGATTCTCACGACGTGCAAATATTATGGACAAACGCCGGTTCGAAACGATACTGGGCCGAGTCTTGCCGAAAAAACTTGCTAGTTTACGCTTATTTAGTCATCACTGGTCATTAAAATGCGTAATATAGTAAATCAACCCCATATTGTTAGTTAATTAAATACAAGTATTTGGGTAAAAACGTTACTATTTGGGTAAGATTTGGGTGTTTAATGCCGACGCCTCGGTCTGACCTAGTTAACGTAGATCTAGGAGAGGTAATCCAGACTGCAGGTGCACGCCAAAACACATATCGAAACACATTTTTTTCTTATTTTTAATTACTTAAATAATTATAGTTATTAACTTACATAACTTTATTTTAGATAAAAATAAAATAATAGTGGAATAGTCTGGTTTACGACATTCGCACAAAGTGCTTCATTTTTTTGGATTTAGTTTTGAACGCGTGAACCAGACTAACGAAAGGTCAAGTGCGCGTTAAAACACATTTCGAAACACATTTTTTTCTTATCAATTATTACTTAAAGGGGTAAATTATGGTTAATACTTTATTTTAAAATAAAATAAAATAGATCCATACGAATCTAAAAAAAAAAAAGGTATTAGTTCTAGTCTGGTTCACGACATTCTTAAAAAATGCTGATTTTTTTTGGATTTTTTTTTTGAAATGGTAAACCATCCAGAACAGGTCACGTGCCCCTACATGAAAATTTTTCTTGTTGCATACAAATATAACCTGCGGCTCAAGGCCGCAGGTTAATAATAAACAGACAGTCTTAACATTTTATATTTCCTATATATTTGTAACATTGTCATACCATCCCCTACCATGGTACCCATTAATATTTATCGAAGCAATTTCAGGAATAAATTATTTTAAATTTAAATTTTTTATTTAGTCCTTGAACAGTAACCAATTGTGATAATGGCTTCTTCAATATCAATAATCATTGTGTTCCAATTATGAAGGTTTTAAAGAATAATTGAAAATTAAATTTTTTGAGCGTAAGAAGTACTTTGATCAAACATTACCACAAAGACTTAAAATACATTTTAGGTCTTTGATTACCCTGACCTCTAAGCTGGGGCCTTTATTCAACAACGTTGTAAGTCTGAAGCTCAGACTTAGACTCAAAATTGACAACATTTATAATCACTGCCATTTCTTTACAATTACACTTAATTAACCATGCGAAATTGCATCTGATTATTTGTTGGTACCCATGGAATATCAATACCGATTTATATCAAAATAGGTATGTTTATAACAACATGAGAGTGAATAGAACATTTGACAATCATAAAGTCTAAGTCTGAGTTTTAAACTTATAACATTGGTGAATAAGGCCCCAGGTCACTTTCAGAGAATGTAATAGAGGATGCAGTAATTTCCATGTTCAGTGTGGCGTACATACAACTTTTACATATGGTAGGTTCTCGACCGGAGGGGACTATAAGTTTGCCCTCCGTCCGTCAAGAAAATCTGGATCCTGCTGCGCCATAACTTGAAAAGTATTCAAGCTAGGTTTATGAAAGTTGGTGTGTGGATAGGGACCAATAAGGAGATTATGCATGTCTTATTATAATTCTTTTTATTTGGACTAAAATTGTGGTTACTATAGCAACAGAAACATTGACAACCTGGAAAGGTAGGGGACTTCTGTATTCGCTGGCTTAGACAAAATCAATATTTTGAGAAAGAAAAAAAAAACTATTTGAAAATTACTCTTTACTTATTTGTTTTTTATAAATATATCTATAATCTTAATTTATGCTGTTGTTTCGTATCTCCGTGCTCCAGCCAGTTTCAGCCACGCATGCGCACTAGCCCATACAAGTTTTAAAATTGTTTGCATCGTTTTCGGAAGAAAAAATGTTTACTTAACTTATAAGAAAAAGAAAATTTAAAAAGGATCATGAAAACTCGTAAATCATGACTTTTAGATGTCTAGGTCGATGCTCAGAATCCTGGTGACTGTTTCCCATGAAATCCGTGCCTCCGTAAAAATGGGTCTGTATTGGGGCCTAAAGTGACGGAATTTTAAATTTGTAGTTAGATCTAGATTAGATAAATTGGGAGTAGTGCTTATCAAAATGCGTATTCAGTTTGAGTATTAAAGCCTTAGGTTATAAAAATAATGCGTAATGAAAACGCGATGCAAACAACATTAACAACGGTTGAAAAATATCAGTTGGAATAATTACTATAGGTGTATCGTTCCTGGTCGTCAAGGTGACAGCTATGGCGTGCCGTCTAAAATAATGGCCTCAATTGATGAAGGATATTTGATGGATGGTTTATTTGGCTAATTTCACCAAAATGACTATGTAGAACATATGCAAGAGTTGAATTCAATTAAGCACGGTTTTCATGAGAAGGCACGAAGTTATGAGACAGAGGTAATATTTTTTTGTTATCAATGAATTTTTTTTACCTACAGACTCATAGACATTAATAATATATATCTGTGACAGACTTGACCACCGAACGCAGATCCAATATAATCTGACTCAAAAGATTGTATACAATGTATGTCCGTGATGCGTGTAACCAAAGTAACAAAGACGTTAAAGGTTCAAATAGATTACTGTTAAATCATATAATTTAGATGGGACAAAATCTTGGTAAAAAAGACCATTTTGATGGGTCTTCAATAATTTTTTGCATTTCAGGTAATAGGGGTCAAATTATTGTTCAGTGTGACTTGATTTTGTGGTTAAAGGCGAACCACGAAATCGACGAAATTTATTCCCCCACGAAAATTAAATAATTTTACAGTTTTCTCAATTTATCACGCATGTTTATTCCAGATAAAGATACATGCATGGGTTTATAGAGAAGGTCCTGATACGACTAAGGACATACAACTCGTTCTTTCCAAGAACAACATCATCTTGGAACAAACTGCCTGCACTTATCGCAGAGGCCCCCGACTTGGTATCCTTCAAGCGGGGATTGTCTACCTTTCATATTTAATTAGGCCCGGGTCAGCTGCAAGTAAATCATCGATGATTCCCAGGGCTGTGTCGGCCGTGGCTACCATAACCGGAGAGGTCTGGGATGAGGAAGACGAAAACGCAGCTGCCCAACACTACCATACACTTACTCTTATCTTTGATCTATCCCACTTTTCTTCTTACTTTCCTATCTATTTCACAACTTTTTCTTATTCTGAAACCACCCGTCGCAAAATGGTCAAGTGTGACCGCGTCGATGTACCATGTAGATGTAGATGTAGACTACTAGATGTGGAGCAATCTGCTAGGAGATTTTTTTAATTTCTGACCTTTATCTCCACAGACGATAGTCTCCAAGTCGAGATTGTTTGACTAAGGGACTACCTGTTCGGTACTTTATTTATTACTCCTTTTTCCATTCGCTATCGAATAACTTAAGTTTTAACATGCATGTATATTCCTATATTGTAGATAATCATATAAATACATGGTTTTAAGTTATAACGCAATGAGCCCGGCGCAGTTCGATTAAATCTTGAACAAGGAACATGTTCCCAGGTAAATATCACCGGTAACAATCGAGTGAACCTGTCAAAACAAATTACTCACCTGTACACACCTTTGAAATTCTTTTGAAATTGCTTCCATACCCGTATTGTTGGTGATATAGACACACTTTTCAGAATCTGTGGAGAATTTCCTTGACGATCATTTGATAAACCGCTGACTGAAGATAAAGACATTACAGGTAAGCAATATGGCGGGTAACTTTGAAAATTTACAGTTCATTTCAATTAGTCTGTTAGTTTGACATTTGATACAGGTGTGAGTTGAAATATGGAAATCCCTGTGGTTAACATTCTCAAACATCAGTGGTTTTCAGCTGCAACCACGGCCCTCCTCCGGGGATTGGTGGTGGATAGCCGTGAAAATGTGTTTTTACCTTCCAACTTCCCCGAACAGTGGAGATTTTGTCTCAGAACCAATACACCGGTCACAATATTTATTTGTCGGTCGCCAGGGAATGTTGAATGAGAATGATGGTTTAATGTACAGCTTGTACGGCCCCTGCCATAGGCTCCAAAGGACAGCTCGGAGATGGTACAGCCATTTTGTCGGAGACGCAACTTGTCTCCATTATTTCTACTAGGTGAAACGAAAGATTCGCTTATTTTTACTTTAGTATTATGTATTGTAAATTTGTAATCACCTAACAATAATTATATTATAATCATGTATATAATGTTGCAGCAGAGTGCTACACACACATTGTGACACAGGATGGGTATGGTATGGAAAGGTGTGCCTGTACCTGTATTGGTATCATTGGTACTGTTAATTCTTGGAGGTTAGTACTAACATTATATTATCTATATCATACTTACCGTATTTCCTTGTATAAGCGCCCCCCCCCCCCCCCCCTCTAATTAACGCCATGAACAGCGTAGTCTACATGTTTATTAGCCGGTTTTGCATACGATAGGCAAAAAACAAAGTCCAGTATTTCTAAGAAGGGGAAGTTATTCGTACTGGTTAAGGTAACAGCTAAGTGTCGTACTGAACGGTACCGTTCCATGGAGGGCGTTTATACGAGGTCTGACTGTGTATTATTTTTTCATAAAATTCATCGCCCCCGGGGGCGATAATACAAGGTAATACGGTAGTCATAGAGTCAAACCCTGCTGGGGGATTTTTCACTCTTACAGTTTCTTGTGAATCTTGTCATATAGATTACTGTAGAATCATTCATTTTCGTTGGAAATTAAATTTCTTGGTTCACCTTCAACCACAAAATCAAATCTTGTCAAACAATAATTTTGACACTCATATTTATGACCTGAAATACAAAATCCAGGAATTAACATCCCATTGAAATGGTTTTTCCCAAAACCACAGAATTAAATCAATTTTCAGTAATGTTATATTTAAAACCTCAGCTTTGCCTTTGGATATTCAAATTAAACATTGAGGTTGTCCGGCAACATTAGAGTCATGAAAGACCTCTTTTGATATTGAGGTCCAAGGGGGTCACTGTGACCTTTACCATATTTTAGTTAGAATGGCAGAAGGCCAGGGGTATACATGTTTTACAAACATCACTTGTTTTGATGTGGTCTTTAGGTGAGGTTTTACTGTTTCAGTATATTTACATATTCAGAATTTGCTGTATTCACAGTCATTGTGTATTTTTCAGGTCTGCTTCATATTGTTGGATTAGCTACACCTTACTGGCATTCTGTATCAAGGACAAATGCTCTCGTACGAGATGACACATTTGCTAATCATGGTCTATGGGCCATGTGTTCCACTCGAGTACTGGATATAGTAGACTGTGATAGTCATACTGATACTGAGGGTATGTGTATATTTATTTCATAATGCTCTCAAATCTTTTGTGGTCGAAAATGAATTAATTTAATAAAAAGTTTGTTCTTCAATGAGGTCTTTTTAACTACACTTGGCAACCTTGAATATCGTCTTCACACAATATCTTTGAACATTAAGCAAGTACATAAAAAAACTTTAAAAAAGACCTAGATTGACATAATCTAGTGAAAAATGTGGTTATGTCTAATGTGTTCATAAAGTATGATTTCTTGAATTTTATAAAATTTTCGCAAGCATAGATTTTAGCTAAAAAATTATTCCAGCAAAAATGACAAAAAACTGAATTTCATAATTTACTTAATCTATTGACCAACTGAAGTTTCTACTTTTACGATATACATAGCTATTTATTATCTATTTCAGGCTATATTGTAACTGTACGTGCATTAGAAGTGATAGCCTTGTTATTTGGTATTGGTTGTCTTATTGTGACTGGACTATGGTTCTTCTTACAAATACAGAAACAACGGCTACTGTTGATGATTTCATCTTTAGGATCAGGATTTCTTGCAGGTAAAATATTTGCAGATATAGTTCTTCTCTTCTTCTTCCAAGTAATTTGCAGGGCCCACTCTGGGACATTATCACAAATTTTAGAAATAGAGATGAGATACAAGGAATCCGGGTTCGATACCCTAGCTCGTTATTATTAAGATTTCTTGGTTCTTTAATGTGCCCGGTGTAAAGTACCGATTTGCGCAAGACCACCTCTGGGTTTTCTACCAGTTCATCTCTAGTTGGGTGGGAAACACTCAATTGTGTTTCTGAAATGACCA
This sequence comes from Spisula subtruncata, assembly GCA_963678985.1. Lineage (NCBI taxonomy): Eukaryota > Metazoa > Mollusca > Bivalvia > Venerida > Mactridae > Spisula > Spisula subtruncata. The sequence goes on from OY787668.1 coordinate 3,526,251, forward strand.
AGTGTCCCGGCCGAGAATCAAACCACTGGGACCTCTCGTTCAGGAGTCAAGCGTCTTATCCACTTGAGCACGCTGCCACCCCTTAAGTTGCGTCTCCTTTGAAGACTATATGTAGGTTTTGTCTTTGTACTTGTTGGTCCGTCTGTCGGCAGTATGTACATGTACTATTTATAACTAAAGCGCATGCTTGAGCTGGCATTCCCTTTGGTGGTAGACTTAATTCAGTCATATATTTTGGTGGGATTAAAATGCAACTTCATATGACTTAGGAACTAAGCCTAGTTGTATCCATGGCATGGCTGGGGGAAAAGTTCACTGAGTTAATATTACATGTATTTAAAGTTAAACTTTTTGAAGAATCTTAAAAGCAAAAGGCATACCTGCCAAGATAGTTAAATCCAAAATAAGAGTGAAAAAGCACAACATTTCACAGGATGTACTTTTGATAACTTGTGATTAAAAGGGATTTAGATGCATATACTAGGATAGCTCATGTTAGATACTTGTTGTATTAGCTTGTGGTTTACGTTTACTTGCAGGCTTGTTTGGTTTGATTGGTATCATAGTTTATGCAGCAGAGATTAACTCACGAGACAGAACATCTATCATACCTGGGGAACTGTATAACTACACTCTTGGCTGGAGCTTCGCTTTATGTACGCTATCTTCTTGTCTAGTCATCATAGCTACAGCTTTGATTGGTGTTGGTACCCGCATGATGGAGCGATAGATGATGGATCTATAGTGACTGTCGGAGTTGAAGAATTATTTTTTTCTGCCAAATAAGGAAATGGCAGCAGAATCCATGCACTATGCAGGATAACTATGTATGATACAGAGCAGTCTGTATATCGCAGGCTTAGAATGAGAAGGTCCTAAGTACAAAATCATTATTTTTAGAAAAGAAGCAAAATCTGTCTGATAACTAATCTTTACCTATGGAAAAAACAACTCTTTGGGCTTCAGTTTAGTCAATATGACAAGTTTTGATTTTCATGAAAATAGGCTCATAAGACGCGTCTTGTATTGCACATTTGATATAATATAATATAGGAGTCTTATAAGGTCGTAAGTAGTAGTTACGACCTTCTCTTTCTAAGCCAGCGAAATGTATTTTTAAAATTTCTGGGCATTCTGTATAGATATTATATTCAGGAATGTCTCTTAGATACAGGATAGCCCTGTAATGAACATAAGGCATTCCGTAACTTTTTCATCATTCCATAATCATTGTTAATGTTAAAATCTCATTTTTTGTTATATGGAAAATTTGCACTTGCTTTAATGTTAAACAAATGTTTGCAAGTTCATTACATACGCAAAGAATAGTGAATATGAACCGTCTTTTTTCACTCAAGACCAAGCTGATATATTACAAAACATGCACATTTCAGACGCTTAGTTCTTATTCATTTGTGACCTCTCAGTGCTATACTTCAATGTGAACCAAGAAATAATTTCGTGGAGTTCATGAGTGGTAGAAAGTCTCAAAAGAAGAAGCCAGAAAAGTGTTCAAAACATTAATATGGACATCACAGCAGAAAAAAAATGAAACTTTGTACTTGCAAATATGCAGACGTTCGACAAAACGCAAAAGTTAGTATTTACGAAAGTAAATTGGTTTACAGTATTGCTTTGTAATTTCATGTATTTATTCCAAACTAAATGAAAAATGTAATCAGTTGTACCAACACGTGACTAAATAATATACTAGGGAATTCTAGACTTCGGAAATAAAGAAAGCATACTGCGCAACATATTTACATTGCCCATCGGGTGTAAAATTAAGAATTTCTTATCATGTGATTTTTCCCATTTTCTCATAAATGTATATTATCTAAAAATGTAAATCGAGGGCTCGGCGCAAAACTATTGTATCTACATTTTGCAAAAATATTCAGGAGAGTGAAAAAACTGGGCTTCTTTCTTGAAACATGTTTTATTCAATTTTTCTTTTGTATGATGACATTCTATCACATATGAAGTACATATTAAATGTTTTGGCCACAATGAAATAGCATATTATGCTTTTATTGGCATTTTTGGACTTACAATAGTTTTGCACTGAAAACAACGCAATTTTACATTTAATTAATATTGCAAAACTATTGTAAGTGGACTTACAATAGTTTTGCAATATATAATTTCAAAACTGTGATTATTTTGTATTGCAAAACTATTGTAACTACAGTAAACAAATATTTCCATTCATGATAAATGCTTTACAAACCTTGTAAACTATCTAATTAACCATGATTTCTCAAGTAAATCACTATTTGTAATGTTTATCACATTAAAAGATAATATTTTGAAGAGATTTTCAAATTTTCCACAATGCATATCCGGAAACTTAATTTTTTTTAAAAACAATTACAATCAACAGCAAGTATTTGAATTTCATTATACCAATATTATAAAAAAGGCAGGGTTCCCACAAATATTCTAAGACAATAATCTCTGACCACAAATCAGTTTTCCCTGACTTCTAAAAGCATTCAGGCAGTATCATAGTCTAGTTTATGTTAGAGTATAACATGGCAATGACCCTGCCAAATGTTAAAGCATACTTCATGAATTATTCATGAGGTCAGACTACCGTCTTCACGAATCATTCATGGAAGAAGACTTCATGACAAACATGTGAACAGCTAATGAGACTTATTCATGCAAAGTTTATGAAATCAAGCACTTCATGAAATGTGCATATTTTATGTCCCATATGCTGTTCTCTGGTATTTTCTTCATGAAAATTGAAATTTTTTCATGACAATTGAATGAATATAATTATTCTTGATAACTTCATGAACAACACATGAAATACACTAATTGTATTACAACATGTTGTGTTCTTGAAGAAAGAGGACCAGTACATGAGAGAGTTCAACCTTGATATTCATCTTGAATTTTATTCTTAAAGCTCATTGGGCCCATGCTCTCAAAGGTTACAAATTTTGGAAACAGCTGAAAGATGATGTACTTGCCTAAAAATCTGTGTGTCACCAAAATGTCTGCAGAAAGTCATATTTCTTCAATAATAAATTTAAGATTTTTTTATGAAGTAAATTAATGAATAGTTTAGACATGGTTAAAAAGATTATATTCATGATATATTCCTGACTTATTCTTAAATCATTCATGGTTCAAGAATATTGGATTCATAAAAAATTGCTGAGTTACTCTATAATAATTTTATGAATAATACACTAATTTTGTGAATACTTGATGTATTCTTGACAACATCATGAATTAGGACACACAACACACTGCAGTTCATGAAGAAAACTTCATGAAAATACCTTAAGAAATAAATAGATAGATTTTATTCAGTATTGGAATACATACCTGGATATATAAAAACATGTATAAATAATAAAACAAGTTATATGTACATATAATCAAGAAGTGTTCATGAACAATTCTTAAACATTTCGCAGGGGAAAAGATAGAGAAAAGGGGACTTTCTTTGCATAATTAGGAATTAAAAAGGTTTAAGTTAGCAGTTTTCTGACTGTAGAACGGTGTCTTTTGTTTTATCATCATAGGAAATGACACAAGTTTACCCAAAGCTATAAATGAAGAATTCCCTGAGTTTTCAATAATGTATTTCAAAATACGCCCGCCTTAATCTTGAAAAATAAATGTTTTTCCTGACTGTTGGAACCCTGAAAGGATACTTCATAGTTTTTCAATTATTCTTTTATTCTTAATTTGTTTTTAGCTCACCTGACCACAATGTGGTCAGGGTGAGGTTTTGTCATACCGAGATGTCCGTCGTCCGTCGTGCGGCGTGCGTCGTGCGGCGTGCGGCGTGCGTCGTGCGTCCGTCAACAATTTCTTCAAACGACTTCTCCTCCTAAACCGCTTGGCCAAATTTGATAAAACTTAACAGGAATGTTCCTTGGGTGGACCTTTACCAAAGTTGTTAAAAAAATTCCAGTCCGTCGCATAACTAGGTCACACAGGCTAAAAATAGATTTTCAAAAAGGAAACTTCAAAAATCTTCTTCTCTGAAACCGTAAGACCAAGAGCTTTCATATTTGGTATGTAGCATCACCTTGGGGTCCTCTACAAAGATTGTTAAAATTATGTCCCTGGGGTCAAAATTGGCCCCGTCCCGGGGGCCCATAGTTTTACATAGAGTTATATAGGGGACACCTTAAAAAATCTTCTTCTCCGAAACTGCTTGGCCCAGGGCTTTCATATTTGGTATGTAGACTCAGCTAGAGGTCCTCTACAAAGATTGTTCAAATTATGTCCCTGGGGTCAAAAATGGCCCCGCCCCGGGGGCCCTTAGTTTTACATAGAGTTATATAGGGAAAACCTTAAAAAATCTTCTTCTCCGAAACCGCTTGGCCCAGGGCTTTCATATTTGGTATGTAGACTCAGCTAGAGGTCCTCTACAAAGATTGTTCAAATTATGTCCCTGGGGTCAAAATTGGCCCCGCCCCGGGGGCCCTTAGTTTTACATAGAGTTATATAGGGGAAACCTTAAAAAATCTTCTTCTCCGAAACGGCTTGGCCCAGGGCTTTCATATTTGGTATGTAGACTCAGCTAGGGGTCCTCTACAAAGATTGTTCAAATTATGTCCCTGGGGTCAAAATTGGCCATGCCCCGGGGGGCCCTTAGTTTTACATAGAGTTATATAGGGGAAACCTTAAAAAATCTTCTTCTCCGAAACCACTTAGCCCAGGGCTTTCATATTTGGTATGTAGACTTAACTAGAGGTCCTCTACAAAGATTATTCAAATTATGTCCCTGGGGTCAAAATTGGCCCCGCCCCGGGGCCCTTTGTTTTACATAGAGTTATATAGGGGAAACCTTAAAAAATCTTCTTCTCCGAAACCGCTTGGCCCAGGGCTTTCATATTTGGTATGTAGACTCAGCTAGAGGTCCTCTACAAAGATTGTTCAAATTATGTCCCTGGAGTCCAAATTGGCCACGTCCCGGGGGGCTCTTAGTTTTACATAGCGTTATATAGGGGAAACCTTAAAAAATCTTCTTCTCCGAAACCGCTTGGCCCAGGGCTTTCATATTTGGTATGTAGACTCAGCTAGAGGTCCTCTACAAAGATTGTTAAAATTATTCCCTTCGGTCAAAATTGGCCCCACCCTGGGGGTCACCATTTGACTTAGACTTATATAGGGAAAACATAAAAAAATCTTTTTGTCTAAAACTACAATGCCTAAGAGCTTTGATATTTGGTATGTAGCATCATCTAGTGGTCCCCTACCAAGATTGTGCAAATTATGCCCCTTGGGTCAAAATTGGCCCAGCCCCGGGGGTCACCGTTTTACATAAACTTATATAGGGAAAACATATAAAAATCTTCTTGTCTAAAACTACACTGCATAGAGCTTTGATATTTGGTATGTAGCATCATCTAGTGGTCCTCTACCAAGATTGTTCAAATTATGCCCTTGGGGTCAAAATTGGCCCCACTCCGGGGTCACCGTTTTACATAGACTTATAAAGGGAAAACATATTAATATCTTCTTGCCAAAAACTACACTGCCTAGAGTTTTGATAATTGGTATGTAGCATCATCTTGTGGTTTTCTACCAAGATGTTCAAATTATTCCTTCGGGTGAAAATTGTGCAGGGTTTATAATCAGGTGAGCGATATTGGGCCATCATGGCCCTCTTGTTTAGTCATACAGAAGTAGATTGACCTAACAAGTTTTCATGACTGTATCCTAACCTGTAAAAATGTAACATTCCACAAGAAACCAGAAACATCTCCACATGTGGAGGAAAATCAAAATTGTTGTTACATTTTCTTTGACTGGTGTAAATAGCTGTTGTGACCAGGAATATAACCATTGGACCACTACCATGGCTACATATTTTTAGATAAGTGTACATTTCATAGACATAACATGATTGGTTACTAATATTGATTCAAAGTACATAAAGCTATTTAATACTTACCCAGACTACCATATCTTCTGTCTTCAGTACATTTTACAGAATTTATTTTAGTACTCAGGCTATAATGTAACAGTGGCCATTCAAGTACAGATGCTATAATGTTACAGTCTGAATTCAAGTACTGAGTCTATGATATAAAAGTAGCCATTCGAGTACTGAGTCTATAATGTTATAGTAGCCATTCAAGTACTGAGTCTATGATATAACAGTAGCCATTCAAGTACTGATGCTATAATGTTACAGTAGCCATTCAAGTACTGATGATATAATGTTACAGTAGCCATTCAAGTACTGAGGCTATAATGTTACAGTAGCCATTCAAGTACTGAGGCTATAATGTTACAGTAGCCATTCAAGAACTGAGGCTATAATGTTACAGGAGCCATTCAAGTACTGAGGCTATAATAATACAGTAGCCATTCAAGTACTGAGGCTATAATGTTACAGTAGCCATTCAAGTACTGAGTCTATAATAATACAGTAGCCATTCAAGTACTGAGTCTATGATATAACAGTAGCCATTCAAGTACTGAGGCTATAATGTTACAGTAGCCATTTAAGTACTGAGTCTATAGTGTTACAGTAGCCATTCAAGTACTGAGGCTATAATGTTACAGTAACCATTCAAGAACTGAGGCTATAATGTTACAGTAGCCATTTAAGTACTGAGTCTATAATGTTACAGTAGCCATTCAAGTACTGAGGCTATAATGTTACAGTAACCATTCAAGAACTGAGGCTATAATGTTACAGTAGCCATTCAAGTACTAAGACTATTATGTTACAGCAGCCATTTAAGTATCCATGCTATATATGATACAACAGTAACCATTCAAGTACCAAGGCTATAATATGACAGGTCTTGGTCACTGCACGTCTCCAACATGCCATGTACTAAAGTATTACTATTTTAAGTTTCAAGTCAATATCTTAAATGGTTTGCAAGATATGCTCCGGACATAGGAATTATTATGAAAATACTAAAGGGGGGAAAATTCAATATGTTAGACAGCTACAGTTATGAATCTTGGTCACTACTCTTTTCAAAGTTACCATTTATCTATATTTCAAGTTTTAAGTCAATATGTTAAAATCTAATAGTTTTGAAGATACGCTACAGACAAAATTTTATAATAAAAATACTTTATATTTTTCAAGTTTCGGGTCAATATCTTGCATAGTTTTCAATCAAATGCTAATATTTGATAGATATGCTTAGCACCCTAGCTTTAACATTTGAGTCAACATGTCAAGAACCCTAGCAATAATATTTGAGTAGACATGTCAAGGACCATAGCTATAATATGAAGCTAGACATGTAAATGACACTAGCTATAATATTAAAGTAGATATGTCAAGGACCATAGCAATAGTATGGGAGTGCACATGTTAGAACTTAAAATATATGGTTGCATACCTTTAAAATAAATAGCCTATTTATAGATATTCAAGAACTTTAGCTATCAATGAAGTACATTGTTGATAGATATTCAAGAATAGGTTGTTTGTAGTACTTAGACATTGTATAAATTTTAAATATGTTTAAATTTAAATATAAGATGTCAGTCAAAATTAGTTGAACTCCTAATCAGCATTTTCTATTCACTTTTCTAGTTTTCAAGTTGTAAGTTAAAATTTATTTCCCCATCCACAAATAGAGTGTCCACATAAAGAGGATAGTGTATGAATGTTGGTTTATCATTGAATTTATGGAACAAGTTTAATAAAATGATATAAAAGTGAGCTTTGCCATCCTTCATTTTGTTTTATTTTTAAATGAGTTTGAATAAATTCAATATCTCAACAAAAACTGAGTTTATATTATATAAGGCGCTTATACATCATTGTGCCAGGTATTCAAAAACACCAATTCAATATTTTGGAGGCAAACATATCTTCTCATGAATGTCAAGGTCATAACACGGAAAAGCAGCTTTCTATCTGTATAAATTCTATATTTTATGTTTTTATACCCAGTTTTCATAATGTTTTTTTTATTTCAAGTCAAATTCTGTGTAACCGTACTATATAGAATAAAACAAACAACATAGCTTTCTATCATCTGAAAATTGAACGTATTTAAGTGTACTTACAATAGTTTTGCAATAACTTTTTTTCTATATCATATCAACTTTGTATTGCAAAACTATTGCAAGTGTACTTACAATAGTTTTGCAATAATAATGTTCAACATCTGAGATACCATATTTTTTTATAAATTGAATAATTATATTAATGCATGGAATAAACCCACAATATTTCAGCAGTTAATGTATTTCATACTTTGGAACATAAAAATGCCAAAAAGTGGATTTCTGAAAAATATGTAGATACAATAGTTTTGCGCCGAGCCCTCGAAATACTAACATTATATTACTCGTAAGTCAGTCAATAGTTATGTAGTGTCTATCAAGGATGAATGTTTTCATTGCAATACTTAGTATATTTCAAGTATTTTAGGTTTTTCTGACTAGAAAAGCCATTTTAGATATACATGAACTGTATACTTCCCTGATTTCTATATTTGTTTTATTCTTTCTTGCCAAAGTCGCAATATTTTGCATTAATTACAATGCCAGTAAGTTTGTAAAATCTTGATGTAATTTTGTTATTTTTTAAAAAAAACATCCGTAGTCAACTAACTTTCTGTATCTAACTTACCCTAAGCTTTTTGTAGGTGTACAATGACCTCAAAATCTACAGGACCAATTATGCACAAAATTTGCTCCACTTTCTTATTAGTGTATTAAATTTAAAAGCCTACAATGAAACAGTTGTAGGTTTTACTCAAGGCCTGTCTAAAGGGTCAACACGCATTATCATAGAAATTCACTTTACCACCAGTTTTGATCTGCTTTTGTTTTTTAGGGGCAATAATTAATACATTACGAGGGATCAATGCAATACTATGGTAACTAAATCAATTTATAGAGGCATGTACCATAGTTTTGCACTGAGCCTTGAAATTTAATTTACTTTTTATAAAAAATGATGTTATTTCTAACAAGTTAAAGAGAGATACTGATTATATTCTGAAGCATCACAAGTAGAAATCTCAAGATCGAGACTGTTTTAATTAAATCAGAGTTTTGAGTTTTAAGACAAATCTCAAGTTGAATTAGTTGTTGTTGTAATAAACTGCAAAATGTTTTTTCATGTTGTACCAGTATGGTAAAGTCTGATCTCGTAAGTAAATTAAATATAATGTCTAATTGCTACTTTGTTTTAGCCGAGATTCAGCTTGAATTGAGATTCTTCAAGCATTCTAGGGGCCTTATTCACCAACACTGGAAGTCTAAAACTCAGACTTAGACTTTACATTGTTAAATGTTTTTTTCGCTATCATGATGTTATAAATGTACAGATTTTGATATAAATGGGTATGCATGTTCAGTGGGTAACAACAAATAATCAGATAAAATTTCACATGGATATATCTAATTGCAAAGAAATGGCCGTGAATATAAATGTTGTCAATTTTAAGTCTAAGTCTGAGTTACAGTCTTACAATTTTGGTGAATAAGACTCCTGGATCTAGGCCTGAGTCTTCTGTTATTGTGTATGAATGTAGTATGTTATGTTGGTGCTACGTGGATATGAAACTGACAGCATTAAATTCAATATAATTATATGCAAATCATGTTCAGTATTTATACTGTTAATTTCCTGCTTAATGGGGTATGAGGGGTGTTCAGAATATTTTGAGACGAAAAATATCTTATTAAAATTAACATTAGAAAATAGTATCAGTTTAGGGATGAATCATAGGCATTTATTTCAAGTTTGTGTAAATTAATTATTTTTCATCAATAATAATGGGACGAATCTCTTAAGATGGTAAAGTGTGTTTCTGTAAAGAGTGAGAGTATTTTGTAATTTAGCCAATTTCAGCAAATCTTCTTTAGAACAAGTCTCAAAACATTTTGAAAAACCCTCACACAATGTATTTTTTCTGTGTATGAAGTTGGTTGCCCTGTTATTTTATTGTCTACTGTCCTGAGATTTTTAGTCAGAATTCCTCATTGTTTTATTTGTATCTCAGAAAATGTAACTTTGTAAACAGATATTTTGAAAGTTTTGTAATTGGCCCCTCCCCAAAAGTCCCCTTATTAGGGAGGCGTTCTCTATGTAATTTTTTTTTTAATTTGATGAACCTCAACAAAGTGTATGGAACTGGCATTTCTACTATTTTATCTAATTGTTGGTCCCAAGAATTCATGCTGGTTCATAAATGTGGGTCCTTGATATTTAGACAAGCATAAGAGGTACAGCACAGTAGACAGGGGTCGGGATATCCTTGTACCTATTTTATTTGTTAACATTTACTGATCATTTTCATTTGAGGATAAATCACTGGCTTAGAATTAATAGGTTGTAAGTACAAAATCAATTTTTTGAGAGAAAAAGAATAAAACTGTCTGAAAATTACTCTTTACTTGTAAAACAAGCTGTTTCAACTTCAGTTTGTTCGACATAACATGTTCTGATTTTCATGAAAATAGGCTTAAAAGAAACGCCTTGTAGTGCAGATTTTAAATATGAATTAGTTTTATAAGGTCGTTAGTAGTGCTATTACTTACAACAATTTCATTCTAAGCCAGTGAAGAATATTCATATGAGAATAGCAATATATAGCATGATTCTGTAGTATCACTATACATGACTTTTTTGTATTCAGTATATTTTTGCATGTTAAAATTAGTTTTATAAAAACATGTATGTTTCTTATACATATCAGTCATTGTAAATATATTATGTTTTATTATGTACCAAATCAAGTATAACATTCAACAAAACAGCTGATGTTTTAGCTCAGAGATGAGCACAAAGTGTATTTATGTACTGTAAAAACATTTAATTTCGTTGGGACAAAATTTTGTGGTTTTGGTAAAAATGACAATTTCGTTGGGATTTGAATTCGTGGATTTTGCATTTCAGTTAACAAAATAAGGGTCACAATTATGTTCGTTGGGATGAAAGTTTGTGGTTGAGGTGAACCACGAAATCCACGAAATTTACTTGCCCACGAGAATTAATGATTTTACAGTATATGGATTTTGTTGGATCTGTTTTTGTATTGAACATTAATTTCTTGGATACTAAATAAATATACACATTGACAATATACGCAGATAAAATGAGGGTAACTTCATGTCTGATTTTTATGCTGTTATGACTAACAATTTAGTGGCTGATTTGCCAAATTGACTCATTTTTAATTAATTTTTGTAAAATCATTAGTATTTGTGGGGGATTTAATTTTGTGGATGATCTTTACCATGAAATTTAGTCCCCATGAATATTAATGATTTATTTAGAATACTAGTATGGCTTAGTAGATAAGTTATCCTTGGAATTAAAACCTCACAAAATTGTCATTAAATAAATCACAAAACCAGTAAAAGCTGGGGCCAAGATACTGTTTGTTACAATTTAACACTTTAAAGGAAATGAAATAAATGAATGAATATTTTAGAAAAGGTCATAAAATTGGTCAAAATTCTGTAGTAGAGTGTCAGTTTCTTTAAGCAATATCACTATTAAATATTGATATAAGTGATATCTTTCTGATGGTTTTACGTATTCAGCATTTGTACAATTGTATTGTTATTATATTTTTATAAAATACAGCAGTTTTCTATATAGAATTTGTGTTAGTCTTTTGTGTTTTACACACTTTTTGAAATACCATGCTTGGGCAGTTCAGCTTACCATCCTCACCATAAAAAATATGCTGGTTGAACGAGAATGCAGTTTACCGGAGCATTTGATTTACATGGGGTCCGGAGCTTTCAGTTGGTTGTGCTTGACATGATCAACGTCCATATTTAAATTTTAATTGCATATTTCCTAATTGTTCCATCTATTACTATAGCTTGACCAGATTAAGTAGACACTCCGGACATATTCTGTGCATATTTCGGACAAAGTCGGTGCAAAATAAACAAATATTTTAGATAAGTACCGACTACACTAACGGAAAATAATACACGCTTCTGAAGTTTAATGAGTGCCTAATAAATCTGGTCAAGCTATGGTAATATTTTTAGTTGATTACTTGTAGAATGTGAACCAAAACTGCAGCACATTTAGTCACTAAGTCATGAAATATTCTTCTGTTTGTTTAATATTGTTTATTTTCCAATTTAGGCCCACATATCGCTGGTTTAGAATGAGAAGGCTGTAACTACAAAATCAATATTTTGACAAAACAAGAAAAAACTGTCAGACAATCATTCTTTACTTATGGTTAAACAAGCTTGTACAACTTCTTATTGGTCAATATGGCAAGTTCCGATTTTCATCAAAATAGGCTCATCAGAAGCGCCTTATGATGCAGATTTCAAACATGCATTAGTCTTATGCATATGCGCTTACGACCTTCTCATTCTAAGCCAGCAATATTGGCATACAATTTTGAAATATACATGGCCTACAGTTTTAAATATGTCTTTAGCAAATTACTAATTCTAAAACTGCTAAAGAACATATAAAGAACAATAACCTTGCGCTGAAAGGACAATGCGTGGTAAACCAACATGCTATATTTGTTATTGCAGTTGCACGTTAAAATATCGCCTGATATAACTTGCCCTATGACATTTAAACTGAAAAATTAAATACCACTGTAACCGCATCCTCATAAATCAGTGGTAAGTCAACTCCCCAGACTATCTATATGATGGAATATTGTAAAATCATTTAATTTCGATAGGTCGAAATTTCATGGTTTTGGTAAAAAATTCTATTTTGATGGGATATGCTTATTCTTGGAATATGCATTTCAGCAAAGACGTCCAAACACTGGATATGAACGTCATCGATTTTACCGATTGACGATTCACAATGCATTGCGCACGCTTCGGTATTTATCAACCGTTTCCGCTAAACCTTGAATTTACCGTGTTCGGTTAATTCCGTTAATTTCCGCCGATATTGTTTACTGGCTGATAATCTCGGGTCAGCTAATCAGAAATGTTCTAAGATTGAAGGTACTTTCATATCGAGTGGTTGGACGTCTTTGATTTTAGGTAATAAATACAAGGGTCAAACTGAGTGTTTGATAGGATTTGATTTCATAGTTGATGGTAAACCACGAAATCCACGAAATTGAATTCCCCACGAAAATTGATGATTTTACAGTACTGCATGTAACAGTAAACTATCTATAGAAATGCCCTTTCGTATGAGTAACATAAGGTATATATAAATATGCATTTTCTTCAAGCATGCACCTGCCTAGATCTATAAACAATATTCACATGCTTGCATGTACTGCATTGACATTTTCTTCGAAAATTAATAGAAACTATTTCTATGTGAAATTATCTCCGATTCAAATAATGAGGCCAGCTTTCATATGTATTCCATATTTGGTAAAGAACTAAAGACGTATAATCGGAGAACAGCATTTTTATGTTGCCAGCCTGTATTTTTGTCTCAAATTGCCTGATAGTTTTGCATGTGTTTGCATCTGAGGTATTTAATTAACCTGATATCTGATGTCTTCAGAGAGAACTGCACTGCAATTTTCTCCAGTGAATTTCATCACGAGGCCAATATTTTAAATGATTTGGTTGATATAAAATGTATCTTTAGATCCACTGGCTTAAGTTGTCTGAATTATTGAAGTCTGAATGTAGCCAGTTAGATATTTTTGAAGCGGTTATTGACACAGGTAACTTTATCATTGAAAAAGTATAAAAAAAAATGTAAAATGTATGCAAGCTTACAAAATAGAACCAAAATAAATACCAAGGGAGGTAAGTGACTTTATGCTTATAATTCAATTTAGTGAATTGTCTCCCTTTGCCTAAATTTTGTTATGCGCAATTACTCGACATTTGTGAAATATTGCTGCAAATCCAACAGTTGTGACAAAATTACTGAAATGTCTCATTTGAGATTAAACTATAATTACTTACTTCACGTTAGACAATCGATTAAAATGACAACCGATAAAGGTGAACTAATAAACCTTGAATAAAAAACATTTCGTGTATGTCCTACCTTGCAACAAATATTTACTGAGGCCCCCCTATAATAAAGTCTTGACAACAACAATGTGTATGCATGAAACAGGACGTGCATGTAGCTAGGCATGGTGACACGAACTTCATTTTTTTAACTTGCATATGTTTCATTTTAAAGCAACATTATAGGACTTGATAATGTGTACATTTAATGATTAAAATCGTGTGGTTTTGAATACATTTGGACGATTTTCATTTTTGTGAACTTTTGATTGAACTTTCCTAACAATCGACCGAAACCAATTATATGTACTATTCTCACAAATTGCAAGAAAGGATGTGGGATTAGATTTACATCTCTTTCAATTATCCATAATAAGTAAAAAAAGAAAAAAGATTTTTTTTAACCACGTGGTGGCGGTTTTCATCTTTGAATGAGCGGATAATTTGCGGTGGTGCCGTAAGGCTGGTTTGTAGTAATTTAAGTCCTAACATAGTTTCAAGTTTTTGTATAAAATTTGAGCAGATAGACTGGGGATTCTAATTCACCAAACATGATATTTAATCTAGAATTTCAATTTAGCGAAACGCTGAACTTTTATAAATTGCAATTATTACAGAATCAAACTGAAACAAGCAGGGGTTATAAATGCCGTACTTGCCATGCACATTCATGAGCGATATAACCTGTTTAATTCAAAAGTGTACTGGTATTGAAATAAAGAATATATAATGATAAAAATATGCAACAAGTAAATGTTTATAACGATGTCTAAAATAAACGTCTTTTTATTCATATTATTGCTTTATTCGGTATGCTTGGTTTATACTAATTTATTTGAAGTCGGTATGAAACAAACTTATATTACTCACTATCGAATCTCACTGTTGATGTTATCTGTCACCACGAGGGTATAAAAGAAGAGAAGCCAGTTTCCCTTAATATGCCGAGCGTCTAGCAAGGGCATTTCAGGTACCATTTTTATTTCGTCTTGGGCTTGACGCGTGACTGGCGAATAAGGTATATCTTCGGTATCAGTCGGTGAGAACGGCTCGTGCATTTATTTGTGGCGTCTCTAACAATACTATCATTGTAGGGCATGAAACAATGGACCCTCAATGGTTGTCATCTTAGTCTTATAATATTTCAACAACATTATTGTGAGGCTGTGTTGCATACATGTGACCCCAGTATACATGTACGTACATGTATGTATGTGCATTGATAAACGTAATTATCCGTACGATGTAACTACGTGGGAGGAATGACATGTGTGGCTCTACGTCACAATCTAAAACATACAGGACTTTGTCCTTTCACTAGCAGTCTAGTCCCGGTAATTACAGGTCTTGTTTACACTCAATTTGAATCTCAAATTACTCAACACAACAATATATATTGTTTGGCCTGTAGCGTGCACCATAGCTAGGGACCGTTTATTTTGAATACATGTTAATGCTTTCATAGTATAATATGTATTATAGACAATACTTGCAAGTACATATAAAATACAACAATGCACCAATATAGTTAAATCATAACAAACGTATGACAGTATGCTTTTGTGTAAAATTACCAACAAAACATAACAAGTTATACTTTAGCATTTCTAAAGAAATGTATCTATAAGACCAGAAATGTTTTAAATAGTTCTCTTCCAACTTATTTGTCACTGTAATAAACCAGGCCAGGGTAAAAACCAGAGATAAAATCTCATTCTGAGAAATGTAAAAAGCTCTGGAAAACTGCACCCGAGTTATTACATTAAGACTTAAGCTCATTTTGCAGCTGTTGATAAATTTGAATAAATTTTCTGTCACCATTATCTTGAGCTATACACATGAAACAAATGTGTATATAGACTTACATGTCAATGTCATTTACACTCAATCCTTACAATATAAGAAACTTTAATGTTATCGACTAGGTGTGCTCGCTAGAACTGATTTCAATCAGAACCAAACATTCATTTACCACATAACATTACTTCCATTGGCTAATTATCCTACATAACATCTTTTCATTGGACTCTAAACCCCATACATGGCTGACTGACCACCAAGCGGTCAAACTGACCGTGACAATAAGACAATACTTTCTCGCTATACTGCGTAACGCTAGAAAGTATATATATTTTGTCCTTTCTCCAACATATTGTCGATAATAACCTTGTTAGTGTGAAAACATGCTTACATGCTTTGTTTAGTTCCATTTGTCCACGCTTTTAGTAACATAGCGAAAAAACACATAACAGTCAATTATGTAGACTATTACATCGAATCGATTGTTTACTGGAATTAATAAAGCAGATATGGAACATTTCAGAGAACTATACCGATGTGAACCAGTAGTCATTTGGTTTGATCCCATCTCATTGGCCAATGGCTTCCGGATCAGGGCGCGTCGTCTTAGCTCTTTGCGAATAGTCTTCTTGGTCTTTAACTTTTCCAATGTACACTGTGACACCGATACCGATACACGACATTATGGCTACCTCTGGGTTTCAAAGCAGTTGCTTCTAGTTCTTTGGGAAACACTGAAACGCGTTTCAGATATATCCAATGCCAAGTAAAGGTAACTGTTTCATTGATAACGAGAAAAACAATTTGTGGAAGCTAAAAAATATATATTTTACAAAAAAATAATTATTTTTTTCGTTTTAGTCTTTGTCAATGATAAATGTGGTACCAAAGCAGAGACTCGACTGACCTTCTGGCCACCGGAAGTGCAGTTGAGTACTCATTACCAATTAACCATTCTTTCGACCATCATTAAAATGATATCGTCACTGGATAGGCCAAACGTGACCGGACATTCTTTTAAGTGTATAGAGTTATATTCTTACAGTCATTCAAAGTCAAAATAATTACTTGCATCGTTTTTAGTATGATACTAGACTACCTTAATTGCAAATTAAAACGTTTGATGGGTGCCGTGTTCTTTGATTCAATCGTCGAAAATAGACGATTCTTATAGTTCTAGAACACTTTCGTATGAAAATGGACAGTTCGCATGTCCAATAAATCACAAAGAGAGTGTCTGTTAAAACTGAAGTGAAAAATGTTTTAATGAATAATTATGAAAGCATAATTGTTTTTCAGTTTTTGAAACTTTTAAAAAAATATCTTCCAATATACTTAAACATAATTTGATTTCGCAGAGAGTAAGTGTTGGGTGGGTTACACATTTT
Organism: Spisula subtruncata; assembly: GCA_963678985.1. Taxonomy (NCBI): domain Eukaryota; kingdom Metazoa; phylum Mollusca; class Bivalvia; order Venerida; family Mactridae; genus Spisula; species Spisula subtruncata. Next base: position 3,543,344 of record OY787668.1, read on the forward strand.
TAAAGGTCTGGGAAATGTCCGCATGGTTTATGAGTCGTTAGAAATCACCAGGGATGAACTTCTGCTGGATGAGTTGGTGTCAGAAAGTAACGTCATTGTGACGTCGTTGGCGTCGGACTTGCGGCGATGTTTGTAAGTATGCCTCAAGTAAATGTTCATATCTCCAGAACTAATATGTGCATTGTTGTGAAATTTGGTCATCATATTCAAATTAGACTGAAGTAACGGTGAAAAAAATTCGTGGTTTTACTGACATTATACACGATTTTATAGCATCAGTGACATTACTTTTGGATATACCCTCGTACATTTAGTTTTATACACTTTAACAAACACGAATTTTTATATCGCCAAAATTTTAATGCATTCACGTTCTACTAGCGTTTGTCAGTATTTTTATGGGAAATATATAACCTATATATATATAACCACAGATTCATAAGGATGTCACTTTGCAAAAAGTTTCTTTTATTTACATTGTAGGCCTATGACACATTCAACAACTCGTAAATTATGTAATTAAGTTTTTATTCATAACATAATATCGAATCTCAAGCTAGATACGCTTTTTCAGCCAAAATGTGATATGTTTCACTTATAAAATGTGACGTAAACCTGATATTTTCAAGATTTCATAGAAGATAAACCAAAAAAAAATCACTGCTTTTTGACATATTGGTTTCATGGCCCCGATCTCGTGAAGCATCTCAAATAGAAATCACACCTCAAATTGAGATTTTACTAAATTCGGAGGCTACATTTGAGAAATATCTTAAGCTCAAACTCATGTATTTTACTGAAACAAAATCAGATCAATTAATGCATTCTAACTTTTGATGTCAATTTTTAATCCATCACCTCATGAAAATTAACTTGATTAGAGACACTTGGCAATATTTGAGATGAGATTGAACGCATCTCGAGATGTTTCGGAACATCGGGGCTTGAACCAAGTTCATAAGTTTCAGTGTCTAATACAATGTGTATGTGACGAGTCTGTTAATGTAGAGGATGAGAAACTTGTGACTTTATGATTAACGCCATGAAAGCTGGTGAGGAAAATTGTTCGTAGCCTGAGAAAGCCATGTATATGTGTGTGACTGAACTTTGACGTAAATGGCATTAAACACCTAAACAATTATCAAATGTATGATATAATATTCCAATCCGAAGAACCTAGAATGAAGACACACTGCTATATAAGGCACATATTCCTTAGAGTGTTAATATTGGGACCACAGGTAACAGTATCGTTGAAAAAGAGTAAAGCACCTATACACGCGAGGCAACCCCTGGGTTCTCTAGTTGGGTGTGTATTTTCACAGCAGATTTACATGTATACATTTTTGGTAACGTTATTGTAGACTTTGACCGCATGTGCAATTGTGCATAATAAAATACACGTATATAAAATATATACAGTGGCGACATGGCTTCTAGCTCGATAATATACACATGTGCGAAGTTGCTTTGATGCAATACATGTACTATAATTATATGCACAATGTTTTTAATGTATCTATTTTGAAAGCTGCATTTTGTACTATAGTTAGTTAATGGCAAATAGCGCAAGTAGACCTATACATTTGGCGACAAATATGAACAGGTATGTAAATGATAGCTGAGTCTTCCACGTGACACACCATTAAACCAATGAGCGATATGTATTGGGTGACCTGTGGAATATAGGCTTAACTAACGAGTTGAATGGCAGTTGTAGTTTAACGTTTAAGTAGTGTGGTTGAGAGATGAAATACATGGCGGTATATTGCCATTTTAGTGTCTTTAAACAAAAATAAAGTGTGAATTCAATACCCAAATATTATTTCATAGTGTTGGATTAACCCCTTTAATTGTTACAAAGTTTGAGTTAAGTGTTTTAAATGGTTATCACGGATTAAAAAGCAAATATGATGGAATTAGAGCAAATTATTCCCGCACATAGCCAGTGTGTGCCTCAGGTGAGTCGATTTTACATTTTTGTATTGTATTTTATTTAATTAAATGCCTTAAAACTGAGCCAACACGAGAGAAATTGAGGTAGACCTGTTCGTGACTTGGGGCTTAAGTACAAATTACGTTAGCATTAAATTTGGCAATTGATAATTGGTATTACAGGTGTGCTACTTTTCAAATCATTGATTTCCGCAGAATTGTCTATCTGACCATCTTAAAAGAATTCAGGGCATTGAATAAGAACAATTATAGTTTAAGTTCGACTCGTCGGGTCACGACAACATAATTGTCAATGGAGTATCAATATTATTGGGTCATCGCACCTGTAGCCGGAAGTAATGAGGTAGAATGAAGCGCGCATGCGTGTGATGACGTCAAATTCAATTCCGCTGAATCACATTGGAGACGGGACAGAACGCCGTTTGATACGTCTAAATTTCGAAAAAACCGAAGGAGAACTTCGTTGTTGGGACACGGCACTGTGTATACGGGTTTGAATTATGTTTATGACTCTTTCGGCAAAATGAATAACCCGACGAGGGCTGTTACCTAGGTTTAAACGCGTTAAGACCGACCGGTTTCAGCGTTTGTTACATGTAGATCTGTTACTATTTATAGACTATTCCTCATCGAGCCATCAAGGGAGGCTACTCTTAACACGTGCGCTTCAAAACAAAGAAAGAAAAGGTTGTTCTAGAAAGTCGGAAATTACCACAAAATGTTTAAACAGTATTTTACCGACGGACTTGTTCAGATAGCTATTGTGTTGAGTATTTTGAGAACTGACTTGAACAGTTTAAATCGTGATTTTGTGAACTATCCTGAAGTTCAGGAAATTATTCTCGGCCAAACAGCTGCCTACACACAGACGAACTTTCATGATTCAATCAACAGTCGCTTAAGATCTTCAGAGATTTACAGAAAAGACATTGACCCTGAAGCAATATTTAGGACTTCATTTTACAGGGAACTTAGAACGTTTCGTCCACAAACTACTCGTGATCTCAGTTACTCGACTTTCTTGTTAGTTGCTGGTTCCAACGAACAAGCTTTTCACGCACCGGAACCAGTTGAACAAAATGATAATAACAACACTGAAGATGAGAATAACAATGTTCATTCAGACCAAGCTCTGACATCAGAGGAACTGGACAATGAAGCTGAAAATTTGCTGAATGTTCTTGAAGAAAATATTGGTGCTATTGCGCCATTGTTCCAAAGACAAAGCGCAGAGCCAACACGCGAGGTATATAATATATAGAATACTAGGTTCACAAATCTGTCACTTTGATTTGAACAAAGACATGTATATAAAAGTACATGTGTCTATTCTGTGACACATATATTAAATCATTTTAAGAATTGATTATACAGACATCGCTAAATTAGATCTGGCTATTGTTGTTGTTAGAATGGGAACAAATGTTTAATTATTATTTTGTTGAACATAGCATTGATAGCAAAGGCTAGTTAAGGCATTGAGCTGGGTATAGAGGATACCTACAGCTTGCACCCTATAATACTTTCAGTCTCAGCCAAACTAGGCCGGACCGACGGACATGTCCGGTAAAAATCGCACAGGTCCGACCTACGAGTCTAATTACACAGGACCGACTGTCCGGTGAATTTTTTACCTCATCACCGGTAGATTTTGACCTCTACGCCGTACCTAGACAATCCGATTTTCCGTTAGAGGTCTGCAAATAGCGGTATACTATACGGCGCATTTCATTGGTCTGTTGAAAGTTGTTTTGTCGATACGTCACACATATCGCGAGCAGTAAACTTATTGGTTCCTGGTTTACTGATTATCGTGTATATTTAGCGGATTTAGTGCGGGTACCACACTTGTAAATAAACAATCGGCGACACAAACAGAACGTCTCGATCGTGCGCACAGAATATTCAAGGACAATATAAATCTGGTAGTAATCTTTCTTACATTGTTTCAACCATGGCTTTTAATATGTTGCGATACTTTGAAGGGGCCACGCCGGGCATGAAACGGAAAGTCAAAGATACTAGTGACATATTGAACTATTGTTTTATTTTTTAGAGAATACTGATTAAGAACAATCAAATAATAACCAATCTTTATCATTTACTGCATGAATTATTTAAAAAAATCCGGTCCTGTAAAATTTGGTCCGGTCCTGTAAAAATCTGAACTTTACAGGACCTACTGTCCTGTAAAATTCTGACGTGTTTGGCTGAGACTGTACTTTGCTTGTGTATACATGTGATATGTGTATTACTTTTGTATACATGGGATACATGTATTACAAGCTCCTTGTCACATTGACTTGGCACTTGGCTAGCCATTTCTGAGGTATAATACTTACTGGTTGATATAATTGACCACTGCTGTTGAACCTGTCTGTAAAGACTACCCATTAAAACAACATAGATTGTTCTTTGTTGACAGGTGGTCTTTTTAAACAGGCTAAATATCACTTGAAAATTTATGGTCTAATTTAGGAGATAAGTGATCTTTGCTAAGGAGGATTTTATTATAGAAAGTGGTCTTTGTTTGCAGGTTGTCTTTAAAACATGTTTGACTGTACTTTAATTTTACACTAGCCAAGGGCAATAACTTCTGGTATTGCATGCATATAGAGTTGTGTCCCTTTAACTTGGAATTTTCTTTGCATAAAGTTTTTAACTACATGTATATTTAAACTGTCAATGCCATATTTTTCAACATTATAAATACAACTGTATCAATATCATCTGCCAATGCATCTAATTGTTTCATCTACACTGAATCAGTTGACACACAAATGTCAGTTCCTCATATATCATTTGCCCGTAGTAGGTGTACATGTAGCTCCAGCAGTGATTCCAGATTCTTTTTTTTCTGCGCCTATTTATTAAATTGTTATTGTTACATGCCTATGACTCACTTTTTAAGTGACATGGCATGCTTCCATGAGACCGACAAAAAGCAAGCAGAATGTTATTGTCCAGTCAAAATAAATATTGAATAAAACTAATAATTAACCCTTTTAAAGAACTAATACACATTCATAAGGCACAATGTCCCCTTAAAAGTCTGTTCAGTGTTGTGTGAGCCCCATGAGTTGAGAACCCCAATTTGAAAGGAAAAAACCCTCTAGTTCTTTCAGTATACAGTTAAAATTGGGACTTCATTATCATATTAATGTGTTAAGACTTATTTGACTTCAAGTGAAAAAAATAATAATTGTGTCTTCTTTTGTGTGTATTAAAATGGAACTAAATTTGTTGACATTTTGTTATTGTGTTTCATTTATCATCATAAAATAAATGTCATTTTTTCTGGGTGATCGTATGTAATTTTGTTAAAGGAAAAAAGATGTATTGTTTGCAAAATGATGGTTCAGTTAAGTGACTCACTATCATTTTGTACAGCTATTTTGAATACATCATAGACTAGAAAGGAAGGTTTTTCAATCAAGTAACATAACAACCCACCTCAGTATTATTTCTGAACTTTGGACAACGGTAAAATTAAAAAATTATTTATATGACAGTAGAAAAAGAGGGTTTTATTAATAAATTTCAAGTACTAACTGTCCCAAGATCTCCCACACTATAATTGTTTGAATTCTTAATTTTTTGGGGTGCCATTTATGATTTATGAAAAATTATTAATATTTGCTAATATTGGTCATACATTTATAATGGATTTTTTTATGTGTATTATATATCACTGCTCAACAGAATTTATTTTGACTTTATGATACCATTTTTCATGACATTTAGGAGTACTGGATCGATGTGTTGCCTGGTTATTAAAGTTTATGTACATTCTAGAAATATGTTATTAAATTTTATGAAGCATGATAAATTTATGATCAATCAAGCGTGTTAGAAAAACTCGACCATCACAAATTTTACCACTTTTGTTAAGAGTGTATTACAAATTTCTATATTGCACATAAATTTATGAAATTATTATTAATTTTATTCTTTTCTCCACTCTGGTATCCATAATTTATATAAATTTCGAGATTTCATCCACATCAAAGTAAAATGAATATTAAAGCTAGACATACATTATTATTACATAAATTTTATTTCTGGAAAAAGTTTTTATTTTTCTTATGATATTAGTTTTTTCCTCGTTTAATGTGAATGTTAGTGACTACACATTGCAACATAAACCATATTTCTTCCCCTCGGCACAACTAGGTTGTATGTTACTATGTAATACATAGCGAGATACTACTTTGTTGCAAGAAAGGGACCAACTTTGGTAATTTGCTTGTATTTTCAGTTCTGATTAAATCATTTACTGCTCAGATTTATTAGTTTAAAAAAGCAATTTATTATGGATACAAAAAACCTTTAAATCAATTCATGGTTGTCAGGAAATTTAGATGTAATTTACAGTAATTATTAAGAAATCATTTGCATAATAATTGACAAAATTTGATAGCGGGGATGTCGTATCCTGTTGCATATATAAAAATGTACTTGTATAAATTTTTTTAGCTTAATTAGATTTAAATGACTATTCCAGCTTTGTGCAGCATGTTTTTTTTTCTTTAATATCCCAATATAAATTAGAATTCTGTTTTTTTTATGACTAGACTGACTTTCTCAAGTTCCCAAATTATGATGACTTGATGTTACATAAATATATATTTTTCTTGTAAAATTATCTGATGTAACAATGTATTCTGAGGGAATTGTTGAATAAATATGTATCGTTTTGAA